>LR990654.1:23123450-24400651 GCA_905147715.2 Xestia xanthographa
ACTATTATATTATCTGTGACTACTTTTAACCCATGCATTAGCAAAATGTTTTGAGTGCTTTGCATTGAACCCTGTCGTAAAAGGTGATTTATCATTTCCAAAAAAAAGACGTTTTAGCAATAATTATTTTCGGAGTAAAGTTACTTAGTTTGATGTCCATAATGCTTGGTTAACGACGTCGTGATGAGGTCCGTTTACACCCTGTATTAGTATTATAAACTAGCTGACCCACGCAACTTCGTCTGCGTCACATAAAAGAGAAAGAGCTCACAAAAGGAATACATTTTTCCCCGTTTTTGCAATATTTTTAATTTATGCTCCGCTCCTTTTGGTCGCAGCGTGATGTTATATAACCTATAGCCTTCCTCGATAAATGGACTACCCAACGATGAAATAATCATTCAAATCGGACCAGTAGTTCCAGAGATTAGCGCGTTCAAAAAACAAACAAACTCTTCAGCTTTATAATATTAGTATAAATTAATCCTGCACATTAATAACTGCCGGTTTGTCAGCAGTTTGACGAACATTCATTTGGATATCGCGATTTCTTTTCCTTTCATTCATTTTTTTTACATAGTATTCATTCCACAAATCACGGTTTCTCTTTACGACTACCAAATAAACGTTCAGTATTACCGAGGTCATTAATCTATTCAGAAAAAAAGCTACAAATTTTATTATCCTATTTGGTTTTAAAACCTGTAAAAGAAGGGAAGATAATATAAAGCCATCGCTTAGTAAAAATATCAAAGTGGCGATGAATAAGAGACGCCCTTTGTTAGATGTTGTATGTGCGCTTGCGTTGGAACTACGAAAAAGCGACCATATAATTACAATATACAATATGCTGTTTAATATCAAAGGTAAAGTTAATATTGGATAAATAAATATAGGACTGGCATATACATAATTAGTACATAAACATACAGCAACACTTGTTAACAAAGGCGCACCCCAACCAAATAGCGCACTCTTTAAATATTTACGTCGGATGTGCCCGTTAAAGACTTTTACAATATCGACGTAAAACATGTGACATATTACAATTAACCAGAAGATCCTAGCTCCTGCCAAATACAAAAATAGACACGCAACTAATAGTATCCATATATATCTTATTATGTCTAGTATAAAAAAAACATATAGAAAAGCGAAAAAGTTCACTAATATTGCGTTGAGAAACACATAGTTTCTGTAGTTACGAAACTTTTGTAAAAGACACCAAGACGTCACTCCGTATACCAATGTAGCTGTTGTCATCGCCCAGGAAATGTTATACAAAATGTTCTCGACAGCATCAAATATTTCGTCATTAGGATCCATCTCTGTAGAGTACACCAATGAGTTGTTGTCAGGCATGGTGGAATTCACTTGCACAGTTTCCATTATTTCACTTTGAGATTACACGAAAATGTATTTTCTATACACCTCCTCGAAAACTGGTTCTAATGGCACTGCGTAATAGGTTCTACATGTAATGTATTTTATACGCGTGGATTTCTTTCATTTATCACAACGTTCACTTAGAGCACTGCGATGGTCGTCGATGCGTGTTGCCCCCGGGAATGTCACAAAGTGGGGAATGTTCACAAAGTCGGGAATGTTTCTTAATTCAATTTAATTTGTTTTTTTGGGCACACGGTAGAATAACACAGGAAATCAATATTCACTTAGTAGCCAACGTTTATAAAGGTGTTGCTTCCAAGACTGTTGAGAGACCAATGTATTATGTATGCGAACATTGCTTAAGGAAAAACAATAAATCTAATTATCTGAGTAAGTAAATACCTTGATTTGCATTAACATAGTTATTTTTCCTGTTATAGTTTCGTAATTTATTTATTGAGGGATAATAAACAACTGCAACATAATACCAAACATAAGATTTAACAAAACTAAGTAGCAATGTTGCAGTCAACTGCATTATCCGTAGAAAGACATATTTAAAGATCAGGTTGCCTGCTACTAGGGCAATATCGAAATGAACAAATATTTTGAAAAAAAAAAAAAATATATGGCTATAGTTTTATCCAAAAACCAAATCAGATCAGAAAAAGTGAGAAACATACATCCATCCATCTTCCCAAACTTTAGAAATTATTATACATATTAGTAGGAAGTAGGGGGAACCATCCCATAATAATATTAGTAGGAAGTAGGGGGAACTATTCCATAATAATATTAGCAGGACGGTTAAAGATATTTATTTCTCAAAAGAATTACAAATTCACTTACAGAGAAAAACATAAATACGTTTACAATGTTATCTGCCAGTAAGCGTAGATAAAAACAAAAACAAATATGCATCTTAAAACTAAGTTACAATAACAGTTTTACTTATCATTCATCGTTTAGTTCATAACAAGTTAGCCAATATTAGCAGGAAGTAGGGGGAACCATCCCGTAATAATATTAGTAGGAAGTAGGGGGAAACCATCCCATAATAATATTAGTAGGAAGTGGGGGCAACCATCCCATAATAATATTAGTAGGAAGTGGGGGCAACCATCCCATAATAATATTAGTAGGAAGTAGGGGAACCACCCCATAATAATATTAGTCGGAAGTAGGGGAAACATCCCATAATAATATTAATAGGAAGTAGGGGGAACCATCCCATAATAATATTAGTAGGAAGTAGTGGGAACCATCCCATAATATCATAACCTCAGGTACCTATTGCTCAGGAACCTCGCGATGATGACGGTAGTAAAAAGGTTTCCGATCATTCAGGGTATCTACTTGTAAATAAATCAAAATAATGTATTTATAACTGTTTATAATTTTAAAATGACACGCATAATAGATCTTGAAGCTTTCTTATAATAGTAAAACAATAACACTAGGTACATATAAAAAGAGTTCTTACAGTTCAAAAACGCATTCAAACAAAAAGGTAAAATAAGGAAGTTTTTTTGTAATGTTAAGTTGAGTAGGTCAATCAAACAAAAAATTTGATTTTCAAGAAGGTAAAATCAATACGCTTCAAAGTTACAACTTTTTCACATGTTTTTTAATAAATGTTTTTAATGATAAACTTGAATATAAACAGCTCCGCGTAAAGTTGATGTGTATATGTTGCGGTAAATGTGATTAATTGAAAGTTTATAATAATTACCGGTCATCATTAATAATTACCTCATGATTTGGTAATTAAGAATATAAAATAGAAATTTATCACTTTTAGCAGTTATTATTAATACCTAATTTACTACGCTCGTTGGTAAAAGTAATAAAATAAGGTTCTAAGTTAGTCTAGTTTATTTACAATACCACAGTTTTTGCATGCAAAATCGTTTGTTCTTTGAAAGGAGAACATAGGGAGCAAGAGCGAGCAAAGCAAGCTCGGGACTTGTGGCACCCCGACTCGGACAAGGTTCGAAGGGATTGGCGAGGTCTAGAAAGCGAGCGAACTACCACTCCGACCAAATAGGTTAGGTTAGAACTGTGACCAACTACGCTGTGACCAGCTACGTCGAAATTGGTCGCAGTAATAAAATTAGGGAAGTCCGACAATTAGCACTTAGAATTGCAAAAAAACGCGCATTTTTTTGCATTTAAAGCGTTTTTTTATTACACTTATCGGAACTAAGGTTAAATTATTAATAATCACCGATAATTGTGATTCGTTTCTTACTTTTACCTCGACTCTCGGTAGTTATTAATAATGACCGGTGATTATTAATAATTTTCAATTACTCACATTTACCGTAACATATCTATTTTATTTATTTATTTATTAATCAAACATTGTAAGTAAAATTATAAACTAAGCCCCACAAAACCGTTGTAATGGTTTGACTGTGGGGTCGGTGAGTCTCTTGACACTCATACATAAACACTACACTAATAAGATGGAATGAATTTCCGACTAGGTACATATTTTTGTTAGTATTCAGTATTAGTAACAATGGTGCTTAGGTACTAAGTTAGTATTGTTAATATAACCATATATATATAACTTACACTAGCACATATCTAAATAATATTTTTTTAATTTACTTCTAAATCTATTTTTATTTGTTTCACTCCTTATGCCTGCTGGCAGACTGTTCAATATATATGGTATTCGTTTTTTTAGGGTTCTGTCACCAAAGTATACTGCTTGGTTGATGGCATCGTCAAGGGTCCATTTACACCCTGTATACAACCCGAGCGACTGTAATTATATTACCCAAAAGCCCTCAGATGTAAAGAAACTCACTCAGATCAAAAAAATGTGGCCCTAGCCTTGCAGGCGAGGTTGTGAACAAGGTAAACTCGTTCTATGGGATTTTTTAACGAAAGATGTACCTGTCCGGTACATCTTTCCGCCCACACACACCAACGAGGAAAATATTTCGATTCTTATAAAAATAAATAAATTATGACAGTGACTTGACAATTGATTTATGCAAATAAGTATTCTATTCTTTAATACAAATGAAGAATGTACGGAAAAACATGTCTTTGACAAAAGATGTGACATATCCTATAATTTGTTATACAAAAAAATTATTAACAAACAAACTCTATAATAGTAATAAAAATATCTACAAGTATCAAAAAGGTTACAGAGCGTCGGCCTAGTGTTTCAACACCAAACGGCTCAAACACCTTAACCACCAATAAAAAATATATAATTGAAAGTTCTGAATAATGGTAAATGATTGTGGCTCTACGCGAATTGCATTCATGGAGGTACGAATTAAAATAGATCAATTTATTGACACATACCAATAAGGAAATATACAAACAAGAAAACTAAAACAGTGAGCAAAGTTAAAAGAGTACATTAGAAGTAGACGTGGGCCCAAAACTAGGCACAGCCTGTAGATTGGTGACCCAAGTAATAAATGTTAAGAAGTTACGCGAGAGTATAAAGGGTGTAACAAGACCCTTAACGAAGCCGAAAGGCACTTGTTCTCCTCGTCATTGCGATTTTTTTTTGTTTTACACTATACCTGGGAACCTTCTAGTTACAGAGATATTGGGGGTCAAAGTTCCAACGTATTCACAAGTTGTTTTTTTTATACACGTTTTTAATCTATGAACTTTACTTTAAACAACTCCACGGCCCTCGTACTTTTTAACCCATGCATTAGCAAAATGTTTTGAGTGCTTTGCATTGAACCCTGTCGTAAAACGTGATTTATCACTCCCAAAAACAAAAGACGTTTATTAGCAATAATTATTTTTGGCGTAAAGTTATTTATTTTGATGAACATAAGATTGACGGCTTCGTGACCGTTTATACCATGTATTAAGTACTCATTATAAATTAATCCTGCACATTAATAACTGCCGGTTTGTCAGCAGTTTGACGAACATTCATTTGGATATCGCGATTTCTTTTCCTTTCATTCATTTTTTTTACATAATATTCATTCCACAAATCACGATTTCTCTTTACGACTACCAAATAAACGTTCAGTATTACCGAGGTCATTAATCTATTCAGTAGAAAAGCTAAAATTTGTATTATTCTAATGGGTTTTAAAACCTGTAAAATAAGGGAAGATAATATAAAGCCATCGCTTAGTAAAAATATCAAAGTGGCGATGAATAAGAGACGCCCTTTGTTAGATGTTGTATGTGCGCTTGCGTTGGAACTACGAAAAAGCGACCATATAATTACAATATACAATATGCTGTTTAATATCAAAGGTAAAGTTAATATTGGATAAATAAATATAGGACTGGCATATACATAATTAGTACGTAAACATACAGCAACACTTGTTAACAAAGGCGCACCCCAACCAAATAGCGCACTCTTCAAATATTTACGTCGGATGTGCCCGTTAAAGACTTTTACAATATCGACGTAAAACATGTGACATATTACAATTAACCAGAAGATCCTAGCTCCTGCCAAATACAAAAATAGACACGCAACTAATAGTATCCATATATATCTTAACATGACTAGTGAAAAAAAAACATATAGAAAAGCGAAAAAGTTTACTAATATTGCGTTGAGAAACACATAGTTTCTGTAGTTACGAAACTTTTGTAAAAGACACCAAGACGTCACTCCGTATACCAATGTAGCTGTTGTCATCGCCCAGGAAATGTTATACAAAATGTTCTCGACAGCATCAAATATTTCGTCATTAGGATCCATCTCTGTAGAGTACACCAATGAGTTGTTGTCAGGCATGGTGGAATTGACTTGCACAGTTTCCATTATTTCACTTTGAGATTACGAAAATGTATTTTTCTATACACCTCCTTGAAAACTGGGTTCTAATCGCACTACGTAATAGGTTCTACATGTAATGTATTTTACACGCGTGGATTTTTTTCATTTATCACGTGTGTGGAAATAAAAATTCCCCACCTTCACCAAAACTCACAAAAACTCACTTCACAGTTGTCATGGGGGACTTCAATGCGAAACTGGGCAAACGAGACGGGGATGAGCTGCAGGTGGGGCAATTTGGAGTTGGACATCGGAATCGCCGGGGTCACCAACTGGCTAGTTTTATGGAGAAGGAGGGCCTCTATATGATGAACTCCTTCTTCAGAAAGCGTGAGCATAGGAAGTGGACCTGGCAGAGCCCCGATGGTGCAACTAATAATGAGATCGACTTCATCATGTCAACCAAAAAGCAAATGTTCAATGATGTCTCTGTGATCAATTCGGTGAAAACCGGGAGCGATCACCGCATGGTAAGAGGCACATTGAACATCAATATCAAGCTTGAAAGGTATCGACTGATGAAGTCTACGCTCCGTCCAGCACAGATCCAAATCCAAAACCCCGAGAGCTTTCAGCTTGAACTCCAGAACCGTTTCGAGTGCCTAGGAAGCTCAGTGGACGAATACAACGATGGGTTCGTGGAAACTGTCCATACGAGCGGGTCTAAGTTCTTCAAGGCGCGTCGTACAGATCAGAACAAGAGGCTCTCCGATCACACTCTCAAGCTCATGAAGGAGCGGCGTGAGATGATCCTGCAGTCTTCAGACGAGGCGTGTAAATACCGGCAGCTCAATAGACGGATCTCTAAATCCTTGAAGAGCGACCTCCGCCGCTTTAATACCGAGCGTATTAAAGACGCGATTGAGCGGAATAAAGGCTCCAAGGTATTTGCAAGGGATCTGGCTATTGGGCAGAGCCAGCTCACGAAACTGAAGACCGACGATGGTAGGATATTATCCGCCAAACCGGAGCTTCTGAGGGAGATCGAGAGCTTCTATGGACATTTGTACACGTCAACCAGTAAACCCGTCGTAGATCTAGCCAACGACCCAAGAGCTAGACTGACCCGACACTATACCGAAGACATCCCGGACGTCAGCCTGTACGAGATTAGGATGGCTCTGAAGCAGCTCAAAAACAACAAGGCACCGGGTGATGACGGAATTACGGCCGAACTCCTGAAGGCGGGTGGAAAACCGGTACTTAAGGCCCTTCAGAAGCTGTTTAATTCCGTCATACTTGAGGGAAAAACGCCACAGGCATGGTGCAGGGGTGTGGTGGTGCTCTTCTTCAAAAAGGGTGACAATGCCCGGCTGAAGAATTATAGGCCCATCTCACTTCTAAGCCATGTCTACAAGTTGTTTTCTAGAGTCATCACGAATCGTCTCGCGCGCAGGTTTGACGATTTCCAGCCACTCGAACAAGCCGGTTTCCGAAAAGGCTTTAGCACCGTGGACCACATACATACGCTGCGGCAAGTTATACAGAAGACCGAAGAGTATAACCTGCCTCTCTGTTTAGCGTTTGTGGACTACGAGAAAGCCTTCGATTCGATCGAGACCTGGGCGGTACTGCAGTCTCTCCAACGGTGCCAAATCGATTATCGGTACATCGAGGTGTTGAAGTGTTTGTACAAAAACGCCACCATGTCAGTCCGACTTCAGGACCAAGCCTCGAAACCTATCCTCCTGCAGCGAGGTGTGAGACAGGGAGACGTCATATCTCCGAAACTGTTCACCGCTGCACTGGAGGATGACTTCAAGGTTCTGGACTGGAGAGGGCTAGGCATCAACGTCAATGGCGAGTACATCACTCACCTTCGGTTTGCCGATGATATAGTGGTAATGGCTGAGACCATGGAGGACCTCAGTACAATGCTCGATGACCTCAGTAGAGCTTCCGGAAGAGTGGGTCTAAAAATGAACATGGACAAGACTAAGGTCATGTTGAATGCCCATGTCACACCCACTCCTATCAAGATCGGAGACTCTACTCTCGAAGTTGTAGACGATTATGTGTACCTGGGACAAACGGTCCAGTTAGCTAGGTCTAACTTCGAGAAAGAGGTCAATCGTCGAATCCGACTCGGTTGGGCAGCGTTCGGGAAATTGCGCGGTATCTTCTCGTCCAACCTACCGCAGTGTCTCAAGACGAAAGTCTATGACCAGTGTGTGTTGCCAGTGATTACATACGGGACCGAAACGTGGTCGCTCACAATGGGCCTCATCAGAAAGCTTAAAGTCACCCAAAGGACAATGGAGAGGGCTATGCTCGGAGTTTCCTTGCGCGATCGAATCAGAAATGAAGACATCCGCAAGAGAACAAAGGTTACCGACGTAGCCCGAAGAATTGCCAAACTTAAGTGGCAGTGGGCAGGGCACATTGCTCGCAGAACGGATGGCCGATGGGGCCGAAAAGTTCTGGAGTGGCGACCGCGAACCGGAAGACGTTGCGTTGGAAGGCCTCCCACTAGGTGGACCGATGACCTGGTGAAGGTTGCAGGAATCCGCTGGATGCGAGTCGCACGGGACCGGTCAATGTGGCGACACTTGGGGGAGGCCTATGTCCAGCAGTGGACGTCTTTCGGCTGAAATGATGATGATGATGATGATGACCTTCACTTAGAGCACAGCGATGTTCGTTGATGCGTGTTGCCCCCGGGAATGTCACAAAGTGGGGAATGTTCACAAAGTCGGGAATGTTTCTTAATTCAATTTATTTTATTTTTTTGGGCACACGGTAGAATAACACAGGAAATCAATATTCACTTAGTAGCCAACGCTTATAAAGGTGTTGCTTCCAAGACTGTCGAGAGACCAATGTATTATGTATGCGAACATTGCTCAAGGAAAAACAATAAATCTAATTATCTGAGTAAGTATATGCCTTGATTTGCATTAACATAGCTATTTTTCCTGTAATAGTTTCGTAATTTATTTATTGAGAGATAATAAACAACTGCAACATAATACAACACATAAGATTAACAAAACTAAGTAGCAATGTTGCAGTCAACTGCATTATCCGTAGAAAGACATATTTAAAGATCAGGTTGCCTGCTACTAGGGCAATATCGAAATGAACAAATATTTTGAAAAAAAAATATATATATGGCTATAGTTTTATCGTAACATAAAGCTAGCTGAGGCTAAAAACAAAATCAGATCAGAAAAAGTGAGAAACATACATCCATCCATCTTCCCAAACTTTAGAAATTATTATACATATTAGTAGGAAGTAGGGGGGACTATCCCATAATAATATTAGTAGGAAGTAGGGGAACCATCCCATAATAATATTAGTAGGAAGTAGGGGAACCATCCCATAATAATATTAGTAGGAAGTAGGGGGAACCATCCCATAATAATATTAGTAGGAAGTAGTGGGAACCATCCCATAATAACATAACCTCAGGTACCTATTGCTCAGGAACCTCACGATGATGACGGTAGTAAAAAGGTTTCCGATCATTCAGGGTATCTACTTGTAAATAAATCAAAATAATATATTTATAAGTCTTTATAAATTTAAAATTACACGCAAAATAGATCTTGAAGCTTTCTTATAATAGTAAAACATTAACACTACATATAAAAATATATCTTACAGTTCAAAAACGCATTCAAATAAAAGGTAAATTAAGGAAGTGTTTGTAATGTTAAGTTGAGTAGTTCAGTCAAACAAAAATTTTTAATTTCAAGAAGGTAAAATCAATACGCATCAAAGTAACGACTTTTTCACATGTTTTTTTAATAAATGTTTTTAATGTTAAACTTGAATTTAAACACCTACACGTAAAGTTGATGTATATATGTTGCGGTAAATGTGATTAATTGAAAGTTTATAATAATTACCGGTCATCATTAATAATGACCTCATGATTTGGTAATTAAGAATATAAAATAGAAATTTATCACTTTTAGCAGTTATAATTAATAATTCACTACGCTCGTTGGTAAAAGTAATAAAATAAGGTTCTTATTTAGTCTACTAGGTATTTATTTATAATACCACAGTTTTTGCATGCAAAATCGTTTGTTCTTTGAAAAGAGAACATAGGGAGCAAGAGCGAGCTAAGCGAGCTCGGGACTTGTGGCTGTGCCACCTCGGACAGGGTTCGAAGGGATTGGTGGGGTCTAGAAAGCGAGCGAACTACCACTCCGACCAAATAGGTTAGGTTAGGTTAGAACTGTGACCAACTACGCTGTGACCGGCTACGTCGAAATTGGTCGCAGTCATAAAATTAGGGAACTCCGACAATTAACACATAGAATTGTAAAAAACGCGCATTTTTTGCATTTAAAGCGTTTATTTGTTACATTTATCGGAACTAAGGTTAAATTATTAATAATCACCGATAAATGTGATTAATTTCTTACTTTTACCTCGACTCTCGGTAGTTATTAATAATAACCGGTAATTATTAATAATTTTCAATTACTCACATTTACCGTAACATATGTATACTGCTTGGTTAATGGCATCGTCAAGAGTCCATTTACACCCTGTATACAACTCGAGCGACTGTAATTATATTACGCAAAAGCCCTCAAACGTAAAGAAACTCACTCAGAGCAAAAAAATGTGGCTCAAGCCTTGCAGTCGAGTTTGTGAACAAGGTAAACTCGTTCAATGGGATTTTTTAACGAAAGATTTACCTATCCGGTACATTGGTCCGCCCACACACACCAACGAGGAAAATACTTCGATTCTTATAAAAAAAAAAAATTATGACAGTGACTTGACAATTGATTTATGCAAATAAGTATTCTATTCTTTAATACAAATGAAGAATGTAAGGAAAAACATGTCTTTGACAAAATAAATATAAAATAAATATCGCTGGACATTACACACAGCGCCATCTAGTGCCACACTAAGCAACGAGGCTTGTGTGAAAAGATGTGACATATCCTATAATTTGTTATACAAAAAAATTATTAACAAACAAACTCTATAATAGTAATAAAAATATCTACAAGTATCAAAAGGGTTGCAGAGCGACGGCCTAGTGTTTCAACACCAAACGGCTCAAACACCTTAACCACCAATAAAAAATATATAATTGAAAGTTCTGAATAATGGTAAATGATTGTGGCTCTACACGAATTGCATTCATGGAGGTACGAATTAAAATAAATCAATTTATTGACACATACAAGTTAGGAAACATACAAACAAGAAAACAAAAAAAAAATTGCTAAGTTAAAATAGTACATAGAAGTAGACGTGGGCCCAAAACTAGGCACAGCCTGTAGATTGGTGACCCAAGTAATAAATGTTAAGAAGTTACGCGAGAGTATAAAGGGTGAAACAAGACCCTTAACGAAGCCGAAAGGCACTTGTTCTCCTCGTCATTGCGATTTTTTTTGTTTTACACTATACCTGGGAACCTTCTAGTTACAGAGATATTGGGGGTCAAAACGACGTACTACGGTCCAACGTATTCACAAGTTGTTTTTTTAATACACGTTTTTAATCTATGGACTTTACTTTAAACAACTCCAAGACCCCCGTACTTCCATACCCATCCATTAGCAAAATGATTTGAGTGCTTTGCATTGAACCCTGTCGTAAAACGTGATTTATCACTCCCAAAAACAAAAGACGTTTATTAGCAATAATTATTTTTGGCGTAAAGTTATTTATTTTGATGAACATAAGGTTGACGGCTTCGTGACCGTTTATACCATGTATTAAGTACTCATTATAAATTAATCCTGCACATTAATAACTGCCGGTTTGTCAGCAGTTTGACGAACATTCATTTGGATATCGCGATTTCTTTTCCTTTCATTCATTTTTTTTACATAATATTCATTCCACAAATCACGATTTCTCTTTACGACTACCAAATAAACGTTCAGTATTACCGAGGTCATTAATCTATTCAGTAAAAAAGCTAAAAATTTTATTATTCTAATGGGTTTTAAAACCTGTAAAATAAGGGAAGATAATATAAAGCCATCGCTTAGTAAAAATATCAAAGTGGCGATGAATAAGAGACGCCCTTTGTTAGATGTTGTATGTGCGCTTGCGTTGGAACTACGAAAAAGCGACCATATAATTACAATATACAATATGCTGTTTAATATCAAAGGTAAAGTTAATATTGGATAAATAAATATAGGACTGGCATATACATAATTAGTACATAAACATACAGCAACACTTGTTAACAAAGGCGCACCCCAACCAAATAGCGCACTCTTTAAATATTTACGTCGGATATGCCCGTTAAAGACTTTTACAATATCGACGTAAAACATGTGACATATTACAATTAACCAGAAGATCCTAGCTCCTGCCAAATACAAAAATAGACATGCAACTAATAGTGTCCATATATATCTTAATATGTCTAGTATAAAAAAAACATATAGAAAAGCGAAAAAGTTTACAAATATTGCGTTGAGAAACACATAGTTTCTGTAGTTACGAAACTTTTGTAAAAGACACCAAGACGTCACTCCGTATACCAATGTAGCTGTTGTCATCGCCCAGGAAATGTTATACAAAATGTTCTCGACAGCATCAAATATTTCGTCATTTGGATCCATCTCTGTAGAGTACACCAATGAGTTGTTGTCAGGCATGGTGGAATTCACTTGCACAGTTTCCATTATTTCACTTTGAGATTACACGAAAATGTATTTTCTATACACCTCCTCGAAAACTGGTTCTAATGGCACTGCGTAATAGGTTCTACATGTAATGTATTTTATACGCGTGGATTTCTTTCATTTATCACAACGTTCACTTAGAGCACTGCGATGGTCATTGATGCGTGTTGCCCCCGGGAATGTCACAAAGTGGGGAATGTTCACAAAGTCGGGAATGTTTCTTAATTTAATTTATTTTGTTATTTGGGCGCACGGTAGGCAACACAGGAAAATGATATTCACTCAGTAGCCAACGCTTATAAATGTGTTGCTTCCAAGACTGTCGAGAGACCAATGTATTAAGTATGCGAAAATTGCAAACGCTCCCAAACCAGGTTTTTCCAAAAAAATCCGAATCAAACGAGTTTAAACAACAATGCCTTCAAGACTTGTTTCTAATTTGAGGGTTCCGTACCACACTAATGGACAATACGAAACCGTCAGGGTATTCTTTTGTTGTCCGTCGGTCGAATGTGGAGCTTGACTTGCTTTTTTGCACGTTCTTGTCGTTAGTGATCCACTTTCTATCATGGCTCGAAAACTAAATCAAACAATCACCGAATTCAGAAGATAAAGTAATTTTCGACTTTTTTGCTTTTGAAGTCGGTTTTATTTTTTGTAAAGTTTTTTGATCTAATCACGGGCGTGAAAATGTGTAATATCCTATGTGTTAATCCAGGTCATAAACTACCTTCGTGCTAAATTCCATCCAAATTCGTGAAATGATCGCAAAGACGGGAAGAACAAGTGCTTTCGGCTACGCTTTGTTACAGTACCTCTTGATGTCTTGATACTCTGTTGACCACAGGCAAAGGCGCATATATGTAAATGAGAATGACGAGGTTGGACCCACGTAATTTAAAAATCAATGGAGTGCCGTTCACGGTCTAGTTTATATTAATTATAGTAAAGATTTCATCAGAGTTCTATATGAAAAATATTGAGTTAATATATGATGGAAATTAAAAGTTACGAATGATTTTAATTTATATAAAAATAATTCATCGTGCAGTTTCCAAACGCAACGTTTGACATTTACCTTTTACAACTGAGAAAAGTGTCAAATTCATCTGTGGACGTAGTCTGTGGATCATTTTATTGTTTGTTTGTGTTCAACGGCTACGTGGAATACGGATAAAAGCTATTATAAGCCATTCTACTACTAAATAATTAACAATAAGTCCGTGCCTTAAGTAAGGTTATAATCTTCTACCTTTCATATCTTTTTTCTCCCAACTTCTATAACCTACTTTCCATTTGTTTTTTTGTTAGTCTTAAGTCGTTCTTTTACTATTCATAAGTTTCCACGATGTACGCTACCCATATCACTGGGTCCTGAATAACATGCAATCTCACCATTCTCCTTTACATATGTACAATAAATGGGACGTCTATAAATACACAGAATTTTAGCTTATCCCTTAAATATATAATCATACAGTTTTTTAAGGCTTTGTGAAGGAACCCATACGGTACGAGTCCTACAGTCGCAGTTGTCAGTTTTACTTAAAGTTTCCTGTTTATTACCGCAACCTACAACAACACACATTTCGAGGCGCGCCACTGACGTAATAAAAAGATGATCAAGGAAAAATCAGTAAATCTAATTATCTGAGTAAGTATATACCTTGATTTGCATTAACATAGTTATTTTTCCTGTTAGTTACGTAATTAATAATAATAGTCTTTATTAGGATAATACAAGTTTAACACATATTAAAGTACATAACAGTCACTAGGGTACAGAAAAATTAGCAAACAGAAGTTGTGTGCGAGAGATGAATACAGTACAGTCAATACAAAATTTGAGCCCTGACTCCTAAACTAGGAAGATCGTGTATCTTAGGAGGCAGTGTCTTCGCATAAATAGTGGACGAGCAATTTATGAGCGTACTTGCATAATCTCGTAGAACATACAATTATTATATTACTGAAAGGTAAAAGATATATCTTTAAAAATATATTTAGTATTTTTATGTATGTAAGCAATAATATGTGTGAATAGTATGTGTGAAGTGTATTTGTGTAGGGGGGGTCATGTCATGTGCAAGTGTTGTGTGTGTATGTATGTGTAAGGAAGAGGGGTGTGTGGAGTGGTGTGGTGAGTTGTGATGTGATGTGGCGTAGTGTGGTGGGGTGTGGTGTTGTGTGAGGGTGTGTGAGGTGTGTTGAGTGAGTGGAATTAGTGGGGGCAGCTTCCTTCTTTGTGATGTGATAGGTAGCAGTGGTTTAGGATATCCAGGCAAGTAGACTTTCAGTTGCCTCGTAGTCTTGATCTTTTTTCTACTCCTCAATTTTAGCTTTAACCCTATATGTATCCAACTAAATTATGTTTTTTTTTTTTATTATTGTGTGTAGGTGTGAGCTTAGAACATAATGCTGGCGTCTAGCGAAAGCGGTCTTATGCGTTACCGTAAGAATAAATTTGTTCTTGCGGCGTGTTGGGTCTGGTAATTTGGTGTGTTTTCTCAGTACGGATCGAAGCACAAACAGTTGCCTAATAGTAAGTACATTTGCATCTTTGTATAATTGTGTGGTGGGATACCTAAAGTTCTTCTTTGAAATCACCTTTAGGACAGCTCTTTGTGCTCGTTTTAACTTGAGAAACTTAGTCCGAGCTGCGCCTCCCCACACTGTGATGCAATAGGTGATGACTGACTGACAGATAGCAGTATAAAGCCAAGACCATTCTAATCGTGTTGAAATCAGCTGAAGACCTAAGTAGCTTGAATACGCATAAATCATTCTTCTAACTCTTGTAGTAATAGTATCCAAGTGCGAGTACCAGTTGAGTCCGCTATCAATAACCACACCCAAATACTTTAGATGGTTAACTTCACGAAGAGCAAAGCATGAGCAAGGAATATGGCCATTACATGTGTTGGCGTTTATGGCAAAGTCTATGGGAGGTTTAGTACCAGGGTTTAGCCCGAACGGGATGAAGTAGGTCTTGTCCAGGTTCAGAGTAAGTAGATTTAGTTGCACCCAACCCATAACAGATCTAAGTGACGTTTCGGCAGTGGTTCTAAGATGCTCCCATTCAGTTCCATGAACAATGACTGCAGTGTCATCAGCTTATGTGAATATTTTGGAGTTTTTGAGAGGTATGCAGCAAAGCTTGTTGATATAGACCTGGAAAAGGGTCGGGCCAAGCACACTTCCCTGCGGTACACCGAAGGTCGTAGTTTCCTCTCTACTAACATGGTCACTAACCCTAACACACAGTCTACGGTTAGTGAGATAGCTTGCAAAAAAAATCATGAGCTAAGCCGCGTATGCCGATGTCCTCCAACTTTGATAGGAGGGTGGGAACAGAAACGGTGTCAAATGCCTTTTTTAAATCTAGGAATAGACCTATGCACTTCTGTTTTTCATCAAGCTTCCTTGCTACAAATTCAGTTAAGTCGAGAACTGCATCTTCTGACGATACTCCTTTTTTAAAACCATACTGATTTTGTTGTGTTGCAATTAAGTTGTTTTTGATCGAGGAAATAAGATAATAAACGTAGTACGTCCGTGCATTAGCACTTAGAATTGCAACAAACGTGCATTTTTCTGCATTTAAAGTGTTTATTTATTACATTTATCGGTACTAAGGTTTAATTATTAATAATCACCGATAAATGTGATTAATTTATTACTTTTACCACGACTCTCGGTAGTTATTAATAATGAGCGGTAATTATTAATAATTTTCAATTGATCGCATTTACCGTAACACATACAGGGTGTAAAAGACCTCATCACGAAGCCGTTAACCAAGCATTGTGTACATCAAACTAAGTAACTTTACGCAAAAATTATTGCTGGGAAACGACTTTTATTTTTGGGATGAAAAATCATGTTTTTTGGTAGAACTCAATGTAACGCATTTAAAACATTGTGCTGATGGATGGATTGAATAGTACGGGGGTCGTGGAGGTGTTTTAAGTAAAAATCTTACATTAAAAACTTGTATTTAAAAAAAAACTTGTCAGAAAGTTGTAAATTTGACCCCCAATATCTCTAAGTAACTATAAGGTTCCCAGGTATGGTGTAGAACAAAAAAATGATCGCAATGACGAGGAGAAGAAGCGCCTTTCGGCTTCATTAAGAGGTGTTTTTTCACAATTTATACATAATGCTTGGTTGACAGCATCGTGAAGGGTCCATTTACACCCTGTATACAGAGCGACTGTAATTATTGGGTGGGGTGAAAAGTTCGTAGACTGACACATAGATGGCGCTACTAGTATTAAATCCATATGATTTTTATTTAGCCCTAACCTTCAAAAGACAGGTTGTAGTCAGGGAGTCCCAGTATTTGTACCAATTCATTTTTAATGTTTACTTCAGTTATTATCAGAATGTCAACGGTATGTTTACTATTTAACACTATGTACTCAATTTGAGCAAAGTCTTTCTTGATCAATCGTATGTTAACATGCAGAAAGTAGAAACAATTTTCGGGTATCGGTATATATAGGAATATATACAATATATTGTGGCCCAAGCCTTGCAGGCGAGTTTGTGAACAAGGCAAAGTAGGTACTTGTTCTATGGGATTTTTTAATGTACGTATTAAATACGTCTTTCCACTTACACACAAGAACGACGAAAATATTTCGATTCCTGTAAAAATAAACTGACTTGACAATTGATACAAATGAAGGAGTTACATGTCTTTGACAAAAGATGTGATTTTAAAGATATAATAATTATGTTATACAAAAGTAAAAATTATGAAATATAATATTGTGGCTCGCTCACAAAAAATAAATCTAATCCAAATTCTCTAATGAAAATTCATATTTTGTTTACTGAAAAATGCTCAGCTTAATATAATATATCAACGTGGAAGGATAACAAATAGATAATTACTGTTGTCGTGTTTAAAACTAGTATTTTTTATGCTTAATTTATTGTACTTACTTACATACTTAACTCAAGGGCGGATCCCTGGGCTTGGTTCAGGACCTAGGTGGACCACTAATTAAAATTGTTAAACATAGTGTACCAGAATAGTGTCAAGACAAATACCTACATAGGGCCAATAACCAACCCGCTCAATCTGCTGAAGAATATTTCCGCAGAGCCATATATACATCCCTCTTCTGGATTTAATAAAAAGTGACCTGCAGGACCGTCTCCTGAAATACTATTTGGTTTCAGTTAATCGTTTTTATGCCAAAAAGCGAATACAGTAATCAAGACATTGAAAACCTTGAAACGACTAGCAACCGATTATACATTGTTACTAGATAATACTCCAGTTTCTGTCGTAAACGAAAACGGCTGTCGATGGTGAAGTGGCAGCGGAGTCAGGACATACCGCAGTCGATTTCTGACCATATTCTAAATTGTGATATTGAGATGTATCTTATAAGAGCTTGCCCCGAAGCCTTATATGCAATTATAGCATAATTATCTTAGGCAATGATGTAAAAAATTGCGAGCTCGCTCTTGTTGCCTAGTTTTTCTTGAGTCTTAAATTTGTCTATAAAAGGCCCAAGTAACTCCAGTAGATCGAAACAATTCTAATCTGTTCAAGAGGTCGGTGCCTAATGTGTAAAAATTTATCTAAAAGTCGACCAAATAACTCCTTTATGAAGGATCGAAACCATTCTAACCTGTCCAAGGCAAGGTGTCATAAAAATTTCGAGCTCGCTACGCTCTCTCTTGCAGCCTACTACCTCTTGAATGTTGTCATTGTTTGTCTGAGGGTCGATCTAGTAACTCCTCTATGAAGGGTCTAAACAATTGCAACCTGCCCAAGGTAGACTGTTAAAATTGTTGACCTCATTTCGCTCGTTCTTGGAGCCTCCAAAAAATCAAATCGTGGCTACGAAAAAGCTTCAATGGTTGAAGAACGTCTAATTGGACTGACACTTCTCCACGTCCATAAAAACGTACCAATTGAAGTATATGAGGTGATAGCGCGTTTCGGGAGAAGACGTAAAAGAAAAATTGATTTTGTTATTTAAATATAGGTACTTTTCCGAGCCTCTATACGAATCTGAAAAAAAAAATGTTCGGGGGGGGAGGGAGGAAGGAGGATAAAAGGGGAGGTTTGGCACTTTTCCCCTAGTCGTGAGAGTTACTTGTTTACGAATCTGTCAAAATATACCCCCCTCCCACTCCACCATCTGGGAGAACAATTATGTCAGTGAGTCAGTGGTAATTGAGCTTTTTAAAGTATAAATAAATCAATTTATTGACACATACAAGTTAGAAAACATACAAAAAGTAAACAAAAACAATGAGCAAAGTTAAAAGAGTACATAAACAGAAGAAGACGTGGGCCCCAAACTAGGCACAACCTGTATCTTGGTGGCCCAAAGTACAATGTACAATGTCTTAACAAGAAGTTACCCGAGAGTCTAAAAGGTGTAACAAGACCCTTAAAGAAGCCGAAAGGCACTTGTTCTCCCCGTCATTTTGAGTATTTTGTTGTTCTAGACCATACCTGGGAACCTTCTAGTTACAGGGATATTGGGGGTCAAAGTTCCAACTTATGCACAAGTATTTTTTTTTTAATACATGTTTTTAATCTATGAACTTTACTTTAAACAACTCCACTACCCCCGTACTTCCATACCCATCCATTAGCAAAATTTGAGTGCTTTGCATTGAACCCTGTCGTAAAACGTGATTTATCACTCCCGAAAACAAAAGTCGTTTATTAGCAATAATTTATTTTTGGCGTAAAGTTACATAGTTTGATGAACATAATGCTTGGTTGACGACGTCGTGAACGGTACGTTTATACCATGTATTGAGTACTTATTATAAATTAATCCTGCACATTAATAACTGCCGGTTTGTCAGCAGTTTGACGAACATTCATTTGGATATCGCGATTTCTTTTCCTTTCATTAATTTTTTTTACATAATATTCATTCCACAAATCACGATTTCTCTTTACGACTACCAAATAAACGTTTAGTATTACCGAGGTCATTAATCTATTCAGTAAAAAAGCTAAAAATTTTATTATTCTATTGGGTTTTAAAACCTGTAAAATAAGGGAAGATAATATAAAGCCATCGCTTAGTAAAAATATCAAAGTGGCGATGAATAAGAGACGCCCTTTGTTAGATGTTGTATGTGCGCTTGCGTTGGAACTACGAAAAAGCGACCACATAATTACAATATACAATATGCTGTTTAATATCAAAGGTAAAGTTAATATTGAAAAAATAAATATAGAACTGGCATATACATAATTAGTATATAAACAAACAAACAAAACAGTAACACTTGTTAACAAAGGCGCACCCCAACCAAATAGCGCACTCTTTAAATATTTACGTCGGATGTGCCCGTTAAAGACTTTTACAATATCGACGTAAAACATGTGACATATTACAATTAACCAGAAGACCTTAGCTCCTGCCAAATACAAAAATAGACCCGCAACTAATAGTGTCCATATATATCTTAATATGTCTTGTATAAAAAAAAACATATAGAAAAGCGAAAAAGTTCACTAATATTGCGTTGAGAAACACATAGTTTCTGTAGTTACGAAACTTTTGTAAAAGACACCAAGACGTCACTCCGTATACCAATGTAGCTGTTGTCATCGCCCAGGAAATGTTATACAAAATGTTCTCGACAGCATCAAATATTTCGTCATTAGGATCCATCTCTGTAGAGTACACCAATGAGTTGTTGTCAGGCATGGTGGAATTCACTTGCACAGTTTCCATTATTTCACTTTGAGATTACGAA
Source organism: Xestia xanthographa (assembly GCA_905147715.2). Classification (NCBI taxonomy): domain Eukaryota; kingdom Metazoa; phylum Arthropoda; class Insecta; order Lepidoptera; family Noctuidae; genus Xestia; species Xestia xanthographa. The sequence goes on from LR990654.1 coordinate 23,144,013, forward strand.
AATGTATTTTCTATACACCTCCTCGAAAACTGGTTCTAATCGCACTACGTAATAGGTTCTACATGTAAAGTATTTTATACGCGTGAATTTCTTTCATTTATCACAACGTTCACTTAGAGCACAGCGATGTTCGTTGATGCGTGTTGCCCCCGGGAATGTCACAAAGTGGGGAATGTTCACAAAGTCGGGAATGTTTCTTAATTCAATTTATTTTGTTTTTTTGGGCACACGGTAGAATAACATAGGAAATCAATATTCACTTAGTAGCCAACGCTTATAAAGGTGTTGCTTCCATGACTGTCGAGAGACTAATGTATTATGTACGCGAACATTGCGAAGACAAAGAAGCTCAAGGAAAAACAATAAATCTAATTATCTGAGTAAGTATGTACAGTAACAGTCAGAAGTCGACTGCCAATCTCGCAACACAATGGCAAAGCAATATTGGTGGTACTTATGACCTTCTTCTTAAATATGCGTATGTGTGTATAGGCGCCGCCGCCCGTATAGCGCAAACGATAATGTGCATTGCGGTGGAAGTGGAATTTTGACCTTTGACTGTACCTTGATTTGCATTAACATAGCTATTTTTCCTGTTATAGTTTCGTAACTTATTTATTGAGAGATAATAAACAACTGCAACATAATACAACACATAAGATTAACAAAACTAAGTAGCAATGTTGCAGTCAACTGCATTATCCGTAGAAAGACATATTTAAAGATCAGGTTGCCTGCTACTAGGGCAATATCGAAATGAACAAATATTTTGAAAAAAAAAAAATATATGGCTATAGTTTTATCGTAACTTATAGCTAGCTGAGGCTAAAAACCAAATCAGATCAGAAAAAGTGAGAAACATACATCCATCCATCTTCCCAAACTTTAGAAATTATTATACATATTAGTAGGAAGTAGGGGGAACCATCCCATAATAATATTAGTAGGAAGTAGGGGGAACCATCCCATAATAATATTAGTAGGAAGTAGGGGGAACCATCCCATAATAATATTAGTAGGAAGTAGGGGTAACCATCCCATAATAATATTAGTAGGAAGTAGGGGGAAACCATCCCATAATAATATTAGTAGGAAGTGGGGGCAACCATCCCATAATAATATTAGTAGGAAGTAGGGGAACCACCCCATAATAATATTAGTAGGAAGTAGTGGAAATATCCCATAATAATATTAATAGGAAGTAGGGGGAACCATCCCATAATAATATTAGTAGGAAGTAGGGGAACCACCCCATAATAATATTAGTAGGAAGTAGGGGGAACCATCCCATAATAATATTAGTAGGAATTAGTGGGAACCATTCCATAATAACATAACCTCAGGTACCTATTGCACAGGAACCTCACGATGATAACGGTAGTAAAAAGGTTTCCGATCATTCAGGGTATCTACTTGTAAATAAAACAAAATAATATATTTATAAGTCTTTATAAATTTAAAATGACACGCAAAATAGATCTTGAAGCTTTCTTATAATAGTAAAACATTAACACTATATATAAAAAGATATCTTACTTTGCTTAAACGCATTCAAATAAAAGGTAAATTAAGGAAGTGTTTTTGTAATGTTAAGTTGAGTAGGTCAATCAAACAAAAATTTTGATTTTCAAGAAGGTAAAATCAATACGCATCAAAGTTACAACTTTTTCACATGTTTTTTTAATAAATGTTTTTAATGATAAACTTGAATATAAACACCTCCGCGTAAAATTGATGTGTATATGTTGCGGTAAATGTGATTAATTGAAAGTTTATAATAATTACCGGTCATCATTAATAATTACCTCATAATTTGGTAATTAAGAATATAAAATAGAAATTTATCACTTTTAGCAGTTATTATTAATAATTCACTACGCTCGTTGGTAAAAGTAATAAAATAAGGTTCTTATTTAGTCTAGTAGGTATTTATTTATAATACCACAGTTTTTGCATGCAAAATCGTTTGTTCTTTGAAAAGAGAACATAGGGAGCAAGAGCGAGCTAAGCGAGCTCGGGACTTGTGGCACACCGACTCGGACAGGGTTCGAAGGGATTGGTGAGGTCTAGAAAGCGAGCGAACTACCACTCCGACCAAATAGGTTAGGTTAGGTTAGAACTGTGACCAACTACGCTGTGACCAGCTACGTCGAAATTGGTCGCAGTAATAAAATTAGGGAAGTCCGACAATTAGCACTTAGAATTGCAAAAAACGCGCATTTTTTTGCATTTAAAGCGTTTATTTATTACATTTATCGGAACTAAGGTTAAATTATTAATAATCACCGATAAATGTGATTAATTTCTTACTCTTACCTCGACTCTCGGTAGTTATTAATAATGACCGGTAATTATTAATAATTTTCAATTACTCACATTTACCGTAACAAATGTATACTGCTTGGTTGATGGCATCGTCAAGGGTCAATTTACACCCTGTATACAACCTGGGGCTCAATTCTGTAACTTTGTATTAAGCAACACGCCATTGACACTCTATCGACACACTACAGACATTATGTTGCCACTGTTGCGAATTTGGTATTCTGCAAAAACTTCAATGGCGTTTCAGTGGTGTCTCAGTAGTGTGTCGATAGTGTGGCGAATCAATATTTTTCAGTGTTTTCGTTGTTCAATGGCTTCACAATGGCAGTTCGATGGCCAAAATACTTTTCAAACACGATAGACACAACTTTCAAATACAATTAAAATATTTACAGACTACCGTAACGTTGGCTATCATGATGACATTGACACATTATAATGGAGCAGAATACCAATTATTACAATAGTCTTCTATGGCGTTTCAATGGCACTACAGTGGTAAGTCAATGCCCATAGATAATTTATAGAATACCAAATGGCAATGATTAGCCTATTGAGACACTACTTACAAACTACCGACAAACTATTGACAAATTGGTCATTTTACAAAATTGAGCCCCCGAGCGACTGTAATTATATTACGCAAAAGCCCTCATATGTAAAGAAACTCACTCAGAGCAAAAAAATGTGGCCCAAGCCTTGCAGGCGTGTTTGTGAACAAGGTAAACTCGTTCTATGGGATTTTTTAACGAAAGATGTACCTGTCCGGTACATCTTTCCGCCCACACACACCAACGAGGAAAATATTTCTATTCTTATAAAAATAAATAAATTATGACATTGACTTGACAATTGATTTATGCAAATAAGTATTCTATTCTTTAATACAAATGAAGAATGTAAGGAAAAACATGTCTTTGACAAAAGATGTGACATATCCTATAATTTGTAATACAAAAAAATATTACTATTGTTAAGTATTATTTACAAACAAACTCTATAATAGTAATAAAAATATGTACAAGTATCAAAAGGGTTGCAGAGCGACGGCCTAGTGTTTCAACACCAAACGACTCAAACACCTTAACCACCAATAAAAAATATATAATTGAAAGTTCTGAATAATGGTAAATGATTGTGGCTCTACGCGAATTGCATTCATGGAGGTACGAATTAAAATAAATCAATTTATTGACATACAAATTAGGAAATATACAAACAAGAAAACTAAAACAGTGAGCAAAGTTAAAAGAGTACATTAGAAGTAGACGTGGGCCCAAAACTAGGCACAGCCTGTAGATTGGTGACCCAAGTAATAAATGTTAAGAAGTTACGCGAGAGTATAAAGGGTGAAACAAGACCCTTAACGAAGCCGAAAGGCACTTGCTCTCCTCGTCATTGCGATTTTTTTTTGTTTTACACTATACCTGGGAACCTTCTAGTTACAGAGATATTGGGGGTCAAAGTTCCAACGTATTCACAAGTCGTTTTTTTAATACACGTTTTTAATCTATGAACTTTACTTTAAACAACTCCACGGCCCTCGTACTTTTTAACCCATGCATTAGCAAAATGTTTTTCACTCACATACTTTTGCACTCCCAAAAACAAAAGACGTTTATTAGCAATAATTATTTTTGGCGTAAAGTTATTTATTTTGATGAACATAAGGTTGACGGCTTCGTGACCGTTTATACCATGTATTAAGTACTCATTATAAATTAATCCTGCACATTAATAACTGCCGGTTTGTCAGCAGTTTGACGAACATTCATTTGGATATCGCGATTTCTTTTCCTTTCATTCATTTTTTTTACATAATATTCATTCCACAAATCACGATTTCTCTTTACGACTACCAAATAAACGTTTAGTATTACCGAGGTCATTAATCTATTCAGTAAAAAAGCAAAAAATTTTATTATGCTACTGGGTTTTAAAGCCTGTAAAATAAGGGAAGATAATATAAAGCCATCGCTTAGTAAAAATATCAAAGTGGCGATGAATAAGAGACGCCCTTTGTTAGATGTTGTATGTGCGCTTGCGTTGGAACTACGAAAAAGCGACCATATAATTACAATATACAATATGCTGTTTAATATCAAAGGTAAAGTTAATATTGAAAAAATAAATATAGAACTGGCATATACATAATTAGTATATAAACATACAGTAACACTTGTTAACAAAGGCGCACCCCAACCAAATAGCGCACTCTTTAAATATTTACGTCGGATGTGCCCGTTAAAGACTTTTACAATATCGACGTAAAACATGTGACATATTACAATCAACCAGAAGATCCTAGCTCCTGCCAAATACAAAAATAGACACGCAACTAATAGTATCCATATATATCTTAACATGACTAGTGAAAAAAAAACATATAGAAAAGCGAAAAAGTTTACTAATATTGCGTTGAGAAACACATAGTTTCTGTAGTTACGAAACTTTTGTAAAAGACACCAAGACGTCACTCCGTATACCAATGTAGCTGTTGTCATCGCCCAGGAAATGTTATACAAAATGTTCTCGACAGCTACAAACAAATATTTCGTCATTAGGATCCATCTCGGTAGAGTACACCAATGAGTTGTTGTCAGGCATGGTGGAATTCACTTGCACAGTTTCCATTATTTCACTTTGAGATTACGAAAATGTATTTTTCTATACACCTCCTTGAAAACTGTTCTACATGTAATGTATTTTACACGCGTGGATTTTTTTCATTTATCACGTGTGTGGAAATCAAAATTCCCCACCTTCACTTAGAGCACTGCGATGTTCGTTGATGCGTGTTGCCTCCGGAAATGTCACAAAGTGGGGAATGTTCACAAAGTCGGGAATGTTTCTTAATTCAATTTATTTTGTTTTTTTGGGCACACGGTAGAATAACACAGGAAATCAATATTCACTTAGTAGCCAACGTTTATAAAGGTGTTGCTTCTAAGACTGTTGAGAGACCAATGTATTATGTATGCGAACATTGCTTAAGGAAAAACAATAAATCTAATTATCTGAGTAAGTAAATACCTTGATTTGCATTAACATAGTTATTTTTCCTGTTATAGGTTCGTAATTTATTAATTGAGGGATAATAAACAACTGCAACATAATACAAAACATAAGATTTAACAAAACTAAGTAGCAATGTTGCAGTCAACTGCATTATCCGTAGAAAGACATATTTAAAGATCAGGTTGCCTGCTACTAGGGCATTACCGAAATTAACAAAATTTTGAAAAAAAAAAAAAAAATGTCTATGGCTAGTTTTATCGTAACATAAAGCAAGCTGAGGCTACAAAACCGAATCATATCAGAAAGAGTGAGAAAAATACATCCATTAATCTTCCCAAACTTTAGAATTTATTATACATATTAGTAGGAAGTAGGGGGAACCATCCCATAATAATATTTGTAGGAAGTAGGGGGAACCATCTCATAAAAATATTAGTAGGAAGTAGGGGTAATCATCCCATAATAATATTAGTAGGAAGTAGGGGGAAACCATCCCATTATAATATTAGTAGGAAGTAGGGGCAACCATCCCATAATAATATTAGTAGGAAGTAGGGGAACCATCCCATAATAATATTAGTAGGAAGTAGGGGAACCATCCCATAATAATATTCTAGATCTGAAAGGAAGTAGGGGGATCCATCCCATAATAATATTAGTAGGAAGTAGGGGGAACCATCCCATAATAATATTAGTAGGAAGTAGGGGGATCCATCCCATAATAATATTAGAAGGAAGTAGTGGAAACCATCCCATAATAACATAACCTCAGGTACCTATTGATCGGAAACCTTTTTACTACCAAAAAGGTTTCCGATCATTCAGGGTCATCATCATCATCACCAGCCTATTCATGTTCCCACTGCTGGGACACAGGCCTCTCTATGAGAGGGAATGGGCTATAATCTACCACGCGGGCCCCGTGCGGTTTGGTAGATGTCACATGTCTTCGAATTTTTGGTTCTAGGACATGCCGGTTTCCTCACGATGTTTTCCTGCACCGTTTTGAGAGCAGTGGTGATGAAATAAATTACACAAAGTAATGCGCCTACCTGGGTTCGAACCCACGACTTACTGGCCACGCATCATGACATCATTCAGGGTATCTACTTGTAAATAAATCAAAATAATGTATTTATAACTGTTTATAATTTTAAAATGACACGCAAAATAGATCTTGAAGCTTTCTTATAATAGTAAAACAATAACACTAGGTACCTACATATAAAAAGGTTTCCTAAAGTTCAAAAACGCATTCAAATAAAAAGGTAAAATAAGGAAGTTTTTTGTAATGTTAAGTTGATTAGGTCAATCAAACAAAAATTTTGATTTTCAAGACGGTAAAATCAATACGCATCAAAGTTACAACTATTTCACATGTTTTTTTAATAAATGTTTTTAATGATAAACTTGAATATAAACACCTCCGCGTAAAGTTGATGTATATATGTTGCGGTAAATGTGATTAATTGAAAGTTTATAATAATTACCGGTCATCATTAATAATGACCTCATGATTTGGTAATTAAGATTATAAAATAAAAATTTATCACTTTTAGCAGTTATTATTAATAATTCACTACGCTCGTTGGTAAAAGTAATAAAATAAGGTTCTTATTTAGTCTAGTAGGTATTTATTTATAATACCACAGTTTTTGCATGCAAAATCGTTTGTTCTTTGAAAAGAGAACATAGGGAGCAAGAGCGAGCTAAGCGAGCTCGGGACTTGTGGCACCCCGACTCGGACAGGGTTCGAAGGGATTGGTGAGGTCTAAAAAGCGAGCGAACTACCACTCCGACCAAATAGGTTAGGTTAGGTTAGAACTGTGACCAACTACGCTGTGACCAGCTACGTCGATATTGGTCGCAGTAATAAAAGTAGGGAAGTCCGACAATAAGCATTTAGAATTGCAAAAAAAACGCGCATTTTTTTGCATTTAAAGCGTTTATTTATTACATTTATCGGAACTAAGGTTACATTATTAATAATCACCGATAAATGTGATTAATTTCTTACTTTTACCTCGACTCTCAGTAGTTATTAATAATGACCGGTGATTATTAATAATTTTCAATTACTCACATTTATCGTAAATGTATACTGCTTGGTTGATGGCATCGTCAAGGGTCCATTTACACCCTGTATACAACCTGGGGCTGAATTCTGTAACTTTTTATTAAACAACACGCCATTGACACCTGCACTCGCCTGTTGCGAATTTGGTATTCTGCAAAAACTTCAATGGCGTTTCAGTGGTGTCTCAGTAGTGTGTCGTTAGTGTGGCGAATCAATATTTTTCAGTGTTTTCGTTGTTCAATGGCTTCACAATGGCAGTTCGATGGCCAAAATACTTTTCAAACACGATAGACACAACTTTCAAATACAATTAAAATATTTACAGACTACCGTAACGTTGGCCATCATGATGACATTGACACATTGTAATGGAGCAGAATACCAATTATTACAATAGTCTTCTATGGCGTTTCAATGGCACTACAGTGGTAAGTCAATGCCCATAGATAATTTGTAGAATACCAAATGGCAATGATTAGCCTATTGAGACACTACTTACACACTACCGACACACTATTGACAAGTTGGTAATTTTACAGAATTGAGCCCCCGAGCGACTGTAATTATATTACGCAAAAGCCCTCATATGTAAAGAAACTCACTCAGAGCAAAAAAATGTGGACCAAGCCTTGCAGGCGTGTTTGTGAACAAGGTAAACTCGTTCTATGGGATTTTTTAACGAAAGATGTACCTATCCGGTACATCGTTCCGCCCACACACACCAACAAGGAAAATATTTCTATTCTTATAAAAATAAATAAATTATGACAGTGACTTGACAATTGATTTATGCAAATAAGTATTCTATTCTTTAATACAAATGAAGAATGTAAGGAAAAACATGTCTTTGACAAAAGATGTGACATATCCTATAATTTGTTATACAAAAAAATATTACTATTATATCTACAAGTATCAAAAAGGTTACAGAGCGACGGCCTAGTGTTTCAACACCAAACGGCTCAAACACCTTAACCACCAATAAAAAATATATAATTGTAAGTTCTGAATAATGGTAACTGATTGTGGCTCTACGCGAATTGCATTCATGGAGATACGAATTAAAATAAATCAATTTATTGAAACATACAAATTAAGAAATATACTAACAAGAAAACAAAAACAATGAGCAAAGTTAAAAGAGTACATTAGAAGTAGACGTGGGCCCAAAACTAGGCACAGCCTGTAGATTGGTGACCCAAGTAATAAATGTTAAGAAGTTACGCGAGAGTATAAAGGGTGAAACAAGACCCTTAACGAAGCCGAAAGGCACTTGTTCTCCTCGTCATTGCGATTTTTTTTTGTTTTACACTATACCTGGGAACCTTCTAGTTACAGAGATATTGGGGGTCAAAGATCCAACGTATTCACAAGTTGTTTTTTTAATACACGTTTTTAATCTATGGACTTTACTTTAAACAACTCCAAGACCCCCGTACTTCCATACCCATCCATTAGCAAAATGATTTGAGTGCTTTGCATTGAACCCTGTCGTAAAACGTGATTTATCACTCCCAAAAACAAAAGACGTTTATTAGCAATAATTATTTTTGGCGTAAAGTTATTTATTTTGATGAACATAAGGTTGACGGCTTCGTGACCGTTTATACCATGTATTAAGTACTCATTATAAATTAATCCTGCACATTAATAACTGCCGGTTTGTCAGCAGTTTGACGAACATTCATTTGGATATCGCGATTTCTTTTCCTTTCATTCATTTTTTTTACATAATATTCATTCCACAAATCACGATTTCTCTTTACGACTACCAAATAAACGTTCAGTATTACCGAGGTCATTAATCTATTCAGTAAAAAAGCTAAAAATTTTATTATTCTAATGGGTTTTAAAACCTGTAAAATAAGGGAAGATAATATAAAGCCATCGCTTAGTAAAAATATCAAAGTGGCGATGAATAAGAGACGCCCTTTGTTAGATGTTGTATGTGCGCTTGCATTGGAACTACGAAAAAGCGACCATATAATTACAATATACAATATGCTGTTTAATATCAAAGGTAAAGTTAATATTGGATAAATAAATATAGGACTGGCATATACATAATTAGTACATAAACATACAGCAACACTTGTTAACAAAGGCGCACCCCAACCAAATAGCGCACTCTTTAAATATTTACGTCGGATATGCCCGTTAAAGACTTTTACAATATCGACGTAAAACATGTGACATATTACAATTAACCAGAAGATCCTAGCTCCTGCCAAATACAAAAATAGACACGCAACTAATAGTGTCCATATATATCTTAATATGTCTAGTATAAAAAAAACATATAGAAAAGCGAAAAAGTTTACAAATATTGCGTTGAGAAACACATAGTTTCTGTAGTTACGAAACTTTTGTAAAAGACACCAAGACGTCACTCCGTATACCAATGTAGCTGTTGTCATCGCCCAGGAAATGTTATACAAAATGTTCTCGACAGCATCAAATATTTCGTCATTAGGATCCATCTCTGTAGAGTACACCAATGAGTTGTTGTCAGGCATGGTGGAATTCACTTGCACAGTTTCCATTATTTCACTTTGAGATTACGAAAATGTATTTTCTATACACCTCCTCGAAAACTGGTTCAAATCGCACTACGTAATAGGTTGTACATGTAATGAATTTAAACGCGTGGATTTCTTTCATTTATCACGTGTGTGGAAATCAAAATTCCCCACCTTCACTTAGAGCACTGTGATGTTCGTTAATGCGTGTTGCCCCCGGGAATGTCACAAAGTGGGGAATGTTCACAAAGTCGGGAATGTTTCAAATTCAATTTATTTTGTTATTTGGGCGCACGGTAGGCAACACAGAAAAATGATAATCACTCAGTAGCCAACGCTTATAAATGTGTTGCTTTCAAGACTGTCGAGAGACCAATGTATTATGTATGCGAAAATTGCGAACGCTCCCAAACCAGGTTTTTCCAAAAAAATCCGAATCAAACGAGTTTAAACAACAATGCCTTCAAGACTTGTTTCTAATTTGAGGGTTCCGTACCATACAAATGGACAATACGGAACTGTCAGTTTACTACTTTGTTGTCCGTTGGTCGAATGTGGAGCTTGACTTGCTTTTTTGCACGTTCTTGTCGTAGGTGATCCACTTTTTATCACGGCTCGAAAACTAAATCAAACAATCAATTGTCACCGAATTCAGAAGATAAAGTAATTTTCGACTTTTTTGTTTTTGAAGTCGGTTTTATTTTTTGTAAAGTTTTTTGATCTAATTACGGCCGTCAAAATGTGTAATATCCTATGTGTTAATCCAGGTCATTAACTATCTTTGTGCTAAATTCCATCCAAATTCGTGAAATGATCGCAAATACGGGGAGAACAAGTGCTTTCGGCTACGCTTTGTTACAGTACCTCTTGATGTCTTGATAGTCTGTTGACCACAGGCAAAGGCGCATATATGTAAAGGAGAATGACGAGGTTGGACCCACGTAATTTAAAAATCAATGGAGTGCCGTTCACGGTCTAGTTTATATTAATTATAGTAAAGAGTTCATCAGAGTTCTATATGAAAAATATTGAGTTACTAGATGATGGAAATTAAAAGTTACGAATGGTTTTAATTTATATAAAAATAATTCATCGTGCAGTTTCCAAACGCAACGTTTGACATTTACCTTTTACAACTGAGAAAAGTGTCAAATTCATCTGTGGACGTAGTCTGTGGATCATTCTATTGTTTGTTTGTGTTCAACGGCTACGTGGAATACGGATAAAAGCTATTATAAGCCATTCTACTACTAAATAATAACCAATAAGTCCGTGCCTTAAGTAAGGTTATAATCTTCTACCTTTCATATCTTTTTTCTCCCAACTTCTATAACCTACTTTCCATTTGTTTTTTGTTAGTCTTAAGTCGTTCTTTAACTATTCATAAGTTTCCACGATGTACGCTACCCATATCACTGGGTCCTGAATAACATGCAATCTCGCCATTCTCCTTTACATATGTACAATAAATGGGACGTCTATAAATACACAGAATTTTAGCTTATCCCTTAAATATATAATCATACAGTTTTTAAGGCTTTGTGAAGGAACCCATACGGTACGAGTCCTACAGTCACAGTTGTCAGTTTTACTTAAAGTTTCCTGTTTGTTACCGCAACCTACAACAACACACATTTTGAGGCGCGCCACTGACGTATTACAAAGATGATCAAGGAAAAATCAGTAAATCTAATTATCTGAGTAAGTATATACCTTGATTTGCATTAAACATAGTTATTTTTCCTGATAGTTACGTAATTAATAATAATAGTCTTTATTAGGATAATACAAGTTTGACACATATTAAAGTACACAACAGTCACTAGGGTACAGAAAAATTAGCTAACAGAAGTTGTGTGCGAGAGATGAATACAGTACAGTCAATACAAAATTTGAGCCCTGACTCCTAAACTAGGAAGATCCTGTATCTTAGGAGGCAGTGTCTTCGCATAAATAGTGGACGAGCAATTTATGAGCGTACTTGCATAATCTCGTAGAACATACAATAATTATATTACTGAAAGGTAAAACATATATTTTTAAAAATATATTTAGTATTTTTATGTATGTAAGCAATAATATGTGTGAATAGTATGTGTGAAGTGTATTTGTGTGGGGAGTGATGTCATGTGCAAGTGTTGTGTGTGTATGTATGTGTACGGAAGAGGGGTGTGGTGAGTTGTGATGTGATGTGGCGTAGTGTGGTGGGGTGTGGTGTTGTGTGAGGGTGTGTGAGGTGTGTTGAGTGAGTGGAAATAGTGGGGGCAGCTTCCTTCTTTGTGATGTGATAGGTAGCAGTGGTTTAGGATATCCAGGCAAGTAGACTTTCAGTTGCCTCGTAGTCTTGATCTTTTATCCACTCCTCAATTTTAGCTTTAACCCTATAAGTATCCAACTGAATTATGTTTATTTTTTATTTATTATTGTGTGTAGGTGTGAGCTTAGAACATAATGCTGGCGTCTAGCTAAAGCGGTCTTATGCGTTACCGTAAGAATAAATTTGTTCTTGTGGCGTGTTGGGTCTGGTACTTTGGTGTGTTTTCTCAGTACGGATCGAAGCACAAACAGTTGCCTAACAGTAAGTACATTTGCATCTTTGTATAATTGTGTGGTGGGATACCTAAAGATCTTCTTTGACATCACATCACCTTTAGGACAGCTCTTTGTGCTCGTTCCAACTTGAGAAACTTTGTCCGAGCTGCGCCTCCCCACACTGTGATGCAATAGGTGATGACGGACTGACAGATAGCAGTATACACCATTCTAATCGTAATGAAATCAGCTGAAAACCTAAGTAGCTTAAATACATAAATCATTCTTCTAACTTTTGTAGTAATAGTATCCAAGTGCGAGTACCAGTTGAGTCCGCTATCAATAACTACACCCAAATACTTTAGATGGTTAACTTCACGAAGAGCAAAGCATGAGCAAGGGATATGTGTATACATGTGTGGGCGTTTATGGCAAAGTCTATGGGAGGTTTAGTACCAGGGTTTAGCCCGAACGGGATGAAGTAGGTCTTGTCCAGGTTCAGAGTAAGTAGATTTAGTTGCACCCAACCCATAACAGATCTAAGTGACGTTTCGGCAGTGGTTCTAAGATGCTCCCATTCAGTTCCATGAACAATGACTGCAGTGTCATCAGCATATGTGAATATTTTGGAGTTTTTGAGAGGTATGCAGCAAAGCTCGTTGATATAGACCTGGAAAAGGGTCGGGCCAAGCACACTTCCCTGCGGTACACCGAAGGTCGTAGTTTCCTCTCTTCTAACATGGTCACCAACCCTAACACACAGTCTACGGTTAGTGAGATAGCTTACAAAAAAAAATATGAGCTAAGCCACGTATGCCGATGTCCTCCAACTTCGATAGGAGGTTGGGAACAGAAACGGTGTCAAATGCCTTTTTTAAATCTAGGAATAGACCTATGCACTTCTGTTTTTCATCAAGCTTCCTTGCAACAAATTCAGTTAAGTCGAGAACTGCATCTTCTGCCGATACTCCTTTTTTAAAACCATACTTATTTTGTGCAATTAAGTTATTTTTATCGAGGAACTGAGTAAGCCTATAATTTACTAGTTTTTCAAAAAATTTGGAGATAGATGAAAGGACTGAGATAGGCCTATAAATGTAAATTAGTTAATTTATTTTTATTTATTGAGGGATAATAAACAACTGGGAGAAGGAATAGAAGACTACGGGAAGTATATCTAACATTATAAAGGTGAAACACCGGGACTGTTCGGGGTGGGATTCTTAATCAAAAAGGAACTAATGAAGAATATAGAGGAGATTAAGGGTATTTCGGAAATAATTGCTGTCATAAATATGAAACTACCTTTACACCATGAAAAAGATACAAGTTGGTCTATTATCCAGGCATACTCCCCTACAGAACCCAAAAATAAACAAGAAATAGCAAAGATCGAATTATTTTACAAGGATTTACAAACCACAATACAAAACTCATACAAAAATATCATAATAATGGGAGATTTCAATGGACAAGTTGGAGTGTGTAATCCGGGAGAAGAATATACGATAGGAAAGTACGGTTACGGGAAAAGAAGCAAAAATGGCGAAAGACTGGTCACACTGGCGTTGGAGAATAAACTTAAAATTTTAAACACCTTTTATAATAGAAAAAAATCAAGGAAATGGACCTGGATCTCCCCAAATGGATCATATAAGAATGAAGTAGATTTCATTTTGTCCAACAACTGCAGAGTATTCAAAAACATAGCAATAATAAACCAACTAAATTTTAATTCTGATCATAGAATGGTTCGGGCGACAATGATTGGAACACATATAAAGATAAATAGGAGGTTTCAGAACAAAGTCAACAGTCTTATCTGCCTGGGAAATTACGAAAAGCTTTTAAGTTGTCTAAAAACACGCGTAGATAGCAACGAACAATGCACACCGACCCAAGACAAATATGATAGCTTGCCAAGCATACTGAAATCAGAAACAATCAAAATAAATAACGAAGCTAAGAAGGCACTACTCTCAAGTGAATCCAAACAACTTTTAGAACAACGAAAAGAATTAATAAAGAAAGGAAAGGAGGGTAAGAAGAACAGACAAAAGATAGTTAGCTTAAGCAATGAAATCAATGAAAGCATTAGAAGAGATCATAAAACTAGAAGGCAAAACACACTAAAACAACATATTGAACGAAGTGGGGGGGGCAAAGAAAGTTTCAAAGAATTAAATTATAAAAAAGACTGGATGCTATATCTAAAGAACAAGGATAAAGATTACACTAGCAAAAGACAAGAAATATTAAGAATTGCCACGGAATTTTATAGAGAACTGTACACAAAAAAGCAGTCGGAAGACAGAGTGGAACTTGACAAATGGCTTGAACCAGAACCAGTGCCTTTAGTTTTGATGGATGAAACCATAAAGGCTATAACATCACAAAAAACGGATAAAGCTCCAGGGTCGGATCAGATAACAAATGAACTACTTAAAACTACAGCACCTGTCATAGCTCCGGTATTAACAAACCTGTTTAATGAAATTATAAGAACTGAGAATATACCTGCTGATTGGATGAAATCAACTATAATATTACTTCACAAAAAGGGAGATAAAGGGGACATAAATAATTACAGGCCGATAAGTTTAATGTCCAATATCTACAAGGTGTTTTCCAAAATAATCCTATCCCGTATTGCAAACGTATTAGAGGAAAACCAACCAAAAGAGCAAGCTGGGTTCCGTAGTAATTGTTCTACAATTGAGCATATCCATGTTCTTAGACAGGTCCTGCAAAAATATCGAGAATACAAGAAAACGTACTACATAGGGTTTGTGGATTTTCACAAAGCATTTGATTCCCTGGAACATGGATACATATGGGAAGCCCTGAAATGCCAAGGTGTTCAAATGAAATACATCAAAATTCTGAATGCTATTTATTCAGGAGGCACAGCCCAAGTAAAACTCGAGACAACAGGAGAACCATTCCCAGTCCAAAGAGGAGTGCGTCAAGGGGATCCTATTTCACCAAAATTGTTAACGGCGGTTCTAGAGATGATTTTCAGAAATCTTGAATGGGAAGATATGGGTCTGAACATCAATGGCCAAAAATTAAACCATTTGCGCTTTGCCGATGACTTAATACTATTTTCTGAAGATTCACGGAGCTTAGAACGAATGCTGCAACAGTTGGCTGATGAAAGTGCTACAGCGGGGCTGACAATGAATATAAGTAAAACAAAAATAATGACTAACGCTCAACAATCAGATTCAGATGCTATAACGGTTAACGACGAAGAAATAGAGTTTGTTAATGAATACATTTATTTAGGACAATTAATATCACCCCTGGATAACATGCATAAAGAAATAAATAGAAGAATAACAAATACATGGAAAAGATTTTGGAGCCTTAGTGAAATAATGAAAAATGATGAAATGTCCATAAAAATTAAAAGAACTGTATATAACACTTGCATACTCCCATGCTTAACTTATGGATGTCAAACGTGGGCTTTAACAGATCAGCAATCGAATAAAATAAAAGTGTGCCAGAACAGCATCGAACAAAGTGTAATAAGGGTAAGAAGAAGTGACAGAGTGAAATTAGAAACAATAAAAACCAAGACAAAATTCAAAAATGCGCACATCGTTAGTAGAAAGTTAAAATGGCGTTGGGCAGGACATATGTTACGGGATACCAAAGAAAAGTGGACCAAAATAATAACTGAGTGGTACCCTAGGACCGACAAAAGAAATAAAGGGAGACAGTGTAAGCGTTGGGAAGATGACTTCAGACAAATGGCGGGCCCTAAGTGGACCCGAATAGCTAGAGATCGAGTTGCATGGAAGTCCTTGGAGGAGGCCTTTGTCGAGAGACAAGCTGCTACAGTTATTTAAACCGATTACCGATGTAAACCACAATTAGGTGTAACAAGCATTAACGTAAACAGTGATTAGTATAACATGTAAGAGTAAGATTGTAAAGAGTATCAGTAATAAAGGCTTATTTTATTTTATTTTTATTTCTTTAATAAACAACTGCAACATAATAAAACACAGAAGATTAACAAAACTAAGTACTGCATTATCCGCAAAAAGACATATTTAAAGATCAGTGGTTCCAGCCTTTAGGGAATTACCAAAATAAACAAATCTTTTGAATAAAACAAATATGGCTATAGATAGTTTTATCGTAATATAAAGCTAGCTAAGGCTACAAAACCAAATAAGATCAGAAAGAGAGACAGACATACATAAACATCCATCCTCCCAAACTTCCAAATTAATAATATTAGTAGGAAGTATCATATATAGAAGTATAACCTGAGGCACCTACTGCCCGGGCCTGTGGACGGTGGGCTATGGGCTTGCTCGCCGTCCGTCCGTCTCATGACGACAGGCCGTGTCGACGGCGCAGGAGTGTTCCACGCGCGCCTCAAAGAGAGTCAGCAAAAGGAAGGAGTCCGCAAGTACCGATGCCTGCCGGGGCTGCGGGACTGTTCGAAAGAGATACCGTGGCCCCGGAACACAAAGGGCGATGAAGGAACATGCATGGGTTTTAGTCAGTAAAAGTCTGACACTCCCTCCTGCTCCGCCCAGAGCGGGAGGAGTTATTTGATGATTTCCCATCCGAAAAAATTTCATGATTTCCCATCGTCACCCCCGAGTTACGCTTCACCCGCTCAACCTTCGTTACGCTGCGGAGGTCGCCGGCTCGCTTCGCTCGCCTACTTCCCCCTTTCGCTCCACTTGGTCTCGCAGGTTCGCTGCACTCAGACCTTCCTCCCACCGGACAGGTTTCGACGCCTACTATAATATTTGTTACGAAGTTACAGCCCTTTCAATTTTAGGGGAGGTTGGGGATAAATAATAATAAATAAATAAATCATTTAATTCATCATCATCATCATCATCAGCCTATTAATGTTCCCACTGCTGGGACACAGGCCTCCTCTTTATGAGAGGGAATGGGCTATAATCCACCACGCGGGCCCAGTGCGGATTGGTAGATGTCACTTGTCTCCGAATTTTGTGGTTCTAGGACATGCCGGTTTCCTCACGATGTTTTCCTTCACCGTGCAAATTGAAATGTACAAAATGTTTAGTCCTAATCATTTAATTAGGACCAAACATTTTAAGCACCCACCAAACTGCGTAAACAGTTTGTCGGCGGGTAAGTCGGCGGAAAAGGGTATACAAATTTCAACGTCCCTCAATAGTTTTAGGTAAGAATCAAAAGATTTTACAGTAGTAAAAAAAAGGGGTAAAGAGGGGGGGGGGGGTGAAGTGGGGGAGAGGGGGGAGTTTTGAGAAGTGGTTTTGGGTAACGCATGGGCAATGCGCAAATGCTTTACATGAATCTGAAAAAAAAATTGTTAAAGGGCAAGGGGGGCAACTTTGAAAACTGGTTTTTACTTTTCCGAGCCTCTATACGAATCTGAAAAAAGAAATGTTCCCAGTCTCTTGGTTTCCGAGATATGATAGGGAGGGGGGGGGGGAGGTAGGGGGATAAAAGGGGAGGTTTGGCACTTTTCCCCTAGTCGTGAGAGTTACTTGTTTACGAATCTGTCAAAATATGGGTCCCCTCCCTGTCCACCATCTGGGAGAACAATTATGTCAGTGAGTCAGTGGTAATTGAGCTTTATATAGTATAAATAAATCAATTTATTGACATATAAAAGTTAGGAAACATACAAACAAGAAAACAAAAACAATGAGCTAAGTTAAAAGGTACATAATTAGAAGTAGACGTGGGCCCCAAACTAGGCACAACCTGTATCTTGGTGGCCCAGAGTACAATGTACAATGTCTTAACAAGAAGTGACCCGAGAGTCTAAAGGGAACACCCTTTAGACCGTCACGTCATTGCCATATTTTTTTTGTTCTAGACCATACCTGGGAACTTTCTAGTTACGGAGATATTGGGGGTCAAAGTTCCAACTTATGCACAAGTTTTTTTTTTAAATACTGTTTTTAATGTAAGAACTTTAAATACCTCAACGACCTCCGTACTTTTCAATCAATCAGCAAAATGTTTTGAGTGTGTTGCATTGAACCCTGCCATACAACGTGATTATATGATGATATTTTTGGCGTAAAGTTTGATGAACATAATGCTTGGTTGACGGCTTCGTGATGAGGTCCGTTTACACCCTGTATTAGTAGATATTATAAATTAATCCTGCACATTAATAACTGCCGGTTTGTCAGCAGTTTGACGAACATTTTTAACATTCATTTGGATATCGCGATTTCTTTTCCATTCATTCATTTTTTTTACATAATATTCATTCCACAAATCTCGATTTCCCTTTACGACTACCAAAAAGCGTTCAGTATTACTGAGGTCATTAATTTATTTAGTAAATAAGCTACAAATCTTATCATTCTATTGGGTTTTAAAGTCTTTAAAAGAAGGGAAGATGTCATAAAGCCATCGCTTAGTAAAAATATCAAAGTGGCGATGAATAAGAGACGCCCTTTGCTAGATGTTGTATGTACGCTTGCGTTGGAACTACGAAAAAGCGTCCATATAATTACAAAATACAATAAGCTGTTTAATATCAAAGGTAAAGCAAATAGTGAATAATTAAATATAAGACTGAAACCTATATAGTAAGCAACTAAAATTTGAGTGACACTTGTAAACAAAGGCGTACCCCAACCAAATATGGCACTCTTTAAATATTTCCGTCGGATATTTATATTGAAGACTTTTACAATAGCGACGTAAAACAAGTGACATATCACAATCAACCAGAAGATTCTAGCTGCTGTTAAATATACAATTAGACACGCAGTTATTGCTTTTCCTATATATGTAACTATGTATGACGAAAAAAAATAAAATAGAAAACTGAAAAAGTTTTCTAATATTGCGTTGAGAAACACATAGTTCCTGTAGTTACGAAACTTTTGTAAGAGACACCATGACATCACTCCGTATACTAAAGTAGCTGTTGTGAGCGCACACGAAATGTAGTATACAATTATCTCGACAGCATCAAATATTCCCCCACTAGGATCAATCTCTGTAAAATCTTGCACCAATGAGTTGTTGTCAGGCATGGTGGAATTCACTTGCACAGTTTCCATTATTTCACTTTGAGATTACGAAAATTTATTTTCAATACACTTCATCGAAAACTGGTTCTTTTCAAACTACGAGTAGGTGCAACAAGCAATGTATTTCACACGCGTGTTTTTGTAATTTGTCACAACGAATGTGGTAATAAAATTTTCCCACCTTCGCTTATAGCACTACGATGTTCGATGATGCGCGTTGCCTTCGGGAGTCTCATAAACTGTATATTTTAAATTCAATTTATTTTGTTATTTGTGCATAAGGTAGACGACACAGTATAATAATATTCACTCAGTGGTCAATGCTAAACGTGTTTCTTCCAAGACTGCCGATAGACCAATATATTACGTAAGCGATCGCTCTCCTCAACCAGATTTATCAAAAAAAAAAAAAAAAACAATCAAACCAGTATATTACTACAATGCCTTCAAGACTTGCCTTCTAGACTTTTTAATTTGAGAGTTCCGTATCACACAAATGGACAACACGGAACCGTTATGGGATTACTTTGTTGTCCGTCGGTCTAGTGTGGAGCTTGACTACCGTCTTTTGCACTTTCTTGTTGTAGGTCACTTTTGATCATGACAGAAAAACTAAAACAAACAAACAAAAGTCACCGACTTCAAAAGCTAAAGTTATTTTTTACTGTTGCCACTCGAAACAGGGCATTTGACGGAGTTACGCCCGAACTCATAAAAAAAACATCCGAATTGATAACCGCCTCCAAGACCGGTCCCGTGCGACTCGCATCCAGCGGATCCCGCAACCTTCTCCAGGTTGTCGGTCCACCTAGTGGTCTTCCAACGCAACGTGTTCCGGTTCGCGGTCGCCACTCCAGAACTTTTCGGCCTCATAGGCCATCTGTTCTGTGAGCAATGTGCCCTGCCCACTGCCACTTAAGTTTGGCCATTTATCGCGCTACGTCAGTAACCTTGGTTCACTTACGGAAGTCTTCATTTCTGATTCGAATGTCATAAAACTAGATTTAAGTATATTTTTCGAGCTTGCAAATATATTGATATCAATGAATTAATTATAGGATTCCAACATTCTCTAAATAGGGCATCGTTAGCTATATTCATAGAATGTTGGAATCCTATAACATTCATCATCCTGTTAACGTTATATCAGTGAATATAAGTAAGATTTAGTCACAATGACGAGTCAAATAGTTTCCGATCATTAAGGATCTGAGTGAGGCTAAACGTGTGTTATTTTCTGAGCAGTGTGTGTGAATTTACGCTACATTCCGTTTCATACTCAAGTCCCGTTTGTACAACACGGTGACGCAAAATGCGACAAAAAACCTCATTTCCTCGGCCTTAGGGAACCTTCTTGTAAATTAAACAAAATAATATATATAAAGGTGTTTGTAATTTTAAAATGACACTCAAAATAGATCATAAAGCTATTATATCTAATTATAACATAATAATAATATAATACATATAATTATAATTCTTTCATCACCGCTGCTCTCAAAACGGTAAAGGAAAACATCGTGAGGAAACCGGCATTTCCTAGAACCAAAAATTCGAAGACATGTGACATCTACCAATCCGCACTGGGCCGGCGTGGTGGATTTTATAGCCCATTCCCCTCTCATAGAGAGGAGGCCTGTGTCCCAGCAGTGGGAACATTAATAGGCTGATGATGATGATAGTAAAACAATAATAAAAAAAAATATCTCGCAACTCAAAAAACGCATTCAAATAAAAAGGAAAACTGAAGAAGTTTTTTGTAACGAATTTAATTAAATCACAACAATAATTAAGGTTTTGATTCAAATTCTAATAAAAACAAGTATAGAATCGAAATAAAATACTGTGTAAAGATTTGATCTTTTATCATCCAGACATAGCAGTATAAAGTAGGTAGGTACTGTGAAAAAAATACTAAATTATATTTCCATGGAAATAATGAATTGGAAAGTGCCCCCACCCATGGAGCCGACCTGCCTCAGCATGTACAACCCGAGTGGCTGTTAATATAAATTACCCAAATGCCATTGATATTCTAACAAACAGATATGTTATACACCTACAAAACCACCGAAAAAAGGGCGCCGCGGGGCAGAGCCAGCTCACATACACGCAGTGACGCAGAATAAAGGCAAAACAGGCCAATTGGCACGTTTTCGAGTCTTCACGATGAGCGCTCATAACGTATCTGTTTAACAGAATATCATTGCCAAAAGCTCTTAGACAAATAATTTCATTCGCTCAGAGCAAAACAATGTGGCCCAAGTCTTGCAGGCGAGTTTATGAACAAGGTAAACTTGTTCTATGGTATTTAGGTAAGTACATCTTTCCGCACACACAAACGAGAAAAATATTTCGATTCTTAAAAAAAAGTTATGACAGTGACTTGACAATTAATTTATGCAAATATTAATCAGTATTCTATTCTATAATACACATTTTAATGAAGAATTTAGGAAAAACACGTTTTTGACAAAAGATAAGACATGATTGTAACCTTTAATTTGTTATACAAAAATAAAATAAAATATTTACAAGATTAATTATTTACAAACTAACTCTATAATAGTAATAAAAATATGTACAAGTATCAAAAGGGTTGCAGGGCGTCGGCCTAGTGTTTCAACACTAACGGCTCAAACACATAGTTCTACCAATAAAAATGTTCAAATTGATAGTTATGAATGATGATAAATAATTGTGGCTCTACGCATGAATGGCATTCGAGGAGAGACGAAATAGTGAAATCATATATTGTGTAATGAAAAATGCTCAGCTAAAAGTTAACGTAACTAAAAAAAAAACGACAACAAAAAAAAAATGGTGTGGAATCTAGTAATTTTTTCATGTTTTGTTGTACTTATAACAACTTGATAATAAATTGATTTAAATCAATTTATTGACACATACAAGTTAGGAAACATACAAACAAGAATACAAAAACAGTGAGCAAAGTTAAAAGAGTACATAAGTAGAAGTAGACGTGGGCCCCAAACTAGGCACAGCTTGTATCTTGCTGACCCAAAGTACAATGTTAAGAATTTACCTCAGAGTACTAAGGGTGTAATGAAACCCTTAAAGAAGCCGAA
The DNA here is from genome assembly GCA_905147715.2 of Xestia xanthographa. Taxonomy (NCBI): domain Eukaryota; kingdom Metazoa; phylum Arthropoda; class Insecta; order Lepidoptera; family Noctuidae; genus Xestia; species Xestia xanthographa. Next base: position 23,166,598 of record LR990654.1, read on the forward strand.
AGGCACTTGTTCTCCCCGTCATTGCGATATTTTCTTTTTCTAGACCATACCTGGGAACCTTCTAGTTACGGAGATATTAAGGGTCAAAGTTCCAACTGATGCACAAGTTTGTTTTTTTTAAATACATTTTTTTAATGTAAGAACTTTAAACACCTCCACGACCCCTGTACTTTTCAACCCATCTATCAACAAAATGTTTTAAATGCCTTGCATGGAACCCTGCCATAAAACGTGATTTATCACCGCAAAAAAAAGACGTTTATCAGCAATAATTATTTTTGGCGTAATGTTACTTAGTTTGATGAACATAACGCTTGGTTGACGACGTCGTGAAGGGTCGATGTTTATACCATGTATAAAAAAGTACTTATTATTATAAATTAATCCTGTACATTAAAAACTGCCGGTTTGTCAGCAACTTGACGAACATTCATTTTGATACCTATCGTGATTTATTTTCCTTTCATTCATTTTTTTTACATAATATTCATTCCACAATTTTCGATTTCTCTTTACGACTACCAAATAAACGTTCAGTATTACCGAGGTCACTAATCTATTCAGTAAAAACGCAACAAATTTTATTATTCTACTGGGTTTTAAAGCCTGTAAAAAAAGGGAAGATAATATAAAGCCATCGCTTAGTAAAAATATCAATGTGGCGATGAATAAGAGACGCCCTTTATTAGATGTTGTATGTGCGCTTGCGTTGGAACTACGAAAAAGCGACCATATAATTACAATATACAATATGCTGTTTAGTATCAAAGGTAAAGTAAATATTGAATAATTAAATATAGGACTGGAACCTATATAGTAAGCAAATAAACATAAAGAAACGCTTGTTAACAAAGGCGCACCCCAACCAAATAGCGCACTCTTTAAATATTTACGTCGGATATGCCCGTTAAAGTCTTTTACAATATCGACGTAAAACATGTGAGATATTACAATTAACCAGAAGATCCTAGCTCCTGCCAAATACAAAAATAGACCAGCAATTAATAGTATCCATATATATCTAAACATGTATGACGAAAAGAAATAAAATTGAAAACTGAAAAAGTTCACTAATATTGCGTTCAGAAACACATAGTTTCTGTAGTTACGAAACTTTTGTAAGAGACACCATGACGTTACTCCGTATATCAAAGTAGCTGTTGTGAGCGCACACGAAATGTAGTATACAATTATCTCGACAGCTTGAAATATTCCCTCATTAGGATCAATCTCTGTAGAATCGTGCACCAATGAGTTGTTGCCAGGCATGGTGGAATTCACTTCCACAGTTTCCATTATTTCACTTTGAGATTACGAAAATATATTTTCAATACACTTTCTTAAAAGCTGGTTCTTTTCGCACTACGATTAGGTTCAACAAGCAACGTATTTCACATGCGTGTTTTTTTTTTAACTTTATCACAACGAATGCGGAAATGAAAATTTCCCACCTTCGCTTGTAGCACTGCGCTGAACTGTATATTTTAAATTCAGTTTATTTTATTTGTACATAAGGTAGATAACACAGTATAATAATATTCACTCAGTGGTCAACTCTAAACTAGATTCTTCCACCAAGACTGCCGATGGACCAATGTATTGCGTAAGCGAACGCTCTCCTCAACCAGTTTTATCAAAAACAAACCAATCAAACATAATAATAATGCCTACAAGACTTGTTTTAATTTGAGGGTTCCGTACCACACAAATGGACAATACGGAACCATCAGGGGATTACTTTGTTGTCCGTCGGTTGTAGTTATTTTTCACCATTACCACTCGAAACAAGGCATTTGACGGAGGCATGCCCGAACACACATAAAAAAAAAACATCCGAATTGTAACCTACTGACCGGTCCCGTGCGACTCGCATCCAGCAGATTCCCGCAACCTTCTCCAGGTTGTCGGTCCACCTAGTGGAAGGCTTTCCAACGCAACGTCTTCCGGTTTGCGGTCGCTACTCCAGAACTGTTCGGCCCCATAGGCCATCCGTTCGGTGAGCAATGTACCCTGCCCACTGCCACTTAAGTTTGGCCATTCTTGGGGCTACGTCGATAACCTTAGTTCTCTTGCGGAAGTCTTCATTTCTGATTTGAGTGTTATAATATTAGATTTAAATTAATTTTTCGAGCATGCAAAATCTAACTAAATAATTATAGGATTTCAACATTCTGTGAATAGGGCAGCGTTAGCCTTATTCATAGAATGTAGGAATCCCATAACATTCATTATCCTCTTATCGTTATATCAGTAAATGGAAGTAAGGTTTAGAAATGGAAATGGAATGGATTTGGAAATGGTTTCCGATCATTAGGGTGAAGCCAAACAAGTGTAATTTTTTGAGCTGAGTCGCGTAAAATGAGTCGCGCAATTTACGCTACATTCGGTTTCATTGTATGTCCAGTTTGTACAACACGGTGACGCAAAATGCGACAAAAAAACTCATTTCCTCAGCCTTAGGGTATCTACTTGTAAATTAAAACAAAATAATATATTTTATAGGTGTTTGTAACTTTGAAAATGACACTAATAGTATTATGAATAATGAATATGAAGTGTAAGTATAGCATCGATTTACTGAGTGTAGATATATAAACAAATAAAAAGGATGATGAATATTATTATGAATGATGAGTATGAAGTGTAAGTAAAGCATAATACTATACACTCAAATAGATCTTAAAGATATCTAATAACAGCAAAATTAAAGAAAAATAAAATTAAAGATTTTAATAGATAAATAATTTTATTGACACACATGACAAGTTAGGAAACATACAAACAAGAAAACAAAAACAATTAGCAAAGTTAAAAGAGTACATAATTAGAAGTAGACGTGGGCCCCAAACTAGGCTTAACTTGTATCTTGGTGGCCCAAAGTACAATGTACAATGTCTTAACAAGAAGTTACCCGAGAGTCTAAAGGGTGTAATAAGACCCTTAACGAAGACGAAAGGCACTTGTTCTCCCCGTCACGTCATTGCCATATTTTTTTTGTCCTAGACCATACCTGGGAATCTTTTAGTTACGGAGATATTGTGGGTCAACATTTTAACTTTTGCACAAGTTTTTTTTTTATGCATGTTTTTAATGTAAGAACTTTAAACACCTCCACGACCCCTGTACTTTTCAACCCATCTTTAAACAAAATGTTTTGAGTGCGTTGCATGGAACCCTGCCATAACACGTGATTTATCACCCCCCAAAAAAAAGACGTTTATCAGCAATAATTATTTTTGGCGTAAAGTTACTAAGTTTGATGAACATAATGCTTGGTTGACTACTTCGTGAAGAGTCATAATTAAAAAATAATAAAAAAATGTATAAAGAAGTACTTATTATTATAAATTATTACTGCACATTAATAACTGCCGGTTTGTCAGCAGTTTGACGAACATTCAGTTAGATACCTATCGCGATTTATTTTCCTTTCTTTCATTTTTTTTACATAATATTCATTCCACAATTCTCGATTTCCCTTTACGACTACCAAATAAACGTTCAGTATTACCGAGGTCACTAATCTATTCAGTAAAAAGGCAACAAATTTTATTATTCTACTGGGATTTAAAGCCTGTAAAAGAAGGGAAGATAATATAAAGCCATCGCTTAGTAAAAATATCAAAGTGGCGCTGAATAAGAGACGCCCTTTGTTAGATGTTGTATGTGCGCTTGCGTTGGAACTACGAAAAAGCGACCATATAATTACAATATACAATATGCTGTTTAATATCATAGGTAAAGTTAATATTGAATGAATAAATATAGGACTGGAACCTTCATAATGAGCATATAAACATAGAATAACACTTGTTAACAAAGGCGCACCCCAACCAAATAGCGCACTCTTTAAATATTTACGTCGGATATGCCCGTTAAAGTCTTTTACAATATCAACGTAAAACATGTGAGATATTACAATTAACCAGAAGATCCTAGCTCCTGCCAAATACAAAAATAGACCCGCAATTAATAGTATCCATATATATCTAAACATGTATGGTGAAAAAAAACTAAATTGAAAATTGAAAAAGTTCACTAATATTGCGTTGAGAAACACATAGTTTCTGTAGTTACGAAACTTTTGTAAGAGACACCATGACGTCACTCCGTATAACAGAGTAGCTGTTGTGAGCGCACACGAAATGTAGTATACAATTATCTCGACAGCTTGAAATATTCCCTCATTAGGATCAATCTCTGTAGAATCGTTCACCAATGAGTTGTTGCCAGGCATGGTGGAATTCACTTGCACAGTTTCCATTATTTCACTTTGAGATTACGAAACTGTATTTTCAACACACTTCCTCGAAAACTGGCGCACTACGTAATTCTTTTCTTTCTTCTTTCACCTTGACCTATAGCACTGCTATGTTCGTTGATACGCGTTGTGCCCGAAAATCTCTTTAAGAATATTTTAAATTCAATTTATTTTATTACTTATACATTATAGGAAAGCAATATTCACTCAGTAGCCAACGTTTATAAGCGTGTTGCTTCCAAGACTGTTGATTAACCAATGTATGATGTAAGCGAACGGTTTCCCTAATCAGGGTTTTTCCAAAAAATCCGAATCGGACTAGTATATATTAATACAATGCCTTCAACACGTTTTAATTTGTGGGTTCCGTACCACAAAAATGGACATTACGGAACCGTCACGGGATTACTTTGTTGTCCGTCGGTCGAGTGTGGAGCTTGACTACCGTTTTTTGCACGTTCTTGTCGTAGGTGATCAACTTTTCATCATGACACAAAAACTAAATCAAACAAACAAAAGTCACCAAGTTATTTTTCACTTTTTTGTTTTTGAAGTCGGTTTTATTTTTACCCGTCTGCGCCAGAAGGAGTGTTATGTTTTTCGAGAGTATGTATCTATAATTGTTTGGCACGCTCTGTAGCCTGAACGGCTCGATGCATTTTACCTTGAGAGGTGTCGTTAGATTCGTATTTACTGTGAAAGTGACACTGGGTCAGGCGCGGATCTAGCCCTCAAAATAGGTTGTGGGCACGCCCTAAGATCGACAAAGTGACGTCGAATAAAAAAAAAAGAGAAAAATCCTCGTGGAGTGGTAGTAGTTTAATGATTAATTTTACAAGAAGAAACCATTAAAATAATATACAAGAGCAAGTGCAGTGAGCTCGATTTTTTTGCACCCGCTATGTTAGATATTCAGAATAATCAACAGACATGCGCAGCCGTGTGGTATCCGGCAGAGTAGAATAGAACCAACCCTTTACACTCACGGGTGTCGTAAAAGGCGACTAATGTCTGAGGCAGAACACCTTGCGCCTCCGTAGACCTGAGAATGGGCAGCAGCGTTTTCTGTTAGTCTTTCATCACTGCGATCTCCAATCCGCCTGCCAAGCGTGGAGATTACGGGAAATTCCTCCCATCATGGGAGAGGCTTATGTCCAGCAGTGGACGTTATGGACTGTTGTTGTTGTTGTTGTATGCGCAGCGAGCTCTAAAATTTTAGCAGCTCTCCTCCGATTCGTAACACTTTATTTATACCATATAAGCGTTATTAAAATGGTTTTGCCGACCTGAAAGAAACATGAAGACTTTAACAGGCGAAATTTTTTGGCACCCGCCTCAATTTGCCGACTTTTGCATAACAGTTTCAGAATAAATAAGTAAATTGGACTGCAGAATGTAAGAGCGAGCGAAACGAGCTTGAAAAACTTAGCATTCCATTTTTACCATTCATACAGGTAATACTGTCGACATAAGTGTCTGTGAACAACTAGCTGACGTCCCGCGGTTTCACCCGCGTAGTTCCCGTTCCCGTGGGAGTACGTGAATAAAATATAGGCTATAGCACTCACGAATAATGTAGCTTTCTACCAGTAAAACAATTTTTAAAATTGGTTCATTACTTCCGGAGATTACTAACGGAGATACAAACTTACAAACAAATGTTACCTCTTTATAATATTAGTATAGATATAGATTAAGAGACTAGGATGTAGGTAGAGTAGCGTGTAGAGTAGCCCGCTTAGGATAAGTTAGGTTTTGTTTTGACGATTAATCAATCCAAATAAAGAAGCTACTAAAATATGAGGCGACAGGCTAGTAAAGCTAAAATAAATAGTGCTTTTATATACAAATTATGACAGTTCTCGCCGCCTCAGGTCTGACTGTTGCAGTCAATATGTCCTGTCTCATGAACTTGTTTTATTTTTTTCAGTTTTATTTAAAGTTATTACTTAGTTATTTTTTACGCAGTCAGGTTTTTTAATTTTTTAAATTATTTTTTTTATTTGAAAAAGTTTTTTTTTTATGTTAAAAACTTTTCGAATTTGTCTGGTAGACCTCTAACACGGCCGTAAAACGGGGGAATATTATGTCATTTTTGAAGGGGTCATATTTTTTTTACTTATTAGTTGTCCCACAGGATCATAAGAGATAAAAAGTATCCTATGTATTATTCCAGGTCATAAACTATCTGTGTGCTAAATTTTATCCAAATTAGCTCAGTAGTTTTTGTGTGAAAGAGTAACAAACATCTGCCTAGCCTTTTCGGGGTCGGCTTCCAGTCTAACCGGATGCAGCTGAATACCAGTATTTTACATGGAGCGACTGCCTATCTGACCTCCACAACCCAGTTACTACTGGATAATACGATACCCTTTGGTAAGACTGGTTGTCAGACTTTTGAGCCACTGACTACCTGTAACGACTGTCATAGATCTACAAATCACAGCCGGGACCAACTGTTTAACGTGCTTTCCGAGGCACGGAGGAAACTTAGCATGTAATGGGTGGTCACCCATCCACAGACCAACCTAGGCAGGCACGGCTTAGTGTGATTATTAATCAACCATTCTCTCTTACAGCCTCATACAAAACTGCCGCCCGCAGCATCACAAGAAGCAACATCACCTTCTCCAGTTCCCTCACGAGAAACCACGGCAATGCTTGTGGTCCTGAGACCGAATGTCAGGAGCCTTTCCTGTGTTCAGCGTTCGGTTTCTGTGTGTGCCCTAGAGGGTACTATCCTAATGCTGCTGGGACAACATGTTTTGCTGGTAAGTAAAAGTCGCAAGTCGCAAGTCGCAAATCGCAAATCGCAAGTCGCAAAACGCAAGTTATAGACACTTCTCAAGTGTCATCTGAAGTCACGTTTCAAACCTCGTCGTATATCTTGCGTCAACTCACTAGCCACGGCAATGGGGAATGTTCCTGTGCTTTTTATAAACGAACTAGATGGCGCTGATCAACCTTGGGAATAATAAAATGGCTCGTTTTTATTTTGTACGAAGGAACCTAAGCTCGACTCGACGTACCAGGAGTTTAGACGTAACGCAAAAACACTCAGAAGAAGCCTTGCAAAAACTTGTGGTTACTTAAAGAATGAGTTTGTCTAGGAGTTCTTTTTTGCCTTGCTAAAAGATATTACCATTGACCTTTAATCAATGATAGAATATCATTGCCGCATTATGGGCGCCAAGATATAGTCGGGGTGGGTCAGATCTTAATTAACAGGGCTTTGTTGTCGGCATAAACTTTAATAAACTCAAATAAACCACCACACCACTATATACAGGCTGTAAACAACCTCGTCACGAAGCCGTCAACCAAGCATTCTGTACATCAAACGTAAGTAACTTTAAGCAAATATTATTGCTGGAAAAGGATTTTTTTTTTTTGGGGTGAAAAATCATGTTTTGTGGTATAACTCAATGTAACGCACTCAAAACATTGTGCTCATGGATGATTAAATAGTACGGGGATCGTGGAGGTGTTTTAAGATAAAAAAATCTTACATTAAAAACTTGTATTAAAAAAAGACTTGTCAAAAAGTTGGAAATTTGACCCCCAATATCTCCGTAATTAGAAGGTTCCCAATCCCAGATATGGTATAGAACAAAAAAAATATCGCAATGACGGGAAGAACAAGTGCCTTTCAGCTTCGTTAAGAGGTTTTTTACACCCTTTATCAAAGACATTCAAATAAGTCTTTTATATATTTATCTCTTATATATCTTTGCCCTATGGCGAAAATATTTTGGACTTTTCGGATTTGGGCCTACTAACATTCTTTTCAAAAATGCAATAAGTTTGGGATAGGTTTCAATGTGCACGTCATCTTTTGTTTTTATTGTGGCTTTCAACATTGAGCGACTCCACATTGTAGATGGTTGCCTAGTTTGTGATAATTCTATGAAGTACGATAACAGTACAGTCTCCGAAAAAGTGCACCCTTTGTAAGTCTCCATTGATGAAAATATTATAATTATGTAGATATTTTTATGTAGAGACTTTTCAGGCAGGAAACTTAATTCCACATTTTTTACGTTATGCTTCAATTCTTCGGGTGTTAAATAGCGGACTTCGTCACTGGACTCACTCATATTTATTTATTATCATTATTTTATTATCCAAATTTTATTGTACTTTGTAGCTAGCGTACATTGACCTAATCATTGCTAGCGTAACAGAGAATAAAACAATAAAAAATTGAATTCCGCTATTTTTATAAATGCGTTCTGAAACTACAACTCGCGGTATTCTGTCTCAATATTAAAGATTGTTAAAATTATAAATAAATAAGTAGATACATGATAAACTTCGTATTTTATCTTCAAAATTCTTGATCTTGATTTAATTATAAAAAAAATATAATTCGATTATTCGAAATATAACAATTTTCATTTAAAACCTTAACACGTGATTTACAGTTTACGGTTATAGATTTACAATATCGGTATCCGAACGTTTTATTGTTTGTTTCTTTTTTAAGCCTACTAGTTATGAAATTCGAACATCGAATTTCGAATCGACTTGTTTCTTCTATCTCGCGCTTTTTTCGTATCGAAGTGAAAGTGACAGAACAAAGTAAAGTTGAAATCTTTCGAAGAGATAGACCTGCACAGTTCTCGGTATTTAAAAAAAAACTAAATAGTTACTTTGTCTCACGCTCGCAGCAAAATCGAATTTTACTCACTGTCTGTAAACAGCAAAACCTGCTTGTTTGAGGTGCTGAGGTGAAAAAAATATTTCCAAAGCTGATCAGCGCCATCTATTGATATATACTGAAGAGTTGTGACAAATTTCAGTGGAAATTCCTCATTGCTGTGGCCCGCGTAAGTTTTTTTTCTGCTAATTTGAAATTTGAAATATTGTCGCGTGCAACAAAAACAAGCGATGCGCATTGAGTGCTGTCACGCGATACGCGTACTTTGTGTTTTGCTTCATTCGATATGCAATTTTTCTGGAGTTTCGTTTCGTGCGCGTACATGCACAAATGTATGTACATTTATATTTAATGTAACACATTCGTTTATTTACAAGGTAACAGTATTTTTAACATTATTTACAAACTGTAACAGATTGCAATTCAGTTGCAGCTTTTAATTATATTCATTGAAAGTTAAGACTTTTGTGGTTTTAAATTTCTAATTTATTGTTACAATCAACACCTGATTGATGTCTAACAAATGAAAATTATTAAAACGGAAACTATTTCAGGTTTATTATTTTATTATTTTAATTTAACGACAATTTTGAGAATGTTCTTGAATCTTTTATTGCACAATATCATAATATAATTTAGTTAAGGTTTTTTCTTCCATAGTCCAGTCAACCGTACCAAGGAACAATAAAAAACTTCCGTAGTCCGGTCAACTGTACCAAGGAAAATATGTTTTTTTGTAGTCCAGTCAACAGTACCAAGGAAAAAAAAAATTATCCGCTGTCCGGTCAACTGTACTAGCCAACTGTACCACGGGCAAGGAATGGTACAAAGAACAGTCAGTGGTCAGTGTGAATTGTAATAATTAATTATAACTTGACCTAGAACAAAAAAATGATCACAATGAAACGGAACGGCGAAAATGGCTTTCGGCGTCGTTAAGGGGATTCTTACACCCTCTAAACGTCGTATACAATGATGTCGATTCTGTTGTGCACAAACCAAACTTAATTTAGGCTATTACAATATTTTTCTTTCTAATAAAACGAGAAAGAGACGGCCGTAATTTAGAGCTGTCAAATTTAATTGGAACTAATATTTCCATACAAACGAAGGGTGCACGTAAAACATGTCGACTAAAAACACGGTGAAGCGCAAGTGTTCCGGCGCATCACTAGCAGGGACTGTAATACCGATATGATTCCTGTATCGATATCGAAATATCGATATAGGAACTGATATTTTGGTACCTCTTTATCGATACTGGTACCGATATTTTATTTCAGTTCATCAATATATGTATTTATGTGTGTCTTTATCGGTACCGGTACTGATCCTAAAATAACGATATATCTATAATATAAAAATGAATCACAAAATGTGTTGGTAAGCGCATAACTCAACAACGCCTGGACCAATGTGACCAATTTTTTTTTTTAAATGTTCGTTGGAGTTCAAGGATGGTTTTTACGGAGAGAAAAAGAAAAAAAAAGAAAGGTAGGTAGGTAGTAGGTAGGTAGTAGGTAGGTAGTAGGTAGGTAGTAGGTAGGTAGTAGGTAGGTAGTAGGTAGGTAGTAGGTAGGTAGTAGGTAGGTAGTAGGTAGGTAGTAGGTAGGTAGTAGGTAGGTAGTAGGTAGGTAGTAGGTAGGTAGTAGGTAGGTAGTAGGTAGGTAGTAGGTAGGTAGTAGGTAGGTAGTAGGTAGGTAGTAGGTAGGTAGTAGGTAGGTAGTAGGTAGGTAGTAGGTAGGTAGTAGGTAGGTAGTAGGTAGGTAGTAGGTAGGTAGTAGGTAGGTAGTAGGTAGGTAGTAGGTAGGTAGTAGGTAGGTAGTAGGTAGGTAGTAGGTAGGTAGTAGGTAGGTAGTAGGTAGGTAGTAGGTAGGTAGTAGGTAGGTAGTAGGTAGGTAGTAGGTAGGTAGTAGGTAGGTAGTAGGTAGGTAGTAGGTAGGTAGTAGGTAGGTAGTAGGTAGGTAGTAGGTAGGTAGTAGGTAGGTAGTAGGTAGGTAGTAGGTAGGTAGTAGGTAGGTAGTAGGTAGGTAGTAGGTAGGTAGTAGGTAGGTAGTAGGTAGGTAGTAGGTAGGTAGTAGGTAGGTAGTAGGTAGGTAGTAGGTAGGTAGTAGGTAGGTAGTAGGTAGGTAGTAGGTAGGTAGTAGGTAGGTAGTAGGTAGGTAGTAGGTAGGTAGTAGGTAGGTAGTAGGTAGGTAGTAGGTAGGTAGTAGGTAGGTAGTAGGTAGGTAGTAGGTAGGTAGTAGGTAGGTAGTAGGTAGGTAGTAGGTAGGTAGTAGGTAGGTAGTAGGTAGGTAGTAGGTAGGTAGTAGGTAGGTAGTAGGTAGGTAGTAGGTAGGTAGTAGGTAGGTAGTAGGTAGGTAGTAGGTAGGTAGTAGGTAGGTAGTAGGTAGGTAGTAGGTAGGTAGTAGGTAGGTAGTAGGTAGGTAGTAGGTAGGTAGTAGGTAGGTAGTAGGTAGGTAGTAGGTAGGTAGTAGGTAGGTAGTAGGTAGGTAGTAGGTAGGTAGTAGGTAGGTAGTAGGTAGGTAGTAGGTAGGTAGTAGGTAGGTAGTAGGTAGGTAGTAGGTAGGTAGTAGGTAGGTAGTAGGTAGGTAGTAGGTAGGTAGTAGGTAGGTAGTAGGTAGGTAGTAGGTAGGTAGTAGGTAGGTAGTAGGTAGGTAGTAGGTAGGTAGTAGGTAGGTAGTAGGTAGGTAGTAGGTAGGTAGTAGGTAGGTAGTAGGTAGGTAGTAGGTAGGTAGTAGGTAGGTAGTAGGTAGGTAGTAGGTAGGTAGTAGGTAGGTAGTAGGTAGGTAGTAGGTAGGTAGTAGGTAGGTAGTAGGTAGGTAGTAGGTAGGTAGTAGGTAGGTAGTAGGTAGGTAGTAGGTAGGTAGTAGGTAGGTAGTAGGTAGGTAGTAGGTAGGTAGTAGGTAGGTAGTAGGTAGGTAGTAGGTAGGTAGTAGGTAGGTAGTAGGTAGGTAGTAGGTAGGTAGTAGGTAGGTAGTAGGTAGGTAGTAGGTAGGTAGTAGGTAGGTAGTAGGTAGGTAGTAGGTAGGTAGTAGGTAGGTAGTAGGTAGGTAGTAGGTAGGTAGTAGGTAGGTAGTAGGTAGGTAGTAGGTAGGTAGTAGGTAGGTAGTAGGTAGGTAGTAGGTAGGTAGTAGGTAGGTAGTAGGTAGGTAGTAGGTAGGTAGTAGGTAGGTAGTAGGTAGGTAGTAGGTAGGTAGTAGGTAGGTAGTAGGTAGGTAGTAGGTAGGTAGTAGGTAGGTAGTAGGTAGGTAGTAGGTAGGTAGTAGGTAGGTAGTAGGTAGGTAGTAGGTAGGTAGTAGGTAGGTAGTAGGTAGGTAGTAGGTAGGTAGTAGGTAGGTAGTAGGTAGGTAGTAGGTAGGTAGTAGGTAGGTAGTAGGTAGGTAGTAGGTAGGTAGTAGGTAGGTAGTAGGTAGGTAGTAGGTAGGTAGTAGGTAGGTAGTAGGTAGGTAGTAGGTATGTAGTAGGTAGGTAGTAGGTAGGTAGTAGGTAGGTAGTAGGTAGGTAGTAGGTAGGTAGTAGGTAGGTAGTAGGTAGGTAGTAGGTAGGTAGTAGGTAGGTAGTAGGTAGGTAGTAGGTAGGTAGTAGGTAGGTAGTAGGTAGGTAGTAGGTAGGTAGTAGGTAGGTAGTAGGTAGGTAGTAGGTAGGTAGTAGGTAGGTAGTAGGTAGGTAGTAGGTAGGTAGTAGGTAGGTAGTAGGTAGGTAGTAGGTAGGTAGTAGGTAGGTAGTAGGTAGGTAGTAGGTAGGTAGTAGGTAGGTAGTAGGTAGGTAGTAGGTAGGTAGTAGGTAGGTAGTAGGTAGGTAGTAGGTAGGTAGTAGGTAGGTAGTAGGTAGGTAGTAGGTAGGTAGTAGGTAGGTAGTAGGTAGGTAGTAGGTAGGTAGTAGGTAGGTAGTAGGTAGGTAGTAGGTAGGTAGTAGGTAGGTAGTAGGTAGGTAGTAGGTAGGTAGTAGGTAGGTAGTAGGTAGGTAGTAGGTAGGTAGTAGGTAGGTAGTAGGTAGGTAGTAGGTAGGTAGTAGGTAGGTAGTAGGTAGGTAGTAGGTAGGTAGTAGGTAGGTAGTAGGTAGGTAGTAGGTAGGTAGTAGGTAGCTTATGTGACGCAGACGAAGTTGCGTGGGTCAGCTAGTTACCAATAAAATGATGTGGCACCTTCCTTCCTTTACACTTTAAGAGCCCCTTCCAAAAATTCAGTCGCTAGAGTTTAGGCACATTTGTTGCGATCCTATGTTAGTGTGCATTGTTCATGCAGATACACGCACACACGGGTGCAGATCGAACGTAGTAATCGCCTAAACCATTTTGATCCTGTAGACGATATTATTTTATGATACATAATTATAAAGTCAGTACGGTTTAGAAATAAAAGTCTGGAATGTGTGTCTACTGTATATTTATCACAATCAAAATAAAAATGGTTTAATTTTGTATTAGAAGAATTTAGATACATATAAACATTTTACAAAATGATAAATAAAAGTGCGAGTTGGACTCGCGCACTGACGGTTCCGTACAAACTTTTTAAAGGACAAACTTAATTTTTCTGGATCTGGGACTTTTGCGCGAAAAACATTTGCGCGAAGGACACTTGCGCGAACCCATTTGCGCGAAAAGACAAATGCGCGCATGGTATTTGCGCGATTGGACTTATGCGCGAACGGACTTTTGCGCGCCTGGAAACTTGTGCGACTGGACTTTAGCGCGACTTAATGGCCACTGAGGTTCACTCTGTAGAGTAAACATAACATACCCCTGTTACAGTGCAACATAAAAGAGTAGAAAGTAAATGAGGGCGCCACAATCGGTCAGGTGGCAACCCAGTTAGTACGATCTTACTGATTTTGATACTTGATTAGTATTATTGGTTTATTAGCTAGGAATAATAAGTAAATAATTATTTTAAATAAATATGTTTATTAATTCATTGCTTTCAATAAGTTCCGCATAGATCATAGATTTGGTACGTAATAGTAATAAAACTACAAGTTCACTCAAATATCAAGGACTTCGAGGGACGACCCTTTCTGTGTTTAGCTGGTGTCGAGAATTACCAGCCGTTTTGCACAATTCTGCGCACTGTGCTTACAGAAACACCTAAAACAAACAAAGCATGGTATTAACATAAACTTGTAATACAACTTTAAACTAGTGCTTTTATCTTCATAATATAACTGCAGTCAGTCCGACGAAAAAAGTCCCGCGCATATGTTCATAACGTGAAAATATTTTAAAATTGTTTCTTTCCACTAGTCGGTTGCTTCAACAAATATGGTATGGCAAAAAACGTATTTGATAATACGCAATTAAATTTCATTAAATGCTTTTGCCAAACTATCAACGTTGTTAAGTCGCGCTATAACTACAATGGTATTTGTTTATCTTAGCATAACCTCAAAAATGGTAGAAAAATAATTTGTAAATACTATTTAGATCGAAAATGTTGCTCCCTGAATGTAATAATCGTTTGTAATTAACGTTTACTGCAACTTTCAATAGTTACTTACCAGTAAAATCTGCTGTACGATGGCAAACATCTTCGAAGTAGGATAGCAGCTTCCCAGCTTGTAATTCGGTCAAACACCACATGAAAACTTAAACATTATTTCACGGGCACCTCCACGAATTACCTTATTCATGATATGTCGCTGTTTTCCTGTCTACACTCAGAAATAACACACAAAAACCAAAATTCTAATGAAAAACGAAACCGTTCGAGAAGAATTGACAGCTCAATTACTCATTTTAGATGTTGCCAGAAAATGAAAAATTTTAGTTATTTAATTTCTACTCTTTTATGTTGCACTATATTTATACTTGAAGGTGGTTTTTTCTTTTGGTTTTTCTGTCATGGATGTCATTTTCATGGTTAAGGAGACGCTGATAACGAAATGAGATCAAAATGAAAATCCAAGATGGCGCCGAGGAAAACTTCTGTTTTTTCTATCATGGGTGTCATTTATATGGTTTTCGGGATCGCTGATAATGAAAATGAGATCAATATGAAAATCCAAGATGGCGCCCAGGATAATTTTTGATTTTCCGTCATGGGTGTCGTTTTCATGGATTTTGGGGTTGCTGGTTACGAAACTGAAGTCGAAATGCAAATCCAAGATGGCGCCGAGGAAGCATTAAAATTAAAATAATCAGCGACCTCAAAAACCATGAAAATGACACCTACGTTGGAAAAACCGAACTTTTTTCACGGGGCCATGTTGGATTTGCATTCGACCTCATTTTTGTAACCAGCAACCCCCAAAATCATGAAAACGACACCCATGACAGAAAAACCGAAAATTTTTTTGGGCGCCTACTTGGATTTTTATTTTGACCTCATTTTCGTAATCAGCAACCCTAAAAACCATGAAAAGTACACCCATGACGTAAAATTTAAAATTTTCCTTCGGCACCATCTTGGATTTTCATTTTGATCTCATTATCGTATCCAGGAACCCCTAAAGCCATGAAAACGACATCCATGATGGAAAAACAATTTTTTTCTCGGCAACGTCTTGGATTTTCATTTTGACCTCATTTTCGTAACCAACAACCCCAAAAACCATGAAATCGACACCCATGACGGAAAAACAAAATTTTCTCTCGGCGACATCTTGGATTTTCATTTTGACCTCATTTTCGTAATCAGCAACTCCGAAAACCATGAAAACGACACCCATGACGGAAAAACCGAAAAAAAATTCTGGCGCCTTCTTGGATTTTCATTTTGATCTCATTTTCGTAACCAGCAACCCCAAAAATCACGAAAACAACACCCATGAAGAAAAAACCGAAAATTTTCGTCGACGTCATCTTGGATTTTCATTTTGATGTCATTTTCATAATCAGCGACCCCAAAACTTACTTACTTCTACATTATATTAATACTAGTATTTGCGTGGGTGCGCGAGTTGCGTGCAGCTCGCTTTTTGTCGTGTTCTTCCTTACCATCATAAAATTTTGAGAATCCATAGGAATCCTTAAGATAATTGGAAAATCCGTTACAACTACCCATATATCAGTATGAAAACCCTTAAGAACCCCTAAAACATTTTAAAAACCAATTTAAAAAAATATCACCTATAAAAAAAAACTTATTTAAAAACTCAGACCCATTAAAAAAAACACTACCCTAAAGTTTGCTTGTCGTCGCCCTGAGTTACGCTTCACCCACTCAACTTTCGTTACGCTGCGGAGGTCGCCGGCTCGCTTCACTCGCCACCTCCGCCCCCTTCGCTCCACTCGGTCTCGCAGGTTCGCTCCACTCAGAACCTACCTACCACCAGACAGGTTTCGACGCCTACTATAATATTTGTTCAAGCACCCAATGGCTATCTCTGACCGTTACGAAGTTATAGCCCTTTTATTTTTAGGGGAGGTTGGGGAGGGGAGGATACCCTCCGTTTACAAATTTAAACGCTCCTCATTAATAATTTATAGTAAAAATCAAAAAGCCGCTACGTGTCCTAGTTTCCGAGATACGGTGGGGGGAGGGGTGAAGGGGGGGAGAGTGGGGAGTTTTGAAAAATGATTTTGACTAACGCGTTGCCCCTTTATATGAATCTGAAAAAAAAAAATGTTTCAAGTCTCTCAACTTCCGAGATCCGCCTAAAGGGGGGAGAAGGGGGACAAGTGGGTCAACTATTGAAAACTGGTTTTTACTTTCCCGAGCCTCCTCTATACGAATCCGTAAAAAACAAAAAATATATTACCAATCATAATAAACAACCAACGTCAAAAAAAAATCTTATCTAAATATATTATGTACAATCAAAAAGTTTAATAATTTTAATATAAATACTGGATCGAAATGTGGTAGTCTGCGTATATCTCGGAAATATATTCACGTAATAACTCGGGAGCGCTTGCGAAGCAAAGTGATACGTGCTCAGCTCACGCTGGGAGAGCCCTTTCGTTACTGACGGGATCGGGTTTGCGCGGTCGATTATATAGTTCACTTTGCATTTAATTTACGAAATGAAGTTATTGTTTATTTATAAATAAAAATTCAGATTCTAATAAAGGGCTACCTTGAGATTAATGAGTAATTTTTAAATTTTCTTTAAAGTGTTTCTAAGGTATAGAAAAAAATACCCTTTTGTCCCGACGTTTTCCATAAATTAAGTTTTTTCAACATTTTTTTCTGCTATATTTCGTATAGAAATCAATAATGTTTTCCCGTATGTTACGAGTAGACCATATATTGATGTTATTCATATTTTTTAATATTCAGAATATTTTGTAGTTCTTTGTTCAGAGAACCACAAACATCACTCGCTCGTTACTTTTGCGGAAAAGGGGTTTTGAATATGGGTGATTGCCATTAAGATATACATTATTTAAAACAATTGTTCCCGCAGTCGACAAGAATAAGAACCTGACTCTTATAATAAAAATAAAGCAGGTTCAAATTCTCCTTGCCTTTCTCACAAGGAGTGATCAAAAATGTTCAAAATGACTTAATTTCTTGTAGGGACCCTTAGGAATATTGTCAGACACCAAAAACTGTGCATCTCTGATGATAAGAGACATGTCGAGTACGCATGATCGCATCGCTTCAAAATAGGACACACGATGTCATCGAAGAATGCAATCGAATCGCACCATACCATCGTACGAGCGATCTCAATAGGACAGCGCCCTATAGGTACTATTGTCATCAAATGGGATAAATAACTACATTTATAAATATCCGTAGTAGGTAATTACCTAATAAATAGTGATCGTTCAAACTTATTTCTGAGTAGGTAGGTACCTAGTAGCCGCGTGGTATCCGGCAAGCCGCGTGGTATCCGGCAGAGTAGAATAGAACCAACCCATTACACTGACGGGTGTCGTATAAGGCGACTAATGTCTGAGGCAGAACACCTTGCGCCTCCGTAGACCAGAGAATGGGCAGCAGCGTTTTCTGTTAGTCTTTCATCACTGCGATCTCCAATCCGCCTGCCAAGCGTGGAGATTACGGCAAATTCCTCCCATCATGGGAGAGGCTTATGTCCAGCAGTGGACGTTGTGGGCTGTTGTAGTAGGTACCTAGTTAGGTAAGTAAGTGATTTTTATACTTACCAAACTATTTCTACTAAATCTATAAAAAATCACACTTACTACCAATTAGGTACCTAAATAACTAAGAAGTAGGAAGGTAAGAAGTAGGCAGCTAAACCACCACTACCATCACCACTATGGTTAGTGCGTAATAATAAGTCGAAAATGATATCAGTATCGTCCTAGTAAAACCAAGAAAATAGGTAGGTACGTATATAAATAAGTTACACAGGGTCTGGTCTATCCGTTACAATGTTGCCGCTCGGCGTTGCGGCTGTGCGAGTGCGAGCAACTAAGGTCGCGTCATCGTCTCCCTCTCGCGACGGGTATCGATATAGAATAACGATATAGTTATGGATAATTTAATAGCAGTATTTAATAATTTCGTTATGGATATCGATATTAACATAAAATATCAGTTGCAATAATGATATCTTCTTGAAAATATCGGTATTTTTTATTTATCGATATCGGTCCCTGATCACTAGCTCCGGAGGGAGGGCGCGCGGGACGCGGTATACCTGCCTCCGACACTTACCATCAACCGCCTTAGCGAGCATACGCGTTCGCATCCATACATTTTTTCATATACCTTCGGCCGCGGTCTTCATTGTAGAATTTTGATTATAGTTTTTAATTTGGAGTCAGATCGTTTCAATCACGAATCATCAACCACCCATCCCCGTAAGGAACATTGGTGACCCCGACGTGATCCAGAAGAACGAGAATACACTGTACGGAAGAATAATTGCAAGAACATTCCCTAGCGCCGACCTTTGGACCCTGCCGCAGCTGCTTGTTGGAATTATAGATTATTGTGCAGTGTTTTCGATCGTCGTTTGGGATATACTGGAACGTCGCATGAAATCGGAATTTATAAGACAAGACAGTGAATGTATAACAAATAATCCAGCTTGAAGCCAGCCGGTCAGTCGATATACGTTACCTAAGTACCTACGCGCCGCAGCTACAGCTTAGCCAGAAAAGTGCCCAATCATTCACCTACTTGTAATATCCTTTTCAAACTTCATCCTACAGTGATCTTTTTTCGTCATAATTGCCTGAATAGCATTGCCGCTGCTTCTTTCTTTGTTTATTGCAACTATTCATGCTTAGCCGCGCAGCCCATTGTTATGCTTTACGCTATTTACAAAGCTACTTAAACAATAAGTAAGTAATTAAGTGTTTAAAACGTAAAACTATTATTTGCAAGTAATTTCAATCGTCTTTTATCGAAATATAATACATTTACAGCATAATACGTACTTCAACGGTTTGTTTTTGCATACAGACAACGTCCCCATCGTTTTATAGTTCAATACATTTGTTAAAATAAATACTTATTGTACATTCCAGTTGCTTACGGGCGCGGCCGCTTGTGGGCGCATCAGCTGTTTCTTATCTGCGCCGGCGCCGGCGCTGGCCCAGCAAGTACTTGCGAAGTGTTGGGGCGTAAACAGGCTTAAATTACGTATTTTTCGTATTGTTTTATCGTTATTTTGTTTGTTTGTGGTTCAGTTACTGTGTTGTGAGTGCCTTGTAATCAACATGTCTGTCAAAAGTGGAGAACTAGCCCCTAAATCCCCTCAAGAAGGTATGTTAAGGTTAAATATTCCAAAAGCAAGTTTTAATTGTAGTTTAAAAGATTTAAATGCCAAACGTAGCTCTGTCAAGGGTCGCATTACGAAGTATAGGAATTTTTTAAACGCGTTCCTTGAATGTGCATCTATTTCGCGAAGCGATTACTATGTGATTAATCAGAGATTCGAGCGGCTCCGCGAAATGCTTGCACACTTTGATGAATTGCAATTAGAGATAGAATTGTCAAATCAAGATAATTTGGAAGGTGAACTAAACATTAGGGAAGAAATGGAGTCCGACATTTCATTTCTTAGCGCACAGACACAATGTTTACTTGAGAAACATGAAACTAAATTCAAATCTAATATATCCGAATGTGGCAAATCTGTGTCAAACTGTCATAATTCATGCGATCAAACCTGTCGTAATTCAGGTAATTACAATTCAATGGGTTTTAAATTACCAACTATTAAGGTTGCGAACTTTGACGGAACTTACTATAAATGGCTCGAATTTCGGGATACTTTCACTTCTCTTATCCACAACAATGACAGAATAGAACCAATTCATAAATTCTATTATTTGAATTCTTACCTTGAAGGAGAAGCTTCTCGTGTCATCAGTAATTTGGAGGTGAGTTCGGCTAACTATAAGGAAGCTTGGGATCTCCTCTGTGAGAGATATAATAATGAAAAACAGTTAATAAATAACCACTTGCATTCTTTGTTTAACATCCAGCCAGTACATCGCGATTCCGCCAAAGGTTTACGATTTCTCATTGATCACGTTTCGAAGAATCTGCGCGCATTAAATACGCTGGGTGAAAAAACCGAATCCTGGGATTCGTTGGTTATTTATATGGTTGCGGCAAAACTCGACAGTCTCACTAGTGTCAAATGGGAGGAACATAAAAATAGTTTTAGTAAAAGGCCTTCTTTAAATGATTTCTTCCAGTTTTTGAAAGGCCGTTCGGATGTTCTAGAATCCCTACATATTAATAAGCCCGAACGACACGGCAATTATAAAGGTGATCAATCACACTCGTCATCATCTTCTCATAAATCTGAAAAGTCACACATAAAATCATTCGCAGTTTCAACCTCGACTGAATCCACTTCTGGGGCGTGCGTCCTGTGCAATGGCAGCCATCGCCTGTACGACTGCGCTTCTTTCTTGGGCAAGCCCGTTGATGAGCGGGTAGCTGAAGTGTTGCGGTTGAAGTTGTGCCTCAACTGTCTACGCAAAGGTCATTCGGCTCGTCAATGCAGGTTGGGTCCTTGTTCTTCTTGTAAAGGGCGACACAATTCTTTGTTGCACAAAGAGCATTCTCAGGCTGTAAGTACCTCCGAATCACACGCAATCATAGCTACAACAGAAAGTGAGGTTGAGGGACTAGAGGGGGACTGCGACAATGTCATGAGTATGTCAGTTACATCTAATAACAATGTATTACTTTCAACTGCTTTGATAGATGTATTTAATCCAAACACAAACCAATGCCTGACAATTCGAGCTTTGATGGACAGCGGGAGTCAAACTTCTCTAATAACAAATAAGGTTAAAAATGCATTAAAATTGACTCCTCAGCCAACCCGAGTTGACATTGTAGGTGTAGGTAATCAACCTCTTTCTAATTCTTTGCAACGTTGCGGTTTAAAGTTAAAATCAAAGCAAAACGATTTTGAAGCAAATATTTCATGCCTTGTGCTACCTAACATTTCAGGAAATTTGCCCAACAAAACATTTGATGCATCATTAATAAATTTGCCCAGCCACGTTAAATTAGCTGACCCTACATTCAACCAGAGAGCGCCTGTAGATATGCTCATAGGTGCCGATTTATTTTGGACTCTGATTGAGTCCGACAAATTAGTACTGGGACCAAACCAACCCATTGTTCTTAAATCCAAGCTAGGTTGGTTATTGACTGGTCCGTTTATATCCAACAGCAAATGCCTTGTCAACACTGTACAATGTCATCATCTTGTTTTAAATTCAAGTAAGGAAATTATCTCCAATGAATCATTAAATGATGAGTTAACAAAATTTTGGGCACTAGAGCAAGTTCCCCAAAAAAATAATCAGTTAACTGACGAAGAAATTGAGTGTGAAAACCATTTTGTAAAACATACCTACCGGGACGAAAATGGTCGTTTTCACGTCAGGTTGCCTCTTGTAACAGAACCGGATTGCTTAGGAAACTCCTTTAATTTAGCAAAACGACAATTTTTATCACTTGAAAAAAGGTTCGCGCGAGATCCAAACCTTAAAAATATGTACTCACAGTTTATACAAGAGTATGCTGAGTTAGGTCATTTATCCGAGTCCAGTGAATTGATTCCTAAGCAGTCTTATTTCATTCCTCATCACGCTGTCTTACGTCCGTCCAGTGAGTCGACAAAATTACGCGTTGTTTTTAATGGTAGTGCTAAAACGACATCTGGCTACTCATTAAATGATTTACAAAGTGCAGGTCCACATATTCAAGACTCTTTATTTAATATATTGCTTCGATTTCGGCAGTATTCGTACGTGTTATCAGGCGATGTCGAAAAAATGTACAGAATGGTACAAGTTCAAGACAGTGACCGAGACCTGCAAATGATATTGTGGCGCAATCATAGCACAGAACCTATAAGGTCATTAAGGCTCCATACGGTCACTTATGGTTTGACCAGTTCCAGTTTCTTAAGCACTCGTTGTCTATGGCAGCTTGGTGAGGACTGTAGGGATAACAAAATAAAACAAATAATTCAAAACGACTTCGTAGTCGATGACTTATTAACCGGAAGTGACGATAAAGACGATTTATTGTATATAAAACAGTCTGTAGATAATGCACTTGCTGCAGGGTGTTTTAACTTAAGAAAGTATCGTTCAAATTTGCCATCAATTTTGATTGATCAGGAAAAAGCCCAAAGGGATCTCATCATTAGCTCATCGTCACACACATTAGGTGTCGGGTGGGATCCTAAGGAAGATTTCATACATTTTCCTACAAATTATGAAAATAACCCTAAAATTACTAAACGATCAATATTATCTGAATCATGTAAAGTGTTTGATCCGCTTGGAATGTTAAGTATATTTACAATTAAGCCTAAAATATTGATCCAAAAATTATGGATACAAAAAATTGACTGGGATCAACCCGTGCCCCATGAAATCGGCCAATCATGGCTATCGTTCGTCAACAACATGAAGCATCTTCATGAATTACGCATTCCAAGGCATGTTTTATGTAAAGAACCTACCCGAACAGAACTGCATTGTTTTTGTGACGCTTCACAGACGGCTTATGCAGCCTGCGCTTATTTAAAATCCACTGATAAGCAAGGCGTCATCACAGTACGACTGCTTTGCGCCAAGGCCAGGGTGTCCACGGTTAAGCCAACAACTATTCCGCGCCTGGAGTTGTGTGCTTGTCTTTTGGGCGCGCAGCTCGCGGACGCCGTGGAACGCGCCCTGCGTTGTGTGATTGTTCGTAAAATATACTGGAGTGACTCATCTATAGCGTTAGCTTGGCTAGGTACGAGGTACGATAAATTAAAAACCTTTGTAGCTAACAGGGTTGCAATGATTTTAGAGCTAACAAAAGACTCCGAATGGCGTCATGTTCCCACTCACCTCAACCCTGCTGACTTAGCTTCGCGTGGCGTAGATTTAATTAAAAATAATAATTTAGATATATGGTGGAATGGTCCTGACTTTTTAATTCAACATGAGTCTTTGTGGCCATCGTTTGATTCGAATAATAATAATATTCCCGAACTGCCTGAAGTTAAAGTCCATGTTAACACTATAAATGAAAATGAAAATAGTAAGCAATCATTGCTAGACTTTAATCGATATTCAAAATTAAAATTCATTCAGCGTGTGCTCAGTTACTTGCTTCGATTTATTTACAATTGCAGAAATGTGAACAACAAAAAAGTGGGTGCCTTACAGCCTGATGAACTCTCTCTTTCCTTTCGAAAACTTGTATATTTGTCTCAAGCTGATAGTTTTGCTAAGGATATCAAAGTCCTTCGTACTAAAGGAGTTCTTAACTCCAAAAGTCAGTTGATTTCATTGAATCCGTTCTTAGACAGTGAAAACATATTAAGAGTCGGTGGACGCTTGACTCTGTCTTGCTATCCCTTTGATACACGCCATCAAATGTTGCTTCATGCCAAACATGGGCTTACTAAATTGTTATTTCAACAGGAACACCTGCGTCTTCTTCATGCTGGTCCACAGCTATTGCTTTACACCATTAGAGAATCCGTTTGGCCTATTGCTGGCAGAGACTTGGCTCGTACCACTGCGAGACAGTGTGTTAGGTGTAGAAGAGTTAGGGGTGAGACACCAAGTCCTCTTATGGGCTCATTACCTGAACAACGTGTAAATCCCGGTTATCCCTTTGGCAGCGCAGCTGTCGATTTTGCCGGACCATATTTAATAGCCGACAGGAAGGGAAGGGGATGTAAAATAACGAAATGTTATCTTTGTATATTTGTATGCCTTAGATATAAGTGTGTTCATTTAGAGGCTGTCAGCGAGCTCTCAAAGGATGCCTTCATCTTGGCTTTGCGTCGATTTATCTCTCGCAGAGGAAAGCCTGTAGAATTCTTTTCCGATAACGGCCGTAATTTTGTCGCAGCCGCAAAGGAAGTGGGAGACTTCCTAACTTCTAGTGCTGATGACGTGAGGGAGTTTTCTTCCGGAGAAGGCATTAAGTTTAATTTTCAGCCTGCGTACTCCCCACACTTCGGAGGTCTAGTTGAGGCCTGCGTACGGTCAGCTAAACATCACTTAAAACGCATTTTAGGACAGAGGCACCTAACGTTTGAAGAGCTGGCAACTCTATTTAGTCAAATCGAGGCGATCCTTAATAGTCGTCCCATTTGTCCTTTATCATCTAGTCCCGATGACCTACATCCTTTAACTCCAGGGCACTTTATAATAGGAAGACCATTGACGTCCTTACCATCACAAGATTTGGAGCAAACCGGCTTTAACAAAACAGACAGATTTCTGCGGTTGGAGTCATTTCGTCAGCAGTTTTGGAAACGTTGGCAGCTGGAGTATGTGACTGATTTACAGCAAAGGCACAAATGGCGTGTTCCTAGCATACCTATACAACCTGGAGACTTGGTCCTGTTAAAGGAAGAAAATGCTCCACCTATGCAATGGAAGTTGGGGCGAGTGGTTTGTCTGTTTCCAGGCAAAGATGGAGTAGCACGCGTGGCAGAGGTGAAGACTAGCACTGGCACTTACCGACGAGGTATCAAGTACCTGTGCCCGTTGCTGGAGTCAGCAGCAGTTCCCTCTTTGGAAGCAGCAGCTTCCAAGGCCCCGGAGGATGTTCCGGCGCATCACTAGCTCCGGAGGGAGGGCGCGCGGGACGCGGTATACCTGCCTCCGACACTTACCATCAACCGCCTTAGCGAGCATACGCGTTCGCATCCATACATTTTTTCATATACCTTCGGCCGCGGTCTTCATTGTAGAATTTTGATTATAGTTTTTAATTTGGAGTCAGATCGTTTCAATCACGAATCATCAACCACCCATCCCCGTAAGGAACAGCAAGGATAAACTAGTTTGACATATCTAACTTAGTTCATAGCTACAGCCGTCCCTTTCTCGCACTGCCTTTTAGTAAAATATAGCAGTAGCCTAAATTAAATTTAGTTTGTGCACAACAGAATCGACACAATTAATAATAAAT
Source organism: Xestia xanthographa (assembly GCA_905147715.2). Classification (NCBI taxonomy): domain Eukaryota; kingdom Metazoa; phylum Arthropoda; class Insecta; order Lepidoptera; family Noctuidae; genus Xestia; species Xestia xanthographa. Next base: position 23,191,847 of record LR990654.1, read on the forward strand.
TTCAAAACGCTTAATTGACACTTTCCGTGACCCTAGGGCTGGCTTTGACTTTGGCCAAAGGCTTAGCATTGCCATACAACGTGGTAATGCCGCCAGTCTCTTCCCCACATTACCAGCTTTGAGTAGGAGTCTTTTGACGCTATTTTTTAAGTTTATATGTTTAGTTTATTTTAATTTAAAAGTGGTGTCGATTCAGTTGTGCACAAACTAAACTTAATTTAGGCTATTGCTATCTTTTACTAAAAGGCAGTGCGAGAAAAGGACGGCTATAACTATGAACTAAGTTAGAAATGTCAAATTAGTTTATGCCTTGCGCTTCACCGTGTTTTTAGTCGACATGTTTTTACGTGCACCCTTCATTTTTATAGAAATATTAGTTCCAACTAAATTTGACAGCTCTACATTACGTCCGTCTCTTTCTCGTTTTATTAGAGAGAAAAACATAGCAATGGCCTAAATTAAGTTTAGGTTTTGCACAACAGAATCGACAGCAATGTCTTATCATCATCATCATCATCTGCCTATATAGCCTTTTCCCAATTTTTATTGGGGTCGGCTTCAAGTCTAACCGGACGCAGCTGAATACCAGTATTTTACATGGAGCGACTGCCTTTCTGACCTCCACAACCCAGTTAGTACCGGGTAATACGATACCCCTTGGTAAGACTGGTTGTCAGACTTTTTGGGCTACTACCTGTAACGACTGTCAAAGATCACAAATGACAGCTGGGACCAACTGCTTAACGTGCTTTCCGAGGCACGGAGGAAACTCGGAATGTAATGAGCCGCTGTTATTATTTAGCCACGAGCTCCTCTTAAAAGTGTCTTATATGTAATCAATTAGAGTTTATATTTACGTAAATAATAATCCTTCTCTTCCCAGAACTTGGCTCCACGTCTACCGCCGCACAGTGCACTGGTTTCCTCGCCGAAGTCGTAGATGGCGTGTGCAGCTGTCCCCCCAATGTGTACTTCGAAGAAAATATGAGGGACTGTGTTAAAGGTAGCTTGTCTTTGAAATAAAACAGCTTTTCAATATAATAAAAAAAAAATCGGAGCAGTCTTTGGGGACTGCCGATAGAAGTGAAAACAAAAAGTACACAGGCCCCGCCCCAGTCGTAGCACTGGTTATGTCCCGCGCATGCCAATGTGGTGCTACGCCGTAGCGGCTGCTACGGGTGCTACGAACGGCTACGAAGCGTGACCGCACGTTACGTTACGTGACGATGAGTTCAATGTTTTTCCTTCACTCAAAAAGTGCTCAACGCGCATAAAGAAGTTTTCACTTAAAAAAAAAACATTTTTTCAAATAAAATTTAATTCCTGTCTACCACTACAAAGCAAAAGTGTGGATATTACAGCAGCACAATTTAGTTCAACAGCCTAGTTATGTAGCAGTTAGCACACACATACATTTGGCGGTGCATGCACGCACACAAGTGCATTGATTCCCACTAGGTTTATGATTTTGGAAATTTTTAGGACACTTTCAAATGAATGCTATTATTTTGTTTTATTTTTTTCGACAATAATATTTAAAATGCACTTTTGGTATGATATCTAGATCTTAATTTCAAATTTTGGCTCGTTATTGATAACTAACCCTGTATATGGGAAGGGGCACCAATGCAAAAACGGTAACTACGTGTTCAGTACTTACTTTTTTATTTTTATTTTACAAATGTCAAAATTTGAAAAATCTAATTAAAAATGGCTCAGAATGATTTCTGAGCCAGCCACACAGAAATTTTTCATCAAGACCAAGACATTTATTTGTAGAAACATGAGTAGATTGAGTAGGTACCTATACATACAAGTTAAGCAGGTTGTTCATAAGCAAAAAGATTTATCATTTTCGGCCTTTGGGGCATACAAAATTTGGGGCCTAAAATATTGTCAGAATGTTTGAAATAAATGATTTTTTCCTAGTTACCGACGAAACAGTCTCCGGTGTCAAAAAAAAACAAATTCATAGACTTCATCAAGTCTTCTTCATTCACACATCAAAAAGCAAACTTATTATACTCATACTCACTCACCACACACACACTCACTCACTCACTCTATTTACTCATTTGTTTTTTTGACGCCGGTCCGTTCAGACTAAACAGCCGTTTTCGCGTCGGTGTGCCTTCCAGTTCCACCCCAAATTACCCGTATATGTCAACCCATGCAGTTACCGGTACCATGCGGTTTTGGTCAGATGGAATTTCATTTATTTTAGGCATTAACGAACCACCAAATTTAGCAGAATATAACGGCAAAAAAACACTTTTGAATGCAGTAAATTATCACCAAAATTAATCCCCATTTTATCGTGAAATTAGAATCAAAAAATATTTTTTTTAGTTAATGACCACCAGAAATTGAACTGTTATTATGTTCTTGCATCCACCTCGCGGGGCTCTTACGGGGTGTCGGGGTGCCCCAAGTCGGCCTAGACAAAACTAGTTTGTCATCAACCACCTCATTAAAATTTGGTGCTCAATTTACTAAATTTGGTATTTATATTTTACAATTGATATTTTAGGCGACCTAAAATGGCCTCTTTGACGGAGTAAAACAAAATATCAGCTAAAATTACAGTCTTTATTATTTACGTGGTAATATTTCCACCAAATATAACTCTATTATGAAATGAATTGATTGAGATTCAGATTGATGAATATTTATTTACGAATATTACAAAAATTGCCAATGATCTGCTGGGAGCCTGGGAATTCAGGAAATGAGTCTCTTTTAGAGGAATTGCTGTAAAATGCCATTTTAGATCCCCTGTTCTTCATGCCCTAAACATTTCCGAAGTTAAACGATGATTCCCGAAGCTCCTTCTCCATAGATATTGGTGTCGATTCTGTTGTGCACAAACTAAACTTAATTTAGAATATTGCTATCTTTTACTAAAAGGCAGTGCGAGAAAAGGATGGCTATAGCTATGAACTAAGTTAGAGATGTCAAACTAGTTTATGCCCTGCGCTTCGCTGTGTTTTTAGTCGACATGTTTTGTGCATCCTTAATTATTAGAGAGAAAAAGATAATAATAGCCTAAATTAAGTTTAGTTAGTGCACAACAGAATCGACACCATTGTAGTTTAAAACCATCTCCTATATTAACCATCTCCACATTTCAGCCACCCGTCGCATCACAGACTCTTGCGTGTCAGATCAGATGTGCCACACTTTTGGAGCTGCCACCATTTGTGGGACTGGTACTTCTGAGGGCTGGTATCTAAGGAATTGCGAGTGTATTCCCGAACAGGCTGTCTGGGATGAAGGACTAAATATGTGCAGACTGTTCGCTGGTAAGTAAATTATGAAGATGAGAACACCGGTGGCCCAGTGGTGGCCAAGATTTACGAACAGTGCTCGCAGAACGGATGGCCGATGGGGCCGAAAAGTTCTGAAGTGGCAACCGCGAACCGGAAGACGTTGCGTTGGAAGGCCTCCCACTAGGTGGAGCGGTGACCTGGTTAAGGTTGCGGGGATACGCTGGATGCGAATCGCACGGGACCGGTCAATGTGGCGACACTTGGCCTATGTCCAGCAGTGGGCGTCTTTGGGCTGAAATGATGAAATCGTGGGTTCGAACCCAAACAGGCGCATTACTAAGTTTAATTTATTTCACCACCACTGCTCTCAAAGGAAAACATCGTGAGGAAACCGGCATGTGCTAGAAATAAAAAATCGAAGACATGTGACATCTACCAACCCGCACTGGGCCCGCGTGGTAGATTATAACCCATTCCCTCTCATAGAGAGGAGGCCGTATCAGCCGTAAGTCCCAGCAGTGGGAACATTATAGACTGATTATGCTAAGTAAATTGTGATCTACTTACTGTTACGAGCTGGGTATGGGATACATTAAAACACCACCAGTTAAGGCCCTTCTAACCCTAAAATTAGCAACTCTATTTGTGGTGGTTCAAACTTCGTTTGAAATACTGTTAGAATAAAGTTCTAATCAGCTTGCACTACAAAGTGGTTGTTACGTCAGTCACTGCGGCCGAATAGTGCCAAATGAGTGGGTTTTTGCGATTTAAAAAAAAATCTATTGATTGGATTAAAGAAATAAAACACATAAGACCTGTTTTATAGTTCAGTTAGTATGCAAAGTTTCATGATCTAATTTGAAGTACTTTTTGAATACCAGCGGTTTATTGTTCGATTTGGAGGTAACTTTGGATTTTTTTCTATTGAGAAAAGTTTATGGAATCGTGTTTTCGTCACACATAGTACCTAGCATTAATCCTCAACTTTACCATATATTTATTTCAAAATTAATGCTGCAGTATTTTAGTCGTAACGGAGGATCATGCTAAGCCATTTGAGGCATGTGGGGTACATGCTAACGGAGGTTTTCTCCATGTAACTCCTCTTTGATGATTGAATATAAATTTGCAAAAAAATATGTTGCTTATTAGACTCTAAACTTTAATTGGTACAATAATTTAAATAGGTAATTCTAACTTTATTATTACTACTTATATGAACAAAATATTCAAAGTGAAGCATTTTTTCTTTGAAATTTCGTAACTACTCCTAAACGGCAATAAGTTTTCGTATTATTTTTTTCACACAAATATTTGTCACTTATTTCTTCACAAAGTGTACAACTGGCATTTTGATCTAATGATTTATTAGGCTAAGTTTAATGACTGACATAACAACCATTTTGTAGTGCAAGCTGATTAGAAATTTATTCTAACAGTATTTCAAACGAAGACCACACACAAATAGAGTTGCTAATGTAGCAGATACCCCAGCCTTAAGACAGCCTAGTGCGACCCATAATATGTGGTAGATTTGACGAGGTCAATCTACCACAGAAACTGATGTAAAATCTACCGCGGAAAGAAACAGATCTATAGTAGAAATTAATGCTTATGCAATAAGTAATACTGATAGAACTGACCTATGGCAAGGACCAAATCTCAAAGCGATTGTAAAGACCAAAACTTAAAGTTATTTAAGGACCAAATCTCTTCGATTGGGAATCGATAAGATCAAAATACTACATCGTCAGAAGAACTAGACAGGGACAACAGTAAAAAGGTTTGTTGCAGGAATACCGAAGAGGCACATTTTAGTTTTCTTGTGAGAAAGTAAACTAGATAGGTATCAGATATCGAGATTCCCAGATATTGAATTTCAAGTCGGAACAATGAGTTGAGCGTGGAGGCGAATAAATAGATAGACATCGTTTCTTTGCGGGTTTAGAAAATTGATGATAGAGTAAAGATCGCCGCGAGTAGAGATAACAAACATGTGGCTGCAAGATAGCATTGCATTCTTGAAATGTAGACACTTATGTCTGGACTTTAAAAGAGACTACGACCTCTGAGTTTGTTTCGGCTGTTTCTTCTCAGAGTCAGGTACGAAACACCGGCCCCATTTAGTTTTAAAAAATGACGTGTAAAAGTGTTTGTAAAAACCTACTTGCAAAATAAACATCATTTATCATATATCAAAAACTTCAAAATCGCAGGCTTATAGGAAATACTTGATAATCTTCCAAAAGGTGATTCAAAGGCACGGTGCATTGTTATTTTAATTGTGTCTGTAATTGCGGGTATCTAAGTGCTACGATTTCTTGAACCGTCAGTCAGGTCAATATATAGCTACTGAATGTTTTTCAAAACTTCTGGAGTTCTTACAGTTTTGACTTTCCGTATTCAGCAATTACAAAAGAGAGAGTTATTCCCGGATTCATTTTAACTTGTTTCAGACTTTTAACATTCTTTAACGTAGCAGAATGCTTTAAATTACAAACGATTTGTTACAAAGGAGAGAAAAAATTGTTTTTTGTTAAAATTCATAAAAAAACTCTGAAGAAACTTGCCTGAAATATAGGTATGGTACATCTTTAATTTTCGTATTTTTCTCAGCAAACCCTTTTAATTAATTCCCATAATGAGGGTGCATATTGCCGCCATATTGGACCATGCATTGTCATTCAAATTAAACGCGTATGCAAAAATTCAGCGCTATCCGAAATCGGGAAGAGGGTCAAATTTTATTTCTAAGATTTCTTTACATAGTTAGTTACTTCATCATCATCATCATCATCATTTCAGCCGAAAGACGTCCACTGCTGGACATAGGCCTCCCCCAAGTGTCGCCACATTGAACGGTCACGTGCGACTCGCATCCAGCGGATTCCCGCAGCCTTCACCAGGTCATCGGTCCACCTAGTGGGAGGCCTTCCAACGCAACGTTTTCCGGTTCGCGGTCGCCACTCCAGAACTTTTCGGCCCCATCGGCCATCCGTTCTGCGAGCAATGTGCCCTGCCCACTGCCACTTAAGTTTGGCAATTCTTCGGGCTACGTCGGTAACCTTGGTTCTCTTGCGGATGTCTTCATTTCTGATTCGATCGCGCAAGGAAACTCCGAGCATAGCCCTCTCCATTGCCCTTTGGGTGACTTTAAGCCTTCTGATGAGGCCCATTGTAAGCGACCAAGTTTCGGTCCCGTATGTAATCACTGGCAACACACACTGGTCATAGACTTTCGTCTTGAGACACTGCGGTAGGTTGGACGAGAAGATACCGCGCAACTTCCCGAACGCTGCCCAGCCGAGTCGGATTCGACGATTGACCTCTTTCTCGAAGTTAGACCTACCTAACTGGACCGTTTGTCCTAGGTACACATAATCGTCTACAACTTCGAGTGTAGAGTCTCCGATCTTGATAGGAGTGGGTGTGACATGGGCATTCAACATGACCTTGGTTTTGTCCATGTTCATTTTAAGACCCACTCTTCCGGAAGCTCTACTGAGGTCATCGAGCATTGTACTGAGGTCCTCCATGGTCTCAGCCATGACCACTATGTCGTCGGCAAACCGAAGGTGAGTGATGTACTCGCCATTGACGTTGATGCCTAGCCCTCTCCAGTCCAGAACCTTGAAGACATCCTCCAGTGCAGCAGTAAACAGTTTCGGAGATATGACGTCTCCCTGTCTCACACCTCGCTGCAGGAGGATAGGATCTGAGACTTGGTCTTGAAGTCGGACTGACATGGTGGCGTTTTTGTACAAACACTTCAACACCTCGATGTACCGATAGTCGATTTGGCACCGTTGGAGAGACTGCAGTACAGCCCAGGTCTCGATCGAATCGAAGGCTTTCTCGTATTCCACAAACGCTAAACAGAGAGGCAGGTTATACTCTTCGGTCTTCTGTATAACTTGCCGCAGCGTATGTATGTGGTCTACGGTGCTATAGCCTTTTCGGAAACCGGCTTGTTCGGGTGGCTGGAAATCGTCAAACCTGCGCGCGAGACGATTCGTGAGGACTCTAGAAAACAACTTGTAGACATGGCTTAGAAGTGAGATGGATGATTGTCACCCTTTTTGAAGAAGAGCACCACCACACCCCTGCACCATGCCTGTGGCGTTTTTCCCTCAAGTATGACGGAATTAAACAGCTTCTGAAGGGCCTTAAGTACCAGTTTTCCACCCGCCTTCAGGAGTTCGGCCGTAATTCCGTCATCACCCGGTGCCTTGTTGTTTTTGAGCTGCTTCAGAGCCATCCTAATCTCGTACAGGCTGACGTCCGGGATGTCTTCAGTATAGTGTCGGGTCAGTCTAGCTCTTGGGTCGTTTGCTAGATCTACGACGGGTTTACTAGTTGACGTGTACAACTGTCCATAGAAGCTCTCGATCTCCCTCAGAAGCTCCGGTTTGGCGGATAAGATCCTACCATCGTCGGTTTAGTTACTTAAAGCTATTAAAAGCGTGTTAAGAAGCATAATCAGCGTACTATACAATGTTTCCACTGCTGGGACAAAAGGCTAAGTAGACTTACCGAATTAAATCCTAACACCTTACTTAATCTTAAGAGCGCACGAACTAGTTGGTGGGCGGGGAAAAGTAGTTAGGTAGTCAGAGGCCCCAAAAGTCTGACAGCCAGTCTTACCAAGGGGTATCGTATTACACGGTACTAACTGGGTTGTGGTGGTCAAATAGGCAGTCGCTCCATGTATAGGTACTGGCACAGAACATATAAAGTTATATGTTCTGTGGGTACTGGTATTCAACTGCATCCGGTAAAACTGGAAGCCGACCCCAACATAGTTGGGAAAAGGCTGATGGTGGCAGATGATGAGTCGTTCCCAAACAAGTCGCCATAAATATTTGTTATACCTACATTGTGCCTACATTATTAACAATACATATCATGGTAATAGGCTTATCCACTATAAACTTAACATTTATTTATCTACTTACAACGGTTACAACCGTTGTAAGTAGATAAATAAATGTTAAAAACTTAAACCAATTACTGTAGGTAACTAAAACTAGAACTAAAAGAGTAAGAGATAACATAACATTAAAATATACAAAATAACAAAGTAAAGGTTCACACATTCATAAATTCCTATCACAATACTTCTGACATGCCAACAAAATCTCTGTCCATCCATCCGCAAACACAGGTACCTAACTTTCGAAATCTGGGTGTATTGTACAAATCTGCGTACCCCCGGCGCAGTAGTTTTTGAGTTTATTCATTAAAAACATACACTCAAAAATACAAATCTTTCCTCTTTATAATATTAGTGTAAATTCAGACTTATAAAGATTTTGGAATGTGACGTCACGAAATGTATTAACCCGCCCACTCGTCACATAATGTCACACTTCGTCGACCTTCCCCTTAACGTGTGACGTCATTTGTGGATGGCCCCTACAGGCTTGTTTTTCATATGCTTTTCCTTTTCCAGGTGTCGGCGAAATGTGCCAGGTGGACAGTGACTGCTTGGCCGGGAACCTGCCGATCTCCTGCAACACCACTGAGGATGGGCAGCGCATATGCACGTGTCCTCCAGGGACCAGTAACATAGAGGGATTATGTCTCACTACCGGCCTATGTGAGTTGTTATTTTTCAATACACTTCCTCGAAAACTGGTCCATAACGCACTACGATTAGGTACAACATGCAGTGTATTTCACACGCGTGCGATTTTCTCCGCTTTCCCGCACGTGTGCGGGAATGAAAATTGCCACAGATAACTATACCTATACTAAGTCCAAATTGGTTCAATGCCTATAGTCTGAGGTGAATGTTTTTTTTTAAATTTCGGCAGAGCACTACGCGTCTTTATGGCATAAATATTTTTTGAATATTCAAATTGTGTTTATAAATAGAATATCATAGATAAACATGATTATTAAAAAGTAATAGTTACTTTTATACACAAATTAACATTTATTTGTGTTCTTAATTCAAAAATATAAAATAAATTTATTTTTATATTAGGCTGTTTAACGGCTTCATACCTTTGCCTCTCCTTCAAACTGCCGAAACCAAAGCGCGAAAAAAAAAAAAAGAAAATGAAAATCATAGTTTCATGGTTCGTGACAAAAATATTTTTTGTTATTTTATTTTATTTCTTCAAAAGTGTATTGAAAAACGTCGTTTGATACACGTGGATATTTGTTATTGCAATTCTCGGCTCAAAAACACCCTCGCCTGCGGCTCGTGTGTTATAATTCCGCCTCGAATGCAATAACAAACTTTCTCCACTTGTATCAAAATGTACTATTATAGGCTTATCTTACTTCGAATGATGAGATTGCTTTATTTTGTGTTGAAATATCTGAGTATAGTATATAATGGGTATAAAAGTATCCTTAACGAAGCCGAAAGGCACTTGTTCTCCTCGTCATTACAATCATTTTTTTGTTCTACAACATACCTGGGAACCTTCTAGTTACGGAGATATTGGGGCTCAAAGTTCCAACTTTTTGACAAGTTTTTTTTTTTATTAATACAAGTTTTTAATGTAAGATTTTTACTCTAAACACCTCCACGACCCCCGTACTATTCAATCCATCCATCAGCACAATGTTTGAGTGCGTTACATTGAGTTCTACCGCAAAACATGATTGTTCACCCCAAAAAAGAAAGTAGTTTCCCAGCAATAATTTTTGCGTAAAGTTACTTAGTTTGATGTACAGAATGCTTGGTTGACGGCTTCGTGATGAGGTCTTATACACCCTGTATATAACAAAAAGTATCTATGTAGTATATCAACTATCTGGTGTCCACGACACAAGCGTCGTTGCTTAGTGTGGAACTAGGTGGCGCTGTGCGTAATTAATTAGTCAGGTAAATGAGTGCTCAAAAGGGGTATGTGGTTGGAAAAGTCGAAAGCAGAAAATCTGACTTATGAACTTCTTTTGGACTAGTTAGAAGATAAACATATTAAAAGTCCTGACCCCTCCGAGGTGAGCCCGAGGGGGGGGGGGGGGTAAAGAAGGTCCCGTTTTTTGGTATTTTGCTTATATCTCGAAAACGATGCTTCGTATAAAATTTTGTTATAATACATAATAAAACCTCATAAAATTCTCTACAACGTTGTTTGTCACACTTTTTATCTATACCAACCACAATCATTCATTTACCAGACTAAATGTCCAGCAAATTTTCTTATTAATTTACTTATTCAATTGTTTCTATCTTTTAGCTCTGGGTGATGTATGCCAGATGACTCAGGAGTGTACGGAGACTGAGCACACTGTTTGTGAAGAGGGGCGGTGCTCCTGTGGCGTCGGGTATCAGCAGAGGGAGGGAATCTGTGCTCCTAGTAAGTATTCTTACTGCCCTTTTCAATAACCTACCAAAAGGTATTGTTACGTACTACGTACGCTAGTACGTACGTACGTACGTACGCTAGTAGGTAGGTACGTAGGACGAGTCTCGAATGATGTAGGTATACGAATTGTCGTTGTAATTTCGACCGTACGCCGAGGGCTTAAAGTTCCTGCTTCTTTATTTTGTACAAGTTTTGAAGGGACAATGACCGACTATGCAATTGTCTAGAATAATTCGGGTAAGTCGTGGATCTTTCTAGAAGGGTTGGTCACCATATAAGTAGCGGACATGTTTGCGGGAGCGGCAGTCTGATTTTGGCTACGCAACGAAGCGAATCGAAGTGAACTAGTAAGTGCGATATCTAAGCGAATAGTGGTCAGAGTGTATTTGTGATTGAGTTTGAAGTGTTTTGTGATTATTAAAGTTATTCAGTTGTTTCATCGGTAGTAATTAATTTATCCCGTACCCAGCTCGTAACAGTATTATCGGTAGGTTGCTATCTCTGTATGTCTGACATTTTGTTTACCGACCGATAGAATCAAAACGTCACAAAAAAGCTTTCTTTGTTTTTTCTATGAAGAAAGTGACAGAGTAGGTGACACGGATAGGACTAAAGAAACACCGATAGCTCTACGAGAGTAAGGCATAATAACTGACAGTTATACGTAAGTAAGTACTAGCTTTTGCCCGCGGTTATTCGCTCGCGTTAGTTTAGAATTTGACAATCGATTCGGGTTGTACTTTACTTGTAATAATATAATTCACTCATAATGAGGGATTTTCTTTTTAGCTCTTCCCTAGTCGCTGGATAGATGGCGCTAGGAGTCAGTATGATAATGCAAGGAACGGAACCTAAAAAAACTGATTTTAACAAAGCGCGAGCAATGTAAATTATATTCGGAAGGTTAAGCAAATGAAAGTGTCAGTCAACGAGAGTATGTGACGTGACACAATGTGTTTTTTTTCAAGCGTTTTGGCTTTGGCATCAACTATCATAGTAAGTTCAACGCCATCTATAGAGTTCTTGGAAACTACGTTTTTTTTTAAAACCTCAAAAGGAAAACCTCTCATTCGAAAGACACGTGTCGCCTTCTATTATCATAAGAACATTATTGTTGTTTTCCTCGGAAACAGTATTTTTTGTCAGGATGAAAGGTACTCTATGTCCGTTTCGTATATGCAAAATTTCACGATGATTGGTTCAGTGGTTTAGGCGTGAAAAGGTAACAAACAAACTTACTTGCGCATTTATAATATTACCAGCTGCTGCACGCGGCTTCGCCCGCGTTGATGTTGTTATCGCGACCAAAAGTAAAGCTCCCAGACGGCTTATTTTTTTCCGACACCTACAAATATCATTATATTTTAGCCAATGTATGCAAAAACTTGACAAATTATATACTAAAACCCTTCTCGAGAACCACTCTATCTATTGATGAAAACAGCATGAAAATCGGTGCAGGGGTTTTTGAGTTTATCGCGAACAGACAGACAGAGAGACGCAGTGGAGGACTTTGTTTTATAATATATTTATTTATTTATTTATTGAACACTTCAAGCACAAAGTACAGAGGCGGACTTAATGCCATAGGTATTTTCTACCAGTCAACCTTTGGGTGATGCAGAGACAAGCAGTGAAAGGTGTACATCTGATATAGTAGTGGAGTGAGGATTTATTTATTCGACTTCCTCGTTGGTCTAGTGGTTGCAAGCGCGACTGTTGAGCATAAGGTCCTGGGTTCGATTCCCCGGTCGGGCAAAGTGTTTTGCACTTTCAAAAAAAAAACTTTACATTCCGAATAGGGTAGATAATACCATAAACAATAATTCCAAGACAAAAATCTCATTAAAAAAAAACCTTTATTTTGGGCCTGAAAAACCGATTTATTTTTAGTTGCTTTGAAATCAGTAAATAGTTGAGTCATTGTGTTGACCAAACAGTGACGTCACAGCGTGCTATTGCCATAAAAAATCTATAAGAGAACCGCGTTTTGACAGCTCTTAAAAAGTATCTCAATGGGGGGTGTTTTTGAGCTCACCAGATGGCGCCACTGTTGAGTAAGGTCCTGTCAATAATTCTATTTAACATTTTAAAGTACCAATAACTTCATAAAAAAGTTTACTTCCTAAAATTAGCGAGCATGAAACATTTAAAAATCATTCTACCTCCAAGTACTAACTAATAAGATCCTAACTTGCTACTTACAATCATTATTAAACACGAATGGCTCAATCTAGAACACTATCGTCAGTATATAAATACATGATAAAAAAAACCGGCCAAGAGCGTGTCGGGCCACGCTCAGTGTAGGGTTCCGTAGTTTCCCGTCCGTCACAATCATCTTGTAAAAATTCATTATTATAAAAATGCTTGCATATACGAATATACTACAAACTTAATCCAGAAATTATTTTGTACAACTTTTTGTCTTTTTTGTACAAAAACTGTTGTTTCCATCAAGTTCAAAATGATTTTCCTAGAAAGTCCTTATAAAGTTCCACTTTTCAGATTTTCTAAACTTATGGTTCAAAAGTTAGAGGGGGGGGGGGCATTGTTTTTTACTTTTGGAGCGATTATTTCCGAAATTATTGACATTATCAAAAAGTGATTTTAGGAAACCCCTATTCATTTTTTAAATACCTTTCCAACAATATATCACATGTTAGGGTTGAAATTAAAAAAAAAAACACTTCCCACTTTACATATAGGGGGGCTACCCTAATAAAACATTTTTTTCCAATTTTTATTTTACCACTTTGTCGGCGTGATTGATATACATATTGGTACCAAATTTCAGCTTTCTAGTGCTAACGGTCACAGAGATTAAGCGAGGACGGACGGACGGACAGACATGGCGAAACTATAAGGGTTTCTAGTTGACTACGGAACCCTAAAAAGCACGCAACGCGCGAATACTCTATGACATCTGACATTTTGGAAGACCTTAGTCTACACTAGCGCCTCTAGCGGCGAATTCACGCGCGATAGCCCTCATTGATTGGTGTGTCCAGGGCCGTCTTTACCTAGTGTGCAGGGCGTGCGTTGCACACGGGCGCAGCGGTCCTAGGGGGCGCCGAGCGCCGCTCGCTACGGAGCCCCACTCGGCGCCTTCCCAAAAATGTTTTTACCCGTGTACACTGGGCCTCGCTCGCAGTAAGCTTACCTTCCGAAATTTGTCAAATATTTCCAATTGATATTGAACTTTGTATGTATAAGGTCGTAATTAGTATGAAGAAATTTCAAGATTTAGACATTGATGATGTAACATCTTTTATATAATTATGTTAACATACGTTTTGGCTTGTTAGGGTAAACACCAGAACACCTGTATAATTCTAAATACAGCCAACAACACATCACGGTATCCAAAACCGATAAATTTCTTCTTCATCTCCAAACAAAAGAGTTTATTATCTATTAGGGAAATTTGACAGTTTGGGTTACTTGTACTTTGTACCCATTCCATTTTGACCGCGCGCTTACTAGGGGGCTAGTGTAATGTTTGCACACGGGCGCTACATGAGCTAGAGTCGCCTGTGGGTGTGTCATCAACAGTGATAGGAATAGGTAGTGCTTATTAGCCTAAACTTCGAAGAAGAACAGAGAAAAGAATCGGAGACTTCCTTAGACTATATTTCATTATGCGACCACGGCGAGTTTTTTTTTGTAAATTCTAAGAGTGCGTACCTAAGAGAGCGTATCATAGTTTTATGATGAAGAAGTCGTTTCCAAAATGTTCTTAAAAAGAAAACTTTCAGAAATTTTGATGGTTGTAACGACTGTGTTATGTTATGTCTAGTCGCAAACTTTAGGTAAACATAGACCAATTACTTATTCCAAATAACATTAATTTTTGATGTACTTACGTGATGTCCCGGAAAAAAATATAGTCTAAGGAAGTCTCCGATTCTTGTCTCTGTTCTTCGAAGTTTAGGCTAATAAGCACTACCTATTCCTATCGAGTCATCAACCGTATTGTATATCGTTCTAACATCTTCTTTGCCCACAGCTATCGGCAGCCCTTGTCAAGTGAACGACGACTGCGCTATCGAAAACACAGTTTGTTTCAATAACACTGATGAAGACGTTCTGACCTGTCAGTGTGGCAACAACTTCTTGGAGTTCAACGATGTGTGTTGGCCTGGTGAGTACCTAATACAAATACGATCTTATCATCATCTTCGACGGCCCGAATGGCGCAGTGGTAAAGAGGCTGCCTTACGTTCTTTGCATGGAAATTTGTTTTTGAGTCATCGATGTTTACCTATTATAAAGGGTGTAAAACACCTCTTAACGAAGCCGAAAGGCACTTGTTCTCCCCGTCATTGCGATCATTTTTTGTTCTACACCATACCTGGGAACCTTCTAGTTACGGAGATATTGGGGGTCAAAGTTCCAACTTTTTGACAAGTTTTTCTTAAAATACAAGTTTTTAATGTAAGATTTTTTACTTTAAACACCTCCAAGACCCCCGTACTATTCAAAATCCATCCATCAGCACAATTTTTTGAGTGCGTTACATTGAGTCCTATCACAAAACATGATTTTTCACCCCAATAAAAAGAAGTCGTTTCCCAGCAATAATTTTTGCGTAAAGTTACGTAGTTTGATGAACAGAATGCTTGGTTGACGTCTTCGTGATGAGGTCTTTTACACCCTGTATGTTTAGTAATTAGTTGCTGAAAACAAGGAAATCACAGGGCTTTAATCAGGTAGAAACAGGGGGGGGGGGTTGTCCCACAGAATCATAAGGGACAAAAAGTATCCTATGTATTAATCCCCATGTTAATGATAATGTTGAACAGCAGTGGCCCAGTAGTGGCGACCCCGACTTACGAATAGTAAGTCGTGGGTTTGAACCCAGGCAGGCGTATTACTTTGTGTAATTTATTTCATCACCACTGCTCTCAAATCGGTGAAGGAAAACATCGTGAGGAAACCGGCATGTCCTAGAACCAAAAATTCGAAGACATGTGACATCTACCAACCCGCACTGGGCCCGCGTGATGGATTATAGCCCATTCCCTCTCATAGAGAGGAGGCCAAGAGGCAAGACATTATCTACTCACATACAAACTTTCGCCTTAATAATCATCATAATCATCTGCCTAGCCTTTTTGGAGTCGGCTTCCAGTCTAACCGAATGCAGCTGAATACCAGTATTTTACATGGAGCGACTGCCTATCTGACCTCCACAACCCAGTTAGTACTGGGTAATACGACAACCTTTTGGTGGGAATGGTAGTCAGACTGTCGGGCCACTGACTACAGAAAACAACTGTCAATGATCTACAAATGACAGCCGGGACCAACATGGCTTAGCGTGCATTCCGAGACACCGAGGAAACTTGGTATGTAATGGGTGGTTACCCATCTACGGACCAAACTAGGCAAGCACGGCTTAAACTGAAGATCAACGATATTATTTAGCCACGAGCTTCTATCTCATGCATACATTGAGCAATTACTACTACGTATCGAGAAGACACCGCGAACAAAATCTGTGCTCCGTTAAACTGCTGTCGGCCGGCCGCAGTTTACTCAGTCGCTTGCTCGCCACAGAACATCTTCACAGGGTGTAAAAGACCTCATCACGAAGCCGTCAACCAAGCCTTTACATCAAACTAAGTGACTTTACGCAAAAAATATTTCTGGGAAACAACTCTTTTTTTTTAGGGTGAAAAATCATGTTTTGTGGTAGAACTCAATGTAACGCACTCAAAACATTGTGCTGATGGATGGATTGAATTAAAAACTAATTGTATTAAAAATAAACTTTTCAAAAAGTTGGAACCTTGACTCCCAATATCTCCGTAACTAGAGTTTCCCAGGCATGGTGTAGAACAAAACAATGATCGCAATGATGAGGAGAACAAGTGCCTGTCGGCTTCGTTAAGAGGTGTTTTACACCCTTTTTACACGGGGTTAGCCGCCCCGCGCGCCCCGCATTGCGCACAGATTTTGTTCGCGCTGTCTTCTCGATACGTAGTAGTAATCGCTCAATGTATGCATGGTAAGTTTTGCTCGTTGTTTGCAATCATGACTGTTAAGTATGAGATTCTAGGTTCTATTCCGGGGTCGAGCAAAGAGTTATTGAGTTTTTCCATCAGAAGATTCTCCGTGGCAGTCACGGAGTCTAGATTTGGGCCCGGTTGATGTCAAAAGGGCTATACCATGTGACTTAAACAAAATTGGCGAAATGTGGGTGGTCTTGGTACACCTCAGTTTAATCCTTCGGGGAACACATTAAGGCGTGGTGTAAACATTTTTCTTTTACTTCCAGAGCTATCTGACCACAGACAAGAGTGCAGCGTCGTCCTGCAATGTACAGAACTCCTGGGACCTGGTGGGAACTGTACTGAAGCCAATGCCTGCGAATGTGGTGAAGATTACCACTTCAGGGACGAGCGATGCTGGCCTAGAACTGGTAAGTTATTGAAGTGAAAACTTCGATAGGCGCGTTGAGCACTTTTACTACAACAGCCCATAACGTCCACTGCTGGACATAAGCCTCTCCCATGATGGGAGGAATTTGCCCGTAATCTCCACGCTTGGCAGGCGGATTGGAGATCGCAGTGATGAAAGACTAACAGAAAACGCTGCTGCCCATTCTCTGGTCTACGGAGGCGCAAGGTGTTCTGCCTCAGACATTAGTCGCCTTATACGACACCCGTGAGTGTAATGGGTGGTTGAGCCCTTTTGGGTGGACAAAAACCATGGAACTCGCGTCATCGTTCGTTTGTGCTCGCTAAAACTCGAGAACGGCTGAGCTGGTTTAGCTGATTTTGGTTTTGAAATGTTTATCGTAGTCCAGGGAAGGCTTATACCGAGAGATTCATCATCATTATCTGCCTAGCCTTTTCCCAACTATTTTGGTGTCGGCTTCCAGTCTAACCGAAAGCAGCTAAGTACCAGTATTTAACATGGAGCGACTTCCTATCTGACCTCCACAACCCAGTTCATACTGGGTAATATGATACCACTTTCGTAAGACTGGTTGTCAGACTTTTTCCGCCACTGAGTACCTGTAACGACTGTCAAAGATGGACAAATGACAGCCGGGACCAACAGCTTAACGTGCTTTCCGAGGCACGGAGGAAACTCGGTATGTAAGCGTGGTCACCCATCCACACACCAACCTTGACAAGTACGGCTTAACCTATAGATCAACCCGAGTGGCTGTTATTATTTAGCCACGAACTACCACGAACGGTTTATACCGAGATATTGAGAACTTTTTTTAAACCAAAAATAATTCAAAAATAATAATCTTATAGCTCGACGATACAATTCACAAGTTACTTAGATTTCCTTTCTATCGGCAGTTTTTTTTTTCTTTTTTTTGTCATTCTAAAAGTCCACGTTCAAGGTTCGCCAACGTACAATGGAGCGCAGTATCCTTGGAGACAAACTTACCGACCATGTAAAGAAAAGAAAGAAAAAATCTTTATTCATCGCAGGAACAGACATGACGTGCATACAAAATTTGAAAACAGAAACAACAAACATAGGTAACAAACATTCAGAGTATGTATAACAAAACGGAACATAAACAAAAAGGTAATTTAAAAAAGCAGTCTTTGGGGACTGCCGATAGAAGTGAAAACAAAAAGTACATAGGCCCCGCCCCAGTCCTAGCACTGGTTATGCCCCGCGCATGCCTATGTGGTGCTACGCCGTAGCGGGTGCTACGAGTGCTACGAACGGCTACAAAGCGTGACCGCACGTTACGTTACGTGACGATGAGGTCAATGTTTTTCCTTCACCCAAAAAGTGCTCAACGCGCCTAAAGAAGTTTTCACTTAAAAAAAAAAAAGTTGACAGCTTGCACGTCGTGAGTGCGACAAATAGGTACGCAACACCACACTGCGCTCCAAAACACAAATCACTGACGTTGCTCAAAAAGCCACTAAGCTAAAGTGGGACTGGGCTGGCCATCTTCCGTATGCCCGACGAGCTGTGGGCCCAAATAACCACGATATGGAGCCCTGATACAGCCAGAAGGCGACCCGGTAGACCTCGCAGGAGATGGAGGGATGAGCTGGACAAAACCAACGACCAATGGTCCACATTGGTCCTGGATCGAAGTTTTGGAAGTCATGGAGAGTGGTCTTTGCCCAGCAGTGGAATGACACAGGCTAACAGTAACAGTAGTAATCGCGTCCACGTGCGCCTCAAAAAGAGTCAGCAAAAGGAAGGGGCGCACAAGGACCGATGCCTTCCGGGGTTGCGGGACTGTTCGAAAGAGATACCGTGGCCCCGGAACACAAAGGGCGATGAAGGAACATGGATGGGTTTTAGTCAGTAAAAGTCTGACACTCCCTCCTGCTCCGCCCAGAGCGGGAGGAGTCATTTGATGATTTACAATCCGAAAAAAAAGCGTAATCAACGGGACCCTAAGCCTCCGCTGGCCGTCCATCCATCTTATTGCATAAAGACTTACCTAGATCTTTATGAAGTCCTGGATGGAGCACTGTTCCGCTTTTCACACCTTTTTTACTTTTCTTGACTCTTTTTGTATTTACACACTCGTCTCCTTTTTATTACCTTTATTTTCAAAATGGCCCTCGCCCCCTGCACCGGCCTCATTTCCGCTCTTCTTATTAAACCTAAAATTAATGAAAGCGTTTTAAATTATGCAAACAATTCAATAGTTCGTGTTGTATTTTTAAATATATAAATAAATAAATAATAAATAAATATTGCTGGACATTACACACAGCGCCATCTAGTGCCACACTAAGCAACGAGGCTTGTGTCGTGGACACCAGATAGTTGATATACTACACAGATACTTTTTGTTTGTAAATACATACTTATCATACATATAAACATCCATGACTCGGAAACAAATGTCCATGCTCATCACACAAACATTTGCTCCGACCGGGATTCGAACCCGGGACCCCATGAACGTAAGGCAGCCTCACTACCGCTGCGCCAATCGGGTCGTCAATATGATTACAACTTATTAAATATGATCGCTCTTGAATTAAAATACTATCGTGATTAACCGGATGTTAACAATCTGTCGTTTGTTAGCCGTGTGGTATCCGGCAGAGTAGAATAGAACCAACCCATTACACTCACGGGTGTTGTATAAGGCGACTAATGTCTGAGGCATAACACCTTGCGCCTCCGTAGACCAGAGTCGTTAGTCTGTCATCACTGCGATCTCCAATCCGCCTGCCAAGCGTTGAGATTACGGCAAATTCCTGCCAACATGGTAGAGGCTTATGTCCAGCAGTGGACGTTATGGGCTGTTGTTGTTGTAACAATCTGTCTATCAGCGGGCTGTATCTCATTATCCGTAATAGCTTGACTAGACGGGGCCGGTGTTTCGTACCTGACTACGATGTGAAGAAACAGCCGAAACAAACTCAGAGGTTATAGTCTCTTTTGAAGTCCAGACATAATCTTGCTCAACTCACATGAGATACCTACGTGGAATTGAATCCGTGGTGTAGCGTCGGTGTACCTTCCATCTTTGATTGTGCATACAGGTTGTAAACAACCTCATCACGAAGCTGTCAACCAAGCATTCTGTACATCAAACTAAGTACCTAACTTCACGCAAAAACTATTGCTGGGAAACGACTTTTTTTTTGGGGTGAAAAATCATGTTTTGTGCTAGAACTCAATGTAACGCACTCAAAACATTGTGCTGACGGATTGATTGAATAGTACGGGGGTCGTGGAGGTGTTTAAAGAAAAATCTTATACCAAAAACTTGTATTAAAAAAAAACTTGTCAAAAAGTTGTAACTCTGACCCCCAATATCTCCGTAACTAGAAAGTTCCCAGGTATGGTGTAGAACAAAAAAATGATCGCAATGACGGGGAGAACAAGTGCCTTTCGGCTTCGTTAAGAGGTGTTTTACACCTTATAAATGAGCGTCTGTTTATTAAATGATGTAACAAATAAAGATTGATTATCATTTGTTCCCAGGTCTCTTCGAGTCCTGCTCCAGCAGTAGCGAGTGTTACCTAGGCGAGATTACCCACAGAGTTCAATGTAGGAACAGTATCTGTCAATGTTCCTTCGACTTCCCTTACTCGGAGGCGCTTCATACTTGTAGTAAGTATCTTTAGCTTAATTTCTTATAGAGGGATTTGTTCAATTGTATCCCGCGAAATTAAAATTTTCTTACGTTTTTTGCTATTTGCCGGTAAGTGTAAAATATTGCGGCCACAACGCATGTGTTATAATCATTAAAATCATATATTTAAGGTGGATGCTCAAGGGTACCCCGCGAAATTTAAATTTTCTTATGTTTTTTGCAAATTGCAGGCCAGTGCTAGGTTGTAATTTGATTAAAATATTATTTGCGGCTGTAAGACGTATGTAGTTACAGAATGATATTCATCAAAATCATCAATACAACCCTCCAAGTTCATAAAGGTAGAAAAATTACTTTTTCAAGGTCAAAGTTGTTCTTGCACCTTTATGAACTTGGAGGGTTGTATTTATGATGTTGATGAATAAAATTCTGTAACTACATGCGTCTTACAGCCGCGAATAATATTTTAATCAACATACAACCTAGCACTGGCCCACAAATTGCAAAAAACGTATGAAAATTTGAATTTCGCGGGCTACCCTGGAGCATCAGCCTTAACTTTATTGAATGAGTTTTTCATGAAATAGTAATTCAGTGGGTCAAATCAAATTGTAATCAATCATATTGTAAACATGGTATGACGTTTTCAGTGTTAATGATAATGTTAGCGACCATGACATTTTAAAAACTTGTATTGTATGAACAGTCCATGTGAACATAGTGTTGGAATCATTTTAATTCAGACCATAAACGCACGCGCGTGCCCTTCACGTTAAGCTACAATTTAACCTACCATTTTGTCACATATTTGTGCCGTTTTGCGTACACGGCACGCGCGTTTGTCACGTTTAAGTGACAATGGTGTCGATTCTGTTGTGCACAAACTAAACGTAATTTAGGCTATTGCTATCTTTTACTAAAAGGCAGTGCGAGAAAAGGACGGCTATAGCTATGAACTAAGTTAGAGCTGTCAAACTAGTTTATGCCTTGCGCTTCACCGTGTTTTTAGTCGACATGTTTTTACGTGCACCCTTCATTTGTATGGAAATATTAGTTCAATTAAATTTGACAGCACTAAATTACGTCCGTCTCTTTCTCGTTTTATTAGAGAGAAAAAGATAGCAATAGCCTAAATTAAGTTTAGTTTGTGCACAACAGAATCGACACCAATAATGGCGGTCAAAAGGTATACGTTATTAATTCCCTATTTCCTTGTTATAGCCGGAGTGGACAGCTATGGAAGTAGCCCGCCTGGATCATCCGCTTCTATAGCAGTCAGCAGTATCTTCACCATAGTTGTAGCCTTAGCTTACGTTACGTCACACTGAAATAAAAACATGAACTTTGGTACGCAGATGTCAATAAAATTATAAACAGTCATTAATTTTAATTGACAAGCAGGGCTGTGGCGTAACTTGCACACAATGTCAATGTCAATTTTGACAGTTCAACAACATTTACGTCGAAATTAATAACCATGACCGAAAGCTCATAAAATACATTTATTTATTTATTTACTTACTTTCTTTACATTTATCAATGAGAGGTTTTCTTTTTGAGGTATTAAAAAAAAAAAGTTTCCAAAAACTCTGTAGATGGCGTTGAACTGACTACGTTACTTGGTGCCAAAGCCAAAACGCTAGAAAAAAAAACATTGCGTCACGTCACATACGCTCGTTGACTGACACTTTCGTTTGCTTTTATTAAGATTCCGAATATAACCTAGTTTTCTCACGTTTTGTTAAAATCAGTTTTTTCAAAATCAATCAATCAAAATATTTAGAAAATCCCTCATTTAATTTTTTTTTTTTTTGTTAGCCCGTATTGTCCCACTCCTGAGATAAGGCCTCCCCCCATTCCTTCCACTTCTTGCTTCTTTATTTTTAAATATTTCTTAAAAATAAATAAAAAAAAAAAACGAAAAAAAAACTTTTAAAATTAGAAGTATAAAAATTGTAGCCGACCGGTATCGGGAACAGGGTCCAAACTACGCAGTCAGGGCTCCAGAGATAGAAACCACCTAACAATATCACCGTGTCCAGGAGTACCGCGCACTGAATCAAGTCCTTGATCCAGCTGCCTAACAAGAGACTCCTCAGCACCCCTAGCCAAGTTGACAATCTACAATCGTTAACGCTAGTAGAAAACTATTCAAAAGAATGGGAATGACATCATCTCAACGTTAAATCACGCGATCAACACAAACGAATAGAAAATTGGTAGACAAGTTTACATCGTTCAAAATGATAGAATAGAATGTTATCGTTTCTACAATGTTGATCGCTAAACTCTTTGGTAGGAACGCTCACCATAGACTAACGTGTAGGTTTTTTGTACAGACATTAGAGAAAGAGCGATCGGCTCAGTCGTGTCAACTTGGCTACCAATTTAGCACTTTCTACAATCGCTTACGCCGAGGCGTTTACGATTGTAGAAAGAGAATCGATACGAAACGTTTGTAACTTGGCTAGAGGTGCAGGTATTAATCGAGGCTCTTGGCAATTAAGCCATGGGCTGATACGACTATCAGCACAATTATCGCTCCTATCCCACATGTCGACAACCTCGCGAGCCAAGTCAAGATACTGGAATTGCTTATAAGATTAATTAGGTGACATTTATGAAAACTATTTATAAAAATCAAAGAAACTACACACAAAACGATAGCAAAACAAAAATATAATAAATTAATGACGAAAAGAGAGGGAAGCGTATTGTAAGATTAATTTAACTTGTAAATATACTCAACACTTTTTATTTTTATATTTTTGTGTTTTATTTCGTCATCAAGAATGGTACAATGGTTTTGAAATAAGTGTAAGTATAGTGAGAATAAAATAAGAGAGGAGCTCGTGAATGTGGATGGGTGACAACCCACTATACAGGGTTAGTTTTCAATGACCGGCCAAATTTTCAGAGATGGTTTAAAATCGATAATATTTTCGAGAAAAAAAAAATACAACATTTTTAGGACATTTTCAAATGAATGCTATTAAAAGTACCTACAGTGAACTACTCGATATAGATACTGGACTTCACTGTACTTCTGCCGTAAAGCACATCTGCCTTAAGGCGGCTCCCCGAGCAAATGACCTTGAGCGAGCAGTTTTTTGGAGCCTACTCCTCTTTATCCAAAAGAAATACCAACTAATAAAAAATATATTAAATTACTACATATTCTTGACTCTTAAATTGTCGTTGAATATTTTTTTTAAGTTGCTTAATGTTTAATAAATCTCCTCACAACGAAACCACAGAAATGAGAAATAATGATTTATAAAATGCTACTCTTCGTAAAGTAACCATTATTTTGATTTGCTACTTATACTAATGGATAGGCAATTTAATAATGAACATATTTATTGTCGTTTTATTTTTTCCAAAAGACGTAAATTTGATTTTAAAAAGAATAAAAACCACTCATTTTGCACAATTCGGCCTGCAGTGACTGACGTAACAACCACTTCGTAGTGCAAGCTGATTAGAACTTTATTCTAACAGTATTTTAAGCGAAGTTTGAACCACCACAAATATAATTGCTAAATTTGCTCAGGGAACCGCCTTAAAGCGAATCTGTCCTAAGGCGAATCTGTCCTAAACCGAATAAGGGTTTAATTTTATATTTATCGACAATAATATTTAAAAAGCACTTTTGGTTTGATATCTAGATCTTAATTTTAAATTTTGGCTGGTCATTAAAAACTATACCGTGTTACCCTGTATACCGATTTTCCTCCGTGCCTCGGAAAGCACGTTAAGTAGTTGATCCCGTCTGTCAATTGTAGATCTTTGACAGTCGTTACAGGAAGGCTTGAAAGTCTGACAACCAGTCTTACCAAAGGGTATCGTATTACCCGGTGCTAACTGGGTGGTGGAGGTCAGATAGGCATTCGCTCCATGTAAAATACTGGTATTCAGCTGCATCCGGTTAGACTGGAAGCTGACTGCCTATCTGACCTCCACACCTCCCTGTTAAAGCCAATGTTCTCCAGCAAACACTATTAAGGGCTATATATCCCTCAAATGGCTTAGCATGATCCTCCGTTACGCCTAAAATACTGCAGCATTAATTTTGAAATAAATATATGGTAATGTTGAGGATTAATGCTAAGTCCTCTTTTTAGTGTACATAAATGACCTACCCCAGTTATTTAACAACTACCCGCAATTGGTGTTGTTTGCTGAAGATACTTCTTTAATATTTAGGATAAACAGACGTGCCACAAGTCTTGACGACATAAATAACGCCTTGCTGCAGGTTCATAATTGGTTTACCGCTAATAACTTAGTACTAAATGAGAAAAAAACAAAGTGCATAAGATTTGCTTTACCAAATGTCAAAAGTAGTGACTGTGACGTGGTATTGAATCAAGAGAAACTAGAATTTGTCGATAAAACGGTTTTCTTGGGAATGACGCTTGACTCAAGGCTACAATGGGGTTCTCATTTAATATCTCTTGCAGGACGGCTGAGCTCAGCAGCATATGCTGTTAGAAAAATCCGTCAATTTACAGATGTTGATACGGCGAGGCTAGTCTATTTTAGTTATTTTCATAGTATTATGTCATACAGTATTTTACTATGGGGACGGGCTGCAGACATCGAGTCTATATTTATTCTGCAGAAAAGAGCCATCAGAGCCATATATGAATTACGTAGACGCCATTCTCTAAGAGAACTGTTTAAGGAAATAAATATCATGACAGTACCTTGTCAATACATCTATGAGAATATCATGGACGTTAGGAAAAATCTGCATTTATTCAGTAAAAGAGGTGATAGACACCACTATAATACTAGAAATAGGGAACAACTATTTCAGCCAGGTTTCAGGCTTGCTAAGGTAGATTCATCTTTCATGGGGTACTGTTTAAAATGTTACAATAAAATACCTCCCCACATTCTACAACTAAATGAGACGAAATTTAAATCTTGTATAAAACGCACACTATGTAGTCAAGCATATTATAAGTTAGGGGATTACATTAATGATAAAAATGCTTGGCTCAATGCTGGTCCTGCTCCACAACCATAGGGGAAAACTAATTGGGCAAATTATTGTGGTAGCTGCAGAAGATTGTAAAAATATCCTTGCTTTGTATAGACTCCATCTCTTAGTATTGTATAATTGCATAGCTCATGTGTGAGTACCATGTACTGTAAAGCATTTGCATTTAGTTATCTTTCATTGACTTGAATATGCCTTGGTGGCCAAGAGAATGTCATGCTCACTTAAATGTCTCGCTGATGGTGGCGGGTGTGTCGGGTCATTTAGTTCCCTTCAATCTGGTTGAGTTGAATGGCGCCGATATATGCGTCATGTTCGTGTACGGGCGCTGTCAGTTGGGACTGGTCATCTCTTAGCTGCCATGGTTCATTTTAATTACCTACTTTATTTATACATTTTTGATTTAATATTTTGCTCTGGACGCTCTTAATGTGCACGTCTTTCTACATCGTTCTCACATATAATTATGTATAATCTCAACATGAATGATGTAACCAAGATTTTGTAACAATATTCTGATTTAAAAGAGTGTCCATGGAGTTGCTTGCCCGTTCTTCTCCATCGAGATCTACGCTAGGGAATGGGCAACTACTGTACTTTCTCAAGTTATTATGTCTTGTGACTGGGACTGTAGCTTTGTTTTT
Source organism: Xestia xanthographa (assembly GCA_905147715.2). Lineage (NCBI taxonomy): Eukaryota > Metazoa > Arthropoda > Insecta > Lepidoptera > Noctuidae > Xestia > Xestia xanthographa. Next base: position 23,218,156 of record LR990654.1, read on the forward strand.
TTTTTTGTATTTTTGACATTCAAAAGTGCCGTAATGGTCTAATTGAAATAAATGCTTTGAGTTTGAGTTTGAGTTTAATGTGTGACGAAAACACGATTCCATAAACTTTTCTCGATAGAAAAAAAATCCAAAGTTACCTCCAAATCGAACAATAAACCGCTGGTATTCAAAAAGTACTGCAAATTAGATCATGAAACTTTTCATACTAACTGAACTAACTATAAAGCAGTCTTATGTGTTTTATTTTTTTAGTCCAATCATTAGATTTTTTCAAAAAACCATTCATTTCGCACTATTCGGCCGCAGTGACTGACGTATACCTATCTAACAGTATTTCAAACGAAGTTTGAACTACCACAAATAGAGTTGCTAATTTTAGGGTTAGAAGGGCCATAAGCCATTCCTATTACTTTAAAAATAACACATTTTAAGCCTTAAACCACCGTATTTTACATTCTTATCAATTTAGAGAATCATCTAATACATTTTTAATACACTTTTTGTACTGTTATTAATTATGGCAAAGCTCATAATTTGACATTTTCGTGTTTAAACGTGATTAAATATCAATTAAGGCTGTCAAGGTCCGTCTTTAATCATAGCTTAATAATACTTGTTGTTACCATGCAAGCTAGAAGTTTGTATACAGGGTGTAAAAGACCTCATCACGAAGCCGTCAACCAAGCATTCTGTACATCAAACTAAGTAACTATACGCAAACATTATTGCTGGGAAACGACTTTTAATTTTGGATTGAAAAATCATGTTTTGTGGTAGAACTCAATGTAACGCACTCAAAACATTGTGCTGATAGATGGATTGAATAGTACGAGGGTCGTGGAGGTGTTTAAAGTAAAAATCCTAAGTAAAAACTTGTATTAAAAAAAAAACTTGTCAAAAAGTTGGAACTTTGACCCCCAATATGTCCGTAACTAGAAGGTTCCCAGGTATGGTGTAGAATAAAAAAATGATTGCATTGACGTGGAGAAAAACAATCACCGAAAAAATTAGTAAATACGCAGACCTCAAACAGGAAGTAACAAGAATATGGCGCCAGGAAAAAGTTTATGTGGTCCCGATAGTTCTCTTTAAAACAGGTGTTATCCCGAATCACTTACTCCATAGCCTCAAATTACCAAGTCTAAAAGAAACACTTTATATCACCTTACAAAAAGCTGCAATTTTAAATACATGTCGAATTGTCAGAAAGGTCATGCAAATAGAAGAAAACGAAATAGGGCCTCATCACAACACACCCTCCACATAACACACCACACGCTGCATTTACTTTGGTTTAGGCCCGTAAATGTAGTTGGAAGTACCAGTACGCTGAGAAGCAAAAGCACATTCCAAAAATAATAATAGTAACTTTATTTCAGACACACGTCCATATACATTTTTTACAAAGAAAGCGTTAGTAGGGTTGTTAGTAAGTACACACAAAAAAAAAAGGTGTTAGTAATTTGTTAGTAAACCAACCAAGTTAAATAAGGGCACAATGGTACTCGTAATTCACTCGGCAGGCGGATTGGAGATCGCAGTGATGAAAGACTAACAGAAAACGCTGCTGCCCATTCTCTGGTCTACGGAGGCGCAAGGTGTTCTGCCTCAGACATTAGTCGCCTTATACGACACCCGTCAGTGTAATGGGTTGGTTCTATTCTACTCTGCCGGATACCACACGGCTACTGTATTATTTCCTATTTCTGTCGTATTTTCCAATTTTATGTCGCATGATTGTTTTATTTCATTCATTGATCATTATCGTCATCATTTTCTTGCCATTATTCCAATATTTTTTTTTATCTGGTCGGCGCATCCTATCTTCTTCCTCCACACGTCTCTATAACTCGTCATCTTATCAGACACCTCCTTGCTTACCATATCATCCTTCACACAGTCCATCCATCGTTTCTTTGGTCTTCCTCTACTCTTATACCCATCCACATTCATACTCAACACCTTACGACATTTTCAAAGGATCATTATTATTACAAACAAAGAGATATTTTCGTAATAACACAAGCGACTTAACTAGATTATATTTGTAAATCGTTGTTGTCGTCGTTGCGTAAATCACGAGGAACGAATATGATTGGGAACCGGTGTGCTTAGTGTGAGATTTGTTATTTTCGTTCACCACATTCGAGCGCGTTAACGTTTAGGCAAATTTGTATGGCGCTGGGGTAGCGCCATCTAGCGTAATATGTCAGAACTAGGTAGTGTGAGTGCCGCATCGACAATCGTTAACTTGCGAGTGTGAGATCCTAGAATACATTCATTCGTTTTCGCGTTAATTCACCGTAACTTGTGTTGCGTACATTAATAACCGGCCAAAATAAGTTGACATTCGTATTTTGTGTTCATAATATAAGCGACTGCCTATTCAATTAGTGGTGGTTATAGAACGAAGTTAGACGACATTACTTATCTGTGGTCAATGGTCATTAGTTTTGTTTGTGTTTACGAAAGTTTGTGTTAGTTTTGAATATTATTGTTAAAAATAAAGACTAGCCCGTCCCAATTTGAAATGCTGGTGACATAAATGGAGCAGTTAGTGTAATTTATGTCTTTTAGTGTGTAGTGAGTGACCTTGATCCATCTGTGAAGTTTGTAAAACTAAGTTTGTTACTTTTTAGGCATGGAGATCTAAGCACATGATCTTATAATGCCCGAGTGGTTTGTGGTGGTGTTTCTATCTTTGTTTACGTAACCGTGTTTACTTTTTTGTGGCGTTATATTACGCTTATCTTGTGCTTTTGCGGTCTCAAACATTGTCCAAACGAAATAATACGAGATTCCATGGTAAGTTTCATTCACAATACGAAATTAAATTAAATTACTTTGTTATTTCACCACTCTCATGATGCTCTCATCACAAAATCTTAAGGCTGATGCTCCAGGGTAGCCCGTAAAATTCAAATTTTCTTACGTTTTTGGCAAATTGCAGGCCAGTGCTAGGTTGTATGTTGATTAAAATATTGGACGCGATTGTAAGACGTATGTAGTTACAGAATTATAATCATCAAAACCATCAATACAACCCTCCAAGTTCATAAAGGTCATCCTAGGCATAACTTTGGATGCCAAGCTTCAGTGGGGCCCGCATATAGACAAATTGTCAAAAAAACTTAGCTCTGCAGCATACGCCGTTAGAAGGATTCGTGAGTTAACTGATTTAGAGACAGCCCGTTTAGTTTACTTTAGTTATTTCCATAGCGTGATGTCGTACGGTATTCTCTTGTGGGGCAATGCCGCCGATATTCAGACAATATTTGTATTGCAAAAAAGGGCAATTCGTTCAATTTATAAATTAAGTCCCAGATACTCCCTCAGAGAAAAATTTAAAGAGATTAATGTTCTTACTGTCCCTTCTCAGTTTATTTATGAAAACCTTTTGTACGCACACAAAAATATTAATTTGTTTAAAAAATACAGTGATATCCACAACATAAATACGAGGAACAAACACAAATTTGTTGTTCCTGCAACGAGGCTCAAAAAAATAGGGGGTACGTTCAGATGCCAATGTATACGTTTTTACAATAAACTTCCGAGCCAAATTCAAGCACTAAGCCTAAATAAATTCAAATCGTTTATAAAACGGAAGCTGTGCCTGAGAGCCTACTATCATGTTAATCACTATCTCGAAGATAAAAAGGCTTGGGATTAAGCTGCTCCAATGAAATTTGCTCTGTGAATGTCGAAGCTTCGGACTTCGCTTGTTTATTATTTATTCCTTTCTTTTCCTTTTTTTATTTTTTCTTTTCCTTTTTTTATACACTCTGACATTTAATGTTTTGACATGTATTTTATTATTTTTTATACACTCTGACATGTAATGTCTTGACATGTATTTTATTATTTTTTTATTTGACATTTATTGATTTGACATGGATACTTATTTTGTTAAGTATTTTAGTTTTTTTTTTTTTAATCATTGTGCCTTTTAATGATTTTTGTGATTTTTATTTACATTTTTTTTTTTTTTTTTTTTTTTTTTTGAATAGAACTTGTTATGAATTTTATATGATTATTGTGAATGTGGGGACCATGTGGGTCACATTTATATTTTTTGTTTATTTTTTCCCACAACTGTCTGACAGTTTGAGTACTCTAAGCGACCTACCCAAATGTCCTTTCTTTGGTATTGTTCGTCGTTTCGTTGAGCTCCTTGGGTTATAAGTCGAGCTACACATTAACTGACAAATGCTTGCACTGACTGGACAGGTCCACTCAAAACTGTATGGTTCTTTCTTCAAAAGACCATATCAGACACTAATCTGCATAGTCCTCATGTGAATTGAGCAAGATTGTCTGGACTTTAAAAGAGACTATGACCTCTGAGTTTGTTTCGGCTGTTTCTTCTCAGAGTAGTCAGGTACGAAACACCGGCCCCATCTAGTTTTAAAAAATGACGTGTAAAAGTGTTTGTAAAAACCTACTTGCAAAATAAACATCATTTATCATTTATCATTTATCATTTATCATTTATCATTTGTCGAGAAACGATTTTTTCAAGGTCAAAGTCATTGCTAGACCTTTATGAACTTGGAGGGTTGTATTGATGGTTTTGATGGTTATAATTCTGTAACTACATACGTCTTACAATCGCGTCCAATATTTTAATCAACATACAACCTTGCACTGGCTTGCAATTTGCCAGAAACGTAAGAAAATTTGAATTTCGCGGGCTGGTCGAAGCATTCACCTTAAGTGAAAACTTTTCACGCTCGCGTTTCGTATTCGAGCTGTCAAAACTGTCAAAATTGTAACTTGCACTCGCGATAGCATGCAAACGTTAGCGATGTGCTCCAAACGGACCTCATTTTCATAGAGGCATTCTATTGTCATTACCGACGACGTAAATGGTAACGTAAACTCGGTTTACGCGGTCGACACATTACTTGAATTTTAGTAAAAAACTGGCACTTAGCACACGGTTCACCGTTAGGTTCTATCTATACTAATCTATTAATCTATACTAATCTATACTAATATTATAAATCTATAATTAATATTATAAAGCTGAAGAGTTTGTTTGTTTGTTTGAACGCGCTAATCTCTGGAACCACTGGTCCGATTTGAATGATTCTTTCATCGTTGGGTAGTCCATTTATCGAGGAAGGCTATAGGCTATATAACATCACGCTGCGACCAAAAGGAGCGGAGCATAAATGAAAAATATTGCAAAAACGGGGAAAAATGTATTCCTTTTGTGAGCTGTTTCTCTTTTATGTGACGCAGACGAAGTTGCGTGGGTCAGCTAGTCTTCTTATATACATACTACACACTACACTACAACAGCGCCTTATACGACACCCGTGAGTGTAATGGGTTGGTTCTATTCTACTCTGCCGGATACCACACGGCCATCAGGTTTCCTAAAGTCTGAAAACCCCTGATTTTAGGATAATGTATGATCTACAGACGGCACATACAGCTACCCAAAACTCAATATTTCCCCAATCAATATTAAATTCCAATTCTTTATTTCAGACATGAGTCCATAGTGTTAGTAGCAACATAATAACGTTAGTTATAAGGAGATAATGGTGTCGATTCTGTTGTGCACAAACTAAACTAAATTTAGGCTATTGCTATCTTTTTCTCTCTAATAAAACGAGAGACGGACGTAATTTAGAGCTGTCAAATTTAGTTGGAACTAATATTTCCATACAAATGAAGGGTGCACGTAAAAACGGGCAAGGCATAAACTAGTTTGACATCTCTAACTTAATCCATAGCTATAGCCGTCCTTTTCTCGCACTGCCTTTTAGTAAAAGGTAGCAATAGCCTAAATTAAGTTTAGTTTGTGCACAACAGAATCGACACCAATACTTAAAATTTTAATTAGTATGGATCTTCACCCAGTGGCACAGCAGAGGGGAGTCCCACCCATAGATAATACACTATATAATACAAGAGTCCCACCCATCTGAGAACACGCTCAGAAGACTATTGGTGGCGGTGCGTGGCCGGCTATGGAGGCGGTCCTTTTTCTTATAATGGCGTAAAAATCGTCTGTGCGCGCCTCCGCAAACATAGTGGACGCACTACAACGCCACGACAGCCCCAACAGTATCCTAAACGCGTTATTATATTGGACACCAATGATATTATATAATAAAAAGAGGTAGATATCGCACTAGCACGCACAAATTGTTGAGGACAAAGTGATACAATTGTTGCACTTTGATAGCTAGCTATCTCTTTCTATCTTATACGTTCCGTATTATCTATCGCTGTCGTAGTTTTAAATTACTCGCAACGATATCTGAACGCCATTCAGTATGAACATGGCGTATCTTCTTTATAATATCATTGTTGGACACGCAGATCCTCTGCGTAAAACGGGTCCAAAGACTGCACGTGTAGAATAACTGACAGAGATCAATACAAGCCTCCAAGTTCATAAAGGTCGATAAACGATTTTTTCAAGGTCAAAGTCATTGCTAGACCTTTATGAACTTGGAGGGTTGTATTGATGGTTTTGATGATTATAATTCTGTAACTACATACGTATTACAATCGCGTCCAATATTTTAATCAACATACAACCTAGCACTGGCTTGCAATTTGCCAAAAACGTAAGAAAATTTGAATTTCGCGGTCTGGTCGAAGCATTCACCTTAAGATCATCAGTGACCCAATGACCAAAGTGTTAGTTCAAACCTAATGCTTTAGCGATTAATTTAGAAAATAAGAAGAAAAGATTTTCATCTTTTAGCCTTTCAGTTAAACTGCGTAAACAGTTTTCTGGGACAATGTAACTAGCGTTAAGAAATATTAAGTGAATAAATCAATCATTAGAATAAAACCAACCCATTACACTCACGGGTGTCGTATAAGGCGACTAATGTCTGAGGCAGAACACCTTGCACCTCCGTAGACCAGAGAATGGGCAGCAGCGTTTTCTGTTAGTCTTTCATCACTGCGATCTCCAATCCGCCTGCCAAGCGTGGAGATTACGGCAAATTCCTCCCATCATGGGAGAGGCTTATGTCCAGCAGTGGACGTTATGGGCTGTTGTAGTAGTAGTAAATCCATCATTCATTCATTCATTCTTCTTTGCGTGTTGACAGACTCAAGTAATACCCGACCAGTATAACTGCACAGCTATTCTGTTGGCTTCGTTTAAATTCTGGAAGGTGCTGGTGCCTGTGCAGGATGCGAAAGAAAGGAGGTGGCATATCCTGAAAGAAAGGACCATGGGCAAAAATGTATGAAGCCTGGGCTCACCCACCAACAGAGATAAGACCACTTTAGACATACTTGTACAAACACTGTTTTAAGCTTTCACGCAGATCACGCTTCCAGATTTGTCTGCTCCTAACAATTTTTTCCAGCCACCCGCATTCTCCAGTTAACCCGCGATCATGGCGCTTGCAACAGCGTCGAAATATCGGGAGCTCAAAAATAAAAAAAATAATCACGGAAGATATCCCGTAAGTGACATTTGTAGTATACTTGTACAACACTAAATAAAAAGATATAAACTCATTTTTGTGAAGAATCTATGGGGTGGGGGTTTTTTTGCTATAACAATTTTTCTCCTTCCATAATTATGCTGTAATCTTGCAAAGTAATGCTGTTTTGACAATGTAGTTTTTGTTTTTTTACACCTTATACTAGTTTTAATTCCTTGAGGAGCTCGTGGCTAAATAATAACAGCCGCTCGGGTCGATCCTTAGGTTAAGCCGTGCTTGCCAAGGTTGGTCTGTGGATGGGTGACCACTCATTACATACCGAGTTTCCTCTGTGCCTCGGAAGCACGTTAAGTAGTTGGTCCCGGCTGTTAATTGTAGATCTTTGACAGTCGTTACATTGCAGGTAGTCAGTAGACCAAACAGCCTAAACCAATTGTCTTTTTCTACAAAGCTTATTTAGGTGCATATCTTTTTTCTGCAATGGAATTGAAGTTGGTGCCGATAGTAACAATTTAAGTACGAACTAAATCCTTTACAATGGCATAGTCCATAACTCTGTTGGACACTGAGCCCAATTTGACTCATGGTCCTTTGACAGATTGTAGAGTAGCTTTGCTAGCGACTGTAACCAAGCGACCTCCTTAAACCCTGCGTGGAGGCCCGAAGGTCCTCAACTCTTGACCTTTCAGTCAGGTACGTGAGCTTGCGTGCGATACCAATCTGATCGAACGCTCCGGAAGTTTGTAGGGACGGGCGTCGGTAGCTTATCAACCAAGTTGGCCTTTTGGAAACGTTTAACAGTCGTTATAAGGTTGGTAATAGGCCAAGGGGTACCAACCTTTAGAAGTTTGGTCGTCAGGGGTGCCAACCTGCTGTCTACTTAGAAGTTGAAGTACGGTTGAAATCAATGCTGAATAAATGATTAATTGTAGATCAGCGTTATGATGAAAAGTTGTGTTGTAATGGTGGTATGGGCATGTGATGCGGAGGAATGAGGAAAATGTTGTGAGGAAAGTTTTGAGTGTGATTGTGAGATGGGTATACGAGTAGAGGAAGACTAAAGAAACGATGGATGGACTGTGTGAAGGATGATATGGTAAGCAAGGAGGTGTCTGATGAGGTGACGAGTTATAGAGAAGTGTGGGAGAAGAAGACCATGCCGCGATAAAATGGGATAAGGGCTGAGAATGATGAGATCGACGTTAATTTCTCATCCAAACAAAATTGAGAGATTTAAAACGATTGAGTTTACGTGAACAGTTTATAAAACGTGTCCCACGGTTCTGCTTCTAACAAAAAAAAAAAACAGAGGGGTTAATCAATCTGAAGGAATAGGATTAAGGTTTCACTTGCCCGGCATTATAATTAAGTTATGTCATCATCAGCCTACAGCAGTCACTTCCACTGCTGGACATAGGCCTCCTCAATCGCACGCCACTCAACACGATTCTCAGCAACTCTCATCCAGTACTTAGCTACCAGCCACCCTGCTCGTATCGCTCGCTCCACGCTCACCTCACGTTTGCCGGTTCGCGTTCTCCACTCAAGAACACGTCTACCCCAACGGTCATCGGTTCTACGGCTAATATGACCGGCACATTGCCACTTCAGCTTACTTATTCTGTGAGCTATGTTGACAACTCTGGTTCTCTGTCGGATATAAATCACAATAATTATGTGCTAAAATGAATTAACCAACTAACATTGGAAAAATATTCACCTTCTACTACTTCTTTACATTCCAACCATCCCAAAATACGCCATAATAATGTCAAAAAACGCCCTCAATATGCTACTTACAAACAAAATTCGAAACACAAATTGTATTCCTTTATTTCTTTTGATATTTACTCCATTCCCTACATAACTCCTAGTAACTTAGCGCCGTAATACGATTCGAAAATTCCTAATTACTAACTAAAGGGCAATCACGCACGCCGTGGCACGAAAGAAGGTTACTTTAAGTAGGAAAAACCTCCTTTGTACCCGCGAAAGTAAGCTCTGTATAACCTGTGGTAAGTTTGACAGTTGCGCGCAAGGTTGGTAGCGGTTTTTTTTTAAATCAGTGGCGGTGCAAAGCATGTGTTCGTGTTATGCCAAAGGTCAGATCGTTAGGCATATTATGCCCTTTCTTTAGTGAGGGGTATGAATTTTTAACCATGGAGTACTTTACTTGATTTTTAATTGGAAAACTGCTTTCCTGGTTACCGGAATGAAATACATTGAAATATTTTTTTGTTAAAGAGAACTTTAATCATAGCATGTAACAGAAAAATGTCTCATCATCTGTATAGCCTTTTCCCAACTATGTTGGGGTCGGCTTCCAGTATATTCGGATGAAGCTGAATACCAGCATTTTACATGGAGCGACTGCCTATCTGACCTCCACAGCCCAGTTAGTACTGGGTAATACGATACGTTGTGGTGTGTGCAGTTCCTTGAGTCGCGCCGCAACGTCAACTTTAAGGCGTTTGCGGTGCGATCACCAACGTGTTCTGCACCTCGTCTTGGAAGAGGACTTTTGGCCGCAGGGAGTAGTGTTCCGTAAGTTCCGTTGCTTCCACGTGCAAGTGTCACATGATTGCACCGTGTCATACTGCACACAATGTGAAGTGTTACTATAGTTGGTACCAGATGATGTGTTGAGTGATGATGTTGATGAAGATGAGAATATCGGTCATTGCCCTTTCCCTAATATCTCTTCGCACGAACCAAAACAAATTAACCATGTATCGTTTTTCATTACCTAAAAAATGTTGAAGATCACGATAGATGAGAAATTCCAGACTTGAACAGGCTTATTTTTGGTTTTCAAAGTTAAGGGCCTATACTACCTCAAATGGCTTAGCATGATCCTCCGTTACGCCTAAAATACTGCAGCATTAATTTTGAAATAAATATATGGTAAAGTTGAGGATTAATGTTAGGTCTTAAGTTTGGCGAAAACACGATTTCATAAAATTTTATCGACAGAAAAAAATCCCAAAGTTACCTCCAAATCGAACAATAATCCGCTGGTATTCAAAAAGTACTTCAAATTAGATCATGAAACTTTGCATACTAACTGAACTAACTATAAAGCAGGTCTTATGTTTTTTATTTTTTCCAAAAGACGAAAATTTGATTTAATAAAGAATAAAAACCACTCATTTCGCACTATTCGGCCGCAGTGACTGACGTAACAACCGCTTTGTAGTGCAAGCTGATTAGAACGTTATTGTAACAGTATTACAGGTGAAGTTTGAACCACCACAAATAGAGTTGCTAATCTGAGGTAGTATAATAGGCTCTTAAGAAGTTTTATAAATGTAGGTGGGTCAATGTCCGCGATTCTCATCTTAACTGGTACCAACTTATAACATAGCAGTGATAGTCTAGTTGTTTGACCGTCGAACTGCCAAGTCTTAAGTCTCAAGTTCAAATCCAAGACGCACCTTTGATTTTTCTGATTCTTATGCGTTATTTATAATTACTAGCTTTGGTGAAAGAAAGAAAGAAAAGTATTTATTGACTCACACAGGATAAACAGAAACAAAAAGATACAATAGAAATGACAAAATTATATAAAAAAGTAAACAAGAGAAAAAATAAAAAAACAATCAAAATGGTCCTGTGCAAGGTCAAAAGGCTCCTATCTCAGCAAAGTGCTGTGACATTTAAAAAAAAAAAGTCACAGCGCTGGTATTCTGATAGGGCCCAGTGCAGAGTGATGCCACGGTCATATACGAATATAAATTTATAATACAAAATAATAATAATAAACAAATATAAATATTTAATGTGTAATAAGTATAGGTTACAGAACAGAATAAAAATATAATGGTGGAAAACATCGTGAGGAAACCAGCATGACTGAGAAATATTTCTCGACGGCATGTAACGCCAAGTCAGAGGCCCATGAACGGCATACAACTCTGACACCAAGCTTAGGCACTAACCACACGATAAAGAAACAAAAAAATATATAGTTTTAAGGTTCTATTTACTACACAAATAGTATTTATACTACACCTGCTTGGAAAGTACCTTGATATTTTATCAAATTTACGGTAGAAAGTACGTCATTGCATATCGAACAAATATGCGGGGAGAAAACGCATCTGAGCGGGAGAGAAAAGTGTATGAAAATTCATTTCTTACGTGGTTTTTCTTTTTTACTTTTGGGTAAGACTATGCGCCGGTAACCTAAATATCAAAAGCCAAAAAGTTTTTACTGTGAGTTTTTATCTCCAAGTTCGCAAAATGACACTGGCCACTAGCTGTGTGTTGGATGGTGTCGGGCTGGCAGTGCGACCCTGCGGCGGCAGGATAAACAATTTGAAAAAAGAACATGTGAAAATTGCAGACGCCATTGGCGCCATTTCCAATTTGTGTGTTGTTTGAGTTTTTTATTTTCCTCGTAGGTGTAGTATAAAGCACTATGTATCACTCGAGAGAAAGTGCGATTCCCGATCTCGGGTGTTTCAAACGACACCCTCGACGGTAATCGGTCACTTTCTTCTCTCGGTGAACAATGTACTATTTATCAAATTTATGTTAGTCTGTGGTATCCGGCCGAGTAGAAAGAACCAACCCATTACACTCACGGTTGTCGTATAAGGCGACTAATGTTTGAGGCAGAACACTTTGCGCCTAGTTAAACTGCGTAAACAGTTTTGTGGGACAATGTAACTAGCGTTAAGAAATTTTAAGTGAATAAATCAATCATTAGAATAGAACCAACCCATTACACTCACGGGTGTCGTATAAGGCGACTAATGTCTGAGGCAGAACACCTAGCGCCTCCGTAGACCAGAGAATGGGCAGCAGCGTTTTCTGCTAATCTTACATCACTGCGATCTCCAATCCGCCTGCCAAGCGTGGAGATTACGGCAAATTCCTCCCACCATGGGAGAGGCTTATGTCCAGCATTAGACGTTATGGGCTGTTGTTGTTGTTGTTGTATGTTAGTCTGTAAAGTATGTCTATGGGCCAAAGTTGCTTCATCATCATTATCATCATCAGTGTTCTCACTGCTGGGACACGACCTCCTTTCAATGAGAGAAAATGGGCTATAATCCACCACGCGGGTCCAGTGCGCATTGGTAGATGTCACATGTCTTAGAATTTTTGGTTCTAGGACATGCCGGTTTCCTCACGATGTTTTCCTTCACCGTTTTGAGAGCAGTGGTGATGAAATAAATTAGACAAAGTAATGCGCCTGTCTGGGTTCGAACCCATGACTTACTGTTGGTAAGTCGGGTCCGCCACCACTGGGCCACCACTAGGTTGCCAAAGTTGCCTGAGAATAAATTAATTGTTCTTGTTGTAACAGCGCCATTAGAAGCATATTACTATACTCTTTGATTATAAGGAAAATTAGGAACATAGGTAGACATACTATGGTACCCTTTCCTCATGACAAGGTCACTGTTCACCAGTAATATAGGAAGTGGTCACTGACGTCAGTGATAGGTACACAATACTATAATAACCTTTCCTCATGACAAGGTCACTGTTCACCAGTAATATAGGAAGTGGTCACTGGCGTCAGTGATAGGTACACAATACTATAATAACCTTTCCTTTATGACAAGGTCACTGTTCACCAGTAATATAGGAAGTGGTCACTGGCGTCAGTGATAGGTACACAATACTATAATAACCTTTCCTCATGACAAGGTCACTGTTCACCAGTAATATAGGAAGTGGTCACTGACGTCATTGATAGGTACACAATACTATAGTAACCTTTCCTCATGACAAGGTCACTGTTCACCAGTAATATAGGAAGTGGTCACTGACGTCAGTGATAGGTACACAATACTATAATAACCTTTCCTCATGACAAGGTCTCTGTTCACCAGTAATATAGGAAGTGGTCACTGACGTCAGTGATAGGTACACAATACTATAGTAACCTTTCCTCATGACAGAGACACCTTTCACCATTATTATAGGAAGTGGTCACTGACGTCTGACATCTGGACAATGCCAGAGGCATCAGAGGAGGCCTATTAGACAATTGTCAATCATTTTTGATCCCTAATTATAATTTATTTAAGAATTCAGTAGGTAGCTTATGTCAATCGAATACAATGATATGACAGAATAGTACATTTTGATATAAGTGGGAAAACTTTGTTATTGCAGTCGAGGCGGAATTGACAACTGAGCCGCAGGCGACGTTTTTATAGAGCCGAGAAATAAATTTGATAACAGGATGGAATTTGGTGGGGACAAAATAAATGTGCAGTCGTTGTGCTGATTGTTGTAATGACCCATTGGCCATTACGATATTATTGCCTGATAGCCAAGAGCCTCGACGAACATAGTGTCACGTAATTTTTATTTAAGTATTGCGAAGAGTTACTACAAAAGTTTGATCGATTTTATTTATGTAAGTTAGCTTTGCTTTACATGATTAGGTACCTATATTAGGTACTGTTTAAGTCCTACAATGTTCTAGGTTGTTCACCCTATAATTTATTCAATTCGATGTCTTGGAAAAAACCAATCGACATTGGAAATGTCAAACCATGCCTTGTCAGAACAAAAGGGCAAAGTCATTACATTCAATACAAAAATACTTCATTTGTATAAAAACGAATTTCGCAACATTATTTGTTGTTGCTGGTAGTTAGGTACTCGTACGTACCTTGCGCTTTCGTCATGTGCTCCGTTGTCCATTAACTTAAAAAGCTATCAACAGACTTAATAATATTATAGGGTAGTATTTAAATGAATTCAAATTAACGATGTCAAAAATACTGAATATGACTGAAATACTTAAGTGGGCGAGAAACAGTGGGCGAATACAAATGTTAAAAACGGCGACTTCAAAAAATAAATATTGTGTTACTAGTTGTTCAATACGACCAGTGTAACCAGATCAGACCAGTGTGACCAATTCAAGGAGAAAAAAACCAAGCTTATTAACCACTTGATTGTAGATACGGCGTAGTCGACGTAGCCCCGCTATGCGGGGCTCCTATTCCTACCTCCTAGGCTCCTCCTTCTGTCTGCAGGGTTTAAATACGTAACCTAACACGAAGGGGATGCCGGGGTGTTGCTAAACCCCGCCAGCCTCCTCGAACCTAACCTGTGTGAGTCGAGGTGCCACAAGTCCGTTCGTGGCTAAATAATAACAGCAACTCGGGTCGATCTTTAGGTTATGGCACCTTGCCTAGGTTGTTCCGTGGATGGGTTACCCATTACATACCGAGTATCCTCCGTGCCTCAAAAAACACGTTAAGCCGTTAGTCCCGGCTGTCAATAATTTGTAGATCTCCGACAATGGTTACACGTAATCAGTGGCCCGAAAGTCTGACAGCCAGTCTTACCAAGGGGTATCATATTACCCAGTACTAACTAGGTTGTGGGGGTCAGATATACAGTCATTCTTAATAAAATACTAGTATTCAGCTGCATCCGGTTAGGCTGGAAACCGACGACATTGTTAAAAAAAGGCTTACAACAACAGCCCATAACGTCCACTGCTGGACGTAAGCCTCTCCCATGATGGGAGGAATTTGCCGTAATCTCCACGCTTGGCAGGCGGATTGGAGATCGCAGTGATGAAAGACTAACAGAAAACGCTGCTGCCCATTCTCTGGTCTACGGAGGCGCAAGGGTCGCCTTATACGACACCCGTGCGTGTAATGGGTTGGTTCTATTCTACTCTGCCGGATACCACACGGCAGAGAATTACTGTACTAGTTTCCCAAAGAAGCAAGTGAAACAGTAAGGAACAGCTAGTACTCAAAATAAATTATACTTACGTAGTCTATGGTAGCCTAGACGTTCCGTTGAATTCGCAAACATGGCTGCTTGCATACCTAGCTGTCAAGATTCCCGCGCTCGATATGTTTGACTAAGAAGGTTGTAGTGCAATTATTTTAAGTGGTGTCGAAATATACTTGATCTATTTTTGGCCGATATTAGTGAAGGTCGCTTTCATTGTTTCTTGTAAGGTTTGGTTATGGAAAAAAGATGATTATAAGTGATATTTATTTTGCAAGTATTAGGTTTTTAAAAACGCTTTTATACGTCATTTTTTTTATACTAGATGGGGCCGATGTTTCGTACCTGACTATTCTGAGAAGAAACAGCCGAACCAAACTCAGAGGTCATAGTCGCTTCTGAAGTCCAGACAGAATCTCGCTCAATTCACATGAGGACTATGCTGCTATGCAGATTAGTGTCTGAGACGGTCTTTTGATGAAAGAACCTCACAGATGATTAAGATAAAAACTAAATAATAAACACAGACACACTACGTAGAGTGCCTTGCTCCCAAAGGGAAGCCGGAAGCGGCTTCTTAAGTGTCCTCGGGACAGATATCTTATCTACCGGGATAAAAAGTACCTTATGTTTGAATCCAGGTTATAAACTATATGTGTAACTAACTATAGTTTTTGCGTGAAAGAGTCACAAACAAACACAAACTTTCGCATTTAAAAAATTAAGATACCCAACAATAATTGAAACCGCAATGGGTGTTTTTGAACTGAAACAAATGAAATTGATTGATTACTACTATACTTACGATACAATCATATCATTATTTATTTTTCAATATCCGGGCCTCGACAAAGGAACTTATAATATCCCTTGTCAATAGAGTATTGAAAGATTTATTGATTTGAACATTATTGGAGCACACAGGCGCGGATACAGGGGGGAGGGGGGGCAATGGGTGCAATTGCCCCCCCCTGAACCGGACCGAATAAAAAAAAAATAGTCTAGTTGTTTATCTTGTCATGGGCGTCACCAGGAGGAGGTATAGCTGCCCCTGGAATCACTCAAATTAAAATATTGTTTAACCCTGCAGAAAAACATTTGTCAAAAAGGCTCCTTTTTTCTACCTCTGGATTGGCACTCTATTTGGATTTTCGCATGATCGACCGGTATAGACAGAGCCTGAAATAAATTAGGAGCCCCTTGCCCCGAGGCCTTATATGCAATTTTAGCATAATTATATTAGGCAATGATGTAAAAAAATTGCGAGCTCGCTTCGCTCGCTCTTGCAACCTAGTTTTTCTTGAGTCTTGACTTTGTCTTTAAGAGGCCCAGGTAACTCCAGTAGGTCGAAACAATTCTAACCTGTTCAAGGTAGGTAAAGTGTTAAAATTTACGAGCTGAATTATTCTAAAAGTCGACCAAGTAACTCCTATAAGAAGGATCGAAACCATTCTAACCTGTCCAAGGCAAGGTGTCATAGGAATTTCGAGCTCGCTACGCTTGCTCTTGCAGCCTACTTCCTCTTGAATGTTGCCTTTGTCTGCAGAGAGTCGATCTATAGTTACTCCTGTATGAACGGTCTAAACAATTATTGTAACCTGCCCAAGGTATAGAGTGTTAAAATTGTCGAGCTCGTTTCGCTCGTTCTTGGAGCCTTAGTTAATTTTGTTGTTAAATTGTAAGTGCGAAACGAGGGCTAAATCACCCCTCATGCAACTTCCTTGTGGTGCGGCAAGGTAAAACGTGTACATCTCTGTCGTGCGAAGGGCATAGCTTTGGTTTGGTCCAGTGTAGAAAAGAGATAAATGTATATTTGAGACGCGCTAATGGTCCCGGACTCGGTGGTATACCTACCTTGGTACCGGATGTCTTAGGCCTCGTACCGCACTGAATTAATATAATTTTAATGCAGTGCGGAACGAGGCTAAAACGTCCCATATCCCCCCGGACCTCGTACCGCACCCAACGCGAGCTTCCCGTGACTAGTGTTGTGCATCACGTCGATTGGAGAGCACGTCCTTTTACATCGCCGAACATGTCTAAACGATGTCGGAAGAAGTTAATTTAAAAAAATACAGAAACCGAACCAAAACAGATAAGTTTTTAATTGATATTGAGCTGAAAAAAAATCCAAAAAGATTTTGACTCAGTGCTCTCAGTGAAAAAAATCTTATTGTCTACCCTGTTTCAATGAAAAACACTCATAATAAGTACAAAATATATATTGCGATTTTTTATAAAAAAAGTATATTGTTACTGATTTTTTTATGTTAATTCAAGTTCTATTAAGTGTATTTTTAAAGCCCGAGGCAGAATACATAGGATAGTTTCTTTTCTACTTCTGGTTTTATTTTTTTTCTATTCTGTGAACCGCATTAAGATTTTCACACAAAAACAGATAAACGTCGTTGCGTCGATATTATTTTTCCCATCACTAATCTTAGCGAAAATTTACCCTATTTCAGTGCGTTACGAGGTGTATAAGATCCCATATTTTGTTTTGCCAATAATTCCTAAACTAGCTGTCAGATCCCGGGGCGACGGTAGATTAGGGTTCATCAATTCACTGTCTATATCGATAAGGCCAAAATTTTTCATTTATCTTTGATTTTGCGCCAGAAAATGGATTTTAGTCTGTTAAAGGAGGTGGGGTCTAATAGACCGCGTGTCGCCCTAACGTCTGGTCACGGTGCGGGCCGATAATACCTCGTGCCGCAGGAAAGGAAAGTTTGCAAAAATTGGTGCCGCAACTAACGTGTTAAGAGGCCCAGGTAACTCCAGTAGGTCGAAACAATTCTAACCTGTTCAAGGTAGGTAAAGTGTTAAAATTTACGAGCTGAATTATTCTAAAAGTCGACCAAGTAACTCCTATAAGAAGGATCGAAACCATTCTAACCTGTCCAAGGCAAGGTGTCATAGGAATTTCGAGCTCGCTACGCTTGCTCTTGCAGCCTACTTCCTCTTGAATGTTGCCTTTGTCTGCAGAGAGTCGATCTATAGTTACTCCTGTATGAACGGTCTAAACAATTATTGTAACCTGCCCAAGGTATAGAGTGTTAAAATTGTCGAGCTCGTTTCGCTCGTTCTTGGAGCCTTAGTTAATTTTGTTGTTAAATTGTCGTCCTAAGTCGATTAAGTAACATCAATTTTTTTATGAATTTTCCGTAAGATAGGTAAAAGCAAACAAAAATTGCCCCCCCCTAAAGGAAATCCTGTATCCGCGCCTGGGAGCACATAACATAACATCACGGCTGTGCACGTGCAGAAGGGTAGATAATAGTACACCCATCATAACGCCAGTTGTGTTCATGCTAGAAAACATTGTGCTAATGGATGCATTGAATAGAAAACAGGCTTTAGAAATATAACCTTAAAAACTAGTATTTAAAAAGGGAACTTGTAAATAAAGATGCAACTTTTACCTCCAATATATCTGCAACTAGAAGGTTCCCGGGTATAGTCCAGAATCTCCGTAACTAAACGGTTCCCAGAACAAAAATAAGATAAAGCAATGATGGGGAGAAGAACCTTTCGGCATCATTAAGGGTATATTTACACCTTTTAGTAATAAAAACCGTAGTAGCCGTGTGGTATCCGGCAGAGTGGAACAGAACCAACCCATTACACTCACGGGTGTCGTATAAGGCGACTAATGTCTGAGGCAGAACACCTTGCGCCTCCGTAGACCAGAGAATGGGCAGCAGCGTTTTCTGTTAGTCTTTCATCACTGCGATCTCCAATCCGCCTGCCAAGCGTGGAGATTACGGCAAATTCCTCCCATCATGGGAGAGACTTATGTCCAGCAGTAGACGTTATGGGCTGTTGTTGTTGTTGTTGTAGTAATAAAAACTATATTTGGTTGACCTTGACAGGTCACTGGAACAAGTTGCGACCCACGAATGCCCCTTAAGGTAAAGGGGAAAATATACAAGTCCGTGTTTAGACCTGTCGTACTGTAACTCTGTAATCTGTATGGATCAGAATGCTGGGGGCTGTGAAAAGATGGATGAGTAACTATTGCATGTAGCGGAGATGAGAGGAGCTCGTGGCTAAATAACAATAGCCACTCGGGTCGATCTTTAGGCTAAGCCGTGCTTGCCTAGGTTGGTCTGTGGATGGGTGACCACCCTTACATACCGAGTTTCCTCCGTGCCTCGTTAATCACGTTAAGCTGTTGGTCCCGGCTGTCATTTGTAAATCTTTGACAGTCGTTACAGGCAGTCAGTGACCCGAAAGTCTGACAACCAATCTTACCAAGAGATATCGTATTACCCAGTACTATGACAACCAATCTTACCAAGGGATATCGTATTACCCCGTACTAACTGGGCTGTGGAGGTCAGATAGGCGGTCGCTTCATGTAAAATACTGGTATTCAGCTGCATCCGGTTAGACTGGAAGCCGACCCCAACATAGTTGGGAATAGGCTAGGCAGATGATAATGTAGCGGAGATGAGAAAATTGAGGTGAATGTGTGGAGTGACAAGAATGGATAAAGGAAGGTATAGTCCACAACAAAAAAATATCGCAACGATGGAACAGGTGTCGTGTTCGATTAATGATTTTTTAATGGACAAAACTTTTTAATCAGCATTATGTATAACAAAATTAAATATTATTAATATTATCTTGCACATATTATGTACCACAATATTATTATTTTATTTTTTCATATTAACATTTTAATTTGACATTTTCAATATTAATTAATGTATAATTGCAATAATTCTAACTGTGACATCTTAATTAGTAACTATTTTTAGAAGATTAACAATTTTTTTATAATTTTTGTGTGCCTATTTTCAAGCAGAATGTACAAGGCTCACTCCTTTCTACTCCACCTGTATTTTAATGTAACCTACATTCATTGCAAATAAATGATTCGATTTGATTTGTCTTTCGGTAAAGTCTACTCACACTTTTCATAGATGTCTGCCTACACCATGACGTAAGAGCTACTTAGAGTTATTACCAGCATGCAATTCACTCGTGTGCCGACACTTTGCAAGCGTGTTTCTACTGTAATTCTTTAGCCGAGTTTTCTATGTGTTAGTGTAAGGCACATACGGTGAATTGTTGAGCAATTGCTCATAAGTTCGGTACGCAGAAGTTTCTACAGTAATTCTAGAAAAAGAAAATTGCTTATAGCATTTTAAGCTAAGCGTAATCAGCCTACAGTGTGCCTATTTGGTCTGTGGATGGGTGATCAGCCATTACATACCGAGTTTCCTCCGTGCCTCGGAAATAATGTTAAGCAGTCGGTCGATCCCGGCTGACATTTGTAGTTCTTTGACAGTCGTTACAGGTAGTCAGTGGCCCGAAAGTCTGGAAACTAGTCTTACCAAGGAGTATCATATTACCCTGTACTAACTGGGCTGTGGAGGTCAGATAGGCAGTCGCTCGATGTAGAATACTGGTTACTTCTGGTTAGACTCAAAGCCGAAGATTACGTAAAACATTCCATATTACATACACTGCACGTCGGTTAGTCTTCAACTTGTAATTCATTGCATACAAATTGAATAGTAAACATATGAGTATGTAGGTAGGTACTTCCATACATCGCATGGTGTTAATTAGTTAGTTAGACTAGTAGCTATTGCCTGAAGTGTGGGTGCAGTGCTAGCGGAGGAATTGAGCTGAAGAAAGTTATTGATATTTCCCGACAATATGTGAGATTACACTGAGGTAATGGTGAATGCTTCACTCAGCCCGCGAAGCTCAAATTTTCTTACGTTTTTTGCAATTTGCAGGCCAGTGCTAGGTTGTATGTTGATTAAAATATTTGCGGCTGTAAGACGTATGTAGTTACAGAATTATAATCATAAATATTATCAATACAACCCTCCAAGTTCATAGAGGTGTAGGAACCAAAAAAAAGCAGAGAAAAGTCATTTCTACACCTAGAACTTGGAGGGTTGTATTGATGATTTTGATGATTATAATTCTGTAACTACTTATGTCTTACAGCCGCGAATAATATTTTAATCAACATACGACCTAGCACTGGCCTGCAAATTGGAAAAAAACGTAAGAGTTTTAGTCGACATGTTTTTACGTGCACCCTTCATTTGTATGGAAATATTAGTTGCGACTAAATTTGACAGCTCTAAATTACGTCCGTCTCTTTCTCGTTTTATTAGAGAGAAAAAGATAGCAATAGCCTAAATTAAGTTTAGTTTGTGCACAACGGAATCGACACCATTGACCCAATAATGTTTCTAAATTCTGGAAAATGGCAGAGACAAAAACGAGCGAGTGTACCCTGAGTAGAATGGAAGGGTTCCATTCTACTCAGGGTCGGTGCATCACGTTTTCTTCTTCCACACTCCCCTGTCAGACGTCACGGCATCATTTACTCCTGTCTCTTTCATATTATCGTTCCACACACAATCTATCCCTCTTCTCTTTAGCCTTTCTCGCTCTTCGTAAAACGCTCCAATTAAAACCCCACCCTACCGACGTCACATACACAACACAGGTTTAATTCCTACAATAATACAGTGTTCATGTTACCTATTTATAGACTGAACTGCTCCCAATATAGTCTGGCCTGCACTTGCAGGGGTTTTATGAGCTTTCAGAGGTCAAGAGTAAACTAACTGCGCTTTTAAAATGTAGTGTTTGATGTCATATTAGTTTGCCGCATTTTGGACGAATTGTGGGCTAACGCCCGAAATTAAAGTTCAAACACTGACTTTAACAAACAAACACTTCAACACCCTAGGAATCACTGACAGTCTCCTGTGCAGAGCATGCATGGAGGCGGAGGAAACTGTGGCGCATGTGCTCCTTGAGTGCACAGGCGTTACCAAGATAGAAGAAGAAGGACTACTTAAGTGCGGAAACCTAAACCCTAACATAGAAAATAGAAGCCTTCACACCCTTTTTTTTTTTTTTTTTTTTTTTTTTTTTTTTTTTTTTCGGATGGGAAATCATCAAATAACCCCTCCCGCTCTGGGCGGAGCAGGAGGGAGTGTCAGACTTTTACTGACTAAAACCCATCCATGTTCCTTCATCGCCCTTTGTGTTCCGGGGCCACGGTATCTCTTTCGAATAGTCCCGCAACCCCGGCAGGCATCGGTCCTTGCGGACCCCTTCCTTTTTGCTGACTCTCTTTGAGGCGCGCGTGGAACACGAACGCGCCGTCGACACGGCCTGTCGTCATGAGACGGACGGACGGCGAGCTAGCCCATAGCTCACCGTCCACAGGCACGCGCCTACGGTGGCCGGGGGCCACGTGGTGGTGGCCCCCGACGCCCGGGGCGTCTCCCGCGGCGGCCGGGACGTTGAGAGGTTCTCTCCCTCTCACGTTCCGCCACCTCCTTCTCTAGCATTACTGCTTCGCAGAAGGAGGTGACGGCGTCCCATTCCGTCTCGCTTCGGACCATGGCTTGCACCAGGGCCGGACGCGAGAGGTCGCCGCCGCCGATCGCCGCTTCGAGGACACGGCGGTGCTCCGCCCACGCGGGGCACACCTCCACCGTGTGTTCCACCGTGTCCTCCGGTCGATCCTCACAATGGAAGCACCCGGGCGTTTCCTCCCGCCCGATTCGGTGCAGGAACCTCCCGAACACTCCGTGTCCGGTGAGGACCTGCGTCAGGCGGAAGGTGAGGACGCCGTGGCGTCTCTCAAGCCACTCCTCAAAGAGGGGACTTATCGCCACTATCGTGGCGTGCCCTAGCCTTCACACCCTAACACAGACATACTTGACCACGGAAAGTACTTATTTTGGGACAGGCCCGCCACACTATTCCCAAATCAGCACCCCTAGCCAAGTTGACAATCTACAATCGTTAACGCTAGTAGAAAACTATTCAAATGAATGGTAATGACATCATCTCAACGTTAAATCACGCGATCAACACAAACGTATAGAAAATTCGTAGACAAGTTTACATCGTTCAAAATGATAGAATAGAATGATATCGTTTCTACAATGTTGATCGCTTAACTCTTTGGTAGGAACGCTCACCATAGACTAAAGTGTAGGTTTTTTCTACAGACATTAGAGAACGAGCGATCGACTCAGTCGTGTCAACTTAGCTATCAATTTAGCGATTTCTAAAATCGCTTACGCCGAGGCGTTTACGATTGTAGAAAGAGAACCGATACGAACGTTTGTAACTTGGCTAGGGGTGCAGTATAACTCCTGAAAGCCAGAATCGACAGTGGCGACCACCAGAAAAGCGCTGAGACAATGCAACTTAACGAAGTCCCAGTAAAACAATCTAACTATCTTGAATCCCGCAACGAAACTAATCAGAAAAGTATAGTGGAGGAGTAGGAAAAACCGCAATATGTTTTTTTTATTTTTTTATTACAATATGGGCCTGCTCTTGACCTCGATCACGCCTGATGGAAAGCGATGGATGAGATCTATGATGGAACGAGCGTGCCCAGAAGATGCCTGTTCACTCTTGCTTTGAAGGCAGGCGGGTTAAATGTTAATTTCCTTCCCTCCATATCAGCAAGAGACAGAACGAAACAAGGCCAATAGGCACAAAGGGACGTTTACAACTGGGATAGACTAAATTGCCTAGCACCATGAAAAGTAGTTAGTAGAGTCCCTGAGAGAGAGTAGAGAGTACCCCTGTACGTGCAAAGCGCGTATTTTGCGAGCTGGTTGGATAATGACTGACTAAAAAAAAATATGATTCTGTTTAGTCCATAAAATTGTCGACAATATTGATAAATGATGTTTATTTTGCAAGTTGGTTTTTACAAACACTTTTACACGTCATTTTTTAAAACTAGATGGGGCCGGTGTTTCGTACCTGACTACTCTGAGAAGAAACAGCCGAAACAAACTCAGAGGTCATAGTCTCTTTTGAAGTCCAGACATAATCTTGCTCAATTCACATGAGGACTATGCAGATTAGTGCCTTTTTTTTTTTTCGGATGGGAAATCATCAAATAACCCCTCCCGCTCTGGGCGGAGCAGGAGGGAGTGTCAGACTTTTACTGACTAAAACCCATCCATGTTCCTTCATCGCCCTTTGTGTTCCGGGGCCACGGTATCTCTTTCGAATAGTCCCGCAACCCCGGCAGGCATCGGTCCTTGCGGACCCCTTCCTTTTTGCTGACTCTCTTTGAGGCGCGCGTGGAATACGAACGCGCCGTCGACACGGCCTGTCGTCATGAGACGGACGGACGGCGAGCTAGCCCATAGCTCACCGTCCACAGGCCCGCGCCTACGGTGGCCGGGGGCCACGTGGTGGTGGCCCCCGACGCCCGGGGCGTCTCCCGCGGCGGCCGGGACGTTGAGAGGTTCTCTCCCTCTCACGTTCCGCCACCTCCTTCTTTAGCATTACTGCTTCGCAGAAGGAGGTGACGGCGTCCCATTCCGTCTCGCTCCGGACCATGGCTTGCACCAGGGCCGGACGCGAGAGGTCGCCGCCGCCGATCGCCGCTTCGAGGACACGGCGGTGCTCCGCCCACGCGGGGCACACCTCCACCGTGTGTTCCACCGTGTCCTCCGGTCGATCCTCACAATGGAAGCACCCGGGCGTTTCCTCCCGCCCGATTCGGTGCAGGAACCTCCCGAACACTCCGTGTCCGGTGAGGACCTGCGTCAGGCGGAAGGTGAGGACGCCGTGGCGTCTCTCAAGCCACTCCTCAAAGAGGGGACTTGTCGCCACAATTGTGGCGTGCCCTGCAGATTAGTGCCTGAGATGGTCTTTTGAAGAAAGAACCATACAGATTTGAGTGGACCTGTCCAGTCAGTGCAAGCATTTGTCAGTTAACGTGTAGCTCGACTTATAACTCAAGGAGCTCAACGAAACGACGAACAATACCAAAGAAAGGAATTGTAAACGTGTTTTTTGTTTTATCAAATTAATAAAAATTGATCAAGAAAAAACGTGTCAAAGATCATGAGTCCCGGCTTGAAACGTCACATTTGAGTAAAAATGTACTCAAATGTCACGCGAGTTTTCGACGCACTGTATCGTCTTCATTTTTAGGGTTCCGTACCCAAAGGGTAAAAACAGAACCCTATTACTAAGACTTCGCTGTCTGTCCGTCTGTCCGTCTGTCTGTCACCAGGCTGTATCTCATGAACCGTGACAGCTAGACAGTTGAAATCTTCACAGATGATGTATTACTGTTGCCGCTATAACAACAAATACTAAATATAGTCAATGGTACGGAACCCTTCGTGCGCGAGTCCGACTCGCACTTGGCCGGTTTTTTGTTTACGTGAAAAAAGTTGTTGTTTTTTGGAAATCTCTCTGACGGACTAAGTAATTAGATTTTTGAAGTGAAAACTTCTTTAGGCGCGTTGAGCACTTTTTGGGTGAAGGAAAAACATTGAACTCATCGTCACGTAACGTAACGTGCGGTCACACTTCGTAGCCGTTCGTAGCACTCGTAGCATCCGCTACGGCGTAGTACCACATAGGCATGCGCGGGGCATTACCAGTGCTACGACTGGGGCGGGGCCTGTGTACTTTTTGTTTTCACTTCTATCGGCAGTCCCCAAA
Source organism: Xestia xanthographa (assembly GCA_905147715.2). Lineage (NCBI taxonomy): Eukaryota > Metazoa > Arthropoda > Insecta > Lepidoptera > Noctuidae > Xestia > Xestia xanthographa. The sequence goes on from LR990654.1 coordinate 23,243,793, forward strand.
GACTGCTCCTATTTTTTGTCATCTACCCTATATTATTCGATGCACCCCAACTCATCGAAAAAGGCCAGCAACTCCAACTATACCATTACTATACTATTTATGTTGCTGACGATCTTGCGGAGAGTACCTGGATTACCGAAGTACTTTTCCCTATGGGGAAACCGTTCTGATAAGTATTTTTTGTGTTCATCTATACATATAATAAAACAGTACCAAAAGAAAAACTGTACATTGAGAATTTCAAGAAAAAATAAGTGGTTTTTATTAGAAAAACGTAACTGATGACAAAAAGTGACTTTTTAGAATTTTTGTCTGTGTGTATGGTACGGCTTCACGCCAAAACTACTGCAGAGATTGAATTAAAATTCAGCAAAAATGTTCTTTGTAAACCAAGGAAGGCTTTATGCTACATATTATCACGGCGTATGTTATGGGAGGTAAGCAATATTGATTTGCAAAGGTTTTTGTTCGTAATTGAATGCACAAAATGACATGTTATAAGCTACTAGCTGAGTTCCCGTTCCCGTGGGAGTACGGGAATAAAATATAGCCTATAGCACTAACGAATAATGTAGCATTCTACCAGTGAAACTATTTTTAAAATTGGTTCATTACTTTCGGAGATTACCCCCTACATACAAACTTACAAACAAATGTTACCTCTTTATAATATTAGTATAGATATCATGTGACGCAGACAAAGTTGCGCAGGTCAGCTAGTAAATAAATAAAATGTGTTCTGGTTTCCCGCGAATACGTGAATAAGAGTCGGCAATCCCAGTTCACACCCAAGACGAATAAGAAGCAAAGGTTAAACCAATTACTTTGGTGACAGAACCCTAAAAAAACGAATACCATATATAATGAACAGTCTGCCAGCGCGGAGTGAAACAAATAAAAATAGATTTAGAAGTAATTTAAAAAAAAATATTACTTAGATATGTGCTAGTGTAAGTTATATATATATGGTTAGTACCTAAGCACCATTGTTACTAATACTGAATACTAAAAAAAATATGTAGTCGGAAATTTATTCCATCCTAGTGTAGTGTTTATGTATGAGTGTCAAGAGACTCACCGACCCCACAGTCAAACCATTACAACGGTTTTGTGGGGCTTAGTTTATAAGTTTACTTACAATGTTTGATTAATAAATAAATAAATAATAAACATTTTTGCTGGGAAACTAACAAAAGAGACATAACACAACATCACGCCTGTAATCCCGGAAGGGTACGGCAGAAGTGTACCTAATAGTACACCCACATTTCGACAGTTATGTTTAAGTCCATGTAATAGGGAGCGAGCCTATTGCCATCATCCGGACACAAATCCAGACTCTGTGGCAGCTACTGAGAAATTCCTAATAGAAAAACCCAATAACACTTTGCCCAACCTGAGAATTGAACCTAGGACCACATGCTCAGCAGTCATTCTTGCGACCACTGAAAAAACGTGGTAGTCAAGAGACACACATCACAATCAAAAGACACATTTTTTCAAATAAGTATTGTTGGAATCCCAACACTAAAATAGTAACATCGCGAACAACACTAGGACTCTGGAGGCTTACGGGACCAGCAGGCCTATTACGTATCTTTCTGATATCCAGTGACTATCAAGCTTCGGTTGTACACCGAACTTTGATGACAACACATAGTGGATATCACTTTACGGTGACTAACAGCCCGGGTACGGTGTAACGTCTTTCACGAAAGCCACTTCAAACTCAGTTGTCATCAATTTGATGTCCACTATGCTTATATAATCGCAATATTAGAAGAATCGATACAAAAGCGTCCGTCAAAATAAGTTACGGTGACTATCAGCCACGATGACAACCAATGACGTCATATTTGATCGCGACTGGTCATACATAATACGAAACTAACCATTTGACAATTATTTGATGGACACTGAGCCCAGTTACTATCATTTCGAGCTGTCATCAGAGATACGTAATAGGCCTGCAGGACCGCGGTCCCGGATTCCCCCTAAATATTTTTGAGTGGTATTTTGGGACCACAAGATAAAAATGGTTAGAGTACAGTACGCTGAAATAATATTGTGAACAACACTAGCGTGTCCGCGAGTCGGATCGAGCCGGATCGAGCCGGACCTTCGAGCCGGATCCGCGGTAGGACACCTGCATAGCTATTCACAACTCTTCGATTCGATTTTCGATTCGGAAAGTCGTATCTCTATCTCGCTCGATTTCGTAATGTCAAAAAAAGATAGACATACGTCTTTCCGAGTCGAAAATCGAATCGAAGCGTTGTGAATAACGGGCCTGAACTGAACGTGCTCCGACCTTACCTATTGATGGTGAATTTGTTTGATTTAGTGAGAATACATCTCCTAACAAGAACTGGCAGTTTCCTTTTCACATTCACTCTACAAAACTCCACAAGTAAGTATGATCATTCATCCATCTGCCAACCCTTTTCCCAACTATGTTGGAGTAAGGTTCCAGTCTAACCGGATGCAGCTGAATACCAGTATTTTACATGGAGCGACTGCCTATCTAACCTCCACAACCCAGTTAGTACTGGGTAATACGATACCTCTTAGAAAGACTGGTTGTCAGACTTTCGGGCCACTGACTACCTGTAACGACTGTCAAAGATCTAAAACTGACAGCCGGGACCAACTGTCAACGTGACTTCAGAGCTATTCTTTTAAATATGTGCATTGCGACTTAGAAAGACGAAAACTCACAATGCCTCCCTACTTACTACGCAGTAGGTTTATTATAAAGAGGTACGATAACATAAGAATTATATTTCCTCCTTAGACCCCACCTCCCCCTTTTGACCCCGAAACGTAACGTCGGATATAATATACAGTGGTGGTGGCGACCCCTAATTTTATACGTTATACAGGTTGTTACAGAAAGGAGTAATTTATACTTAGTTCGTTTTGTAGATATTGGTTTTTTTTCAGTTGGAATAAAATTAAATAAATAAATAAATAGTGTTTTATTGCAGGCAAAAATACCCATATACAAGAAAAATACAATTGAAACAAATAAAATAGTAAAGAAATCATTATTTAAAAAAACAGTATCATTAATCATTAGTAAAATAAACAGTATCTTTAATAAATCATTAATAAAAGATATCATTCAATTCATTAAAAATCATAAAATATCATTCAATTTATTACAAAAACATTCAAAAATATCAATAAAAACATTTAAAAAAAAAATAAGAATAACTATTTTGCTTATGATATGGCTAGAAAGGAGGTGTCTGATGAGATGACGAGTTATAGAGAAGTATCAAACTCAAACTCAAACTCAAAGCATTTATTTCAATTAGACCATTACGGCACTTTTGAATGTCAAAAACACAAAAAAAAACAAAGCTACAGTCCCAGTCACAAATACAGGGTGTAAAAGACCTCATCACGAAGCCGTCAACCAAGCATTCTGTACATCAAACTAAGTAACTTTACGCAAAAATTATTGCTGGGAAACGACTTTTTTTTTGGGGTGAAAAATCATGTTTTGTGGTAGAACTCAATGTAACGCACTCAAAACATTGTGCTGATGGATGGATTGAATAGTACGGGGGTCGTGGAGGTGTTTAACGTAAAAATCTTATATTAAAAACTTGTATTAAAAAAAAAACTTGTCAAATATGTAGTTGGAACTTTGACCCCCAATATCTTCGTAACTAGAAGGTTCCCAGGTATGGCGTAGAACAATAAAATGATCGCAATGACAAGGAGAACAAGTTCCTTTTGGCTTCGTTAAGAGGTGTTTTACACCCTTTAGATCACAAATATCGAAGAAGATATTATGCTGTGCAGACCTTTCTACCCATACCATCCTTCACACACTCCATCCGTCGTTTCTTCGGTCTTCCTCTACTCTTATAGCCAAACTGCGGTCTTGGAATAACACAAAGTTTGTTTCGTTAACTAACTCTGGTAGATATAACAAAAAGATAGCCAAAGTAGTCGAGTGCAATTAGAAAAATAAATACTCAAAAGGTGGAACGAAGTTTATAGTAGTCGGATTTTCATGGGACATTTTTTATTGAGTTCCTAGAGGAGTGGAGAAGAAGAAAGAAAGTGGAGTTAAAAATAGTACATTTTGATACAAGTGGAGAAAGTTTGTTATTGCATTCGAGGCAGAATTATAACACCCGAGCCGCAGGCGAGGGTGTTTTTGAGCCGAGAACTGCAATAACAAATGTCTACGTGGATTAAACGACGTTTTTCAATACACTTTCGAAGAAATAAAATAAAATATAACGAAAAATATTTTTGCCACGAATTATGGAACTATGATTTTGATTTCATTTTTTTTCGCCTCTGCTTTCGCCAGGTTGAAGGAGAGGCAAAGGTATGAAGCCGTTAAATAGCATATAAAAAATAGACTTATTTTATATTTTTGTTTTCAGAACACAAATAAATGTTAATTTGTGTATAAAAATAACTATTAGTTTTTAATAATCATGTTTATCTATGATATTCTATTTATAAACACAATTTTAATATTAAAAAAATATTTATGCCGTAAAGACGCGTAGTGCTTTGCCGAAATTAAATAAAAACATTCACGTCAGACTATAGGCATTGAACCAATTTGGAGTAAGTGTAGGTATAGTTATCTGTGGCAATTTTCATTCCCGCACACGTGCGGGAAAATGAAAAAAAACGCACACGTGTGAAATACATTGCATGTTGTACCTAATCGTAGTGCGTTATGGACCAGTTTTCGAGGAAGTGTATTGAAAATAAAGTTTCGCCACACGCAAGTTTTTTTTTTTTTTTTCTTTGGAATATTTTTTTTCGTTTGTGACTAACTTAAAATTCAACGAATAATATTGTAGCGTAATAGTGTGAACTGCGTGCATCCATTAAACGCTATTTTTTTAACTTTCTTCTCCACTCCTCTAGGAACTCAATAAAAAAAGTCCCATGAAAATCCGACTTCGTTCAACCTTATTGTCTAATTGCACTCGACTAAAGAATAGAATAGTCTAATTATTTGCGAAAGTATCATTTAAGTTATACTAACCATTCACACACATACATTATACGTATATACATTAGTTACTTAATGGCTTTTAAAAACAACCAACCAACATCGAAAGAAATAAAAAGGTTTGTTACAAAAACACATCTTTGAACCAGCCTGTATGCCAAGAAGCTAAATCAACCTTGGTTTCCACCTTGGTGCTTAGTACCGCGGCAAGCTTCGTGCCACTAAGACGCAAGAACCAACTGTAACTATATCTAACTCAGTCCCTACCTAGACACCATATAGTCTAAACGTGAATTAAAAAGTTAAACTAACTAAAAAGACCAAAATCTAAACAGAAAAAGTTTGAAAAGAAAAACGTTTGTCTAAAAATGGAATTCTAAAATTGAATGTTTTAAATCGTTGTTGTTTAAATGCGAACGCACGCTTTTGCACTTTTTTTAATTTGTTTTTTTTAGCGTATTTTTGATCCTGTTTCCTGAATTTAATTAGTTCTTTGATAATATGCAGATCTACCTACTTGCTTTATTGTGTGTTGAAAAATCTCATAACATTTTTCTATGATAGTTAATTAGAATTTTCCGCAAGCTGAAATGTTTAGTAAAAATTCACGACGCAGGATTCACATTACATAATATTTAATTTATATGATGTCTATATTTATTTTGGAATATTCTAATGTGTCCAAGCTTTTCCTACCATTACAAATAGTAGGTTTTTTATGCTAATCACCGCAGCTTTTTGCACTATAAGTACATACATTTTCTACCAATGTAAATAACTAACGACACAAACAGTTCTTGATTTATCAACTAATATATACTTTAATATAAATGTAATAAGATCTATGACCACTAGTAAATACCATATTACATTTTTCATTTAATTATTCTTAGACTGTTTATTTAACCGCTACTTATTAAGGAGGAAGCGCCTGTAGCCCGCGAAATTTATATTTTCGTAAGTTTTTTTTTTTTTGCAATTTGCAGGTCAATGTCAGATTATATGTTGATTAAAATATGATTTTCCACCGCAAAAAAATATGGCTTTACAGAGGTGTAAAATCATTAGCATCATCAATACAACCAATACAATTTTTAATGTTTTTTTTTTTTAAATGAAAAAGTCATTCAATGGGAATGAATAAACTTAGAGGGTTGTATTTGATGATTTCAATGATTATAATTCTGTAAATACTTACGTCTTAGGCCCCATTCCCAATATGTCGTGACAACAGACAACCGTGTAGTTTTAAGTGTCGTGCCTTGTGTATTTAAATGAAGGTGTTCACTTATAGGACGACACGATTACTGTCGTCCATCACTTTTGCCAACTAAAAACCAATGACAAATTAATCGACACGGCATAGTTCCCGGGGCCATACGATCGTGAATCATTTTTGTTCAACATGCAAATTGCAACAAACGTAAGAAAATTTGAATTTCGCGGGCTACGTTTTGACATTCTTCATAATAGCCAGAGCTAAATAAACTGTAAAAGGTTAGTAACATCAATTTGAGCTCTATTTTTGTTTTACTCTATGGTAAATACTTGGTTGAATAATAATATCAGTTGATCAATCAAAGACATCGTTAAAATATAATTGTAGATTAATAACAAAACGGCAATAATTTTATAAACTTTTTATTTTCTCTAATGGCTGCACACATGTTTGATTAAGACATTATTTTATGTAAAGAAGTAAAGTGTGTTTGTTTCAAATAAACACTTCAGTATTATTCTTGTTAGAAGTAGCTATAACACGTAGGTAATCAATACAGGATTTAAACGAAGCCGTCAACCAAGCATTCTGTACATCAAACTAAGTAACTCTAAGCAAAAATTATTGCTGGGAAACGACTTTTTATTTTTGTGGCGATAATCACGCTTCACGGTAGGACTCAATGCTAACGCACTCACAACATTGTGTTCATGTATGCATTGAATAGTGCCGGGGTCGTGGAGGTATTCAAAGTAAAGTTGTGAAAAAGTTGTAACTTTGACCCCCAGTCTAGAACAAAAAATGATTGCAATGACGGGGAGAACAAGTGCCTTTCGGCTTCATTAAGGGGTATGGGTATAAATTGACGTCCGATAACTTTAAAAAAGATGCCTTGTGATAGACGGCCGGACGAATAGAAAATAAAATAAAAAGAGCGCATCTGAGGAAAAGAAAATCAGACGAATTAGTAACTTCCTTCTTTAGCTCCGAAATTACCCCCCCTACTTACAAACTTAATACATGCTCGCGACTGTACACTGATTTAGTTCTGAAAACTCGCCGTCGTCGTCGGGAACCTGTTCTAACGCCGCCGTCGTAAGATTAAAGATTCAATTGCATTCTTTTTTAACCGACTCTCAGTCGGTTAAAAAATAATGCAGGGGAAAAGTAGGCTTTATTATATTAGATGAACCCCTTGAATCTTTAATCTTACGGCGGCGGCGTCAGAACAGGTTCCTGACGGCAAGTTTACAGAACTAAATCAGTGTAGAGTCGTGGTCTTTTCCGCCTGACCAGTTAATTTTTTTTTCGCTTAATTTATCATGCGGAGGCGCCGAGCCACGCCCCCTTAAAGTTTGGGCCTATTAGGAAAGCGTCAACTTTGGCGCGCAAAATAACAATAACTCTCGTTTGGCATGCGTCGTCAGTGCGCTCTGCCGATTCGGTATCTATTAATTCATTATTTCTATACAAAGTCAACGGGGCGGGGCTAGAGACCGTTTTTATGTTGCGAGTGCAAGCAAAAATTAGCTTAGTGGTGACCAGGCGGGAGTGTCCTCGATATCCAGTCGCCAGAACGTAATGAGTTTGTAAGTAGGGGGTAATCTCCGGAACTGATGATCCAATTCCGAAAATTCTTTCACTGACAGAAAGCTACATTATTCGTGGGTGCTAGGCTATAAATTATATTAAAATCAATTAATTACCTTTATTAGCCGAGCTATGACAATTTTTGCGGACAAAATCGCGGGCAAAGTGTTTTAAATAAAACGCAATCGATGCGTATTATTTAAACAAATGACATATTTGCTGAAAGTTGGCTACTTAAACAGACACACTTTTGCTTGGTCCAATTTTTTGTTTCTAGCCTGAAAAATGACGTGTGTGTGGTCATTATTTTAATTATTTCTTAAAAAATACCCAAACCATTGAGGCTTGATCAATATTATTTATGTTCAAAGTAACAGATAAGTCTTCACACTTTTTGTATCGTCGGGTCAAAATTAAATCACATACAATATAAATCATTTATTCTCTAAATATATTCATGAATACTCGCTTCATTTGTTTGCAAAAAAAAGAGTTGAGTTTATATTACAAACTGTTCTCATTTCAAAATCTCTGGAAGATAGACGAAAAGTCTCGTCTAGACCATAGATCTTTTGTTTGTGTTTAAAAAAGTGAATGCAATCTGCATTCACATTTTTGTCTAAAATATATATTGATCAAGCCTTCTAACAATTTTAATAGCTAAACCATCTAAGTTTTTACATAACTTTATCATTAAATTTAAGTTTTTAATATAGATTTATTCATATCTTAAGCAAAGGTGAATTTAATTTGTTTAATCTTTTATCTCATCAAACAACATGTTTTAAGTAATTTTATGCCAGTGGGAATACACAGTAAGAATCGACCAGTACAAATCTATGCCTACGATCTCAACCTCGTAAAAAGACTTTACATATTTGGTCTAGCTATTACCCCAAACCTCTTTAAATAATCGTTCTTTGCTAAAAAAAACTTATAAATATCACCATCGCCCACCATTTTGTTAATACGTTCATTTATTATTCTGACAGCTAAAATATTCAAAATGGCCGCCTATTGTTACGTTGGCTATTAGTAAAAGGGTCTATGAAAAGAATGAACAAAGCTGAAAGGCTATTTTAGTAATTATAGGGCTTTGATTTGACTTTCAAAATCAAAGTCATCGGCTACTGGCTTAATGCCATTTTGATTTTGAGTTGTCAGAATAATTCAAATCAAAAGTACATAGATGATACCATCAACCAATTACTCAATGACACAGCTTTTATAAACAACTTTATTCAGGCCTGAAAACCTAATTACTTGTCTTCTATCCGTAAATAAGATTTAGTTGCTTTAAAATCAATAAAAAGCTGAATCATTGAGTTGATAAATTATTTACTTACATCATAGGTGTTACCATACAAAATCATAAATAAAGTATGTCAATTGATTGATGGTGTCAACTGCCTTATTCATTTTTACTATGATATCGTTATCGGATACTATCAGTATTCGATAAACTATGTATTCTGACAATAATTATGCGATATTGGCATGACGTGTGACTAAAATGCGTTAAATGACTTTTTATTTGTTTTACTTAGTGGTAAAAGTAATAGTAAACTAGTAATAGTTAATTGGTAAATAATGGCAGTACTATCTTCCAATTTCAAAAAGGTTGTTTGACGCATTTCGCACACCAAAACAAAAAAGAGAATCAAATCGCAGTTCCAAATTCGAACCACCATACCATAAACAAGGACATATAACGTAACCCCTCGCTCATCCGTTTTACGTAAACGTAAATAAACTGTTGCGTTTCAAAAACCGAAAATGTTTGGAATTTTCGAGATGTGCCGGAAACAAGTTGCTGCTATCATTCTGCCATTGATCTTGGCCTCGCTGACGGGGTACTCCTCAGAAGCACTCAGCACATTTGGCGTTTCCAACACGAAGCCGCCTTCTGCAGCCCCGACAGCACCTCCCGGTAAATATATTTTTTTTATATAATGGGACGTTTACACACTGCACATCCACAGATTCGATTTAGAATAAAAAAAACACTGGTCACTGTTTGAAAAAAAAACATGGTTTGATAAAAAAAATACCTACACAATTTTTTATTTACACATTTATGTGTGTGTGTCATGTTTTTGAGTGTTAGAAGCACGAGTGGTTATTTTTTTAATAATTACAGGTACATAGAGGATATTCTAGTCCCATTATATGAAAAAAAATGTTTGCCCATAATGCACAGGCGTTTTTTACACCAGGCGAATTTTGAAAGGAACAACGTAGGTTTACATGAATTGAAATAACCTACAAAGCTTTTATTATTCACAAAAAACTTTAATAACGTTAAAAACACTAAACAATCTGTATATATTGTACATACATGACATTTTTACACAATATTTTAACACATGTTTTCCAAATTAAAAATTTCGACAATTTTTTGCAGACACGGTTTAAAAAATTAAAATGTGGCAAAGGAAACGTTGTTTTCTGTCTATTTTTGTGTTCTTATCGCTGATTGGACAATATAATGGTGCGTTTAGTCCTGTTTTTGGCGTTATTAAAACTGATTCTCCTCTAAAAACACCATCGCCTACTACGCCGTCGGGTAAGATATTTTTTTATATAATGGGACCTCTTTTTTTCTTATTAAATTAAAAATCTAAATAAATGGACGTGTATAGATTAAATAATATTAAAGATTAAAAACTTTTTACTTTTGTTCGTATTTTTGTAATTTGTGTCTGGCTTGTAAATTTTTGCATTTTATTGTATAAGTAAGTGTTCATACAATATTCAAAATTGTTAATATTTTATTGATATCTTTGAATTAACTTGTATCATAGTCGTTTATTTGTCTCATTATATAAATATAAGAGTTACGGCGACGACACAACAAAAAATAAACTACAGACCACACACTCACACATCACACAACACGGGGTGTTAAAATAACGTTATTCACTTTTACACTCTAGAATCTAGATGACACACGAAATTCCTCTGATAACAAAATTAAAAAATACAGTACGTACGTTTTTGAAAGTATTAATATCTGTTTTTATTTGCATTATTTTTTCTATATAAACGGACCGACCATATTTAAATTGAGAGAAAAAATATCAGTTTTCACTTAAACTAGAACCGATTGAACGCCAAAATATGGTTCCACTGTTGGAATTTCAACTCAACAGTGCGCTTTCATTTGGGCAATCCTTGTGTGCCGTCTGGTGTAGTTAAGTCAAAACGGGCAGTCCTCCTCGCAACGTAACGGGCAGTAGTCATATTTTATTTTAATTTGTGATTCAGAGGAATATAAAACACAAAAATAGACGCCTTTTATAATACAAAAAAAAACATTTATATTGATTTAGGCTGACACACAGACATTTTAGCTGTCTCGCTCAACAAAAAAACACTGCTTAGCATCACATTTAGGTTCTACGACAAACGAATTGGCGCCAGAAGTCAGCCATATTTGCTCCAAAGACAACATAATTCTACATTTTTTTTTCATAGACATAGACAACTGTTACAAACCTTTTTTTATTATCAAATCGAATTAGAAAAACACAACAAGGTATTACCAGTGTAAAAAAATGTGGTGCAAAAGGCAAATTTTCGCCATTTTGCCTATCATTATAGTCGGTTGGCTAAATACACAGTGTACCGATGGTTTTGGTATCTCATCCTTTGGGAAGGCCAATACCGACCCACCAAAGCCTGCAACGACTTCAGCCGCCCCTGGTAAGAATTTAAACCAATAATATTTCATACAAAAAAAAACAAGCTTTCATACATTCATACAAAAATGCAATACATTCACAACAACACACATACAACTGCTGTTTAATCTTAGCATGAGACGAAGCTGTGAATAAAAATAAGCTTAGTGGTCGATGTTGTAAGATTATGTTAGTTTTAAGGTGTATTTCTTAGGAACTGCTTGACAGAAAAAGGTACAACATTTTGAGGACACTCCAGAGATACTAAAACTACTAAGAACATAACAAAACAAAAATTCTGACTCAAAACCATTTATGCTTTCAAAATTATCTGACAACACATTTAGAAAACGATACAAAAATTATATAAACTACAACACAAAAAATATTTTGACCAAAAATTACTAACAGCACACCACATCCTTAAAATTAATCGTTTAAAATTAGAAGTAACAGAAACAGTTATTTGGATATGCGATTTGGTTAAGTCTCCGGTTGTAGCAATGATATTCTAGTACCTACCATATCATTGGGTTGTAGCTAAAGTTGTCAAAACTCAACTAATACTGTAATGACAACTGAATTTTTAGTTAAGCACTATTCGAATGTAATAATATTCATCTTGAACACTTGACTATTGCAGAATCAAAATTCATAGATTTTAGTTAGTTACAAAATTCACTTACTCGTACATGTAGTAAAAACATTTTAAAAGTCAATAATATTGTTATAAAAATAAGAGTAACAAGCAAGTGATTAATAAGTCATTAGTATAAAAAAGTCACTACCTGTCAAATATTACCCGCCAAATTTCGTACCATAGACAAAAACTAAACCATTAAAAATTTTAAGTGAATTTAAAAAATTGAGATGTGGTGTCAACGACAATCCTTGGCGGCCATTTTGCCGTTGTTTCTAATTGGCTGGATAATTGGACAATCCGACGCCCTTACTACATTTGGGAAGAGTAACACTGCTGGACCTACAGTGGCACCGACATTGCCACCTAGTAAGTATATCACAGTTCTCTCACAGTTATTTAACCTCTGACAGCAGCCACCAAACAACAACCTCATCGTGAGAAAGATAAAGATCAATGTCATTTTGACAGATTACTCGTCGAACAGCGATGCGAAGTTAGAGGTACAATAACTGTGGAAGGACTGCAGGAGAGTTACGTGCATTTAAACTTCGAAATTGAAACTTTTGACGACAGCTTAAAAAAATCTTTTGAGTTTTCTTGCCAAATATTCTTTTGAAACATAAAAAAACAACCGTTTCCTTTAGGTCTAATGTTAGAACTTCTTTAACATATTTTCACGTCTTCTAGAAATACAGGCGAGGTGAACAGACGCCAACACTTCAAACTACCCTAAGCTGTCAAATTTTCCCAATCAACTTTTGTAGTGATATAGTTGAAAGACTATTATAGAAATTTGACAGATTTTAGTAGCTTGTTGTGCTGGCGTATCTAACTACCTACCTAATTACGTTATGCAAGTTATGCTTAAAGTTTTAAAATTCAAATGGACGAACGACGACAAATCAATCTTTAATAGCCAGTTTATGCGGATCTCTCATTATAAGGGAAATCTGTACAAAGCGGGGCCATGTTATACTACAAACGTACCTATAAGCTTGACGAGTCGCCTTGTGAACGTAACTCTCCTACCATTCTGTATTGTTAATTTGATATGTGAATGCTTTTTCATTACAACTTTGACATTAATTACTGCACTTTACATTAAATGCACAACAAAGGGACTTATTATAGAGAATATTATCAATGAAAAACAAAAGACTCGGAAAACGACGAAAGCTGTTTTTAGCTGTCTTTCTTCTTCTTTCTTTCATATTGACCAAATAAAAAGAGCAAACATTTTTTTCTCTATTGCTATGGTAACTCAACAACCAAATTATTGTGTGAACTTTAAAAGTCATAATTGCTACTTATTTTACTACAAAACTCGCCGTAAATTAACATCCTCACCGTGCAATATTTTAATTAGAATTGTATTGCTAATTATGAGAAATAAAACAACATAACTTATTACTTGAAACTCATAAAAAAACCGTTAACCTACACGTGAAGAGAGGAAAAGAAATTGTTAAAATTCTCTATGGTTGTGTCGCCATTTTTAAAAACATTATTGCACTTTTTATAGTCATTCCTTTTTCAAATTTAATTGTTTTTGCTATTTCAGACAGCGTAAGTAAAAATTATCTTTTAATTATTTAGTATGTAATGTTTAAAGTTAAGAAATGGTATAATTTTATATTTCAATTATGATATCATACAGGTATTGAAATATTTATGAATCTGTAAGCAATTTATTATACTCGTAAATAGAATGTATGTAAGTAGATCATACAGAATTAGTTACTTTTTTAATCGTTTTAGATAGATCATGAAGTATAATGTATTCGTAGAGAAGTAGATATTTAGATTTTAGGTGAGGTATTTCATTGCAAACAATTCGGTAGTGTATAGGTACATATAGATGCTCGTAATTTATTTCTTGACATAGCTAGTATAAATATAGAATGATGGCACGTACACTTAAAGTAGGTACCCGTAACGAAGCCGAATTAGAGCACTTGTACTCCCCGTCATTAGGATTTTTTTTTTGTTCTGGACCATACATGGGAACCTATTAGTTACAGAGATGGGGGTCAAAGTTCCGATGTTTTGTCGAGGCATAGACTATGATTGTCTTGACGCTGACTAAAGACAAGATGTCCCAATGAGAGGTTTTCCTTTTGAGGTTTTAAAAAAAAACTTAGTTTCCAAGAACTCTATAGATGGCGTTGAACTTACTATGATAGTTGGTGCCAAAGCCAAACCGCTTGGAAAAAAAAACATTATGTCACATCACATACTCTCGTTGACTGACACTTTCATTTGCTTAACCTTCCGAATATAACCTACATTTCTCGCGCTTTGTTAAAATCAGTTTTTTTAGGTTCCGTTCCTTGCATTATCATACTTACTCCTAGCGCCATCTATACAGCGACTAGGGAACAGCTAAAAAGAAAATCCCTCATTGGGACGACGTTTTCGAGTCCTCAAAATGCGCGCGCTAGAAAAATTTAGCATCAATTTATTCATAATATCATAGATATAGCTAGCACAAACATTCTAGATGTTACGACATGTCACCATTTCACCCGCCCGAAGCAAAGGCTGGATCGCTTGTCAAACCAAACAATAATTCGTGATTTCGTGTGCTTACCAAACTGTCAATTTGACAAATGACATTTCAAATTTATACCGTCAATAATGTTTTGTTACCAACCTTCAAATAATAAGCAGTTATGTCTAAAATGAAATAATAATATGATGGCCTATTATGTAGACTGTTCACGGTATGGCATTAGTTTCTTTGGTATAAACATAGAAAAGGGTCGACGTCCTTTGAAATAATTTTAATGTTAGTGCATAGTTTAGTTACACTGATTTTAAAATAGGCTACCTATGCTCATACATAAGCATAGATTATTTTATGTAACAATATAAACAAAAATCAGTCAAGTCGGAAAAGAGGTATTTAATAGTAGATTATGATATAAGTGGGAAACTTTGTAATTGCCTTCGAGGCGGAATTCACACTGAAGTCGCAGACGAGGTTGTTATGGAGCCGAGAACTGCAGTAAGATATTTCCGCACACGTTGTCATAAATGAAAAACTCCACGTGTGTAAATACATTGCATGTTGAATCCTAGTGCGATAAGAGCCAGTTTTCGAGGAAGTGTATTGAAAATTATTTATTGTTATATGTATTTCAGAGATCAGTAAGTTACGTATCAGACAAACACAGAGATTTTTATATAATAATATGAATAAAAAATAGCGGGGTACCCAGGAAAACTAAAGTGATTTAAATATCGGTTTTTTAAATCTACATCTACACTTCTACACTAATCTACACTATCTACACTAATATTATAAAGAGGAAAGATTTGTATTTTTGTGTGTATGTTTGTAATGAATAAACTCAAAAACTACTTACTGCGCCGATTTAAAAAAATCACCAGAAAGCTACGTTTACCCTGAGTAACATAAGCTATATTTTATCCCCGTACTCCCACGGGAACGGGAACTATGCGGGTGAAACCGCGTGACGTCCGCTAGTTGACTCATAAAAACTGCAGATATTCGACCCTACGAAGTAAAAGACGTTTGAAAAACCTATAAACAAAATGTTCCTTTAGTAATAAACTCTAGTATTAGACTGCTATATAATTCTATCTGATACGACCTATAAAATCCTTAATAGTGTTCTAATACGTACCTATAAAAAAATAAACAGCCTACATTTATCCATGCTAGTACTTCAGCTAGTACAAAAACCATAAACAATCTAGACTCAAGTGCGTAGATATTAAACCATGTTCGTAATAGAAATCAGAACCATTAACATAGACCTTGTGGAGGTCAATTGTCTTTGCGAAGAATGTCTACCAATGTAACAATGGCACAAAATGGTACAGAAAGAATAAAACACTATGTCGCATGCTTTGGAAAAATTATAGCTATTAAGTATTGTTTTTATAGGTAGCCTGCTGTCATATAAATCTTTGATTTGACGTGAAAACATGTAACTTTGAAAAAAGCACGCATTTATTTCAGCTATACGTTAAGGGCCTATACCCCCTCAAATGGCTCAGCATGATCCTCCGTTACGCCTAAAATACTGCAGCATTAATTTTGAAATAAATATATGGTAAAGGAGGGAGGATTAATGCCAAGTCTTATATGTGACGAAAACACGATTCCATAAACTTTTCTCGATAGAAAAAAAAACCAAAGTTAACTCCAAATCGAACAGTAAACCGTTGGTATTCAAAAAGTACTTCAAATTAGATCATGAAACTTTGCATACTAAGTGAACTAACTATAAAGCAGGTCTTATGTGTTTTATTTTTTATGTCCAATCAATAGATTTATTGTAAATCGCAAAAAACCACTCATTTCGCACTATTCGGCCGCAGTGACTGACGTAACAACCACTTTGTAGTGCAAGCTGATTAGAACGTTATTCTAACAGTATTTCAAACGAAGTTTGAACCACCACAAATAGAGTTGCTAATTTTAGGGTTAGAAGGGCCTTTTTTTTTTTCGGATGGTTAATCATCAAATAACTCCTCCCGCTCTGGGCGGAGCAGGACGGACGGACGGCGAGCTAGCCCATAGCCCACCGTCCACAGGCCCGCGCCTACGGTGGCCGGGGGCCACGTGGTGGTGTCCCCCGCGGCCGGGACGTTGAGAGGTTCTCTCCCTCTCACGTTCCGCCACCTCCTTCTCTAGCATTACTGCTTCGCAGAAGGAGGTGACGGCGTCCCATTAGAAGAAAGAGGTTAGAAGGGCCTTTTTTTTTTTTTTTTTTTTTTTTTTTTTTTTTTCGGATGGGAAATCATCAAATAACCCCTCCCGCTCTGGGCGGAGCAGGAGGGAGTGTCAGACTTTTACTGACTAAAACCCATCCATGTTCCTTCATCGCCCTTTGTGTTCCGGGGCCACGGTATCTCTTTCGAATAGTCCCGCAACAGGTTAGAAGGGCCTTAAGCCTTGTTGTGATAGCTTCGGTTAGCGTTCCGTTTTTAAGTTCTAACCCTTCTTTATAGTGTGGTTAGTGATTAACCTGGTATCAGAGTTTTTAAGCCGCCCAGGGGCTTCTGACTTGGCTTTAAGTGCCGTCGAGAAACCTCTCCAGGCATGCTAGTTTCCTCACGATGTTTTCCTTCACCGAA
The DNA here is from genome assembly GCA_905147715.2 of Xestia xanthographa. Taxonomy (NCBI): domain Eukaryota; kingdom Metazoa; phylum Arthropoda; class Insecta; order Lepidoptera; family Noctuidae; genus Xestia; species Xestia xanthographa. The sequence continues at coordinate 23,261,033 of LR990654.1, forward strand.
ACAAGTGATAATTATACAATACGCACATTTTTTTTTAAATCTGCAATCAGCTATGCTATAAGCAGATGAGTTGTAGGATGTGGCAGTTTGAGTGAGGTCTCCTCATCAGTAGACCATAGAAGTGGATTATATGGTCAATATGTCTTTGCGTTTAGCCGTTTTTTGTAGCTTCTAGTTGTTAGGTTAGCCGCCAATTTGTTGGGGTGACTTTCCAGCTTCCCTTTGTATGTCTCTGTAGTGTTATTGCGCTGTTAGTGCTTATCCTCAGATGATGGTGTAATTCTGCGTTGGTGATGTACCATGGGACATTGCATAAGTTTCTGAAGATCATGTTCTGCATTCGCTGTATTATTATGATATTGGAGTCACAAGCACTAGTAGTGTGTTATTGGGGGTTCTGCATCACACTTGCTCTCGCTTCGCTCGAGCGCGTTATGCAGAACGCCCCAATAACACACTCATACGTCCATGGTCCGATTTACGATACTGGTTCAATATTTTTGATGGTTTGATGAACTAGTGTTCAATATTTTTCTGTATCTTGAGTGAATATTATCTCTTCACTCCCATTTGCTGATGCTGTTCAAAGGGCGAATAATCATGACGTCCCCCGCCCCAGAGTTGTATACACAATACGCACATGATTCTGAAATATCAGAGGTGCTTGTCTTGGAATCGAACTTTAGGCCTATGACTTCGACGACGACGACGGTCACACCACTATGCTATCACAGCTACCTTGCTATCGACCCGCCCGGTTGTTATAATAAAGCTACAAGCTCCTTTATTCGTCGGTTTTTAACGTTAATATAAAAACTATTCAAACAAGCCATGCTTTTTAGCTTCCTGCAAATTACACACAATGATTTGCAAAAAGGTTGCGTTACAATTACGAAAATGTATTTACATAACATCGACCTCCTTGGTATAGTGTAGCGAATAGCGATTAATAATATTATAACAAACTAGCTGGTGAACGCAACCTTCGTTCGCGTAAAAATACAAAAAATAATAATTTGCTACTTCCTTTTGTAAATCGGATTTTGTTACCAATTTCAAAAGTTTTATAATTTTTTGCACGGAACCCTTATTATTTTTCTAAAATAAAAGTAGCCTATGTTAGATCTTATAACACCTTATGTCTGTAAGTAAAAGTCCCATCAAAATCGGCCCAGTCCTTTCGGAGATTAGCGAGAATAAACGAACAGACAAAAAATTAAAAATTAAAAGCTGTAATTTTTAATTACAATAAGAAATTTTATTTATTTGTATGTATTCATATGTAGTACTTTTACAGTCATTACAGGTAGTCAGTGGCCCCAAAGTCTGACAACCAGTCTTACCAAGGGGCATCGTATTACCCAGTGCTAACTGGGATGTGGAGGTCAGATAGGTAGTCGCTCTATGTAAAATACTGGTATTCAGCTGTATCGGGTTAGACTGGAAGCCGGCCCCAACATAGTTGGGAAATGGCTAGGCAGATATAAATATGTACTGATCTTTAATTCTATACGATACTATGACATTGTTGCGAACTGGGTACAAAAATGCTACAACATGCTACGACATGCCTACGGCGTGCTACGGCGTAGCTCGCAGCTACGCAGTGGCTACGGCGAAAGTTTTTCACCAAATTGAACACGCATACCGCTCGCATATCGCGTGCGTTTAATATACGAAATTTCCGTTTTCTATACGGATTGCATCATACCATAGCACCTATGCTACGCTAAGGATAACTGACAGAAGTGGCATTTTTATGAATTTGACATAGTTTCCTTGACAAAATATTGGTAATTTTCAACGCGTTTTTGCTATCCTAATAGATTATTGATTGTTATGCAAAAGAAGAGGGGAGGGGGGAAAGGGAGCAGCGGTGGCCCAGTGGTGGCGGCCCCGACTTACGAACAGTAAGTCGTGGGTTCGAACCCAGACATGCGCATTACTTTGTGTAATTTATTTCAGCACCGCTGCTCTCAAAACGGTGAAGGAAAAAATTGTGAGGAAACCGGCATGTCCTAGAACCAAAAATTCGAAGACATGTGACATCTACCAACCCGCACTGGGCCCGCGTGGTGGATTACAGCCCATTTCCTCTCATAGAGAGGAGGCCTGTGGAAAATTAATAGGCTGATGATGATGATGATGAAATATTTGTATTATTCTACGTATACGTCCTCAGACCAAATGAAAAGGTAAAGACGGCACTATGTGAACAGAGAAATGAGGCCTGCAGTGCAAGTACGTAGCACTCGATTCGATACGATTCGATAAATCTGACAGTTATTCTCGATAAAATTAGTTTTTAACCAATCGAAAAGTCGGATTTATCGAATCGTATCGATTCGATCGTTATCGATTGCTACGTACTTGCAGTGCGGTTTCGAAAACATGTTGTGCATTTATTGAGGCATAGTTTAATTAATTGTAGTTTGATGTAAATGTGTGCGTGTGAGCGTGTATGAACAGAGCGAAACGTGATTTGCGCGTGCCTCACTTTATTATTCGCAGCGCTGTCTTGGTTTTTTGAAGTGAAAACATCTTTAGGCGCGTTGATCACTTTTTGGGTGAAGGAAAAACATTGAACTCATCGTCACGTAACGTAACGTGCGGTCACGCTTCGTAGCCGTTCGTAGCACTCGTAGCATCCGCTACGGCGTAGCACCACATAGGCATGCGCGGGGCATTACCAGTGCTACGACTGGGGCGGGGCCTGTGTACTTTTTGTTTTCGCTTCTATCGGCAGTCCCCAAAGACTGCTCCGATTTTTTTTACTTGGTCTTAGTATTCATGGATTTCCCCAAAGTAACGTTTCGCTTACTATAATTAATCTCAAGCACTTAAAATTCAAAAGTTGCAAAAAAAAAGCACCTAAACCGGCCACCCATAACCTGCAGAGGTCGTCAAAATTACCTAAAAGTCCTTCTTCTTGAATTCAAAACTACTTAAAAGCTACAATTTTAAAACGTAACAAGACAGTTTATCAGATTAAAGAGGTGGTAATTTTCTTTTTAAAACACTTGAGTTCAAGTACAATTATGCAGATATGGTAACTACTTTACATTTAAAATAACATTAAACTAGCTAGAATTGTACTGAATTATATACTTTGCTATAGTGAATAAAATAGGTAAATAAAAGAATGTGTATAAAAGAAAATTGTTTTGAATCACTTCACCCTTGATAGCTCGGCTTATATACATGATAGGTATAAATATAATTTATAGTCTCTAGTACTCACGAATAATGTTTCTTTCTATTGGTGATTTTTTTATTTATTCATTTATGTACACACAAAATACTTAACAGGACATTACATTAAGATAGAAGAGCACAAAGGTACTGCTTATTTCATAAGAAATCTCTTCCAGCAGACCTGCGAGAGGAAAGTTGGATTAGAAATGTAGACACAGTGTATAGAAAAGACAAAACAGGATATGAAATAAACATACATACAAATACATACACATATAAAAATAAATACTAGACTATATTACTAACTATATTACTACCGACCACCACCGTTGACCATCGTTGTGACTATATTACTTATAATTTTTTTTTTAGAATTGGGTAAATTACACCATAAAACAATAATTCCAAGACACCAATCTCTAAAAAAAACACGTTATTTTGGGCCTGAAAACCCGATAAATTTTCAATTAATTGTCATATTCGATTATTAGTTGCTTTGAAATCAATAAATAGTTGAGACATTGAGTTGATTAAACAGTGGCGTCATAGTTTGCTATTGCAATACAAAATCTATGAGAGAACCGCGTTTTGACAGCTCTTAAAAAGTATCTCAATTGATTGGTGTGTCATCTACCCCATTGGATCGTTTGTACAAACTTAAAATCAAATTTTACCTCTTTATATAACTTCCAAATTGCTACTTAACGCGATGCGTCGGCGACTTGATTACTTGAACTCAGTAACGCAGTACAACTCGGCAATTTTGTGACTCACCTTTGTACTTTCAATATTGATTCTAAACTAGAATACATTTTGAACTACAGTAGATACATAATTTTGTCCATTTATATAGCGCGCAGCGGTCAAATACATGCGTCGTAAAATTCCTTTGAAATACTTACGTATTGTAACGAAATTCTTACAAACGTACTCAAGTAATAAAATATTTTATGACCTAAGTGTGAATACAACATACCGTAGGTATGTTGTATACTTACGGTCATATCGGATAGTTCCACTATATGTAAGTTTGCATACTTGCCCACATGTTATGACCTACAACATGGCGAAATGTAGGTCTGAGTGTTATACATATACAGGGTGTAAAAGATCTGATCACGAAGCCGTCAACCAAGCATTCTGTTCATCAAACTAAGTAACTTAACGCAAAAATTATTGCTGGGAAAAGACTTTTTTTGGGGTGAAAAATCATGTTTTGTGGTAGAACTCAATGTAACGCACTCAAAACGTTGTGCTGATGGATGGATTTAATAGTACGGGGGTCGTGGAGGTGTTTAAAGTAATATCTTTAAAAACAATTGCCTCTAAAGTTAATTTGTGCACTTCAAAAATGTGTCGTCACATTTCATTTAAAATTGGTTGAAGATGATTGATTGTTTCCAATTGTTTGAGTGCGTTACATTGAGTCCTACCAGAAAACGTAACTTTTCTGTTCAATTAAGTTTTGGAGGCAGTGAGTTTAAACACTGTTTCACTGTTTTTGTGTGTCTGATGATTGTGTGTCTTGTTGTCTGTTGTTTGTGTTTTTTTGTGTTCGTTCGTTCGTTTGCCTAGCCTTTTGCCAACTATGTTGGGGTCGGCTTCTAGTTTAACCGGATCCAGCTGAATACCAGTATTTTACATAGAGCGACTGCCTATATGACTTCTACAATCCAGTTAATACTAGATAATACGATTCTCCTTGTTATGAGTGGTTGTCAGGCTTCATTCCCATTCAAATTAAAAGGACGTAAGACGACGGGTACTATTTCCTCGTCATATTTAACAATTCACGCAACTTGACCTTATGACCTGAAAACACCAACGCCACGCAATTTTCCAACCGTGCAACTCATCTATTTATACTTCAAAAACGTCCTTCGAGTTAAAATATTCACCAACCAGTTCCGCTACTCGGTAATAGATGGCGCTGTCCGATAAAGCTATCGGAAGCGGTTAGATTTACACGTAGCAATCACTGCTTATCTTGATCTCTTGATAGATGATGTTAAAAGGGATACAGAGGTCAGTTTACAATGGATTTCTTGCCTGCAACCGGCCACTGTATCTGCTGATTTGAAGTTTTAATCGGAATTTGAATAAAACAAGTGTTTGTGCTAGAATAGACTCTATTTCTTTTAATTAAGGCTTGTAATGCTTTGTTCACAGGTTATAACATCGCGTTTGTTGTTTTAATCAGTGTTCCAAGCTCTTAATTATAATTTGCATCTAATAACGATTCATAAACTTCACTACACTGTTTTATTTTTACTACTTTTGGCCTGTATGTACTTTGTATGACATTGAACATAATTTACTTACAATATTGCAATCTTAAAACAATAACTAACGTAATTAGGTAACTATTTTTTATCGATATTTCTTTTTAAAAAAGCCCTGTAGCGACATGAAAATTCGAAAACGAAACAAACTTATAAAATTAAAAAAATAAATGTATTCGTTTAAAATCGTAGAACCAGCAATCCAACACGACTGGAGACAGATCTGAGATCTAGCATTAGTTTAACGTTTTTAGTACCATAAATACGTCGATTTTAAAAATTAAAACTTGTACAAATTATATTTTAAGAATTTAATCATATAAATATATTCATGAATGACACTGATGATTGTACTTGTTACAAACAATTTAACAAAAATGCTGTAGGATAATTTGAATTTTCGATTCAAAAATCGACGTAGGTTTCTATACGTTACGAAAAACATAAAAAAAAATATGCTAGGGCTTCATGCAGGCACAGGAACTACGGCTTTACGTACCTACTTTCCGTACTGTCAGGAACGCTACGGGGGTTTCATAATCATCAATACACCATGCTACATACATAAGATGTTAGATTAAATAATAACAATATGCTGTAAATATGTAACATATATCTAAAATATGGAGGAGCGGAGTCTCCTAATACAGGCATTGTTTGCCTAAAAGGAGGCTCCAAACACAATTAATTGTATATGAAGCAATTTGTTTAAATAATAAAAAAAAATCATTTTCATTTATCATTTTTTTCATCTGCCTAGCCTTTTCCCATTTATGTTAAGGTCGACTTCCAGTCTAACCGGATGCAGTTGAATACCATTATTTTATATGGAGCGACTGCCTATCTGACCTCCACAACCCAGTTAGTACTGGATAATACGATTCCCCTTGATAAGACTGGTAGTCAGCTTTCAGGCCATTCATCATCATCATCATTTCAGCCGAAAGACGTCCACTGCTGGACATAGGCCTCCCCCAAGTGTCGCCACATTGACCGGTCCCGTGCGACTCGCATCCAGCGGATTCCCGCAACATTCACCAGGTCATCGGTCCACCTAGCAGGAGGCCTTCTATAACACAACGTCTTCCGGTTCGCGGTCGCCACTCCAGAACTTTTCGGCCCCATCGGCCATCCGTTCTGCAAGCAATGTGCCCTGCTCACTGCCACTTAAGGCTCTTCTAACCCTAAAATTAGCAACTCTATTTGTGGTGGTTCAAACTTCGTTTTTTGTTCATAAATACTGTTAGAATAAAGTTCTAATCAGCTTGCACTACAAAGCGGTTGTTACGTCAGTCACTGCGGCCGAATAGTGCGAAATTAATGTTTTTTTTGCGATTTATACTTTTTGAATACCAGCGGTTTATTGTTCGATTTGGAGGTAACTTTGGATTTTTTTTCTATCGAGAAAAGTTTATGGAATCGTGTTTTCGTCACACATAGTACCTGGCAGTAATCCTCGACTTTACCATATATATTTGTTTCAAAATTAATGCTGCAGCATTTCAGGCTTATCGGAGGATCATGCTAAGCCATTTGAGGGATATATGGCCCTAAAGTTTGGCAATTCTCCGGGCTACGTCGGGCCTTTGCCTACCTATAATGACTGTCAAAGATCTACAAATAACAGCCGGGACCAGCGGCTCGACACGCGGGTGAAACCGCGGGATGCAGATCCTATCAGCTAGTATTTAATGAAATATCATATATAGTGTGATGGTCCTCTGGTAAAGGGCTCAACAGAGGGGATGCTTGTGTTGATTTAAAGTGTTTTTTGAGGCACGGGGGAAACTGTAGTTGCCCCGTAGTTAAAATTTAGTTTTAATATATATTTTCTGTCTTTGGTTAGATTTTAGTCAAATACGCCTTAGCGCGTGCTAACCTACTATACATATAAGTTAGACGAGATTAGACAATTCACTTGTGGTCGGCGCATCCTATCTTCTTCTCCCACACGTCTCTATCACTCGTCATCTCATCACACACCTCCTTGCTCACCATATCATCCTTCACACAGTCCATCCATCGTTTTTTAGGGTTCCGTAGTCAACTAGGAACCCTTATAATTTCGCCATGTCTGTCCGTCCGTCCGTTTGTCCGTCCTCGCTTAATCTCTGTGACCGTTAGCACTAGAAAGCTGAAATTTGGTACCAAAGCTGTAAAATAAAAATTGGAAAAAAATGTTTTATTAGGGTATAATATATGTAAAGTGGGAAGTGATTTTTTTTTTAATTTCAACCCTAACGTGTGATATATTGTTGGAAAGGTATTTAAAAATGAATAGGGGTTTCCTAAAATCACTTTTTGATAATGTCAATAATTTTGGAAATAATCGCTCCAAAAGTAAAAAACAATGTGCCCTCTAACTTTTGAACCATAAGTTTAGAAAATATGAAAAATATCTGAAAAGTAGAACTTTATAAGGACTTTCTAGGAAGATCATTTTGAACTTGATGGAAACAACAGTTTTTGTACAAAAAAGACAAAAAGTTGTACAAAATAATTTCTGGACTAAGTTTGTAGTACCTATATTCGTATATGCAAGCATTTTTACATAATGGATACCCACCTTTAAACTCATAAGTGGGAACACTTATTGTGACGGACGGGAAACTACGGAACCCTACACTGAGCGTGGCCCGACACGCTCTTGGCCGGTTTTTTGATCTTCGTCTACTCCTATAACACATTAATACTCAACATTTTCTGCCCTACATTTTTCTCATTCCTCTGCACCAAATGTGTGAAATTTTCATGTTCATGTTGCACCACGATAACCGGTTACCACGTTTTCAGTCACAGGCGTCAATTTCAGACTTCCTCTACAGGGTATAAAAGACCTCATCACGAAGCCGTCAACCAAACATTCTGTACATCAAACTTTACGCAAAAATTATTGCTGGGAAGCGACTTTTTTTTGGGGTGAAAAATCATGTTTTGTGGTAGAACTCAATGTAACGCACTCAGAACATTGTGCTGATGGATGGATTGAATAGTACGGGGCCCGTGGAGGTGTTAAAATTTTACATTAAAAACTTGTATTTAAAAAAAAACTTGTCTAAAGTTCGAACTTTGACCCCCAATATCTCCGTAACTAAAAGGTTCCCAGGTATGGTGTAGAACAAAAAAATGATAGCAATGCTGAGGACAACAAGTGCCTTTCGGCTTCGTTAAGAGGTGTTTTACACCCTTTATGTTCTTACTCATTCTTTATTTTATCCATTCGCGTTACACCACACATCCCCCTTAGAATTCTTAGTTAGCCTACCTAAACTTTACGTAATAAATAACCAACACTACTGTTAAAGACCTACATTAACTTGTACCTAGAAAAAATGCACAGGTATTCTTAAAACTACATTTTGTATAGAAACACCATGAGTTAGGATAATTTTCGGATACTATCGCTATCATATTTTGGCAGACTAATACTGTCTTAACTTATATTGTCACTTACGGGATATCTTCCGTGATTGTTATTTATTTTGAGTTCCCGATATTTCGGCGCTGTTGCAAGCGCTATCGCGGGTTGACTGGAAAATGCGGGTGAATGGAAAATAAATTGTTAAGAGCAGACAAATCTGTCTACCCTCTTTCTTTGTCTTTTCTACGCGCACTATTGGAACTCGACACTAAGTCACGACAAACCAGACTCACAGTATCACTAGGTTTTGTGGAGTCCTTATTATGATGCCGGCTGCAATCACGGAAGATGTGTTATAAGTTTAGTTTTAAACCGTGAAAGCTTTTAAACAGTGTTTAATACTGTATTTTCCCAACTACGTTAGGATCGGCTTCCTCTCTAACCATATGTAGCTGAATACCAGTATTTTAAGTGGAGTATCTGCTTGGCTGACCTCCATAAAACAGTTCCTACTATACAACGCTATGTTTCTTGGCAAGACTGGCTGTAAAAAAAAGACCTCTCCTTTCAATATTTTTATTTTGAGCGTATCCAGATTATGACTTGTTCTAGGCACCAATTTTTCTCTCACGCAATTCAACTCGATCAGGTCACAATACTGCTCAACCGAACTAGGCCAGGGCCATCACTCTTTTCAATGCTGTCTTCCTACCTGCTCGCCCCTGATGCCCTGTCCCTTGTTGCCCACCACTGCATTTGTTCGTTCTCAAATATGATTTCGTTGATTTGAAGGCATCGGTTGCCGATAAGCCTTCGGAAAACAATTTACACCTTCTTGTTCTTCTTCAGCCTTTGGCCACCTCATGCTGAGTATAGATCTCTTCCAAATTTCTCCACTTTTGGCGGTTTTGTGTCATGGCTATCCAGTTTCTTCCGGCCACTGTAATGAGACCGTCTGTCCACCTAGTCGTCCAGTCTTACCACATTCCTCCGTCCCGTCTGTGGTCTTACACATTACTAATAAAAGCTAAATAAACTTACAATCAGTACGACTTCAATAACTCCACTTTTGGCGGTTTTGTGTCATGGTTCTTCCGGCCACTTTAATGAGACCGTCTGTCCACCTAGTCGGTATTGTCTTCCCACATTCCTCCATCCTGTCTGTGGTCTTACACCTTACTAGTAAAAGCTAAATAAACTTACAATCAGTATACGACTTCAATAAAAATATCTCCACTTTTAGCGGTTTTGTGTCATGGTTCTTCCGGCCAGTTTAATGAGACCGTCTGACCACTTAGTCGGTATTGTCTTACCACATTCCTCCATCCCGTCTGTGGTCTCTTACTAGTAAAAGCTAAATAAACTTACAATCAGTACGACTTCAATAAAAAACCAACAACATTTTTGGCATACCGACGTAAAAACATACTTCGCATCATGCGTCCTAATATTTTATTATCAGAAACCATACAACGTATATTTTATTACCGCTTACATGCTACCTATCCTACCTTCACGACCTTACATCACTCAACAACCCAGTTTATTTTTAAAACCAAGGCTCACTCAACCTCGGAAACAAAAACACATAAAAAATCCCGAGACAGTCTCTATTACCGAGCATTTATGGCCCTACTCGTAACCTTTAGAATCCTATCATATATTATGCTATGCCTCCATCATTTGCATATCTCGGCACGCGATGTTTGGCTCTTGACTCTTGGCCGTTGGGGACAAATGTTGGCGGTGGACATTTTACATAAATATACATGACGTTATCTTGCTTTAATAGAGGTGTATCGGATGTGGGGGTTTTGTACGTGGTAACTATTACATATGTAGGTACGTACATAGTGAATGCCATACAAAGGTCTAAATTAGAGATGCAACGGATATCCGGTAACTATTCGGTATCCGGCTTATCCGGCCGGTTACCAGATATTCATAAATTTGCTAAAAAATCCTTTAAAACGGACATGAAATAAGACAACAGCTATAAAATTATGATAAGTTCTATTAAAAGCATATGTATGTAATCTAACGTCTCTAACTCATCGCACCGCACTAAAAAAAGTATTTTTTAACAAGTTAAAAATTAATATTTATAATCAACAAGTGGCATGATCACTCCCGATGAGATCCGAAACCGCCCGAAATTATCTAATCGCGTTGCCCGCAGCTGTACGACGCTGAACATGTCACTACTTGCTTCAGAGACCTACTTACTCTCCGCCGGAGCTCCGGCGGCCGGATATCCGGCCATGCGGCCTCGCAGTTCGCCGAATATCCGTTATTCGGTATCCGGCCAAACAACTATCCGATGCATCTCTGGTCTAAATATCCGGTCGTATATACAGAGTGAAACAGACTCATCACGAAGCCGTCAACCAAGCATTCTGTACATCAAACTAAGTACATCATCAAACTACGCAGAAAATTATTGCTGGGAAACTCCTGCAATTATTTTCGCGACTGTTTTTTGGGTGAAAAATCACGTTTCACACAATGTAACGCATTCAATACATTGTGCTGATGGATGCAAAGTTGGAACTTTGCCCCCAATATCTTCTAATCTAAAATGTTCCCAGGTATGGTCTAGCTAGAACAATAAAATTATCGCCATTACGGGGAGAACAAGTACCGTTCAGCTTCGTTAAGAGTACCTACTTTTACACTCATTCTATAAGTAAATTCAATTCTCAAAAACCTCCATACGGAATACCATCGAGAGCATCTAACGCGAATATAATAGAAAGCTTATATTTCGGCAACACAATTTTACTTGCTTCGTTCCGTCATTTTAGAAATTAGTCGTCTTGCAGCTTGATAAAAAACAATTTTGAATTGTTAACTAATAAGTTTTTAGTTTGCTCAAAAGTTGAATCAATCCGAAATAATACTCCACTACCATCCTTTTACGATTGATCATCCAGTCTTTCGTGGTCAGGTACAAAATAGGGCGTAATTTGATCTGAGGTTTAAATATGCTAGGTATTTATTGTACTTAAGGCGTCTACATGAACTAAATTAGCAACTCTATTTGTGGTAATTCAAACTTCGTTTAAATAAATAACAATGAAATGAAATACTGTTAGAATAAAGTTCTAATCAGCTTGCACTACAAAGTGGTTGTAACGTCAGTCACTGCGGGCCGAATATTGCGAAATGAGTGTTTTCCATTGATTTACAAAAAATCTATTGATTGAACTAAAAAAATAAAACACTATGATGCTAATATGTTACTTGTAGAATTATTTGCCAAAAAATCATAATGATCGCATATGTATTTTAGTATGGTTTTTACTCTATAAAGAAATTTTTAGAGATAAGTTCGTGATTTTTTGTTATCGAGTAAAATTAATTCTATTTCACTATCATACTAGCATAATATCCTGAAGAACATATATTTTTCTGGTTTTGTTAAGTGCTTTTAATCATATACTTTCAGGCATTATAAAACTCGCGTTTAGCTCCTGTAGTCGCCTTAATCAAAGGTTAATAAACATTTATGTAACGTAAAAGAATGGTAAGAACATAATTGCTATGGCCATGTTCTCTCTGACCTACAAATTACAAAAACCTATGAAACTTTGAATTTCGCGGGCTACCCTGGCGCTTCCGCCTTTTAATTTCAATTTCCATTCCACGCATTCGAATCAGAATTATAATATAGTTGCTGTCAGTTAAGATCGCAATAGCGGTCATTGACCCACCTACATTTATTAAAGTAACATTGAAATCCAAAAATAAACCTGTTCAAGTAAATATATATATAGATAAACCATTTATTTGGTGCTCACAAAAGACATAGCACAACACACAGAACTACAATTTATATGATTAAAAAAAACAAGGTGCCAAAATACAAAAAGAAAAACATATTTACAAAATAAGTATAATATTATAATATATAGTAAGTAATAAGTATAATATATAGTAATAAGTACACCATGACATAAGTCAAGCCAAGTCTTAAATTGCCATCTATCGTGATCTTGAACATTGTTTCTAATGAAAAACGTTACATGGTTCATTTGTTTTGGTTCGTAGGTACGAAGAGATATTGGGGAAAGGGCAATGACCGCTATTGCGATCATAACTGGCAGCAACTATAGTAGTGACATGGTTATCTCTACTAGTGAAAATCTAGAAGTATTGATAGATAGACTTAACAGTAGGAGGTAGCTAAATAGATTAGAAGAAAACACGACGGTTAAAGTTATATCTAAGATTAAAACGTTCCTATCCACTAACAGTTCTCTTTACGTTTCAGCTCGGCCCTGTTCAAGACAGGCGGAGTGCGCGGGCATCAGCAGTACCTCATGCGTCCGTACGCACTACGACCCCGTCACGCGCTGCCTCTGTGGAGACAACAACCCACCTGTGAACGGACAGTGTGACTCACAGACTAAAGGTAAAGAACTTTTTTATTTTCGATCTGTATTGTTCCACTGTATGGGTGCTTACATAAAGAAGCAGGTTTCCGGTACGGGCGAGTCTGTACCGATCGGTGCAGGGTTCACTTGCATATAGTTTAAACCTGCTTCTTTATAAGCGAGCGCTTATGATAATATAGAAATGAATACCTGCACCGATCGGTACCGACTCGCCCGTACCTGTAACCTGCTTCTCTATGTAAGCACCCTTTCCCTGTATCATCGAATCCGACTCGGCTGGGCCAGCCTATTAGGCTTGTGTCCTGAAAAAATCTAATTAGTCCGTCAGTTCGACTATCAAAAAATATTTGACACCTATTTTTTCTTTTGTTACGTAAATCAAAATTGACGAAGATACGACGCTTTTAAAATTCTCAATACGTCACGCCGTGCTATAATTTTTAGTGCGTTGTGATGTCACGAGCCCCCACTCTCGAGTTTTGATGCGTTTTATCTTACGTGTCCATTATTTTCCAATACTATAACTGACGGACTACCTAAATAGATTTGTAATTAATTGATGGTGGAAACTAGCCTATTGCGCGATATGATCTCGTCCAACTTACCACAATGTCTCAAGACGAAAGTCTATGACCAGTGTGTGTTGCCAGTGATTAGGTACATACGGGACCGAAACGTGTACGCACATAAGGCCTCATTAGAAAGCCTAAAGTCATCCAAAGGGCATTAGAGAGGGCTATGCTCGGAGTTTCCTTGCGTGGTCGAATCAGAAATGAAGACATCCGCAAGCGAACCGAGGTTACCGACGTAGCCCGAAGAATTGCCAAACATAAGTGGCAGTGGGCAGGGCACATTGCTCGCAGAACGGATGGCTGATGGGGCTGAAAAGTTCTAGAGCCTACTGAAAAAAAAAAAATATATCGCTGGACATGAACACACATCGCCATCTAGTGCCACACTAAGCAACGAGGCTTGTATCGTGGATACCAGATAGTTGATATACTACATAGAAACTTTTTGTTTGTAAATACATACTTATTATACATATAAACATCCATGACTTGGAAACAAATGTCCATGCTCATCACACCAAACATTTGCTCCAACCGGGATTCGAACCTGGGACCCTAAGAACGTAAGGCAGCCTCACCACCGCTGCGCTATTCGGGTCGTCAAAAAGACGTAGGTGGACTGATGACCTGGTGAAGGTTGCGGGAATCCGCTGGATGCGAGACGCACGGGACCGGTCAATGTGGCGACACTTGGGGGAGGCCTATGTCCAGCAGTGGACGTCTTTCTGCTTGCAACTGTCCTTAAAACTCCAACTAGGTACTATCGAGGACACTCCCGCATCACCACTAAGCTAATTTTTGCTTGCACTTACAACATCGAAACGCTCTCTAGCCCCACCCCGTTGACTTTGTATAAAAATAATGAATAAAAAGATACCGTTCGCCAGAGCGCACTGACGACGCACGCCTAACGAGAGTTATTGTTATTTTGCGCGCCAAAGTTGACGCTTTCATAACAGGCCTAAACTTTAAGGGGGCGTGGCTCGACGCCTCCGCATGATTTAAGAGCCTATACTACCACAGATTAGCAACTCTATTTGTGATGGTTCAAACTTCGTTTGTAATACTGATAGAATAACGTTCTAATCAGCTTGCACTACAAAGCGGTTGTTACGTCAGTCACTGCGGCCGAATAGTGTGAAATGAGTGGTTTTTATTCTTTATAAAATCAAATTTTCGTCTTAAGGAAAAATGAAAAAACATAAGACCTGCTTTATAGTTAGTTCAGTTAGTATGCAAAGTTTCATGATCTAATTTGAAGTACTTTTTGAATACCAGCGGTTTATTGTTCGATTTGGAGGTAACTTTGGGATTTTTTTCTATCGAGAAAATTTTATGACATCGTGTTTGCGCCAAACATAAGACCTAACATTAATCCTCAACTTTACCATAATTATATTTATTTCAAAATTAATGCTGCAGTATTTTAGGCGTAACGGAGGATCATGCTAAGCCATTTGAGGTAGGATAGGCCCTAAAGCGAAAAAAAAATTTACTGATCAGGCGGAAAAGACCACGACTGTAGCACTCACCCTAACACTGAAAACCTACCTACTTTACTTACTTATTTCTTATCACCTCCAACAATTTATTTAAATAACTTTCTAAAACTCACTTCACCAACATTTCGTGTCTAAAATTCATAATTGTAGCGACCGCGAGTAAATTATTACTTAAATTAGAACTCTTACTTAGTACTTATATTTGAAAGATTTATATCTTTAATTCGTGTATGGCACGTAAGCTTTTGAATTCTTACAAATGAAACACGAACTCCTTGGTTTTCTTTTGTCCTGATAAGGATTCAGGGTCGCTAAAAGCTGTTCATTATAAATATTATGGGTTAATATTCTGTTATCAGGCTTGTTATGGGTTGTCGTGACTTTGATCCTGGTTAACGGTGAAATTATGATCAAGATAATGCTTGTAAACCCCTTGGCCACAAGCTACACGTTCTAGTAATACGCGTCACGCGACGGTAAATGCGCAAAAAAACAAATTTTCAAGCGACTTCCAAAAAGAGGAGATTCTCAATTCGACTGTTTTTTTTGTGTTTGTTACCTCAGCGGGTCTAAAATGGCCGCTATAGCAGAATCTACGCAGAATCTTAGCACGAATCACGTTAAAAAATTTAAATTCTAAAATGGACTTTATGCCAAATGACATAAAGTCCATTTTAAGAATTTTAAATTTTTAACGTGATTCACGAAATGATTCTGCTAAAGCGGCCATTTTAGACCCCCTGAACTTTCGACTGGGTGAACCGATTTTGATGATTCTTTTTTTATTTATTAAATAAGTGTCACGACGTGACTTTTGGAGAGATGCTACGCACAAATCCTTGTTTTTTTTTTCATATTTTTTGCTTTTATTAAAATGTTAATTAGGCTTTTACTTATTTTTAATTTTTTGAAGTGAAAACTTCTTTAGGCGTGTTGAGCACTTTTTGGGTGAAGGAAAAACATTGAACTCATCGTCACGTAACGTAACGTGCGGTCACGCTTTGTAGCCGTTCGTAGCACTCGTAGCACCCGCTACGGCGTAGCACCACATAGGCATGCGCGGGGCATTACCAGTGCTACGACTGGGGCGGGGCCTGTGTACTTTTTGTTTTCACTTCTATCGGCAGTCCTCAAAGACTGCTCCGATTTTATAAGCAAATCATCATGGCAAAATGAATTTCTTTGATAAACTAAATAAAAAAAATATGACTGTACATAAATATTGGTAATGATTTCTGTAAAATGTGAGATATAACCAAAAAACGGCAAATTTAAAATATTTGTATAGCATTATGGAGGACCTAAAACACCGCCACCGTACTGGCGCTATCTAGACACTTATTAGCGTACCATAGGTAGAATTTTTTTTTGTGTTTGTGACCTCAGAACTTTCGACTGGGTGAACCGATTTTGATGATTATTTTTTATATCTATACTAATATTATAAAGAGGTAACATTTGTTTGTAAGTTTGTATGTAGGGGTAATCTCCGGAAGTAATGAACCAATTTTAAAAATTGTTTCACTGGTAGAAAGCTACATTATTCGTGAGTGCTTTAGGCTATATTTTATTCCCGTACTCCCACGGGAACAGGAACTACGCGGGTGAAACCGCGGGACGTCAGCTAGTATTAAATAAGTTTTGCAATCATGTCACCACGACGCAACTTTTGGCGAGATGCTACGTACAAATCCTTGTTTTTTTTTTTCAAATTAATTGCCATTATTAAAATTAAAATAAGAAAATTAAGCTTTTATTTATTTTATTTTTAATTCTTTTTTATTAGTTGTTGTTATAGCGGCAACAAAAATACACATTCTGTGAAAATTTCAACTCTCAACCTATTACGGATCATGAGATACAGCCCGGTGACAGACAGCGGAGGCTTAGTAATAGGATTCCGTTGTGTACGCCGTATCACTCAAGTAGCATCGCCCCAGGCCGTGAAATGGCCTAATAGTGGTCCGGTTTACTAAAATCTTTTGGGGGAAAATATAATGACCACCAAAAATAACTTTGTGACCACTAACATCTATCACCTAAAATATCAATTGATCACCAAATGTATTAAATTGAGCACCAAATTTTAAAGAGGTGGTGGATGCCAAACTAGTTTTGCCTAGGCCGACTTGGGGCACTTTTTTTATAAACCATTCAGAAACGGGGCTCCGTCAACCGGGTTTCCCTCAACTCGGATGCAAGAGCATAACAGTTCGATTTCTGGTGGTCATTAACTAAAAAAAATAATTTATGGTTCTAATTTTACGATAAAATGGGGATTAATTTTGGTGATCATTTACTAATTTTGGCAATCAAAAGTGATTTTTTTGCCGTTACATTTTGCTAAATCTGGTGGTTCGTTAATTGTATGCCATATTTTTGTCAGGGTTTGGAATACCAATCTATACTAATATTATGAAGAGGTAACATTTGTTTGTAAGTTTGTAAGTTTGTATGTAGGGGGTAATCTCCGGAAGTAATAAACCGATTTCAAAAATCCTTTCACCATTAGAAAGCTACGTTCACCCTGAGTAACATAGGCTATTTTAACCCCGTACTCCCACGGGAACGGGAACTACGCGGGTGAAACCGCGGGACGTCCGCTAGTATTATTTAAATAGGTAACCCTGACAATAATAATATGGGTTTTCACTGATTTTTATCCTGGCTGTGTAAAGAGTTTAATAGTGTAAGGTCGGGTGTTTAGGAGACAAATGAAACGAATGATGTTCGAGAATACACTGACTATATTGGAATAAAGATACCTTATTATATACCTTACAACTACTACATCTCACCTTCCCCTTTATTTAAAAAAAAATAATAAAATTACATAATTATTATTTTTAAATTTTAATATGGTATACCTGCGCAGGGTATATTGCTAATCATAATATTAATTTAACCTAATAATGGCTTAAAACTACATCGTAATATTATAACATTAGAATATAATATTCTATATTAATTTACACGTCACTTTAGTCATTTTTATAAAGTTTAGTTCTATTTTTATGTACTACATATTCTTTTCCACTTTTCAAAATTTTAACATTAGTATCCATGTCATCAATAACTACATAAGGTCCCAAATATATAGGGTCCATTTTACTATCTGATATATTTTTTAATAATAACAAATCACCCTTTTTATAATATACTGGGTTTATATTAATATCATAGTTATTCTTTCTCTTAACCTTACTTTTAATTAAATTGCTATGTGCATCTTTTTGCGCTACTTGTAGCCTATATTTTAGCTCAAGAGCGTAATTGTCATGAGCATACAAAGGATCTACCGTATGTCCTTCTAAATTTGTCGGTAACACGCAGCGTTTGCCAAACACTAATTCATGTGGTGTGTACTTGGTCTCCGTATGTACTGTATTATTGTATGAAAAACACCAATACGGCAACCAAGTACTCCACGTACTTGTTTGATTCTCACAATTAATCCTAAGATACGCACCCATCGCTTTATGATTGTTTTCCAGCGCCCCAATACTTTCGTGATGGTATGCTGTAGACGAAATTTGGTTGATTTTTAAGATTTGACATACCTCTCTCATAGTACTTGATATAAACTCGGACCCACGATCGGTCGCTATTTCTCTAGGTATGCCATATCTTAAAATAAAATTCTCAACAAACGCACGAGCTACACTTACTGTATCTTTATTGTGTAGAGGGTACGCTTCCGTAAATTTCGATAACTCACACTGTAGAGTCAAAATATATTTGTAGTTATGTATATCTGTTGGTAGCGGCCCCACAATATCTAAAAATATTTTTTCTAGTGCTGAATTGGCAGTCGTTGTGACCTGCATTGGTTGCTTGGTGTGTTTAGAATGTTTTTGTTTCTTACACTGCTCACATTTAGAGACATAATCAGCGACATCTTTTTCCAAACTTGGCCAAAAATAATACTTTTTAATATTATTAACCATCCGCCTAACGCCTGCGTGGCCACTTGTGGGCAATAGGTGGAAGTCATTTAATATCACACGCCTGTTATCTATATTATTTATTCTCTGGACATTACTGACTACACAAATTCGTGGTCCGGACCACTTCTCATAACTTTTTATTTCATTTATAAGCCCACTTATAAAATCTTTATTGTCGTCGTTTCTTATTATGCATATTTCATTTATAGATAACTTTTTACATAAACGTAACAAGTCTCTCACCAATTCGACTCGCGTAATCGGAGATCGAGAAATTGTTTGTAAATAAATTATAGATTTACTGGGCACATATATAAAATATTTGTATCTCTCCACTGTTATTCCCTTTTTTTGTAAATAATTTAATTTCCTAGAGTTTATTAAAGAAAATTCAACAATATCCTTCGGTTTTTTAATTATTTCCACAACTCTCGGTTGATCAGGCCTCGAGCTTGTGTCTATATTATCCACCGACTGATTATTGATCTTATCATTATTCATATTTAATTGACGTAATTGTGCCCTAGTCATTACACTAACTATCTGTTCATTCATTGATTTTAAGTCTTCCGACGTAATTATTATTCGCGACAGTGCGTCTGCCACTGTGTTTGATTGTCCTTTCAAATATTCAATTGTAAAGTTATATTCTTCTAACTGCAGTCTAAATTTCAGTAATCTACTAGATGGATCTCTCATTGAAAATAAATAAACTAGGGGTCGATGGTCAGTCTGTATCTTAAACCGTCTTCCATATAAATAAGGTCGAAAATATTTAACACTCCATACTATTGCTAAGAGTTCCTTTTCAATAGTAGGATAATTAATTTCGGCTTTATTCAAACCTCGACTTGCGTAAGCCACTGGCCGTCCATCTCCGTTACATAACACCGAACCGATTGCAATACCTGAGGCATCGGTTTGTAATACAAACTCATTATTTTCTGAAAAATTTGGATACTGGAGGACAGGTGGGTTTATCAGGGCTGATTTTAACATTTGAAAAGAACGCTCACAGTCTTTGGTCCAATTATATTTAACGTTTTTGCAACACAATTTGTTTAAAGGAAATGCTAACTCGGCGAAGTTTCTAATAAACTTTCTGTAATAGTTTGCAAAAGCTACAAAACGCTTTAATTCATCTACATTTTGTGGCCTTGGATAACTTTCTACTACTTTAATTTTTTCTGGGTCTGGTAAAATACCCTTTCCGGAGACTGTATGTCCTAAATAAAGAATTTCTTTTCGCAAAAATGTACATTTAGTGGGATTTAATTTTAAATTTACTTTTCGTAATCTAGAAAAAACATCCATCAAATTTTGATTATGAATACTCAAATTTCTACCCATTACTACTAAATCGTCCTGGTAAACGAGACATTTATCATAATTGAGGCCAGACATTGCAATGGTCATCATTCTACTAAAACTGCTGGGACTAGACTTGAGCCCCATCGGCATGCGAGTCATCTGATACTGATTGTTACCTGTAGTAAATGCCGTGTAAGGCCTGCAGCTTTCTTTTAATGTAATTTGAAAAAATCCTTGAGCTAAATCTAAATGAGTAAAGTACATTGCACCTGCCAAAGAATCTAGTATTTCGGTGATGTTGGGCAAGGGAAATTTATCGTCCTGTATGTTTTCATTTAACTTGCGGTAGTCAATTACGACACGCCACTTTTTATTACCGGCTGCGTCACATTTTTTGGGGACCAACAATAATGGACTAGACCATGCACTTCGGGATGGCTCAATTATGCCGTCATCTAACATGTTTTTGACTTGTTTCTCTATTTCCGGTTTTTGAGAATAAGGAACTCGGTATGGTTTGGTATAGATTGGAACAGTATATGGTTTCATGTCTATTGTCTGTTCATAAATTGGGGTAGTGGATAATTTATCCCCTGGTAGATGGAAAATATCAGGAAATTTTGCACAAATACATTCTATCGATTTCTGTTCCTCTACATTTAAGCCTTTTAAGTTTAATGTGGAAAGTAAAGTTTTCACCCTTTCAGAATCCACAGTATTCCTATTAAATTGACAAATATAGTATTCATTTAACTTACTAGTGCTAACTTGAAAATAATTTAAATTTACATCTGTGTCTCGAGTATTTAAAATACGAATAGGCATTTTTCCGTTAATCGGTTTATTTATGCTACTCGCTAAATAAACACCATCACATAATTGTTGATTTGACACCACACACTCTTCTTTTAAGGTCGTATTAATGTAATGCGTGGATTCGCTACGAGCTGGTATAGTTAGATAGTATCCGTTACGCGTTGTCTGATTATTTTCGAACGTTAATGTTACTAACTTATAGTCATGGGTCAATTGTAACGTATTGACTTCGAAATTTAAAATAGCTCTGTAATGTGTTAAAAAGTCTTGACCCAAAATGCCGTCATTAATACACGGTAAATTTTTAAATACTGTAAATTTATATGGAAAACTATACTCATTATAATTAAGAGTTAAGTACACATAACCTTCAGAAAACAAATATCCACCAATACCTTTTACGCTAACTCTCTCTTTATGGTAAGGAATCTGTAAACGTTCTAAACATTCCAACTTTATTCCCGATATAGAAGCGCCCGTGTCAATTAGCATGTTATGATTATAGTTACCAATTTTAAACAACACCTTATTTAAAATGTTACACGTGAAGATGACATCAGTCACGAAAAAAATGATTTAATGACTCATTATTCGAAGTGCTCGTTGCTACCTGGCTATTCTCTGTTATGACATTGATATCCTTTTTCAACCCGACACCCCGGCCGCGGTTACTACGCGGTGGTCTATAAGTTTTGCGATAACGATTATTATAATTACCATGATAATAATTGCTATTACTATAACCATGTGGTACCTGTGGCCGATGACCCCGATGCTGGTGTGCATTTTGTGCACCACCTCTTGCACCGAAATTTCGTTGACCTCGGTAACCTCGTTGGGCTCGCCAACCCTGGTAATGCGACTGTCTATACGTACCTATAAGTTCTGATGAGCCACTGGGACCGGGTTTCTCCTCGTCTTGAGCTGCCTGGATTGCTTCTGTTAAAGAAGAAAAGTTACGCGCGGCAATTATGGTGCTTAATCGACGATCCCGCAAACCATCCGCAAATCGCTTGATTGCTAACTTCTCATTCATGGGTTTCAATAAGGCATACTTGGCTGAATCACTGTCAGCTTGCGATATCGTCAAATCTACAAAGAGTTCTGACATCTCTTTGCCGTAATCTGTAATTGTTTTACTGTCTTGTTTACAAAACTGTAATTTTGACTGAATTGAAATGTAACTTTTTTGGGGTAGTAGTAATTTACGCATATCCTTTGTAAGCTCTTCAACAGTCTCATATTTTGGAGACAATAATAACTTTGCAAGCTGGGATAACCTACTTTTCAATATAAACTGAATTAGTTTGTTTTTACATCCCGGTGTGTCTAACATAGTATCGTAATATTCGATATTTTCGATCAGTTGCTTAGTGTTATTAATGCTATCATCCATAACGGGCATAAGATGTAGCGCAGTTTTTAAATCGAATGAATCCGTCGCCATGGTTTGTAGTGGGTTTTTTTTCTCTCCTGTTAAACTACACAAAGAAATTATTTCTAAAAATAACCTATCGAACTCTTCACAAATCTTTTTAATTAATGTAATTTCGGAACTTGTATAATTTTTTAAGTTTTCTTTATAGATTTCTAAGAACTTATTGTACTTAACTAAAACAGAATTTGCCTCTGTTCTTTTTATCTCTGAAATCCTTCCTTGTCGGCGGCTAGGACCAATTTTTATCAAGTAGCTTCTTATAACTTTTAACTCGTTTAATATTATACCTAAATCCTCAGCCATAACACACTAGCCTTTAAATTCGTCACCAGTGCTTGTTTTAAGCTACGTATTTCATGTATTCGTAATTTCAAGAAAATGCACATAATAATTCTGCAGAAACTATTAGTTACTTATAAAACTATCTTTAAAATAAAACATAAATGTAAATATAAAACTTAAATACCATCATCATGAGACAGGTAGTTCCTAAAATTCACAAAATAGGTTGTAAAATACCTCATTATTACCTTGATTCACTTAATATTACCTTTTGGCACTGATATAGATATTAAGAATGATCACAACACTGCCTACTTTTTCACACCAACACTACACTAGCACGTAGAACGTAGAATTACGAGCCTTGATGATGCCATGAATTTCGCCGTCGTAGTTATATATCGAGAACTTCTGCCTTGCCAGGCTGCGGCACAGCACCCATGTATGCCTGCTGCCTGCGTAGAATACTGGAGTATCGCTTCAATGTCACCTCATCTATGCGACGCTGTATTTGCTTTTTGTGACAACGATTATAAAGCTTGTATACTATTATTAAAAGGCCGATCGCCAATATGGTACATATCACCACCAAAATAGTATTTGAGGTCTCCTGTAGCTGCTGCGTACGAGCCGTATTACTACCGACTCCAGCGGTCTGAGCAATCACCACTTCTTCCTTGCTGTTTGTGTTTCCCATTTTTCAAAATTATAAATCATGCACGAATACGCAACAGTAAAACACGCTTTGTGCTCAGGGAGCCCAGTGTATTTTTGCTTCATTTTAAAGTCCACATTAACTGCACTGATTGTTTATAATATTTTGTCCTTTTATGGTACACACGCGCGCGCGCCCGTGCCGGCTACTGTTACTGGCAGGGTCGCCATGTAAGGTCGGGTGTTTAGGAGACAAATGAAACGAATGATGTTCGAGAATACACTGACTATATTGGAATAAAGATACCTTATTATATACCTTACAACTACTACATCTCAATAGGGTAACATGTGATCGAGGTTAACGTTATTATGACGTGAAGGTTGGCTGCTAAAAAAGCAAGGAAATTAATAAGGGCAAGGGTAGAAGTCCTCTTATCGTAGTAAAAGGTAATAAAATAAAACGTAACGTTTTTTTAAGTGTTCCAGTTCACACCCAGCTGCTCTAGTTCAAGATTGTTTAACACGCTGACTGTCTACTTATTTATGTCTACGTCTAGATTACTTAAAGTCTACTGCGACCTATAAATTATTATAAAAAAATAATATAACTTCCCTTTTTGAATCGGATATATTTTTTTAACAATTATTATTTTATTTTATTTTTTGCACGGAAGCCTGTGTTATTTTGAAATAAAAGTAGCTTTAGTTAATCTTTATAACATCCGCTATTTGCCAGTAAATTCCCGTCAAAATCGGTCCACCCATTTCGGAGATTAGCCGGAACTAACAGACACCCACACAGAAAAAAAGGAAAAAAAAAATGTTATAAGTACCGTCTATATACTTTCATATGCATTTAGTAAAACAAATACACATCTAAATTTTAGGTGTTTATTTTTATATATTTATATGCTTAACTAAGTTTGAAGTGGCTTTCGTGAAAGACGTTACACCGTACCCGGGCTGTTAGTCACCGTAAAGTGATATCCACTCAGTGCGATACGAAATACCAATATTTTGACATTCTCGGTTGTCATCAAAGTTCGGTGTACAACCGAAGCTTGATAGTCACTGGAGATAAAAAAGATACGTAATAGCCCTAGATTGTAACATACTTACATTGGACCCCGCCACTGTTGATTCTGGCTTTCAGGAGTTACAGTGGTTTGGGAATAGTGTGGCGGGCTTGTCCCAAATAAAAAAATAACTAAAATATATTGGACCCGTTCTTCTCCCAACAGCCCTCTACCACGTCTGCGCCAACAGCGACGACTGCAACGACGGGTTGATCTGCGGCACTCCCAACATCACCGGCACAGCGCCTCTACATCTCCGGGTCCACGCGCCCACGGACAAGATCTGTCTCTGCGATCCCGACACAGGTTTCGTTGAAAAGGAGCATACTTGCAGCGGTGAGTGGTGTCTCTTTGTGTTTTGGGTGGAGGAAATGTTAAGAAACAGGGGCTGCGATTCTCTACACCAATGACCTCTCTATCAAAATCAAAATCAAAGCATTTATAGAAAAGTAGGCCAGTTACAGGCACTTTTGAATGAGGGATTTTCTTTTTAGCTCTTCCCTAGTCGCTGGATAGATGGCGCTAGGAGTTAGTATGATAATGCAAGGAACGGAACCTAATAAAACTGATTTTTAACAAAGCGCGAGAAAACTAGGTTATATTCGGAAGGCAAATGAAAGTGTCAGTAAACGAGAGTATGTGACGTGACACAATGTTTTTTTTTTTCAAGTGTTTTGGCTTTGGCACCAACTATCATAGTAAGTTCAACGCCATCTATAGAGTTTTTGGAAACTAAGTTTTTTTTTAATAACAAAAAAAGAAAACCTCTCATTGTCGAAACAAAGATGAAAATTAAATGTAGCTACAGCCCCCAGTCACAAGACTTAAAAACTCTATGGAGAAGAACGGGCAAGAAACTCCATGGACACTCTTTTAAATCAAAATATTGTCACAAAATCTTGGTTACATCATTCATGTTGAGATGGTATATTATGTGAGAACAATTTAGCAAGATGTGCACCTTAAAAGTGCCCACAGTAAAAACAAAACAAAAAAATACAATTCAAAAACCAAGATAATTCATTCAAATAAGCCATGGCAACTAAGAGATGACCAGTCACAACTGACAGCGCCCGTTCACGGACATGACGCATGGATCAGCACCATTTAACTCATCCCTACTAATAAATATCTATATATATATCCTTCTCTATCCCTTCTTCCTGAATAGTGCCTCTAGAGCAATCTTTTTAGGGTTCCGTACCCAAAGTGTAAAAACGGAACCCTATTACTAAGACTTCGCTGTCTGTCCGTCTGTCTGTCACCAGGCTGTATCTCATGAACCGTGACAGCTAGACAGTTGAAATTTTCACAGATGATGTATTTCTGTTGCCGCTATAACAACAAATACTAAAAACAGAATAAAATTAATATTTAAGGGGGGCTCCCATAAAAAGGATTAGGGTTGCGGGACTGTTCGAAAGAGATACCGTGGCCCCGGAACACAAAGGGCGATGAAGGAACATGGATGGGTTTTAGTCAGTAAAAGTCCGACACTCCCTCCTGCTCCGCCCAGAGCGGGAGGGGTTATTTGATGATTTCCCATCCGAAAAAAAAAAAAAAAAAAAAAAGGGGGGCTCCCATACAACAAACGTGATTTTTTTGCCCTTTTTTTTGCCGTCTAATGTTATATATAATGGTACGGAACCCTTCGTGCGCGAGTCCGACTCGCACTTGGCCGGTTTTTTTCATTAAATTAAAGTTTACTGTACCTAGACACATCCCTGTCATTTCCTTTTTTTCAGCAACATAGAAGTAAAGAAAATGACACCCTCTAAAAATGACAAAAATGCCCCATTTTTACGGCCGTGTTTAAAGGACTACCAGATAAATACGAAAACTTTTGAACATACAAAAAATTTATAAGAACCTAGCTGATTCTTTCTTAAAATTTTAAAGTCAAAAATAATTTAATTGGATCAGTTTTCGAGGAGAAAAAAAAGAGGAATTCGAAACGTTGATCTCGTCAAAATGTTTGTGATATAATCAGTTTGAGCTGCAGCTGACGCTCTCTACGGGAGCAGACGCCCTACTCTCGTCCGTATATTCGGATCTATCCGTTTCTCTCACTCGCACTCATCTGCAGACGTGCACGAGAGAGACAGGCTTGACATAGCGCGACGGCACGGCAACAGTTTCTTCAAATTCCTCGCAGGTCCTGTTCCCTCTTAATTAGTTTTGTCAACTTAAAATGTTCTCAGGGCAACTACGGTACTTCTCAAGTTATTATGCCTTGTGACTGGGACTGTAGCTTTGTTTTTTTTTGTATATTTGACATTCAAAAGTGCTGTAATGGTCTCATTGAAATAAATGGTTTGAGTTTGAGTGTCACTACCGGGATTCATTGTGAGTGGGAACCGTAATCTAGCACGTTAACAAAGTGTGGGTTGGTGAATATTTTAATTTTATACCTACACTATCTGTAAAAATACACTTTATTTTGGGCCTGAAAACCCGATTTATTTTCAATTAATTGCCAAATTCGATTTTTAGTTGCTTTGAAATCAATAAATAGTTGAGTCATTGAGTTGAAAAACCAGTGACGTCACAGTTGGCTATTGCCATACAAAATCTATGAGAGAACCGCGTTTTGACAGGTCTTAAAAAGTATCTCAATTGATTGGTGTGTCATATAACCCATTTTTTTGTTTTATTCATTGGTTCTCACGATTATATTATATTCTTTTATTTACTTTTTTAGTCAAAATGGGTCTGTTCTGGTTATAAGATGCTTTTGTAATGATTATTGTCTGTTTATATAAAGTTCCTGATTTAATGATATTTTGATTGCAGATGCCGATATCCTGAAGACGTCTCTGCTAGCCATCTTCCTCGTATCATGCATAAGAAAATTTTTAGCGAATTAATTAAATAAATTCACTGATTTCATTTTCATAAACTTTTGTGACAATCACGTTTTTTAAGGCTATTGGAAAATCTGGACTTTAAAATTAATACGGAATTTCCAAACATAAAATCAGAAATTGGAATATCCATTTTATTCAAGGAAAATAACATCAGATCAGTTCAATCCCAACTTTTGAAGAACAATCCATGAATATCGTTTTTTTTCCGGATTTTCCATATGTAGAATTATTTGTAGATTAATCACGGGTTTTTAGAAGTAATTTAAAAGAGATATATGTAAAATAAAATTTTACAATAAAAAAAAACAGTTAAAGCTAAAATATATTTGCGAATTTATTCATTTATTACCACTTGAGAATTTAGTACAAATACACATAATTTAGCTTTTAAATAAAACAAAAAATTAAAATTGCTTAGATTAAATACATCAAATAATAAAAACGAAATAACATACGTCCATTAATTGTAAGATTAATGTAAATAGTTTTAATATCAAAATAAAATTAAGATTCATTATTTAAATAAAATTTACAGAATGAACAAATGATAAAACATATCAAAAACAAAAACTAGATAGGTAAACCAGTTTCAATATTGTACCTACACTTCAACCAACTTATCCGTGAAAGCGGGAAAACACAGAACTAAAATAAATGTACCAAATGTGACATGACGATGCAATTTTTTTGACAAGCAGCGCCAAATTGAAATGCATTCTTAACCCCCGACGAAAAATTGACGGGGTTTAAATTTAATAAAAATGGTTTTGTTTTATTTTACGAAAGATTAGACCAATTTAGTATGACCGAGTGGTCATACTAAATTAAATAATAAATTTTTCGTCGGGGGTTAAAAATAGTATCTAATGATAGGTTTAATATTTGCTCAAACAAGCAGCTCAAAATAACAAATTTTTGCTCTTTCAAGCAAAAACTTTGACAATGCTCAAGTTAACTTACTTTCTTATTAAAAATAATTACTATCAATATAAGAGCACAACAATCCACCCGAAACTGTCAAATTTTCCCAATCAACGTTAAATCTAATGCGATAGCCAGTGGCGTATCTAGGTAACCAAGGGCCCTGGTGCAAATAAAAAATGGGGCCCCACTACTATCTAGTTAAATTTTATGAAGTAAAAATATTAAAATATACAAATAATTTAAAAATGCTTAGTTACTTTGTCATCAGCTCTTTTTCGTACACTGCAGGGCAGGTAATAAAAATATTAAACAGTAATGACATAAATTACAATGAATACTTAGTATTTTCTATTGGACATAAGTCCTATAGAAAAGAAACTATTTTTTATTTCGTTTTAACTGAAAATTAAATTTTCGAAAGTTCAGTTCGTTCGAAGGTTTTCTGGTAAGGATTCGAGGGCCCCCTGAGCTTGAGGGCCCCGGGGCACTGCCCCGCCCTAGCCCCTAGGTAGCTACGCCACTGGCGATAGCGGTAAAGTTTAAAATCTATTAATGAATTCTGAACCAAATATATTTATAAAAGTTTGCCATCGACACGCTAAGAAATAGAAAGTAGACGGCCGACATAAGAAGAGTCTGTTATCTGTTCATTCTGTAAATAAGAGCTTAAACGTAAAGCTTAAAATAGCATTTAAAGTAATTTTAGACGTAACTTGTGGTTTTTAGTGAGCAAAACGCATTTTTTAATTTATTATTTTTGTAATAGTAAGATTTAGGCTAAGGCAGGCAGTTTAAAGCAGGAAAAAGTTCAATTTTTATTAGTTTCCAGTAGATTTTATTTATTTCTTGACGAAGAAACACCCTGTATGCAAATGTATAACCACCCCTTTATTTCTTGCTGTAAACAGTAGTTTGAAGTAAATAATAATTTAGTATCTAAGTTAAATAAAGACAACTAAACATAATATTTGATTTGCTATTTTATAAAAATTCTGTCTTAAAATAACGAATTATATTCATACATATAAATTAAAAAGAATAAAGGCTACATGTTGTACTTTTAATGAAAAATTTTAAAATCATGCATTTAAGAATTTTATTGTAAATCAATTTTCAACACACTTGTTCGTAAAGTGAGCCATAACACATCGCTCGTAGGGCCATAAACGAGAAAGTAAGAAAAAAGATATCATCACTGACTGGTGCACTTAGAGGAATTGTCCGATGTCTCCCACTAAGAGTCAGATCTCGATTATTTAATAGAAGTATGGGGAAGTGCTGCCAAAAGCCAAAACTCACCTTAAAAAGCTACAAACATCTCAAATTAAAATTATTAAAGTCTTATTCAATTATGATTACTTAACTTCTCAAAAGGTTTACAAAGAAACTAAATTAATGAATATTGGTCAAATTTATAAATATAACACTTGCTTTTGTACGTAAAATAATGAATAGAGACATACACACACAAATAACATTTACAAAAAGAATGCAAATACAAAAGCGCATTACGAGGCAGGCTAACCATATAATTTTAAGAGCACCCAGGACAAACTACGGTAGAAAGACTGTCGTATATGAGGGGGCTGAACTCTATAACTCTTTACCTAAAGTAATCAAGGAATCGAAATCACTTCTAACTTTTAAGAGACTATTTAAAACAATAAAACAATAATTTATAAATTGTAAGTTTTGCCGTTTTTTATAACTTAATTTTAGTTTATTACCAAGCGAAATCGTCGCTTATTGTATCTTTATTATTATGTTTTTCCTCATAGAAGTGAATAATTGTATTCTTTTTGAGCGAAATAAATGTCAAACCCGTAATAAACCGAACTATAACACACATGCACATCCCTACAAAGTTAAGTTAATACTTATCTGCAAATTATATGCGAGTAAACAGAGCATTTTCAATTTAACCGGGTAATACAGTTTTTTTTTTGTAACAACAAAGAGGTTTTATCCCGCTGAAAATCCATTTAAATGAAAAGAAAATTTAAATGAATATTTAGAAAAAAAATGAAAATTTAATTGAAATAAATAAATGTGTGACGAAAAAACATTTGTTATTATCAAATTATGTAAAATTCACAATAATGTGTTATAAAATATTTGCATTTTACCACTAAAATTATAATTTTGAAGTAGGCTGTATGGCTATGTAATCAATCATTCTATATTCGGCGAAAGCAGCGGTGGCCAAGTGGTGGTGGCCCCGACTTCGAACAGTAAGTCGTGGGTTCGAACCCAGACAGGCGCATTACTTTGTGTAATTTATTTCATCACCACTGCTCTCAAAAACGGTTAAGGAAAACATCGTGAGGAAACCGGCATGTTCTAGAACCAAAAAATTCGAAGACATGTGACATCTACCAATCCGCACTGGGCCCGCGTGGTGGATTATAGCCCATACCCTCTGATCGAGAGGAGGCCTGTGTCCCAGCAGTGGGAACATTAATGGGCTGATGATGATGATGATGATATTCGGCGTGTGCAAAAAAAAAATGCGCGCTGTTTCAGATAATTTTCATATTATTTTATTTGTATCGCATTTGTTGCTGTGTGGTAAAACGATTTATGCAATACATGTTTGTTTTTTCCCTGCAAGTGTGTTGAAAAAGTGCATAAATGAAACTCGTGAGGAACTTGCTCACAAGACACTCGGCTGATTTACGCCCTCGCCTATGGCTCGGGCTGCGACCCACAGCCTCGTGTTTTGAACAACTCTCACTTGTATCATATACTATTATTGTATGGAAACTTACTTACACATCTTGGAGTGAATTAAATTATAATATTTGAAACTGTAGAACAATTTTTAGAAAATAATTATTATGTAATGTTTGAGAATTAATAAAGAGTTTAAAATTTTATTGTTGTTTTTATTTATATTTATGAGCCTCATAATAGAAAGCACATAAATCTTCAACCAACTTAAATCCGTGCAGGCGGGAAAACACAGAACTAAAATAATGTTGGTACATTTTGTTTGACATATTGAGGAATTTGTTCTTGACAAGTAGCGCCACCTAGAACGGCACACCTATATGTTCATACCACGGAACAGAAAAAACAGTGGAAGTGCAATGCACCAAAATTACTACAGGAACCGCTGTCGCCAAACTCACACAAATAAACCGATAATCATATACTGCACTACAAAGAAACAATTCGTTTGATTTGTAGTTTTAAGTTTAGTCAAAATTAGCCTACATCACAGATTTGGAAATAAACCCTGACATTCTACAAATAAGATTTATTTTGCTATAACGGCAAAACGTATTTACGGTCTATAGTCACACTAAGATTCGATTGACGATTCAATTCCGCTACTCGACCATAGATGGCGCTATTCTCAAGGGTCGCAATTATCAACTTAATTGCGTTAAACATACGGTTGACATTTGCGTGATCGATCGAATTCTGCTGCTACTCGGTCAAGGCCGCACCACGTAGCACATTGAAATTCTTTATCGATATCGATAGATACCCGATATTTTCAATTAGCATAAATAAGATTTGTTAGGAGTACATTTATTTATTTGGTACACAAACCACTGTTCATTTTAAACCATTAATTAATAGACATACAGACAGACAAACAGACAGGTAAATTTAAAATTAAATAAAAGTGCTGTATGTATGCATGAATACTTGTATATTCAAATTTTACATAAAGACTGCAACGTAATGAAAATAGTAAAGTTCAGAGCATATCGTGCTTGATTTGGTTGGCATCCAATTAACTCTACCCGTTGCATCTATCCATTTCTCATTGATGCTTAAAATATGTTAAAGGACCTACTGATGTCTAATTAGTGATCAATGCAACGTCTCAATCATTAATAAATTATAATAATTATGTTACTACTTAAAACATTGATTATATTTTTGCTTCATCGCATTTAAGCGACCTTAAATTGGGACACGAAATTTACTTAAAAAAAATTCGGGTATGAATGAAGGCGACCTTATACTTGTATTGTAATGTAAAACTAAATAAATAATGAAACAACATTGTTTAGGTATTCCTTGTATCGATATCAATCGACAAATTCAATATTCGACTTGACCACATCACTACTTGAGTAGCGAAGTGCTTTCGACAATAAAAATCAATCCAAAATAAACTTTCTCTTAATTGCATAAGGTTGATTTTGACTAACTGTTCTATTAAATATTAGCAAATTGAAACAAAACAAGATTTTTATTAGAAAACAATGAAAATCGTACTTTCCGATGATACGGAATACCTCCATTTTTAAGATTTTTTCTCCTACTATCATTTTTGCACTCTAAAACGGAACAATACGGCATAGCTAGGTAGATATGAATTTGTCGCGAGACTAGCGACTCAACGCGATGTCAGAACGCGACTGGGATCGGTTAAGCGTAACAACGCATAATTATTGTGACACGCGTGCCACGCCTACTTAGCACTTCCAGTGGGTTCATACTATAAATCTGTATGTTTTCATCGTGACACCAGACATTATAGCTAGGACAAAGTCTTCAGGGATGAGACAGCGAAGAGTAATTATTGTGATCCATAATTAATTACCAGTAATGGAAAAAAGTAGGTACCTACATATCTTTTAATTGCTTTTTATTCACCACTTAGGCAGATAAAGCATAAGATGGCAAATCGTAGGCTTTAATCCGTCTTTGACTCATACGGGTGGAAAATACATACCACGTAAGTACTTATTTTATTCAAGTTCCCAGAAACGACATGATAATCACTCTATTAAAACCTGCTTTTTATTCCGCCTAAAATAATAACCTATTTTCTTTTTATGGCATCATTAAATATAGCGCCATCTATTATCGAATAGCTGAACGAATACAAACTTGATGCTTCTAATTAGCTATTGCTTTCTGGTCAATAGATGGCGCTAAATAAAGTTAGAAAGTGCAATTTGAAAACCACAATCTTAATAAATACAATACAAAATGGGCGATGATTGTATAGTTTTTCATTCAAGGATCTTTCAATTATATTATACACAGATGAACAAAAACATCAAATGTTTAGAAATATTGAAATATGCATCATTGCAAACCATTACACAGTGAAGACAATAAAGTAAAAGCCTAAATAATAAAGTAGAAAGCTATGTAAATTATCTTACTTTAATTCATGTTTTTTTTACTTAATCAAGTCAATAATAAGTCAATGCTTACATAACCTCAAAAGATTAACAAAGTTAAAATAAAGACGACGCCATTTATTATGTGTCTGGGTTACGCAATAGATACCTATCGAAAGTCATGCATGAAAATTTTATTATTAAATTATTGTTGACGTCAATACAGCTATTTCTAGATAGCCTTAGAAACTACTCATTAATTTCAACGTACTTTTCATAGGGGTTCCGTGGTGTAGTGGTTATCACATCTGCTTTACACGCAGAAGGCCGCCAGTTCGATCCTGGCCGGAATCACATATCTTTTGTCGATTTAGGTAATTTTATCTGTTACCAACTCTTTTTTTTGGATTATAATTTATTTGTTTAGAATTTTATTACTTAGAATAATAATTATTTAAATTTATTTATCTCTTCGGTCGGACACTACATCGTAATGCGAAAATTTGTGAGGATGGATAGATGTTTGTTACTCTTTCACGCAAAAACTACTGAACGGATTTAGATGAAATTTGGCACACAGATAGTTTATAACCTGGATTAACACATAGGATAATTTTTATCCCAGTAATACGATGCTGAGGGACAATTTTGGACCTCCACGCGGACAAAGCAATTCATACAATTCATCTATTAACGTTAGTCTATCTCTCTCTGTTTCACATTTTATGCTCAAATACTTCCTCTTTGTACAGATGTCGTTGATCTAACAACGATTCGTTGTTATTTAGTATGAGGTAAAACCACGAGCCTTACAGATGATACATGTATGCATAATAATTTATTTTTATAGGGGAAAATTCACACCGTGGACGTCTTGAAATAGGCTAAGAGAGACAGTAATATTACAATGGACCTGTAAAAGTAACATAACGATACGCCTGTAAAATCCAACGGGTTGAACAGAAGTGTACTTACTTCTCGCAAGTTTTCATATTTCGTCAGGCGTCAGGGTAGCCCGCAAAATTCAATTTTTCTTACGTTTTTTTGCAATTTGCAGGTGAGTATCGGTTTGTATGTTGATTAACAATATATCACTTACGTAAGCAGACATATAATACATTAGACAGGTGCATTTTTACATCCTATACATCCGGTTCACAACATATTTCACACTTTCCTTATGTAAAACTAGCCGCGTGCAGTTCGCGTACATTACTTATTATTAAAAAAAAATAGTAGGTACATATATGTATAATTCGTGGCCGTAAAATATGGCTTAATTAACAGAGTTATCTATACATATAATAAATCTGTAGAAAAATCATTTTTGTACTTCAAAAAGATTTCGAAAAAAATTCCAGGGTGTGAAAGGATAACCAACAGAACTCATTTCCACCATTTTTGGAATTTTTGTCTGTTTGTCTGTTTATCTGTTTGTCTGTTTCGATGATTAAGCATCACGTAAAATTTACGGAATCAATGTAGATAACTTTTATACATATAAATTGTGCGTATCTTGAGGTATTATTTAGTTTTTGTTTCATCGTAATCGGTTAATTCTATCAAAAGATAAGTGTTCAAGAAGAACTAATCATCAAATGTAAGATGCAGCGACATCTATTGTACTAAAATGGTACGGTAATGGTATGACTAAAAATTTGCTGAACAGATAACTAATCGACTCTAGATTAGTCTACATGATGCTTTGAAAATTTACATAGCAAGCTACTGGTTCGAATTTAAAAAATCTTTTAGTGTTGGATAGTCCATTTATCGAGGACAGCTATAGGTTATCTTACCTATACCTTATCTTATCTTACCTATCTTACCTTATCACGCAACAACTAAAAGGAGCAGAGCACCAATGAGAAATGTTACAAAAACAGGGAAAATTTATTTCTTTTGAGAGCTTTCGTTGCGAGCGCTGCATAAACGGTTAAAGTTACGCAACAATCATGTATGAGGGAATTATACCTCATAAAACGTTCTAAAAAAATCCGCGATAGCAGGTTGACTCACACTCTCTTTAACCCTCTCTCTCTCTCTCATGTGACGCAGACGAAGTTGCGCGGGTGAGCTAGTAATAATTAAAATCATCAATACAACCCCTTTGAGTTAATTTGATCCAATTGAATGACTATTTCATGAAAAAAGATCATTCAGCATCAACCGGTACCGGACACATTCAAATTCCTAGTACCTACCTATTCTAAGTACCAATCTTTTTAATTGCTATATGGTCAGCAAGTAAAGATAATTAACGCTGCTATCTCATATATATACCTTCATATCAACCACAAAAAAAAACATTTTAAGCACAAAAAGATAAATCACATCTAAGTATTTTAAATTCTGTAGATTGGATTTACAAAACACTTTTGTACGTCACATCATGTTATGTTTTTAAACTAGATGGGGCCGGTGTTTCGTACCTGACTACTCTGAGAAGAAACAGCGGAAACAAACTCAGAGGTCGTAGTCTCTTTTGAAGTCCACACATAATCTTGCTCAATTCGCATGAGGACTATGCAGATTAGTGTCTGAGATGGTCTTTTGAAGAAAGAACCACACAGATTTGAGTGGACCTGTCCAGTCAGTGCAAGCATTTGTTAGTTATCGTGTAGCTCGACTTACGACCAAGCTATTTTAAAACTTACATAATTACATATTACACTAAAGATGGGTATAATCTACATAAAGTCGATTTTTTTTTCAGAATAATCATCATCATCTGCCTAACCTTTTCCCAACTATGTTGGGGTCGGCTTCCAGTTTTACCGGATGCAGCTGAATACCAGTATTTTACATGGAGCGACTGCCTATCTGACCTCCACAACCCAGTTAGTACCGGGTAATACGATACCCCTTGGTAAGACTGGTTGTCAGATTTTTCGGGCCTCTGACTACCTAACGACTGTCAAAGATCTACAAATGACAGCCGGGACCAACGGCTTAACGTGCTTTCCGAGGCACGGAGGAAACTCGGTATGTAATGGGCGGTCACCCATCCACAGACCAACCTAGGCAAGCACGGCTTAACCTAACGATCGACCCGAGCGGCTGTTATTATTTAGCCACGAGGCCCACGAGCTCCTCCGAATAATCATCGTTCTTAAAATAATTAAAATAAATGGAGTCGACTTCTAGTCTAATGCAGAGGTGTACCCAGAGCCTTGTTTACCGAGTGTGCAGGGTGTGCGTTTCACACGGGCGCAGCGGTCCTAGGGGGCGCCGAGCGCCGCTCGCTACGGAGCCCCACACGGCGCCTTCCCAAAAATGTTTTACCCGTATACATACAGTAGGCCTCGCTCGCAGTGAGCTTACCTTCCCAAATTTGTCAAATGTTTCCAATTGATATTGAACTTTGTATGTTTATATTAGGTAGTAATTAGAATGAAGACATTTCAAAATTTGGACATTGATGATGTAACATGTTGACATGGGTAGGTTTTGGCTTGTTAGGGTAGACACCAGAACACCCTGTATAATTCTAAACACAGTCTACAACACATCATGGTATTCAAAACCGACAAATTTCTTCTTCATCTCCAAACAAGTTTACTATCTATTGGGGAAATTTTACAGTTTGTGGTTACATGTACTTTGTACCCATTCCATGTTGACCGCGCGCTTACTAGGAGGCGCTAGGGTAATGTTTGCACACGGGCGCTACATGGGCTAGAGACGACTGGGTGTACCTAATGGTACACCCACATTTCGACAGTTATGTTTAAGTCCCATGTAATAGGGGGTAAGCCTATTGGCATCACCAGGGCGTTAACGCGTTTAACATTTATTCCCATCCACCACCCCTAGTAAAAGTGATTTTAAGGACTATTTGACTTAATTGTTTTTAGTTTTCTTTTTTTTCTTGGACTATTTCTTCATGACTATTTCTTCATGGGTGTCGTTTTCGTGGTTTTTGAGGTCGCTGATAATGAAAATGAGCTCAAAATGAAAATCCAAGATGGTGGAAAAACAAAAACAAAAAAATTAAGTCAAATAGTCCTTAAAATCACTTTTACCAGGGGTGGTAGATGGGAATAAATGTTAAACGCGTTAACGCTTCAAGTTATTCCCATCCACCACCCCGGGTGGTAGAATTGGGGGTGGTGGATGGGAATAAACGAAATCCAGACTCCGTGACTGCTACTGAGAAATTCCTGATGGAAAAACCCCATAACACTTTGCCCGACTTGGGAATCGAACCTAGGACCTCACCTCAGCAGTCGCTCGTAGCTAAATAATAACAGCCGCTCGGGTCGATCCGTGCTTACCTAGGTTGGTCTGTGGATGGGCGACCACTCATTACATACCGAGTTTCTTCCGCGCTTCGGAAAGCACGTTAAGCTGTTGGTCCCGGCTGTCATTTGTAAATCTTTGACAGTTGTTACTGGTAGTCAGTGGCCCGAATGTGTGACAACCAGTCTTACCAAGGGGAATCGTATACTTACCAATAGTTTCCGTCAAATAAGTAAGAATTTAAAAGTCACTAACCCGCATACATTTATTAAAATACGTAATTCCGAAAACAGAAATAATGACATACACTTGTCCCGAAACTACCTTTAACGTGATCCTTGACTTTTTAGTAATAAAAACGATTCATAATGTATTGTCGGGGTACCTATGCAGAGAAAGAGCAATGACCTTTAATTCTTACTTATCTGGCGGAGACTATAGTACTAACTGGGTTGTGGCTCAGACCAAATAAACAGGTAATAAAACTGAACTCTCCGCCTCTCCGGACAAGAAAGTGAGGCCCGTCATATTACGTCTCGCCGTGGACGGAATTCTGCAAACAGAGAAGTGAGTCCGGTTTCGTAAACATGTTGTGTATTTATTGAGGCATAGTGTAAATGTGTGCGTGTGAGCGTGTGTGAACAGAGTGAGACGTAATTTGACAGGCCTTTTTTTTGGTTTGGAAATCATCAAACGACTCCTCCCGCTCTGGGCGGAGCAGGACGGAGTGTCAGACTTTTACTGACTAAAACCCATCCATGTTCCTTCATCGCCCTTTGTGTTCCGGGGCCATGGTATCTCTTTCGAACAGTCCCGCAATTTGGCAGGCCTCACTTTACTTTTCGCAGTTCTGTCGTTACCTTTTTATTTTATCTGAGGGTGGTGGAGGTCAGATAGGCAGTCCCCCCATGTAAAATACTGCATAAGGTTAGACTGGAAGCCGACCCCAACATAGTTGGGAAACGGCTAGGCAGATGATGACTTAGGTACGTCGATAATATGCACATAAATCTGCCAACATCATATTATCTATGTATTAAAAAATAATAATAACTTGAAGAACCTGTTATGATGATACATAACGTAAATTGTATTTCCTCAATGTGTCCGATCCTTTATTTTTAATATTATATTAAGTTGCTTTGTGAATCCGGTTTGACGTATCAAAACTAGTAGGTACCACAGTAGTAT
This sequence comes from Xestia xanthographa, assembly GCA_905147715.2. Taxonomy (NCBI): domain Eukaryota; kingdom Metazoa; phylum Arthropoda; class Insecta; order Lepidoptera; family Noctuidae; genus Xestia; species Xestia xanthographa. The sequence goes on from LR990654.1 coordinate 23,300,186, forward strand.
TATGATAGTACGTTCTCAAGCTCGTTATTTAAAAGACGTGTTTTAAGTTCTTTGAAGTTTATTGTTTTGAAGTTTTCGTAAGGTGAGTGATTTTGTTATTATTCTTTAATTTTTTTGATTATTTTAATTTAAATTAGTGGTGAAACGGGATTTTGAGCAGGTAATGAAAGTGTGGTGTTTTTTCTTTTACATAAACTTGTTGCTGGTCTAAAGGACCTTCCTATTTCGACTTCTTTGTGTGTGTTTGTTAGTAAATAAGTAGGTATAGGTACTACGAACGAACTCATCTCGGGTGAAAATACAGAAAACGATTTTTCCCAGACATTAGACCAAGCGTGGTGGATTATTATAAGTACTTAGTCCATTCCCTCTCATAGAGAGGAGGCCTATGTCCCAGCAGTGGGAACACTATAGGCTGATTATGATTATGCATGAGACCTAGCTAGATCGCTTTTTAGCCCCCGTAAACCGCATATTTCAACTTTCATCCAAATCGGTAGAGCCGTTTTCGAGAACGTGATTAGTTTAGGATAAGATAACCTACAAATAGGTCTGTACTTATTAAAAAACAAACTTTTCATGTCTACCGGTTAGTTCTTTTAGACCTCGAGAAACTTACGCGTAACTTAACGTAAATTAAATACCTAGGTAGGTAGGTACGTTTAAGATTTTGATACAGTTTTCTCGAACATTTATTTCGTTTCTATTTAGATAAGTAAAATTGAAGTGTTTGTTTTTAATTTCAAAATAACAGCTTTCTATTGAATACATGCGATAGCTACTTAAATAACAAAACCACATTTTTTTGTCTGTCTTTCTGTTTGTTTCCGCTGATCTCCTTAACGGTTAGACCGATTTTGACGGTTCTTTCACTGGCAGTAGCTGATGTTATAATAAGTAACTTAGGCTACTTTTATTCTAGAAAAAGGATTAGGGTTGCGTGCAAAATATTAAGGACGCGTTTGCAAAATTGATAGGTACAGAATCGAACTACTACATTGACACGGTCATACACACAAGTGTACGCACGACTAACTGCGAGAATAGTAGTCAAGTGAACACATTTCGATACTTTGAAATTTTGAATGATTCATTTTTTTTTTACGTATATCTTTGTAATAAAATTATGTTAGGTAACTACAAAAAAAATATTTTTGCTCTTTATATTTTTACGAATTACCTCCGAACTTGATGGAGTGACCTGAAGGTGTGCTTCAGTGACTGCTACTGGAACTTCTCGACGTGTTGTACTAGGTGAGGAGAGTTTGGGCCCGTATTGTTAGTTATGATGAGACCTTACCTTTCGACCTGATGGAGTAACCTGCAGGTGTACTTTGGTGACTACTACTGGAACTTCTTGACGTGTTGTACTAGGTGAGCCGAGTTTGGACTCGTTTTGTTAGTTATGATGAGACCTTACCACCGGACTTGATGAAGTGACCTGCAGGTGTACTTCGGTGACTGCTACTGGAACTCCTCGACGTGTTGTACTAGGTGAGCCGAGTTTGGGCTCGTTTTGTTAGTTATGATGAGACCTTACCTCCGGACCTGATGAAGTGACCTGCAGGTGTACTTCGGTGAGGTACTGGAACTCCTTGACGTGTTGGACTAGGTAAGCCAAGTTTCGGCTCGTTTTGTTAGTTATGATGTGACATTACCTCCGGACTTGATGGAATGACCTCAAGGTGTACTTCGGTGAGCTACTGGAACTCCTTGACGTGTTGTACTAGGTGAGCCGAGTTTGGGCTCGTTTTGTTAGTTATGATGAGACCTTACCTCCGAACTTGATGGAGTGACCTGAAGGTGTGCTTCAGTGACTGCTACTGGAACTTCTCGACGTGTTGTACTAGGTGAGGAGAGTTTGGGCCCGTATTGTTAGTTATGATGAGACCTTACCTTTCGACCTGATGGAGTAACCTGCAGGTGTACTTTGGTGACTACTACTGGAACTTCTTGACGTGTTGTACTAGGTGAGCCGAGTTTGGACTCGTTTTGTTAGTTATGATGAGACCTTACCACCGGACTTGATGAAGTGACCTGCAGGTGTACTTCGGTGACTGCTACTGGAACTCCTCGACGTGTTGTACTAGGTGAGCCGAGTTTGGGCTCGTTTTGTTAGTTATGATGAGACCTTACCTCCGGACCTGATGAAGTGACCTGCAGGTGTACTTCGGTGAGGTACTGGAACTCCTTGACGTGTTGGACTAGGTAAGCCAAGTTTCGGCTCGTTTTGTTAGTTATGATGTGACATTACCTCCGGACTTGATGGAATGACCTCAAGGTGTACTTCGGTGAGCTACTGGAACTCCTTGACGTGTTGTACTAGGTGAGCCGAGTTTGGGCTCGTTTTGTTAGTTATGATGAGACCTTACCTTCGGACCTGATGGAGTGACCTGAATGTGTACTTCGGTGATGTACTTGAACTCCTTGACGTTTTGTACTAGGTGAGCCGAGTTTGGGCTCATTTTGTTAGTTATGATGAGCCCTTACCTCCGGACCTGATGGAGTGACCTGCAGGTGTACTTTGGTGACTGCTACTGGAACTCCTTGACGTGTTGTACTAGGTGAGCCGAGTTTTAGTTAGTTTTGTTAGTTATGATGAGACCTTGGCTCCGGACTTGATGGAGTGACCTAAAGGTGTAGGTACTTTCATAATTATGAAAAAACGTTATCAATTTTTTATTATGAGCTCCATATTTTTTGCCTATCTGGGGTCAATCAAACTCGGCTCACCTAGCACAACACGTCAAGGAGTTCCAGTAGCTCACCGAAGTGCACCTTCAGGTCATTCCATCAAGTCCGGAGGTAATGTCACATCATAACTAACAAAACGAGCCCAAACTTGGCTTACCTAGTGCAACACGTCAAGGAGTTCCAGTACCTCACAGAAGTACACATTCAGGTAACTCCATCAGGTCCGGAGGTAAGGTCTCATCATAACTAACAATACGAGCCCAAACTCGGTTCACCTAGTACAACACGTCAAGGAGTTCCAGTACCTCACCGAAGTACACATTCAGGTCACTCCATCAGGTCCGGAGGCAAGGTCTCATCATAACTAACAAAACGAGCCCAAACTCGGCTCACCTAGTACAACACGTCAAGGAGTTCCAGTACCTCACCGAAGTACACATTCAGGTCACTCCATCAGGTCCGGAGGTAAGGTCTCATCATAACTAACAAAACGAACCCAAACTCGGCTCACCTAGTACAACACGTCAAGGAGTTCCAGTAGCTCACCGAAGTACACCTTCAGGTCATTCCATCAAGACCGGAGGTAATGTCACATCATAACTAACAAAACGAGCCCAAACTCGGCTCACCTAGTACAACACGTCAAAGAGTTCCAGTACCTCACCGAAGTACACATTCAGGTCACTCCATCAGGTCCGGAGGTAAGGTCTCATCATAACTAACAAAACGAGCCCAAACTTGGCTCACCTAGTACAACTCGTCAAGGAGTTCCAGTAGCTCACCGAAGTACACCTTCAGGTCACTCCATCAGCTCCGGAGGTAAGGTCTCATCATAACTAGCAAAACGAGCCCAAACTCGGCTCACCTAGTACAACACGTCGAGGAGTTCTAGTAGCTCACCAAAGTACACCTTCAGGTCACTCCATCAGCTCCGGAGGAAAGGTCTTATCATAATAACAAAACGAGCCCAAACTCGGCTCACCTAGTACAACACGTCAAGGAGATCCAGTAGCAGTTACCGAAGTACACCTGCAGGTCACTTCATCAAGTCCAGAGGTAAGGTCTCATCATAACTAACAAAACGAGCCCAAACTCGGCTCACCTAGTACAACACATCAAGGAGTTCCAGTAGCAGTCACCGAAGTACACCTTCAGGTCACTCCAAGTTCAGGACGAATAGGCTTTTAGAAACCCTACTTACATACTTTTTATAGCGAAATAAAATAGAATAAAACTCTACCTTGTGAAGTATCAAATTTGGTTTATCGAATATTTTGTGTTTGTACAGCGATCTTTTTCAACTCGAGGCGCTCCAAACAGGCGATACGTGTCCACTCTCGACGGGGGTCGCGCGCGGACTAGTTTCATTCGAAATACTTTGCAATAAATCAAGACGGGTATCAAAAATAAAATAACCCCTAACGCAATCGATTAAGATTCATCCAGAAGAGAAAAATTGTGAAAAAATTAGTTTCGGTTTTAATTTTTTCTGCGACTATATAAAGCATTTAGATTTAAAAAAAATCCTAGCATTAAGAATTGAATATGTTTGCCAACAAATAGTATTTTTAGAAATAGTAAAATATGTTAATAATAGCACAAAAAATGTACCTAAACTCAACCCGGTATCGTTAATTTTGTGAAAAATGGCAACGACAGATCGATTTTACATTATAAAAAACTAAAATTTTCGATGATCTAGTACCTAGTATTTGAAGATGAAGAACCAATCTATACGAGGTAGTCATTAGTTATATTGGATTTTGTTTGGTTATGCCATAAAATGTACCGAAAAACAGCATAATTTTGCCTGAAATGCAAACGCGCCCTTAAAACCCAGAAATTGTAAACAAAATCCGATTCAAAATTGGAACTATAATTTTTGTAATAATTTCACGTGTATTTGACATTTTAAATTCTTAAAAAAACGCCAACATTAAAAAATTATATGAAAAAAATACCATTAACATAATTTAATAAAATTATAATAGGTATTTTGAGATATATAGGTATTTATTCGCATCATCAAATGCTAAGCCTTTTTCCAACTATGTTGGGGTCGGCTTCAAGTCTAACCGGATGCAGCTGAATACCACTATTTTACATGGAGCGACTGCCTATCTGACCTCCACAACCCAGTTAGTACTGGGTAATACGATACACCTTGTTAAGACTGGTTGTCAGACTATCGGACCACTGACTACCTGTAACGACTGTCAAAGTTCTACAAGTTACAGCCGGGTTAGGCCGCTTATCGCGCTTTCAGAGTCACATAGGAAACTCGGTATGTATAAATGGGTGGTCTGGCTACCCATCCATAGACCAAACTAGGCAAGCGCGGCTTAACCTGAAGATTGATCCGAGCGGCTGTTATTATTGAGCCACGCTTCTGCGCTTGCGTTGATTCCCTTGCTCGCCAATTAAAATAAAATTAGAGAATTTACATCTCTTTCTGAAAGTTCAAGAAAAGGTACCTATCAATTTAATGGGTGTAAACAATCCTTTACAGGGTGTAAAAGACCTCATCACAAAGCCGTCAACCAAGCATTCTGTACATCAAACTTAGTAACTTTACGCAAAAATTACTAGGAAACGACTTTTTTTTTGGGGTGAAAAATCATGTTTTGTGGTAGAACTCAATGTAACGCACTCAAAACATTGTGCTGATGGATGGATTGAATAGTACGGGGGTCGTGGAGGTGTTTAAAGTAAAAATCTCACATTAAGGCGGTACCCCGAGCAAGATTAGCAACTCTATTTGTGGTGGTTCAAACTTCGCTTGAAATACTGTTAGAATAAAGTTCTAATCGACTTGCACTACGAAATGATTGTTACGTCAGTCACTGCAGGCCGAATTGTGCGAAATGAGTGGTTTTTATTCTTTATAAAATCAAATTTACGTCTTTTGGAAAAAATAAAACGACAATTATGTTCATTATTAAATTGCCTATCCATTAGTATAAGTAGCAAATCAAAATAATGTTTACTTTACGAGGAGTAGCATTTTATAAATCATTATTTCTCATTTCTGTGGTTTCGTTGTGAGGGTATTTATTAAACAATAAGCAACTTAAAAAAAAAATGAAACGACAATTTTGGAGTCAAGAATATGTAGTAATTTAATGTATTTTTTATTAGTTGGTATTTCTTTTGGATAAAGAGGAGTAGGCTCCAAAAAACTGCTCGCTCAAGGTAATTTGCTCGGGGAGCCGCCTTAAAAACGTGTATTTAAAAAAAAACTAGTCAAAAAGTTGGAACTTTGACCCCCAATATCTCCGTAACTAGAAGGTTCCCAGGTATGGTGTAGAACAATAAAATGATCGCAATGACGGGGAGACCAAGTGCCTTTCGGCTTCGTTGAGAGGTGTTTTACACCCATTAGACTGCTAATACTACTAATACGACTAACCGGGTAAAAAACGAAAATAAATATTAAATTGGTCTTAGTGACGTCTCCGATGAACTTCATCGTGTTTTTGTGTCGATGCATTCTGCCATGTCAGTGACGTTTGAACGGAAACTTGAGACCAATTAAAACTGGAAGCTGTAAAGATATATCTATCTTGTTTTATAAAAAGACCAACACATATTAATGTAATTTAATATTTAAGCGGTTTTGACTTCCGTACGTTTTGTTCACGGGTGACCATTAAAAACCAGCGCTGGGCTGTGGGCTCCCCATAGCACAGAGTCATGCAGAGGGTAACCTCTTTGTCGCACTCACGACGACGTGCAAGCTGTCAACTGTTTTTGTTCCGTCCTTTACTTATTTGTAATGCGTTTTAGGATACATTGGTCTTACCAGAGAATGGGAAGCAGCGTTCTCTGTGCTTTTTTTTGTAACAACCGTATACTGCGATCGCCAACCCGCCTGCCAAGCGTGGCGATTATGGCAAACCCATCCCCTTTTGGGGGAGGCCTATGTCCAGCAGTGGACGTATTTCGGCTGAAATTCAAACTCAAACTCAAAGCATTTATTTCAATTAGACTATTACCGGCACTTTTGAAAGTCAAAAATACAAAAAAGAAAATCAAAGCTACAGTCCCAGTCACAAGACATAATAACTTGAGAAAGTACTGTAGTTGCCCATTCCCTAGCGTAGATCTCTATGGAGAAGAACGGGCAAGAAACTACATGGACACTTTTTAAAATCAAAACATTGTTACAAAATCTTGGTTACATTACATATTTCATGTTGAGATTATACATTTAAGTGAGAACTATGTAGAAAGACGTGCACATTAAGAGCGTCCAGAGTAAAAGATTAAATCAACAAATGATGATGATGACATGGGTGCTTGCCCAGACTGGAACCTATAACCTCATGCATGAGAAGCGAGGCCTTAACCACTAGGGCACGCCACAATAGTAGCGATAAGTCCCCATCTTTGAGGAGTGGCTGGAGAGACGCCACGGCTGCGTCCTCACCTTCCGCCTGACGCAGGTTCTCACCGGACACGGTTGTTTCGGGAGGTTCCTGCACCGAATCGGGCGGAAGGAAAAGCCCGGGTGTTTCCAATGCGAGGATCGACCGGAGGACACGCTGGAGCACACGGTGGAGGTGTGCCCCGCGTGGACAGAGCACCGCCGTGTCCTCGAAGCGGCGATTGGCGGCGGCGACCTCTAGCGTCCGGCCCTGGTGCAAGCCATGGTCCGGAGCGAGACGGAATAAGACGCCGTCTCCTCCTTCTGCAAAGCAGTTATGCTAGAGAAGGAGGTGGCGGAACGTGAGAGGGAGAGAACCTCACGTCCCGGCCGCCGCGGGAGACGCACCGGGCGTCGGGGACCATCACGTGGCCCCCGGCCACCGTAGGCGCGGGCCTGTGGACGGTGGGCTATGGGCTAGCTAGCCGTCCGTCCGTCTCATGACGACAGGCCGTGTCGACGGCGCGATCGTGTTCCACGCGCGCCTCAATGAGAGTCAGCAAAAGGAAGGGGTCCGCAAGGACCGATGCCTGCCGGGGTTGCGGGACTGTTCGAAAGAGATACTGTGGCCCCGGAACACAAAGGGCGATGAAGGAACATGGATGGGTTTTAGTCAGTAAAAGTCTGACACTCTCTCCTGCTCCACTCCGCCCTGAGCGGGAGGAGTCATTTGATGATTTCCAATCCGCAAAAAAAAAAGGCCTTAACCACTGAGCCATCACCACGTTTATTCACTCAATTAAAGACGTAAATTCCCTCCTGCATTTTTTGAGTGAAAATACCAAAGACAACAGATAAATGAGATGCTGCTATTTCCTCCTTTCATATGATTAGGTTACTGTTATCCTGTACATGTCATCATCATCATCTGCCTAGACTTTTTGATGTGAAACATATAGAATAGATGTTTCACATTTAAAATGATTTGTTATTATTATTGTATTTTTTTTTTAATTTCACATTTTAATTTTTCATTAATCGCGCCTCTATAGGCGCGGGTAAAACAAAACAATTATGAAAATACGTGGTGATTGTGGCGATCGTGGCGATCGAACCCGGCCCGAACAATCCCGAACGTTACCGACATGTTGAAGCAGCATAAGATCTACATATTCGCCACGGTTTATAATAAGCCAGCTGGTCTCGGGGCACAGAGCTGGGTTACAACCTCGTGACTTCGAGTTCGATTTAGCAAAAGGATTTTCTTTAAGTGAATCGAGTCCATGTTTTTATTTCATTTTGTGTTTTTTATTTTTTTATTTTAACTTTGATTTTTGTACAAAATAATTTCGATGATTCACATCTGTCAGGCCCGACGGCCCACTTTATTTCTAACTATGTTGGGGTTGGTGACTGCCTTGTAGGTCTTGGTCGCAAGCACGATTGGTAAACATGAGGTCCTGGGTTCGATTCCCAAGTCAGGCAAAGTGTTATTGGGGTTTTCCATCAGGAATTTCTCAGTAGCAGCCACGGAGTCTGGATTTGCGACCGGTTGATGGCTCTATTACATATTGGAACTTAAATATAAATGGCGAAAAATGGGTGTAAGTACCATTAGATACACTTCTGCCTATCCCTTCGGGGTTTACAGGCGTGATGTTATGTTATGTTGGGGTCGGCTTCCAGTCTAACCGGATGCAGCTGAATACCAGTATTATACATGAAGCGACTGCCTATCTAACCTCCACAACCCAGTTAGTACTGGGTAATACGATACCCCTTGGTAAGACTAAGACTAACAACAACTGTATTTTCGGAAATAAATAACTAAGTAAAATAAAATAACTTTACTTTCCGAAGTCGATGTCAAAACAGACAATGAAACAAACAAAATCACCGACTTCAGAAAGTATTATAAAGTTACAATTGTTATTGCCAGTTAAGATCGCAATAGCGGTCATTGCCCTTCCCCTAATATCCCGTTTTTCATTAGAAAAAATGTTGAAGATGACGATTCAAGACTAGAACAGGCTTATTTTTAGTTTAATAAATGTAGGACCGCTATTGTTATCTTATCTGGTACCAACTAGATCAGTTTTTTTTTAATTCGTTTTAAATAAGATTTTTACTTTAAACACCTCCACGACCCCCGTACTATTCAATCCATCCATCAGTACTATGTTTTGAGTGCGTTACATTGAGATCTACCACAAAACATGATTTTTCACCCCAAAAAAAAAATTGTTTTCCAGCAATAATTATTGCGTAAAGTTACTTATACAGGGAGCAGCGGTGGCCCAGTGGTGGCAGCCCCGACTTACGAACAGCAAGTCGTGAGTTCGAACCCAGACAGGCGCATTACTTTGTGTAATTTATTTCATCACTGCTCTCAAAACGGTGAAAGAAAACATCGTGAGGAAACCGGCATGTCCTATAGAACCAAAAAATTCGAAGACATGTGACATCTACCAATCCGCACTGGGCCCGCGTGGTGGATTATAGCCCATTCCCTCTCATAAAGAGGAGGCCTGTGTCCCAGCAGTGGGAACCTTAGTAGGCTGAAAGTTACTTAGAATGCACAGAATGCACATGCATGCACGTACAGAATGCTTGGTTGACGGTTTCGTGATGAGGTTGTTTACATCCTGTATAATAATACATTTTCGTCATGACTTTTTGGTAAATTGTAAGATCAGTATAACTCCGATTAATGTTAGAGGGCTCTTCAGTGAATCTGACTTCAAAAACAAGATTTAAATCAAGAATTCTAGACGCGGATATTATTAACAAAATATCTGAATTACTAATTCACTTAAGTAGGTACCTAACATCCAAGCAAAAAACTTTAAAAACCACAAGATATCATAACCTTACTAAATAAAACCGGTAAATACCGGTTTAATACATTTCATTTAAAAAAAAAACCAGCCAAGTGTGAGTTGGACTCGCTCACAGAGGGTTCCGTATAACTGGGGCTGTGGGACCGGACTGTTCGATCGAAAGAGGTACCGTGGCCCCGGAACACAAAGGCCGATGAAAGAACATGGATGGGTTTTATTCAGTAAAAGTCTGACACTCCCTCCTGCTCCGCCCAGAGCGGGAAGAGTCGTTTGATGATATCCCATCCAAAAAAAAAATAGGTTCCGTTAAACTAGTAGGTACTTATTTTGTTATAAGCTACATGATTTTCAGTTTTAATATTTTTCCTGCTGTAAGACACGTTACTTCTAGCCAAATGTCACGATTCTAGGTCAACGGGAATTACCCGATAAATTATATAAACAGCCGTATCTTTTTCTACGTTAACTTAGTACTTAGTTTGATTTTTTCACAGCTTCAAGCGACTGTAGACTTGAGTATATGGTTTTAATTTCACGATACCTCCACGCGTTCCCGAGATAACGGATAGATGGACAGGTTCTCTATTGTATAACCTAACTTTTTTATTCATAATTTAAAGTGCCATAACTTTATCATCATTTGTCCGAATGATAACTTACCCGAACTTAATATCACATAATATCACATGCCATAAAATTGAAATCCCTAAATACAATATACCCTAAACCCGTTTGTCATAAATATTACAATCAATAATATACAAAAGACTTAAAACCGTTTTCAATAATAGTTATAATTCCTAAATTCAAAAAAATATTCAATGTTTTGATCTTAATAATATTTTTAAAACAAACCGGTATGTTCCCAGACGTTCCCAAAAGGGAACAGAACATTGTTATGTTTAATTGTGTCTGTAATTACGGGTAACTACATGGCATTACTTACCTTTGCTATGCTATGAACTTCTCTCAACACAACACATTTTTATACAATATTGCTCTTATGAAATTTGTAAGAATTAAAAAGTAGAACCATCATACTATCGCAGAAAGTTCACAGTTAGAATCTTTTTTTGGCATAGATTTCATATCGGTAGTCACTAAAAGGCAGAAAATCAATCAATCAAACAAACATACACCAATTAAACATACACCAAACATACACCTTGCATGCAGCAAGCATGCAGCAAGCATTCAGCAAGCATGCAACTAGCTTGCAGCAAACATGCAGCATGCAAGCACGCATACAGTATGCAAGCAAGCATGCAGCATGCAAGCGAGTAAGCATGCAGCATGCAAGCGAGCAAGCTTGCAGCATGCAAGCGAGCAAGCAAGCAGCAGGCATGGTTTCTGTCACGGCTCCGGCGCTGCGGGGCTCCGGCGGTCCCACGCAAGCTCATCGTCGCAGATGTGTTTAACGCTCACCACCGCAGCTTCGGTTTGCTGGCCGGCTTCGCCGGCCAGCCTCAGCAGCGGCAGCGAGTGTTACAACCACCTGCTCCTCAACTCGCGGGCCGCCTCGCCCCTCCGCGCCTACGCGATTTTAAATTACATTCTCGGGGTAGGGCAGACAAGACTGCGTGGGGTCGGATTTACAGCGATTCGTTTCTGTCACTAAAACCTAATTTTTAGCAAATGTTTTAGGACCAAAAATTTCATTATACTTATATGAACATTCGGAATAATACACGTTATATATTAAGATACTTAGGACATTTGACTTTATGGCATGTAAAATTAGAAGATTCAATTATTATAGTAAACATTATGACAAAACAGTTTTAGAAATAAAAATAATTATGTAAAACAAAATTTCGGGATTTTGAACATTATGGTTACTGAAGTTTATAGCAAACGTTTTATGGATAATAATTTTCGGACAATTTTTTTTAGGAGAATTAAGGGAGTACCAGATGGACAACAAAGTGATCCTATAAGGTAGTGTTTCTCGACCTTTTTCATGACACGACCCCCTTAGTATGAAAAAATATTTGGCGACCCCCTTCGCTTTTTTTTTCTTGTATTAAAAGTTACAAATTATTTATAGAAAATTTTATATATAAAAATGTTTTTAAAACACTTTTTCTTATTTGGAATTCATTTCAAATTCTCAATGTAGCAAAAACGGATCCACGATGAGTGAAATTAGTTAAAGACAATCAAGCTAAACCTCAATAAGTTGGATGAACACTAATAGTTTTTTATTTTGTTAATTTGTATGAACATACATTGTTTATATCCTCTATTTAACATTTTCTTATTAAATCTATTTTTCTAGGCTTTATTGTTTTTATTGAGGTAGTTTTCGCGACCTCTTGCTTCGCGACCCCCCGGGGGTAGCGACCCCCAGGTTGAGAAACACTGCTATAAGGGTTCCGTTTTTTTCTTTCGAGGTGCGGAATCCTAAAAATAACAAAAAAAATCTAACTTTGTCACAATTTGAGGAAAATCTTGCAAAAAAACAAAGAGATTAAAAAAGACATACATTTATATTTGAATGTCTTTGCATAAAAACAAACACGTAAAATATCATAACGCCTGTTATCTCCGAAGAGGTAGGCGGGGAGGTGCAATACACCCGCATTTCGGCAGAAATATTTAAATCCCTTGTAAAAGGGGGTAACTTTTGCCATCAACTAGGCATCACAAAACCAGACTCTGTGCTTGCTACTGAGAAATTAAAACAAAAATCCCAATAAAACTCTGCCTAACCTGGGAATCGAAAACAGGAATCACGCAGCAATCGCGGTTTCCACCACTCGGCCAAAAATGCAGTCCAAATTGAAAGAGGAAAGAAAGAAAGGAAACTTCGCATATCTTAAATACGACAAGCTTGTAGTAAAGAAAAATAATGCAACCAATGATAAAAGAAAGAGATAAATATCTTCATCGCCGCAAGACAACTATACACAAGCAAAAAAACAACAAGTCTGGACGCTATTACAAACTAATAGGCGTAACGCTTTTGATGTCATGAGAGGCAGATCCAACTCTCTCTCTTCCTCTACGGCAGATAACAGGCAATAATAATTAGCTATCGGTAACCGGAAAACACAACAACACAAAAATGTAGAAAACCAAATAACAAGAAACCACCAACCTCCCCCAAGCCGACTGGTCCTCGTGGGGGAAAATGACCACGACCACGACGAAATGACGAATGACGACGAAAGATAAGAAATGACAGGAAAAAACTAATTTTAAAAAATACGTGAAAGAATTAACTTAAATAAAAACTAAAAAGAAAGAAACAAGCCCAGTAGTTTAGAATTCTGTTAAGTAATACTAAATAACTACACAATTGAAATAGTTTTATAATCGATACACACATAAAACAAATAATAAATTTTAATGCAGAACAGAACGACTCACAGTCGGGGCCCCTTAGGAAGATTTGATTGGTAAAATTTAAATGGGCCCCGACCGCGCTGCGGTGGAAGTGGTGAAGTTCTAAATCTCGTGTCAGAGTGTTTGCTATCGAAATCCTCCGAAACGGCTTGACCGATTTTTATGAAATTTTGTGTAGGTCTGAAAATAGGTCGTAGGCTATTTTTTAGTCTCACACATACACATCAAAATTTCCTCGCAAACGAAGTCGCAGGCAACAGCTATAGTTGCTGCCAGTTAAGATCGCAATAGCGGGCATTGACCCACTTACATTTATTAAAGTTCTTAATTTTGATATCCAAAAATAAGCCGGCTCAAGTCTTGAATCGTGATCTTCAGCATTTTTGCTAATGAAAAACGATACATGGTTCATTTGTTTTGATTCGTAGTGTTCGTACGAAAAGATATTAGTGTAAGGGCTATGACTGCTGGCTCTACGCGGGGATCGTGCGGTCAATGGCCCTTTACGGGGCACCGGTGTGGGCGCGTTCATTGAGGCTGCGAGCCGCCCACTACTTGAACGCGCCCCAAAAGGTGGTAGCCGTAAAGCTGGCCCGGGGGTACCGTACGATCTCCCGCGAAGCGGCGAGCCTCCTTGCCGGATTGCCGCCATGGGATCTAGAGGCGATAGTCCTCGCGCGCCTACATGAATGGCGCGTGGAGGCGCTACGCCGGGGAGAAACTCCGCTGCCGCGACAAATTGTCGCTCAGCGGACGGACTTCCTGGCGGGATCTCATAGCGACATGGAGAGAGCGACTGTCGCAACCCCGTGCAGGGCACGCCACGATAGTGGCGATAAGTCCCCTCTTTGAGGAGTGGCTTGAGAGACGCCACGGCGTCCTCACCTTCCGCCTGACGTAGGTCCTCACCAGACACGGTTGTTTCGGGAGGTTCCTGCACCGAATCGGGCGGGAGGAAACGCCCGGGTGCTTCCATTGTGAGGATCGACCGGAGGACACGGTGGAACACACACTGGAGGTGTGCCCCGCGTGGGCGGAGCACCGCCGTGTCCGTGTCCGTGAAGTGGCGATTGGCGGCGGCGACCTCTCGCGTCCGGCCCTGGTGCAAGCCATGGTCCGGAGCGAGACGAAATGTGACGCCGTGGATGGGACTGTAGCTTGTTTTTTTGTATTTTTAACATTCAAAAGTGTCGTAATGGTCTAATTGAAATAAATGTTTAGAGTTTGAATTTCAGCCAAAATACGTCCACTGCTGGACATGTGCCTCCCCCAAAGGGTAGGCCATAATCGCCACGCTTGGTAGGCGGGTTGGCGTTCGCAGTACGGTTGTTATAAATGCAAAGAGAACGCTGCTGCCCATTCTCTGGTAAAACCAATGTGAATATCCTTTTTTTTTTTTTTTTTTTCGGATGGGATATCATCAAATGACTCCTCCCGCTCTGGGCGGAGCAGGAGGAAGTGTCAGACTTGTACTGACTAAAACCCCATCCACGTTCCTTCATCGCCCTTTGTGTTCCGGGGCCACGACTTCCAAAAGGAGGAGGTCCTTTTGGAAGTACCTCCAAAAGGACTTCCAAAAGTCGATGACAACTGTTTTTAACCGACTTCTAAAAGGAGGAGGTCCTTTTGGAAGTCGGTTAAAAACAGTTGTCATCTTGCACGTCGTGAGTGCGACAAACAGGTTACCACTCAGCATGGCGCTGGGCTATGGGTTGCCCACAGCATAGTAGTGGTTTTCAGTGGTCACCCGTGAAAAAACGTACGGATGCCAAGACCGCTTATATTATGCTTGTTATAATCTGTGGTAAATATTATAATCTTGATTTACAATCTGGCAACATCGCTGTCTCTATTCGGTCTCTAGAAAATGTGTCATGGCGTTGCTTGCTTCTATCCTGTGTAACGATATTAAGTAAAATTAAGATAAGTGATTTAATAAACACTAATTAATATAATGTGGCCTAATCATTCTTATCAACCATATCCACCAACTCCAACATGGTAGCAGAGCGTGGTTGGGTGGTTAAGTATCTGAAAAATTAAGATCAAGAAAAAAGGCCACGTGCTAGTTCGCGCCTCGTGTAAATCAAGCATAAAAGTCAAGAATTTATACGTTTTAATTATCAAAATGGCTAAACAAGCTAAAATAGAAGACATCATGATGCCCATTTTTGATGGAGTTAATTATTCCAGTTGGAAGTTGAGGTTATTAACCCTACTGGAATATAAAGATTGTAACGAGCCCGCCATTTGCGAGATGCCTGCTAAATATTTAAATGAAGAGGCGGAATGGAAGAAAAAGGATTTAAAAGCAAGAACTATTTTAATGAGCACCATTTCGGATAAACAACTAGAATATGTCGGTGAATGTACAACAGCCTATCACATGATGAAAAAGTTTGACAAGATGTATCTAACACAGTCTACAGCTATGCAAATAATATGCAGAGGAAAAATTGAAGAAATCAAATTAAACAGTTACAATACAGTAGAAGAATTTTTTGTGGATTTCGAAAAAACAACGAATGACTTCAAAGCGGCTGGTGGAAGCATAAATGAAACCGAAAAGATGCGATACTTGCTCAGAGCATTACCTCCAAGCTATAGTTATATTGGAGATTTTATTGATGTAATTCCAGAAGAACAAAGAACAGTAGATTATGTAAAGTCTAAAATAAAAGAGAAAAATATGACTACTACTAGTGATCCAGACAAGAAAAGCAATATGAGTACTTTTTCAACAAAAACTAAAGCACAATGTTTTATCTGTGGAAAGACCGGCCATCTCAAGAAGGACTGTTGGCACGGTCAGAAAAACTACCAAGGAAGATATCCAACCAGTCAACGCCAGCAAGGACCACAAAGAGGTAACAACAGAGGTGGATTTCATCGAGGTCGTGCCCGAGGCAGAGGTCAAGGTCATCCCAGAGGTGAGTCGACAAGCACTCAGCAAGATGGCTCTGCAGCAGAGTCATGGACAGCTCAGGTATGTAATCCAGAAATAAATCAGTTAACGGGATGTAGCGAACGGGAATATGATAATGATGGTGAAATAAGTTGGTTGTTAGATAGTGGATGTACGGATCATATTATAAAGAATGATACATGTTTTTATGATTATGTAGATTTAAAAAATCCCATTGATGTGAAACTGCCGGATGGTAAAATTTTAAAAGCAACCAAAGTAGGTACAGTTAAAATTTATTTCAAAAATTATTACAATGAAAAACACATTGATTTAAAAAATGTATATTTTGTTAAAGGTATTAATCAAAATTTGTTAAGTGTTTCAAAAATAACCCAAAAAAATTGCACACTAGTAGCAAGACATGATAATGTAAAAATTTACAACCAATCAAGAGAATTAATAGTTGTTGCAAACAAAATAAATAATTTGTATTTTATAAAAAGTTTTGTTTCAAATTTTAATAACAACAACATGTATGTGAATTCAATAAAATTAACTAATAAAGAGAAATGGCATAGGGCACTTGGTCATGTAAATTTTCAATATTTAAACAAGTTGATAAATAATAAGTTAGTTGAAGGTTTGCCAGATAAGATTGAAAGTACAGAAATGAAATGTTCAAATTGTATTGAAAGCAAAATGGCTAATGTACCTTTTGAAAACAATAGAACTAAGACTACTGAAATTTTGGAATTGATACATACTGATCTAAACGGTCCACATAGCACAACTGGTTATGGTGGAGAAAAATATTTTTTGACATTTATCGATGATTATAGTAAATGTACAAGAATTTTTTGTATTAAAAGCAAAGCAGAAACTGCAAATTGTTTTATGGAATTTGTTAATTTAGTAGAAAATAAATTCAATAAAAGAGTAAAGAAATTACAGTGCGATAATGGCAAAGAATACTTAAATCGAGACATTTATAATTTCATTAGACAAAAGGGAATAGAGTTATTACCATGTCCACCCTATGTCCATGAATTAAATGGAGTAGCGGAAAGGTATAATAGATCTGCTATGGACGTAGGCAGATGCTTAATGAGAGAAGCTAAAATTCACAGAAGGTATTGGCCTGAAGTTATAAAAACAGCAGCATATTTGAAAAATCGTACAATTGCAAATACAGTAGAGAATAAAACTCCCTACGAAATATTTTTCGGTATTAAACCAAATGTTGAGCATTTAAAGATTTATGGGAGTAGAGTTTTTGTCAGGGTTCCAGAAGTTTTAAGAAAAAGTAAATGGGACGATAAAGCCCAACTCGGAGTACTAGTAGGTTATAATGAGAATGGTTATAGAGTTTTATTAAATAATAGAATAATTAATGCTAGACATGTACAGGTGGTTGAAGAAAACACTGAATTAATTTGTTTAGAAAAACTTGATGATGAAAAGGACAGGGACTTGGAAAATGTAACTTCAAATATAAAAAATAAACTTTTTAAAACTGAAACTGATGAAGACTTTGTAGATGCAAATGAAACTTGCTCTAATAATACTATGGAAGATCTTGTTAATGATGATAATTTAAGTAACAATAATGACAAGCTTGAAATAGAAGAAAGGTCAAAAAGAAAGAGAAATCCAGTTTCCAGATATGGTTATCCAGTAACACATTTTATTTATGTAAATTGCATTGATGCAAATGTACCAAATACATTTGAGGAGGCGATGAGCTCCCATGATTATAAGCAATGGCAGGTAGCAATGGACTCAGAAATAAATAGCTTAAACAAAAACAACACATGGCAAATTGTTGAACGGCCAAAAGATAAAAAGGTTATTGACGTCAAATGGGTCTTTAAAATTAAAAGTAATAATGTTTATAAAGCTAGATTAGTTGTGAGAGGATTTCAGCAAAAGGATTATCTTGAAAATGTTTATTCACCAGTAGGAAAAATGCAAACATTGAAAATTTTATTATCATATAGTTGTAAAAATAATTTATTTATAGAACAAATGGATGTTGAGACAGCATTTTTAAATGGTCATATAAAGTCAGAAGTATTTATAAATCAACCGAAAGGTTATGAAACTGGAGATAATAAAGTTTACAAATTGCAAAAAGCACTCTATGGTCTCAGAGAAAGCCCTAGAGTGTGGTATGATTGTTTCAATAAATTTATTGAAAAATTGAACTTTGTTAGAAGTAACTATGATTACTGTTTATATGTAAACAGAGCAAGCAAAGATCCAATATATATACTAATATTTGTTGATGATCTCCTAATTTGTTGTAAAGATAAAGATAAAGTAAATAAGGTAAAAACTAGCTTAATGGAAAAATTTGCTATGAAAGACCTAGGAAAAATTAAAAGTTATATAGGCATAGATATTGATTATAACAATGACAGGAACAAAATGACCTTAAGTCAAACAAAATATATTGAATCTTTGGCTGTAAAATATAATCTGGAAAATAGTAAGTTATATGATACTCCAATGGAAACAAACTTAAAATTAGAACAAGCTAGAGAAGTAGATGATAGTATTAAGTATAGAAATATAATTGGTGAATTATTGTATATTAGTACAGGCACTAGGCCAGACATAGCATACAGTGTTAATTACTTAAGTCGATATCAAAGTTGTTATGACCGTACACATTACAAATATGCCATGAGAATCTTAAAATATTTGTATAAGACTAAGGATTTAAAGTTAACATACTATGATAATGAAAACTCTGAAACATTAGATTGTATGGTAGACTCTGATTATGCAGGAGATAATGTAGATAGAAAATCTACAACAGGTTTTGTAATTAGATTATTTGGAAACTTAATTTTTTGGAAAACACATAAACAAAGTACAGTAACTAAGTGTTCAACCTTTGCAGAGTATACTGCTATGTCAGAAGCAGTGACAGAAGTACTTTTCATTAGAAACTTGTTAAGTGAATCATTCAATGTAAATTTTGATAAACCAATAAAATTATATGAAGATAATACAGGTGCGATTTCGATTGCTAAGTATGGCAATTTTACCAAAAATTCAAAGCACATTGAAGTTCAGTTTCACTATATAAATGAAAACTATGAAAAGGGTATTATTGATATTGTAAAAATAGATACAGAATTTAACTTAGCAGACATGTTAACTAAAAGTTTAGACAAGAACAAATTTTTGAAAAATAGGTTAGGGTTAAAATTAATTTAGATTAAGTGTATTTTTTTTATGTAAAAGGTCAAGATTATAAATTTAAGGAGGCGTGTTATAATCTGTGGTAAATATTATAATCTTGATTTACAATCTGGCAACATCGCTGTCTCTATTCGGTCTCTAGAAAATGTGTCATGGCGTTGCTTGCTTCTATCCTGTGTAACGATAATATGTAAAATTAAGATAAGTGATTTAATAAACACTAATTAATATAATGTGGCCTAATCATTCATATCAACCATATCCACCAACTCCAACAATGCTGTTATTTTTAACCGACTTCCAAAAAGGAGGAGGTTCTCAATTCGATTGGTATTTTTTATAAAACAAGATAGACATCTATGAAGAGCTTCCGGTTTTAATTGGTCTCAAGTTTCCGTACAAATATCACTGACATGGCAGAATGTATCGACACAAAAACACTATGAAGTTCAGCGGGCACGTCACTACAAATGATATTCTAACTAAGACTAATTTGATATTTCTTTTCGTTTTTTACCCAATTAAGGAGAAGCTAGCCGTGTGGTTTCCGGCAGAGTAGAATAGAACCAACCCATTACACTCACGGGTGTCGTATAAGGCGACTAATGTCTGAGGCAGAACACCTTGCGCCTCCATAGACCAGAGAATGGGCAGCAGCGTTTTCTGTTAGTCTTTTATCACTGCGATCTCCAATCCGCCTGCCAAGCGTGGAGATTACGGCAAATTCCTCCCATCATGGGAGAGGCTTATGTCCAGCAGTGGACGTTATGGGCTGTTGTTGTTGTAAGGAGAAGCCAAAAGGAAGGGTTATGATTTTAACAGCCTATATACATAGACTGCCTATACCTAAAAGGGCGCCAAAGTCATGACCCGCCCCGGGCGAGTCATGCCTTTGGCGCCCTTTTAGGTATAGGTACTTATTTCATTACATATTTAAATAGCGACTCATGACTTTGGCGCCCTTTTAGGTATAGGTACTTATTTCATTACAAATATTGGAATACTTAATAGAAAACTACAACATCACATGTACATTTTTTTGTAAAAGCAAAGAAAAAAAAGTATTTGTATAATGCGGGCCTAATACGAGTTGCAATTTCTAGGCCTGGTAGGTACCTATATTTCGTTAGTGAGAGATACCACAAAGGACAAAATGACAGGTCGTATTTGTTAGACATAGAATACTGATACTCACTCCTACGAGATAAGTCTATTAAAAGTTAATACGTTGAGTCTAGTTTTCCTATAGATCGATAAAAAATAGGTAGGTAGGTATTCAAATATTAGGTGGTATAGTTGAGCTGGGTCGCGCGGCGCCCTATAGTACCTGGCGCCCCGAGCAGTCGCCCCAGTCGCCCCCCCCCCCTAAAGCCGGTACTGTATATGATGTACGTTTGTTACGTCTATGTTCCTTCGTAGCACCTTAACTATTCATCCGATTGTGATGAATAAGATGTCAATACTATCAATCGATTGGTTATTATGGCTCGGGTACCATAGACTACATTTTATTAAGTAGTCGGGTTTTAAGGGTCGGGGATGTGGTAGTATATCACACAAATTCTTATTGTTTTTTTTGTTTGTCGACATGGCATCTCGCTCGGAGGAGCTCGTGGCTAAATAATAACAGCTGCTCGGGTCAATCGTTAGGTTAAGCTGTGCTTTCCTAGGTTGGTCTGTGGATGGGTGACCACCCATTACATACCGAGTTTCCTCCGTGCCTCGGAACCACGTTAAGCCGTTGGTCCCGGCTGTCATTTCTAGATCATTGACAGTCGTTAGGTAGTCAGAGGCCCAAAAAGTCAGACAACCTATCTTACCAAGGGGTATCGTATCACCGGGTACTAACTGGGTTGTGGAGGTCAGATAGGCAGTCGCTCCATGTAAAATACTGGTATTCAGCTGCATCCGGTTAGACTGGAAGCCGACCCCAACATAGTTGGGAAAAGGCTAGGCAGATGATGACATGGCATCTCGCAGGTCAACCTGTGAGACTGGTTTCTGCTTAACTGGACCATCCTGTGGGTGCCTTAAGAGTAAGAGTAAGGCCTCTAGCCAGGGGCATACAACTTATAATCTAAGCTACAGCGCGCTAAGGGCGCCCCCTGTGGAGTACGAGACCCGGCTTAGGGCGTCTCTGGGGAGGACAGCAAGGGGACATCCTGGATCTGAGTGAGATTATTTAGAGGCTGATTCAAAACTACTGGTTCAGCTTCTCGAGGTGGTTCGAGCAAGGGTCCGGGAGAATTTTTTGATATCTCTATAGTCTTACTTAGTTCTTCTAGGCACCTCGTATTTTACTAAGTTTTGCCAGAGGCTAAAGGCCAAGTCGATATTTATCCCACGGAATCCTACTAACGGGATAAAAATTATCCTCCTTTTTAACCGACTTCAAAAAGGAGGAGGTTCTCAATTTGATTAGTATTTTTTTTAACCGACTTCAAAAAGATGTATGTACACCGATTACGCTGAGATTTATGATCCGATTTACGTGATTCTTCTATAGTCTGATGCGGAATAGTTGCCATTTGGTCCCATAAATATTTAACATAGTTTGGCCCAGTAGTTTTCATTTTTAACCGACTTCCAAAAGGAGGAGGTTCTCAATTCGATTGGTATTTTTTTTTTTTTTTTTTTTTTTATGTATGTACACCGATTACTCTGCCGTTTATGATCCGATTTACGTGATTCTTTTTTAGTTTGATGCGGAATAGTTGCCATTTGGTCCCATAAAAATTTAACATGGTTTGGCCCAGTAGTTTTCATTTTATGAACATTTTTACTTCAGTTGTGTGGTACAATTTCATGTATGTTCACCGATTTCTCCTCGATTTGTGGAGCGATTCTCAAAATTATTTTTTTGTTTGAAAGAATATACTCCTGAGATGGTCGCATTTAAATTTGGTGAAGATCTGATGCTGATCTTCGGAGATATACAATGGAACTCTTCAAAACTAGATGGTAAATCGGTCGTGATAGCTGCAATCGCTTGGATGTTTATTGTTTACACAATATCATGACGTAACATCACGCCTGCATGCTCTGAGGGGTACGCAGATGTGTACAATACACCCAAATTTCGACAGTTTAGGTATGTTAAGTTCCATTTATTGGGGATAAGCCATACATACCATGACATGTATTTTTAACAATGTAAAATAAATGCATAGCAAATATTTGTATAGAATATTACAACTAAAAATGGAAAAATAAAAAACCTTTTTTACAAAAAAATAAAACCGACTTCAAAAAACACAAAAAATTGAAAAATAACTTTAGCTTCAGAAGTCGGTGACAAAAAAAACTAAATGAATCAAACAAAGGTCACCGACTTCTGAAGCTAAAGTTATTTTTCAATTTTTTGTGTTTTTTGAAGTCGGTTTTATTTTTTTGTAAAAAAGGTTTTTTATTAACATTTTTTTACTTCAGTGGTGTGGTCTAAACACAGAGTATACAGGGATTTTTTTGTGTAGTCCGTAGGCTATTTTTTAGTCTCGACACATCAAAATTTCATTACCTGTTCTGCTGCAGTTTTTGGTTTATATATGCAGCCCACAGATATAAAGGGTGTAAATACACCGTTAACAAAGCCGAAAGGCACGTGTTCTCTTCGTCACTGCGATCATTTTTTTGTTTTACACCATACCTGGGAACCTTCTAGTTACGGAGATATTGGGGATAAAAGTTCCAACTTTTTGAGATGTTACTAGTTTTTAAGGTAATAACTTTACCTCCATGACCCGTTAACTATTCAAAGCATCGATCAGCACAATGTTTTGAGTGTGCTACATTGTTCAGTTTCACCCAATGATATTCTAACAAACAGATATGTTATACACCTACAAAACCACCGAAAAAAGTGTGCCGCGGGGGAGAGCCAGCTCACATACACGCAGTGACGCAGAATAAAGGAAAAACAGGCCAATTGACACGTTTTCGAGTCTTCACGATTGCGCGCTCATAACATATCTGTTTAATTAAATATCATTGGTTTCACCGTAAAAGTCGTTTCACAGCAATAATTTTTGCGTAGGATTACTTTGTTACTTAAATGTAGGTACATAAAGTAGCCGAAAGACACTTGTTCTCCCCGTCATTGCGATCATTTTTTTTGTTCTACACCATACCTGGGAAACTTCTAGTTACGGAGATATTGGTGGTCAAAGGTGCAACTTTTTCACAAGTTTTTATTTTTTACCCGACTGCGGCGAAGCCCAAAAGGAGGGTTAATAATACTATTTTTTTAGGTAAAAATTTTACCCCAATGACCCGTTTACTACTAAATCCATCCATCAGCACAATGTTTTGAGTGCGTTACATTGAGTTCTACCACAAAACATGATATTTCACCCCAAAAAAAAAGTCGTTTCCCAGCAATAATGTTTGCGTAAAGTTACTTAGTTTGATGTACAGAATTCTTTGTTGACGGGTCCGTTACATCATGTATCTACATGTGTGTTGCAGGATGCAGCCCGTATATTATTACTATTATAAAAGTATGTAGGCACGTAGTATGTAGGTTAAAATACCATAGTTTTTATGCTACAAAAAGTTGTAAAAGGCATGTATGAGTGTACAGTATAGCATACTAATATCGTCAGTCTTAGTTTCCCTATTAAGGTAGGCAGACGTGCTCAGTGCAGTACCAGTCGGACACAAAGTCGACGGAGGGACAATTGAAGGTATTTTTTAATACTTATTTATTTATTTCATTAGTAAATCTTAAGAGGCCGATGCGTAGTTACGCATACCAAACGTACATACGTAATACCAAAATAAATCAAACATATTCTTAAGATAGTGTGCCTTTATTCCGATTGGAATACAGAATATCTAGGTTCCCAAATATATATTTTGAATGGACACTGATTTAAACAAGAGTTAAGAGAAAAATATTTTTTCTAAGTATAGAAATTTTAAATTCCTCATACTTACCTCGTCTTTTATATAATTGTCCTTTCAAAATAGATATTCTTTAATCCAATCGAAATAAATACACACTACCTTAAGAATATGTTTGATTTACAAATTATTTTGGTATTACGTTATGAACTACGCATCGGTCGCCGGCTCCATAAGTGAACAAATTATTACATTATTACATAACTAGCAAAATATTATAAGGCTAACTAAATATTTACAAAAAGTACCATAAAATTACTCATTAAAAATAATATTATATACAATACAATATTATTTCGAAGCTGCTAA
Organism: Xestia xanthographa; assembly: GCA_905147715.2. NCBI lineage: Eukaryota > Metazoa > Arthropoda > Insecta > Lepidoptera > Noctuidae > Xestia > Xestia xanthographa. Next base: position 23,324,763 of record LR990654.1, read on the forward strand.
TAAAGCTCATAATGGGTGTTATGGTACCCCAAAACAGAAAGACAGGCACTTGTTTTCCCGGTCATTGCGATCATTTTTTTTAATATCTCCGTAACTAGAAGGTTCCCAGATATTATCTGGGAACCTTCTAGTTACGGAGGTATTGGGGGTCAAAGTTACAACTTTATGACAATCTTTTTAAATACCTACCTAAAGTCCCCGTCACAAGAAGCTATAATTTTTGTAAATAATGAACTTCTACCAAGTTACGTAGCGACAATTTCATCAACAACAAATAATCCCAAATTCAATCAACTCAAAGTAATATACGTGTTATACGAAGCTAACGAGCAATTTCACTTGGTCGGGTTATATGTTAGCGATATAAAGCGCTGTCGTCTGATGTTTTGTGGTACTTGAACGCGTCTGACTTCATGGAACGTAAACATTTGGGCCGCCGTTTTGAAGTAAGTTCACGCTGATGACGCTGTCAATGCTGTCATTTTTTTGTATTTGATCCAAAGGTTGCGAACCCGAATGTGTGTTTACAAAATTTATAGCTTCTCGTGACTTAAAAACTAGCAATAGCCTAAATTAAGTTTAGTTTGTGCACAACAGAATCGACACCTCTCTACAGTCCAACCTTCTAGGGGTCAAAATACTGTAGGTAATTAACCCGAGACGAACGTGACTTTTCCTTTTATGAGTTTACCGTTAGGATTCTGAGGATAAGAGTTTTCAATGGGTCTTTCCTCTTCCTTAATCTTTGCATCTATACCTAAACAAATCAATAAAATGGAAGTGTCAGTTAATTATTTCAAAAGAACAGCTTTTTACTGTATACGAAAGTATACACGGTGGAAGCCGTATTTCCTATATGAAAGATAGACGGACGGAAATGGATCCCGTTGTTTACGGAACGGAGACTTCAAAGTTTGTTTGATTTATTAACTCCTAATATTTTATCTCTCAATTAATACCTGCCGTCGACCAAGCATTCTGTACATCAAACTAAGTAAGTTTATGCAAAAATTATTGCTGGGAAACCACTTTGTTTTTTCGGGTGAAAAATCGTGTTTTGTGGTAGAACTCAATGTAACGCACTCAAAACATTGTGCTGGTGGATGGATTGAATAGTACGGGGGTCATGGAGGTGTTTAAAGTAAAAAAATTACATTAAAAACTTATATTTAAAAGGTTTTGGGATCAGTATAGAAAAATAATCAATCTATCATAGGACCTTAAACGTTTAAACGTTCATATTGCTAATAATTTTATACTATTAATTAATATATCTCAAAAAGTAACCACTTACTTAGGTTGAGAATTTATACGTATAAATGCTTCTCTCGTAAGTCCTAACTTACTTATTCTGCTGTGGCCGGTGTGATCTAATTATAAGTTTTTACCACCTAAAACCTACATGTTTTCCACCTACATGTGGAATGCAATAAACTAATAAAGTATTGAGTATCCTACGGCACGAAGTAGCCGCGAAATATATTGGTTTTAAGTAAGCCCTCTGTGTCTATCATCTTGAAACAGGATAGGTATTAAAACCTAGGACCGCATTCCCAAGGAACTTGATTTGACTATGCAAGTATGTAGGTACATAAGTACTACCAAGTTCACTGACGGTCGACCACTTACTTTTCAACCTTATTACTGAGGTTAGCTTTTTAAATAGTATAATTACACGTTTATTTATAGGTCGCTCTGGAAAATCTGGAACCGAAACCCTCGAAAAACTCGATTATCGAACTCGGAACGATTGGGATTGCTTTTTTTTTTACCTATCTAAAAAAATATGAAATTTAAATTTTTCGTGATTTTTTTTTAAAAACAAAAAATAAATAAAAAAATCACGAAACAAATTTATAATAGTTTTTTTTTAGTTATTTAATAAAAAAACAGTTCCATACGTTCCGAGTTCGATGATCGAGTTTATGGCTTTCGGCTCCAGAACGACCTAAAATTAACGGTGTAGGTATAAAGGGTGTAAAACACCTCTTAACGAAGCCGAAAGGCACTTGTTTTCCGCGTCATTGCGATCATTTTTTTGCTGAACACTATATCAGGGAACCTTCTAGTTTCGGAGATATTGGGGGTCAAAATTCCAACTTTTTAACAAGTTTTTTTTTTTTTAATACAAGTTTTTAATGTAAGATTTTGATACCTTAAATAAACACCTCCACGACCCCCGTACTATTCAATCCATGTATCAGCACAATGTTTCGAGTGCGATACATTAAGTTCTATCACAAAACATGATTTTTCACCCAAAAAAAAGTCGTTTCCCAGCAATAATGTTTGCGTAAAGTTACTTAGTTTGATGTACAGAATGCTTGGTTGACGGCTTCGTGATGAGGTCTTTTACACCCTGTATAATTATCTATAATAGGTAAGTATATTATGTTAGACTAGCGTATGCCCGCGGTTTCACCCGCGTGAAGCCTAATAATAAGTTCCACGGGTTCTTACTACCTGTATAAAAAGAATCCTATGTGTTAATCCAGGTTATAAACTATCTGAGTACAAAATTTCATGCACATCCGTTTGGTAGTTTTTGCGTGAAAGAGTAACTAACATACAAACACACACAAACTTTCGCCTTTATAATATTAAATATGAGTGTGATGATACCCACCTGGCTGTATTACACGAGCTGAATTTAACAAAATTCTGTAATATTGAGCAAACATTTAGTATAAGTTTAACATAATTTCTCAATAAAAATCTGAGAAACGTAATTATTTTAACAAAACAACTATAAAAACCGTTTTTCGCCAACATTCCTGCGTAAAACTGGTTGTTCTGCTGTTTTTTTTTCGGTCAGTATAGTTTCTTTTAGTTCATGATAAATGTAGAAGACGTCATAAGTTCATAACATAAGCATAATGTTCCCAATGCTGGGACACAGCCCACAGATCTCCTTAGTGAAGTTCATATTACCCCACTGAATTGAATGGGGTTAAATTAACTTATTTAATTAGGGTTGCATTGATGATTTTAGTGATTATAATTCTGTCTAGATACACACATCAAAAAAAGTTTGTGATCACTAACATAAGCTGATATAATTTTTTAAATTGAAATTAATCAAGAAAAATCCTTTATTGTGTTTTTTACTGGTTTTTTGTTTTCTTTTTTATTCTAGATCTATATTTAAAAAAAAAGAATCTAAAATGAAGAAGAAATCGTAATATTAATCTACCGTAACATAAATAATAGTTTAAAAAATAACTAAAAAACACGCTTTATATAGAAAACCAAACTAAAAAATAGAAAATAAATTTTAATAAATTTGAATTAAGAATAGTGTAAAAAATTCTAACAAATATAAAATAAATAATAATGTTAATAAGAAAAAAAAATGTTTTATTTAAAAAAAAGCGTGGGGTGCATGGTGTTAATAGTTATAAATATTTCATTGACAGATATGAGAAGAAGGATTATCATTTCGATAATATCTTAAAAAGCACCCCACGCTTTTTTTGTTTTTTAGTTTTTTTTTAACTATTATTTATTTTCTACTTTTTAGTTCGGTTTATTTATAAAAGCGTGTTTTTTTTTAATTTTTAAAACTGTTATTTAAACTATAATTTATTAAGTCAGTAACTTATCTGGGAAGTGGGGAAATCGGGCGCCTGCTGCCTTCTTTAGATGCGGTAGCTGTTTCTCAGATTCCCTCTCCGAAAGGTTTATCTTATTTAAAGTTGATGACTTTACCGACTGTAGATCCTAGGCTACGCTAATGACTAAATGTTATTTGGCAAAATAAAAAACCGGCCAAGTGCGAGTCGGACTCGCGCACGAAGGGTTCCGTACCATTATTATCAAAAAAGGGCAAAAAAATGTATGGGAGCCCTCCTTAAATATTAATTTTATTCTGTTTTTAGTATTTGTTGTTATAGCGGCAACAAAAATACATCATCTGTGAAAATTTCAACTGTCTAGCTGTCACGGTTAATGAGATACAGCCTGGTGACAGACAGACGGACAGACGGACAGACAGCGAAGTCTTAGTAATAGGGTTCCGTTTTTACCCTTTGGGTACGGAACCCTAAAAACAGATATCGCAATATTGCATGCGATATTATCGAGCGATAATAACGCGCCTGTGTGGTAGTGCCTTTAGCCGAGCGACATGAGAACGTATGGGGCTCTCACGAATTCAACTAACCACTTATAAATTAGTCAAGCACTCGTGAAACCCTTTAATTAACAAGTATTATTTTTATTTATTGCAGGTCCTGACCAAATATTATGCTGTGCTGATCCATTCAAAGTTCCAGAGACAATAATATGATGTATCGAATCTTTTTCCTGTTTATTTGCCTTTCGACTTCCGCTAGAGGGCAGAGCGGTTAGTATTTTAAAAAAACGAAAACTGATGATCTGAAGATGATCATATTTTGATTCCGTGATTTTTATTAATATTTCAAAACTTGCCCCCCTTCCCTCCCCCCTCAGGACCTTTGCCTCATTCCCCTGCATCATCCGGTTTTATTTTTAGTCTAAAGAACGTAGATGATGATCAAAATTTCAAAACATCATGTTTTAACGGCGCGGCGTAGTATTACTTTATTGTAGTTTATGCGGGAGACTCAAAAGGTACAACGTCAGAATTAAATGAACACAAAACCTCAAAATTGTAAACGTTCTAATATAAATATTTATTGCTCTCTCACGCTAAGAATTTTAAGTAGCAAATTTGAGTTGAAAAACTTAAACTTTAATTTTAATCACGCATGCTATGCTTTAATAGGAGCTTCAGAGGTTCTTAAATTTTTGTGCTTACCAAAAATTCCAAATTTTAGACAGTTTAACTTTTTTTTTTTTTTTTTTAAAGCGTCGTTATGACGTTAAAGCTTCTTCCTTTTTATCCTTTTTGTCCCTAACCTGGTGTCACAGTTTTTATGTCGCCCATGGGCCTCTGATTTAGCTTTACATGCCGTCGAGAAATATCACTCAGGCATGCTGGTTTCCTCACGATGTTGTAGCCCGCGAAATTCAAATTTTCTTACGTTTTTTGCAACTAGCAGGTCAGAATCAGGTTGTATGTTGATTAAAATATGATTCGCGGCCGTAACACGTATTTGTAGTTACGGAATTATAATTATTAAAATCATCAATGCAACCCTCTAAGTTCATGTAGCTGTATTGAATGACATTTTCATGAAATAGTCATTCAATCAGGCAAAAAACGTAAGACAATTTGAATTTCGCGGGCTACCGTGGAGATTCCACCTTTCACGATAGACAGTGGGGGAGAGGAGGCAATCATGCATGGCAGTTGCAATTTTTTATGTACATGCAAACCATCAAAAAAAGTTTGTGGTCACTATAGCTTATGAGTCCTATTACATTTTTGACGCAAATTCATGATTTTTAACGCAGTAATTTTCAGCATCAGTTAGATATTTTAATTATTTGCTTATGAATAACAATAGTGCCATTCTCTTTCTTGTAAGTTGGAGTTACACACTTTCATTTTTCTTTTCGACGTCGGCGATGGAGCTTTGACGCTCAAATTCACATTGTTACATGCAATTCTTATAAAAGCTAAAATTACTGAAAAATAAGCTGAATGTTTTACTTGTTTATTGGAGTTTTAGAATTTCTTTAAATTCCTTGAATTTTCACGGAAAAAATCGTACAGAAAGCGTAATTTAAGCCATAAATGTCTTGATTCAGCGTCCATTATATTCCAAATAAACTAAATTTTATCAAATAAATTAATATGATATAAAACTTCAATCTACAATGAATAAGTTTCATTAGTTTTCGTTTGTCAATATTTTAAGACAAAATTACAATAAATAAAATTAAAGTACTATAATTCTGCGTCAATTCAGGTCGCTCGTCAGTCTGGTCTCATGTCAGTCTCGTTACTATTTTCATCAGTATCAATCGACAATCATCCGGAGATCACTATTATTATCGAGTCGTGTACGCCGACCGAAATAATTTGATCCAGGAAATAAAAATCAAAAATTTGCGTAAAAAATGTAATAGGACTCTTAAGTAAACTGATATAATTTTTTAAATTGAACTTTATTGTTTTATATTCTAAATCTTTAGTTTTAACTGTAGAATCTAAAAATAAGAAGAAATCGTAATAATATAATCTAGGTACCTACCGTAACAAAAAAGATTTCGATTTTTCAAAGTGATTGCAAACTTTTTTTTAAGTTATCAGGGTCGAAATATATAGTTGAAGTTTTCTTAAAAACCGATGGATGTTTTCGAATGACATTATATAAAATTGATAAAAATATTCAAATTTGTCAATAAAATTAAATTTTCATCTGAATTGAAATAGTTTCTAAAAACCGGCCAAGTGCGAGTCGGACTCGCGCACGAAGGGTTCCGTACCAATTATTATAAAAAAATCACGTTTGTTGTATGGGAGCCCAGCTTAAATATTAATTTTATTCTGTTTTTAGTATTTGTTGTTAAAGCGGCAACAGAAATACATCATCTGTGAAAATTTCAACTGTCTAGCTGTCACGGTTTATGAGATACAGCCTGGTGACAGACAGAGGGACAGACGGACAGACGGACAGACAGCGAAGTCTTAGTAATAGGGTTCCGTTTTTACCCTTTGGGTACGGAACCCTAAAAACGACCCTGGTTACATATTTGGATTGCATACTGTACAGAAGCCAGCACGCATCAAGCTAATACAATCTGTCAAATTTCTTTAATAGATTTTCAACTTTATAGCTTAAGCATTAGATTCAAGGCACATTGGGAAAATTAGTCAATTTCAGCTTGGTGTACTTACCGTCTTTACAAAAATGAACTCTGCGCGTGAACCGGTTATTATTTAAAAAAAACGCGATACAGATAATAATAATAACAAGGAAAATCGTACGTTAAAACTAAAAAAAAGCCTTGTTTTGTGTTTTATTAAATAAATGATCATTTGATTAGCATGCCGAATGTTTATTGTAGACAATTATAAATCACTTAGTAAAACGTAGTCACGACTATTTTTCGCGGGCTGTTGTATCTCATGATCCGAAATAGGTAGACAGTTGAAATTTTCACAGTATGTGTATTTCTGTTGCCGCCATAACAACAAATAATAAAAATAATTTGAAAAATTAAAGGGGACTCACCTTCTGTAATAGCCGTACCTACTATTACAGAAGGGGAGTCCCCTTTTATTATTTAAATGATTCGAGTATTTTTAATTCTTCGTATGTTGTCAAGTACTTCAAATTAGATCTTTAAACTTTGCTTTTTTTAGAGTTTCTAATTTGTTTTTAAATTTTGAATTCGATTTAATTAGAGACCATTTCACTTACTTATTTACTACTTACTTATTTAGAGACCATTTCACAGTAAAGTCTCCACTTGGCCCCTCAGTATCGGAAATCGGCTTTGTGTCTCATGTCCGGGGGCAGGAGCCACTGCTTCGCTTCACCACGAAGCAAGTAGCATCAGTGATAAATAGTATGAGTAGGGGCAAATCAGGGGATTTGCCCCTACTCATGCCCAGGGGGGCATGATGGGCTTAGCATTGGGCATTTAAAATATGCAGGCATGCATATGCCGAGGGTCCTGTCCTTTTTCTATACGATGTGTCTCAGCCATTCGTATCTACCAGCAGACTTAATAAAGACCATTGTGGTACCCATCGTGAAGAATAGGACAGGAGACATCTCGGACATAAGCAATTACCGCCCCATCTCTCTTGCAACTATTATGGCCAAAGTGTTGGACAGTATGCTTGACTCTTGTTTGGCGAAATATGTTAAGTTGCACGATGGACAGTTTGGGTTTTGCCCTGGATTATCAACCGAAAGTGCTATTCTAAGTGTCAAGCATACTGTCAAATACTACACTGACCGTAAGACGCCGATGTACGCCTGCTTCCTTGACCTCTCCAAAGCTTTCGATCTCGTTTCTTACGATGTACTTTGGCGCAAGTTAAGGGGTAGGGGTATACCGGAGGAACTGCTCAGTGTATTGCAGTATTGGTATCGTAGCCAGACACACCGTGTTAAATGATCTAATGCGCTCTCGGAGTCATATGGGTTGGAGTGCGGGGTGAGGCAGGGTGGTCTTTCATCCCCTCGACTCTTCAATCTATATGTGAATGACCTCATTGTCGAGCTCAGCAGCATGCGTGTCGGATGCAGGGTAAATGGTGTTAGTTGTAACAACATCAGTTATGCGGATGACATGGTGCTGCTGGGCCCGTCGCCGGGAGCGATCGCGGAGCTGCTTCATGTATTGTGAGACCTTCGCTGCTGCACATGGACTGGTCTATAATGCCAAAAAATGTGAGTACATGGTTTTTGGGGTCGCTGGTAAGCACCGGGAAAGTACAATCGAACTTTCCATAAACGGTACATCAATACGTAGAGTCAATAAGTTTAAGTATCTTGGGCATTTTCTTACCGACGACCTCAGTGACCATGTTGACATTGAACGGGAGCGTAGGGCACTGGCGGTCAGGGGAAATATGTTGGCACGAAGATTTGCTCGGTATAAAGGTGCTCCAAGTAAAGGTAACGCTTTTTAAAGCTTATTGTCAGAGTTTTTACACCGGTAATCTTTGGGTCAACTACTCAAAAAGATCGCTGGATGTCCTGCGCGTCCAATACAATAATGTTTTTAGGATGCTATTGCGATTGCCTCGTTTTTGCAGTGCCTCTGGAATGTTCGCGGTAACTCATACCGATGGGTTTCATGTCATCATCCGCAAAAAAACAGCCTCGCTCCTGAGCAGAATAAGGGGCAGTCACAATAGCATCCTGAAGGCGGTGGCGGCTGATACTTCCTCCACCATAATAAGGCAATTTGTGAGAAGACTAATACCCTAGAATTCTGTTGTCCTAGTTATTATCATGGCTATTTACTATGGGTGGTCATCTTATTAACTCGTGTTTAGTTAAATTACTAACAATAGTGTTTAAGTGCAAACCTGTTACTAACAATTTATGGATCTCTTAGTTGTCCGAAATAAAATGATTTATTATTATTATATTATTATTAATTCTCAATGTAGCAAAAACGGATCCACGATGGAAGAAATTAGTTAAGTTAACAAGCAAGCGAAACCTCATTAAGATGTATGAGTACTAAGTAATAGGTTTTTATTTTGTTAATTTGTATGAACATACAAATGTTTATAACCTTTAGTTAACATTTTCTTATTAGATCTATCTTTCTAGGCTTTATTGTTTTGTTTACTGAAGTACATAGTTTTCGCGACCTCTTGCGACCCCCCCGTAGAGGCTTCGCGACCCCCCGGGGGGTCGCGACTCACAGGTTGAAAAACACTGGTGTAAGCCAATGACCAAGTACTAACCGGGTTGTGGAGATGATAGGCAGTCGCTCCATGAAAAATCCTGGTACTCAGCTGCATCCGGTTAGACTGGAAGCCGACCCCAACATAGTTGGGAAAAGGCAGAAAGACGATGACTTGTTAGGTACATCTCTGCCTAACCCTTCTCGGGGATTACAGGCGTTATGTTATGTGGTGTGCATTGAAAGTTTTGTTTTCTTTGTTTTCAGAGGGAGAGCAATGTGTGGAAAATTACTCCAACACAATCGGGCAATGCAAGGTTATGCAGGAGTGTGAATCCGCCAGGAGAGACTACCAGTAAGGTTTATAAATAAGCAGGGCCGTCTTTACCGAGTGTGCAGGGTGTGCGTTGCACACGGGCGTAGCAGTCCTAGAGGGCGCCGAGCGCCGTGAGCTACGGAGCACTCGGCGCGCGCGTTGGCCGGCCGTGGCACTTTCGATGACAAACGTAAAAAGAACTCCGCTTTGCATACATTTTGTTTAGTATCTGGAGCTCTTCTTACATTTGTAGATTACAGCAAAGCAAGGCATGTTAACATGGGTACGTTTTGGCTTGTTATGGTAAACACCAGAACACCCTGTTTAATTCTGAACACAGACAACAGCACATCATGGTATCCAAAACCGACAAATTTCTTCTTCATATTTATTCTCCAAACAATAGAGTATATTATCCATTGCGGAAATTTGTCAGTTTGTGGTAACTTGATGTGCTGTTACTTGTACCCATTCTATTTTGACCGCGCGCTTACTAGGGGGCGCTAGGGTAATGTTTGCACACGGGCGCTACATGGGTTAGAGACGGCTCTGTAAATAAGTATTCATTTTCGCAATGCTCGTGGCTTAATAATAATAGCCGCTCAGGTCTATAATAAATAAATAAATATCGCTGGACATTATTATTTAGCCAACAATCCAGATGGCGCTATGTGTATACCACCTATTAAATACCGAGTTTCCTCCGTGTCTCGGAAAGCACGTTAAGCCGTTGGTCCCGGCCGTCATTTGTAGATCTTTGACAGTCGTTAGGTAGTCAGTGGCCCGAAAGTCTGACAAGCAGTCTTACCAAGGGGTATCGTATCACCCAGTACTAACTGGGTTGTGGAGGTCAGATAGACAGTCGCTCCATGTAAAATACTGGTATTCAGCTGCATCCGGTAAGACTGGAAGCTGACCCCAGCATAGTTGGGAAAAGGCTAGGCAGATGATTTAGGTTTTAACCCCCGACGTCAAAATAATAAAATGAAAGTGTATGTTTGTACCTAATACCTATCAAAATTACAGCAAAAAAAACTTTATTTTGCCATTCCATTGAACAGCGTCCGGTTCACTAACTGACCGTCTGTCTGTTTGTTTTAGCTAAAACAAACAGACAGACGGTCAGTCATCTCCAAAACGGCGAAACCGATTTTCACGCGACTTTTTTGGAAGACGTCACATAACCATTTTGTTTTTGTTGTTTTCAGAGAAAGCAGGATCAATCCGACATTTTGCTCGTACAATACGTTTGGCGAGAGAATAGTATGTTGTCGAGACGGCTACAATATCCTTAATTCAGCTGGAAATCGCGAGTGAGTATAATTCTTACACTATTAAGGCGCTGTTAACACCAAAATCGCGCACACTGTCTATTTGTATGGGAGAAAACGAGACGTCACTATTACTGGGCGGCCAGGTTTTAGAAGAAAATAATGAATAAATATTGATATAAAAAAAGTATGGATTATTTGTGAAATATGACTCGTTAGCGGTTTAGGTATGAATATGTTGACTTCATGTTTTTAATTGCAGACCCATACGTCAAAAAAAAATAAAGACATAGGACCGTTAATGATGATTTTAAGACCAATCTTTGCAATTATTTTCTATCGAGCCGATTTCGTCGAAATATGTATCGAGTCCGTCCAAGGTCTTTGCAATATGATCAATCTTAACATTTTTTTTTTTTGCCGTGCTACAACAAATAGTTTTTCTTAAAAAACTGCTTAACACTTTGAGCTGAGCAACGTTCTAATACGTAAAATTTTAAAACGCTACTTGACACAACGTTTAATCACGTCAGTAAAAAATATGTCTTTCTTCAAAGAACGTGTATAAACGGCTGAGGCTTATACAAATTCCTTTAAGCTACGTCATCGCGCCGTATCACTTTAAATTTTGGGACTGCTAGCGCCACTCCAGGTTAGTTTTATTATGCACTTTACAAGGCTACTCGCACACGTACATTCTAATTACGCAAAAATTCGCAACGTCGACGTGTAGTAACGGTTGTGTCACATTTCATATTATCTATGGTTGTATAAAAAACAGAACGTCACGATATTTTGTATGAGAAAATAGTGCGCCGCGGAACAAACATTTGAATACCCAGATGCTCAGCTGAAAGTGTTAAATAACATCAATTTCAACAAATTAGGTGTTGTCAGCCCCTTGAAGTGTAATCCAAGAACACTATAGATGGCGTTAAACTGATTACATTACTTGGTGCCAAAGCCAAAACTCTTGAAAAAAAAAAACATTGCGTCACGTCACATACGCTCGCTGACTGACACTGGTGTAGATTCTGTTGTGCACAAACTAAACTTAATTTAGGCTATTGCTATCTTTTACTAAAAGGCAGTGCAAGAAAAGGACAGCTATAGCTACGAACTAAGTTAGAGATGTCAAACTAGTTTATGCCTAGCGCTTCACCGTGTTTTTAGTCGACATGTTTTTACGTGCACCCTTCATTTGTATGGAAATATTAGTTCCAACTAAATTTGACAGCTCTAAATTACGTCCGTCTCTTTCTCATTTTATTACAGAGAAAAATATAGCGATAGCCTTAATTAAGTTTAGTTTGTGCACAACAGAATCGACACCAAATGAACGTAACATTTCAAAATTAGCAATAGCAATAGATAACCTACAAGGTGAAAAGAGACATCTAAAAGGAATTATTTGAATTTTAAATAGGTAACAATTTGTTTTAATTTTACAGTGACCGACCTATATGGGGGAATCCTGTTAACAGAAATGATCGGAGAAGAATCAGCGAAAGAAGTAAGTTGCAGTCGTTAACCGAATCAATTCCCTTCCCGTCCGTGTCTTGCACTTTTTTGATGTCACTGTGAGGAATACTTCTTTGCAACTTCTGACTTTCTAAGTAAACTTGAAAATCTTCTATGGGACCAAACCAGGTTGTTACCTGGTCCCATAGAAGATTTTGAAGCAGAATCGATTGGCATCAATAAGATATAAAATACGTTTTTTGAAAATCAAAATTTCACGTAAAATAATGGACAGTCTTTCGTGTAGAGTTCCCTTTACTGCCCCGCTGAAAGTTTCCACCCAGTAGGATAGGAGACCCACGCAATAGGAGAACTCTCAATTGTGCATAGCTACCATCAGCAGGCCTATTACGTATCTCTGTTGACAGCTCGAAATCATAGTAACTGGGCTCAGTGTCCATCGAATAACTAACAAAAAGTTAGTTTCGTCTTATGTATGACCAGTTGCGATCAAATATGACGTCATCGGTGCCCATCGTGGCTCATAGTCACCGTTACTCATTTTGACAGACGCTTTCGTATCGATTCTTCTAATATTGCGATTATGTAAGCATAGTGGACATCAAATTGATGACCACTGAGTTTGAAGTGGCTTTCGTAAAAGACGTTACACCGTACCCGGGCTGTTAGTCACCGTAAAGTGATATAATACGTAATACCAATATTTAGACGTTCTCAGTTGTCATGAAAGTTCGGTGTACAACCGAAGCTTGATAGTCACTGCCTGGAGATCAAAAAGATTCGTAATAGCCCTACTGGTCAGCGACATTAACCTTTTATTTTTTCTCACTTCAGAATGCGAGGAATACAGTAAGAGTGTCGTAAACAAAGTCAGCTATATCGCGCTAATTCCGGAACCGGAGGACTTTTCTATAGACGAAGCCAACTGTGAATACACGGCACTCGAGCTGATAGTCGGCGGGGAAAACGCCAAGTTGGGGGAATTTCCACACATGGTGAGCTCTTCATGTTAATAAGGGCCTTTACTACCTCAAATGGCTTAGCATGATCCTCCGTTACGCCTAAAATACTGCAGCATTCATTTTTAAATAAATATATGGTAAAGTTGAGGATTAATTTTAAGTCCTATGTCTGGCGAAAACACGATTGCATAAACTTTTCTAGATAGAAAAAAAATCCAAAGTTACCTCCAAATCGTACAGTAAACCGCTGGTATTCAAAAAGTACTTCAAATTAGATCATGAAACTTGCATACTAAGTGAACTAACTATAAAGCAAGTCTTACAGGAAAAGAATCTTGCCGAGTTGTTATTTTGTAATGACCCAAATCTCCTAACTGACTTACTCATACAGAATCTGACTGACACTATTAATAATAATACTACAATAACAAGCATCCCGAATAGCAAACGCATAATCAAACCTTGGATCTCCCCGGGAATACTGCGCTGCATTAAAAATCGAAATAAACTGCAAAAAAACTTTCGCTCCTACCCGTTTAATGAAATTTTAAAAATCACATACCGTCGATACAGAAATTATTGCAATAATCTCATCAAAAAATTAAAAAGAAAATATGAAAGGGAATTCAGTAAATCAGTTACAAACACCAAGTTACTCTGGAAAAGCATAAAATCTATCACCTACTCAAATAAAATAAACAGCCAAAGCACGGAACTGTTAAGTAGCAGACCATCTCCAACTGAATCAGTCAACTTCGTAAACGATTACTTTGTGAATATTGGGAAAGACTTAGCTCAGAAAATTCAATCCAGGACTAATAAAATCCCTGCTGATCGGACTAGCATTTCTCCTGCACAAACAAATTCCTTTGTTCTCTTGGACACTGACCCAAAAGAAGTTGAAAGAATTCTGATGAGCCTGAAATCGTCCAGTGCCCCAGGATGGGATAATATCTCTACTAGTTTCTTAAAATATGTTAACAAAGAAGTTGTTCCCATCATTACCCACCTGGCCAACCTTTGTTTCAAAAATGGTAGTTTCCCAGCCCCCTTGAAAAAATCAATTATTACACCGGTACACAAGGGAGGGAGCAGAGATGATGTCAATAACTATAGACCTATCTCCGTCCTACCAGCCCTGTCTAAAATTATTGAAAAATTAACTAATACTAGACTCATAAACTACTTAAACAAATTTAAACTACTATCGTCTACACAGTTTGGTTTTAGACAGGGAGTATCCACCGAGGACGCAGTAGCAGCCCTCAGTTCATTAGTTACAGAACATCTCGATACAGGAAGGAAATGCCTGACGGTATTTATAGATCTAAAAAAGGCTTTTGACACCGTCTCTGTTCCAACCCTTGTGACCAAGCTGGAAAGACTCGGAATAAGAGGAGACCCATTGAAATTTTTCAAAGATTACCTATCAAATAGAACGCAGAGGGTTAAGATAGGAACATATGTTAGTGACGATGCGGATGTGTCATTCGGCGTACCGCAAGGTAACGTGCTAGGCCCTACACTTTTTCTAACGTATATTAACGACCTCTGCAACTTAAAAGTCGATAAAGCAAAAATCTTCTCTTACGCTGATGATACAGCCGTTGTCTTTTCCGGGAATAACTGGTCCGATGTTAAGCGCAGTGCAGAGATGGGCATGGTCCAAATAACTAATTGGCTCAACGATAACTTACACTAAACACGGTAAAAACGAACTATATCTGTTTTACCATCTCGAATCGTTCACAACCAAATAAAGATCCTCAATAAGAGCCTCAAATTACACTCATGTGATAAAGTTTCGAATAATAACTGTAGGTGTCCTGCAATTAGTAAAGTCTCACAAACCAAATAATTGGGCGTCATAATTGACCAAAAATTATCATGGTATGCTCATCTTGAGCATGTTACAGGAAGAGTTAGGAAGCTAGGATGGATATTTAAATCATTACGATATGTCCTCCCCACAAATATAAATAAAAAAAGTAGGCCCTCATAGAAATCTCCTTAATGAAGTTTATGTGCCACTTGTACAATCTGTATTAATCTACTGTATCCCCATTTGGGGCGGTGCGGCAAAAACTAGATTTATAGATGTAGAACGAGCACAACGAGCGCTAATAAAAATAATGTACTTCAAAAAGAAAAGATACCCAACTGAAAGTCTTTACCAAATGAGTGGCCTGCTTTCTGTCAGAAAACTATACATCTCTTACACAGTCCTAAAAAAACATAAGGCACTTCCTTATAATGCAAACACACTATCAAAAAGAAGAAAATACATAGTTGCTCAAATCCCACAAACTAAATCAAAATTTGCTGCTACACAATACAACAAACGCTCTGCTCAGCTTTATAATAGGGTAAATAAGGAGGTATACATATACACTAAACAACTATATGAATGTAAAAAATTGGTAACAAATTGGATAAAACCTCTTACTTATGATGATACTGAGGCACTTTTAAAACGCATAGTTTAACTCACCCATTTCTCCTTACACACACGCTCACCTACACACATATACACACACACACACGCTCTAAGTACACACAACCCCCATACACTTACACGTGTACCTATAATATAAAAATTATAAATGTTATGTAATGATCTGTTCTGTTAAAAAACATTGTCTAGATAAGAAAGAGCGGAGTCTCCTAATACAGGCTTTTTCTTTGCTTAAAAGGAGGCTCCAATCATCAACTTGTTGTTCTGTTTTTGGTTAAGAAATAAACAAATTTTTATTTTTTATTTTATTTATTATGTTATTTATTTTTTTAGTCCAATCAATAGATTTTTTGTAAATCGCAAAAAAACCACTCATTTCGTACTATTCGGCCCGCAGTGACTGACGTACCAACCACTTTGTAGTGCAAGCTGTTTAGAACTCTATTCTATCTGTATTTTAAACGTAGTTTGAACCACCACTAATAGAGTTGCTAATTTTAGGGTTAGACAGGGCTTTAACGTCGTCTTCATCTCCCTGTTCTTGTTCCATGTACCTTGGGGTCGGCTCAACACGTTTTGTTTTTCTTTCATGTTCCCGTATCAGCTGTCATTTACTCTTTTCTTTCATATCATTCCTCACAAAATCCATCTATCCTTTCTTTAGGCTTTCTCTGTCTTTCTATACCTACCTTCATTAGCATTTATAAACAGGGTGTAAACTACCTCATCACGAAGCCGTCAACCAAGAATTCTGCACACTAAACTAAGTAGGTAACCTAACGCAAAAATTATTGCTGGGAAACGACTTTTTTTTGGGGTGATAAATCATGTTTTGTTGTAAAAACTCAATGTAACGCACTCAAAACATTGTGCTGATGGATGGATTGAATAGTACGGAGGTCGTGGAGGTGTTTAAGGTAAAAATCTTATTAATCAAAAAAAATAAAAAAAATAAAAAATATTATTAAATATAGCAAATATTATTAATCAAAACCTTGTATTAAAAAAAAAGTTAGAACTTTGATCCCAAATATCTCCATAACTAGAAGGTTCCCTCCCAGGTATGGTGTAGAACAAATAAAATAAAACTTTTTTGCAAAAAATAAAACCGACTTTAAAAAAAAATCATCATCATCATCATCATTTCAGCCGAAAGACGTCCACTGCTGGACATAGGCCTCCCCCAAGTGTCGCCACATTGACCGGTCCCGTGCGACTCGCATCCAGCGGATTCCTGCAACCTTCACCAGGTCATCGGTCCACCTAGTGGGAGGCCTTCCAACGCAACGTCTTCCGGTTCGCGGTCGCCACTCCAGAACTTTTCGGCCCCATCGGCCATCCGTTCTGCGAGCAATGTGCCCTGCCCACTGCCACTTAAGTTTGGCAATTCTTCGGGCTACGTCGGTAACCTTTGTTCTCTTGCGGATGTCTTCATTTCTGATTCGATCGCGCAAGGAAACTCCGAGCATAGCCCTCTCCATTGCCCTTTGGGTGACCTTAAGCTTTCTGATGAGGCCCATTGTGAGCGACCACGTTTCGGTCCCGTATGTAATCACTGGCAACACACTGGACTTTCGTCTTGAGACACTGCGGTAGGTTGGACGAGAAGATACCGCGCAATTTCCCGAACGCTGCCCAACCGAGTCGGATTCGACGATTGACCTCTTTCTCGAAGTTAGACCTACCTAACTGGACCGTTTGTCCCAGGTACACATAATCGTCTACAACTTCGAGAGTAGAGTCTCCGATCTTGATAGGAGTGGGTGTGACATGGGCATTCAACATGACCTTAGTCTTGTCCATGTTCATTTTTAGACCCACTCTTCCGGAAGCTCTACTGAGGTCATCGAGCATTGTACTGAGGTCCTCCATGGTCTCAGCCATTACCACTATATCATCGGCAAACCGAAGGTGAGTGATGTACTCGCCATTGACGTTGATGCCTAGTCCTCTCCAGTCCAGAACCTTGAAGACATCCTCCAGTGCAGCGGTGAACAGTTTCGGAGATATGACGTCTCCCTGTCTCACACCTCGCTGCAGAAGGATAGGTTTCGAGGCTTGGTCCTGAAGTCGGACTGACATGGTGGCGTTTTTGTACAAACACTTCAACACCTCGATGTACCGATAATCGATTTGGCACCGTTGGAGAGACTGCAGTACAGCCCAGGTCTCGATCGAATCGAAGGCTTTCTCGTAGTCCACAAACGCTAAACAGAGAGGCAGGTTATACTCTTCTGTCTTCTGTATAACTTGCCGCAGCGTATGTATGTGGTCCACGGTGCTAAAGCCTTTTCGGAAACCGGCTTGTTCGAGTGGCTGGAAATCGTCAAACCTGCGCGCGAGACGATTCGTGATGACTCTAGAAAACAACTTGTAGACATGGCTTAGAAGTGAGATGGGCCTATAATTCTTCAGCCGGGCATTGTCACCCTTTTTGAAGAAGAGCACCACCACACCCCTGCACCATGCCTGTGGCGTTTTTCCCTCAAGTATGACGGAATTAAACAGCTTCTGATGGGCCTTAAGTACCGGTTTTCCACCCGCCTTCAGGAGTTCGGCCGTAATTCCGTCATCACCCGGTGCCTTGTTGTTTTTGAGCTGCTTCAGAGCCATCCTAATCTCGTACAGGCTGACGTCCGGGATGTCTTCGGTATAGTGTCGGGTCAGTCTAGCTCTTGGGTCGTTGGCTAGATCTACGACGGGTTTACTGGTTGACGTGTACAACTGTCCATAGAAGCTCTCGATCTCCCTCAGAAGCTGCGGTTTGGCGGATAAGATCCTACCATCGTCGGTCTTCAGTTTCGTGAGCTGGCTCTGCCCAATAGCCAGATCCCTTGCAAATACCTTGGAGCCTTTATTCCGCTCAATCGCGTCTTTAATACGCTCGGTATTAAAGCGGCGGAGGTCGCTCTTCAAGGATTTAGAGATCCGTCTATTGAGCTGCCGGTACTTACACGCCTCGTCTGAAGACTGCAGGATCATCTCACGCCGCTCCTTCATGAGCTTGAGAGTGTGATCGGAGAGCCTCTTGTTCTGATCTGTACGACGCGCCTTGAAGAACTTAGACCCGGTCGTATGGACAGTTTCCACGAACCCATCGTTGTATTCGTCCACTGAGCTTCCTAGGCACTCGAAACGGTTCTGGAGTTCAAGCTGAAAGCTCTCGGGGTTTTGGATTTGGATCTGTGCTGGACGGAGCGTAGACTTCATCAGTCGATACCTTTCAAGCTTGATATTGATGTTCAATGTGCCTCTTACCATGCGGTGATCGCTCCCGGTTTTCACCGAATTGATCACAGAGACATCATTGAACATTTGCTTCTTGGTTGACATGATGAAGTCGATCTCATTTCTAGTTGCACCATCGGGGCTCTGCCAGGTCCACTTCCTGTGCTCACGCTTTCTGAAGAAGGAGTTCATCATATAGAGGCCCTCCTTCTCCATAAAACTAGCCAGTTGGTGACCCCGGCGATTCCGATGTCCAACTCCAAATTGCCCCACCTGCAGCTCATCCCCGTCTCGTTTGCCCAGTTTCGCGTTGAAGTCCCCCATGACAACTGTGAAGTGAGTTTTGGAACCATGCATGGCTTTAGATATATCCTCATACATGGTCTCCACTTCGTCGTCGGGGTGTGCCGAGGTCGGGGCGTAGACCTGTATGACCTTCAGCGAATATCTTGAGGATATTCTGAGTATAAGGTACGCCACCCTGGTCGACACACTCTCGATCTTCACCACGTTGTTCACAAGGGACTTGTGGACGATAAACCCAACACCACCCTGGGACTGCCGGTCACCCTCTTGGAAATAGAGCAGGTTACCGGATTTCAGGATTATCGTGTCCTCCCCCTCTCTTCGGACTTCAGATAATCCCACAATACTCCATCGCAGCCTGCTCAATTCCTCTTCTAGTTCCGCTATCTTCTCGTCGGTCCGGAGTGTGCGCGTGTTATATGTTGCCAGGTCCAGTCGTTGGTATTGGCAGCCGGATCCCTTCCGGAGATTCTTCGCACCCCTTGCCACGCCGTAGCCTCGACCGCTGCCGTAGTCGAGGGTAGACGGGCTGCCGGGCACTAGGGGCCATTTCTTTGTTGCGCTATTCATGGGGGGGTTTTGCCATAATCGCCACGCTTGGCAAGCGGGTTGGCGATCGCAGTGAGTGCAGTTCTTACATAAGACACAGAGAGCGCTGCTGCCCATTCTCTGGTAAGTCCCTTAGTCGCCTCTTACGACACCCACGGGAAGATATGGGATGGTGTTATTCTTTACGTCCGACACCACACGGACATCACTAAATTAAAAACACAAAAAAGTGAAAAAAAAATCACTAAATCAAAAACACAAAAAAGTGAAAAGTAACTTTTGTTTCAAAAGCCGGTGAAAAAAACACCAAATCAATCAAAGGTCAAACTTCGTAGTCGGTGGTGATCCTACCGTAAAACCTGATAAAAAAAAAGTAGTTTCCCAGCAATAATTTTTACGTAAAGTTAGTTAGTTTTTGTGTTTCCTTTTGATGTACGGCTTCGTGATGAGGTTATTTACATCCTGTATGTAAATATTGTTAAAAGTGTGGCAACCCTTTACTTGTCAAAATCTATGGTGACATTGTCTTTGTTCGTCCCTGTTCGCCTGTTCGCTCACTTCGCTCTCTGGTCATCGCCCTCGCTATCCGTTTTTATTGTAATCTCAAGTTTAAGTAGTTTAATGTGTAATATATAATAATAGCACCACAATTCCATGATTGTAGTAAGTACATTGACCTCAACAAATGATAATTTACTGGATGTCCGAAGTTTATATTAGTAGCCACCGCCACCGACAAACCTCATTAAATATACCCTTACAAAATAAATATCGTTTCATTAGACTTCTGTTTCTTGTTGGATGACCAAGACATGGATTATTTCAATAAAAGCAAAGAAGAATGGATTCAGTTAGCAGCAGATAGAGAAAAATTCAAATCAGCCACCCAGCGAATATATCACCTTATCGAAACTGACAGTGAAACAAATGCTACTGACGATGAAACATATATACGCGAACAAAATATTGTTACATAAAACGAGCCAAAATCGAAAGGAATACCAACCAATAGAAACGAACATGATTCTCCAATGATAGCCAAACGAAGGTCAAATCACCAATGTCCATCCCTATGAATTGTACCTGTCTTTACCACTATTCCTATTTTGGCTCTAGGCTGCATATAGTCGGCTGATTGTGTCCGACTGGCTGCGGTTGGTCGGGCTTCCTCTTCCATCTTATAGCATGTCTTTCCTTACAAAATCGTGCCCCCTGGTGTATCCGGCTTGTCTGGGACAATCAATCAATTATTAGACTTCTGTTTCTTGTTGCAGGCTGCTATCGGCTGGGCAGATATCAACGGAGGGTACTTGTTCAGTTGTGGGGGCTCGTTAATTAGTGCTCGGTTCGTGGTCACGGCTGCTCACTGCCAAAGACTTGCCTCAGCTCTAACACCTGAACCTGTCATAGTCAGGCTTGGTGATCAGAACATTGACAACAATGTGTATGATGGGGCCAATCCTGTTGATGTAAGTTTGTTTTTCTGTTGATCAAGGTGTCGCTTTGCATCTATGTCAAATTCATTATTCAAGGAGGTATCCACAGACCATATAGAGCTTGAGGTATCTATACTAATGACGCTCGACCCAAATCGATAACAAAAAGGGTAGGTTTTTTTTTCTTATTTACGTAAATCGGTAAGTGTAAACCACCCGTATTAAAACGCAGTCCGTCTGTAACTAGCCCTATAACCGCGCCTTTACATACACAAATAAACGCGCACAGCATCTTAGGTCGCGCGATGGGCGATTCTGTTTTTATTACTTTCGCACCGCAGACTGGTCACACCGCACGCGCCGCAGTCGCCGCATTCGAATGCGGAAGGCTGGTCAAAGCTGATGGTAGATGGCGCGTCCATAGCTTAGACCCAATCTAACCAATGAGGTCAAACTATTTTGAAATATAAAATGACATTGACAGATTTCAACCAATGACGATGTTTATTACATGCGATGCTAGCGCCATTAGTTCCACAGTTGGCATCCCCATTCTTGCGAATCTAGTTCTATAATAATACCTATATCCTCCTTGCAGGTCGCAATCCGTCGCTTGCATGTACACCCAGACTACGCGTCCCCAATAACGTACAACGATATACTTCTACTTGAGTTAGTAGCAGATGTCAAGTTCCGTAGTGGTATACGTCCGGCTTGTCTATGGACCAATCGTGACTTTGGCGAACATAAGAATGTCATTGCTACTGGTTGGGGAGTTGTTAATCAGGGTAAGTTTTAGGCCTAATTTCCTGCTACGCTGACGTCGGCCGGTCGCGAACGTCAGCGAGAAATATGTAGCGACATACGCGCCGCTGACGTCAGCGTCGCATTGTGGTGCTATATAGGACATAATGTATACTCAGAAAGCTAAAAAAATATTAAAATCAACGATTGCAAAGAAATGTTTTCAATTAAGTACTTAGCCTTCTTCTTTGTATTATATTTGACAATTCAGTGATAATAATTCAATTCCATTCATAAAACTAGGTGCAATTTTTCATCAATGACGATAAAATCAACGTAAAATTATCGTCCACCGACTTTACAGACAACTATTTTTTTTTAATTACAGCACCTTGCTGTGAACGAAAGAGAGAGGCCTTTTGGCCTCGATTTTTTTTCTCTATGGTTACTTTTTAAAAGTAAGAAGTTGTGTAGACACTGTGGAACTAATGGCGCTAGCATAGCTGGTTCCCAACATCGTCTTTGGTTGAAAATGTGAAAACGTCATTTTATATTTCAAAATAGCTTATCCTCATTGTTCAGATTTAGACCAGCTATGGTGGCGCCACCTTAGATTATCTTTGTCTGTGTCTCCCCATTAAACCATTTTATTTTTATCCTGTGCGGGCTATATTAGTTATATAAGCAACTGTTGTATAATGAGGGATTTAAAACACGAATGTGGGCCGAGTGTGATAATAGTATCACATGAGTGTTTTAATACCTACCTAATTATGTACAGTTGCATACAAGACTTTATCTACATCCATGATATGAATCCTCCTTATAAAAGGTTCTGAAACCATACGGTGTTGTAGTGTTGTAAGAAGTCTATGTAAATTCATGGAAAGTTTAATTGCTGAGTATTAATACAAACAAATCATGTACCTATAGGTAATAATTTATTTATTTATGTTTTGATTGTACAATTATTATTAAAATGCACAAAGCTTGTATCACTCATTTTTGTAAACAACAAAGTACATAGGTAATGCAATACTAATATCGAACAAAAATGGCGGGATACGACGTGAATTCGAATTAATCTTTAAGTTGTTTTTTAATTACGGCGCTGTGGTAGTGAATCGCACGTGCTAGACAATGTTCTTTTTAATACAGTTGCTCAAAAAGTGGTGTATTGCAGGGACGTATAGCGTTCGGGATATGGGCTATCACAAACTAGTGCTTTTTTTACCTTTCCCGAACTCGTGCGTTCTCTTTCCCAACTGTCAAAATAATGTCTATTAAAAAGAAAAACCAACCATGAAGTTTTTACTAAAGAGTTTTTGTGATTCATACAAATACGTATATTTCTAAAAAGAAGCTACTAATTTATTTCAATATCAGATTTAATGATTTAATTAAATGAGTTAGGTTAGGTTTCATTTCATTTCATCTCATTAAATTTCATTTTCATTTCATATCAATAAAAAAAATCTACTGAAGACTAAGCTGTATGGATAGTTCCCTTTGCCTACCAAAATGAGTGAAGAAAAAAAAAACTCATATTCTACGGTTGGCGCCATTTTCCAGAAATTTTCTTTGCGAGTTTAGTTGTTTGTTGCACAAAATGAGTAATTTCGACCCTATTTTTTTTTAATTAACACCCCCGGAAGTCAGTATAATTGCACAAAATGCTTCGGAGAACATTTTACCGGAAAAGTCAAAAAGTCGTTACATATCTACCTACATACGACGAATTTATTGCGTGGAGAGAAGAGAAAAAAGCAAATAGTTTTTCAGAAAATGTTATGTTGGCATACTTCTCCGAACTCTCAGCAAAATTAAAACCGTCTACGTTATGGTCGAGGTTTTTATTATTTTATTAAATTGCTTCATTTTTTCGCAACTGTATTAAAAATAGTCGTTCAGTACACCTACAGAACCGTCATCGGAACTCTTTGCAATGACAGCCTTTCCGCACTTGTAATATTAAATATAGGTACTATTTTTTAAAACGAGTTGCATAATGAAATTTAGTACAACATTATAACACCCGTTTGGATGTTATAATGGTTATTATGACACTGGCTGTTTTAATTTTGGCCGTAAGCTAACTGTTTCAGATACTTTTATAGAGGATTTATAGCATGGGTGTAGATAAAGGTACATATATGATTTTTCTTTTAATTTTTATATCATTGTTACAGCAACGGAACAAAAAGCAAACGAACTGCAAAAAGTATCGCTACGCATTCTAGACGTGAAACAATGTAACACAACACTGAGGTCTTTATTCAGCAGAAACTGGCTGCATGGGTTCAGTGACTCCCAGATGTGCGTCGGGGAAATACGCGGGGGCAAAGATACTTGCCAGGTAAGGTTTGTTTCACATGTACCATACGAGTAGCATAGCATCAAGATGTGCTGCATCAAGTAACTCAAAACTGTCAAATTTTCCCAACCGTGAACCATAAGCTTCAGTGATGAAGTTGAAAATCTTTAAATAGAAATTTGACAGAAGTAGCTTGGTGTACCTGCGTCTGACTGCAAGAAGCAGCAGTGCCAACACAAAAAAGAAATTAAATAAGAAAAAAAAAACTTTATCATAGATAGGTATATTGTAACACTATTCACACGTAACTATTTCTGCGATGTGGAATAACGTGGTTGTGGTAGGTACTAGCAAATTCTCCTTATTACACAATCTTCACATAAGCGTACCTACAGTGCATCATGGGTCTGCAGGCCTATTACGTATCTCTGTTGACAGCTCGAAATGATAGTATAACTGGGCTCAGTGTCCATCAAATAACTGTCAAAAGGTTAGTTTCGTATTATGTATGACCAGTCGCGATCAAATATGACGTCATCGGTGCCCATCGTTGCTGATAGTCACCGTAACTCATTTTGACAGACGCTTTCGTATCGATTCTTCTAATATTGCGATTATGTAAGCATAGTGGACATCAAATTGATGACAACTGAGTTTGAAGTGGCTTTCGTGAAAGACGTTATACACCGTACCTGTGTAATACGTAGGTAATATACCAATATTTTGACATTCTCGGTTGTCATCAAAGTTCGGTGTACAACCGAAGCTTGATCATAGAGCTTGATAGTCACTGGAGATCAAAAAGATACGTAATAGGCCTACTGGTCTGGTTTGGAACAAACGCCATCTTGTTTTTTCAATACAGTTTACATATATAAATGGAGTGGCTAAGGCAAAGTAAATCTCAGATAGCGCCACCAAAGTTGGTCTCAATCTGAGCAATGAGGTTAAGCTATTTCAAATATAAAATTACGTATAGGTACATTACCACATTTTCTACCAATGACGGATGTTTGGGTACCAACTATGCTAGCGCCATTAGCTCCACAGTTAGCCTCTCTATTATAGGCTTACGAACAGCGCCCTTTTTGAAAATGTCGTTCAAATGCCAAAAGACCCATGCAGCACTCAAGCTTAGTCAGCCTATGAGCCTATAGTGTTCCCTATGCTGGGGCTTGTGGCTAAATAATAACAGCCGCTCAGGTCGATCTTTAGGTTAAGCTGTGCTTGCCTAGGTTTATCCGTGGATGGATCATCACCCATTACATAGGTACCGAGTTTCCTTCAAACCTCGGAAAGCACGTTAAACCGTAAGTCCCGGCTGCTATTTGTAGCTCATACAATCGTTACAGGTAGTCAGTGGCCCAAAAGTCTGACAAGTCTAACTAACCAAGGGGTATTGTATTACCACTGGGTAAGTTAGTACTGACTGACTGGGTTGTGGAGTTCAGATAGGCAGTCGCTCCATGTAAAATACTGGTACGAGTATTCAGCGGCATATATGGTTAGACTGCAAGCCGTCGAGAACATAGTTGAGAAAAGGCTAGGCAGATGATAAAACTTCCCTCTGTTTCATATTTTCAGGGTGATTCCGGGGGCCCCGTCCAGGTGGTATCAAGAGACAACAACTGCATCTTTCACATTGTAGGGATCACGTCATTCGGCAAGAAATGTGCCGAGAAAGGGTTACCTGGTGTGTATACCAGGATATCTAGCTTCGTGGACTGGATAGAGAGTATAGTGTGGCCAGGACAGTGATAACCTAGGTTCTATACCTGCCTGCCTGACTGCTGGGATGATTACGATGACTATGATTACCAATTCTATTGCAAAATGGTTATTGAGTTTTGATTTAGCAACTCTATCATCTGGTAATTCTTGAATCATGTATTCATTAGCTTTAAACATCAATTCAGTCAACTTGCCTTTTGAGTTTGATTCTCAATTCATCATCATCATTCATCCCAGCGGTCATCTCTTAAATGGAGTATATAAGTATAAAATAAATAAAATATGTAAAACATTACCGAAGATGTTTTTTTTTAATTCGTTTGATTTCACTCATTGTTCGAGCACGTAACGTTAGTACTATTAGGTACATAATCTGTGGTAGAAGTTACAAGAAACACTCACCTGATCTTAGTTACATAAAAGACCACAATCACTTGACTACATTTACTGACGTGACTCATGCTATATCACACTCACACGGCCACATTCACTCACTTGACTAGTTACTCTAGTGAATTGACCACATTCACTCACTTGACCAGACACCCTAGTGGCCACATTCACTCACTTGACCAGACACACTAGTGGCCACGTTCACCGTCAGTCAGTAACGACAATCACTACACACCTCTGAATACTTTCAAGAGAGAACATCTGCATCTATCACGTTGTAGGACTGACATGTTTCGGTAAGAACCAAATTCACTCATATGACCACATTCACTCATGTGATCAGTATCACTAGTTTTGTTAATATCCTTTCACGTTGTAGGACTCATATGTTTCGGCAAAAACCAAATTCACTCACATGACATATTCACTCATGTGATCACTATCACTACTTTTGTTATTATCTGAACTTGTAACTTTTTTGGGGAAAATGTGTAGGTAATAAAACAATGCAACTTGGTAATCAATAACAGTTTTTATTAAAATTGATAAAAATATCACTGCGATTAAAATATTATATTTTCTACAATAAATTATTACTTTGTGTGAAAAAAATAACTTGACTAAGTATTTATCAGTTTTTTTCTAAATGCATCAACAATTTTACATTCGTTGCTCATATTTTACTAATTATAAAGTCAGTAGGTGTAGCACTATTCTAGTTCTACTGTAAACTCCATTTTCTACCTATAATTGTTTTTAGACCAAAATCTTTACTTTTCATGTAGGTAGATCACCTGAGATAGGTACCTACATATTATTAAATATCTACATTAAATGCATCATTATTAAATACATAGGTAGAAAAACTGTCAACTGTCAAATAAAAATCTTCTTTATTCAATCATCTATTTAGCCTTTTCCCAAAGATGTTAGGGTCAGCCTTCAGCCTATCTGGATGCATGGGCGTAGCCAGCCATGTGCTCAGAGTGGGGCAGCAGAGTGTATTATCTATGGGCAGCAGTCTAAAATAATATGTAACTAGCAAAATATACCCGCGGTCTAACGCCGGTTAATTTTTTCATACAAAAAGGTTACACCCTATAGCACCCTGTATCTGTACCTATGTATACCTACGTATAATTATCCAAAACACTTTCTTATTGATCACCTACCTACACCACGAAATGTTCGAACTTCAGCCGTTTGGGCTCTGGGCGTATGTCAATTCGTTAATCAGTCAATTTAGAGGTTTATATCCATCTATAGATAGTACTTTCAGGTACAGTAAGTAAACAATTACACTTAAGGCTGTTCGCGACTGTAAGACGTATGTAGTTACAGAATTATAATGATCAAAATCATCAATACAACCCTCCAAGTTCATAAAGGTGCAGGAATGATTTTGACCTTGATAAAGTCATTTTTACGGTACTCCCTTAATTCTCCTAAAAATTTTTGTCCGAAAATCATTATCCATAAAACGTTTGCTATAAACTTCAGTAACCATAATGTTCAAAATCCCGAAATTTTGTTTTACATAATTATCTTTATTTCTAAAACTGTTTTGTCATAATATCGGATACTATAATAATTGAATCTTCTAATTTTACATGCCATAAAGTCAAATGTCCTAAGTATTTTATTATATAATGTGTATTATTCCGAATGCTCATATAAGTAAAATGAAATTTTTGGTCCTAAAACATTTGCTAAAAATTAGGTTTTAGTGACAGAAACGAATCGCTGTAAATCCGACCCCACGCAGTCTTGTCTGCCCTACCCCGAGAGTGTAATTTAAAACCGCGTAGGCGCGGAGGGGCGAGGCGGCCCGCGAGTTGAGGAGCAGGTGGTTGTAACACTCGCCGCCGCTGCTGAGGCTGGCCGGCGAAGCCGGCCAGCAAGGCGAAGCTGCGGTGGGGAGCGTTAAACACATCTGCGACGATAAGCTCGCGTGGGACCGCCGGAGCCCCGCAGCGCCGGAGCCGTGACAGAAACCATGCCTGCTGCATGTTGCTTGCTCGCTTGCATGCTGCATGCTTGCTTGCATACTGTATATGTGCTTGCATGCTGCATGGTTGCTGCAAGCTTGTTGCATGCTTGCTGCATGCTTGCTGAATGCTTGCTGCATGCTTGCTGAATGCATGGTGTACCTGTTTGTTTGGTGTATGTTTGTTTGATTGATTGATTTTCTGTGTTTTAGTGACTACCGATATGAAATGTATGCCAAAAGAAGATTCTAACTGTGAACTTTCTGCAATATTATGATGGTTCTACTTTTTAATTCTTACAAATTTCATAAGAGCAATATTATTTAAAAATGTGTTATAGCAAAAGCCAAGTAATACTTAACCTGTAGTTACCGTAATTACAGACACAATTAAAATAACAATGTTCTGTTCCCTTTTGATCAATACAACGATTTTTTTTTTTTAATTTAGGATTTAAAACTATTATTCAAAACGGTTTTAAGTCTTTTGTATATTATTGATTGCAATATTTATGACAAACGGGTTTAGGGCATAATGTATTTAGGGATTTCAATTTTATATCATGTGATATTATGTGATATTAAGTTCGGGTAAGTTATCATTCGGACAAATGATGATTAGGACAAAAAAAGTTATGGCACTTTAAATTATGAATAAAAAAGTTAGGTAATACAATAGAGAACCCATTTTTACACCTTTATGAACTTTGAGGGTTGTATTGATGATTTTGATGAATATAAATCAAAGGAAAGAGAATGGACTAATCTTTTGTTCATCTGTCATTTTGTCGACTCAATGACAGATGAACAAAAGATTTGTCGATTCTCTTTCGTGTCTACGGTGGTCATGCTAAGCGGGAAGGTCAGAGCAAGGGTGGGGCAAGTGCCCCCCCACCTTGCCCCACCGTGGCTACGCCCATGTCTCATGCATCATATTTTACAAATCTATTTATTAATGAATAAAATTATTTCATATTTTTACAATTTCATAGTAAGTAGGTATACAAATCTCTTACTTCTTAGGTACTAACTTCTTAGGTTCTTAGTACAGTCAACAAAAGTAATAAGTATGCAGAAACCATAAAAACTGACTTTTAAAAGCCTTTCACGGTTTAAAACTAAACTTATACGTCACTTAGGAGATACCTTCCATGATTGTTCATTATTTTAAAAGTGTAGAATATCAAAGTGGGTGTGGGACTGTGGGTGTAGAGGTGTGTGTGTGTTTAAAAGTGTTTGTAAAAATTGATTTACAAAATAAACATCCTTTAATTATCTGTGGTTCTTCTAGCCTGCATTTCAAATTATTTTGTAGACTGCACATTTTTTATGCCTACTAAAGGTGAACGCAGCATAGCCGCACTGCAGTCGCCGCACTCGAATTCTTCGTTTATTAAAGTTCTATGCAATCTGTGTCTGTGTGCAATCTGTGTCTATGTATCTGTGTGCGAGATTGCATAGAAGAATTCGAATGCGGCGACTGCGGTGCAGCTAGGTCTGCGTTCACCTAAGTCAGGAAGGAATGTGATTTATGAAAATACCTAATCACAAATAACTTTGATCACATTTTTATAAATGATTTTGTTATGGCAAAAAAAAAATAACAATAAAAAAAGGAATTCTTCTCTGATCTACACAGGTAATTAACTTGAATAAGATATGACTTTTCTAAATGTTTTAAAATCTTTGTATATGTTCTAGAAAATAATAAAATTCTAATCTAACAATTACTGTCTTCAG
The DNA here is from genome assembly GCA_905147715.2 of Xestia xanthographa. Lineage (NCBI taxonomy): Eukaryota > Metazoa > Arthropoda > Insecta > Lepidoptera > Noctuidae > Xestia > Xestia xanthographa. The sequence continues at coordinate 23,354,923 of LR990654.1, forward strand.
TTACAACCTCTGTTGGAGTTTCAGCTTTCGGCAATGAGTGTAGGATTGGTAACCCATCAGCAGGCATCAGCTAGTAATATTATGTATGCTTAGATCTTTAAAACTACGCAACGGATTTTGATGCGGGTTTGTTTAATAGATAGAGTGATTCAAGAGGAAGGTTTTAGTATAAAATTTGCGGGCGGGCAAAGCCGCGGGCATCAGCTAGTATTAGTATAGAAATCATTTACAATTTTAGATTATACCATACATGTGGGCTTGCTTGATTAACTTGAGGAGACTACCGACAATGCATCACTGAATATTTAAAATATTTAAAAGTAATTTATAAAAAAATCCTAAATAACGAGACTGTAATCCACTGTAAAAGTTTTAGTAAAACCTCCTTTACATATATGATAGACACAAGCTATTACATGTGGCAACACAGCCAAAAGAAAGAGGTATAAATTCTTCTCTATGGGTGGAGAGCTACCAAACGGGTAGAACCATAGACCTCTTCTATTCCCGTCTCTAAGATGATGACTAGAGTATGCAAGAATGAGCATGAAGGTTAAAAGATATATGTTTAATTTTTTTTCTATATAGCTGTATAAGAGTATTATTGAAGTGAGCAGTAGCCAAAATGTGGTGCAATGGAAGATTCCTCTGCTTTTCAGGTTTGTCATGTCCTGTAATATAAGAAAAAATATTTGAATTAGTTTATTTAACATAACATCATACCTGTAATCCCTAAAGGGTTAGGCAGTGGTGTTCCTAATAGTATAGGGGGCGAGCCTATTGCCATCAACAGGGCACAAATCTAGACTTCATGGCTGCTACTGAGAAATTCCTGATAGTAAAACTCAATAACACTTTGCCCGACCCAGGAATCGCACCCAGGACCTTATGTAGCAGTCGTGCATGTGACCACTAGACCAACAAGGCAGTCAACTATTTAGACACAAGACCAACGAGGCAGTCAACTATTTAGACACAAGACCAACAAGGCAGTCAACTATTTAGATACAAGACCAACAAGGCAGTCAACTATTTAGACACAAGACCAACAAGGCAGTCAACTATTTAGATACAAGACCAACAAGGCAGACAACTATTTAGATTAGACAATACCAACAAGGCAGTCAACTATTTAGACACAAGACCAACAAGGCAGTCAACTATTTAGACAATACCAACAAGGCAGTCAACTATTTAGACACAAGACCAACAAGGCAGTCAACTATTTAGATACAAGACCAACAAGGCAGTCAACTATTTAGACACAAGACCAACAAGGCAGTCAACTATTTAGACACAAGACCAACAAGGCAGTCAACTATTTAGACACAAGACCAACAAGGCAGTCAACTATTTAGACACAATGATACTAAAATTACACTTCAACCGCTATAAGTAATTTAAAACTATATCATCATATCATTCTCATGTCCTTATCCCAATTTACTTTTGATTGGCGCAGTAGTTTCTTCTTCCATACTTCTTAATAGAGAAGTATGGAAGAAGAAACTACTGCTCTGCGAGTAATAACTCGTCATCACATCAGACAACTCCTTTCTTGCCATATCATCTTTCACACAGTCCATCCATCATTTCTTTGGTCTTCTCAGAACGTTCCTCACATCATATTATTTGAGAGGGAGTGCAGGGCGTTGTCTGTGAGGAGCAATATGCTTGCCCACAGGTTCGCTCGTTGCACCACAGACATAAAAGTAACCCTCTTTAAGGTGTTCTGTCAATCGTTCTACACGAGTGGCCTGTGGGTGTCATACACGTGTCGAGCCTACAATGTCCTGCACATCCAATTTAATAATGCCTTCAGGATGCTGTTGGGACTGCCGTGGCGCTGTAGTGCTTTGGAAATGTTCGCAGAGGCTCACACAGATGGCTTCCACGCTATCATGCGAAAGAAAGTGGCTTCCTTACTGCAGCGCCTGCATGGTAGTGACAACAGCATTTTGAAGATGATTGCTACTAGACCGGACTGCCCCTTCTAGAGACACTGGGTGGGGACTGTCTTAGGTCTAACTAAATAAATAATTAAGTTGTAAACACTAACAATACTAACCTAATTACATAAGTACCATTGTTACTAACACTAAAATACTAACAAAGTTATGGACTGTAGTCTGAAAATAAAGGTTAATTTATTTTATTAAACTCACCTTCAAATAAATAGACCTAGCAACAAATGCATGGTCAACATCAATAAGAGAAGACACTAGGGTACAAAAAGTCACATTTACTACACTGGCTTGTAAGGTAAAATTGTTGTCATGGCTGAAAAATATCAGAGAAGATAAAAATCCAAGACTTGCATGCACCAAACTGTCTGCAATGGCGCGAAATGTCAATGAATTCGAATATTTTGATCGAAACACAACATAATCTCCAATATAAGCGGTAACAATGATCGCCAAAGTGAGAAAAAATCGTAAAAACCTCATGTTCACGTTTTGTTCACCATTCTTTGGGTTGTATATAACATTTTAAGGTTTTTAAACGGGTGGTTTAGTTTGTATGCGTGATTAGTTTTGCTGATTACATAGTTTATTTAAGAAAAAGACTTGGTTTATAATAAATTATTGCTACTTTGCGAAAACAATAAACTTGACTGACTGACATTGCAATGTTTTGGTTGGCGTTCGAAAGTAAGATAAATAAAGATATAAAATATAAATACAGGAGAACATCAAGGTGTGAAATAACTTCAGATATTATAAGTATAAAAAGTCTAATAAATAAATTAGAAACAAGACTGAAAGACTCTGTTTTAATTTCTACAAAAAATATTTTAGATTTTAAAATGAGTAAATATTTAGTACTAAATATTTTTTGGTATTCGACATAGAGTATATTATGTCTTTAGTATTCGAACGTACCTCGAGTAATTTTTTTTTCCATTTGTTCCTGACGGAACAGGCTAAGGTCTGAGACCATGCTGCCTAGTCATTAGTTAGCATTTTTCTTGAGTAGGTTAAATCCAGTAAAATTCATCAGTATGTAAATCCAGAATATAAGGAAATCCAATAAAATTCATTAGTTTTATATTTATCCATAGTAATCAAATCCAGGTAAATTCATCAGTTTCTTATTTTCCATGAAAAGTTAATCCGTATAGAGTCTTCAGTTTATTTCAATAAAATCCATGTTTAAGATTTGTTATTACACAAAATCTTGGGTCAAGTCCAATATTTTTCATTTTAGGTAAAGAGCCAAATGTCAAGTCCTCTAATATTTTTTTTTTTTTTTAACCCCCCCAACTGACGGGAAGCGACTATTCATTATTATCATATTCGTACGTAAACAGTATACCTACTCTAATTCCTACAAATTATTCCAAATAGTATTATTTACAATTATTTATATACAAATTATATTTATGTCAATGAAAATAAATTTATTAAACATATTTTATAGACATGACAGCTAATTAACTTTGGACACCATGAGTTAAATTTGTCCAACTGTATTATTAATAAAATTAAACAAAGATAAATACGTCGAGCTATTTACAAGAAGAGCCTGAATGGAGCGCGGTACCAAATCAGGGCTACCATAAATTTCAATAAGCTCATCCATCAGCACAAGGCGCTGGATGCCAAAAGATGAGCACTCAAAGAAAATGTGAGCAAGAGATTGCTCTGCTTGAGAATTACAATGATCACAAAGCGGACTGTGAACAATTTTGAGACGAGACAAATGATAATTCAGTCGACAGTGACCAAAACGAAGCCTGAGTATGGTGGAGTAAAACTTCCTGTTCATGTAAGTATTGGTTTTACAGAACCAAGGCATGGTTCCTATGGGAATATTGTATACTGCATACCACATACCTTTATTTTCAATTTGAACTGTATGATTCCAGTGCCTTTTCCATATATCAATGGACCTTTTTTTCAATAGAGGAGCTATGTCTGTACAAGGAACAGAAATGTTGAGGAAACTACTTGAATCTGGGACATCAGCAGAATTTGTTATAGCTCTAGCTAGAAAATCAACCCTTTCGTTGCCCATCACACCAACATGCGAAGGGACCCACATGAACAAAACCTTAATGTTATGAAAAGACAATTGTAACCAAGATTCTTTTATCAATGATATAAAATAGTTTGTGTTAGCATTCAACCTATTATTTTTGAGATTTTCAAGAACACTCATGCTGTCACTTACTATTACCCATTGACAACATCCATCATTTGTATGCCTAATGTGCTTTAGGGCAGCAAGTATAGCCACAGCCTCAGCTGTGAATATACTTGTGTTTGAGTTTATTTTATAACCAGTACCAGAATTCATTAGCTCATCAAAAATAGCAAATGACACTGCTGACTCAGTTTTAGACCCATCAGTATACATAAATCTATGATCAGTAAATTCATGAAATTTACCATATACATCTTCTTTAGTGGATAAATTGTGATCAATAATGATGTCAATTGCAGGAAATTTGCTGTCAAAATCTCCCTGATAACATGGAAGAATAGATGACTTATGAATTTGCAGAGTTTCAAGAAAATTTACATACTGAGAAAAGCCCTGAAGTATATATGATAAGCTACAGATGGACGGTGTACATGATTGTTTCAAATTGGAAAACAAGTGATTATTATTTTTACTATAAAGTTTTAATAGGAACCTTTCCTTCAAGTAACAAAATCTTATACTTAAAGGAGGAAGTTTACATTCAACTTGCATTGCATTGATTGGAGTACTTTTAAATGCTCCGGTAATGAGTCTCAAACTTTTATTTTGTATTTTATCAAGAATATCTACTAACCTTCTATCACCAGCAAAACAGAGAAAACCATATTCAAAATGACTACGGATCAAAGATTTATATAATAACAACAATATTTTTGGGTCAGCTCCCCAGGAGGTTCTACACAATGTCTTCAAAACATTAAAAACTCTGTTAGCTCTAGAACTTATCAATTCAACATATTTTTTCCAAGCCAAATTTTGAGTGAAGGTGACACCTAAAAACTTAGCTTCATGAAAAATTGGTATAGAAACTTGATTGTAATAAACGGAAGGACTAAAATTGCCAGTTCTACCAAATACTACTAGTTTAGATTTAAGTGCATTTATATCTAGATTTAAATAAGAAAAGTATGTGGACAATCCTTCCAATGCTTTATTAAGGCACAGTGTCATATTTTTGAAATTTTTCCCCGACAAATACACAACTAAATCATCAGCAAATTGAAGATTTTTGACTTTGGAACCTAGAATCAAATTTAAACGACGTATGTACAAAATGAATATTAATGGAGACAAAATTCCTCCTTGGCAAACTCCTACCGAAGCAAATCTTGGCCCATGTAATTTATCATTATATCTAACATAGACTTTCCTTTCAGTTAAGAATTCATGGACCCAGTGGACTATTTTGTTTGGAATTCCAATAAGAAGTAATTCAGAACAAAGGACATCAATATTTACACTGTTAAAGGCTCCAGCAACATCAAAGAATACTGACATTAAGCAATCCTTGTTATTTAAACTATTTCGGATATCAAGCTGTAACTGACAAATACTTTCACGAGCTGATGTTCCCCTACGAAAACCAAATTGATTAGCAGGTAGAATATTGTTTTGTTCTATGTAAAATTCCAACCTTTGTTTTATTAATTGTTCAAAAATTTTACCAACACAGGATGTTAGAGCAATAGGACGATAGGAATCTGGATTAGACCGAGGCTTATCTGGCTTCAAAATGGGTACCAAACAATCAGACTTCCATGAATGAGGTATATCATTGTTCAACCACAAATTATTCAATATTTTGAGAAAAGTGTGCATACACTTATCACTAAGCTTTTTTATCATAATGTATGGAATACAATCTAGTCCAAAAGCACTATATTTTCTAGAATTAACAGCAGACTTCAGTTCTTGTATCGAAAAAGGTTTTACTAAGAAGATATTATCAGATTTTGACTCACTGGCAGTGGGGAAATTTGACTTATTATTTACATAATCTGGGGTATATTTTTCCAAAAAATCCTGAATCCAATTGACATCATTATTGTTGCAAGAATATGTTTTATTAAATTTCCGCATATATTTCCAGATTCTGGACAGAGGTGTACATCGATTAAAGGAGTTGCAAAGTTCAACCCAACTATTTGATCTTTCTGTTTTCAAAGTAAGTTTTTTGAGGGCTTGTAATCTTTTAAACTCTATAAATGTTTCATCTGACGGATTGTTTTTAAAATTTATATAAGCTGACTTAGACTTTTGAACTGCTTCTGAACATTTTTTATTCCACCAAGGAAGAGGAGGGGCTTTTACCAAATTCCTATTAGAGTTATGAACAGAATAATCAGCTGAGGAAGAAGTGGGCTTATTACGATAAGGAAGGGACTTATTAATTGCAGAATGCAAAATTTGACAAAACTCTGTATAACTTTCCAATGGAGCAACATGTTGATCCTGAAAAGTAGATAGTTGTAAATCTACATTTTGTTCATACATCTTCCAATCTACCATTTTAAAGTTAGGATAAGTGGGCAAATTTGTGTTATTACTAGTGTTTTCTATATTACTACTATTGATAAAAACTTTCATAATTACAGGAAGGTGGTAGCTGCCAAGAGGATCACTATGAACGGACCAATCACAAGAAAGAGCCAATGATGGGGAAACTATAGACAAATCTAAGGCATTTGGACGCCACGTTAAAGAACCAACTGTTGTCACTTCACCACTATTCATTAACACCAAATTATTATCATCAACAATTTCTAGAATATCCCTACCTCTTGGATTTGTAGAATTACATCCCCATGATGTGTGATGGGCATTGAAATCGCCTGCAAATATCATTGGTTCAGGCACAGATTTTATTAAAGATTCAAATTTATGTTTGTCAAAAGATGGAGTGCAATTTGTTGGACAGTAGAAACTTACAATACTTATTTCTGTATTATTTACTGTAATTCTTACACAAATATTTTGTAGAGAATTATCAGAATATGTAATTATTTTTCTGTAATTTATATTATTGCGAATTAAAATAGCTACACCATTGTGTTTATTTCCAATGTCATGTCTTTCTATTTTGTATCCTCTAATGTTAAAATTTTTGATGGGTGTTAACCAGGTCTCTGATATAATTGCAACATGTATGTTATGCTCATAAAGAAATTGAGTTAATAAAAGTTTGTTACTTAAAATACTTTGTGCGTTCCACTGCATTATATTAAGATCCATTATTATATGTGGAAGTACTGGTACAGAAAGTTTGTTGCAGAATTTCTTTTATGGAGTTTGAATTAATGGGATTATCTTTTTGATTTAATATAATTTTAGTTATAGCATTTGTTAAGGTATTCATAAAAAAATCTGATTTAGTCAAATTAATAATCTGTGTTTCAATGTTCTTCTGTGTTAATTTTGGAAAAGAATGTTCATTAAATAAATCGGAATACTTAGCGGCTCTGGACTTGACTTTATTTTCTTCTATTTTCATTTTTTTCAGTGGACAGGTGTTTGAGATGGAAACATGGTTACCACCACAATTGGCACATTTGGCGTTTTTAGGATCTTCTTCACAAATTTTAAAACTATGCTTGTCCGTACATATGGAGCATACAACTTCATTCTTACAGTATTTTGCAATATGTCCAAACTTCATACAATGTAAACACTGTTTGACAGGAGGAACGTAACAGCTTACCTCATGTCTCCAGGAGTCAAGGTATACATATTGCGGTAACTCAGTAGAGGCGAAAGTAACCGCAACAGTTTGAGTGGGGTCATACTTGACCGCGCCACCTTCACCTTGTACGCGGCGCATGAATCGCCTCACCTGTATGATATTTCTGGAGCTTCCAATCAAAGCAAATATTCTTTTATTAGACAAATCCGTAGGGACTGAAGTAAGAACCCCAGTCGCTTCAGTGTCGACAGCAGGTATTGTAGCGTTTAAGCCCATTTCATCTAGAAGTCTTTTATTTTGTAGAAATACATTTGCATTGTTGGATAGATCAAATGTTATACCTATTTTGTACTTATTTATTGATTTTAAATGTAATATGCCAGTGACGCAATATTTGCGTATAGCATGCGAAATAGCCAGTCTGTCTTTGTCAGAAAATTGGCGCTCAGTCTGATGAGATAAAAATACTATGTATTCCGTTTTTTTACTATTTTCGGGATACTTCCTAGAGTATCCGGGGACTTTGAATGGTTGGTACTTCCTGCTGTTGTCTGCTGAATCATCGGAGTCGGAAGAAGTCTCCGTGATGTCCCGTACAGCTAGACCATCAGGGGGCTCCGCTTTTTTCCTCTTTTTACCACTTCCCCCCATTGTTTATTTACACTATTTATAACTTATACAATTATTATTTTACAATTAAAACTAATTTTGAGACACTTCAACAATAAATAACAAATTAATTTTAAAATAATTGAATTTTGGCGCCTTGTACGTTTCAAGGTTCCCGCGTTTTTTTTTTCGTACCTCGAGTAATGTCAAAATTACCACAGAGCATCTATAAATAAAATGACATTAGACCCTGCCGGCAGTGTTGTTGGTGTTCCGAGTTCCGGTGTTCGGTTTTGTCGTACAAAAAAATTGTAATGGGGAATGCTCGTCAAAGCTGATTATAGATGGCGCGTCCATAGCTTAACCCAATCTGACCAATGAGGTCAAACTATTTTGAAATAAAAATGACTTTGACAGATGTTCAACCAATGACGATGTTTGGTACAAGTGATGCTAGCGCCATTAGTTCCACAGTTGCCATTCCCTAGCCCTGGCACAGGCAATAACTTTAACAGCCACCTATAAGAAAGGAGTCCAATTAATATGTTTGGATTTTGCGATCCTGTTGTATGAAGTATGAAGGTTCACAACCTTCATACTTCATGCCAGACTGATCTGCGATGAGGAAGAAACTACAGTCCCGTTCATGTAAAAGAATTAATCCCTAGTTATAATACAATAAATTAAAACAGTTCTGGCTTTGGAGAGCAAGCCGCTCCAAGACTCTCATATATCAGAAGATATATATTTTATTTGACCACAATAATGTCAGACGGTAGTAACCGGATCTCCTGAAATTACTCCATAGAGTATAGTAACTTGAATTTACTCTACCAACTGTCCCTCTATAGCGTTGTATGTCATTGTCATGCATGTATTATTTCTTATTTCACGATAGTACACAAAAAAAGCTACTATCAAAGACTAAAGTAACTGCATCCCATAATATTATTATACTCTTTGGTAACTGCTACTATTCTCAGTTTCTCACCCACATCTCAGTGCGCGGCATTGACATTCCGTTTCATGCGACAAAGTTCAACTTGTAATTTCCAAAATACAAAACAGTATATTACAATGCCACACCCTAATTCTCATTGAGCTCTAAGAAACCTCCAAGTTAACTGGAACTACAAATAAGAACATTTTGAAAGCAAAGATGGTCTTTGGTTATTTTTTATTGTGAAAAAAAATCTGTTAGCAAAAATTTTTTTTCTTTGTACTGAGAGGTATAAGTCATTGGTGTACTATTGTAATACCTGAAACCTTATCATATATCTTTATCAGTCGCTGCATTAGTTATCAGTTAGAGTTGCTAACGATTGGAACTAAATCTACTTCCTTTCTTGTCTGATAATCACGCCGTAGATAACGACTAAACTATGATCATGTTTTTAATCGGGGTTTAATGGAATAATCGCTCAGAATAAAAATAAAAGATCCAATGATATTCTAACAAACAGTTATGTTAAACACCTACAAAACCACCGAAAAAAGTGTGCCGCGGGGCAGAGCCAGCTCACATACACGCAGTGACGCAGAATAAAGGCAACACAAGCCAATTGGCCCATTTTCGAGTCTTCACGATTGCGTGCTCACAACATTGTATGTTTAATAAAATATCATTGAAAAGATCATAGACAAAATATTTCAACACAATTAAAAACGAAGATACATTTTATGCGAAATCGTCAACATAATACTTACCGAGTCTGCATTATTTGAACATTATGCCCCTATTCGCAACAAAATCTACTAAAAACTACCCTTGTTAGGCGATTTTAAATTTTTTAACACTAATTATTTCAACTGGCTACTAAATTTACCGTCTCCCATAAACGGTGTAAGTTTCTAACACGGCAACACTCTTAACTCGACAATCAACATTTTACTGGGAACTGAGCGCTATGAGATAAAACTCTGATAAATCACTCTACTTGTACAACGTGCGGTTTCGAACCTATTAAACCAAAAAGGTTCATAAAACCGAGTAAAAAGTTAATCAAAATGCGTGAAATAGTGCATGTACAGGCTGGACAATGTGGAAATCAGATCGGATCCAAGGTCAGTACAATATTTCCAGTATATTTTATAAAAGACAAAGTGTTATGTAGCGCAATCTGTTGTAAACCTGTAAGAGACAGGAAATTCCTGTAATAACGTTCGAAATTCAATTTACATATAGAAAACGAATGAATAATCGTGAAGAAAAAACGACTGCAGACAAGATGGTCCATCGTGGGTTGGTACTTGGCCCGTAGTCATTGGAAATACCATATTTTGCGTAACGACAATTTTAAAAGGGCTTAGTTTTGATATCAATAGCGGGGCGTGGATGTAAATTAAATATCAAGGTCATTTTTATTAGTACCTACCTACACAAGTAATAATAATTATGAACTAATCCATGCCGGGTATTGATGAACATGTACATGAAAAGAAAGTGCTAGAAGGAGGTTATCTGCCGGCTTTCAATGCAGATACAGTGCACCCCAAAATTTATTGTGATTGGTTGACCTACTTTCCGAGAACTAACATGAATTGAATTTGAAACGTGTTTTTTGTCGCAGTACGTCGGTTTGCGGTGTAATTTAGCTTAGCGCCATCTATTGTTGAGTAGTTGAACTAAATTCTGTAACGTCTAGAAGGATTCTATGAAAACAAAATTTAAAGTTTTCATGTTTTGTTTTACTATTCGAAAATTATGATGCCCTTTTGTTTAATAATTGTTTTGTAAATAAAACAGTTATTCATCTAGTTTCTTCACAGTTTTAGGACATTAAAAAGTGTTAGGGACCAAATAGGTTTATTTTTTCATGTTTATTTCTATAGGTATTGGATAAGGACATTCAGCCCTCGTCCTGACGCCATCTTTGAACGCGCATTGGATTTTTAACGTACAGCATAACACAAATATGTTTAAATTTAACAGCAGTAACAAAACTCCAATTTGACGGCGTGGAGTGGAATGCGCTTCGTCAGATTCTCAACACAACACTATGCTAAAAGATGAGAGTTGAAAATCCAATGCCGGCAAAATAAACTTTTTGTAAAGATTCCATAGAGACTTGGTAGGTAACCAAGACTCTATGGTGTCTTTACAAAAAGTTTTTATATTTAGAATCTATTCTTTTCAACAGTTTTGGGAGATCATTTCCGACGAGCATGGAATTGACCCTAATGGTTATTACAAAGGAGAGAGTGATTTGCAACTGGAGCGTATAAGCGTGTACTACAATGAGGCAGGCTCAGGTGAGATATTTATTTAGTTATTTTACAGATTTTAGGGTTATGGTCTTAGTAATAGGGTCCATTCCACTGGGTAGACTCCACTGTCCGTCTGACTCAAACTCAAAGCATCTATTACAATTAGACCATTACAGTACTTTTGAATATCACGAAACAAAAAAAAAAAAACAAAGCTACAGTCGCAGTCACAAGATATAATACTCTATGGAGAAGACAACAGCCCATAACGTCCACTGCTGGACATAAGCCTCTCCCACAATGGGAGGAATGTGCCGTGTTCTCCACACTTGGCAGGCGGATTGGAGATCGCAGTGATGAAAGACTAACAGAAAACGCTACTGCCCATTCTCTGGTCTACGGAGGCGCAAGGTGTTCTGCCTCAGACATTAGTCGCCTTATACGACACCCGTGAGTGTATGGAGAAGAACGGGCAAGAAACTCCATGGACACTCTTTTAAATCAAAATATTGTTACAAAATCTTGGTTACATTATTAACTTTTAGACTATACATATATGTGAGAACGATGTAGAAAGACATGCACATTAAGAGTGTCCAGATTAAAAAATTAGATCAACAATTAAAAAATAAAGTAATTAAGTCATAAGTCAGTAATTAAGTCTGTCTATCACCAGGCTGTATCTCATGAACCCTGATAGCTAGACAGTTGAAATTTTCTCAGATGATGTATTTCTGTTGCCGCTATAACAAAAAATACCAAAAACAATAAAATAAATATTTAACAACAAACGTGTTATATAGCCATTTTGTCTAATGTTGTATAGAGTTAATGGTACAAAAACCTTCGTGCGCGACTCTGACCCGCACTTTGTCGGTTTTTTTAAGTTCCAGCTGCAAGCTAATAGCGACCATATTGTAATGAACATAAAGATACAAAGACAGTGATACAATGACGTTTTTGGAAGCAGCTTCTGGGCCTTGTGGCCCCTAAAAAATAATAATAAATTAATTTTCTTTTTTTTTTTAAATAACAGCCACTCTGATTGATCTTCAAAGTTAAGACGAAAACGTCACGGTAACCCGCGAAATTCAAATTTTCTTACAGAATTAAAATCATCAATACAACTCTCGTAAGTTAATTTAACTCCATTCAATAATTATTTTATAAAAAAGTCATTCAATCACAAAGTCAACAACCTGACATTGACCTGCAAATTGCAAAAAACGTAAGAAAATTTGAATTTCGCGGGTTATTGTGATGCTTTCGTCTTAACTTTGAAGATCAATCAGAGTGGCTTAAATAAAAAAAATAAAAAAAAAATTAGGGGCCACACAAGGCCCACAAGCTGCTTCCAAAAACGTAGTAGGTATTTGTATCACCGCTATGATCTTTATGTTCGTTACAAAATGGTCGCTATTAGCTTGCAGCTGGAACCGGGCAGGTGCGAATCGGAGTCGCGTACTTTTATTTTATTAGAAATTTGCTGTCTATCCTGGTTAGGTGGTAGGCTTCAACCTTAAACGACCAAGATTCAAAGATACCATGCAACCCCGAATTTTATACCTACGAAACATTTGCAGATTTTAATAACTCAAATTAGCAACTCTATTTGTGGTGGTTCAAACTTCGTTTGAAATACTGTTAGAATAAAGTTCTAATCAGCTTGCACTACAAAGTGGTTGTTACGTCAGTCACTGCGGCCGAATAGTGCGAAATGAGTGGTTTTCATTCTTTAGAAAATCAAATTTTCGTCTTTTTGAAAAAATAAAAAACAAGACCTGCTTTATAGTTAGTTCAAGTTAGTATGCAAAGTTTCGTGATCTAATTTGAAGTAGGTACTTTTTGAATAGGTACCAGCGGTTTATTGTTCGATTTGGAGGTAACTTTAGTTTTTTTTCTATAGAGAAAATTTCATGGAATCGTGTTTTTGCCAAACATAGGACCAAACATTAATCCTCAACTTTACCCTATATTTATTTCAAAATTAATGCTGCAGTATTTTAGGCGTAACGGAGGATCATGCTAAGCCATTTGAGGTAGTATAGGCCCTTAACGTTAAACAACTTCCGAGCGTCGGGGCTTGGAGGTTAAGCTGTGGCTGTCTGTCATATTTTACGAATCGAAAGCATGTTAGAAGATCAAATAGATTTATGTTTCTGTTTATGTTATTCGCAGTTGAAAACGATTTCTGTGGGGTTACTTGCTTTACTTTTGTTAACAAAATCGTCAATCTTCGGTGTTAATATTTAGGTAAGTACATTGATCTGAAAATCGTCGGAATAAACGTTAAGTCTACTTCACCCGTTGCCAGGGCAACTTGTACTCTACAAACATTAGAATATCATCTAGTTCCCCATAATCGGGTCACAAAGGTCGTTTTCCGGTCAACCTCGTTACTTAAATGTTAATTGGATGACGAATAACGACTACATCACCAACCTTGGGCCTAGTTGTACTATTCGGTAACGTAAATTGATAAATTGCGTCAAGCGACATCTATAAGGATCATCTAACGACCATATAAAGACTTTTATGAAAGACTAGCGGACGTCACGCGGTTTCACCCGCGTAGTTCCCGTTCCCGTGGGATTACGGGGATAAAATATGGCCTATGTTACTCAGGGTAAATGTAGCTTTCTAATGGTGAAAGAATTTTTGAAATCGGCGCAGTAGTTTTCGAGTTTATTCATTACAAACATACACACAAAAATACAAATCTTTCCTCTTTATAATATTAGTGTAGACAAAGAATTGAATACAGTGACGATTGATAGAGTAGAATGAAAGAAAAAAACGCGTTGTGCTGACCGACCCCATGAAGATCTACAGGGTTTTATTCCAAGGGATTTAAATACTAGAGGAGCTAAGGGGTAACCAGTGTTTGCACCTGTCCATTTAAATACAAAAGAAACAAGAAAACCGGCTAAGTGAAAGTCGGACTCGCACATGAGGGGTTCCGTACTCGTAGTAGGGGAGGGATTATTTTGTTGTTATATCGGCAACAGAAATACACATTCTGTGAAAATTTCAACTGTCTACTTCTTACGGACTAGCGGACGTCACGCGGTTTCACCCGCGTAGTTCCCGTTCCCGTGGGAGTACGGGGATAAAATATAGCCTATAGCACTCACGAATAATGCAGCTTTCTACCAGTGAAACAATTTTTAAAATTGGTTCATTACTTCCGGAGATTACCCCCTACATACAAACTTACAAACAAATGTTACCTCTTTATTAGTATAGAAGACTAGCGGACGTCACGCGGTTTCACCCGCGTAGTTCCCGTTCCCGTGGGAGTACGGGAATAAAATATAGCCTATGTTACTCGTTGATAATCTAGCTATCTATTGCTGAAAGAATTTTTCAAATCGGTCCAGTAGTTTTTATGCAAAAATCCAAAAATATTTTTTTTTCCTCTTTATAATATGTATTAGTTATATAGATCATGAGATACAGGCTTCTGACAGACAGGCGGACAGCGTTGGTTTAGTAATAAGGCCCTGTTGGTTAACCTTTAAGTTTGGAAACTAAAAATACCGGTCCGCCATCACCAATGACGCATACGACGTTAAAGGCAAACATCGCGAGGCCATGTACTAGAAAAAAAAAAATCGAAGACAACATGTCATCTACCAACACTATAACGTCCCACTCTTTCTCCAAGAAAGGAGTCTTGGATCCCAGCAGTGGCAACATTCTATTCGGCCTATGGCATGACGTCATTTTTTATTAATCTGTGTCATTGACACAGACGCTCATAGTTCCGCTTACACGTGTCGTACGAAATAATGTGGCGCGTGTAAGGAATCGTCCTTTGAGCACGTGAGCTTCTAGCATGGGGGGGGGATGGGTCAGAAAATCATGTCATGAATAATCACAATGGGATGGGCTCATGTGTCAATCGCGTGTAGGTACTATTTCGGGAGACTAATTTTTTTTTTACCAATATAGAATTAAAATAAAAAATCCCGAGCAAGCAACAAAGCAACGCACAAAATACGTGTGAAATCATCATCTGCCTAACCTTTTCCCAAGCTTTATTGGGGTTAGCTTCCAGTCTAACCGGATGCAGCTGAATACCAGTATTTTACATGGAGCGACTGCCTATCTGACCTGCACAACCCAGTTAGTACTGGGTAATACGATACCCCTTGATAAGACGGGTTGTCAGACTTTTTGGGCCACTGACTACCTGTAACGACTGTCAAAGATCACAAATGACAGCCGGGACCAACTACTTTACGTGCTTTCCGAGGCACGGAGGAAAGTCTGTATGAAATGGGTGGTCACCCATCCACAGACCAGCCTAGGCAAGCACGGCTTAACCTAAAGATCGACCTGAACGGCAGTTATTATTTAGCCACGAGCTCCTCATACGTGTGAAATGTGTGTGTAAAAATAATAGTAGGTACCTAAGTTATCACTACTTACCTACTATTTTTTTTTACATTTCGTCAACATTATTATGTTGACGAAATTGTTTAATTTGATTTTCCGAATAACCTTTTGAGAGATATACCTACCTACGCCTTCCTGTACTAAATCAAAAATGATTTTCATAATCATGACCTTGTATTAAGTTTTATACCTTTTTAGATAGGTAGCTGATAAGACAAGGATATTTTCCTAGTAATTTGTACATCAGGCGTTGTATTTTTGTTGTATTAGGCAACAATTATGTTAATACTTAAGGCTGATGCTCAAGGGTAGTCCGCGAAATTCAAAATTTCTCACGTTTTTTGCAATTTGCAGGCCAGTGCTAAGTTGTATGTTGATTAAAATATTGTCAGTACAATCCTCCAAGTTCATAAAGGTGCAGGAATGATTTTGACCTTGATAAAGTCATTTTTACACTTTTATGAACTTTGAGGGTTGTATTGATGATTTTGATAAATATAAATCTGTAACTACATACGTATTACAACCGCGAATAATATTTTAATCAACATACAATCTAGCACTAGTCTGTAAATTGCAAAAAACGTAAGAAACTTTTGAATTTCGCGGGCTACCCTTTAAAAAAAAATGTTTGCATTGTGATCTTTGCCAAAGTTTTAGGCATTTTTGTACTTTTAGTTATAACAAAGATCTGAATTTCAGTACCGTCGCACAGTAATTCATTTTTAAATTGATTTCAAATAACAATGTGGGATTTTCATAAAAAAAAAAAAACAAATTGATCTAACTCAAAAACTACTGGATTTCGGTAGAACATTTTTGGTGGCTTAATTTCTTGCATTTTAACCCTAATAGGTACGACGTCCTGCAAGGAATACGTCGAGTAACCAACCAGTAACCCCGTATAATACCAGTGACCATTGACTCGAAACAAATGTGTAAATCGCCCCAGCCTGACATGACGTAACCGTATTATAGTTTCATTTATTTTGATCACCGGTGATTCATATTTCGTACTTACATAGAAACAGCGTCGCGTTCTGTCACGTGATACATCCTTTACCAAAAGATCGATAAAATACGACGTCGTTTGGGTATTCGTCTGGCATTGGCCGATGAGGTAAAGCTTTGAACGTGGTCAAGGTTAAATCGAAGGAAACGAGGCGATCCAACAGCGCGTTCGGTTGACGTTATCGCCAAAATTGCGGGATACAACTGCATATAGGATGCATGAGACCGGGAAATATGGAGGAAGGGGAGACCTAGAAGCACAGTAAAATTATGAGCAATGGGTCGATTTTAAATAAAAACGACCGTATCTTGCCCCGCCCGTAAGGATACTTCAAGGTGCGAACAGACTGATAATCGCGCGCGCCCCGTTATTTTCTTAAGAGCCTACCTCAGATTAGCAACTCTATTTGTGGTGGTTCAAACTTCGTTTGTAATACTGTTAGAATAACGTTCTAATCAGCTTGCACTACAAAGCGGTTGTTACGTCAGTCACTGCAGCCGAATAGTGCGAAATTAGTGGTTTTTATTCTTTATAAAATCAAATTTTCGTCTTTTGGAAAAAATAAAAAACATAAGACCTGCTTTATAGTTGGTTTAGTTAGTATGCAAAGTTTCATGATCAAATTTGAAGTACTTTTTGAATACCAGCGGTTTATTGTTCGATTTGGAGGTAACTTTAGGATTTTTTTCTATCGAGAAAATTTTATGAAATCGTATTTTCGCTAAACATAAGACCTAACATTAATCCTCAACTTTGCCATATATTTATTTCAAAATTAATGCTGCAGTATTTTAGGCGTAACGGAGGATCATGCTAAGCTATTTGAGGTAGTATAGGCCCTTAACGATAAACTACACAGTATACCCGATAATAGCAAGCAACCCTAGCCTTTTCAAGGTCAAAGTCACTTGGAGGGTTGTATTAATGATTCTGTAACTACATACGTCTTACAGCCGCGAATAATATTTTAATCAACATACAACCTAGCACTGGCCTGCAATATGAATTTCGCGGGCTGCCCTGGCCCCTTTTTTTTTCGGATGGGAAATCATCAAATCCGCTCTGGGCGGAGCAGGAGGGAGTGTCAGACTTTTACTGACTAAAACCCATCCATGTTCCTTCATCGCCCTTTGTGTTCCGGGGCCGCGGTAACTCTTTCGAACTGTCCCGCAACCCCGGCAGGCGCCCTGGCCCCTGACGCTTTCACATTCACGAAGCCGAAAGGCGCTTGATCTCCCCGTCGTTATTGCGATCATTTTTGTACTGGACAGACAATACCTGGGAACCTTCCAGTCACGGACATATTGGAGGTCAAAGTTCGAAATTATTCACAAGTTTTATTTTTAAGTATTTGATTGTATGGTAATAACTACTTTAATTACCACCATGACCCGTTAACTATGCAAAGCATCGATCAGCACAATGTTTTGAGTGTGCTACATTGAGTTACATCGTAAAACGTAAGTATTCACGCAAAAAAAAAGTCGTTTCCCAGCAATAATGTTTGCGTAAAGTTACTTAGTTTGATGTACAGAATGCTTGGTTGACGACTTCGTGAAGAGTCTGTTAACACCCTGTATATTCATCATGGTGATTCCGAGCTGTAATAATACCGATGGTAATGACATTGTGCAACCATCATAATGTTTTAATTTTTCATTTTATCGTATTTTAAATTTGAGTGAGTTTTAAATTTTATCTTATTTTAATTTTGAATGAGTTTTAAATTTTATCTTATTTTGATTCTGATCTTAATTTTGATGGTAATTGATTTTTTAATTTTTTGTTTTTGTGATGCTTAATTTATTTTATTTTTTAATACTAATTTTAATTTCACTGTATGGATCATGTTATCTGAATTAAATGAATTTTATTTTATTAATTATAATGATCTTGAGATACCGCTAAGCATATGGTTTGATGACTTTGGTTCCCAGGTCAAGCAAATTGTTTTTCGGTTTTGCCACCATTTCTCAGTCGCGGAGTCAAGATCGGTTAATGACAATTAGTAATTCGTCCCCTCATCATCATCATCATCATCAGCCTATAATGTTCCCACTGCTGAGACATGACCTCCTCTCAATGAGAGGGAATGGGCTGTAAACCACCACGCGGGCCCAGTGCGGGTTGGTAGATGTCACAATTATCTTCGAATTTTTGGTTCTAGGACATGCCGGTTTCCTCACGATGTTTTCCTTCACCGTTTTGAGAGCAGTGGTGATGAAATAAATTACACAAAGTAATGCGCCTGCCTGGGTTCGAACTCACGACTTACTGTTCGTAAGTCGGGGCCGCCACCACTGGGCCACTGCTGCTCTCATTCGTCCCCCATTACATGGGAATTAAACATCACCACCATCTGCCTAGCCTTTTCCCAACAATGTTGGACGCAGCTGAATACCAGTATTTCCATGGAGCGGCTGCCTATCTGACCTCCACAACCCAGTTAGTACTGGGTAATACGATACCCCTTGTTAAGACTGGTTGACAGACTTGCGGACCATTGATTACCTGCTACGACTGTCAAAGATCTACAAATGACAGCAGGGACCAACGGCTTAACATTCTCTCCGAGGCACGGAGGAACTCGGTATGTAATGGGTGGCCACCCATCCATCTACCAACCTAGGCAAGAGCGGCTTAACCTTAGATCGACCCGAGCGACTGTTATTATTCCGCTCGTCCACATCTGCCTATTCCGTCGGTGATAACACGCGTCATGTTATGTAGAACAAAACCGTGATTCTTAATCTTAAAATTAAAACTAACCTTTTCCTTCTCAAAACTTGATCTCACTTATGATCACTTAAAAAGTGTCTCACACTCAAACACATACTTGCATTAGTTGCACTCTGCATAGCGTCTTAGTTACACGTAAACAATTATGGTTGCTAGGCAACGTCATGCATGATGCATTTGGGGCTATCGCTCATAAATTTGCCGCTAGAGGCGTTCGTGTAGAATAAGGTCTTCCAAAATGTCAGATGTCACAGTGTTCGTGCGTTGCGTGCTTTTTGTCACGTATTTAATTAAGGTAAAACAAACAGTAGCACAATAAGAATTCGTAATGATAATTTAAATATTAAATTTTAAAACAATTATGCTACTCAACGTTCTCCACAGATTACAATTTAAAGTATTTTAAAACTAGCTAGTAACAACACAAATACAATACATAAACAACGGTCATTGTCCTGGAACAAATATCTAAGATTTTTAAATGTATGTGATTAAAAAAATAAAATTTAAATTTGTGTGCGTATTAAGTTATTAAATATCTAATTATACAGTTTTTAGTTAAGTTTATTTTAATAGATTTGTAAGTTGTAAATAATGTACATACTGAAATCAAATAAAAAATTACACAGTAATTTGCTGGTCCTATAGGTATAGGCTGGTATAATTTTACTTTTCGCGATAGTCTAGTCTAGATTGAGCCATTACTAATTAATTAATTATGTGAAAAACAAAACTGAATCAAACAAACAAAAGTCACCGATTTCTAAAGCTAAAGATATTTTTCATTTTTTTTTGTGTTTTTGAAGTCAGTTTTATTTTTTGCAAAAAAGTTTTTGATATAAGTGGGAAAACTTTGTTATTGCATTCGAGGCAGAATTCACACCCGAGCCGCAGGCGAGGTTGTTATGGAGCCGGGAACCGCAGTAACAAATGCCCACGTGTGTCAAACGACGATATACTTTGCTCAAGTAAATTTTTACATAGTATGAAACAGTCGCTCCCAATGTCTGTACGCTTGGATCTTTTAAACTACGCAACGGATTTTAATGCAGTTTTCAGCAATAGATAGAGTGCTTCAAGAGGAATGTTTATTTGTACTATCGAGGACACTCCCGCCTGACCACCACTAAGCTAATTTTTGCTTGCAATCGCAACATAGAAACGCTCTCTAGCCCCGCCCCGTTAACTTTGTATAGAAATAATGAATGAAATGATACCGAATCGGCAGAGCGCACTGACGACGCACGCCTAACGAGAGTTATTGTTATTTTGCGCGCCAACTTTAAGGGGGCGTGGCTCGGCGCCTCCGCATGATTTAAGCGAAAAATAAAATTAACTAGTCAGGCGGAAAAGACCACGATAGTACATTGCACACGTGCGAAGCAGAAGTGTGAAGTCAGATATCCAGCTCAATGTAAAATACTGGTACTTATTCAGCTGCATCTGGGTAAAACTGGAAGCCGACCCCAACATAGTTGGGAAAAGGCTAGGCAGATGATGATGTATCCGTGCGAAGCTGGGCACGTCGCTAGTAAAATATAAAAGGACTAGTGGACGTCCCGCGGTTTCACCCGCGTAGTTCTCGTTCCCTTGGGAGTACGGGGATAAAATATAGCCTATGTTACTCAGAGTGAATGTAGCTTTCTATTAGTGAAAGAATTTTTGGAATCTGTCGAGAAGTTTTTGAGTTTATTCATTACAAACATACAAATCTTTCCTCTTTATAATATTAGTGTAGATTATATTAAAAATGCTGTGTATTCGTATTCTTAATAATCGAAACTATGCAAAGGTATTAATTGCTATAAAACTCATTAAACAATGTAGCACTAGTCTATGTAAACAATTCGGTTGCTAGGCAACCCGGTGATGTAACTATTACGGCGCTGACGCATACATAAAACGACCAAGCCCAGACGGTATGAGACGGATGAGTAACTTCTTAAACTACTATGAGATATATAAACTAAGTATAAGAGCATGTGAATTTATCTAATATTAATAGTACTAGCTTTTGTCCGCGGGAATTTGACAATCTATAATTCGGGTTGTACTCTACTTGTAATAATATAATTCAATCATGATTCGAAGCCATGTGGTATCCGGCAGAGTAGAATAGAACCAACCCATTACACTCACGGGTGTCGTATAAGGCGACTAATGTCTGAGGCAGAACACCTTGCGCCTCCGTAGACCAGAGAATGGGCAGCAGCGTTTTCTGTTAGTCTTTCATCACTGCGATCTCCAATCCGCCTGCCAAGCGTGGAGATTACGGCAAATTCCTCCCATCATGGGAGAGGCTTATGTCCAGCAGTGGACGTAATGGGCTGTTGTTGTATGATTCAAAAGACACGTGGCGCCATCTATTATCATAAAAACGTTATTGTTGTTTTCCTCGGGAAGTGTACTTTTTTTCGTGATGAAAGGTACCCTATGTCCGTTTCTGTACATCTCATAACGTATATGCAAAAATTCAGTGATGATCGGTTCAGTGATTTAGGCGTGAAAAGGTATCAAACAACTTACTTTTACATTTATAATATACTAGCGGACGTCACGCGGTTTCACCCGCGTAGTTCCCGTTCCCGTGGGAGTATGGGGATAAAATATAGCCTATGTTACTCAGTGTGAATGTAGCTTTCGAATGGTGAAAGAATTTTTTAAATCGTTCCAGTAGTTTTTGAGCCTATTCATTACAAACAAACAAACAAACAAAGTTTTCCTCTTTATAATATTAGTATAGACTAGCGGACGTCACGCGGTTTCATTCGCGTAGTTCCCGTTCCCGTGGGAGTACGGGGATAAAATATAGCCTATGTTACTCAGGGTGAATGTAGCTTTCTAATGGTGAAAGAATTTTTGAAATCGGCGCAGTAGTTTTTGAGTTTATTCATTACAAACACACACAATACAAATCGTTCCTCTTTATTGTAGACTAGCTAACGTCCCGCGGTTTCACCCGCGTAGTTCCCGTTCCCGTGGGAGTACAGGAATAAAATATAGCCTATAGCACTCACGAATAATGTAGCTTTCTACCAGTGAAACAATTTTTAAAATTGGTTCATTACTTCAGGAGATTACCCCCTACATACACACTTACAAACAAATGTTACCTCTTTATAATATTAGTATAGACTAGTTAGTAAGTTAGGATTTTGACAAGATAACTAAAAATATAGAAAAATGACTAACCATCATATCCATTGATAAATAATTCGTGGGTAGTAAGTTGCTGCGCAACCAACTTTCTCTCTAACTAACTCAAGGCTAAAACTAGTCTACAATTTGTAAAAATGACATCATTTTTCATATTCGTCATGTTTATGCTAAAGTATAATTGCCGTTACGTAAACTAAATTCTCAATAGCCTCTCTATGGAATATGGACTTGTTCGCGACTATCTGTGGCCCGTGACTTTCGTTCCCAGTACTAACTGGGTTGTGGAGGTCAGACAAGCAGTCCACAACAACAACAACAGCCCATAACGTCCACTGCTAGACTTAAGCCTCTCCCATGATGGGAGGAATTTGCCGTAATCTCCACGCTTGGCAGGCGGATTGGAGATCGCAGTGATGAAAGACTAACAGAAAACGCTGCTGCCCATTCTCTGGTCTACGGAAGCGCAAGGTGTTCTGCCTCAGACATTAGTCGCCTTATACGACACCCGTGAGTGTAATGGGTAGGTTCTATTCTACTCTGCCGGATACCACACGGCTTCCGGATAAGCAGTCGCTCCATGTAAAATACTGGTATTCAGCTGCATCCGGTTAGACTGGAAGCCGACCTCAATATAGTTGGGAAAAGGCCGATGATGATGACTGGGATATTAAAATCGGATTGATCGATGTTAGGTTTTTTTTTTTTTGCTTTCTCTATAATAAAAGTCTGGCCTAAGTTACTCCTTATAAAATCAGCTATCTGCCAGTAAAACTCCCGTCAAAAGTGGTCCATCTGTTTCGGAAATTAGCCGGAACGAACAGATGGACTGACAAAAATTGTGTATACTAGTGTGTATACTATCGTATGCATTCAGTAAAAAGCTGTTATTTTTAATTACAAACAGACTACAATTTTATTTCTTTTTAAATAAAATTGAAGTCTGTGAAACAAATAAATGAAATTGGGGCACCAAATCCTCTATTCCAGTGTTTTTAAACTGTGGGTCGTGACCCCCCAGGGGGTCGCGAAGACTATAGGAGGGTCGCAATAGGTCGCGAAAACCCCCTCAATAAACAAGACAATAAAGCCTAGAAATATAGATTTAATAAGAACATGTTAACTAAAGGACATAAACATTTGTTTGTTCATACAAATTACCAAATTAAAACCTATTATTACTCATCCATCTGATTGAGGTTTCGCTTGTTTATCATTAACTAATATCTTCCATCGACAATACGTTTTTTCTACAAAGAGAATTAAATCGAATCCAAATTGAAAAAAAAATGTTAAATTTATTAATATTCGAAAAATAATATATTTTATCCGAATCCTAATTATGCAAATGCATAAAAATGTTGTATGGATTTAATAAAGGGTGTAAAACACCTCTTAACGAAGCCGAAAGCAAGCCGAAAGGCACTTGCTCTCCTCATCATTGCGATCATTTTTTTTTGTTCTACACCATACCTGGGAACCTTCTAGTTATTGAGATATTCGGGGTCAAAGTTCCAACTTTTTGACAAGTTTTTTTTTTTAATACAAGTTTTTAATGTAAGATTTTTACTTTAAGCATCTCCACGACCCCCGTACTGTTCAATCCATCCATCAGCACAATGTTTTGAGTGCGTTACATTGAGTTCTACCACAAAACATGATTTTTAACTCAAAAAAAAAAGTCGTTTCCTAGCAATCATTTTTGCGTAAAGTTACTTAGTTTGATGTACTAAATGCTTGGTTGGCGGCTTCGTGATGAGGTGGTTTACACCCTGTATTTGTAATAAAATAAAATACTTAAATGAAAAAAAAACTACTAACTAACTGGGTTGTGGAATGTGGAGGTCTGATAGGCAGTCGCTCCATGTAAAATACTGATATTCAGCTGCATCCGGTAAAACTGGAAGCCGACCCCAACATATTTGGGAAAAGGCTAGGCAGATGATGACTTAAATAAAAAAAAAGCGAAGAGTCGCCAAATATTTTTTCATACTATGGGGGGTCGTGTCATGAAAAAGGTTGAAAAACACTGCTCTATTCTTCTTCAACCGTTGGTTACCCAATTCTGCGAGAAAGGTCTCTTGCAAATCTGTCCATATTTGGCGGTTTTGTGTCATGGCTATTCAATTTCATTACAGGACTTAAACATAACTAGCGGTGGGCGTACTGTATATGGTATGCCTGCGGCGAGTGGGTTATTGTTTCTTTTTAAATGATGTCATATTTCAGATTTGTCATGTTATGCATTAGAACCAATCATTCCGGAAATAATAAGGAAAACGTCGTGAGGGAACCAGCATGCCTGAGAGATATTTCTCGACGGCATGTAAAGCCAAGTCAGAGGCCCATGGGCGGCGTAAAAACTTTCTAAACACACAATAAAGAAGATTATTGAAATCTTTTTTCGAAGTGAAGACTTCTTTAGGCGTGTTGAGCACTTTTTGGATGAAGAAAAAACATTGAACTCATCGTCACGTAACGTAACGTGCGGTCACGCTTCGTAGCCGTTCGTAGCACTCGTAGCACCCGCTACGGCGTAGCACCACATAGGAACGCGCGAGGCATTATCAGTGCTACGACTGGGGCGGGGCCTGTGTACTTTTTGTTTTCACTTCTATCGGCAGTCCCCAAAGACTGTTCCGATTTTTTTTGAGTTAATATGTTGTCTTTTGGCACTTTTGGTACTGTCTTTTCGCTCGCTTTAATTGAGAATAATTGACAATCAATTCGAGTTGTACTCTGCTTGTAATAATATAATTCAATAATGATTCGTAAGACACGTGGCGCCATCTATTATCATAAGAACGTTATTGTTGTGTTCCTCGGGAATAGTACTTTTTTTCGGGATGAAAGGTACTCTATGTCCGTTTCTGTTTATCTGACAACGTATATGCAAAATTTCAGGATGATCGGTTCTGTAATTTAGGCGTGAAAAGGTAACAAACAAACTAAATTTCGCATTTATAATATTATTTAGGATACATGTTAGGAGCTCGTGGCTAAATAATAACAGCCGCTCGGGTCGATCGTTAGGTTAAGCCGTGCTTGCCTAGGTTGGTCTGTTGATGGGTGACCACCCATTACATACCGAGATTCCTCCGTGCCTCGGAAAGCACGTTAATCCGTTGGTCCCGGCTGTCATTTGTAGATCTTTGACAGTCGTTAGGTAGTCAGAGGCCCAAAAAGTCTGACAACCAGTCTTACCAAGGGGTATCCTATTACCCTAACTGGGCTGTGGAGGTCAGAATCAGAATGTTTATTTGTAAACATAGGTAGTTACAGTGTGTGAGGTGAGGTGTTACATTTTCTTAAGTGCTCTATGTTTTGCCATTTGGCGTACAAATATTATCATCAAATTAAATTCAGTTAATTACTTGCAACAAATACCTACATTATATAAAATTATAACAATACATTAATAAAAATTATAAAAATCAAAGTAAGTCGATCAATAAATATTCTCAGAATGTCAACAATAAAATTTAAGAAATTACAAATGATAAATGTCAGAAGATAAAAATGTAGAGTGTCAATTATAAAATTTTAAATTAATACATGAATGTCAAATAAATTAATATAAATCAATAAACCTTTTTTATAATTTCTACAATGTCAACAATAAAATCTAAGGAAGTATATAAATGTTAAATATCAATCAAAGTAAATAGAATAATGTCAACTGATTGCAATGTCAATTAAATAAATACCAAATAAATAATTACAGAAATGTCAAAACAGATATGACCTAATGCTTATTGTCTGAAGGAGGTATTATAGAACTGTCATCCAAATAGTCCTTTAGCGAGTAGTAACATTTATTGATTAATATTTTCAGAAGTACACTTTTGAATTTGTCCAGATTTAACGATTTCAATGTCTCAGGCAGCTTGTTAAATATTTTTGTGGCCATACAGAAAGTGCTTTTATTCATTAAAGCTGTTCTGCCATGTATGTTTTCGAGTTCGAACTTATTTTTGTCACGTAGTTTTCTATAGTGACTTTTGAAAGCTACTTTGTACTGCGAGATGTGTATTTTGACAAATATGTTAGTTTCGTAAATGTACAATGACGGTAGGGTAAGAATGTTTAGGCTTTTAAAGAACGGCTGACAACTGTCGGTGCTATTTAGGCCACACATAGATCTTATACATTATTTTTGAGCTCTAAATACAAAATCTCTATCGACTGAGTTGCCCCAATATATTATGTCATACCTTAGTGTTGATGCAACATAACCATGATAAGCCGTTAGTACTGATTCTAGATAGGCATTTGCTCCATGTAAAATACTGGTATTCAGCTGCATCTGGTTAGACTGGAAGCCGACCCTAACATAGTTGGGAAAAGGCTAGGCAGATGATGATTTAGGATACATGTAAGCCTATGTTGTCCCACGGCAGGGCAAATGTGTCCCTTCCCTTTTTCCACTTATTCGGGGCTAATATTAAAACCTCTTTTTCTTTGTTTTAGGCAAATATGTACCTCGTGCGGTGTTGGTGGACCTCGAGCCTGGCACCATGGACTCAGTCCGCGCCGGGCCCTATGGTCAGCTCTTCAGACCTGACAACTTCGTGTTCGGCCAAAGTGGCGCCGGTAAGTAACTAGTACCATCTAGTAGTGAGTAGCTGAAGTAATTAATTGGGCAACACAAACCGAGGCAGGTGAGGCAGTGCCCAAAAAGCAGGAACTGCAATCCCAGACAAAAGCTGGGTATCCTAAAGGGGGAAAATATAATGACCACCAAAAATAATTCTGTGACCACTAACATCTATCACGTAAAATATCAATTGATCGCCAAATTTAGTAAATTGAGCACCAAATTTTGGTTGATGACAAACTAGTTTTGCCTAGGCCCACTTGGGGCACCTGGGTTATTTTTTTTATAAACCATTCAGGAGCAGGAGCCTCGCCAGGCGGGGCTCCGTCAACCGGGACTCCATCGACTCGGATGCAAGAGCATAACAGTTCAATTTCTGGTGGTCATTAATTAAAAATATAATTTTTGGTTCTAATTTCACGATAAAATGGGGATTAATTTTGGTGATCATTTACTAATTTTGGCAATCAAAAGTGATTTTTTTGCCATTGCATTTTGATCGCACTGGTTGTCAGACTGACAAAAAGTCTGACAGTCCTACCAAGTGACCTGTCTTACCAAGGGGTATCGTATTACCCAGTACTAACTAGGTTGTGGAGGTCAGATAGGCAGTCGCTATATGTAAACTAGTGGTATTCAGCTGCATCCGGTTAAACTGGAAGCCGTCGAGAACATAGTTGGGAAAAGTCCAGTTAGATGATGCTCAAGTCCGGTCTGGCATTGAGTATTGCTG
This sequence comes from Xestia xanthographa, assembly GCA_905147715.2. NCBI lineage: Eukaryota > Metazoa > Arthropoda > Insecta > Lepidoptera > Noctuidae > Xestia > Xestia xanthographa. Next base: position 23,383,043 of record LR990654.1, read on the forward strand.
TCACTTTTGGTATGGCTTAGCCAAATACCAATTAGCCACACTCGACTCTGTTGAGACCAAAGCCAAGAGGCTCAATGGTGACGATAAGCTGGTGGGTACCAAGCTTCATAGCCTGGCCCAATGTGTCAAAGTTGCATGTTTGTCAGATTAAATAGGATTCTTTTGGGTTAACTCGTTACATTGTGGACCTTAGGACTAGATTGAGGTCAAGAGTAGGCTTATTGTAATACATAAAAAAAAACTGAATGGACATTGCAACCAGATGGGCCGAACGAGCTCTCTGTCTTGGCACTGACTCCACACCACTTTACTTTCGGTACATATTATGCAGTCCTTTCCACTGCCTTGCAGTTATTGTACTTTCATTCACAATACTAAAGGAAAGTTATCAAGGCAAGCCGTAGGGGTGCATGTAAGTAACGCCAACTAGTGGCGAATAGCTAAACTAACCATTCTGTACTCGGCCAGTCGCACTAGTTTTTGTTTTATTTATTTGCTAGAATATAGGTACTTACATAATAACATGGTAAAATAATTTCAATCTCACTGTATTTGACTCATTAGTCATGCAAGTATTGCTTGTACATGCATAATAATATATGGAAATTACATCACCGTTGTAACGCCATCTACCGGTGAATAGCGCGACTATTTAGTTTAGATGTGTCATACTGATTGTGTTCTATTAATTTTGATGCAGTCATCATTTATCTTTTAAGGCCAGATTATAAAACTGATGAAATTCTATTTAAGGTCTTAATCAATCACGTACTTTTGTTGTTATCTATTATTAAATGATGAATGGAAATGTAATCAAATTATGTAAGATTTAGTGAGACTCATCATATGCCTAGCCTTTTCCCAAGTAGAGGACCTACTGGAAGCCGAAATCAAATCAAATCAAAATATTTATTTGCTAGAATATGGTACATTTAGGGTGATACAGTAAATAAACAACAAATAACATGACGTGCAAATACGTTCACAATAAGCGATGTCAAATAGTCTAACTTACAAATTACAGATTCTATCGACTTGTCCTCTAAGTAGTCCCTAACGGTATATCTTTTAGTTAGTAAAAGTTGGAAAAGTCTTTTTTTAAATATTGTGAGCGGTAGGTCTTGAAAACTATTTGGTAAATGATTGTAAATAATAATCGACATGCATTATAGTATACATTTTTCTTAAATAATTTCAGTTTTATTGGTGGTAACCGAAGTCTATCTTTATGCCGTGTTCGGCTATTTGGTCTGACAGTGCTAGTTTCAAATAAATTGTAGTTTCTCCTAACAAAAACACATATTTCAAAAATATATAGACATAGCAAAGGTAAAATTTTCAGTTTTTGATACAGTGGCTTACAGCTGTCTAAAAAGTGAGCTCCACAAATTTTTGGTATTTCTTTTTTTGAGCTTTAAAACCAACCCGACCCCAACATAGGTAGTTGGGAAAAAGGCTAGGCAAATGTTAATATCTAGTACCAGTTTGACTGTTGATTGATTCAGTCAATCACAGGGTTCGAAATGGTCTTCAAAATCAAAGTATTTACTTCAAGTAGACCACTTACAGAAAAATGTAGCTACCAAGACTATAAGGCGACCCCAATATAATTGATAATTAATTCATTCGTAGGAGTATATACATTTGTTTCCGGTCAATAGCATTACCGCTAGAAACCTGTAACTAGGGGCTTCAAAATAATGATATAAATGGCTAAAAAAGTCATTTTTTTTACATAAATGAAACGGTTTTTTTATTATAAAAATGAAACAGTCTTTTGTGGTTTTAAGTTATAAGGTCAACGATTTTTTTTAGGGAAAAATGCAGATGATGAGATGATGGTTATGAAGAATGTTGTAATTTTATGCTATATTCCTCCACCAGGTAACAACTGGGCGAAGGGTCACTACACGGAGGGCGCTGAGCTCGTCGACTCTGTCATGGACGTCATCAGGAAGGAGGCGGAGGGCTGCGACTGCTTACAAGGTAATTATTTTTATTTATAAATGGGCCCTGGTCACTACTACTGGTGGTGGTGTACTACTCCCACTAGGTGGACCGATGACCTGGTGAAGGTTGCGGGAATCCGCTGGATGCGAGGCGCACGGGACCGGGACATGTGGCGCACGTAGGGGAGGCCTATGTCCAGCAGTGGACGTCTTGCGGATGAAATGATGATGTTTGGTCACTAAGGTTATGATTTGGTGTTCGCAAAATCATATTGTACAATGGAGTAGAAAAAATAATTGTAAATAACATAAACAAATAAATCCAAATTGAACTCAATTTGATTGTTTGTTATTTCAAAATAACATATTTTTTTGAATGTTTATAAAAGTTTACATAATTATGTATAAGTACAGTACTTATAACATTTTTATTTTTGTCATCTGTCTGTCTGTTCCGGCGTATCTCTAAAACGGCTGGACCGATTTTGAAGACTGCTTTAAGACGTTAGGGTAGGGCGGGCCCCTGCTCTTTTTCGGCCTTAAAAACTCTTTTTGTGACCTCAGAACAGCTTAAAAGTGACAGACAGACAAATATGCACCATGCCCAATAAGGGCCAGACCAGACCAGGGGGTCTAAAATGGCCCATTTGGCAGAATCGTAATTTGTATCACGTTAAAAAATTTAAATTTTTTAAATGGACTTTATAGTCATAAACTTAAAGTGCATTTTAAGAATTTTAATTTTTTAACGTGATTCATACTCAGATTCTACGTGGACTCTGCTAAAGCTGCCATTTTAGGCCCGCAGTTCTGGTCTGGCCCTTATTGAGAATTTGAGGATAACAACTCAGACCAAATAAAAAACAAGAGAGCGCTGCGAAGTGCGAACAAAGAAAGGCCGGTTTCGTAAACATTTGTGTGCATTTTTGAGCGTAGTTTAATTGTAGAAATGTGAACGTGTATGCACAGAGTGAACTTAGTTTTGTGCTAGCTTCAGTTTATTGTTTGCAGCTCTGTCTTGGATTTTTAAAACAATACTCAATACGTTTATTGAATTCCACAATGTGAACTTAGGTGGTAGGTACATAAAGACATACATTCGTTTTGGAGCATTGTGGGGCCCTGTCGGCCATAACAACATAAAAATTAGGAGGATGGCTATTATAGATATTTGTTAACAATTTTAATATTAATTTAATCTTTCGTTTTGTGTAGGTAGGTAGGCTGATAACCAATTGTGTAGGTACATATCATTTTTACTACTCATGTATTTGTTTTACTTGGTCTGAGGATAACAAACGCAGTTATTTAAAATGTGCTTTATTCTTGTACCTAGGATTCCAGCTGACCCATTCCCTGGGCGGCGGCACAGGCTCTGGCATGGGCACTCTGCTGCTGAGCAAGATCCGTGAGGAGTTCCCCGACAGGATCATGAGCACGTTCAGTGTTGTACCTTCTCCCAAGGTAAGATTATTACTCTCTACCACCGGACTAACAAACGTACTGCGGCGTACCATCCGCACTTGGTAGATATCTTGGAAGGATAATATTTTGCAATAGTCAGATAGATTTTTTTTGTCACTGTCTGTTCCGTTGACATTGTTGATAATATCTTTTATTTTAATTTTTTTGTACTATGACCACGCTGCCATTATTTATTTTTGTTAACTCTTTTATTGTACGAATAATTCCAATGACATGTCACTTATTTTAATTTTATAAATTTATAATCAATTATAATTTTAATCAGTAATTTTACATCCCAATGTCTTTCTCTTTTAGTTTTTGTACAACATTTAATGAATGATTTGATAGTCTTCTTTATTATTGTTTTAATTATTCTTAGTATGTATAAGTTTTCTAATGTTAATATTCTATAAATTGTTATGTTAAACCGTTTTTTGTGCATGTGGTGTTAACCTGTTATTAATTGTTGCACTTGTAAATGTTACTCTAGTGATTAAGTCATAAATGTACAGTGTAAACAATTGTTGGTTAACCTAAATAAATAAATAAATAATTGTAACTAACATATTTGCATGCCCATGTGACGGCAAAATGTGGAGAACCTTATTATAATAAGAACAGCGGTGTTATTCTCCAAAAGACAATTTTATGGCTGTAAGCTGCGACGAGCTAGTCGTCGAGACAGCCTTGAGATCGATCGAGCGTGTAGCTCTGATTAAAACTGTATTCACTAGCGTGGTTGTGGTCGTCGACGAACTGTAGGCTGTATCCTTAGATAATATCATTGCAGCTATTACCCATGTTTGCAAAGTAATAAATTATTTAATTTGAGTCGTAATAAGCGCTTCTCCTCCACTTTTATTATGCGCACAGCCAAAGTGTGGAACTCTCTGCCTGCGTCTGTGTTCCCACCCACATTTAACCCGCCTGCCTTCAAAGCAAGAGTGAACAGGCATCTTCTGGGCACGCTCGTTCCATCACAGACCTCATCCATCGCTTTCCATCAGGCGTGATCAAGGTCAAGGGCAGGCCCATTTCGTAATAAAAAAGGTCACCATCTGCCTTGCCATTTCCCAACTATGTTGGGGTCGGCTTCCAGTTTAACCAGATGCAGCTGAATACCAGTTTACAGGGTGCAAACTCACTCTTCACGAAGCCGTTAATCAAGCATTCTGTACATCAAACTAAGTAAAATTATTGCTGGGAAATTATTATTTTTTGCGGTGAAAAATCACGTTTTTTGGTAGAACTCAATGTAACGCACTTAAAATATTGTGCTGATGGATGGATCAAATAGTACGGGGTCGTGGAGGTGTTTAAAGTTCTTACACATGTATTTAAAAAAAACTTTTGATAAAGTTGGAATTTTGACCCCCAATATCTCGTAACTAGAACGTTCCCAGGTATGGTGTAGAACAAAAAAATGATCGCAATGACGGGGAGAACAAGTGCCTTTCGGCTTCGTTAAGTCTATTTGCACCCTGTATGTGAACGCCGTTCAAAAGGCTACCTTATACCACTGACTCAGAATCTTCATCATCTGCATTTTTATCGTCATTAAATCCACGAATCTCTCTCCCTAGGTATCGGAAGTAGTCCTGGAGCCGTACAACGCGACGCTGTCCGTTCACCAGCTGGTAGAGAACACCGACATGACCTTCTGCATCGACAACGAGGCGCTCTACAACATCTGCTTCAGAACTCTCCGCCTCGCCAGCCCGAGTTACGGAGATCTGAACCATCTCATATCGGTGAGTCAGACTTTTTTTTTTTTTTTTTTTTTTTCGGATGGGAAATCATCAAATAACTCCTCCCGCTCTGGGCGGAGCAGGAGGGAGTGTCAGACTTTTACTGACTAAAACCCATCCATGTTCCTTCATCGCCCTTTGTGTTCCGGGGCCACGGTATCTCTTTCGAACAGTCCCGCAACCCCGGCAGGCATCGGTCCTTCATACGGACCTCTTCGTTTTTGCTGACTCTCTTTGAGGCGCGCGTGGAACACTCCTGCTTGTCGACACGGCCTGTCGTCATGAGACGGACGGACGGCGAGCTAGCCCATAGCCCACCGTCCACAGGCCCGCGCCTACGGTGGCCGGGGGCCACGTGGTGGTGGCCCCCGACGCCCGGGGCGTCTCCCGCGGCGGCCGGGACGTTGAGAGGTTCGCTCCCTCTCACGTTCCGCCACCTCCTTCTCTAGCATTACTGCTTCGCAGAAGGAGGTGACGGCGTCCCATTCTGACCTCTTCGTCTATGATTTATCGGATACATGTGCGTATTGTAAAATAGGCTTGTCGATTGAAAAAATCTAATTAGTCCGTCAGTTAGATAATCAGAAAATATTTGACCCGTATTTTTTCTTTTGTTACGTAAACCAAAATTGACAAAGAGACGAAGCTTTTAAAATTCTTAATACGTCACGCCGTGCTATATTTTTAGTGCGTTCTGACGTCACGAGAAAGATAAAACGTATCAAAACTCGGGAGTGGGAAGTCCCGAGTTTTGATGCGTTTTATCTTTGTCACTATTCATTGATTTACAAAAACATAACCCTCCCAAGTTCATAAAGGTCGAGGAACGCCTTTTTCAAGGTCAAAGTCATTCCTCGACTTAATCAACTTGCGAGGGTTGTATTGATGATTTTGATGATTATAATTCTGTAACTACATACGTCTTACAACCGCGAACAATATTTTAATCAACATACAACCTAGCACTGGCCTTCAAATTGCAAAAAACGTAAGAAAATTTGAATTTCGCTGGCTACCCTGGAGCATCAGCCTTAAGGATAAAAAAAATTGATGTAAACATAGCAGATAGACGGAAATTACGTCAAACGCTATGATATCATGGCCGCGACAGTCACGGACGTTTGAACTGTCGCCATGTCGTAGAAAATTGTAGAAGCTTAATTTGTTTTTTTGAGCGACAAGCAATCTTTGAACTTAAATTTTAATTATTTTCTTGGGTTGATAGTGGTGTCGATTCTGTTGTGCACAAACTAAACTTAATTTAGGCTATTGCTATCTTTTACTAAAATGCAATGCGAGAGAAGGACCACTATAGGTATGAACAAATTAGAGATGTCAAACTAGTTTATGCCATGCTTTTAGTCAACATGTTTTTACGTGCACCCTTCATTTGTATGGAAATATTAGTTCCAACTAAATTTGACAGCTCTAAATTACGTCCATCTCTTTCTCGTTTTGTTAGAGAGAAAAAGATTGCATTAGTCTAAATTAAATTTAGTTTGTGAACAACAGAATTGACACCATTACTGTACCTTATTAATTTTCGTCTGTATGGTGTCAGACGTAAAGAATAGCACCATCCCATATCTTTCCGTGGGTGTCGTAAGAGGCGACTAAGGGATTACCCAGAGAATGGGCAGCAGCGTTCTCTGTGCTATTGTAACAACCGTACTGCGATCGCCAACCCGCCTGCCAAGCGTGGCGAGTATGGCAAAAACCCCCCTTGGGGGAGGCCTATGTCCAGCAGTGGACGTCTTTCGGCTGAAATGATGATGATGATGATGATTAATTTAAGTGAAGAAAAATATACATGCATATTCCCTATTGGTAAATGGAACCCTTCAACTGCGAGTCTGACTCACATTCGACCGGTTATTTGATGGGTGCTCTCTCTAAATTTGTCGTACATTTCCAGCTCACCATGTCCGGAGTAACAACGTGCCTACGTTTCCCGGGACAACTGAACGCCGACCTCCGGAAGTTAGCCGTCAACATGGTGCCCTTCCCTCGTCTGCACTTCTTCATGCCCGGTATGTCCTAGGAACGACCATAAATAAATAATAGTTTCAAAAAACACGCTTTTGTAAATGTGTAGTCGAACTATAAAGCAGAAATAGTAGATTATACAACAAGAGAAAAATAAGGGAATTTAATTCGAAGGACTAAGTTGGATCCCGAGAGCAGCGAAGGATTCTAGAGTAGAATCCTGAGCGGAGCGAGGGATACAAGAACCGAGATGATTTTTTTTTTCACGAGTTGTGTACTCTACTTTTTACCATTGCCTGCGAGAAAATAAATAGAAAGTATAGTATTTATTTTTCTCGTGGGTTAATAATAACAGCTAATCGGATCGATCTTCAAGGTTAAGCCACGCTTACCAAGGTCGGTCTGTGGATGGGTGACCACTAATTATTAGTAGGAGTATTCGTTTATTTAAAACCCAATCATAAAACACATTAACTAAAAAATATTTGTATATTTCAGGATTTGCGCCACTAACCGCCAGAAACGCACAAGCATTCCGCTCACAAACTGTACCTGAACTGATGAGCCAAGTAAGTACTTTTATCGATGATATTTAGTTCTTTCTACTTAATAATAGAATAGACTAGGGCGCTATAACTTACTTACGTATAACTGTTAAGTTAGGTTAGTGGGTTGAGGGGTCGCGGCCAGGGGAGTGTGCAAAAGGGGTCTGAGGGGAGGGGGAGAGTGCAGGGTATAGGGTGAGACTGGTGAGAATGGAGGGAGAGGGGGGAGAGTGGTGAGAATGGAGGGGAAGAGTAAGGAGAATGGACGGGAAGAGTGGAGAATGGAGGGGGAGAGGGGCCAATGAAATACCCCCTCCCCCAACCCTACCTCAGCCTTCCCCAATCAACTCCCCATGAAACTACCCCCCTGCCGCCCTCAACTCCCCACTATGAAAACAATACTTAAAAAAATTTCGCGACCAATTTCGTCGAGGTAGCGTAGTTGGTCACAGCTCTAACCTAACCTAATCTATGGATCCCTTCGACATCGTTTTTACTATAAACGGTTAGTCGGAGACAAAAAACACCAAGATACTTTCAGCCTTATATTGAAGTGTTTCATACGATAGAATCGAGAAAATAACGATTTGCGAAAATAATATTTTTTGGCTAAATTTGTCGCGCCGTAACGCCCTCGGCTACACTCCAACCGTGAGTTAATATGCCTACGTCTCGTAGCTACGAGACATAGGCATATTAACTAACGGTTGCGGTTGCGGCTAACTTTGTAAAGTTAGCTTGAAATATCCTATCGGCGTCACCTACCTGTCGCTTGATGAATAGAAAAATCAAGGAAAGCTTTTCTGTGACGTTTTGTTTTTAATGGTCTGTAAGCTTTCCAGTACCATTTTATCGCTCCACTACATTTTTACACAGCCATTCCAGTATGCGTCTGAACTGATCGAAAAAAACGACCGAAATGAGCAACGCTATAGTTGCTGTCAGCTAAGATCGCAAAAGCGGTCATTGACCCCACCTTGATTAAAGTTCTTAACTTTGAAATCCAAAAATAAGCCTGTTCAAGTCTTGAATCGTCATCTATCGTGATCTTGAACATTTTTCTAATTAAAAATTATACAGGGTTAATTTGTTTTGGTTCGTACGAAGAGATATTAGGGAAAGGGCAATGACCGCTATTGCGATCTTAACTGGCAGCAACTATAGACAAACCACGCAGCGCGATATATAGATAGGCGCGCTAAAACCCTTTAACGTACGGTCGAACAAGCTATTTGGTTTACATTTTACAATATAATTTGTTGCGTGTATCGTGTCATGGCGCGAAGCTTAGTGACGATACACGCAGGTGCGGCCGAATCATTATTGTTATTAAAGCGACGCATTGTTCTAAAACCGGGCACGCGCTCCCCGTGACTGAGCGTCTGAACGGGGCGAGTATTGATAGCTTATAACTAAACGACGTAAACGACAAAATGGTCTTTTGTTATATAAAATTTTAGAAATTCCTTCTACAGTTTTAACCTTTAACTGACGTGGTATACGTCTCACAGACGTAATAATTTTTATTTTAACAATATTTTTCAAAATACGCGACGCGTGGCGTTACCTCTCCCGCTACCTTCCCATCCCGCCATCTTGTTGCCGCCAGTTACGGCCACGAGCGGGCCAAGTACACAGGTGTTCATATAGGAGCGATCGACGTCTCACAGACGTAAGTACGGTGTTTATATACAAAAACTTAGCATGTCTCTTGGTCGTCACCTCTGTGTTTACGTAGGTAACCACATATTGTCTCGTTGACGTTACATCGGTTTTAAGTTTTATTCAATTTCGCAGAATGCCTGGAAAGAGGAAATATACACCAACGACAAAGCCACAAACGCCTAGGATAGCTAGGAGTATGACAAGGAGACGAAAAAACGAAAAGAAAAAGCAATGACTGTGTACTACGACGTTGAAAATGTACCAAATATGTACCTTGTCAATTTTTTTATTATTGAAGAAAGACTAATTATTTTTGTTGTTTTTTAATTATAGTACAAAGAAGTAACGATTTTTTAAGTTAATTTTTCAATAGATCAGTAGTGTTTTTTTTTTAAACCACTGAATTAAGGTCCTAAGCAATTATTGTGTATTCATGAATAAATGTTGATTATTCTTAAAATAAGGATGGTAGTTTTATTTTATCCGTAATTAATTCACATATAACATGTATCAATCAATTTGTAAAACCCTTACAGTTCAGTATTGTTTAATTTATAATTTAATTTCAATTTAATTGTTTACGTCTATGAGACGGTACCGCGGCGTTAGAGTTACATTTAGGCCAGGTCGTCAGCCAAAGGTTAAAGAGTATGTATAGACTCATCTACGGAGAAAGTTAAGAGGCTTATATCGGTCCTGTTTGCCTGTTACAAATGTTACCTAATCATTCAATCAGGTCACCAACTTATATTTTCATTTGTTTTGTAATTACTGACAAAAATTTAGATTATTGACTCGCAAAATTTCCAATGCGTCCTCTTAAAACGTAAACCTCTCCCCAGATGTTCAACAGCGGCAATATGATGACAGCTGCAGACCCGCGCCACGGGCGGTACCTCACGGTCGCCACCATCTTCAGAGGACGCATGTCTATGAAGGAAGTGGACGAGCAGATACTGGCCATACAGAACAAGAACTCGAGGTGAGTGACCTTAGCTATCATCCTCGTCAAAAACCAAAAACTTGGTTATTTGAATTTTTCACATAAATTTCGAGGTTATGTGAAAAAAGCGTGACATAAGTTGTAGATCTTTTTATAAGTGAAAACTTCTTTAGGCGCGTTGAGCACTTTTTGGGTGAAGAAAAAACATTGGACTCATCGTCACTTGACGTAACGTGCGGTCACGCTTCGTAGCACTCGTATGCGATCCGCTACGGCGTAGCACCACATAGGCACGCGCGGGGCACAACCAGTGCTACGACTGGGGCGGGGTGTACTCTTTGTTTTCACTTCTATCGGCAGTCCCTAAAAGACTGCCCCGATTTTTTTTCTACTCTGGAGCATTCACCCAGAGTAGCCCGCGAAATTCGAATTCGAAATTTGCAGGAATTACTTTGACCTTGAAAAAGTCATTTTTCCACCTTTATGAACTTGGAGGGTTGTATTAAGAGTAACACAAATCCATCCATTCTCGCAAACTTTCGCATTTATAAGATACTAAGACTAAACCTTTCGTCTCCACAGCTACTTCGTGGAATGGATCCCGAACAACCTGAAGGTAGCCGTGTGCGACATCCCTCCTCGTGGCCTCAAGATGTCCGCCACCTTCATCGGCAACAGCACGGCCATACAGGAGATCTTCAAGCGGATCTCTGAGCAGTTCACCGCCATGTTCAGGAGAAAGGTGAGCCATCATCACACACTCACACATAGCGCACAGTGAGACCCATCATCACACACACTCACACATAGCACACAGTGTGACCCATCATCACACACACACTCACACATAGCACCCAGTGTGACCCAACAGCACGGCCATACAGGAGATCTTCAAGCGGATCTCGGAGCAGTTCACTGCCATGTTCAGGAGAAAGGTGAGCCATCATCACACACACTCACACATAGCACACAGTGTGACCCATCATCACACACATAGCACACAGTGTGACCCAACATCACACACACTCACACATAGCACACAGTGTGACTCAACAGCACGGCCATACAGGAGATCTTCAAGCGGATCTCGGAGCATGTCACTGCCATGTTCAGGAGAAAGGTGAGCCACCATCACACACTCACACATAGCACACAGTGTGACCCATCATCACACACATTCACACATAGCACACAGTGTGACCCAACATCACACACACTCACACATAGCACACAGTGTGACTCAACAGCACGGCCATACAGGAGATCTTCAAACGGATCTCTGAGCAGTTCACCGCCATGTTCAGGAGAAAGGTGCATGAGCCATCATCACACACACTCACACATAGCACACAGTGTGACCCATCACCGCACACACTCACACATAGCACACAGTGTGACCCAACATCACACACACTCCCACATAGCACAGTGTAACCCATCGTCACACACATAGCACACAGTGTGACCCAACATCACTCACGCGAGTTGCTAATTTAGCAGATACCCCAGCCTTAAACAGTTGCAGATAGCGTCTAATTGCATAAAGTTAGGACTGCCTTGTTGGCCTAGAGGTCGCAAGCGCGCCTGCTGAACACGAGGCTTGATTCCCAGGACGGGCAGTGTTATTGGATTTTTCCATCAGGAGTCAGGAATTTCTCAGTATCAGTCACTATATGCCCCGGTTGATGGTTTTAGCGTCGGCACCCTATATAGGACACACGCGGAACACTCTAAAAAATCCGAAAAACTAAATTCCTAAAGTCACAATTCCAAATTTCAAAAGTCAGAATTTCATAATTCCGAATTTAAAATCCCGAAATTCATAATTCGGAAAGTCATAAATACGAATTGTTTGTTGTCCGAATTTCATAATTCCGAAGAATAAAATGTCCGATGAATCGTTAGTCCGAAAAACTTGCTAGCTGGCATGAGGAGCGTAGGCCGAAGGCCGGCGGAGCGACGACGACATTTGTGACAGAAAGTGGATGTGTAATGTAAAATGCGAGCGCGCGTCATGGAGTCGTAGCAGGTTCTAAATTTGCTTATATCTCGAAAACGGTGCGTCCTATCGCAAAATAATAAATTTGGCCCCTTTTATGGACCCAAATGATAGAAAGATGATTTTTATGTTTCTTATTATCAATAAGTCGGACGTCGGTAATTATGAACGTTCGGAATATCGAAATTTCGGAATTGTGACTTTCGCTTGATAGAAGTAAGCGGCATGGTGATAAAATTTGTTGCAAATCTAGCAAGACGGTCCTATATACCAAAAGCATTTTCAGTATGGCACCGCGTATATACAATCACTTACCAAAGTCTATATTAGAATCTCCATCCATCAATGAATTTAAAAAGAAATTAAAAAGATTCTTGCTATTTAAATGTTATTCTAGTATTCAGGATTATTTAATAGATGATGTAAGGACCTATTGTACTCAAAAATAATCTTGTTGATGTGACATCTGATCAATTGTTTATCTAATATTATTATTTTTAACATTTATTTATAAATACATCTTGACTTTCTCATTATTTTAATACATTATATTTTAATTTAATAACTCTAGTGACATTGTATTTTATTTTATTTTTTGTTTTTCTTTCTGCTAATGTTTCTATATTATTTGCCACGGTTAAATTACCAAAATTATGTTACTAACTAGCTGACCCACGCAACTTCGTCTGCGTCACATAAAAGAGAAACAGCTCACAAAAGGAATACATTTTCCCCGTTTTTGCAATATTTTTCATTTATGCTCCGCTCCTTTTGGTCGCAGCGTGATGTTATATAGCCTATAGCCTTCCTCGATAAATGGACTACCCAACACTGAAATAATCATTCAAATCGGACCAATAGTTCCAGAGATTAGCGCGTTCAAACAAACAAACAAACACTGCAGCTTTATAATATTAGTATAGATGATGATTCGGAATTGTGACTTTCGAAATTTTGATTTTCGGAATTATTTAGTGTACCTCTATTGACAGTGTAGTTTGATTTATTTTGATTGTATCAGGCTTTCCTCCATTGGTACACCGGCGAGGGTATGGACGAGATGGAGTTCACGGAGGCCGCTAGCAACATGGCGGATCTCATTTCCGAGTACCAGCAGTATCAGGTATTATATTACATTAATTACCCAGCATCTTATCAACGTATTGTCACTATCTTAGATTTACGGAGGACTGAAAATGATTTAGATTCGTTGTCCTCTAATCACTGCCGTAAAATGGGGCATTTTTTGTCAATTTGGGAGGGTCTTATTTTCGTGAAATTTTGTTATTGCATTCGAGGCGGAACACAAGCCGTAGGCGTGTTTTTGAGCCGAGATCTGCAATAAGTAATAATAATCATGAATAATAAAAGAAAAATAAATAATTATATAATGAATTTAATTTAAAAAATATATATTATTAAATAATAATTAAATTATTATTATTAAAATCTATTGTCTACTTCGCTAACAATTGAAGGGCTACGATACCTATTAGTTCAAAGATAAATGTGTAACAACGATGGCGGCTCGGAAGTTAGCTGCGAGTGACGGTCTGCGCAGGAATAACGCTTTAAACTTTATGGCGATTCGGAACATCTAATGTAAAGCTGCGCAGACAACAATTTTAGGTATCAACGGGGCGCAGATGACGCATCGTTTTGTCTGTATAATGCGCAGACCGACACTTGCAGCTAACTTCCGAGCCGCCATTAAGTTTGAACTTAACTATACTAACTGTAATAATATTTACAGGAAGCCAACGTGGACGACGACGAAATATTCGACGAGGAAGAGGAGGCCCAGGAAGAATACGCCGGCAACACGATGGAAATGATTTAGTTCAGTCATTTTAGCAGAAAAACAACAAGTTTTTACGAAAATATATATTTTTTATTGATAATTATGTAATTACTACTATTATTGTATAATTTAAGATTTAAACATTACAATTTTTTTTTAATTATATGAGTAAAAATGGTTAATTTTGTGTTCCGTGTTTTTGTAAGTTTGAAAATGGGTTTTTATAACTGCCATAGTTTTTCATTAAACTCTGCCTAGCCTTTTTTCAATAAATGGGCTATCCAACACTAAAATATTTCTTCAATTCGAACCAGCAGTTCTTGAGATTAGCGCGTTAAGAAGATTTGGTAATTTTCATGACCACTAAATACCACTTTGAATTATATTCTAGATTTCGGTATTAGAACCAATTGGTAAACAAAAATAACCGTTTTAAAACTTACAGAAACGGGACAAATCAGTGAAAATCTATTAATTTATCTGGCCGTGTGTGTCAATTATTATTTCCATAGTTTTGTAAACAGATTGAATGATTATTAATTATTATAATAATAATAAAAAGAAGTCGCTTTTAGATCATTTTGAGATACCTAGAGGCTTTTCGAGATAAAGATTTAAGTACGGGACAAGATTTGCATTAAGATCAGCCGCTTTGGCAGAATCGTAGGATAATAATATGAATCTTTAACAGCATATGAGTTGTTAGTAGCAGCCACGGAGTTGGATTTGCGCCCGATTGATGGTAATAAATAGGCTTGCTCCCATGGGACTTAAACATAGCTGGCAGTGTGGGTGTACTATTAGGCACATATGTGTGTGTGAATCGTGTTAAAATTCTTAAAATGGTCAACAAACGCAGTTAATGTTATGAATTGTCACTTTGTGAGCATTTTTCCAAATGTAACGTAATAATTCATTCATTATTATCATATGATTCTGTTAAAGCTGCGTACAGGGTCAACTTGAATTATCTAGCGCGACTCCACAAATGACAGGTGTCAAAAACATAACAAAAAAAAGTTTTGATGATTATTTTTTCGGTTCAACGACCGGTAATACTTTAGTTAGGTACTTCTAAGTATCAGTTTTGAAAAATAAGTGTTTTTTGTTTGTTTGACAGTGTATATTATACATATCGTTGTCTGTGAATTTTATGTAAAAAAATACATTAAAACTGATATTTCTGAGTAACTACACTAATTAAAGTCACTGACTCAAAAGAAGGAATCATTTCTTTTTTACTCGACTACGGCGAAACCCTAAAGTGGGTTATGTGTTTGTCCTGTACGTGATTGTGCAAGAAGAACTTGTCTCGATGTAAATCTTAAAATATACGCACTTTAGTAGTGTTTTCTAGGCCAAGCGTCTTTTTCTTACAGCAGCTTAATTTAAATATCGTTTTATATTAAAAGATTCAGATTTTTCTTTCCCAAAAAAAATCCGTTGACCTTATAATATAAAACCACAAAAAACCGATTCTATTATATTAAAAACCGTCTCATTTATATAAAAATCAGTTTCATTTATATAAAAAACTGTTTCATTTATATAAAAAAACCGTTTCATTTATACTAAAAAACTGATACATTTATATAAAAAACCGTTTCATTTATACTAAAAAACCATTTCATTTATATAAAAAACCGTTTCATTTATACTAAAAAACCTAGTTTTTTTTAAGCCATTTTAAAGTCATCATCTGCCTAGCCTTTCCCAACTATGTTGGGGTCGGCTTCAAGTCTAACCGGATGCAGCTGAATACCAGTTTGTTATACCGACTTTAAGTTTTTTAGCCATTTTAAAATTATAATCGTTAAATGTTAAGCTATCGTTTGTTGCGCTGTGTTGAGCATTTAGATGACGATCCGAGTGTTGTCTTTTATCATTTTTTAAAATAAATATTGGAAAATTGTGTAAACTTGTTTTTTATTACAATCACCCATCTCAACTATTAGCTATTAGTTCTTTGGTCACATCACTAGAAATGAAAATTCCATGGAGAGACTGGTGGTTGAGGGCAAGAGATCACGCGGCCGATCAACAACTCGCTGGACTGACCTGATCAAGAAAGCTACTGAGTCCACCATGGTCCTAATAATTAGCGAGTAAATATGGGAGAAAACAGATCTTCGCTAGGTCCCCTAGTTTTTGAGTTATTAATGTGGCTCGCTGGGGTAGGCTCTCTCCAGCAGGGCCACCAATAAGCCCTTATATCTTTCACGAACCAGTGACCGACCAAATCTGATATTTGGAGACTAATTTCGACTAATTAGCGACTAAATTTTTAAGCACATCGCTGAAAGGGCAATCCTCGGGGAAGTCAACGACCCACCGAATATCTCTCCGTGTAGTAGGTAACTCGTCTGCGCAACCACGACCACTCTGTCAAGAGTGTCTTGACTAAGAAGAATCTCAACTATACTAACAGTGTATGTGTTGCGGCTAAAGGAATGTGTGAACATAATTATACAGGGTGTAAAGGACCTCATCACGAAGCCGTCAACCAATCATTCTGTACATCAAACTAAGTAACTTTACGCAAAAATTATATTACTGGGAAACGACTTTTTTTGGGTGAAAAATCATGTTTTTTTGGTAGAACTCAATGTAACGCACTCAAAACATTGTGCTGATGGATGGATTGAATAGTACGGGGGTCGTGGAGGTGTTTGAGTAAAAATCTTACATTATTAAAAACTTGTCAAACAGTTGTAACTTTGACCCCCAATTGGTGCCGATTAATATCTCCGTAACTAGAAGGTTTTCTCACGTATGGTGTAGACCAAAAAAATGATCGCAATGACGAGGAGAACAAGTGCCTTTCGGCTTTGTTAAGAGGTGTTGGTACACCCTTTATAGTGTTTTCCACGACACGAAAACATTGTGCTGGGCCTGCAGTCTCGACATAGATAACGACAAATTCGCTAACTTTTTATTGCTAATTACTAACGAATAAATTCTGTTAACGCAAGTCTTTACATCCAAGATGCGATTTTCACAAGCATCATTATTGCAACCGATTTTATTCGTTAGTAATCAGCGATTGAAAGTTAGCGATTTTGTCGTTACCTCTGTCGAGACTGCAGGCCCAGCACAATGTTTTCGTGTCGTGGGGCGGCACGTCTCGACAGAGATATTAGAATTTGTCTAAGAGCCCGGGGATGGGAAAACAACGGGATGCGCGAGACGATTCGAGACGTTCCAGATCTTTCATTTTTGTAAGTCAACAGGAAATGCCCATCAGACTAAACAACTTTTGCTAAGACGTCATTCCTATACATCGTCGTCTAAAACCGTTAAACTGTTAACTCCATTCGTAAGAATTTTCAGGAGAACAATAAAACGTTACATTTTTCGTTTTATGATTCACAGCCTAAAATTGAAAATCCCGTTAGTCAACATTAATTTTACTTATTTGTTTATGATACCATCTATATAAATTATTACATTTTGAAGAAGTTATAGCAAAAAAAAGGAGTTATCAGGATTACTATCTAAGTCATCACAAATATATCAAAGATTATGTGGAGTTAGCATATTTACGATTTTTAAGAAAAGGTATAATCATCATCATTTCAGCCGAAAGACGTCCACTGCTGGACATAGGCCTCCCCAAGTGTCGCCACATTGACCGGTCCCGTGCGACTCGCATCCAGTGGTTTCCCGCAACCTTCACCAGGTTATCAGTCCACCTAGTAGGAGGCCTTCCAACGCAACGTCTTCCGGTTCGCGGTCGCCACTCCAAAACTTTTCGGCCCAATCGGCCATCCATTCTGCGAGCAATGTGCCCTGCCCACTGCCACTTAAGTTTGGCAATTCTTCGGGCTACGTCGGTAACCTTGGTTCTCTTGCGGATGTCTTCATTTCTGATTCGATCGCGCAAGGAAACTCCGAGCATAGCCCTCTCCATTGCCCTTTGGGTGACTTTAAGCCTTCTGATGAGACCCATTGAGAGCGACCACGTTTTTGTTCCGTATGTAATCACTGGCAACACACACTGGTCATAGACTTTCGTCTTGAGACACTGCGGTAGGTTGGACGAGAAGATACCGCGCAATTTTCCGAACGCTGCCCATCGGATTCGACGTTTGACCTCTTTCTCGAAGTTATACCTACCTAACTGGACCGTTTGTCCCAGGTACACATAATCGTCTACAACTTCAAGTGTAGAGTCTCCGATCTTGATAGGAGTGGGTGTGACATGGGCATTCAACATGACCTTAGTCTTGTCCACGTTCATTTTTAGACCCACTCTTCCGGAAGCTACTGAGGTCATCGAGCATTGTACTGAGGTCCTCCATGGTCTCAGCCATTACCACTATATCATCAGCAAACCGAAGGTGAGTGGTGTACTCGCCATTGACGTTGATGCCTAGCCCTCTCCAGTCCAGAACCTTGAAGACCTCCTCCAGTGCAGCGGTGAACCGTTTCGGAGATATGACGTCTCCCTGTCTCACACCTCGCTGCAGAAGGATAGGTTTCGAGGCTTGGTCCTGAAGTCGGACTGACATGGTGGCGTTTTTGTACAAACAATTCAACACCTCGATGTACCGATAGTCGATTTGGCACCGTTGGAGAGACTGCAGTACAGCCCAGGTCTCGATCGAAACGAAGGCTTTCTCGTAGTCCACAAACACTATAATTCGCCTATAATTCTTCAACCGGGCATTGTCACCCTTTTTGAAGAAGAGTACCACCACACCTAAAATATTATTCGCGGCTGTAAGATGTATGTAGTAACACAATTATAATCATCAAAATCATCAATACAACCCTCCAAGTTCATAAAGGTGCAAGAATGATTTTGACCTTGGAAAAGTATTTTTTCCACCTCTATGAACTTTGAGGGTTGTATTGATGATTTTTGATGAATATAATTCTGTAACTACATACGTCTTACAATCGCAAACAATATTTTAATCAACATACAACCTAGCACTGGCCTGCAAATTGCAAAAAAACGTAAGAAAATTTGAATTTCGCGGGCTACCCTGAAGCATTCACATGACAATTAATCATGTTCAAAAGTCATTTTTTTATAAACTGCTAAGTAAGAAACATTAAAATGTACTCACCTTGCAAGAAAATCAATGCAGAAATAAGTGTGATAACCAAAAACTATTTGTTTTACAATAAATTATCGCAAACACTTTGTAGTTGCTCGGACGCACGAACAAAATGGCGGAGTTATCATTTTTTACGCGCGAATTTTGGTACGCAGTACTTATCAGTTTTGATTGCGTGGTTTTTTCGTGTTTTGTTTAATTCGGATATATAAAGCATCTTTTCGAGTTGAAAGGTATTTTTTTCTCTTTCCATCGACATAAAAACCTTCATACTAGCAAAAGTGGAGTTAGCAGTTTAACACTTTTAGACGACGACATGTTATAGTGTCGCTGGGCTTTGGAGTTCCACAACAGGTGTTCCAGATCTTCAAATTTATTCTGACAGCAGAAAATGCTCATCACGTAGCGTGTAGGTACAAACAAACATACAGATTTTTTTTTGGATTCTTGCTTTATTACTGTTTCTAAACCCCTCAATTATTTCTTTCTAGATTCAATGTACTGACACATTTCTTTTTATATTCAATGTACAGACACAGTTTTTTTACTGTTTTATTAAACCTATGTATAGATAGATTTCTTCAGTGTTCCATTAAAGGAGTATGCACAAAACAAAAACAAAGAAATCAGCAAGATACATATTTATTATACAAGATCGTCATAGTAAGACCAGGCGATCGGTTTGTTAGAGTGTTTATCAACATGCTTTCCACTATCCGGATTCTTCTTAGCTAATAAGTTCTGGACATCTCTTAGGATTTCTGAAAGAGAGTTCTCCGCGTCTTTGACCTGGAACATGGGTACATCACATCTGTATTTGTTGAAAGGTAAGTAAGCAAATCATTGGCCTAGCCTTTTTCTAATTATACAAGGTTTAAACGCACCTTCACGAACCCGTCAACCAAGCATTCTGTACATCAAACTAACTACGCAAAAATTATTGCGTGGAAAACGACATTTTCTTGGGGGTGAAATATTGTGTTTTACGGTAGGACACAATGAGACGCAATCAAAACATTGTGCTGCTGGGTGCATTAGAGAGTACGGGGGTTGTGGAGCTATTTAATTAAAGTAGTACCTACAAACCTTAAAAACTAGTACCTATTCTTTTTAAACTTGTAAAAAAGTTGGCACTTTGACCCCCCAATGTCTCCGCAACTAGAAGGTTCCCAGGCAGTGCCGGTTTTAGCACGACGAGACGAACACTAAGGGCCAGCTCACACCGAGACGCGACGCGACGCGACGCTGCGCGCACACTTTGCAAGAGCGCCTCAAAATATAACTTTATTTTCTACACGATAAGGTACACATTTCATTGTGAGAATTTGAATACGTTAAACCATGCAGCGCTGCGCCTCGTGATGCCCCGCGGCGTAGAGCGACGCATCGCGACGCAGCGGAGTATCGCCGGTACGCGAGGTGTGCAAGATCGGCGCTGCGCCTCACAAAGCAGCGCGACGCCGCGCGACGCCGCGCAACGCCGCGAGGCGCAGCCGAGGCGACTTGTCTCTACTATTTCCGTACAGACTTCGTGTAGAATTGAAGCAGTTCGGTCGAGTGCTCGAGTGAAATTATAATGATAGACTGGGCTCTTGTTATAATCGGACTTCTTGCAGAAGAGGAAGAGGAAGAAGAATACAAAAATAAAATTAAAAAGAAGACATCACACAGGAGTATTTGGGTGCACAATTTATGGAAAAATAGAATAATTCATGGTGAATTTCATACCTTGGCTTATGACCACATTGCCAATTATCCAGATAAATTTTATGATTATTACAAAATGGATCCCACGCATTATTTTTTGCGTTTCTGTCATCACTATAGTATTTTGATGTCACATTATACAAACAGTCGTAGCGCTACACAAAAAAAATTAACTTCTCCTCGATCTCCCGCCAAATACCTATGCGTCATTCTCTTACGCTTAGACTGCGGGTGGACGCGGGGCGGAGCGGGTGCACGCGGCGAATGTAGACAGACACGTTCCGCTGCGCCGCCGCGCGGCGTCTTGCTGCGCAGCAAGGCGTCGTGATGCCAACGATTTTACGATGCGCCTCGCAACGTTGCGATACGTATCGCGGCGCCGCGCGCTCTTTCAGTACCGTCGCGCCGCGTCGCGTCGCGTCGCGTCTCGGTGTGAGCTGACCCTTAAGCAATCCAATGTTCCAATGTTCGACACACAACACCCAGGGCAAGCTCTGGGTGTCGAATGTCCGCGATCCGCGGAGCCAAGCTAACAATATTCTTGCCCTATTTGTACTTACCTAGCGCTGGAGATGATGTCCGGTCTGGGTTCCCGTCGGTTCTGTGTATGTATGTATATGGTGTCTTTGTTTGTGTACTGAGTGAAAAGTTTGGTGGTCAGATTCGACGATATTCCCAAAGGACGCTGGCCCGCCCAGCGCGCAATAGCGCGAATGCCCACCACAATCGAGATCAGGCGCGGATACAGGATTTTTTTAAGGGGGGGCAATTTTTGGAAAATTCATTACAAAATATTGATATATTTTTGATAATAAATGGGTGTTACTTTACAGAAATTCATGAATACAAGATACAAGGGGTCGCCAGCTTTTGGGCCAAAATTTTAGATAAATTCAAGATAAAGTAGTTTGTAGAGCGAACGAAGCGAGCTCGATAATTTTAACACTTATCTACCGACCTACCGGAGTTACCTGGGCCGCTTATAGACAAAGTTAAGACTCAAACTGAAAAACTACGCTTCTCAAGAGCGAGCGTAGCGAGCTCGAATTTTTTTACAACATTGCCGCAGATAATTATGCTATAATTGCATAATAGAAGGCCTCGGGGCAAGGGGCTTCTAATTTTTTTTCAGGCTCTATCTATTGTATAGATTGATCATTCAAAAATCCAATAGAAGAGCCAATCCAGAGGTAGAAAAAGGAGCCTTTTTGATAAATGTGTTTACGCACAATATCTTAATTAAGTGATTCCATTTTACGCTACAATTTATTACGTATAATACCATTATATGGCATCAGGCAGGAAAAGCTATCCTCCTGACGACACCCTTAACAAGATATACAACTAGAATATTTAGTTTGAATTCCGTCAAATTAGTTCAAGCTTGGCTAATGACGTATTTGGTCCGGTTCAGGGGGGGGCAATTGCACCCATTGCCCCCCCCCCCCTGTATGCGCGCCTGATCGAGATGATCACAAAACCGCTACGGGCCTAAACTAAATCGTTCTCACTTTTGCTTTTCACCAATGTCTTTATAGGAAATATGCAATTCCACGCGCGGCTAACTCACTTAACCTATAGCGGCGTTTGTCCAATGCACTAACTATCCCGAGTAAATACACGCAAAGGGGGTGTTAGGCTCAATACGCTCTAATTTCAACCAATAATTCGGAAAACAATTAAGATTCAAAACGATTTACAATTTTCTTTCAACGAAATACAATCTCCACGTTCCTGCTGGGCGAGATTTCTAGCGCGCCCACTTTCTTTTTTTTTTCGGATGGGGAATCATCAAATGACTCCTCCCGCTCTGGGCGGAGCAGGAGGGAGTGCCAGACTTTTATTGACTAAAACCCATCCATGTTCCTTCATCGCCCTTTGTGTTCCGGGGTCACGGTATCTCTTTCAAACAGTCCCGCAACCCCGGGAGGCATCGGTCCTTACGGACCCCTTCCTTTTGCTGACTCTCTTTGAGGTGCGCGTGGAACACGAACGCGCCGTCGACACGGCCGCGGCCTGTCGTCATGAGACGGATGGACGGCGAGCTAGCCCATAGCCCACCGTCCACAGGCTCGCGCCTACGGTGGCCCCCGACGCCCGGGGCGTCTCCCGCGGCGGCCGGGACGTTGAGAGGATCGTTGGAGGATATGACGCTGCTAAAATTCTCAATACGTCACGCCGTGGTAGGTACCTATCCGACGTCACGAGCCCCCACTCCCGAGTTTTGATGCGTTATAGCTTTGTCAATATTCACTGAATTACAGAAAACAAAAAATACATGTTCATTATTTTCCAATAATCTAACTGACGGACTAAAAACAAAGTCGCTTTCGCTGTTTGTACGCTTAGATCTTTTACACTAGGTACGCAACGGATTGCAGTTTTCAGCAATAGATAGAGTGCTTCAAGAGGAAGGTTTATATCTACGAGTACCTACATTGCACCCGTGCAAAGCCGGGTCGGGTCGCTGGTTTTAAATAATAGTTTAAAATGCGTGTGTGTGAAATATAAATAATAACTTCTAAGGGTCAGTTCCCACCGAGACGCGACGCGTGATTTTCCGAATTGTGGTGTGAAATGAGTCCAGTCTGTACGAATGTACGTATATTTGTGTATTTTGAACTAATAAATATGTAATAACAGTATTATAAAATAGACAACAATAGGTTAATCTAGGCTTCTTATTAATCCTTTTGACCGCCGTAGTCACGTATACGTGACAAGCAAACTACACAAATATGTGACAAAATGGCAGGTGAAATTGTTGTTGTGCGTTCAAAAAGTTAATTTAAAAATAAACTTGTGATAAAATATAAATGTGCATTGTAAAACTATTTACAATAAACTTAAATAGGTTAGTAGGTATATAAGTAATTTTTGGTTTAACTAAAACCAAAAATTACTTATTTATTGACTTTATGGTGACTATGATATCTATATTCTACAGTGATATGTGATGACTACATAAACTATACAAAACTAAAAAAAAATACTAAACTCTACATGAACATGGTCCATTTTTAGGGTTCCGTACCCATAGGGTAAAAACGGAACCCTATTACTAAGACTTCGTTGTCTGTCCGTCTGTCTGTCACCAGGCTGTATCTCATGAACCGTGACAGCTAGACAGTTGAAATTTTCACAGATGATGTATTTCTGTTGCCGCTATAACAACAAATACTAAAAACAGAATAAAAATAATAATTTAAGGGGGGCTCCCATACAACAAACGTTATTTTTTTACGTTTTGTCTAATTTTTAGGGTTCCGTACCCAAAGGGTAAAAACGGAACCCTATTACTAAGACTTCGCTGTCTGTCCGTCTGTCTGTCACCAGGCTGTATCTCATGAACCGTGACAGCTAGACATTTGAAATTTTCACAGATGATGTATTTCTGTTGCCGCTATAACAACAAATACTAAATATAGTCAATGGTACGGAACCCTTCGTGTGCGAGTCCGACTCGCACTTGGCCGGTTTTTTATTTTTAACCCCTTACTGCATGAATTATGACGGAGGTTAGTAAAAAATGTTTTTTTCGTAAAAACGTGTTTATTTATCTTTAATAAACATAAATCAGACAAAAGAAAAAAAATACAGTTATTATTTATGAAATTACATGAAAGAGCCACATCTGGCCTCGTATGCATTCCAGTGAAAATCAAGTACGCCATTTCTGGCTTTGTATGCATAGCTGTTACATTTTGTGAAAATCTTTGAAAAAGTTCCGCTTGTCATTATAGCATAAGAAGACCTCGCATTTTTCACATTCTGTGTAACTGCGTAACTTTGAGCAGTTTTGACACAATTGACGATTATTTTATACCCAAACAAGAAAGTAGTCAATGCTGTCAGTCCGTACAGACGTCAGTGGCATATCTTGATGTCTGACTGGTGCTTTTCGGGATTTTTTTGAGGATTTTGGAGAATCAGGCATACTTGATGGAGTGCCAGCTCGGCGCGATGAAGTGACAGCTCGGCCCAATGGAGTTCCAGCTCTTCACGTCGTCGGTGTTCCCAGAAGGCTGGCTGGACTCAGTTTTTTTGCCTGTGGGAGCAGTTTCTCTGCTTTACGCATATGTAACGTATTTCTTTTTAGGTGAGCGGGAAAAAGAAGGTTCGTATTCCAAGAGAATCGGAAGCAAGCTCATATTCACTCAAAAAGCCATCACCTAGTATAGGATTTACATGCTTAGAAGAACCATAAAAGCGTGCAGAATCAATTTCGGAAAAAGCATAGTACAGAAGCTTGAGTGCATAGGAAGCCATATTTGACGGGCAGCGTATCAAAAATCAAACGAAAATAAAATTAAATAAAAAAAATAACTTACTATTATCGTAGTCGATGATTCTAAGAGTGAATAAAAATTTGTATTGAAGACCTCAGTCACTTTTTTAGGGTTCCGTAGTCAACTAGGAACCCTTATAGTTTCGCCATGTCTGTCCGTCCGTCCGTCTGTCCGTCCTCGCTTAATCTCTGTGACCATTAGCACTAGAAAGCTGAAATTTGGTACCAATATGTATATCAATCACGCCGACAAAGTGGTAAAATAAAAATTGGAAAAAAATGTTTTATTAGGGTAGCCCCCCTATATGTAAAGTGGGAAGTGATTTTTTTTTTAATTTCAACCCTAACGTGTGGTATATTGTTAGAAAGGTATTTAAAAGTGAATAGGGGTTTTCTAAAATCATTTTTTGATAATGTCAATAATTTCGGAAATAATCGCTCCAAAAGTAAAAAACAATGTGTCCCCCCCCTCTAACTTTTGAACCATAAGTTTAGAAAATATGAAAAAAATCTGAAAAGTAGAACTTTATAAGGACTTTCTAGGAAAATCATTTTGAACTTGATGGAAACAACAGTTTTTGTACAAAAAAGACAAAAAGTTGTACAAAATAATTTCTGGACTAAGTTTGTAGTATATTCGTATATGCAAGCATTTTTACATAATGGATACCCACCTTTAAACTCATAAGTGGGAACACTTATTGTGAAGGACGGGAAACTACGGAACCCTACACTGAGCGTGGCCCGACACGCTCTTGGCCGGTTTTACTTTTATTTTTCACTGATAAAGTTTTCACTAAAATGTTGCACTGCCCTCGCTGGCCGCGTTATGAAAACACCTCAAATAGTTTTGACAAAGATGACTTACCACATACATAAAAAATACTTTTCAGTTTACAAAGAAACACTTCATAGGATACATTTTATTTTATAATAATTTAATGATAAGTTAAACTGTAAAAAAATAACAAACTTTAGAAGCCATGAATGGCTTCGTATGCGGTAAGGGGTTAAGCAGTGTAATACTCATCCATCATCCCAGTACAGACGCTCTCGCACATCAAGCTATTTTATTCTGTCAAATTTCTTTAATAGATTTTCGACTTTATTGCTGAAGCAATAAGTTCAAGGTCGATTTGGAAAATTTTACAGGTTCACTAGCTTGGTGTGCTAGTCTGTACCAGACAATGCGCTGATTAAAATTCTCTATTTATATAATAAAAGATCTTCTTGATTTTTAAAAAGCAAAAATCTTAATAGTTATTTATGCAACTGTTGTATAATGAGGGGTATTAAAACACGAATGTGGGTTTATCACACGAGGCGAAGCCGAGTGAGTGTGATAAAAGTATCACATGAGTGTTTTAATACCTAATTATGTAGGTACAGTTGCATACAAGACTTTATCTACATCCATGATATGAATCCTCCATATAAAAGGTTCTGAAACCATAGGGTGTTGTAGTGTTGTAAGAAGTCTATGTAAATTCATGGAAAGTTTAATTGCTGAGTATTTAATACAAACAAACCATGAAGGTATAGGTAATACTATAATTATTTACATTTTGATTGTACAATTATTAAAATGCACAAAGCTTGTATCACTAATTTTTGTAAACAACCAAGTACATAATGCAATACTAATATCGAACAAAAATGGAGGGATACGACGTGAATTCGAATTAACCTATAAGTTTTTTTTTTAAATTACGGCGCTGTGGTAGTGAATCGCACGTGCTAGACAATGTTCTTTTTTTAAAACGAGTTGCATAATGAAATTTAGTACAACATTTGGGTGCTAAAATGGTTATTATGACACTGGCTGTTTTAATGTTAAGGTAACTGCTGTTTCAGATACTTTTATAGAGGATTTATAGCATGGGTGTAGATAAATAAATTAAGGTTATAAAAGCAACCTCTACAATTATTAGAGATGAAATGGAAATAGGTATGTAATTATTGAATATAGAGATCCCAATATTTGTCTACGTGTAAGATCCAGTATCCGTCGGATATTTTATTTATTTCATTTAAATATTAACCAGTATCAAGAAACCATCTGGTATCCAACTTACTTACTATCCGGCCGGATACTGAGTAGTTGTTGAATATCCGTCCCATGTCTAACAATCACAAAAATCTAGGTACTAGAAATTTCAATATTTATCTACTTGCTATCCAGTATCCGTCAGATATTTTATTTATTTAGTTTAAATAATTACCAGTATCAAGAAACCATCTGGTATCCAACTTACTATCCGGCCGGATACTGAGTAGTTGCTGAATATCCGTCCCATGTCTAACAATCACAAAAATCTACGTCTATTCCTTCTCAAACCCCTACGTTTAGTCCAACCAAGATGACTGAGAAAACCCAAGCTAATCTTCAACTTATTGAAATATGAATATACTTCAAATATCCCTTTATACGTAGCGTTAAAATACCCATGCAATTTATTTAACAGTAACATTTTTGCGTCTACCTCTTTCTTAGTATTCGTGAATAAATTGATTAATTTATCTTTGTCCTGTTCTTCGAGTTTTACGGTCATAATATTCGTCCTGACGTCTCGCCTCGAAGATATGTATGGAAGTATTACCAAGGATTCGTAGGAGTTTGGTTTTGGACGCTGAACTATGCTCATCCTAGCTTTGGGGCGAGATGTTAGTAGTAGTTGTAGGTTTGCTAGCAGGCAGAGGGCGTCTGAAAGGAATAGTTTAAATTGTCATCTTCTTCCTGATCTTGTTTCATGTTAGGTACTTGGGGGCGCGATAAGTAAAATCTTAGTCCTAAATATAGTAGTTAGTTTTTTTGTGATCGTTTCGAACCTATACCACTGAACCGATCCATGCAAAACTTCAAAGTATACTGTCAGGTGTACATAGCTTTCATCCCGAAAAAATTACTGTTCCTGAGAAAAACAATAATAACGTCCTTATAATAATAGATGGCGCCACGTATCTTTTAATCATGATTGAATTATAAGCAGAGTACAACCCGAATTGATTGTCAAATTCTAGATTATCGCGAGCGAAATCGCGGACAAACGCTAGTCAGTCTAATGTTAATGATCAATAGATATTTATGGGTGAAGACATGCTGCGGCAATCCCAAATAAATGGAGAATCGTGTCGATTCTGTTGTGCACAAACTGAACTTAATTTAGGCTATTGCTATCTTTTACTAAAAGGCAGTGCGAGAAAAGGACGGCTACAGCTATGAACTAAGTTAGAGATGTCAAACTCGTTTATGCCTTGCGCTTCACCGTGTTTTTAGTCGACATGTTTTTACGTGCACCCTTCATTTGTATAGAAATATTAGTTCCGACTAAATTTGACAGCTCTAAATTACGTCCGTCTCTTTCTCGTTTTATTAAAGAAAGAAAGAAAGAAAAAGATAACAATAGCCTAAATTAAGTTTAGTTTGTGCACAACAGAATCGACACCACTGACGATGAATGTCACTGCGGGCTCGGTCCGTGTTAATTAGGTAGATGCCATCTTTGATTTTTTGGTAATAGAACATTCCAGTTCCCTCACAACGATTACTTTCGCCGTTTTGGGAGTACTGGTGAAGAAAAATCAGATTACTCCACTACAGTTGCGGGCAGCAACTGTAGTGGAGTAATCTGATTTGAGTAGGGCACTATTTAGAGCCAAGTCAGTTATATTTGTTAGTTTAAGTGGATAATATTTAAAATAATACTTACATAACAAAAAATTGGCTGACATGTCGTATTACTGCGCCGATATCACAGACCGAAGTAGTATATAGCTGCTTAAACGCTTAAATAAATCGATTAGGCGGGACATGAACAATTTATACGATAAAGTAAGTGTACAAGAAAAAAAATAAAAATAGTTGCTAATTTTGCGTTGTTTTTTATTGAAAGTCGTTAATAGTTTTAATTACATGGTTTTAAACTTCAGGATAACAGTACAGTTGGCTTCACGAAAAGTATTTGAAGTTTATAATTATTTTGAAGGTTATTTGTGTTAATTTATTTTTATTTTTGTTCACTCTCCTACCGAGATGGTAAGGGTAGTGGACATTATGTTTTTCCTACTCCTCCGCTATACTTTTCTGATTAATTTAATTGCGGGATACAAGACAGTTAAATTCATTCTCTGGGACTTTGTCGAGCTTCATTGTGTCGGCGCTTTTCTGGTGGTCGGCACTGTTAATTCTGGCGCACAGGATTTACAGTGGTTTGGGAATAGTGTGGCCGGTTTGTTTCAAATTTAAGCTCTTCGCTTTCTATAACATGGGACCTTAAGGTGACACTAGTCGCAGGCTCGAACTCATTGGTGGGCGTGGTCAAAAAGCACGCTGTCTCACCTGGCATCGACAGAGTGAGTTCAGTGAGATGCACGATAATTCATAGTAAACAAAGCGCGTAAAAAATTACGAAAGGCCTTTGGAAAATCGAGTTTTATGAAAAAACCACTGCATAAATCGATTACAAATAAAATTTATTGAATTCTTCGATAGTTGTGCTTTGTCGGTACCGACTTTGTTTTGGAAATTTTACACTTCTTTTATTACTAAGTAATTCAAAATTGCGTAAAAATTGGCAATATAAACGAATCTTTGGGAGCTCGTAACTTTTTAATGGCTTTTTATTTTACTATTCTGATTCCGCACAGACAAAATTAACAATGAGACAAAAGATATCATGTTTTACTTTGGATGTAGGTACAGTCGGGGTCTTTTCCGCCTGATCATTTTAATTTTTTTTCGCTTAAAACATGCGGAGGCGCCGAGCCACGCCCCCTAAAAGTTTGGGCCAATTAGGAAAGCCTCAACTTTGGCGCGCAAAATAACAATAACTCTCGTTTGGCGTGCGTCGTCAGTGCGCTCGGCCGATTCGGTATCTTTTCATTCATTATTTCTACACAAAGTCAACGGGGCGGGGCTAGAGAGCGTTTCTATGTTGCGAGTGCAAGCAAAAATAAGCTTAGTTGTGGCCAGGCGGGAGTGTCTTCGATAGTAGGTACAATGTCAAACAGTGGAGTAGTACCCTCCTGAAATTTCTATGGAAAAAATGTCGGCTAGTGTCGCCGGCGAGATTTTGTTGTAAGGACTTTGGGTCCTCCTCAGTCCCCCCCTTGGGGGAATTCAGACGTACATTAAAGTAATTAACTTTAATCACCGATTACATGCTGTGCCTGTAGTTATAATTAAATTATTATTCTAAAAATGTAAAGAGTAGGTATTTGGTTTGCTAATCAATTAATCAAATCTTTATAAGCTATTTAAGATGCGTGCAATTTCTGGCTACTGACACATGAAAAGTCATGTGTGCAACGCAACTGAAAATTTACTGCAATAAACATAAAGCTATAAAAACACAAATTAATAGTATTCACACAGATCAGATACACAATCGCCCAATGCACATTTAATTTTGTTTTATCCTGGCTATACTTAATGTAATTTGTTCTAATAATTG
This sequence comes from Xestia xanthographa, assembly GCA_905147715.2. NCBI lineage: Eukaryota > Metazoa > Arthropoda > Insecta > Lepidoptera > Noctuidae > Xestia > Xestia xanthographa. Next base: position 23,413,660 of record LR990654.1, read on the forward strand.
ATTACAATCTTTATTTAAATATTATTTTTAATTCAAGTTTTACTCTAAATTTATTTTAATCCTGATTTAATTCGATTTTTTTTTATTTAATAAGTCTGCATGACTAAATGTTTTTAAATTTAATTTTTGGTACCTAATATAATTTCGTCACCTTTTACCTACTGCATAAAACTTGCCAAACTGTAACCTAAATGTTTCTCTTCAATGTTTTTAAATAATTTAGATAATTGGTTAAACGTGTTTTTCGAACCAACTCTAATCACAACAAATAGGCACTGCTACATGTATTTATAATGTTTTTCGTACCACTTGCTCAAAAAAGTGACATTCTATGCCACAAAAAGCGAAATGTTTTTAACACCCTCGCTACGCTCGGTAGTAAACTTCGAGTCCTTCGTTACGCTCGCGATTTCAATCGTCACCCGCGACAGAAGACACTGCTTTATCCCCTTGGTTAATAATCTACTATTTGTTGCTGCGACTACTTAGGTAAATCCATTGTAAATTACCTTGCTTCAGATTACAGCGGTCAAACCGTTGGTTTCGAGTCACACACACCATTACTTAGAATCTATTCAAATAACACCCAGCAATTCGACTAAATTTAACTTAACTAGTAATTTAGGCACCCGGGGCCATATTATTGAACATGTTAAAATGAGGAATTTTCGGTTATACGAGAGTTCAAATAATACGTTAAAAATGAAAACAAAATCTATTTGCCCAAAGTTTATGTACAGTGACTGAGCAACTGTATTAGAAAAAATGCAGGGAGCGATTGTTTGAGCTTTAAGGCCACAAGAGCTAAACGCGAGTTTTATAATGCAAAAAAGCACATGATTCACTGCAATAAACCAAACCAGAAAAATATATTATATTCTTCAGGATATACACTAGTATGATAGTGTTTTGAAAACATAAAACAAATAATATTACTCGATAAAAAAAATCACGAACTTATCTCTAACAATTTCTTTTATCGAGTAAAAACCATTAATTTGCCAAAAAAATCAGAATTATTGCATGTATTTTAATACATGCAATCATTCTGATTTTTTGGCAAATAATTCTACAAGCAACATATTAGCATCATAGTGTTTTACTTTTTTAGTCCAATCAATAGATTTTTTATAAATCACAAAAAACCACTCATTTCGCACTATTCGGCCCGCAGTGACTGACGTACAGTTCCCGGCACGTAAGTTGGCAAGGTTTTGGCGTAGTGGGGGCAAGTTCGCGCATCGTGCACTTAGTGGAACAAAAAACTGGTCACTTTTATTGATTGTCATTATGCGGTTATTGCCATCATTTATTTTTAATCATGTAGTTAAACAAAGCAGAGGAATTCGTGACATTTAATAAGTGTTATAAATAAAATATAATATGCATTTTTTTTAATTAAGAAAAAAAAGTATCATTATTAAAAATTATAGGTTCTCGTCGTCACTATCGGTTAATAATACTGTTACCCCTGGCATCAAATTAGAACTACCACTTGAGCTGGCATATTATGTAATAAACATAACAAAAACTAAATTTAAAACAATAACAACAACTCGTAATAAAAACTAAATTTAAAACAATAACAATAACTCGTAACAAAAATTTAATTTAAAACTAAAACTGAACTCGTAACTAAAAGTCAACAAAAACAAAGGGCACAACTTTCGTGGCCGCAAGTGTAATCGGGAGCGAACGGAATGTAGACGCGGTGCGGGAGGCAGGGGTCGACTGACGCACCAATCGCGCGCTTGGATCGGCGCTACGTCATACCCCGCGTCCCGCTTGACCACCAAAGAGACCTAAAAAACGACTTCTGCGCATCTAACGACTCTTGCCAAGTTACGTGCCGGGGACTGTAACAACCACTTTGTAGTGCAAGCGGAGTTCAGAGTTCATTTATTTGTCAGAAACATGAGTATGCACACACAAAGCATGCAAGATGTTAAGTACAATGCAGAAAAGATCACAGTCATGTTTTACCTTTACGGCGTACAAATATTAAAAAAACGTATTAGATAATAAAATTTGATCCATTATTTCATTAATTGTAACTATTCATTATCAAACATAGACTTATAGATTAGGACTTTATTCTTATTTATTTAATGTTTCAAACGAAGATTGAACCACCACAAATAGAGTTGCTAATTTAGCTCCTGTAATCACCTTAAGCCGTACATCAACTCAGAAACTTTTAATAAATATGTTGCAACTTACTCAATCGCGCGCCACTCAACTCGATTCTCAGCAACTCTCATCCAGTTGTTACCAGTCACCCTCCGAAGATCGTCGCTCCACGCTCGCCTGAGGGTGTCTCACCTGACGTTTGCCGGTTCGCGGTCTCCACTCAACAACACGTCTACAACGGTCATCGGTTCTACGGCTAATATGACCGACACATTGAAAGAAAGAAAGAAAAAAAAAGAGAAAGAGTGAGTTCGAAGAGTGTGACATATGGGACGCTAGGATCCCACAATTGAAGTGCTATTTTACGCGTAAATTCCATGAAATTAAACAACTAAAATTGATTATATATGCGTTTATTAAATAAATTATTCCATTGGATAATAAAATATTGTCTAGAAATGCATTCTTTATTCACATTACGATTTATACACACATTTATTTACATTATAATAAATTATTATCGATTCTAAGCCGCCATTTTGATTTTTATTACTAGCGCCTCTAGCGGTTAAAAGTGGAACTAACGTAGGAGTTTTCACGTCAAATTGAACTCATGTTTTTATGAAAAAGATTCTATCTCCAAGTCACAATCGTTATTTTTTGCGAAACTTGCTTTTAACGCTTTTTATTATGATTGTTGGCGTGATTCGGATGTATTTAATAATCTAATTCCACCACTATATGCGCCTATGTGACTGCAATAGGTGCTATTAGGAAATTTCATCTATTAGTAAAAATATAGAGGAGCTCGTGGCTAAATAATAACAGCCGCTCGGGTCGATCGTTAGGTTAAGCTGTGCTTGCCTAGGTTGGTCTGTGGATGGGTGACCACCCATACATACCGAGTTTCCTCCGTGCCTCGGAAAGCACGTTAAGCCGTTGGTCCCGGCTGTCATATGTAGATCTTTGACAGTCGTTAGGTAGTCAGAGGCCCAAAAAGTCTGACAACCAGTCTTACCAAGGGGTATCGTATTACCCGGTACTAACTGGGTTGTGGAGGTCAGATAGGCAGTCGCTCCATGTAAAATACTGGTATTCAGCTGCATCCGGTTAGACTGGAAGCCGACCCCAACATAGTTGGGAAAAGGCTAGGCAGATGATGATAGTAAAAATATAAAACATCTATTTGTTTTTTCATAATTCATTTAGGTAAATACAAAGAAAAATACTTGCAATAGCTTCTCTAAACTATGGCCTCATTATTCGTACAATGATAAAAAAAAACTTAAACTATTTGTAAAAATACTTATATTTCACATACAATCAATTGTCCACACTTAAATTCTTAATATTATGCTATATTTTTTATTACGCCTACAAATAATATTTTTTCATAAATTATTTGTTCGAGGTCTATTTGTTTAAAAAAACTCTTACGCATCATAAAACTTGCCTAGGCATTATGCACTGTGTTGATTTTGACTCTTTTTTTGTGGCTAAAAATAATACTTGCAAAAATAATCTCATACCAAAAGTATAGCCTAGTCAAATTAGACATGCAAGGTTACAATAATTCGCATAGAACTAAAAATTGGCAAGAATGTTGAGAACACCATTACAAATGAAATGTCAAAAGTCCCCATCGATCCGACCTTTGCAAAATAAAATATATTCAAGGTCAAAGGTCGCGTAAATGGGTTTTTTGCACTTTTCAGCCAAATCCAGCCATTCGTACCAATTTTTAGCTCTATGCGAATTATTGTAACCTTACCCCTATATTTTGAGCTAATTTGACTGGACTAGTATGCTTAAGAGATTATATAAAAATGACTAAATAATATTTCTAGCTTACTAAACATGAGACTTATTATTTACAATTATTATGTCCGATTTTTTTTTTTCAGTTACAGTTACAAAACATAGTATTTCAACTCATGCAAATATAAGTATAAGCAAAATTAAAATAAACAGATTTACGATTTTAATGTTTTGTTTGTTATTTTAATTTAACTTAGAACTGAAGTTAACTAAATATCAAATAGGTTTTCGAGTTTCATCATGATAAAAATTAAATTGATTTTCTTTTCTATAAATAATACTGCTCACGGCCTTTGCTCGCGTGAAATTATTATAAAAATATGACTTCTCTATTTAAATAGGATTTTTTTAACATTTTCGTGGTTTTTAATTTTTGTGCACGGCCTAAGTAGCCCAAGTTAATCCTTATAAGATGGGCTATCCGCTAGTAAAAGTCCCGTCAAAATCGGTCCAGCCGTTTCGGAGATAAGCCGGAACAAACAAACAGACAAAAATTGAAAAAATAAAAAGAGTTTTTGTTTTAAATGCCGTAAATATGTTCATATTATGCATTCATTCAAAAACTGTCATTTTGATATTACAACCAGACACTTTAATTTTACTTATTTGTAGCTACAGATGATTTCACTCACTGCTAAATTCTCTTTCTTCGTACACCTAAATCTTCAGGTTATAATAGACGGGTTTGTTCTCGATCATGGGGCCCATTTCTCCCATCTTGGGGTCACAAGGGGGCCACATGGGGGCCTGCATGTCTATGTCCTGGTCTTGTGGTGCAAGCTGACCCTAAAATAAATAAAAATAATTAAAAACCTCGTTGGTTTAGTGGTGGTGGTACTGTTAAGGCGCTGTCAACACCAAAACCGCGCACACTGTCTATTTGTATGGGAGAAAACGAGACGTCACTATTACTCTCGAGTCTTCCCGCGACCACGGGTGGTGCAATCCGGTCGAAACGTCGGGCTAATATTAAAAGTAAAAATTCGCGAAAATACCCGTTTACAAGTGTATTTTAATGTGTTTTGATCGTGAAAGTTTAAAAAAGACAATTGGTAACCAATCCGGAAACCATGCCTGTGATGACCCGTAAGGCTACTGCTCAAGATATGGAGCTAAAATTGAGAACGGCCCTCCAAGAACTTAAGGACTCTAAACTCCAATGCCAGCAGCTGTTGCAAGAGAGAGAGGACAGTGAGGAGGAGGTCATTAACGTAAATAGCAAAAACTCGAGCTTAAAACGGGAGCTAGTAGACCTTCATCAGGAATTCTTGAATGTTGTCAATGAACGGGATCAACTAAGGGCGGTCACGGATGGGTTCAACTCTTGTAGCAACTTATATGAGGAGGCTTTATGTAAAATTAGGGACTTAGAGGATGAATTAGTCCATGCAAATGTCAAACTTTTAAATTTGAAAAAGGAAAAGGATCACACTCAGGCTATGGAAACTGAACATTTGTATAATGAATTAGTTAATACCAATTGCAACCCTCATTCCATTATAACAATAGACCTTACAGAGGACTCCTTACTAAAGCATAACTACAGCCACAAAATTAGTAAAAATAAAACTAAGAAATATGCACGATTAAATAGAATAATTAAAAAATGTAATAAATACAAGAAACAACAAAAACACCTTTCCAAAAATATTCAATTAAGGAAAGAACGTGTTTCTCTAGTTAATAAATTAAATAACTATCAGATTAAATTGGAAGATAGTATAAATATTTATGAAATTGATGCTCAGCGCTTACAATCAGAAATACAGGCTCTTAATAAGTCACTAAAATCTTTATGTAATAAATATGAATGCTCGGAAAATCAAATTAAAGAGCATATTCTTGCTACAAATGCATTGGTAGACAAAGTGGACTCGCTGACTCTCAGCAACACTCAGTGTACTTGTCAGAGGGAATCCAGCAATGATGCCCTCCAGCTTGAGGCAACGGAGGACCCGTCCCTAGCTGTGAGTACTCAGGACTGTATTTCCACCCAAGATACAATACCTGACTTAGGTAATTTGGTCTCACCTAATAGTCTTGGTTCTAATCTTTCAGTTATGTTCTCTGATAGTATAGGTAGAGGGTTAGGGAAATTGATCAGTAATAACCTGAGTTATTGTACCCAAAATTATTGCATGCCAGGATCAACCTACAAACAGATTATGGCATCAGTAACAAAGACTGTTTGTGATCCTAGTACCACCATTACTATATGTGTTGGTAATAGTTCTAAGATTAAAAAGGAAGACATCACTGACTGTGTTTCAGAGTTGTTGAAGTTAAATTGTAACAAAATAATATTGTGTGGTTTTCCATTTTTTGAAAATTTGGGTAATAGAAAAAATAATTATATACATATGTTAAATAACCATGTACATTTTTTAGTAGGTCACTATAGTGACAGACTTATATATCTGGATATCAACACTATTGTTGGTAAACTGAAGTCGACACGGGGTAAGGTGTATCTACCTATTAGATGTAGACACAAAATAGCTCGGCTATTAGCTTATAATATTCACACAGACATAAATAGTATGTCTAAGTTTAGTTCTATTATTAACACTGCGACTATTAGTAGTAATACTAATATACAGGTGACTTTCAATGAATATAGCACTAGTGCTATAAATGTTTACAAACATTGTACTGAGGAGGATCCATGTGTCACCGTGGAGAATTCTCAATTAGGGTATATTAGTATTAGTGATAGGGTCTTGTTGTCTGAGGATGGTACGGGTGTCTCCAGCCTCACTCCAAAAATTAATTTAAACTAGGAAATGAGACAACAGGAGGTACGATTAACAATATTGTTAATCCTACCAACGTATCTTCTTGCACTCAATTAGTTAGTAAAAAAGGGCCTCAGTAGAACACTTTGAAATTATTCCACCAAAATATCCAAGGCATTTCTTCCAAATTATTAGAAATTGAATTGTTTTTTAGAAAATAGTAAGTTTGACATTATTTGTTTTACTGAACATTGGCTTAAGGATTACCAAATGCTTATCAATTATGAGAACTATATGGTGGGTAGCTGCTTTAACCGTAAAATTATGCGTCGTGGAGGTTCCCTAATATTAATAAGAAATTGTTTTAAATATAAGCAACGTAATGACATAGTAGGTCTCTCGGTTGAACATTGCGTTGAACTGTCCTGTGTTGAGCTAGATAAGCATGTAATTGTGTGTGTGTACAGACCCCCAAACTATCAAAACTTTACTTTGTTTGAATCAATAATGGAAGATGTTATGGCAAAACTTGCAGTCAGTAATAAATCTACAATTATTTGTGGTGATTTTAATATCAATATTTTAGAAGAATGTGCAAATAGCAGTCGCTTATTAAATCTTTTTATGTCATTTGACTTGACCAACACTTTTACAGGACCTACTAGAGTCACTCCATCTTCTGCTACTTGTATAGATAATATTTTCTGCGATTGTGATTACTTAGATAAAGCAATAGTAAATTGTCTACCCTCTGACCATAGCGGACAAATTGTAACCTTCAGGTGTAATACACCCCCATCGCAAAAAGTTCAAATTAAATTTAGACCTATAACTTCTAGCAGATTAAATAGGTGTAATATTTTGCTACAGAACAAGTTAAGCGTTATGGGCCTTGATGATATTAATATAGATGAATTGTATGATCGTTTCTTTTCAATAGTTCACACGGAATTCAATAAAACTTTTGAAAAGAAGACAAAAAGTATTTGCCCTAAATTCATATTTAGTGATTGGGCAACTAGAGGTATCAGAAAAAGTAGGGAAAGACTATTTGAGCTTTATGGCCTTAAGCCTTTTATAAACACTGAAACTTTTAACAAGTATGTTGCTAAGTATTCAAACATTTTTAGAAATACATGCAAGGTTGCTAAAGCACTGCACATTAGCAACAAGATCAAAACAGCAGAAAATAAAATAAAGACAGTTTGGAAAGTTATAAATAACGAGACTAACAGGAAGAAAATACGTAACACTAGCTACACATTAGATACAGCATGTGGTCCTAAAAGCTCTAATCAGGAAGTAGCTCAAGAATTTGTAAAGTTCTTTACCGATATACCACAAAAAACAACGGAGGCTCTTATTTCCTCACCTGAACTCTCAATTGGTTTATTAAAGGCGAATGTGTCTGGCTGCCTGGTTGAATTTAAATTTAAACACATTAACCCTATGATTGTTATTAAAACTTTCCGGCAAATAAAGATCAAACTAACCGAAGATCTATGGGGAATGTCTGTCAAAGTTTGTACATCCATACTTGAGACTATAGCCCCTTACTTAGCTTTAATTTTTAATTTATGTGTAGACCAAGGAGTTTTCCCTGATTTAATGAAATACAGTAAAGTCATACCTCTTTTCAAATCCGGGGACAGTAAAGATACTAATAATTATAGACCTGTATCCGTGTTACCAGTTTTTAGCAAGGTTTTTGAAAAAGTAATGCTTAATCAAATGCTCTATCATTTTAACACCAACAGAATCTTACATGATCAACAGTATGGCTTCACCAAGGGATGTTGTACAACTGATGCCGGTGTAACCTTATTAAAGCACATATTTACTGCGTGGGAAGAGTCTCAAGATGCCATAGGAATTTTTTGTGACCTCTCCAAAGCGTTTGATTGCGTAAATCACGACACATTACTTTTGAAACTTGAGCATTACGGACTGGGTAAACTTGCACTTAGTTTGGTAAAATCTTATTTGAATGATAGACAACAACATGTTCAAATAAATGGTGTTAATTCACAGGGGTTAAAAGTAAAAATGGGGGTTACACAAGGTTCAATATTGGGTCCTTTCCTCTTTCTAGTATATATAAATGATCTACCCTATTTACTGAAAAACCAACCTCAAATTTGCTGATGACACTTCCCTAATTTTTAAGATAAATAGGCGGGCCCAAAATCTAGATGACGTGAATAATGCCCTACTTCAGGTCCAAAATTGGTTCACAGCAAACAATTTGGTATTAAATGAAAAAAAAAAAACTAAATGCATAAGATTTGCTTTACTGAATGTTAAAAGTAGTGATTGTGATATAATATTGAATAAAGAGAAACTTGAATTCGTAGATAAAACGGTTTTCCTGGGGATTACGCTTGATTCAAGGCTACAATGGGGTTCTCATTTGACATCTCTTGCGGGGCGGCTAAGTTCAGCAGCCTTTGCCATTAGAAAAATCCGTCAGTATACTGATGTAGATACCACTAGACTGGTTTATTTTAGTTACTTTCATAGTATAATGTCTTATGGCATTTTGCTGTGGGGACGGGCTGCAGATATTGAGTCTATATTTATTCTGCAGAAAAGAGCCATCAGAGCCATATATAATCTTCGTAGGCACGATTCTCTAAGGGAACTGTTTAAGGATATTGGCATCATGACGGTACATTGTCAATACATCTACGAAAACATAATGTACGTCAGAAAAAATCCGCACCTTTTTGGTAAAAGGGGTGACAGACATAATTACAGTACTAGAAATAGGGACCAACTAGTTCAGCCAGGTTTCAGACTCGCTAAAGTAGACTCATCTTTCATGGGGTACTGTTTGAGATGCTATAATAAAATTCCACAAAGTATTCTTGAACTGAATGAGACGAAATTTAAAACATGCATTAAACGCACACTATGTAAGCAAGCATATTACAAGTTGAGCGATTATATCGCAGATAAAAATGCTTGGCTCAATGCTGGTCCTGCTCCACATGGACAGGGGCGCATAAATTGATAGCATTAAATTGTATTGTTGGAGCTGCTGAAGATTGTACAACTATCTTTGCATTGTATAGAATCAATCTCTTTAGTATTATATAAATGCATAGCCCGTATTGTGTGAGTACTATGTACTAGAAAGCTATCATTCACTGGAAACCTACGTCTTTTCTTGACTTGAATGTGCCCTGGCGGTTTGGAGTATGTCATGCTCACTCTATTGTCTCGCTGATGGTGGCGCATGTGTCGGATCATTTAGTTCCCTTCAAAATGGTTGAGTTGAATGGTGCTGATCCATGCGTCATGCCCGTGAACGGGCGCTGTCAGTTGTGACTGGTCATCTCTTGGTTGCCATGGCTTATTTGAATGAATTATTTTGAATTGTATTTTTTTTTTTGTTTGTGTGTTTTTGCTGTGGACACTTTTATCGTGCACATCTTGCTACATTGTTCTCACATAATATACCATCTCAACGTGAATGATGTAACCAAGATTTTGTAACAATATTCTGATTTAAAAGAGTGTCCATGGAGTTTCTTGCCCATTCTTCTCCATAGAGATCTACGCTAGGGAATGGGCAACTACAGTACTTTCACAGTTTTTATGTCTTGTGACTGGGACTGTAGCTACATTTAATTTTCATCTTTGTTTCGACAATTCAAAAGTGCCTGTAACTGGCTTACTTGAAATAAATGCTTTGATTTTGATTTTGATTTTGACTGGGCGGCCAGGTTTTAGAAGAAAATAATGAATAAATATTGATATAAAAAAAAGTATGGATTATTTGTGAAATATGACTCGTTAGCGGTTTAGGTATGAATATGTTGACTTCATGTTTTTAATTGCAGACCCATACGTCAAAAAAATAAAGACGTATGGATTATTTATGAAATATGACTCGTTAGCGGTTTAGGTATGAATATGTTGACTTCATGTTTTTAATTGCAGACCCATACGTCAAAAAAATAAAGACATAGGACCGTTAATGATGATTTTAAGACTAATCTTTGCAATTATTTTCTACCGAGCCGATTTCGTCGAAATATCGTCGTATCGAGTCCGTCCAAGGTCTTTGAAATATGATCAATATTAGCATATATTTTTTTTGCCGTGCTAGAACAAATAGTTTTTCTTAAAAAACTGCTTAAGAGTCCTATTACATTTTTTTCGTAAATTTTTGATTTTTACTTCCTGGATCAAATTATTTCGATCGGCGTACACCGAGTCGATAATAATAGCGATCTCCGGACGATTTTCGATTGTTATCGACGAAAATTAGAGACCAGACTGACATGAGACTGAGATGCGAGCTGAATTGACGCAGAATTATAGTACTTTAATTTGATTTATTGTAATTTTGTCCTATTATATTCACAAACGAAAACTAATGAAACGTTTTCATTGTAGATCGAAGTTTTAAATCATATTAATTTATTTGATAAAATTGAGTTTATTTGGAATATAATGGACACTGAATCAAGACATTTATGGGTTAAATTACGCTTTCTTTTCGATTTTTTCCGTGAAAACTCAAGAAATTTTAAGAAATTTTTAACTCCAATAAACAAGTAAAACATTCAACTTATCTTTTAGTAATTTTAGCTTTTATAAGAATTGAATGTAACAATGTGAATTTGAGCGTCAAAGTTCAATCACCAACGGTTTTTCTTGCAAACTGAGTTCGTAAAATATTTATAGTAAATTACACGAAAGGAAAAATGAAAATGTGTAACTCCAACTTACAATAAAAAGAATGGCACTATCGTTATCCATAAGCAAATAATTAAAATATCTTACTGCTGCTGAAAATTACTGCGTCAAAAATCATGAATTTGCGTAAAAAATGTAATAGGACTCTTAAATAACATCAATTTCAACAAATTAGGTGTTGTCAGCCCCTTAAGCGGTTTTGTGTTCGATTATCGGGTCGGGTAAAGTGTTATTGGATTTTTCCATCAGGAATTTCTCAGTAGCAGCCACGGAGTCTGGATTTGTGACCGGTTGTCGGCAATAGGCTCGCCCACTATTACATGGGACTTAATCATAATAGGGATGATGACTGACTAAAAAAAATATGACTCTGTTTAGTCCGTCAGTTAGATTATCGAAAAATATTGGATATTTTTTTTCTGTTTTATCAAATTAATAAAAATAAAACGTGTGATCATGAGTGGGGACTTGTGACGTCACATTTTAGTAAAAAATGTACTCAAATGTGATGTCACACGAGTTTTCGACGCACTGTATCGTCTTCATTTTTTGTTTACGTGAAAAAAGAAAAAATATGTGTCCAATATTTTTTGGAATTCTATCTGACGGACTAATTCGATTATTTTTGGCATATACCCGATTGGCGAAATGTGGGTGTACTTGTTAGGTACTATCACTAATAAAAATGATTCTGACCACCGACTAAAGGATAATAAGGACTATTTTTGCTTGCAGCGCCAGGCCGCTATAAACACTCAAAAACTTTCACTTCCTTGGGCCTTGTTTTTTCATTCTTATTGTTCGAAAAAGGGTGGTCAAACATCTGTGATCATTAACAGAGGGTCAGATTTTTTTATATTTGACATCAGTGATAACTGATCATTTACAGAGACATTTACAGAGCGTCAGTTTTTTAATATTTGACATCAGTGATAATTGATAATTAACAGAGCGTCAGATTTTTGATATTTGACATCAGTGATAACTGATAATTAACAGAGCGTCAGATTTTTGATATTTGACATCAGTGATAACTGATAATTAACAGAGCGTCAGATTTTTATATTTGACATCAGTGATAACTGATAATTAACAGAGCGTCAGATTTTTGATATTTGACATCAGTGACTGATAACTGATAATTAAAAAAGCATCAGATTTTTGATATTTGACATCAGTGATAACTGATAATTAACAGAGCGTCAGATTTTTGATATTTGTTATTTTGATGTATGTGTTTTTTTGGTAATTTTGTATGCACGTCATGTCCCTGCGACAAATAAATATTGTTTCTTTTTTTCTTACCTGTCGAGTGTCAGGTCTCCGCTTCCCTCTAGCTCGCTTCGGCCACGGCTTCTTAAGATGTACGTAAGTGATGTGAGCTCGCTTCTCACTCGCATGCTTGAAGCCTTTGCCACACATCTCACATTTGAACGGTTTCAGGCCGGTGTGTATCTGAGAAGATAAATAATAGCATTCATTTTTATTAGATCATTTAAGCTTAAATGATAGCAGTAAAGAAGCTTGAATTTAAATTATTTTTATACTTTAGCACTATGTTCATCACTCGGACCTTGACGAAACTGTTCTCTTTATATTTTTGACATGGAATTTGACATTATACCGCTATTTATTGGCATTGACATTGTATTTATATGTTGACATACTTTAAATTATTTGAATCATATACCAAACATTAAAATTTTTATCAATTTTAATAGGCTTATAAATGTATTTGTTTATGTATGTGATCATTTTATTTCATATGTAATGTTTAACACAATGTAAATTGTTTATGGATGAATGAATGCTTGGCTAAAATCCAATAAACAACAATGGATGTTGAAATACTCTAACGAACGACGCGTGAAATTAGCTATTCCTTCCTGGCTAGCTACAGTGCTACAGAGTTCCTTCTAACTCGTCGTCGCGCTTGCCGATCGCTACATAAGTTTTGCCACGGTAATGATACATTGCTTATGAGGAAATAAAACAAATCAAAGGGCTTAGAAGATTTTTGCATAAAGCCTGGCCAGTCTAACTTCCGCCATTTTAATTTTGGCCGCGCATAACACCTATATTAATCGGTAGCTGGTATCAATACAAACAAGTTTTGTACAAGACAAAATGTTCTAAAGTGTCACGTTTCCGAGGTATGAGCTATCAAAGTTAAAGTCCATTCACTGATGGACCATTACACATACCTGAAATGGGTACTTAAAAACTTAATGCAAAAAACTGACTTCCAAAAAAACACTTGTAGCGGTACTACAAAAAGTATTACAGCAACATAGAACAAAAAGTACTACAGCGCCATCTCTGACACAGACGATGAACTAACAGCGAAACCGTCAGAAATCCTACATCGCGCAAGCAGAGTTATCCGCACACATTAAAAAAAGTCACAAACAATCGGTGGCAAAAAAGTTGATGAAACCAAAAAAGTCACTGACTTCCGAAAGTAAAGTTATTTTAGACTTTTTTAGTGTTTCTTTGAAGTCGGTTTTTGCAGATTTTTTTTATTAGACACAACTGATATTATTATACTCACAAACATATGCCGCTGTCGGTTACTATGCGTCGAGAAGTGCTTGCCACACAACCCGCACACGTAGCTCGCTCGCACTTGACTGTGTACTCGCCTGTGAGCAACCAGTCGTTGTTTCATTCTGAATGATTTGCCACAAGAGTCGCATTTGAAGGGCCGCTCACCTGTGTGGACCCATGTGTGGTCTTTTAGGAGAGCGAAGCTCTGTAAAGAACATAATGCTTTGATTTACACTTTCAAACAACAAGCAATACTGTTTTGGTAAAGACGTTTCAAACCTCAAATAAAATAAGTAATATAAACACATAATATACAAAATAAAAAGACCGGATATTAAGAAATATTCGGCTAGCCCTCTCATAATTGATCGGATATTAAGAAATATCCAGCTAACTATCGTATAGGATATCCGTCTAAACAAGTACTCGGCTAGCCATCTTGAAGGATGGCCGGATATAAATAAACATCTGACTAACCAGTTCACCATATCGGAAGTCTGTATTAAACAAACATTCAGATAATCATCTTATAGGCTGGCCGGATACTAACAAATATCCGTTTCAAACACACTTGTCTATGTAACTGAAAAGTTGTGTGGTAATCGATTGTCGTGGTATAGACATATGATGCGGAGAAATCAGGAAAATGTTGAGTAACAATGTACATGCCTGCATCGCTATAAGAGTAGAGGAAGACCAAAGAAACGATGGATGGACTGTGTGAAGGATGATATGGTAAGCAAGGAGGTGTCTGATGAGATGACGAGTGATAGAGACGTGTGGGAGAAGAAGATAGGATGCGCCGACCACTAATGAATTGGGATAAGGGCAGGGGAATGATTATGATGATGATGATAACCTTGTCTGTATAGACAAGAACTTACTTGGAATATTCTCCATGTATAGACAAGAACTTACTTGGAATATTCTCCATGTATAGACAAGAACTTACTTGGAATATTCTCCATGTATAGACAAGAACTTACTTCGAATATTCTCCATGTATAGACAAGAACTTACTTGGAATATTCTCCATGTATAGACAAGAACTTACTTGGAATATTCTCCATGTATAGACAAGAACTTACTTGGAATATTCTCCATGTATAGACAAGAACTTACTTGGAATATTCTCCATGTATAGACAAGAACTTACTTCGAATATTCTCCATGTATAGACAAGAACTTACTTGGAATATTCTCCATGTATAGACAAGAACTTACTTGGAATATTCTCCATGTATAGACAAGAACTTACTTGGAATATTCTCCATGTATAGACAAGAACTTACTTGGAATATTCTCCATGTATAGACAAGAACTTACTTCGAATATTCTCCATGTATAGACAAGAACTTACTTGGAATATTCTCCATGTATAGACAAGAACTTACTTGGAATATTCTCCATGTATAGACAAGAACTTACTTGGAATATTCTCCATGTATAGACAAGAACTTACTTGGAATATTCTCCATGTATAGACAAGAACTTACTTCGAATATTCTCCATGTATAGACAAGAACTTACTTGGAATATTCTCCATGTATAGACAAGAACTTACTTGGAATATTCTCCATGTATAGACAAGAACTTACTTGGAATATTCTCCATGTATAGACAAGAACTTACTTCGAATATTCTCCATGTATAGACAAGAACTTACTTGGAATATTCTCCATGTATAGACAAGAACTTACTTCGAATATTCTCCATGTATAGACAAGAACTTACTTGGAATATTCTCCATGTATAGACAAGAACTTACTTGGAATATTCTCCATGTATAGACAAGAACTTACTTCGAATATTCTCCATGTATAGACAAGAACTTACTTGGAATATTCTCCATGTATAGACAAGAACTTACATGGAATATTCTCCATGTATAGACAAGAACTTACATGGAATATTCTCCATGTATAGACAAGAACTTACTTGGAATATTCTCCCACAAACTTCGCACATGCAGGGTGACTTCATGGAGGGGTAGTTCGTCCGGTTCTTGTCCGGGTGCATCCGTCGGAAGTGGCCGTGGTACGCCCGGGAGTCTTCTAGTTGCATACCACACTAGAATAAGAAAAACAACGTAACGCTTTATTACAAGGTGTAAACGGGCCCTTTATGAAGCCGTCAACCAAGCATTCTGTACATCAAACTAAGTAAGGCCTCATTAGTGCGTTGCGTTGCATCGTCGTAGCTTCAACGCTGCGTCGTTTTACATATATTTTTAGGTGGGTGCTAATTAAATACACTTCTTTTTAATACCAGTTACCGCCTCTAAAAATCTACATTGCCTTCTAAATTACTAAGTCAGCCACAATTAACGAGCGAGCGTCTGTATGATACTATCTTAGCCAGTAGTTATCTTCTATGTAAGCCACTCTAAATACAACTCAGCATGGTGGTTATTTCTTAACATCTAAATTTGTAATCTAAACTTCTAAAATATTAATATATGACATCAAAAAAGACTACTAGCTTCTATTTTTTTAACTCAGTACGCTCAAAATGTAACTCGTCCCACATTTTATTGATCGTCAAAATTTAGCTTAAATTATCATCAAATAGTAAATTATGGCCACTAATAGTATGTAGAAACTATTGAAGGGAGACTAAATAAAAGACTTTATTTTAGAAAAATCAATTTGAGATTAGAGTCCGTTGTTCGTCGCTGGTGATATTGGTGGTCAAAATGTAATAAGGCGAAGTCGACGGAGCTCCGCAATGCGGGGCTCCTGTTTCGCTCCTGCATCCTAAGTTATAGAAATATCTTAGGATCCAAGAGCGAGCGAAGCAAGCTTAGGCTATAGTTAGGTTACTTTAAGCCCTGCAGACAGAAATAGGAGCCCCACGTAGCGGGGCTACATCGACTACGCCCTATTACATTTTGACCACCAATATCACCAGCAACGAACAACGGACTCGAGTCTCAAATTAATTTTTCAAAAATGAATTCGCTCTATTTAAATTCGGAGTTTACAAGGTAAAATCGACTCGTCCTATTGTTGAAGTCGGTTAAAGTGTAGCCTATGTTACCCGGGCTATAGTAACGAATCGATTGACATCTTATTCATCGAAATCGGATTAATAGTTTAGGCGCTACGAAGGAGCGGGTCTGTGGACGGTGGGCTTTGGGCTAGCTCGCCGTCCGTCCGTCTCATGACGACAGGCCGTGTCGACAAGCAGGAGTGTTCCACGCGCGCCTCAAAGAGAGTCAGCAAAAGGAAGGGGTCCGCAAGGACCGATGCCTGCCGGGGTTGCGGGACTGTTCGAAAGAGATACCGTGGCCCCGGAACACAAAGAGCTAAGAAGGAACATGGATGGGTTTTAGTCAGTAAAAGTCTGACACTCCCTTCCGCTCCGCCCAGAGCAGGAAGAGTCATTTGATGATTTCCCATCCGAAAAAAAAACAAAGGCGCTACGGTGGAACAAACGTAAATACAAACATAAATAGGCTGCTAAAATCATAACCCTTCCTTAGCTTCGCCCTTAGTCGGGTAAAAATACTTCTTACCTGCTCACAAGGTATAGGTCCCTCTGCCTTGCGCATCTGACTGGGATATATCCGTCTCTTTTCATCGGTATCTTCTTTGTCCTTTTCTCGCGCCCTTCGTTCTAATTCCTTCGATTCTTTAGATTTCCTGCCCTTTTTAGGTTTATTTGATTCTCTTGAATTTTTGTCGGTACCTGTTGGTGCAATTTTTACATTAACCTTTTGAACGCACGCGCGTGCACTCCACGCCAAGCCACAATTTCACCGCAAATACCTACAAACAGAATAGGGATTCCAAAACGATTTGTTTATTTTGTGTTATACTAGTGCACCGCATTTTTTGTTACATATTTGTGTCGTTGGCGTACAGGGCACGCGCTTGCTTGTCACGTATATGTGACATTCAAAAGGAAGGACAGTAGCACTGTATTTTATACGGCAGAAACGCAGACGAAAAACGTTCTATAAAACACGCGTTTAAACATAACGCTGTAGGTAAGTCATATCATATAGCCTTTTCCAAACTATGTTTGGGAAAAATACGGTGCACTATGACACGAAATAAACAATTAAATCGTTTTGGAATCTCTATCTTTTTGTAGGTATTCGCTGTGAAATTATGGCTTGGCATGGAGGGCACGCGCGTGCGTTTGTACTTGGCCCGAGGAACTTTGTAGTCTGATTGTGCTTAGGTTTGGTGTGGTATAAAGGTTGTAAAACACCTCTTAACGAAGCCTAAGGCACTTGTTCTCCTCGTCATTGCGATCATTTTTAGGGTTCCGTACACAAAGGGTAAAAACGGAACCCTATTACTAAGACTTCGCTGTCTGTCCGTCTGTCTGTCACCAGGCTGTATCTCATGAACCGTGACAGCTAGACAGTTGAAATTTTCACAGATGATGTATTTCTGTTGCCGCTATAACAACAAATACTAAAAACAGAATAAAATTAATATTTAAGGGGGGCTCCCATACAACAAACGTGATTTTTTTGCCCTTTTTTGATAATAATGGTACGGAACCCTTCGTGCGCGAGTCCGACTCGCACTTGGCCGGTTTTTTTTGTTCTACACCATACCTGGGAACCTTGTAGTTACGGAGAGATATTGGGGGTCAAAATTACAACTTTTTGACAAGTTTTTTTTTAAATACATGTTTTTATTGTAAGATTTTTTAAACACCTCCACGGCCCCTGTACTGTTTAATCCATCCATCAGCACAATGTTTTGAGTGCGTTACTTTGAGTTCTACCACAAAACATGATTTATAACCCCAAAAAAAAAAAGTAGTTTCCCAGCATTAATTTTTGCGTAAAGTTACTTAGTTTGATGTACAGAATGCTTGGTTGACGGCTTCGTGATGAGGTTGTTTACACCCTATATTTATTTGTTTACCTGTATTATGTCTAGCTGAGACACTCAGATGCCGTTTGTGAGCCTCTGAAGACACGAAGCGAACGTTACACAGTTCACATAGTGGACCATCTTCTGGTATCTGGAACAATAAAAATAAATATGATACATACATACATATAAGCAGATATATCAGTGATATTCTGGTGGTACCTCTGATTTTTCGGATTAATGTGCGTATTGTATAATAGGGAATATGCATGAATTTTTATTATTTTTATTTCGATACGGAATGTTAAAGTACTATAAAAATAATGACAAAAAGTGTTGTAGTTCTATCCCTTCGATAAACTGACTGTATAAACCACCGGTAAAATAGCTTTGCTACAAGGGGAACGAAGGAAATGTTGTGGGTACTCACGTGGCCGTGGAGTGCTGCTCACTATTCACTTCACGCCCCGATTTTCTTCCACAGTGCACTACGTTTATATTATGTTAAATAGTCTGGGACGTCCCTTGATGATTTATGTCACACTTATCTTGAGGGTTTCTGGAGTTTTCTGTTTTATACGGAGCCGGCTTGCGTGCCGCCCTTTTGATTTGGTGTTTGAACGAAAAGTGTCTATGTGTGTGTGCGCGCTAGTGAGGTTCGCGCAGGAAACGGAAACAGAGACGAGAAGGAATAGGGATGTGGTGACTTGTGCAAAAGACTAAGTTACCGGTTTTCTTTATGCTGTTTTTTAATACTTTAACAAAAAGCAAAAACAAGACATAAATCGGTCAAACAACACAAAAGTTATAACCATTTAAACTTTTGTTTCTATCTCTTTCTAGATAAACTGACGATACGATAATGACGTCATTTGCTTTATCGGATCTCTCTGTCTAATCAGCAGTTTCAAATGCTTATAACTTAGTATTTTTTATAGATATTAAAAAAATAATTTCACTTTGCTATTTCTGATGTTATTAGGCTTTTTGTAGAGTGATAAAATAAAATCATGCAGCCTATTATCACTTGCTTCGGTGAAGGAAAACATCGTGAGGAAACCAGCATGCCTGAGAGATATTTCTCGACGGCATGTAAAGCCGAGTCAGAGGCTCATGGGCGGTATAAAAACTCTGACACCAGCACCCCTAGCCAAGTTACAAACGTTTCGTATCGATTCTCTTTCTACAATCGTAAACGCCTCGGCGTAAGCGATTGTAGAAAGCGCTAAATTGGTAGCCAAGTCGACACGACTGAGTCGATCGCTCGTTCTCTAATGTCTGTAGAAAAAACCTACACTTTAGTCTGTAGTGAGCGTTCCTACCAAAGAGTTTAGCGATCAACATTGTAGAAACGATAACATTCTATTCTATCACTTTGAACGATGTAGACTTGTCTACGAATTTTCTATTCATTTGTGTTGATCACGTGATTTAACGTTGAGATGATGTCATTCCCATTCATTTGAATAGTTTTCTACTAGCGTTAAGGACGCGTTTACGAATTACCGCGGTTCTATTGTTCGAGCGCAGACTTACAGTTCATTATTTTGTGCATTAAATCCAAGAGAGTGACAAGCAAAATAACCCTTAACTCAAGGCCATAAGATTCATCAGATTAAGCAAAATTTGTTGAAAATATAGATGCGATTTTTTTTTTCTGAGTTCGATATTAAGATTTTGACAGTTTTATTCAATACCATTTTGAGTTGAACATAATATGTGCTTACATAAAACTTTTTTTTATATATAAAATTATGTTATTAAATAGAAGAAAACTGATCCTAAACTCAACAGGATATCGTTAATTTTGTGTGGAGAGGCACCGACAATTATTTTTTACAATATTATAAACCAATATTTTCGAATAAAAAGCTACTATCATTTGAAGATGAAGGAGTAATCTATCTGTTGTAATAATTAGTTACATTTGGTTTAGTGTCATTTTTCCGCAAAAGCATCCGAAAAACTGCTTATTTTTTAAAGTTTTAGCCAGATAATGCAAACACGTCCTTGACGATTGTAGATTGTCAACTTGGCTAGGGGTGCAGGTTAGACAAAAACCACACGATAAACAATACCTGTACACTCTCCAGGCGATGCTTGAGCTTCTTGTGCAGTTCTATGCCCTTAGCGCTCACGAAGGAGTACCCACACAGCTCGCAGACGAAGTCAGACGGGTGCTTGATCCGGATATGACCCATGTAGGTCGTAAATTTACTGTGGAATAAACGGAATGTTAAACGTTTAAACGCGAGAGCATAAAGGCACGCGCGTGCCCTCCACGCCAAGCCACAATTTCACCTACCATTTTGTCACATATTTGTGTCGTTAGGCATACAGGGCACGACCTTGCCTTAGAACTAACTTGCTTAAAACAAACACACATAATACACGGGCGGTCCTAGAAGTACCCGACCTGACAAATGGAGGTTACCCTTTGAAATAATGTAGAAAGTAGAAAGAAAGTACAGACAGAAAGAAAGAAAGTACCAACCTTATAAACTAAAATCAACATTTCAGCTTTTTTTATTTATTTTTTTATTTATTTATTAGTAAAGGTTCACCAACAGCTTCTGTGTATAACATTTAGGTATACATTGGTTTTACAGTCTTGGACTAACACAGTTGCCAATTACAGGTTAACTAGCATTCACAAAAATAAGTGAATTTTTTTTTTTTTTTTTTTTACACTTTATATCTTTTAGATTTGTAACCTTAGCGATTATTTTCACTGATATGTATCTTAGAGTTAATCTGTGGGCTGCAATATTGTCTATAAGTTTTGTATATATTTCTTATTTCTATGTTTTCTAATGCAGTTGTTTGTTCCTTTTGAATAAAAATAAAATAAAACAAATTACCAGGCGTAACTTTGAACAACTTACACGAATTCATCTTGGCAGTGCGGACATCTATACTTGGTCCCCTTATGCCACCGCTCGTGCAACCTCGCCGTCTGTCGGTGCGTGGTGACGTACGCGCACTGCTTGCAGCTGAAGCGCTGCGTGTGGTGCGCTGTTACGTGCTTGCGGAGCGCGTGAGGGTGCTTGAAATGCGTCTTGCAGACCTCGCATTCGTGTTCACCACATTGCTGCAAGAAAAATAATAACACGCCTATAATCTTTGAACGATTAGGCTCGAAATATTCACGTCATTTTTTTAATCAATAAAATACAGTACTATCACCCCAAGAAAAGTATTAAAACTTAAGTTCAACTACTGCTTCATCATCATCATTTCAGCCGAAATACGTCCACTGCTGGACATGGGCCTCCCCCAAAGGGGGGTTTTTGCCATAATCGCCACGCTTGGCAGGCGGGTTGGCGATCGCAGCGGTTGTTACAAAAGCAGAGAGCGCTGCTGCCCATTCTCTGGTAAGTCCCTTAGGCGCCTCTTACAACACCCACGGGAAGATATGGGATGGTGCTATTCTTTACGTCCGACACCATACAGAACTACTGCTTGTCGCACAAAAATAATATTAAACTCCTGCAATTTAACGACAGTTCTAACGTCCGTAGCTGTCGCGGCCATGATGTGACGTCATTATCCACAATCTGCCTTGTTTAAATCTAATTTTTTTGGCCTTAATAAAATATTTTTACTTATTGTATGGGCTTTATTCAAGCTTAGATTGCAATAACAGTATTATAATAAAATTTCAGTGAAGCTTTAAGCACTTTTCAAATAAAAGTGTTTTTTTGACACAATGAACTTTGACGTCACTACCGGCGTTATCGAGGACGATGCGTTTTGAGAGTGCGTTCCATTTTACCAAAAACATGCTACATTTTTATGTAGCATGTCGCAAAAAACCACTCATTTCGCACTATTTGGCCCGCAGTGACTGACGTAACAACCACTTTGTAGTGCAAGCTGATTAGAACTTTATTTTAACAGTTTTTAAAACGATGATTAGACCACCACAAATAGAGTTGCTAATTTAGCTCCTGAAGTCGCCTTAAGGAAATCAAAACCAAACTACTGAACCGATTTTGATAAAATTTCTATGGGACCAATCGTAAAGAAATCGTAATCGACGTCCTTTCAGATTCTCTTAGGGGGGGTAATGGAATAAGCCATATTTTTTTACCTCGGTTCAAAAATGACGGAGTTGTGAGATAACAATTAATATAAGAAAATACAACCGAATTGAGAACCTCCTCCTTTTTTAAAGTCGTAAATAACAAAATTTATACTTACATCTGTATGCCTCGTCACATGACTATTATAAGCATCTTCATCTAAAAATCCTTTAAAACACGCCGTACATTTAAAAACAGAATTCTTATAATTCGAACTGTCCTGCCTTTTCACAATTTCAGCAATTTGCTCTTCGAAACTCAAATCAGTAATTGTAAAAAGAGTTTCGTTCAAATCGTCGTTTAAAAACGGTTTTTTCCGACGATCTATCTTCGGTTCAGCCGGATCTTTTAGCTTTTTAACCCTTTTTACCGGTTTTAACGGTTTTTTCTCTTTCTCTTTTCTTTTTCTAGTTTTTTTCGTCTTACACTTCTCCAAAGGTAGACTATCGTCTGAGGAATAATTCAGATCTTTGTCAGACAACACATATTCTTTTTCTGAAATATCATCTTTTTCTAGAACATCCGTGATTCCGGTTTCTTTAACTCCGTCATCGTTAAATCCGTCGTCATTAATTCCGTTGTCATTAAATCCGTCATTTTTGTCTGAAATATCATCTCTGAGAAAGATTTCGTTTTCTTCTTTTATATCTACATTGTGTGTGAGTGGAGATTTATCCTGTATTTTAATTGGTTGGTCGTCGTCATTATTGTCTATAAATGAATCGTAGTGGTTGGCATCGAAATGTTTTTGTGCTAACGTTGATGTTAGTTGGTTGTTTAACCGATTTATGGTTTTAATGTTCTGGACGGTTAACTGAAAGAGGTAAGACTAAATTAGCATTTTGATATCAGACTGTGGGTTAGGAAAATAAGAAAAACATGAGTTTTAGACTGCGTTTCTACCAGAGATGTGCGAGGTAATAGCTGGGCGATGTGGGGATGTAGAACGGTGCGAGCTTTTTCCACCAGACATTTTCTAGGCCGCTGAGCGATGCGAGAATGTGTAGCGGGCTAGGTTCAGACTGACTGCTATTTTTTCGTTCCTAGCACACATCCCTCGCAACACGTCTCTAACACACCTTGTTTTGTACGTAAGTTGTAAGTTTGCCGTATGTCATTACTGCCCACAATTTGATCCTTATTAGCGACACTATCGTGTAATAATACTTAGTCTGTTTTTTTTTTCCAAAATCAATGGGTTCATGTTTTGGCCAGGAATATCGATTTTTCAAAAATCGAATGAGTTTAGTTTTCCTCAAAATCGGGCATGAGACTCCTTTGAGTATTTTTCAGCATTCCTCATAGTTTCGGATTTGGGCATCCACGCCCTCTTAAAAAAATTCACCCTCCATAATAGTACATTTTGATACCAAGTGGAGAAAGTTTGTTATTGCATCCGAATATTCAAAAAATATTTACGCCATAAAGACGCATTTTTGCTTTGCCGAAATTAAAAAAAAAAAACATTCACCTCCGACTATAGGCATTGAACCAATTTGGACTAAGTATAGGTATAGCTATCTGTGGCAATTATTTCCGCACGTGTTCGAAAATGAAAAAAATCGCACCCATGTGAAATACATTGCATGTTGAACCTAATCGTAGTGCGATAAGAACCAGTTTTCGAGGAAGTGTATTGAAAATGTTATTAATTTAGTATGTACCTATATAATGCATATCAATGTATGTTAACAAAATAGTATTTTTCTTATTTTCCTTTGTACTATTTCACAATGCTATCCTATTTGACCCAAAGGTTGGCTGGTAGAGAATGCCTTGCGGCATTAAGTCCGCCTATGTACCACTATTGTACATAAAGTTTAAATGAATTATACTTACACAATCCTGTTTCTTAATAACTTCCAGCATGAGAGAGTTGGCTCGTAAACACTTGTGTCTAAACCGACTACAATTCAGCAACCTTTGAACACATTCCATGCACAACTTCTGTGGTAGTTTATCTTCATCACAGAGCTACAAGAAAACCATCATCACTCGATAAAAAGTCGTGACGACTCAATAAATCGACATATAAAGGATGTAAAACACATCTTAACGAAGCCGAAAGGCAATTGTTCTCCTCGTCATTGCGATCATTTTTTTGTTCTACACCATACCTGGGAACTTTCTAGTTACGGAGATATTGGGGGTCAAAGTTCCAACTTTTTGACAAGTTTTTTTTTTTAATGTAATATTTTCACTTTAAACACCTCCACGACCCCCGTACTATTCAATCCATCCATCAACACAATGTTTTGAGTGCGTTACATTGAGTTCTATCACAAAACATAATTTTTCACCCCAAAAAAAAAACTCGTTTCCCAGCAATATTTTTTGCGTAAAGTTACTTAGTTTGATGTACAGAATGCTTGGTTAACGGCTTCGTGATGAGGTCTTTTACACCCTGTAAAATAGTTGGTGCCAGTTAATAATAAATAGTTAATGACCGCTATTCTCATCTTAACTGACACCAACTATTACCATCATCATCTGCCTGCCTTTTCCCAACTATATTGGGGTCAGCTTCCAGTCTAACCGGATGCAGCTGAATACCAGTATTTTACATGGAGCGACTGTCTATCTGACCTCCACAACCCAGTTAGTACTGGGTAATACGATACCCCTTGGTAAAACTGGCAGTCGGACTTTCAGGTCACTGACTACCTGTAACGACTATCAAAGATCCGGAGTCTACGAACGACAGCCAGCTTAACGTACTTTCCGAGGCACGGAGGAAACTCGGTATGTAATGGGTGTCACCCATCCATGGACCAACCTAGGCAAGCACGGCTTAACCTAAAGATCGACCCAAGCGGCTGATATTATTTAGCCTCCTTACTTATTACGAGGTGTGATAGCCTAGTCCTAGACCGTCGAACTGGCAAGTCTGGTTGTCAGACATTCGGGTCACTGACTACCTGTAACAACTGTCAAAGATCTACAAATGACAGCCGATGATAGAGTAGACTAAGCTGGTGTTATAAGTTAGACCTAATAACAGCTATCTGCCAGTAAAGGTCCTTTCAAAATCTGTCCAGCCGTTTCGGAGATAGGCCGGAATAAACAAATAGACAAAAATTTAAAGAAAATGTGTTTTTGTTATAAGTACCGTTTATACTTTCTTAAGCGTTCTGTAAAAAGCTGTTATTTTAAAATATCAAACAGACACTTCAATTTTATTTATTTGTACAGATATCAATGTAAGTAACTTACCGATATTCCAGTGAGATTCTGATAAGCTTGTTCCAATTTATAGATCCTGATTGATATTAACTTTGCATCCATTACTAAGCAGATTCTGCAAGCCTGAAAATAAACGAAAACTTCTATTAGGGACTGTAGCGGCAATACAACAACATAGTACAACAAGTACTATAACAACATAGTACAGCAAGTACTACAGTAACATATTACAACAAGTACTACATCAACATAGTACAAAAAGTACTACAGCCACAACATAGTACAAAAAGTACTACAGCCACAACATAGTACGAAAAGTACTACAGCAACATAGTACAAAAAGCACTTCAGTAACATAGCACAAACGGTACTACAAAAACAACACAAAAAGCACTACTAAAACAGTACAAAAAGTACTACAGCTCCATCTATGACACAAATGAAGAACTAACATCAAACATTCTGAATCGCGCAATTAAAGATATCCGCGACTTAAGACTATACCTACAGGATTAGTTTTCAATGACTGGCCAAATTTTCAGAGATGGTTTAAAAATCGATAATATTTTTGGTAAAATAAAAAAATAAAACTTTTTTTTTTAAATAAAATTTATTTCCTGTCCACCACTAAAAAGCGATCTGTTATATGGGACCCCGAAAATACCGTTTTAAAAAAACACTTGTTTATCGGAAATAGTAAAAGTTTAATTTGGGGTTTGACCTTGTACAATAATAATTTAAAGAACTGGCAGACACGGAAACGAGATGGTCACGGTACGGCGATCGGAAGAAGACTGGTGCCCCGCGGGTGCGGGAGGCAATACCGCCTTTAAAATGATGACATGATAATTAAGAGAAAACCCTAGTAATCAATTATTATTGATTACTAAGAGTTTCCTCTAGCATTGGGAAATCGTAACAGCCCCCCGATTTAGAGTAAACTACACCTTTTAAAGTGAAGTTTAAGTTAAATAAACGTGAGTCAGCCGATTCGAAGAGAGGGCCCCGTGTTTATGTTTGAGGGTTGAATGTCATCTAATTCAATGTCATTATTTTCAGGACTTCTAGTTTCTTTAGATTTCATTAGTCTCTTGTGTATGCCAGTTTTATACACCTTATATATAATAAAGAACACAATAGAAATTATAATTACAATGGTAATACCTGAATAGTATTTTTGATATAAAACAATATGTGGTTTTTCAATTATATCGTTAAGGCTTTTCAGGATTTCAGGATTATCATAAGCTAAGGAATCTAAGTTAACATTCTTAAGATTAACTACAGGTAAGTTTGATACAATATTATTATACGCTACAATATTACAACATGAATCATTTAAAATATTAAAATTAGAAACAATAGTTTTCAACTGAACCTTACGATTTTCATGCGGAGTTAAACGAGTGTCCTTGCAATAGGCAACACATTCAGAAGGTAAGTACAATATACCATTTCCACTAAATTCTATTTCAGTGGATTGGGAGTTATTACATTCAATACTTATTTTAGTTTTTTCTGTCATTACATATAACCACCTATTATGGCGTAGTGGCTGCCAGATGCTAATGTGACCATGAATAAATTTGGTTTCACAAATCGAAGGAATTGAGGTAAGTACCTTTGTAATAATTTCCGTTTCACAGGAAGGCGTCGCAGAAGAGGAGTACAATATTGATGTTTCACAAAGGTAATGGTAATTATTAATTATTTTACAATAGTCGAAGTTATCTAATTTGCAGTACATTGACCTATCTCTGCTTATACCAATATATTTGGATGATGGAATGATGGTCGAGTATGACTCTGGATTATTTTTATCATGAGGAACCGGTGAAGGTAAATTATGATATATATTTAATTGTATAGGGTTAATGAGAGGAATTTTAACAGTAAATACCACTTTTTCTTTACTAAAGTAACTAGATATTTCCGATATATTTAAAATAGTATGCATATTGTCGAGTTTTAAAGGAACTGGAAATTGTTTAGATTCGGGTAAGAATCTGTAATTATCGATTAATTCGGTGTAAAGTTCTTTAGGTGTTAGGATAGTGGGGTACAAGACATTAGATTTGCTAAACATGATAGAGTTAATTAAGTCTTCGAGTTTGAAGGACAAGGCTAGGAGACTATTTTCTATCATGGAAGTTATTTCCAGCATGCGAGACCTAATACTTAATTCTCTTGAAGCATGAGTCAGAATTGGAATATCTTGGGACAATCCATCAATTGCATTTTTCAGATGCTTTTCATTTAGATCAATTATGGACAGAGTTTCATTGAAAGATCTAAGGGAAGAAGTAGTGACTAATATATTTTCTTTCATTAGAAGAGCTAGTTTCTTTTGGTCTGTTTCTACTTCTCTAATGGCATTGTCGTATCGGATGGCATCGTCTTCATCCATTGCGCCGAATAGTTTCTTTGATAAAGTGCCTACGAATCCTAGAAGTGCAGACCTTCTCGACTGACGAGATGTTAGGTGAAAGATAGCCTCATTATCATGGGCTATGTCATTATAACGAGTGTTCAATGGTTCAAAGAGATTTGTACATTCCAAATAATCAAAGACTTTACCATTGTCACATACTTGCTTGGATTTATCGAGAATAAGACGAAGGTTTAGAATATGTGGATTAATAAAGGATACATCATAAGGAATAACTATACTAAGGTGACTATCAAATAAACTTAAGGAACCTAAAGGGTCGAAGTAGATGCCAGGACAGTTCGTCAAGGACGTAATGAACTTCTGACCCAGCGCAGAATTACTGTAATAGAATATAATTAAAATTAGTATTAAGTATATAACTAGGACTACGTTATAGATCTAGGAGCTAGTTTGACTTCGTCATAGTGATGTGTCACATGACGTCTATTTATGAGTAAAGTTAAAGTACTTCTGCCATTGATCTTTATTACTTTATACGGGCCTTTCCAAATTGGCGAAAGGGCCTTACGCAGACGTACATGATTTTTGAGATACACGTAATCTCCGACTTTATACTGAACAGGTCGCGAATGGTTGTCATAATACTGTTTAGATCTTTCTTTAGATCGTTGTATGTTTTCGATGGCTTTTTCGCGTGAGAGTTTTAGGCGATGATGCAGGGACTTCAGATATTCTGGATATGTAAGGTCTGATTGTAATTCATAGACGGAGTCCGGGATAAAAGGCTTTTGACCGAAGAGAAGCTCGTATGGTGTAAAGTTAGTAGTGGAATGAGTAGAAGTGTTATATGCCAACATAGCAGTATAGACATATTTATGCCAATCAGAATGATTTTCATTGACATAAGATTTAAGGTATTCCTTGAGTGTGGAGTGACTGCGTTCAAGCGCACCTTGAGTTTGAGGATGGTATGGGGAAGACCAGATTTGTTTAATTTTCAAGAAGTTGCAGGTTCTTTTAAATAAATCTGCGGTGAAGTTTGTGCCTTGGTCAGTTAAAATAGACTTCGGGATGCCGAAAACAGAAATAAAGTGCACCAGACACTCACATGTTTCTTCTGCAGTCGCATTAGTGATAGGGTAAGCAAGGGAATATTTGGTGAGGTCATCCTGTAATGTAACAATGAACTTGAGCTTAGTAACGCCAGCTTCCGGAAGAGGACCCACAAGGTCGAGGCTGAGTCGTTCAAATGGCTTAGTGGAAGTGGTAGTTATTTGCATCGGTGATTTATTAATTTGTCTTAGGGCTTTATTACTTTGGCATTGGGAGCAATTTTTTACATATGTTTCGATATCTGACCGCATGTTTTTCCAGAAATACCTTTCTTTTATTCTGTGAAACATTCGCGTATATCCTAAATGTCCGGCAATAGGAATGTCATGGTTTTCGCGTAGTATTTTAGGTATCTCTGAGGGTGTAGGGTAAATAATAGTATTATGATAAATATAAATTGATACTTGAGTATTGTTAAAGATATAGCAGAACATGTTGTATATTTTTGCCCAGATGTGTTTGTCGAAAGGATTTTGGAAATCAGTAATGGCTAAGTTTAGGTTGGGGTCAGTAGGATTATGTAATAAGTCGAATCGAAGATTTAGTATACTTTTATAAATGTCTTCATAAGAACTGTTATGAAAGTGGTATACTTTAGTGAATAGGAAATATATTAATTTTCCTTTATGATCGAAAGAGATAGAAGAGTAGAGAGTTCTTTCCCTATCTAATAGTTCCTTGGAGTTTTCAAGGTTGCTCAAGATTTCTTCTACGTGAGGATTGGATTCATCGAGATCAATGGAAGTAGGTATGACAATGATTTTGCAGTTAGTTTTCAGGATGCTTTCGTTGTGTTCTATGATTTTAGCATTACTATTAAAGTCTTTGTTGCTCATTGTTTTCAGGAATTTGCTATAATTATCGTCACGAAGGGGATTTGTTGTGCGATTCGGGGAATTGTTAGATGAAGTAGAAGGATCATCGATTTCTGGTGGTGAATCATTGTTTTCTAAAAGGTCTACTGAAGGTAATTTATCGTCAAAGTCTAGGGAACCAGGAGGTAGTTGGATATCAAGATCCTCGAGAGTTAGAGGGCTGAATGGAGGTGATGAAGCATCTGCGTTTTGGTTAGAAGTAGATGGAATAGGATCACAGTCTGATGGTTGAATTGGATTTACAGGATATCGGGATAAGGCGTCAGCAGCGGCATTAAGTTTCCCTTTCTGATAATCAATTTCGTAATCGTACTCCATTAGTTTCAGGCGCCACCTCTGTAATTTACTACTAGGATCTTTATGATTAAACAACCACTTTAATGGCCTATGATCAGTAATGATCAGGAATTTTCGTCCATAGAGATATGGGCGAAATGTTTTACAACCGAACAAAATAGCAAGGAGTTCTTTTTCAGTGGTATTGTAATTAGATTCACTCTTGTTGAGGGTCCGAGAGGCATAGGCTATTGGCCTATCTTTACCAACTGGACTGGACCTTGACTAAGTACAGCACCGATGGCATAATTAGAAGCATCACACGTTAAAATAAAAGGGGCAGAGAAATCTGGATAAATGAGGATGGGAGCAGAGGTAAGTTTGTGCTTAAGTTCGTCAAAGGCGACTTGTTGTTGGTTTTCCCAAAGGAAGGGAACATCCTTTTTTAAAAGTTGAGTTAGAGGTTTTGCAATTTTCGAGAAGTTAGCAATGAAACGGCGATAGTAAGATACAAGTCCGAGGAAGGACTTAATGTCCTTCGGAGATTTGGGAGTAGGAAATTGGGTTACTGCTCTTATCTTTTCAGGGTTAGGTTTTACACCATCTTTAGTTATTTGATGGCCAAGATATGCGACTTCACGTCGGAGAAACTCGCACTTGTCGGGTTGAAGTTTTAGATTGTAATCTCTAAGCCTTTGGAATACTGATGAAAGATTATCGATGTGAGAATTCAAATCATGAGAATATATTACTATGTCATCAAGATATACAAAACACCGTATACCTTGGAGGCCTGTGAGGGCTGTATTCATTAATCGTTGGAAAGTAGCGGGTGCATTTTTTAAGCCAAATGGCATTCTTGTAAATTGGTAATGTCCTTGAGGTACACTAAACGCTGTTTTAGAAGCGTCTTCTTCATTAATTAAGATCTGATGGAATCCAGATGCGAGGTCAAGGGTCGAGAAGTATTTACTCTGACCCAACTGATCTAAAATTTCGGATATCTGCGGTATGGGGTAGCTGTCACCAATGGTGACATCATTAAGTTTTCGGTAGTCGATAACTATACGCCATTTTTGTTGTCCGGATGCATCAATCTTTTTTGGGACAATCCAAATTGGAGAAGACCATGGAGACTCTGAATGTTTTATGATTCCTTGGTCGAGCATTTGGTCAATTTGTTTATTGACTTCTTGTTTATGTACCTCTGGGAACCGATATGATTTTACATTAATTGGATTTTGATCGCTCGTCTTTATGTTATGCTTAAGTGCATTCGTGTGAGACAGTTTATCACCGGGGATAAAGAATATATCTGAGTATTCAGAACAAACATCGTGAAGAGCATTTGCTTCTTCAGGATTGAGGTGAGAGATTCTAAGGAGGTTTAATACTTCTTGTGTTCGGATGTAAGAGTTGGTATTTTTGAGATGGCAAACTGTATGAGCGTCTACTGTATCAATAGGATTGATTAAAGAACTTATGGGAATTAGTGTGATATCTAGATTTGACTTTAAGGTTATAGAAGTTTCAGAAGTATTTATTACTGATAAATTAATTCTTTTGTTTTCTTTGACTGCAACTAAGCAATTAGCAATTAGTAAATCTTCATGATAGCATTGATCTAGTACGAGCCCTTCTTTCACCTCAGGGTTGGAGACGGAGCATTCTATGACAGTTTCAGACCTGGGAGGAATTATTTAGGTTGGTTCATTGAAATGTAATTTTATTTCGTATTTACCTATTTTCAAGGTTTCGCGAGTGTAGTCAATTGTGCAGCCAAAGGCGATTAGCATATCAGTGCCAATTATACCATCATAAGGTAAGTGGATTCGGGGTATTATGTGGAATCTATGCGTGATACTATTTTTATCATCTACTTTTAATTTCAGCTGAAAATGACCCATGGTTGGTGAAGCTTGATCAATGGGATCAATGCCTTTCAAAAAGATTATTTCTGTTGAGATATCAACTGGTATTTGTATAGAAGATCGTTTCAGTAGGCTTACAGTTGCGCCAGAATCTACGAGAAGAGATAAGGTAGTATCTGACACTGAGGAATAGACAAGGATGTGAGGTAAGCGTTTCTTAAATGGACCAATATTAATTTCATAGATTTTTGTTTCAGGTATTGGAGGATCTGATTTATGTTCGGCGGGAGCAGAGGATACAGCGGGAGCAGAGGATTCAACGGAAGCAGAGGATACAGCGGGAGCAGAGGATTCAACGGGAGCAGAGGATACAGCGGGAGCAGAGGATTCAACGGGAGCAGAGGATACAGCGGAGGCAGAGGATACAGCAGATGCAGAGGATGTAGGGGATACAGTGGATGTAGGAGACACAGTGGATGCAGAGGATGTAGCGTTGAGGTTTATTCGGGAGTCCCTACCTTTAGGGGATACAGAGGATACAGTGTTGCGATTTATTCGCGAGTCCCTATTTTTAGGAGATACAGAGGATTCAGAGGATACAGTGGTGCGATTTATTCGCGAGTCCCTATTTTTAGGGGATACAGAGGATACAGAGGATACAGTGTTGCGATTTATTCGCGAGTCCCTATTTATAGGGGATACAGAGGATACAGAGGATACAGTGTTGCGATTTATTCGCGAGTCCCTATTAATAGGGGATACAGAGGATACAGCGGATATAGTATTGGTGTCTTTGATATAGCATTGTTTGGTAATTTGAAGTGTGGGTCTCACGAGACACCGCCGTGAGCCCTTTATTCGTTTAAATCGTCGTTTGATTTAACCTGAGTATTTTCCATATAGTCATAGCCTTCGTCATTATTTACCATGTGAATTTGACCTTGATTATTTTGGTAACGCCTTGGAAATTGTCTTTGATTATTTTGGTCTCTGAAACGATTATTATTGAACTCTCGTTTTCTGCATTCTTCAATGGTGTGGCCAACATTTTTACAATACCGGCACACCGGAGGACCTGAAGTAGATGGTCTCTGATTATTGGGGTCATTTGGGTAACTTTGCTGTTGGTTTCGGTTTTGTTGGAATCGGCGTTGAGGCCAACGTCCTTGATTGGGTGAGTTAGTATTGGTTGCTGACGCTGAACGCTTAGAAATGGTCTGAATAATCTTTTCTTCGGACATAGCGAAGCCAATGGCTTCGTTTAATGTTTCAGGGTCACGGCATCTTACTACAGTCGACAATCTAGAGTTTAAGCCACTGATAAATGTATGCAATGCCAGGTCTTGCATTGCAGCGACACGGCCAGCCAGTTCGCCTTTCTTTTTTGTAGGGATTGAGATATTAATTTCAGTTAACAGTTTGGCTAGGCATGTTTCTACGCGTAGTGCGAACTGGTTAACATTTTCGCTGTTAGATTGACAGCAATCTTGGAGGTCCGAGAGTAGTGCAGCGTAATGTTTTTTCTCGCCGAATTGATTTTTTAGGAATTCCTCTAGCTGTTGCCAGGTTTCAAATTCTTTGATTGAGCACGCACTTTCAGCACGGCCTTCGAGTTGACTCAAAATGTATTTTAATACTATATTTTGCTGAAGCGATGATGCAAGGCTTATTGCATTTCTGCAATTATTTAAAAATGCATTCAGTTTTTCGCGGTTTCCGTCGAATTTATTTATAAATTTGCTAATGAAGTTCATGTCTATTTCCTTTGTGGACATGTCACTAGACTCGTCTTTAGGCATGGTAGACAAAACAAAAGATAGCGCGCAAGGTACGGAGAATTCGCGATAAGAAAGGAATGTTGCACTAGTCTCGGAGCTTCGGAACTTTATGATTAGGAATAGTACAAATGGACAATTTAATTAACTGAATTTTATATAGCACTTTAGAATTTGAAATAGTTTGGAATTATGGTGAAACTTGCAGTTTAAGACACTTGCACTATTTTCACAACACGGAAACGGTAGGTACTTACAGGAACACTGCGACTATGACTGCACCACGAATCATTTCGTAGCCAGGCGATATCACCCAAGGTGAGTGATAGGTGTTCGGAGTATGCCCACCAGGGCACGTGAGGGTCTGACTGATGAGACCAGCAGGATACGGCGTGAGGGTCTTATGAGACCAGCAGGATACAGCGTGAGGGTCTTATGAGACCAGCAGGATACAGCGTGAGGGTCTAGTGAGACCAGCAGGATACAGCGACACGGAGGTGAGATTGGATAGCACTTTTCACTGACACGATCACGACACGATTTGAGGCGTTCCGAGGATTTAATTTTTTAAAATCCCACCGCTGCCACCAATGTTATATGGGACCCCGAAAATACCGTTTTAAAAAAACACTTGTTTATCGGAAATAGTAAAAGTTTAATTTGGGGTTTGACCTTGTACAATAATAATTTAAAGAACTGGCAGACACGGAAACGAGATGGTCACGGTACGGCGATCGGAAGAAGACTGGTGCCCTAGCGATGGGCGAGTCGAGTTGTCTGATTCGAATAACTCGAATCAGAGTCTAAACGAGTTGATTCGAATCAGGTTCATTCGCAACTCGAATCAACTCGCATACCTTATCCTAACTCTCTGTGAAGTTGAACTGATAACGAACGCGAGTGCACGCGAGTCTGCGGTTCGCCAACTCGAAACCGTAACCGAACTCGACTCGACTCGACGAACTCGGCACACCTCGGGCGACCTCGGGTCGGTTCGCGAGCGCCGGCGGCGAGTGGAGACTCGAATCAAGATTAAAGAATATGAATACGGTGCACTCGACTCGACTCGCCGATCCGTTTGGCTGCTGCCGCGAAGCGGATCCCATCCGGTTGATGCGAGTCGAGTCAACTCGAGTTGCGATTCGAGTTAGCGGCCGAGTCAACTCGAGTTATCCGAGTTGGAAAAAATTCGACTCGTAACATCGCTATGGTGCCCCGCGGGTGCGGGAGGCAATACCGCCTTTAAAATGATGACATGATAATTAAGAGAAAACCCTAGTAATCAATTATTATTGATTACTAAGAGTTTCCTCTAGCATTGGGAAATCGTAACAGATCGTGTGGGTATAGCAACATCACAATTCAGTTCAACAACCTAGATAGGTAGCAGTTAGCACACAAATACATTTGGCAGTGCATGCACACACACAAGTGCATTGATTCTCACTGGGTTTATGATTTGGGAAATTTTTAGGACATGTTCAAATGAATGCTATTATTTTTTTATATTTTTCGACAATAATATTAAAATGCACTTTTGGTTTGATATCTAGATCTTAATTTTAAATTTTGGCTGGTCATTGAAAACTAACCCTGTATAGGGCAGTGGCCCACTAGACATAACACCCAGGCGCGGATACGGGGGGGGCAATGGGTGCAATTGCCCCCCCCCTGAACCTGACCAAATACGTCATTAGCCAAGCTTAAACTAGTTTGACGGAATTGAAACTAATTATTTTATTTGAGTATTAATATGTATATTGTCTTGGGCGTCGCCAAGAGGAGGCAGCTGGCCCTAGCCTAGAGGCTCAGGATTTTTAAAAGTTATAGCTTTTCCTGCCTGATGCCATAGAATGGTATTGTACGTAATAAATTGTAGCGTAAAATAGAATCACTCGAATTAAGATATTGTTTAAACCTGCGAAAAATAATTTATCAAAAAGGCTCCTTTTTTCTACCTCTGGATTGGCACTCCTATTGGATTTTTGCATGATCGACCTATACATAATAGACAGAACCTGAAATAAATTAGAAGCCCCTTGCCCCGAGGCCTTATATACAATTAGGTATACCTACTATAATTATCTGAGGCAAAGATGTAAAAAATTTCGAGCTCGCTTTGCTCGCTCTTGCAGGCTAGTTTTTCTTGAGTCTTAACTTTGTCTATAGGAGGCCCAGGTAACTCCAGTAGGTTGGTAGGAGAAGTGCTGAGCTCGATTCGCTCGCTCTACAGACTACTTTCTCTTGAATTTATCTAAAACTCGACCAAGTAACTCCGATCTTGCATAACATGGATTTCTGTAAAGTAACGCCTGATTCTTCCTTAGGATACGTAAAATCAAACAAAAATTGCCCCCCCTCCCCCTTAAGGAAATCCTGTATCCGCGCCTGATAACACCCGTCTGGTCGGAGGATCCTCCCTTCTCTACGGGGGATGAAGAGCTTTACAGCGGAAATGGCGGGAAACGACCCTTTAAAACCGATATTTGAAGATGTTATGGAAATTAGAAAATTCAGACAACATAAATACTATACCTTCAAACTGGCAGGTTCTCCATAATCACAGCTAGAGGAATCCTGTAACATAAAAACAAATTCAAATCTGTGCGCCTATTGCCATCAATCAGCCAGACTTTGTGGCTGCTACTGAAAGTTTTCAGTAGCAGCCACCCTGATAGAAAAACACAATAGCACTGTGCCTGACCCTGGAATCGAACCCAGGCCCTTATTCTCAGCAGTGACACTGGGGACAACTAGACTATGCTTATCTACACTAATATTATAAAGAGGAAAGATTTGTATTTTTGTGTGTATGTTTGTAATGAATAAACTCAAAAACTTCTGCGCCAATTTCCAAAATTCTTTCACCATTAGAAAGCCACGTCTTTACTGAGTAACATAGGCTATATTTTATCCCCGTAATCCCACGGGAACGGTAACTACGCGGATGAAACCGCGTGACGTCTGCTAGTACATAATATAAAGATGAACCGATGAAGAATATTGTTTGTTTGGTTGAGCATGCCAATCTCAAGAACTACTGGTTTGAATTGAAAAATCTTTTAGTGTTGGATAGCCCATTTATCAAGGAAGACTATAACATCACTTTATGGTAAATAGCAGTGAAGCATCAATGAAAAATGCTGCAAAAACGGAGACCATTTAATCCTTTTTCCCTCTCTCCGTTGTGACTCAGACGAAGTTGTGTGTGTCAGCTTTAGATAAACATACCTGTACTATCAAAGGCACGGCTCCAGCCCTAACCTTCCGTAGACCACTCTTAGTCTCGTACAAGTCTTCACACAGAAAATGTTCGGAGCACACCGCACTTCTTTCTTTTGGTTCCCAAGAGTCTTTACCGAGGGCCTTGAGCCATGCCTTGCGGAGTGACGACTCGTTGGGGAAGCTGAAATAAGATAAGGTAGTAATTAAATCAATAGGATGTTATAGGATAACGCTGCTGAAGTTCTAACACCATGTAAGTCAAAAATAGCAACTTTACGAAGAAACTGCATGAATATATTCATCATGATCATCATCATCAGCCTATAATGTTCCCACTGCTGGGACACGGCCTCCTCTCAATGAGAGGGGAATGGGCTATAATCCACCACGCGGGCCCAGTGCGGATTGGTAGATGTCACATGTCTTCGAATTTTTGGTTCTAGGACATGCCGGTTTCCTCACGATGTTTTCCTTCACCGTTTTGAGAGCAGTGATGATGAAATAAATTACGCAATGTAATGCGCCTGCCTGGGTTCGAACCCACGACCTACTGTTCGTAAGTCGGGGCCGCCACCACTGGGCCACCGCTGCTCATGAATATATTATAACAGTACAAAACCATTTTTCCATTTTTTAGGATTCCGTACCCAAAGGGTAAAAACGGAACCCTATTACTAAGACTTCGCTGTCTGTCCGTCTGTCTGTCACCAGGCTGTATCTCATGAACCGTGACAGCTAGACAGTTGAAATTTTCACAGATGATGTATTTCTGTTGCCGCTATAACAACAAATACTAAATAAAGTCAATGGTACGGAACCCTTCGTGTGCGAGTCCGACTCGCACTTGGCCGGTTTTTAAGTTATCTTTACTTCAAGTTAGATAGAGACGTTGATTGTTTCTGATTCAAAATCAAAATCAAAGCATTTATTTCAAGTAGGCCAGTTCCAGGCACTTTTGAATTGTCGAAACAAAGATGAAAATTAAATGTAGCTACAGTCCCGTCACAAGACATAAAAACTGTGAAAGGACTGTAGTTGCCCATTCCCTAGCGTAGATCTCTATGGAGAAGAACGGGCAAGAAACTCCATGGACACTCTTTTAAATCAAAATGTTGTTACAAAATCTTGGTTACATCATTCATGTTAAGATGGTATATATATAGATTGGCTACACAATGCGTCTTCCGATTCTCTAGCAAATGGCAACAAAATTTCAAAAGTGCCAAAAATTTACTTGAGTGGTGTTAGAACTTCAACAATGGTATACTTTAACGATAATGAACTTAAAAACTATTTAGACACATGATCCTAATAGACCTATAAGATAGCAAAATATCAAGTTACAGTACAGTTACAGTAGTAGTTAGTTGTGTTTTGATGAATCAAAACAGCAAATCCTTAGCAAATCCTTGCAAATTGGCAAGAAGAAGCACACCATTGTGAGAAGTGCAAGGAATGGGGGAGGCTATTGCTCAGGAGTGGGACATCATCATCAGCCTATTAATGTTCCCACTGCTGGGACAAAGGCCTCCTCTCTATGAGAGGGAATAGCTTTAATCCACCACGCGGGCCCAGTGCCGATTGGTAGATGTCACATGTCTTCGAATTTTTTGGTTCTAGGACATGCCGGTTTCCTCACGATGTTTTCCTTCACTGTTTTGTATAATTTCTTTCATCACCACTGTGATGAAATAAATTACACAAAGTAATGCTCCTGTCTGGGTTTAAACCCACGACTTACTGTTCGTAGGTCGGGGCCGCCACCACTGCTCTCAGGAGTTGGACAATACGGGCTAACTAAAAAAAAACATGGCTTCAAGAAAATTCCAAGCATCGCTGTTAACTGAAGACTGCTGTTATTGCAGGGTTGTATGGAAATGCTTAGCTTCTGGTAAAAGCCAGTCCAGTAGTCATCTATGATGTATTAAGTTGTTTATTTTTTTAGTTTTAATTCTGCTATTAAGGTCCAGGCCTGGATGCATGATGGATTACTTTTAATGACATGGATTTCCATAGAGTATAAACAACTGGTTTTCTATCATAATTCATAATATTAATCAGTACAATGAATTGCTGATAAAAATAACTGAGTACAGTAAAACACTGCAGTTTCTTTTAGATTTAGCAGTAGTGGGCTATAAAATAGTTGAAAATAACATAGCTTCGACAGAAAATAGTTGATATTATTCAAATATTTACGTAAATTATCATTTTTGTGACTAAAATGCGCGTAGGCGAAACGCAGTACCAAGAGTAAAAAAAATAGCTTAGACTTACACATGGAACGTGATTCCCTGTGATTTGGATATGTGTCTTGAATCATTCTTGCAGCTCGGCACACAGCACCTCATATTCTATTTATATTTATCACAATAAACAAAAATAATATGCGTCTGAAATCACAAAACAAGGTTGCAGTTCCAGACATCATTTTTTCCGTGTAAAACACATTTCTATATAAAGTTTTAGGAAAAACATTTATAGTTTGTAATAAAGAACCGCACTAGGCAGTAGATTTTTGTTTATTTGAAAAGGATTAGATAATATTTAAGAAAAAATCGTAAAGTAATTTGACTGTCATAATGCTAGCCGACACATAGCCATTTAACAAACTAAGATGTCACCGTCACTAGGACATACATATCAGTTATACTCTTCACACTCGCTAAAGTTTGCGCTTTGAAGAAAGAGAGAAAACACTCCAGTTGTCAACCAAGGCCCTTATAAATTTAGGAGCGTTACAATAACAATGTAAGTAAACATAACTATACATCGATGTTTTCACTCACTTGCACTTAAGTTAGCAAAGTAATGCAAGAAAGAGACGGCGATCGCAAAGCTTTAGTAGCTTTATAGAGTTGGCCTTGTAAAATAATACTAAGCATTTGACCTTCACAACAATCTATTGAGCCCTAGTTTACATGTTTGCTGAGTTAGGTTGCAAACATTTCCCTGGAATAACAGGATTAAAATCGTATTTATTTATAGGGAACGTGCAGGAACTATAGGTGGCAGCACTAATCGACAAAAGAGACACTATGCGGACAGAAAAGGAAACTTATCACTTCCTTCTCATCGTGCTATCAATGAGAGGTTTTCCTTTTGAGGTTTTAAAAAAAAACTTAGTTTCCAAGAACTCTATAGATGGCGTTGAACTTACTATGATAGTTGGTGCCAAAGCCAAAACGCTTGAAAAAAAAAACATTGTGTCCCGTCACATACTCTCGTTGATTGACACTTTCATTTGCTTAACCTTCCGAATATAACCTACATTTCTCGCGCTTTGTTAAAATCAGTTTTTTTAGGTTCCGTTCCTTGTATTATCATACTTACTCCTAGCGCCATCTATCCAGCGACAAGGGAACAGCTAAAAAGAAAATCCCTCATTGACATAAACAAAATTGTCTCTTCAATTAAATTATTATTGAATATGCTAAAAGGTATAAAATATGAGTTCCGGTCTATCAATAACGATCGTCAGCGTAATATAAATGTTTAATAATGTGAATTTTATGTCTTTCGTTTACTTTCTGATGAAAATTGTGGTGTATGAAGACATGGTGGCTGGCATAACTAAAATAGCTTTCTTATTTTCAACACATGTTATAATGGAAGGGAATCCTTTATCAGCGAGAACAGTATCTCCAGGCTCTAATAAATCAATTAGTTCACAATCATTTGATGAAGCAATCAATAAAATGCAGTCCGTAGCATTTAGATACAAAACTTAAAAAACCAAAGGAGTGCAGCCAACTAAAAACATTATTGTGGGTATAACCATGTTTAAATTCTGAGTACATGAGTCTTTGATTAACTGTTGAGGGATATTCGGTGTGAACTTTAGTGCAGTCTAGTAGAACACGTCTATGGTGAAGTATAAATGGTTCTGGTATGTTTGCATGGACGGTTGATTTTGAGGGCCTGTTCAATGCAGAGTGTAACAAAAACAAGTTGTTTTCAAATATTTTTCTTTACTGCGTTTATCCATTTTTTGCGTTTTTCACCAAAACATGGTATGATAGTAGTATTCTTTGGAAAGTAATAGAATTGTACGCTAATTGCTTTATTTTCATTTTTGTGGATGTATTGGTACCTACATCCAGAAATGCAACAATGCATTATGATTAGTTAATTAATTTTCACTATAAAATTAATTCTGTTTACTTGTTAGAAAAGTCAATGTCAAGCATTAATAGAGCACAAGATTTGGATTGGCGACGCCAGTTGGCAGCACCGTCGTTGTGCACGTTCCCTATAGCTCGTGTCACATTTTTACCATGTGAACCTAGCTTAGATAAAATAATAAAATATGCAGCTTGGACTCCTAGCCATAGAGGAATAACCTATGGAAAATCCAAGGTGCGAATTATCAAACAAATCTTTCTTTAAATTCTATTTTTTTTTTTTTTTTTTGAGAGATTTTCTTTTTCAACTCTTCCCTAGTCGCTGGATAGATGGCGCTGAACTTGGTAAATTACTGCAAGGAACGGAACGTCACATTCACTTGGATGTAATGGTTATATTCGGAGCATAAGCAAACGAAAGTGTCAGTCAACGAGCGTATGTGACGTGACGTTATGTTTTTTTTCAAGCGTTTTGGCTTTGGCACCTAGTAACGTAGTCAGTTCAACGCCATCTACAGAGTTCTTGGAAACTAGTTTTTTTTTAAAAACCTACTCAAAAAGAAAACCTCTCATTTAAATGCCTTAAGATTTTTTTGTGTATATTTGGTGGGTCTGAGAATAGGTCCTAGAAAACACTACGGTACCAAGTAACTGATGACTAAAGTAAAAACGTTTATTTAATCATTCGGTCATTCCCATTGTCCTATTCGTATGCTAAACACATATTGTAAGTTCATGTAAGTACTGCGATTGAGCTAACAACGTGTTTACGGCACAAAACGACTGGCGAATGAACTGGTTTTTATAACGTGTATAGTCGAAATAGTCGTAGCTTGTAGACTTTGGCAGAAGGGTGAGCCAAGTTATGCCGTCTCTATAGTTTATTCCTCTATGTGTGGGCAAGATGTCACAAAATCGTTTTAATTTTAAGGTGGATGCTCAAGGGTAGCCCGCGAAATTCAAATTTTCTTACTTTTTTTGCAATTTGCAGGCCAGTGCTAG
Organism: Xestia xanthographa; assembly: GCA_905147715.2. Classification (NCBI taxonomy): domain Eukaryota; kingdom Metazoa; phylum Arthropoda; class Insecta; order Lepidoptera; family Noctuidae; genus Xestia; species Xestia xanthographa. The sequence continues at coordinate 23,456,356 of LR990654.1, forward strand.
GTTGTATGTTGATTAAAATATTGTTTGCGACTGTAAGACGTATGTAGTCAAGACAACCCTCCAAGTTCATAAAGGTGCAAGAATGATTTTGACCCTGGAAAAGTAATTTTTGCACCTTTATGAACTTTGAGGGTTGTATTGGTGATTTTGATGAAAATAATTCTGTAACTACATACGTCTTACAGTCGCAAACAAAATTTTAATCAACATACAACCTAGCACTGGCCTGCAAATTGCAAAAAACGTAAGAAAATTTGAATTTCGCGGGCTACCCTTGAGCATCCACCTTAAAGATGGGAAATCAGTCCCGCAGCCCCGGCAGCATGCATCAGCCTCGAGTATAATAATAATACGGGAGATCGGCCTACTACAATAGGGCATAACATTTCTGGAAGATAGAAGTGAACGCACACTTATCCGCGCCGAATGAAAGAAACATTTAAATATTCTACTCATCCGTAATAATAAAGTTATCTATTCGTCCGTTTCGACGCAAATAAATGTGCGAGTTTATAAAGGATTTCATGCAAAGTAATTCTATAATTCGATTATTCAAATATTTAGTGGGATTAAGGAAAAAAAAATGGGAAAATGGCAGGATGATAATGATAATAATAAATATCGCTGGACATTAACACACAGCGCCATCTAGTGCCACACTAAGCAACGAGGCTTGTGTCGTGGACACCAGATAGTTGATATACTACATAGATACTTTGTTTGTAAATACATACTTACTAAACTTATAAACATCCATGACTCGGAAACAAATGTCCATGCTCATCACACAAACACTAGCTCCAACCGGGATTCGACCCGGGACCCTAAAGCGGCTGCCACACATTCGACAAGTGGCATGGGAAGTAGCGAGGAAAGGAGGCAGAGGAGGCAGAGACATAGTGTGGCAACATTATTCGTCATGCCGGACGTCATGCTCCTCGTCGTGCCCACCGCTCCCTATTTTGTCGGTTTTTGTGCGCGAGTCAAAACCGGTAATACGAGCGCGAGTGGCTGGTACTCACGTACTACGTACATAATCGCGCGGTCGCAGTCATGTGATCCACCATCTCCGTTGGCGAGGACGACGACGATGAAATACGTATATATCTTTTGATATAATTAGCTATACTAAAAATGCATAACGCGGACGCTGTCACAGTTTCATCGGCCATGGTTTCGTGCATTATCATACTAACTCCTAGCGCCATCTATCCAGCGACTAGGGAAGAGCTAAAAAGAAAATCCCTCATTGCGCGAGTAGAGCAGTGTGTGGGCAGAGAGGGCAACATCGTGGCAAATCGCGGCAGCCCGAGGAGCAATGAAGTTGCTCAAGAATTTGTAAATTTCTTTACCAGTATCCCACTTAAAACTACAGAAACCTTAAATTCCTCTCCCTTGCTCTCTATTGATTTATTGAAAGCGAACGTTTCAGCCTGTCCAAATGAATTTAAATTTCAGCATATAAACCCCATAACAGTCATAAAAGGTTTTAAGCAAATCAAGGTCAAATTAACGGAAGATCTATGGGGTATGTCTATCAAAGCTTGTACCTCAATTATTGAGACTGTAGCGCCGTATTTAGCCTCAATATTTAATTTGTGCGTGGATCAAGGGGTCTTCCCGGATCTAATGAAATTCAGTAAGGTAATACCGCTTTTTAAATCCGGGGACAGTAAAGACACCAATAACTATAGGCCCGTATCCGTGTTGCCGGTTTTCAGCAAGGTGTTTGAAAAGATAATGCTCAATCAAATGCTTAACCATTTTAACACTAATAAAATATTACACGAGCAACAGTATGGTTTCACCAAAGGACGTTGTACAACTGACGCCGGTGTCACTTTATTAAAACACATATTTACTGCGTGGGAAGAGGCACAAGATGCCATAGGAATCTTTTGTGACCTTTCGAAGGCATTTGATTGCGTAAATCACGAAACCCTGATCTTGAAACTTCAGCATTACGGTTTAGGTAAACTTGCGCTCAGTTTAATAAAATCGTATTTGAATGATAGACAGCAGCAGGTACAAATAAATGGAGTAAACTCAATGGGTTTAAAAGTAAAAATGGGTGTACCACAAGGTTCGATATTGGGTCCCTTCCTCTTTTTAGTATATATTAATGACCTACCCCATCTATTTAACAACCATCCGCATATGGTGTTGTTTGCTGACGATACTTCTTTAATATTTAAAATAAACAGACGTGCCACTAATCTTGATGACGTAAATAACGCCCTACTGCAGGTCCACGATTGGTTTACCGCTAATAATTTAGTACTAAATGGGAAAAAAACTAAATGCATTAGATTTGCTCTACCAAATGTCAAAAGTAGTGATTGTGACATAATATTGAATCAAGAGAAACTAGAATTTGTCGATAAAACGGTTTTCTTGGGAATCACGCTCGACTCAAGGTTACAATGGGGTCCTCATCTAACATCTCTTGCAGGACGGCTAAGCTCAGCAGCATATGCTGTTAGAAAAATCCGTCAATTTACTGATGTTGATACCGCGAGGCTGGTCTATTTTAGTTATTTTCATAGTATTATGTCATACGGTATTTTACTATGGGGACGGGCTGCAGACATCGAGTCTATATTTATTCTGCAGAAAAGAGCCATCAGAGCCATTTATGAATTACGTAGACGCGATTCTCTAAGAGAACTGTTTAAGGAAATTAATATCATGACAGTACCTTGTCAATACATCTATGAAAACATCATGTACGTTAGAAAAAATCGGCATTTATTCAGTAAGAGAGGGGACAGACACCACTATAACACTAGAAATAGGGACCAACTAGTTCAGCCAGGTTTCAGGCTTGCTAAAGTGGATTCATCTTTCATGGGGTACTGTTTGAAATGTTACAATAAAATACCTCCCCATATTCTTCAACTGAATGAGACGAAATTTAAATCTTGTATAAAACGCACACTATGTAGGCAAGCATATTATAAGTTGGGGGATTACATTGATGATAAAAATGCTTGGCTAAATGCTGGTCCTGCTCCACAACCATAGGTGGGGGGGAGGGGGGCAAACTAATTGTTTGTACTGGACGGGCATTATTTGAGTCCATCGACACGTAAAGAAGAAGATGAAGAATTGATTCCCATGTTAATGTATTGTGGAAGCTGCAGAAGATTGTAAAAATATACTTGCATTGTATAGAGTCCAGTTCTTAGTATTATATAATTGCATAGCACATGTGTGAGTACTTTGTACTGTTCAGCCACCATTTACATTTATTTATCTTTCATTGACTTGAATATGCCTTGGTGACTGAGAGAATGTCATGCTCACTTAAATGTCTCGCTGATGGTGGCGGGTGTGTCGGGTCATTTAGTTCCCTTCAATATGGTTGAGTTGAATGGCGCCGGTACATGCGTCATGTCTGTGAACGGGCGCTGTCAGTTGGGACTGGTCATCTCTTAGCTGCCAAGGTTCATTTTAATTACTTTATTCATACATTTTTAATCTAATCTTTCACTCTGGATGCTCTTAGTGTGCACGTCTTTCTACATCGTTCTCACATTTATGTATAATCTCAAAATTAATGATGTAACCAAGATTTTGTAACAATATTTTGATTTTAAAAGAGTGTCCATGGAGTTTCTTGCCCATTCTTCTCCATAGAGATCTACGCTAGGGAATGGGCAACTACAGTACTTTCTCAAGTTATTATGCCTTGTGACTGGGACTGTAGCTTTGATTTTCTTTTTTGTATTTTTGACTTTCAAAAGTGCCGTAATGGTCTAATTGAAATAAATGCTTTGAGTTTGAGTTTGAGTTTGAGCATAGCGATGAGCAGCGCAAGGAGCATAGTGTGGCGGGCGCATAAGAACGTAAGGCAGCCTCACCACCGCTGCGCCATTCGAGTCGCCAAAATGAATGATCAATTTCATAATGTTTGAAACAATAGTAGATTTCCGCGGACCTTTGGCCCCAATTCTAATCGAAGTAGAAGCCAGAGTATTTGTACCTACTTAGTACTTTTTAAAGAAAGCATTGGTTGTGCATTGGTGTCGATTCTGTTGTGCACAAACTAATGTAACGCTCCAGTATACATTGATGGTCGCCATGTGTACATGGTACAGCCATGTATAGCCATGCCAAGCCATGCTAAGCCAAGCCATGCCATCGCCATTAGAAGCCAGTTGTCAAAGCGAGCCAATAAGAGTGAACTGGAGTGAACGGCGGGAAAACGAGACATTCCGGACATTCAGCTGTCAAACGAAAAAGAAAATAACTCTCCAATTTTTTTTTAAATAAATAATTGTGATTAACAGAAAAAGAGTATTACTGCTACCCGTTTCACTAAACTTAATTTCCTCTGTTCGCAAGAGTCCAACTTTCTCAGGAGTCCAACTTTTATAACATCCATACAAGTCTTCGCATGAGTCCAACTTTTATTTTGTATGTACTTTTATTAGCACTATTCCAACAGGTAAAGTTGGACAGAAAATCATTGTAGTTTTTAAAGATTGAAACTATACAAGAATTTTAATTTTTATAAGTAATTAATTTATAAGCCAGACTTCAGAAGGCACAAACGCTTTACACAAATGAGAGCCTCAAAGGCTATTATTATTATTATTATTACTAAAAAGCAGTACGAGAACAGGATGGCTATAGCTATGAACTAAGTTAGAATGTCAAACTAGTTTATGCCTTGCGCTTCACCGTGTTTTTAGCATAGTAGTCGACATGTTCTTACGTGCACACTCTTCATTTGTATGGAATAGTTCCAACTAAATTTGACAGCTCTAAATTACGCCCGTCTCTTTCTCGTTTTATTAGAGAGAAACAGATAGCAATAGCCTAAATTAAGTCAATTAAGTTTAGTTTGTGCACAACGAATCGACACCACTATGTTGGTTGTGTCGAGTGGGTGATCATCTTATAAAATATGAACAAACAATACGAATAAATAATTTATTTACCTTACAAGTTACCATAACGTTACAAAATTTCACCTAAGACGTTAACCAAATATATTAACTTATAACTTCGATTGTCTAAACGTTACAAATTCCTACATCACAAAATTGTTTTAAATACATAACTCAGAACCGGGAGTTACTTGTAGTATTAGTAACTTCCGTAGGCACCAGTGTAGTCTACTGCGGTTGGAGTACTTCGGCCCCTACAGCGACGGCTTTGAGTATCACCTCCCTCGCTTCAGCGAGCGCTACCAGGCGGTCATACTGCTTCTTTTTCATTTCTTCACTACCATTGAACGACTGGTAGCAAGGCACATGGAATGGGCTTACACTAATACCCTGATTTGTAACCGTACTCACCCGATCTTGGGGCCTCCTGTTATCATTTTCTTTCTTTTTAAAGTACTTTTTATTGCCATCCCGATCTATAGCCACTATTCCTTTATCAGAAGGCGTAGCGTGTTTACATTCTGTGCTCTGAATGTAAGAGCGTTTTTGAGAAGTGCCTGGTTTTCCTTTTGACCGCGGAACAGTTGAAGGCTCCGGAAAGTGAACATTTTCTCCACGGGCTTTCAAGTCTTTTAATTTTGAATATAGTAACTTCCTATCGTGTCCATGACCCATGATTCCCATTTTGGATAGCTGTTTCGGAGTTATACTGCCGAAGCAACTCCAAGTTTCATCCGGCTTGACCTTTCGGCCACCGCCACCACCGGTTTTCTTCAAGGGCCTGAGCTTCTTTGTCGGCGGACTTCTTGGCTTAGCGTAGTTCTTCCACTTTCCTTGTTCAACATATCCATCAACTCCAATAACCAACCATTGACCGTTCATGGCTTGGAATTTACCAGATTCACCATCGACCTGTTCATCATTAGGTCCTAGGAAGTTGTGCGGGGCCCATCTCCCGTCAGGTCCTATAAACCCGTCCACGTTAATCTCTAGCCATTTATGGTCTGCGCTCCAAAATCCTCCCAAATCGCTGCATTCTTGTTTACCATCAGGACCTATAAAGAATCTTGGCACCGGATTGCCTAACCTATCTACAAGTTTTACTTTGTAGTCCAAGTATGAATATTGACTTGCATTGTCTGTGGTTATTAGTTTCTTTGCTTTGAACGATGGATCAAACCTAGCTGTAGGGGGGGTAAATTCAACAATCCATTCATCAGAGTCAGTGTCAGATTCTGACAAACTCTTGTCTTCCTCACATGAGCAGGAGTGATCCAGGTCTACGTCATCAGGACCAGGGAGTGCTGGGAGACAGGTACAATCGGGTTTCTCAGCATCGGGCAGCAAATTAAGCGCTTGTTGATATGTCTTCACGCAGACCTCCTGGCACATATCTCTAAATGCTCTCTGAACGAAGTCGCGTTGAAGTCTCTCCAGCCGTCTTTTTGCTCGTTCTTTTTTTATCCTTCTTTGTAGGTTTTCTTCGGATGTCCTCCCGATCGTGTAAGTCACCACAGGCTTGTCTTCATACGGGTGTTGATTATAACTCCTCGTTTTTGCGAAAGTTCTCATGGTTTCCATAGTTACAGTATATTCACCATCTTTTTTATGCACGATAAGTAAAGGCCGCTTTAGCGGTCTCTTTGGCTTTCCGGCAACTTTCTTTCTCTTTTTCCCAAGCCCTTTTTCGGGATTCTTGGCAATCTTAAGTAATCTCAGCACATGCTTATTAACCGCACCAGGCTTATACGACGGACGGAACTATAAACAAAAAAATAAATAAAAATCTTCAATACTTCCAATGAAGCATGTTTTATAGAGTTTGGTACGTACCTTGATGCCAGGTACGTTCTCACAATTCCAGAGCCAACCCATGTTCTTGGGTATCGCACCTAAAGTGCCAACACAAGGCAGTGCGCAGCGACTGTGGCCAATTTCAGCCGCTATAAATAAAACGAGAAAATACGACAAATATGAGAATATGACAATAAATATTTAACAGACTTGGCACACGAGGTTCGCGACATGTGGAACGTTAACTCTGCTGTAATTATACCGATCGTCGTAACGGGCAGTGGCCATGGCCAAGAGCCTTGATAGATGTTCATCGAAGGCTCTCTTTAGGCGGTTGGATCAAAGGCCTGAGACCTGATTCAGAAGGCAGGACTCCTCGATACGGCCTGCATTGTGAGGAGGTTCCTGTCTCCGGAGCCCTAACCATCGGTAGCTTAGACCATGCTCCCGACACCGGTGGACCACTGTTTTTTATTTTTAAGTAATATTTAAAAATGTACAGAATAAGTATATAAATACGTACGTATACCAGTGAAGCCGTATTTAAACTTGAATCTGTCGTCAGTTTTTTTCTTATTCCTTTTTTTTGATGATGATCCTTCATCACTTTGTTTTGCTTTTTCTGTTCTCTTCTTAGCGTCGCTTCCTTCTTTAGACAAAGTCGTCCCTATTTTGTTTATTTTGTGGAAGATAGGACAGGGAAAAGGCAGCTCGAACCCAGGTACTTTTCCATAGTCTTCACCAAACTTTTCATAGCCACCGCATATGGTACAAAAAGTTGTTTTTTTCATGAAGCCAAATTGACATTCGCATTCACAATAACAAGGGTGACTACCAAATGACATGTTTGCTTTAATTCCCGCCACCATTTCCTCGGTGAGGCAACAGTCTGGTCTCCGAGAACTCAGGTCTATCAGGATGCGATCATCTGGTGGTGCGGGAACTTCCCTCATTTTTTCAAAAGTACATTTCACATCAGAACATTTTTTAACTGTGATTAGAGCTGCAGCTTTTTTAGTTATATCTAAAGAACAAGTACTTTGTGTGCGACTGTGTGGGGCTATACGACATTCACTCTTGCATATTCTAAATTTGTACCTGTCTTTGTCTTTCTCTTTCTCTTCTTCAGAGGTGTTCCCAGATGTTTCAGACTTTGCAGAAGCATTTCTAGAAGGAGTCTTTGGACTGCTCGGGTTAGTATTTCCAGAAAGACTCTTTGGACTGCTCGGGTTAGTATTTCCAGAAAGACTCTTTGGACTGCTCGGGTTAGTATTTCCAGAAAGACTCTTTGGACTGCTTGGGTCAGCCATGTCATTCTCTACTGTGAAGTAACTAACACAATAGACTTGGTTTCCAAATGGCCCGGCCCCTGCCCCAAATATGTAATCATTTAAAATATCTAAATTTCTTTTTTGTACAATTGATGAACAAGATTTGGATTCTATGACAGTTAAAGTTGGATTTTTATTCAAGTTTGTTTCAGTTCTTATTAAATGAATATTTAATCTTCTGTTATCAGTTCTATCCACTTGTGCAGTTTCGACTTGAGCGATTTCGACTTGACCGGTTTCGACATGAGCGACGCGCTCCTCGCTACCAATGCGGTCCATACTCTCAGTTTCATTCTTTTTTAGGCTTTTCTTTTTGGGGCGGACAGGTCTACGTTTGTCACCACTATAAATAGTCTTCATAATATCAGTTTCTTCAGTGGAGTTAATTGGTCTATGTTTAACTTCTGTGCTTAGCACGCTACCTGACTTAGAATCAAAGGGAATTTTCATTTCACTTTGTCGAGTTACCGGAGACTTAAACTGAGTAGTAATTTTATCTTTAAAGTGCCTTAATTTTACGCTCAGTTTAATTATAGCCATACGTTTCGAAGTAGCCTCTTCAAATATAGCGTAATCGCCTCTTACGCAGATCGGCTTCTGTCGTTTCTCCGTGTATAGCATATCTAAATAATCGAAATACGGCGCACTCCATGGAATCTGAGTCGATCCAATTTTATAGTCTGGTACATCCTTACTCCACAGCGACAACTCCAGGGGGTACTGCTTCATGTTTGATATCAGAGTGTCGACACTGATCGCAAATAAGACAGTTTGCCCCGTCTGCACTGTAGGGGCCGTTGAAACTTGCTCCACGCTTTTTCTGATCTTCGCTTTTCGCGTTTTTTTCATTGGCCTGGTATGCTTTGATGAGCACCGTTCTAATATATTGGGATCTTTTAGATTAACACTAAATACATCTGCAAATTCACCTCTAATGAAAAACTCGTTGCAATTTACAAAGGTTTTCAATTCTTCCACCATTACCTCTAAAAAGAACATTGTATCCGTTAAAGCCATTTTTAATTATTTTATTAGATATACATACGTTGACTTCAATAGTAGGTATCTAATTTAGATGCCTTCCCAAACCCAAAATTCCGGGAATTTAACGAAAAACTAAAATTTTGATATCCAAATGTATTCAATTTAAAAGTTTGCCAGAAACTGGGATTTTTGGAATTCATTTTATGAATTTTGAAGCCATCAATTGCCATCAATCAAACCAGCCATGCATTTGACATGCACTATTTAATATGCAAAAAGGTTCAATCGTGCTTCGTTAAGGGTTTGTTTTTACCCGACTGCCTAGGAAGTGTTTGTTTTTCGCGCATATCTTGTGTTTCTTTATAATCTCGTATGATCTTTCAGATAGATAGATTTCGACAATTGTCTCAAAAACCCAAGTATCAAACAGGTTTAAAAAAAAAGACAAAATGGTGGATTTTTGGCGCTAAATTGTAAGTCATTTTTTTTTTTTCAACCCAATCTATCGAATAAGTAGGGTATCAAAATGAAGGAAATTAAAAGGAGATTAAAAACAAAAATGTCACACAATTCACATACGTACAACAAGTAGGTACATTGTACAATTCGCAGTCGGGTATTTTGGTTCTTTAATAAAATTTTAGGGACCTAGGTAAGTACTTACCTCCCTGTTTTGTAAAGTTTTGCACTGAGGTAATACTATAATCAGTGCTTTTATGATCCGGTTCACTAATGCGCCGAATACGGGGCAGGCACGGCAGTGTTCTAAACAATCTCGCTATAGCATTAGCAATGCAATCTATGGTTAGTTTTCAATGACAGGCCAAATTTTCAAAAATGGTTTAGAATCGATAATATTTTCGATACCTACTTAGATTTAAAAAAAAAACAACATTTTACTAAATAAAATTTCATACCTTTCCACCACTAAAAAGCGAACGTGTGGATATTGCAACAGCACAATTTAGTTGAACAACTTAGATAGGTAGCAGTTAGCACACACATAAATTTGGCGGTGTATGCACACACACAAGTGCATTGATTCCCACTAGGTTTATGATTTAGGAATTTTTTAGGACACTTTCAAATGAACGCTATATATATGTCGCCGCGAGGACACCTATAAGCTAAGCTTATTACATAATGTTATTGATTGTAACTAGTTGAATTATAATTTCTTATTCCATAAACGATAATATTGCCATCTGTGAGATACTCTGGCAACTATTATAACACCTGTGAGTGCCATTGACTAATTTCGTTTGAGTATCAAGCTCAACAGCGCCATCTGTTGGCTTGTCTTAATCAGTATCACTTGAAAATCAATTATCAAACTAAACTCGATGTTCTAGCTAAAACTATCGTTATAATTAACATAAGAATATTTGTTTAACAACTTTAGGGTTTCATTCATATTAGCAATTAATAGTTAATCACTTGACATTATGATTCGGCGTCATCTGTCAGGGAAAATGGCGCCGAATGTGATTTTACCGTCACTAACTGAATGTTTAAATTTAGTACGAGAACTAAGTAAGTCTCAATAATAGATCCCAACTTTAAATTAATAAGACTATTTTACACAGTGATTTACTAGTAAAAAGCTTTTGTCATCTGTTTATATCACCGGAAATGTTCCATGATAGCACAGATTAAAGACTAAAAAGTAATGAGACAACTAGTTTATTATTAATGATTGGAAACATGTTCAAATTGGTGAATTCTGTCATTATTTAATAGTAACACAATTATTGTAAAGTGTTTCATTATTATTTGTGAGGCTGATTGAATTTACTATTGTAATAAGTTGCTGAACGGATATTGTGGTACTTCCCCCCACTCAGAACAGACAGGGAGCAACGATCCGTCACGTTAGCTTACGATTAGCAAAAACAATTGAAATACTAAGTAATTATAAGTGTTTAATGAAGTGAACTATCTGTAATACGATTTAAAATAGTGTGAAGAGTTTCTTCTCGTCAACCATAATAATTTGCGAATGGACGACTCAACTCTAGAAAGTTAATCAGTTTCTGTACATAAATGGTTTAATAGAAATAAACGTTTGGAATTTGAGTCAAGTGCTGTGTGTGATTTCAAATACCCACCTACCTATCTATCAACAATGAAGAATCGTATCGCAAGGCGATGTAATAAATGACTGAAAGACAATATGGTGGCGAATGGCGCCAATAATTTGGGGACAGTGTTCCTCTAAGCTTTCCCTGCCGTGATATAATATAATTATATATTATGACAATAATATTTAAAATGCACTTTTGGTTTGATAACTAGATCTTAATTTTAAATTTTGGCTGGTCATTGAAAACTAACCCTGTTTATAACATTTACCAACATGAAATACAAAACTCTTTTTATTTATGAAAAATGCCTTGTATTGGCGCCTACAAACATTGTGGTTAACTTGTTTAAGTTTTTAGTAGACGGTACATCACTTATTTTACAATTTACTCAAGGCCGTCTTTACCTAGTGTCACAGAATAAATAATAGCGTAGGTACAGAAGTTGCACTCCATTATAAATACCTAAAATGGGCCCGCACGATCTAAATTGTGCCTTGACGCCACGCGTTAGCGTATTTTATTCGGCGTCTCACTGCTTAATGGTCAGTCGGCAGGGTTGCCTCAAGTACTCAAAATAAAATACTACCAACATTCTTGTATTTGAATGTATTATTATCTAAATGTTAATTAAAACTTTAAAATTACAATTGTTTTACTCTATTATGTCTCATATATATCTTGTCTTCTCTAAAATTACGATTACTTACTTATTAAATTGAATAGCAGCATAAATGCGAAATCTAACAAATAGATAATTTTAAAATAAACTCTGATGGGAAGCATGGACATGGAGCAGTGAAATTTATATTAAAAAAAAAAAAACATTTTTTCTCTACATTTATTAACAGCAACAGTTTATCCGGCATGTCATTTTCACTAGTATATACTATACTAATATTATAAAGAGGTAACATTTGTTTGTAAGTTTGTATGTAGGGGGTAATCTCCGGAGGTAATGAACCAATTTTAAAAATTGTTTCACTGGTAGAAAGCTACTTTATTCGTGAGTGCTATAGGATATATTTTATTCCCGTACTCCCACGGGAACGGGAACTACGTGGGTAAAATCGCTGGACGTCAGCTAGTGATCAATAAATCAGTAAGTTAACAAACACGAAGTACGAGTAGGTAGGTACGCGACGCAAGGTCAAAAGAGCGTGAAAAATTAACGCGGCATACGTACGCTGTTACGCACGGCTGGAGCGCGACAGCCCTATAGAGCTTGCATATTCAATATGCGCGAAGCGGTAGGTAATTATCTCATGCCTACACACGGAGTGCAATAGCTCTGCTAGTGTGCAGGGTGTGCGTTGCACACGGGCGCCGCGGTCCTAGAGGGCGCCGAGTGCCGCTCGCTACGGAGCTCCACTAGGCGCGCGCGTTGGTTGACCGCGGCACTTCCAATGACCAACATAAAAAGAGCTCCGCTTTGCTTACATTTTGTATGGCATCTGGAGCTCTTACATTTGTAGAATTACAGCAAAGCAAGGCATGTTAACATGGGTACGTTTTGGCTTGTTACGGTAAACACCAGAACACCCTGTATAATTGTAAACACAGGCAACATCACATCATGGTATCCAAAACCGACAAATTTCTTCTTCAATTTTAATCTCAAAACAATAGAGTAAGTATTATTATCCCTTTGGGAAATTGGTCAGTTTGTGGTAACTTGATGTGCTGTTACTTGTACAGTCACGGACTATAAATGATGAGCCACTTGCACTTGCCACCATTCGTATTTTAGCCGTGTAATGCAAATCGGGTTTAGTCGGTTATATTCGTACATAGTACAGAGCGGCAGTATATACTAAGTCTATGGTACAGAGTGATTATCTAAAGTCGACGAATTGCAAGTTTAGCAAGCGTAACCTAGTGACAATTGTTTTAGCGTACCTAGCCATAGTAACGTTGGCGTACGGAGTAATTGAGTAATTTTATCTTTTCTGACATCGACATTTCAACTGTCACTCTGGCTTCGGATAGGTTTTCAGAAATAAAGAGTATTTAATAAGGACTGTTTCAAAGGAGGTCAGTATCAAATAGATTGGGGTACACGTCAGCACCATTGTATGGATTTATCACTGACAACTTGAAAGTCATTTTTCAACCTCTATGGATATTCAGGATAATTATATAGGATTTATTTTTAATTATATAGGATTTATCTATTTTCGATTATTATTAATGTGTCATTTTATTTCCGAGCATTCGGTTTGAGTTCGTGTTTAATCGTGTAATCTCGTGAATGTATAAAACTGCAAAATTGGAAATCTTGAAAGTGGCTTATCAATTATAGTCCATGACTGTGCTTTGTACCCATTCCATTTTGACCGCGCGCTTACTAGGGGGCGCTAGGGTAATGTTTGCACACGGGCGCTACATGGGCAGTAAATTCAGAGCCGTCTCTACGTCTCTGAATTTACTGTTTTATGTAGCATGTTTTTGGTGAAAGGGAACGCACTCTCTAAACGCATCGTCCTCGATAACGCAGGTATTGTCAAAGTTCATTGTGTCAAAAAAAACACTTTTATTTGAAAAATGCTTAAAGTTTCACCAAAATTTTATTATAATATTGTAATTGCAATTTTTACTTGATACAATTAATAAAATTATTTTATTAAGGCCAAAAAAATTAGATGTAAACAAGGTAGATTGTGGATAAATTTAACGTCACATCATGGCCGCGATAATTAGAAAATTGCAGGAGTTAAGGCTGATGCTCCAGGGTAGCCCGCGAAATTCAAATTTTCTTACGTTTTTGGCAAATTGCAGGCCAGTGCTAGGTTGTATGTTGATTAAAATATTGGACGCGATTGTAAGACGTATGTAGTTACAGAATTATAATCATCAAAACCATCAATACAACCCTCCAAGTTCATAAAGGTCGAGAAACGATTTTTTCAAGGTCAAAGTCATTGCTATTGCACCCTTGGACCTAGAAAACTGAAATTTTGCACAGTGATTCCCTTTATAATGTAGACAAGGAAAAAGGAAGGAGTTTTCGAAATTCAACCCCTAAGGGAGTTAAATAGGGGATGAAGGTTTGTATGAAAGTCCGTCAGTTTTAAAGTTCTTAGAGGATCTTAAAATGTTGTGTTTAGGCTGACAATTGAATATAAACCGACTTTACAGACAATAATTTTGACTGACTAATGAGGGATTTTCTTTTTAGCTCTTCCCTAGTCGCTGGATAGATGGCGCTAGGAGTTAGTATGATAAATGATAATGCACGGAACGGAACCTAAAGAAACTGACCTAAGAAAACTAGGTTATATTCGGAAGGTTAGGCAAATGAAAGTGTCAGTCAACGAGAGTATGTGACGTGACACAATGTTTTTTTTTTCAAGCGTTTTGGCTTTGGCACCAACTATCATAGTAAGTTCAACGCCATCTATAGAGTTCTTGGAAACTAAGTTTTTTTTTAATACCTCAAAATTATTTTTTCAGGACACAAGCCTATTTTGGGTGCTTTTTTGCAGGTCGTCTACTTTTGGCACATTTTGACTTTCCTATATCGTTACAAATACTACTGCCTCTTAAAACATCAATATAATTATAGGTACCTACATAAATTCATTTATTCAGGTTATTTACGCCCATTGACATTTACACAATTTAGAATTTTAGATAAACATTAAATAAATTACAATACGAATAAAATTGATTCAAATACAATGACATATAATTAAAATTCAACTCAATTAAAAAAATGCAATACAATCCTTTCTCCGGAATGGGAATGGCAACTGTGGAACTAACAAACTAATGGCACTAGCATCGCTTGTACCAAACATCGTCATTGGTTGAAAATCTGTCAATGGTGCATCTTTTTCTTTCTATTTCATTAAGAAAAGGACAGAAGATAAATTTTAGTTATGTTCTGTCAAATTAATCACCGCCATACAAGTTTTAGACGCGATTAAAAAGTTGACTACTAAAATTACATCAAATTACGTCAGGTGCTGACTAATTTGACAGGATTAAACTAATATTTATCTTCTGTCCTTTTCATAATGAAATAGAAAGAAAAAGATGCATTCAACTTAAATTTAGTTTAGTTTGTGAACAAGGGAATCGGTACCAATGTCATTTTATATTTCAAAATAGTTTGAGCTCATTGGTCCGATTGGGCTAAGCTATGGACGCGCCATCTACAATCAGCTTTGACCAGCCTTCCCCATTGGCAAAGCGTTAGGCACCCTCTATCAGGCCTGTCTCACTTCCATACAAGCGGCGCAAAAACCCCGAGATATTTACCTACTATTCTGGAAAACAAGCTAATTTCAACCTTTTGCATTGCGCATAGCGTTCATAGTACAATAACTGTCTGCCGTCTCGCTTCAATCTGCTAGGGCTGTCAGAGGTACTTTACGGTATTAACAGTTTATTTTTGTATCGCGGGTGCGTGCGCTGCGTGTGCGACAAGTCGAGCGAGTGCAAGCCTATTGAGACTAGTGCGGTGGCCGCACGCTTGCGTTTATCATACCTAAACTCGGGAGTGAGACTTCTGTACCGTAAGGTACTAATATATATTCTGTGCCTCTATGTCGAATTGTTGATGCCCTGTTGTCGTTTATAACAGTGCAAACTGCAAGATACATTCACCTATTGGTTACAATACAATTACCTACGAGCTCGACTACCTGTACAGTCAATTTATAAGTAACTAGCGGACGTCCCGCGGTTTCACCCGCGTAGTTCCCGTTCCCGTGAGAGTACGGGGAAAAAATTTAGCCTATGTTACTCGTGGATAATGTAGCTTTCGAATGGTGAAAGAATTTTTTAAATCGGTCCAGTAGTTTTTGAGCCTATTCATTACAAACAAACAAACAAACAAAGTTTTCCTCTTTATAATATTAACTAGCGGTCGTCCCGCGGTTTCACCCGCGTAGTTCCCGTTCCAGTGGGAGTACGGGGATAAAATATAGCCTATGTTACTCGTGGATAATGTAGCTTTCAAATGATGAAAGAATTTTTTAAATCGGTCCAGTAGTTTTTGAGCCTATTCATTACAACCAAACAAACAACCAAACAAACAAAGTTTTCCTCTTTATAATATTAGTATAGATAAGTATAGATATGAGAGAGTTTCAAGTTTATTGATGACTGTACAGTACTTACTCGAATCCTTTTTCCTATTCCAACTTGGGATTTCCCAAAGATATTAAAACATACTAACTACTACACACTACAACACAACACAACAACATACAATTTCAACTACATACTACTACTATTATTCTACGGGGTTAACTTTGAGCTTTAATTAATTTGTTTATTTAATCATTTCAGTCACCATTTTACCTAAACTAAATTAAGTGAATGTTAGTTTGACGTCAAACGTCTTTTATCCCGTTAATAAATAGCCATAGCTTGCATAGCTCGCATAGCTATAGATTTCCCTAAAATAATGTCAAATTCACGTGTGCAGCGAGAGGCGGTTTCTTTGCAGTCGTATTAGTGTCGCTATTGCCCGCAAGATGGCAGGAGTAGTTCGTATTGCCAGACGACACATCAGCACTGTCAGGAATAACGTGGTGGCCTTATGCATCATGTAAAGCCTGTGAATAAAGAGTAAAAATATTATTTTATTGATGTATCGTAACCAAATATACTTAGTTTGTGTAATAGAAAAGTTTTAGATTTTTTGATAATAACGCCATCTATTGGCAAACTTGTGGTTTAACAAGTTTTCTTGAAATCGTTTCTATATGCTCTCCAAACGACTGCAAAATAATAATTGAAAAAGAAAAAACCCGACTGTGGTGTAAAACCTGAAAAGCAATAAACTATTAACAAGCATATTTTAAATTAGATAATATTTGGAAGCATAGGTACGAGACCTGTTTGACAACCAACTTATTAAAATGTATTGCCCAGCGGTCATTGTGCATGCGACTAACGTGACCCACGCCTGTAGTTGGTGCCAGTTAAGATGAGAATAGCGGTCATTGACCCACCTACATTTATTAAACTTCTTAACTTTGAAAACCAAAAATAAGCCTGTTCGAGTCTAGAATCGTCATCTATCGTGATCTTCAACATTTTTTTGTATTAAAAAACGATACATATGGTTTATTTGTTTTGGTTCGTACGGAGAGATATTAGGGAAGGTGCAATGACCGCTATTCTCATCTTAACTGGCACCAACTATAGCAGCCTTCTTGCCTGGCCACTATGCTCGTATTGGAACACAACGTAGTGATTCGAACCCTGTCTTGTCTTTTGACACCCAGAATTCTGATTTCCACTCTGTGGTGAACTCCAAGGCGGAACTCCAGACACTTGGTGAGTGAAGCATTAGTTCTGCAGTAACTTTCAGTAGAACTAATGGGACTTTTTGTTCCTACTAGTCTTACGATTTAAGGTGGTACAAAATCGTAGAACTAGTGGGAAAAAAAATCCCACTAGTTCTACCGTAGAACTGTGTAGTAGAACTAGTGGGAATGAACCGGTCTAAGCACCACAGCTTAGAACGAATCTAGCTAAGTATAATTTATCCGTTTATGCGTGATGAGAGAACAAGAAACGGACATAGATACACACATACAGGTCCAAGGCATACATAGGTGTCGATTCTGTTGTGCACAAACTAAACTTAATTTAGGCTGTTGCTATCTTTTTCTCTCTAATAAAACGAGAAAGAGACGGACGTAATTTAGAGCTGTCAAATTTAGTTGGAACTAATATTTCTATACAAATGAAGGGTGCACGTAAAAACATTGACTAAAAACACAGTGAAGCGCAAGGCATAAAGTAGTTTGACATCTCTAACTTAGTTCATAGCTATAGCCATCCTTTTCTCGCACTGCTTTTTAGTAAAAGATAGCAATAGCCTAAATTAAGTTTAGTTTGTACACAACAGAATCGACACCATTTTATAATTATGATTGATGATATCTCCGAAACTATGCATTTTTGGACCACCTATTCTAAGAGTTTTAGTATTATTCTTACCTACAGAATATAACCTTAGAGTTATGGGATATAAAAAAAAACAGGTTGCATAGGCGCGTTAAAACCCTTTGACGTACATCCACCCGCGCGATACACACGCTCATAGCTATAGCCGTCCTTTTCTCGCACTGCCTTAAAACTTAATTTAATTAAGTTTAGTTTGTGCACAACATAATCGACACCAATATCATCCTTTTGGGCTTCCCCGCAGTCGGGTAAAAACAGGGGTTGTGTTAAAAAAAAAATTGGTTGCCTGTAAAGTCGGTATACGGGCGAAAGTTTTACGTGACAACGACTTTGAGTGGTAAAATAATTTTAATGTGAATATTCATTCGTATAGTAGGAAGAAGGATGAAATAATTGTAACAATTTAAAACATTTATTTATACACGGCGGCTCTTAGGCGGGCTAACCATGCCCGAGTGGAAGGGACGCGTGCCTCTCACTCGCTCTCATTGTGAGCGCATAACGTGAGCGGAGCGTAACGCAGTTTCTTGAAGTGTAACCCGGCAAACCAATTTATAAGACGTTGTCACGTCAATAATAGTTACATGTGCATTCTTCTCTGAGCTTTCTCGATGTCGTCGTCTTTCTCCCGCAACAAATACTTGCGAGTTCCCTTCACGAAGTCCACGCAGTGCTCCTCCCAGCTGAAATAATTTTATCAATAAGTAACAATGACTGTATCATCATCATCTTTACAGCCGAAAGACGTCCACTGCTGGAAATAGGACTCCCCCAAGTGTCGCTACATTGACCGATCCCGTGCGACTGGCGTCCAGCAGATCCCGCAAACCTTCACCAGGTCATCGGTCCACCTAGTGGGAGGCCTTCCAACGCAACGTCTTCCGGCAATGAATGTAAGAGTGATCATAATGTTATCATTGTGAGGAATCGTTATTAAATTCTAAATGGGCATTCGAAAATTATATAATTGATCTCTAATGTAACGTAATAACATTTGTACGCCCGTGTGAAAGAATGTGATGACACAATATAGACTCAAGACCATGTAATATACATACCGACCATGTTCTGACAAACAAATGATTTGATTTTGATTTGATTTGCAATGAAAATGATATGAGAAACTTAGAGATGATTAAAATATAATAAATAATGCTTCATCGATATTCCATTTTGTTTTTGTACTGTCTGTGTGTTTGTTTTTGTTTTGTTTTTGTTTGTTGTGTCTTTAGTGAAACTTGCAAGATTATGACAAATCGATTGCCGAAAGAATCATCCAAATTGGCCCACGCATTTCGTCTCTAGAGCGCCACAAAGGAACAAACATACACAAGGCTGATAAACACATTACTCTCAAACAGTGTTTTAGGCTTTCACGGTTTAAAACTAAACTTATAATGTCGCTTACGGGATATCTTCCGTGATTGTTCATTATTTTGAGCTCCCGATATAATAAAGAACCACGGAAGATATCCCATAAGAGACAGTATAAGTTTTACGTTACTGTCCTCAGTTGGGTTAAAAGATTGATAAATGATGTTTATTTTGCAAGTAGGTTTTTACAAACACTTTTACACGTCATTTTTTAAAATAGATGGGGCCAGTGTTTCGTACCTGACTACTCTGAGAAGAAACAGTCGAAACAAACTCAGAGGTCATAGTCTCTTTTGAAGTCGAGACATAATCTTGCTCAATTCACATGAGGAATATGCAGATTAGTGTCTGAGACGGTCTTTTGAAGAAATTTGAGTGGACCTGTCCAGTCAGTGCATTTGTCAGTTATCGTGTAGCTCGACTTATAACTCAAGGAGCTTAACGAACGATTCTATTCTATTGTACTCACTCGATAGTAGTGGGGTCTAGGTTGTACACCGCGGCATCAGCCGGCGACAGTCGCTGCTTCAACCGCTGCACGTTGTCAGTACTGAAGTGCCACTCGCGGGTCGCGAAGAACTTCAGGGCTTCGTTCATTGCTTGCAGGCGCTTGCTGACGGTCGATAGGCTCGGTCTGGAACACGCAATATGTTGTGTTTGGTTCATTTTTTTTCTTTCTTGGTGATAAAGTTTTTTTTGCAATTTCTGACTTTAATACTCGAACCTGGGTAAACTTCTAAGAGACGACTTAGAAGTTTTTGATCAGTATTAGAATGGCATCAAATTTTCTTGCCAATTGTATTTTTTTCTTTAAATCTGTCAAAGGGGATCGAAATTTTACGAAAAATTATGAATAGTATCCTAAGTCCATTTTCGTGTAGCTGCAATGGTTAAGGTAGTTACTTACTGCCACACTGCTTATAAGGAACAAGAATAAAACAAAAGTGAGTACCTGGGCTTCACCCCACACATTTTGGAAATATAGTGGATGAGGTACAGCGGACCTGTCTGAAGCACCGTCTCCAGAACCTTCTGCATGACGCTGCAATACAACAAACACTTGATCAGGAGATAAGGAGTAAAGGCGCTTTACTGACAAGACCAAATGAGTCTAACTGACAATCTTTGGGGAATCAATCAATCCTACTAAGGAAGACGTGCTTGTGCCTTAATAATAACAACCATACGGCTGTCTTCAAGGTTATTCAAGGTTAAGCAGCGCTTGCTAAAGTGGTGGTTGAGTGACCACTGACCATCCAATACTAACTGAGTTTCGTCCGTGTCTTGGAATGTACTATCGGGGTCTTTTCCGCCTGACCATTTTAAACATTTTTCGCTTAAATCATGCTGAGGCGCCGAGCCACGCCCCCTTAAAGTTTGGGCCTATTAGGAAAGCGTCAACTTTGGCGTGCAAAGTAACAATAACTCTCGTTTGGCGTGCATCGTCAATGCGCTCGGCCGATTCGATATATTTTCATTCATTTTTTCTACACAAAGTCAACGGGGCGGGGCTAGAGAGCGTTCTTATGTTGCGAGTGCAAGCAAAAATGAGCTTAGTGGTGGTCAGGCGGGAGTGTCCTTGATAGTACATTAAGACTGTCTGACTGCCATTTGTAGATCTTTGACAGTCGTTACAGGTCCAGTGGCCCGGAAGTCTGACAACCAGTCTTACCAAGGTGAGTCGTATTAGTACTTACTAGGTTGTATAAGTCAGATAGGCACTCTTCGTAAAATACTGGTATTCAGCTGCATCAGGTTGGATTGCTAAGCGACGCGAGCACTTGAGTTAAGACAAGCAGATATCGTGGTTGGTGTAGTGTACTCACTGGGTCTCGGTGATCACACCGAAGGGGTACCACATGACGTTGTCAAAGGGGTGCGCTCGCACGCCGCGGATCATGAGCGAGCGGAAGCGGTCCCACGTGATGGGGTGGGTACACGAGCTGCAGTTGTACACGCGCGCCTCGCGCAAGCTGGAGAAGGTACAGTTTCATGTAATAATGTGCTATAGAATGTAGCACATAGATTAAGGCTGCTCAACTTATTTTGAAGGGGGCAAACATTTTGATCTCGTGTCAGCCGGCGGACCATCTAGTAAATATATATTTTTTTAACCAAATTCTGATAACTATTTTGTGACTGTAAATTTTATATACTTTCAGTAAAAAAAAATGTTTTGGAATTTCTGGTCAGCTAACCCCATCTCAGTACGCCAACGTGCTTACTGAGAATGGGTTTGGGTTTGAGGTTTTTTTTTTCTGGTTTGAAATCTATTTTCAAAAGACTATCGCTAGTTGACCACAGTTGATGGGCCAATTCAAATGCGTTGGCCGGCCATATTATGGCCGATGTGGCCTTGTGGTAGATGGGTATATAGTTGGCAGTTGCCTCGTCGATGTGCTACAAGCGTGACTGATAAGTTAAGGTCCTGCGTATCCTAGTTTGGACAAAGAGTTCTTGAATTTTAAATTAATAGCTACCAGAAGTCTAGATTTGTGTCTTGAAAATGATTGGTTAAGCCTCTGTATACACAGCACCGTACACTGTATTGATTTCTGTAAGTTTGTTCTAAGAAACAGATTACACGTCACATTAAGTCATATTTTATAACTAGATGAGGTCGGTGTTTCGTACCGGACTACTCTGAGAAGAAACAGCCGAAACAAACTCTGAAGTCACTGGTGTCGATTCTGTTGTGCACAAACTAAACTTAATTTAGGCTATTGCTATCTTTTACTAAAAGGCAGTGTGAGAAAAGGACGGCTATAGATAAGAACTAAGATAGAGATGTCAAACTAGTTTATGCCTTGCGCTTCACTGTGTTTTTAGTCGACACGTTTTTACATGCACCCTTCATTTGTATTGAAATATTAGTTCCAATTAAATTTGACAGCTCTAAATTACGTCCGTCTCTTTCCCGTTTTATTAGAGAGAAAAAGATAGCAATAGTCTAAATAAAGTTTAGTTTGTGCACAACAGAATCGACACCATTGTCTATTTTAAAGTTCAGACATAATCTTAGTCAAATCACATGAGGGGTATGCAGATTACTGCCTGAGATGGTCTTTTGAAGAAAAAACCACAGATTTGAGTGAGCCTGTCCAATAACCCCAAGCATTAGTTTATCGTGCAGGTCTCGTTGGTCTCTCACTCATCGACCGCGGTCTCCCAGGCGGCGGCGAGGAGCGTGTCGATGGCCACGTCCACCGGGATCATGTCGGCGCGCCGCGCTCCGCCACAGCTCAGCACGTGCAGCAGCCCCTTGCCGGCGCCCACCATCACGCCGCTCGGCCCGTTCAAGTTCTCGATCCAGCCCGGGAAAGGGTCGCGCATTGATGATATCACTGGGGAACGAAAAACACGAAAATTAAAACAGATCGTTTCCATTGATTTACCAAATCATTAATTAGTTAACAAACATATTTTATTATACATCTGTAGCTGTAAAATGTTGGAGAATATGTTTTCACTTTCAAGGACATGGCGTGTTTAAATACAATGATGCTACTTCGACCTCCGAATTCATCAAATTACGTTTTTACCATTGCCACTCGAAAAAGGGCATTTTATTCATCGATAACAGTGAATAAAACTCTCTTTTACTCACTGAGTGAATAAAGACATTTTGAATTTGGAACAAACACGAATTACGTACAAAAAAAAAACGCTGCTGCTGAAAGTACGTACTGGGAGGCTGAATGGAGCTATTCTATTCCAAATTAAAAAAAAAAATCCCGCCAATTTAGTTACGTTCTTTTTTATCTGTTTTTATTGTGGTTGTTTTGTGTTATTGGAAAATCTATTAACTTAAGTAATTATAATAAAATGAGTTCTTCTGATATCGAAAATGAGAGACTGACTCCGGAATCATTTCGTTCTAAAGCAGCAGTTATAGTAGATGATTTGTTGCCGCCAAAATCTCGGGAGTTGTACCTGAAAACATACAATTTGTTCTGCGACTGGAAAACCACGAATGGCGCCAATTCCTTCTCTGAGTGCATATTTCTTAACTGTTTCAATGAATTAACCAAGACTAAGAAGCCGTCGACACTTTGGAGCATATATTCTATGCTAAAAGCCACAGTGAGAATCAAACACAACATTGATATTTCAAACTACTCAAAGTTAGTGACATACTTAAAACGGCTATCCGAGGGTAATAAGCCAAAGAAATCTAGAGTGCTTAGCTCCGAAAACATTGAACGTTTTCTAAATGATGCGCCTGACCACAGTGTTCTGGCCGTAAAAGTAAGTACCTACCTACTTAATATATGTATATTTATTTACAAACCTACTGTGCTTCTAAGGTTTTCCTGTCAATACATATTTTTTAAATTATTGTTCACAGGTTGTGCTAATTTTCGGCGTGAATAAAGCCTCACAGTTTCAAACCAGCCTATAACACTAAATTTTAAAAATTGTTCTAATTTTACTATACATTTTTAATTTTAATTTAATATTTAATCCTTTGTTGTTATAATACTGATTATATAATAAAAACTGATAAATATAAATACCATGCTCCTTTTTATTTTCTCACAGTCAATGGTAAAAAGTAGAGTACACAACACGTGAATAAAAAATTTATCTCGGTACTTGTATCCCTCGCTCCGCTCAGGATTCTAATCTAGAATCCCTCGCTACGCTCGTGATTCTACTCTAGAATCCTTCGCTGCTCTCGGGATCCAACTTCGTACCTCGAACTAAATTCCCTTTTTATTCACTTGTTGTATAATCTACTATTTTAGCATTGATTTTAAGATACTTACTTACTATTTTAACAAGCAACCTGAAATTTAATTCAAAGCCACGGCAACAAATAAAAATATAATCTACATTTAATACAGCGCCATCTAGCGTCGAGTAGCAGCAACACAAATAACATTACTCCAACCAATACGGATAGGCTTGTGGCGTTTATGAACGCAACGATAAGCGCTGGCAACACTAGCCTTAATAATCTGTGGCTATATAGATGCTCTGTGGTCTGTGAACTACTGGGTTTGATCAGGCAGCCCTAACAAGTTACATTACAACTCTGATTTCATTTTATCTTCATATTTGAGACTGTAACCATTCCTACAATATTCACAGTGATAAACGTGTACTCTATACCATTAGAAAGTTTCAATATTATATGATTTAATTACCTAATCTACGTTTGGTTTTATCTTCATTGAACATCGTCGTCGTGAGCTCAGGTCGTGAGTACGAAACAAAAGGGAACGAACATTCTCTTCTTGCGTTCCCAAAGGCTACATTCTAACTAGAGTAATCTTAGTAAGGGTAGAGACGCTAGGTGCAATAATGTCTAATGGTAACTGACCTATGGTGGGTCTAAAGATGGCAGTAGCGTAGTTGGCGGTGGCTGCTCGCTCAGCCAGCGCGCTCTCCGCCATCGCCTTCGTGAACGTGTACGTGTTCGGCTTCGGAGATATTAACCTGCGATACAACTGCATTAATTGCATTGCATTGAATTGTCTTGCTGTATTTTTATTAGTTGTACAGATAATTTAACTATTTTATTTTGTGTTTTTTGTCCTGTGCGGGCTAATAAATGGTTTTTCTTTCTTTCTGTCTATGAATAGCAGGCACGGAGTTCGGATTTGTGTCAGGTTGATGGCGATTCAAAGATTACTGGCATAATATGAATGTTATAGGTACACACTATTAGTTCTTTCTCCTTTAACGTGTGGTTAGTGCGTTTTTAAGCCACCCATGGGCCTCTGACTTGGCTTTACATGCCGTCAAGAAATATCTCTCAGGCATGCTTGCATGGCTTGGCATGCATGATGTTTCCTCACGATGTTTTCCTTCACCAAAGCAAGTGATAATTATACAATACGCCCTTGAATCCAAGCTTAGTGACTAGAATGGCAGTGGCAAATCAATAAAGAGTTCCGCGTAAGGCAAGCAGATGACGATGAGGTGCTGAACTCACTTAGGTGTCACCTCAGCCAGCACGTCAGCGGGAAGCGCGTCGACGAGCGCGAGCAGCTGTGGCAGTGGCGCGGGTGCCTCGTACACGCGCTCGTCCACTGTGCTCAGCTCTGCATTGCTGTAGGCTGTCGACACGTGGACCAGCACCTACAGCAGAACACGGAGTTATTAACTCAGACTCGCATAGGAAACAAACGACATAATTACAAGCAAAATTATGTCGGATCCGGTCGTTAGTCCGGACATAAAATGTGTGGTGGCATCACGCGACCTACCCACATCATTGGTCAAAATGGGCGGTAAGTAGTCCAACAGAATTGAAAAACAACTCAAATAAGTTTTACAATTCATTCTATTACGACAAGCAAAGTCGCCGGAGACCACAGCAACGGCCAATTGACAAATGGTGTAATTTCCTGTACATTTTTATATTTATCTCCAAAAAAAGCAAGCAAGCACCCTAAAGGCACTTGCTCTCCTCGTCATTGTGATGATTTTTTTGTTCTTGAAAATAAATAGCTCAACGACGACCTTACTTTTCCCAGGGATGGCCCTGGGAAAAGTAAGGGAGTCGTTGAGCTATTTAAAGTTAGAACATTAAACAACTTGCATTAACAAAAACCTTGTGAATAAGTTGGAAGTTTTTGATGTTGTAACTTTAAATATCTCAACAACTCCCGTATTTTTAATGCATTCATCAAATGTTTTGAGTGCGCTACATTGAGCCCTGCCGTAAAACGTGATTATTCACTCAAAAAAAAAGCTTTTTGCCTAAAGTTACTTAGGCCGTTGATGTATAGAATGCTTGGATAACGGCTTCGTGAAGCGTCCGTTTACACCCTGTGTATCCAGTAACAACTACTAGAATTATGAAGGTTTTAGTTGCAACTGTTGTTGTTATCAGTACCTGCATAGTAGGTATCGAGTCACAGATGTCCATGAGCGTGATGACGGGGCGCACGTTCTGTGCCACGGCGACGCCGAGCGGCTCGTCGAACTTCAGAGTAGCCGCCGAGTGGAAGACAACTGATACCTGCAGGTTAGAGACATACCACTGAAGACATCTGGAGATAGGCACCCTAATCCTAACTAATATAATAAAGGTGAAAGTTTGTGAGGATGGACGTTTGTTACTCTTTCACGCAAAAACTACTGGACGGATTTGGATGAAATTACCTGAAGGATAGAGACTACCACTGTGAGTGACAGTTATGTCGCACGATTCTAGAGATAGACATTGACACCTGCAGATAGGCATCCTAACTATCCCAATCCTGACCACTATATAGACTTTCTTACCGAATTCAGTAACGGCGACCCTTTGAAGCTATTTAAGGCTGATGCTCAAGGGTAACTTGAAACGCAAATAAAAATACTATTTAAATTTAATACAGCGCCATCTAGCGTTGAGTAGCAGCAACTCAAAAACTACTATTCTAAAAGATTTGTAGTTACAATTACCATTACGGTTAGATACTGACCAATTTTACAAATGTGAAAGTAAGATTGTTACCTTTTCACACCTAAACCAGTGAACCGACCATCCTGAAATTTTGCATATACTTTTTAATTTTCATCCCGAAAAAATACTGTTCCCGAGGAAAATAACAATAACTTTCTTGTGATAATAGATGGCGACACGTGCCTTCCGAATCAAAATAAGTGTGCAAAAAAAGTTAAATTAATGCTAATGGTTGATCCTGTAGTGGTGTGAACTGACCTGGTTAAGCTGGCTGAGGCTATGTTGGTCGAGGCCAAAGCGTGGCTTGGTGACGTCACCAGCCAGCACGCAGAGCTTGTCCAGCTGTTGCGGGCAGTGAGCGCGGATCACGTCGAACACCTGCGGGCAGTGGGATACGTTAGGAGTCTGGGAGAGTTGTACGTACGTAATTAAATTACAAAGTAGAAAGAAAAAAAACAATCGGGGCAGTCTATAGGGACTGCCGATAGAAGTGAAAACAAAAAGTACACAGGCCCCGCCCCAGTCGTAGCACTGGTTAAGCCCCGCGCATGCCTATGTGATGCTACGCCGTAGCGGATGCTACGAGTGCTACGAAACGTGACCGCACGTTACGTTAAGTGAGGATGGGTTCAATGTTTTTCCTTCACCCAAAAAGTGCTCAACGCGCCTAAAGAAGTTTTCACTTCAAAAACGTCCTGAATCGTGGGTACGTTTCAGCATCATCATCACATCAGCCCGGAGTCACCCACTGCTGGGTATAGACCTCCCCTTTTTCCGCCACACTTCCCGGTTCTGTACGTCCCATAAACAGGTGTATCCCGCGACTTTGACGATATCATCAACCCAAAGAGCTTTAAGATTGCTCTGGGAGCGTTTACAAACATTTAAACTCATACACAAACAGACAAAGCCGGGACAACAACCTGTAGGCCATACAAATATTTGAGCATATCGTGCGGGGATCGAACCCGGGACACGATGAGGTTAGAGACTAAAGAATTTCTTTTTCTCCATCGTGTGGTTAGTGCCTAAAAATATCCAACCCATGGGCCTCTCATTTGGCTTTGAAGACTGAAGTCTGACAGTTGAAGACTGAAGTCTGACAGTTTAAGACTGAAGTCTGACAGTTGAAGACTGATGTCTGACAGTTAAAGACTGAAGTCTAACAGTTGAATACTGAAGTCTGGCAGTAAAGTTGAAGGCTGAAGTCTGACAGTTAATGACTGAAGTCTGGCAGTTGAAGACAGACGTCTGACAGTTGAAGACTGAAGTCGCTACA
The DNA here is from genome assembly GCA_905147715.2 of Xestia xanthographa. NCBI lineage: Eukaryota > Metazoa > Arthropoda > Insecta > Lepidoptera > Noctuidae > Xestia > Xestia xanthographa. The sequence continues at coordinate 23,484,426 of LR990654.1, forward strand.
GACCTGCGACTGCTTGAGTTGCGGGAGTCTCTTCTCGGGTGCTGTGTCCTTCTTGTGGCGCAGCAGCAAGTGCAGGCGGGACACGTCACGGCACGTCCACAGCAGACGCTCCACCAACACCTGGCAGCATGAAGAAGATGCAAGATAAAGGGTGTAAAAAGACCCTTAACAAAAGCCGAAGGACAGTTGTCCCCATCATTGCGATCATTTTTTGTTCTGGACCAAACCTGGGAACCTTCTAGCTCTAGGTCAAAGTTTAAACTTTTTCACAAGTTTTTTTTTTTAATACTACTTTTGAAGGTTTTAACTTTACTTGAATTACATAGTCAGTCGCTCTATGTAAAATACTGGTATTCAGCTGCATCCGGTTAGACTGGAAGCCGACCCCAACATAGTTGGGAAAAGGTTTGGCGATGGTGATGATGTGTGGGGCTGTCAGTTGCGCAGTACGGCAGGCAGATGACAATACAGTGATTTTTTTTAAACCCGGATGTCAATTTTGAATGAATTCATTTGACTTGACAAAACTTAACATGCAGTAATAAATTATTCAAATACATTCATATTCTCTATGTGCTTACAAAATACATTTGCAAAATGTTAATTAAATGTTTTTAAGTATTTACTCAAGCTCAACATAAAGTTGAATAGCTTATCTACTGCAAATCTTACCAAAAGATTTCACATGGACGGAATGGGGAGACACAGGCAAAGATAATCTAAGATGGCGCCACCATAGCTGGTCTCAATCTGACCAATGAGGTTAAGCTATTTTGAAATATAAAATGACATTACCACATTTTCAACCAATGACGATGTTGGGAACCAGCTATGCTAGCGCCATTAGTTCCACAGTGTGTCTCCCCATTGAAAAATAGTAAAATTTTCAGTCGTTGTCTGTGATTTGGTCTGCCTGCCTCCCAAATTTATTATTATTTATTCACAAGCAACCTAGCAACCCTCTGAACAAATATCTTATTGCTAGGTGACCCGCGCAACTTCGTCTGCGTTCATTTAAGATAGAGAGAGCGAGAATGTGTTTTCATTAATTTTGAAATAAATATATGGTAAAGTTGAGGATTAATGCTAAGTCGTATGTGTGATGAAAACACGATTCCATAAACTTTACTTGATAGAAAAAAAAAATCCAAAGTTACCTCCAAATCGAACAATAAACCGCTGGTATTCAAAAAGTACCTACATGTATCATGAAACTTTGCATCTTTGCATACTAACTGAACTAACTATAAAGCAGGTCTAATGTGTTTTATTTTTTTAGTCCAACCAATAGATTTTTTGTAAATCGCAAAAAACCAATCATTTCGCACTATTCGGCCGCAGTGACTGACGTAACAACCGCTTTGTAGTGCAAGCTGCTTTATTCTAACAGTATTTCAAACGAAGTTTGAACCAACACAAATAAAGTTGCTAATTTTAGGGTTTCTCTGGGACTTCGTCGAGCTACATTGTGTCGGCGCTTTTCTGGTGGTCGCCACTGTTGATTCTGGCGCACAGGAGTTGCAGTGGTTTGGGAATAGTTTGGCGGGCATTTTACCTGACTTCCCGGATTAGCCACTCACATATGACTTCCAGAAACCTTTTCTTATAAGTATGGAAGTCGGACCTACCTTCCCCATAAATCCAGTGCCACCAGTGATGAACACCTCCCTCCCCGCGAAGTACTCTGGTATCAGCGGGGGTATCGGCGACTGCGGGACGGGGCGGGGCACCATCGTGGTCTACTGCAGATGTTAGCTGATGGACCTGGAATAAAACTGCTGTTTAACATAGGACCAGCCAAAAGGTGACGTTGCGTTGGAAGGCATCCCACTAGGTGGACCGTTGACCTGGTGAAGGTTGCAGAGAACCGCTTTATGCGAGTCGCACGGGACCGGTCAATGTGGCGAAACTTGGGGGAGACCTATGAACAGCAGTGGACGTCTTTCGGCTGAAGTGATGATAGGACCAGCCATAGCCCAACATACTAACTGAACGGGAGAGGTACATTTAAATGATAAACTGATTGATCAACTGCCTACCTTTTCCCAACTATGTTGTAGTCAGCTTCCAGTCTAACCAGATGCAGCTGAATAGGTACCAGTATGGAGCGACTGCCTATCTGAACTCCACAATCCAGTTAGCACTGGGTAATTCAAATTTTCGAGCCACTGACTACCTGTAACGACTGTCAATGGTGTGGTCAGCTTCCAGTCTAACCAGATGCAGCTGAATAGGTACCAGTATGGAGCGACTGCCTATCTGAACTCCACAATCCAGTTAGCACTGGGTAATTCAAATTTTCGAGCCACTGACTACCTGTAACGACTGTCAATGGTCTACAAATGACAGCCGGGGGCCGGGACCAACGGCTTCAAATGCTTTCTGATTCACGGACCATGGTGAGCAAGCGCGACTCAACATAAAGATAGACCCGAGCGGCTGTTATTGATTAGCCACGAACCTGATGAACTTGTGTATTGAAAGGAAAAAAAGACTTCTAACACCCAAAGCTGTTTGTGATCGAGTCGCGGCGAATTAGGTCTTTTATTGTTAGCTCTAACCGGGCTAAACGACTACTAGTTTCTAACTCAAATACTTAATTATTTAAATTTAATTCATTCGCTGCGCGTCGATATATCACAATCAGCATAAAATACAACTGAATGTTATGTACGGGTTTGCCTGTACGCTACCCTTGAAATAAAAAAAAAATCAAACCATAAAAAAAACCCAAAAAAAAAACAAAATCATTCAAAATCAAATCATTTCTTGGCCCACATGGGTAATAAATAGGCACTCACACATGGATGTTTTTTATTTATTTAATAGAGTTCTCCAAAGGGCTGATAACTTACTAACTACCGCCATTTTTTTTTTCAAAGTTGCTGCCACATTATAACACCTAAATTAATCGATAGCTGGTATCAATACAAACAAGCTTTGTATGACAAAATGTTATAAAGGGTCACGTTTCCAAGATATGAGTTAGCAAAGTAGTATTATATTATCTGTGGCAAAGTTAAAGTCCATGCACTGATTGCATCTTCAGCCCAACTTTGATTTAATCAAACACAAAGCTGTTATTTTTTTGTGACACTTTAGAACTAGTTTGTTTTTAATCGACTTTCAAAAGAAGGAAATTATCAACACGTCTGATTTTTTTCTTTGTATTTTCAGCGATCTATTATTGAAGCGATCTATTAGAAGAATATTATTTAGCGGTGGTCCCGTTTAATTTGGTAAAGATCTGATGCTGATATTTGGAGATATACAATCAAATTGAACTCTTCAATAATAGACGGCAAATCTGTCATGATTTCAAAGTCTATTCTAGGTACTGGTTTCAAGGTTAGGGTCTGGTTTTCAGGGTTAACCACCGAAAATTGTGTTTTAAATATTTACGCAGCGGTCAAAACAATACTATAACTTTACATACAATACGTATATTTTACTTCAGACAATGTGTTCAGATAGTTAATTTTTAACCGACTTCAAAAAAGGCGGAGGTTATATGTTCGTGTGTATGTATTTTTTTTTTTTTTATGTATGTTACCTGATTTCTCTCCCATTTGTGGACCGATTTTCAAAATTCTTTTTTCTTTTGATAGAGTACACTCCTGAGGTGGTCCCATTTTAATTTGGTGAAGATCTGATGCTGACCTTCGGAGATATACAATGGAACTCTTCAAAAAGAGACGGCAAATCTGTTGTGATAGCTCCAATCGGTTGGATGTTCATTGTTTATACAATATCATGACGGAACATCACGCCTGTATGCTCTGAGGGGGTACGCAGAAGTGTACAATTTACCTGATTTCTCTCCCATTTGTGGACCGATTCTCAAAATTCTTTTTTTATTTGAAAAAGTATACTCCTGAGGTGGTCCCATTTTAATTTGGTGAAGATCTGATGCTGATCTTCGGAGATCTACAATAGAACTCTTCAAAAAGGGACGGCAAATCTGTTGTGATAGCTCCAATCGGTTGGATGTTCATTGTTTATACAATATCATGACGAAACATCACGCCTGTATGCTCTGAGGGGGTACGCAGAAGTGTACAATTTACCTGATTTCTCTCCCATTTGTGGACCGATTTTCAAAATTATTTTTTTACTTGAAAGAGGTACTCCTGAGGTGGTCCCATTTTAATTTGGTGAAGATCTGATGCTGATCTTCGGAGATATACAATGGAACTCTTCAAAAATAGACGGCAAATCTGTTGTGATAGCTCCAATCGGTTGGATGTTCATTGTTTAAACAACATCATGACGTAACATTACACCTGTTTGCTCTGAGGGGTACAAAGATGTGTAGAGTACACCCAGATTTCGACAGTTATGGCATGTTATGTTCCATTTATTGGGGATAAGCCTATTACCATGACATGTATTGTTAACCATGTACAATGAATGCATAGCAAATATTTGTAAGTATAGGATATTACAACTAAAAATGGAAAAATAAAATAAAACTTTTTTGCCAAAAATAAAACCGACTTCAAAAAAAACAACAAACAAAAAAAACAAAAAGAAAAGGACAAAAAAATACACTAAAAGAAAAACAAAAAAAAAACACTAAAACAAAACCACAAAAAAGTGAAAAATAACTTTAGCTTCAGAAGCCGGTGAGAAAAACACCAAATCAATCAAAGGTCAAGTTTCAGAAGTCGGTGACAAAAACACTAAATCAATTAAACAAGGTCACCGACTTCTGAAGCTTGACCTTTGATTGATTTGGTGTTTTTCTCACCGGCTTCTGAAACTTGACCTTTGATTGATTTGGTGTTTTTCTCACCGGCTTCTGAAGCTAAAGTTATTTTTCACTTTTTTGTGGTTTTGTTTTAGTGTTTTTTTTTGTTTTTCTTTTAGTGTATTTTTTTGTCCTTTTCTTTTTGTTTTTTTTTGTTTGTTGTTTTTTTAATTTAAGTAATTAATAAACAAAGATAATTATCAATCCGAAAGTCTGTGTCCTCTTCACGCCTATCTAAACTAAACCGATCGTCCTAAATTTTTGCATAAATATACGTGGTGTGTACAGAAACGGGCCTAGATATCTTTCATCCTGAAAAAAAGTACTGTTCCCGAGGAAAACAACAATAACGGTCTTATGATAATAGATGGCGCCACGTGTCTTTCGAATCATGATTGAATGAGAGGTTTTCCTTTTGAGATGTAAAAAAAAAACTTAGTTTCCAAGAACTCTATAGATGGCGATCAACTTGCTATGATAGTTGGTGCCAAAGCCAAAACGCTTGGAAAAAAAAACATTGTGTCACGTCACATACTCTCGTTGACTGACACTTTCCCGAATATCCTAGTTTTCTCACGCTTTGTTTAAATCAGTTTTTTTAGGTTCCGTTCCTTGCATTATATACTAACTCTTAGCGCCATCTATCCAGCGACTAGGGAAGAGCTAAAAAGAAAATCCCTCATTATTTTATTATATATATATATAGAAACTTATATAAATAATATAAACTTATATATAAGTTTATATATATATATATATATATAAACTTTATTGGTGTGTTAAGAGTTTTTTTTTTCTTAAGTAACGCGAGCGAAGCCGCGGTCTTTTGCCCTAAGTTACTTTTAATTTAGTTTCGATTTCATTTCAGACATCACACAGCAGTCGGTGGGATTGATGTCACACAAGACGGCAGTCTTTTTTTAAACGGCTACTTTTAAAGCAGCACAGCAGTCTTTTTTGTATATATTTATGTGGTCACAGAATTATTTATCACAAGCTTATGCCCGAGTCTATTATCTATTCTGTGCCGTAGCTTCGCCAGCGTGCAGTTCGATAATTGTCCCACGAGATCATACTATCGGGATAAAAAGTTTCCAATATGTTAATCCAGGTTATAAACTATACGTTAGCAAAATTTCATCCAAATCCGTTAAGTAGTTTTTGCGTGAAGGAGTAACAAACATCCATCCATCCATCCGTCCTCAAAAACTTTAGGGTTTAAAATATTCCTAGCTAATCCGCACGGCTTCGCCTGCGTGGGATTCGATAACTGTCCCACGGGATGGATAAAAAGTATCCTATGGATTATTTTTTGTTCTGTACTATACCTGGGAACCTTAGTTACGGAGATATAGGGATCAAAGTTCCAACATTACACAAGGTTTTTTTTAAATACTTATTACTTTTTATGGTTTTAACTTTACTTGAATTACCTCCATGACCCGTTTATATTATCCAAAGCATACCTAAATCAGCTCTAAATTTTGAGTGCGGTACATTGAGTTTTACCGTAACATGTGATTTTTCACCCCAAAATTAAAAGCCGTTTCCCAGCAATATTTTTTGCGTGGGGTTACGTAATTTGATGTAGTACATCTAATGCTTGGCTGACGGCTTTGTGAAGAGTCCGTTTACGTGTGACCTGTATTAGCCACACGGGTTGAGATTCCGGTTAAACCGTGCTTGCCTAGGTAACCTAGGTTGGTCCGTGGATGGGTGACCTCCCATTACATACCAAGTTTCCTCCGTGCCACGGAAAGCACGTTGAAACGTTGGTGCCGGCTGTTATTTTGTTGTTCTTTGACAGTCGTTACATACAAGTAGTCAGAATCCCGAATCTGACAAACAGTCTTACCTAGGGGTATCTTATTATTACTTAAGACCCATTAATGATAACATTTATCCGTGGTTTATCCCAGTTGTAAACGTCCCTTTGTGCCTATTGGTCTTGTTTCGTTCTGTCTCCTGCTGATATGGAGAGAAGTGGAAATTATGTTGTTCCTACTCCTCTGCTATACTTTTCTGATTAATTTCGTTGCGGGATCCAAGACAGTTAAATTGTTTCTCTGGGACTTCGTCGAGCTTCATTGTCTCGGCGCTTTTCTGGTGGTCGCCACTGTTGATTCTGGCTTTCAGGAGTTACAGTGACTTGGGAATAGTGTGGCAGGCTTGTCCCAAAGATGTAGATCTCTAGCTCCGCTTCCCTCCATTACAAAGGACCATTACTATTACTTCTACCTCATTTTGCAAGGTGCGAATACGGAAACGCAATCCTAAGTCCGTTAATTAAGTGCTATTTTAGTGTACGTAACGTTATGGAAGTGCGAAAATAGTTATGTTTTCGACAAAAATAGTGCCTCGTGTATGTACATACGCCAGTACATCAAGCTACCCGAAACTCAAATTTTCCCAATCAATCTTGATCCTAATGCTTTAGCTATAAAGTTGAAAATCTATTAAAGAAACTTGGCAGACTGTAGTAGCTTCATGTGTTGGTGGCTGTACCCACGATGTCAATAACTCCCGTGACGGCTGCGTCATCGATTAGCAACATTAATGTGAGTTTATCGAGTGCGTAGCAGTACGGACGTGAACTTGAAACTTGAAACAAGAATAAAAATATGCTCAACACTCAGAATGCCAGCTTCACCACTACGCCTTAATGGCTTCTCACGTTTATATGAATAACACTAGCTTTTGCCAACGGCTTCGCTCACGTTAATTTCGAATTTGACAATCAATCTAAATATATAAAAGAAGAAACTGACTGACTGACTGACTCATCTATCAACGCACAGCCCAAACCGCTGAGTCTACAGATTCCAAATTTGGCAAGTAGGTTCCATAGGTAGTCTAGGGGTTCACTAAGAAAGGATTTTTGAAATTCACCCCCTACGGGGCGGGGTTAAACGGGGCTCTAAAATTTGTATGGGGAAGCAAGATTAGTTAGACTATTTTATTCGAAACTTCACAGGAGTGGTCCTATCCTATTGATAAAATGAGTAAACATTTGTGTTTCAGATTTTTTCAGAATTCAACCCCTAAAGGGGGAAATGCGGTGACAAAATCTGAAAATCAAAATGGTTATCGTTTGTATGGTGTATCGAGTTGGGTGTATTACAAAAACAACGATTTTAAGATAAAATGGTTCCGACCTGAAATGCCATCATCCCTTGTTGGGGTGCGATGGGATGGAAATGTCTAAAATATCAATATGTGTGTCGATTCCGAGATAATCAGGGGTGCTGATTACGAATATGGCATTTATTTTAAGATCCAAAAGATGGCGGATTCGACTTCTATACAGGGTTATTGTTGATTTATTGTGATAACACATTATGATTGTGATTACGATGATAATGATTGTGATAGCGATGATGGTGATTGTGATAGTGGTTGTGATTGTGATTGGGATAGTGATGGTGATGGTGATTGTGATGGTGATTGTGATAACGATGATGGTGATGCTGATTGTGATAATGATTGTGACAGTGATAACGATGGTGATAGTGATTGTAATTGTAATGATTATGAAATTTGGCAAATATAGTTTATAACCTGGATTAAAATGTAGGATACTATTTATCCCTTTAGTATGATCCCGTGGGACAGTTACCGAAATGCACGCGGCCGAAGCCGCGGGCAACAGCTAAATAGTTCAATATAATTCAATCAAGATTCGAAAGACACGTGTCGCCATCTATTAACTTAAGAACGTTGTTGTTTTCCTATAGGTATTATGTCTTAGATCTAAGTCCGTTTCTGTACACGATCATATATATTACTATACTCTTTGACACCTGACATCGTATTATGCAAAATTGGTTCAGAGGTTTAAGCGTGAAAAGGTAACAATCAAACTTTATTTCGCATTTAAATACCTATCTAATATTATGGGTGGTTTGTGCATTTATTTTCAAACTCATAACAATACCTACTAATGTTTTATTCATGGACTTCATTGTTTAATATTAGTGACCAAGATAAAATTTGGATTATGCACACACCTTTTTTTTTTTTCGGATGGGAAATCATCAAATAACTCCTCCCGCTCTGGGCGGAGCAGGAGGGAGTGTCAGACTTTTACTGACTAAAACCCATCCATGTTCCTTCATCGCCCTTTGTGTTCCGGGGCCACGGTATCTCTTTCGAACAGTCCCGCAACCCCGGCAGGCATCGGTCCTTACGGACCCCTTCCTTTTTGCTGACTCTCTTTGAGCCCGCGCGTGGAACGCGAACGCGCCGTCGACACGGCCTGTCGTCATGAGACGGACGGACGGCGAGCTAGCCCATAGCTCACCGTCCACAGGCCCGCGCCTACGGTGGCCGGGGGCCACGTGGTGGTGGCCCCCGACGCCCGGGGCGTCTATTATGCACACACCTAAGAGTAGGTACACAGTTACATGTTTATTCATTACCTACCACTGTTAAGTCATCACGCAATTTACACTGAAAGAAAATCTTTTTTTTTTTTCGTTTGGTATTTCGCAGATCAACGTATGAGGCTAGCTTCTGCTTAAGGCGCTGTCAACACCAAAATCGCGCACACTGTCTATTTGTATATGGGAGAAAACGAGACGTCACTATTACTAGGCGGCCAGGTTTTAGAAGAAAATAATGAATAAATATTGATATAAAAAAAAGTATGGATTATTTGTGAAATATGACTCGTTAGCGGTTTAGGTATGAATATGTTGACTTCATGTTTTTAATTGCAGACACATACGTCAAAAAAAACCGGCCAAGTGCGAGTCGGACTCGCGCACGAAGGGTTCCGTACCAATTATTATAAAAAAGTCACGTTTGTTATATGGGAGCCCCCCTTAAATATTAATTTTATTCTGTTTTTAGTATTTGTTGTTATAGCGGCAACAGAAATACATCATCTGTGACAATTTCAACTGTCTAGCTGTCACGGTTCATGAGATACAGCCTGGTGACAGACCGACGGACAGACGGACAGACGAACAGACAGCGAAGTCTTAGTAATAGGGTTCCGTTTTTACCCTTTGGGTACGGAACCCTAAAAAACCGGCCAAGTGCGAGTTGGACTCGCGCACGAAGGGTTTCGTACCTTATCTATACAAAATTAGACAAAACGTAAAAAAATAACGTTTGTTGTATTGGAGCCCCCCTTAACTGTTCATTTTATTCTGTTTTTAGTATTTGTTGTTATAGCGGCAACAGAAATACATCATCTGTGAAAATTTCAACTGTCCAGCTGTCACGGTTCATGAGATACAGCCTGGTGACAAACAGACGGACAGACGGACAGACGGACAGACGGACAGACAGCGAAGTCCGCGCGTAATAGGGTTCCGTTTTTACCCTTTGGGTACGGAACCCTAAAAATAAAGACATAGGACCGTTAATAATGATTTTAAGACCAATGTTTGCAATTATTTTCTATCGAGCCGATTTCGTCGAAATATGTATCGAGTCCATCCAAGGTCTTTGAAATATGATCAATATTAACAATTTTTTTTTTGCCGTGCTAGAATAAATAGTTTTTCTTAAAAAACTGCTTAAATAACATCAATTTCAACAAATTAGGTGTTGTCAGCCCCTTAAATAATAGTGCGCAAGTGTAGCTCTGTGTGCTACCTCATCTGTGGCGTCACGTGCAGCATGTTTGTCTTAATGGTTACTGAGTGAGGTGTTAATGGTTAGACAAACTATCGGCACTACGGCTCTCGGCAGTCCGGAACAGTACGCCTGAGAGCACATGGAATTAGCGAGTATGTGGTAATGATATCTATGTATAGGCATGATATCTCACGGACGTTGCAGGTCATAGTATCTACACACATCGTACGCACACATCGCTGTAGGTACTCGGGAGCCCTGCCTGTGGTATACATAATACCCAAAAGGCTTATAATGCTCTTTGTATCCAATATACCTATTATGGTATTGTTACGGTTGCCACGCTTCTAGTAATAAACTTTTATTATTAAATTCATAGTTTAGTTTCCAAAGTGCTTGTTTGAGTATAAAGTAGGCAATGATATTTAATTAAACAGATATGTTATGAGCGCGCAATCGTGAAGACTCGAAAACGTGTCAATTGGCCTGTTTTTCCTTTATTCTGCGTCACTGCGTGTATGTGAGCTGGCTCTCCCCCGCGGCACACTTTTTTCGGTGGTTTTGTAGGTGTATAACATATCTGTTTGTTAGAATATCATTGAAAGTAGGTATACTGTCAGTCTAACTTTGAGATTCGAATGATCATTTTGAAAAAAAAGTTACTTTGACTTTAAATAATTACTTATGGTCCATTAAATTGTTAAATTACTGTTAATTAACATGATTTTCATTTATAAAATAGAAAACTAGTAGATAATGTGTGATATTACCTGCACTTCGAACATAAAAAAATCGGTTACACGTAAAACGTTTTTCTGCTTAACTGTACAAAACATCGGACACTAAGTTGCTAATTTGCGAAGACTAGGTACTCGTATGTACGGTGCGGCCGCTTTTACGTGACCTTTTTAATTTGGTCGGCTTATTAGAGAATTTCTGACATATTCTTGATTTTGATATACTTAACTTTCATTACAGCCGTAATTGAAACCTGACATTAACAGGAATTAATGTTCATGAATCATTTTAATTTGTTTAAAGTATGCCACGTTTCTTAATGTTTTGGGAACTGCGTATTTCATCGCTAAAGTACGACCAGTCTAAAATTAATCAATTTTTTTTATCTTCTGTTTATTTGGTTATAAGTGTTTTGGTTTACTTGCAAATCCGTTTTTATCTGATTTTTGAAACCATTTAATTCCATTGGTTTACGACAACCAAATCAAAAAGTAATGTTAAACCAATTTAAACAAATTAAAGTCTCTTATTGGTATTTTTTTCGATCTTCTGCGTTGAGCCATTTTCGTGATCTAGGAAATCCCAAAACGTTACCGCAGCAAAATCTTAAATAACTCAAGAACCATACAACACAAGTTTTGCCATTTACAAACATTTACTACGTAACAAAAGCTATTTAGTCATGTATTTGGTTCCAGGCTGGACGAATTTTTGCAAATCGATTTTGCCAGGATAACGTTTCAAACGTTACTCCAGCAAAATGTGTTTTTCCCAAATAACTTTAAAACTACAATTCACACAAATTTTGCTACTATTAAACAAATTGCTCCTCATGATACACTAATTATTTTTTATGATCTCATCTCTCAAATCCACAATATTTTGCCAGGGTAACGCACACAGAATAACGTTCTAATCAGCTTGCACTACAAAGTGGTTGTTACTTCAGTCACTGCAGGCCGAATATGCGAAATGAGTGGTGTTTTAAATCCCTACTTCCCTACTAATATTATATATTATATTATATATTATATATATTATATTATAATATTATAAATGCGAAAGTAACTCTGTCTGTCTGTCTGTCTGTCTGTTACCTTTTCACGCCTAAACCGCTGAACCGATTTTGATGAATTTTGGTATAGAGATAGATGGAACCTTGGGAAAGGACATAGGGTACTTTTTATCCAGATCCCGATCCCGATCCCGGAATTATACGGGTGGAAACGCAGAGTGCAGTTGTGTATCGTATATCCCTACTAAATGAATTTTGGTATAGAGATAGATGGAACCTTGAAACGGTTGTGATCATTCAACATTGATGGTGATTGTGATGGTGATCGTGATGGTGATCGTGATGGTGATCGTGATGGTGATTGTGATGGTGATTGTGATGGTGATGGTGATTGTGATAGTGTGATTGTGATAGTGAATGATTGTGATGATGGTGATTGTGATGGTGATTGTGATGGCGATTGTGATGGCGATTGTGATAATGATTGAGATAACGATGATGGTGATTGTTATGGTGATTGTGATTGTGATGGTGATTTTGATAGTGATTGTGATGGTGATGGTGATTGTGATGGTGATTGTGATAGTGTGATTGTGATAGTGAATGATTGTGATGATGGTGATTGTGATGGTGATTGTGATGGCGATTGTGATGGCGATTGTGATAATGATTGAGATAACGATGATGGTGATTGTTATGGTGATTGTGATTGTGATGGTGATTTTGATAGTGATTGTGATGGTGATGGTGATTGTGATGGTGATTATGATGGTGATTGTGATGGTGATTGTGATGGTGATTGTGATGGTGATTGTGATAATGATGGTGATATTGATGGTGACTGTGATTGTGATGGTGATTGTGTTGGTGTTTGTGATGGTGATGGTGACTGAAATAGTGATGGTGATTGTGATAATGATTGTGATATTGATGTTGGTTTTGATAGTGATGGTGATTGTGATAATAATGGTGGTTGTGACAGTGATGGTGGTTGTGATGATTATGAAATTTGGCACATCGATAGTTTATAACCTGGATTCACATGTAGGACACTATTTATCCCTTTAGTATGATTCAGTGGGACAGTTACCGAACTTTACGCGGGCGAAGCCGCGGGCAACAGCTAGTAAAATAATAAATTTAACATTAAGTGGCATGTCATTGGAATGAGGGATTTTCTTTTTAGCTCTTCCCTAGTCACTGGATAGATGGCGCTAGGAGTAAGTATGATATTGCAAGGAACGGAACCTAAAAAAACTGATTTTAACAAAGCGCGAGAAATGTAGGTTATATTCGGAAGGTTAAGCAAATGAAAGTGTCAGTCAACGAGAGTATGTGACGTGACACAATGTTTTTTTTTTCAAGCGTTTTGGCTTTGTCACCAACTATCATAGTAAGTTCAACGCCATCTATAGAGTTCTTGGAAACTAAGTTTTTTTTTAAAACCTCAAAAGGAAAACCTCTCATTAGGTACATATATAATAAAATTTAAAAAATGTCAACATGGTAATAATTGGTTTACAATAAAATTTGATTGTGATGGTGATTGTGATGGTGATTGCGATGGTGATTGTGATTGTGATGGTGATTGTGATGGTGATTGTGATGGTGATTGTGATGGTGATTGTGATTGTGATGGTGATTGTGATGGTGATTGTGATGGTGATTGTGATGGTGATTGTGATGGTGATTGTGATGGTGATTGTGATGGTGATTGTGATGATGATTGTGATGGTGATTGTGATAGTGATTGTGATTGTGATGGTGATTGTGATTGTGATGGTGATTGTGATGGTGATGGTGATTGTGATGGTGATTATGATGGTGATTGTGATAATGATGGTGGTTGTGATAGTGATGGTGATTGGGATAATGATGGTGACTGTGATAGTGATGGTGATTGTGATAATGATGGTGGTTGTGATTGTGATGGTGATTGTGATGGTGATTGTGATGGTGACTGTGACAGTAACTTTGATGGTAATTGTGATGTTGATTGTGATAGTGACGGGGATTGTGATGGTGATAGCAATGGTGATGGGGATTGTGATGGTTATTGTGATTAAGATTGTGATGGTGATGGTGATTGTGATGGTAATTGTGATGGTGATTGTGATATTGATTGTGATAATGATGGTGGTTGTGATAGTGATGGTGATTGGGATAATGATGGTGACTGTGATAGTGATGGTGATTGTGATAATGATGGTGGTTGTGATAGTGATGGTAATTGTGATAATGATGGTGGTTGTGATAGTTATGGTGGTTGTGATAGTGATGGTGATTGTGATGATAATAATAAATTGTGATGATTATGAAATTTGGCACATAGATAGTTTATAACCTGGATTAACATGTAGGACACTATTTATCCCTTTAGTATGATTCAGTGGGACAGTTACCGAACTGCACGCGGGCGAAGCCGCTGGCAACAGCTAGTACTTTATAAAATCAAATTTTCGTCTTTTTGAAAAAAAAAAAAATCTTATACCTGTTAAAGTTAGTTCAGTTAGTACCTATGCAAAGTTTCATGATCTAATTTGAAGTACTTTTTGAATACTAGCCGTTTATTGTTCGATTTGGAGGTAAGTTTGGATTTTTTTTCTATAGAGAAAAGTTTATGGAATCGTGTTTTCGCCAAACATAGGACTTAACATTAATCCTGATTACTTTACCATATATTTATTTAAAAAATTAATGCTGCAGTATTTTAGGCGTAACGGAGGATCATGCTAAGCCATTTGAGATAGTAGCCCTTAAATAGTAACACGGTACCTCCTGGTAAGACTGCTTGTGTGTGTAATTTAATCAAAACAAAAGAAGCTTAAATATGGGAATAGATTTTTATTATTCTGGTAACCTTATTTTATAGTCAATGTCACTTTGATTGACATATTAATGTTTGTTGTTATCATTTGAATGTGTTTTGTTTGTACCAGACATTTCAAAACTTAAATCTTTGTGTAGAGCAAAGAGATTTTCGCCGGTGATATTGTTATATTATTATTGTAAAAAAAAAAAAACATTTTTGATAGTTGTGTCAGTATTATTATTATAAAAAAATCTAGTTACTAGAGTACGAGTACAGTTAGTTACTACCATTATCTGTTTGTATGTTGACCCAGGCACGAATCGTGGATCGAATGATTCCTCCACCTTATTTTTTTTTTTCGGATGGGAAATCATCAAATGACCCCTCCCGCTCTGGGCGGAGCAGGAGGGAGTGTCAGACTTTTGCTGACTAAAACCCATCCATGTTCCTTCATCGCCCTTTGTGTTCCGGGGCCACGAACAGTCCCGCAACCCCGACGTGATTCTTCCACCCTTACGCAAAATACGCGTTATGCACAATCGTAACTTCCTATTTCCTAATCCTCACTATCCTAACTAATATTATAAATGCGAAAGAAAGTTTGTTTGGTTACTTTTATACGCTTATACCACTGAACCGATCATACTGAAATTTGTTTGTTTCTTTTATACGCTTATACCACTGAACCGATCATACTGAAATTTGTTTGTTTCTTTTATACGCTTATACCACTGAACCGATCATACTGAAATTTGTTTGTTTCTTTTATACGCTTATACCACTGAACCGATCATACTGAAATTTTGAATAAACATTGTCAGATGTACAGAAACGGACACAGGGTACCTACTTTTCATCTCGAACAAAAGTACTTACTGTTCTCGAGGAAAACAACAATAACGTTCTTATGATAATAGATGGCGTCACGTGTCTTACGAATCATGATTACAATCCGAATAGATTGTCAAATTCCAAATTAACGCGAGCGAAGCCCGCAGGTGAGAGCTAGCTAAATAATACATACATTAGAGAGCACGTTAAAAATGTCATCTTCTTTTAGAGTATCGATGGTAATCTACCTAAATAGGCTAGTTTCTACCATCAATAAATCGCAAATCTATTTGAGTCAATTTCAACAACTTGGTTTTTTACCTAATTTCCATGGACATTTTCATTTTCAGGTTTTTTAAAAATCTTTTATAATAAAGCGCAACATATCCACATTATTATATACATTTTCTAAAAGGGGATATTATAATTAAATTACTTTATTATTTGGGCTACCGAAATTAGCGAGACATAGAAATTTTATTATTGCCACTGATTACTTATTACTTACTGATTACTTATTTGCACCGAAATTAAAAATTATTATATAATATATAAATTGATTTTTAATAACATGTAAAGAATGATAAGGTTTAATGAAAAAACTGATATAATACGAATATCGTCGTTAATATATATATATTATCGTCATAATTATTTGTAATGAACACCTGCATGTAATAATACATAGGGTACTTACTACTAATACATGGGGTATTACAAATAAACGATTTGATTTGATAATTTTAATAAGCATTTCTAAAAATACAACGTGGTGTACTATTGCTTTCTTACAAAATTAGCAATCAAGGAACTGCTTATGTTTTTTACTTCTATGAAGAGGATGGTAAATCGTCAAATGTCTCCTCCCGCTCTGGGCGAAGCAGGAGGGAGTGTCAGACTTTTACTGACTAAAACCCATCCATGTTCCTTCATCGCCCTTTGTGTTCCGGGGCCACGGTATCACTTTCGAACAATCCCGCAACCTCGGCAGGCATCGGTCCTTGCGGACCATTTTCTATTGCTGACTCTCTGAGGCGCGCGTGGAACACTCCTGCGCCGTCGACACGGCCTGTCGTCTTGAGACGGACGGACGGCGAGCTAGCCCATAGCCTACCGTCCACAGGCCCACCACGTGGCCCCCGGCCACGACTGCATGTGCATGGACCGCACGACTCCCGCGTAGAGCCTCCGGCAGGAGGCGTTTGCCCCCCCCCAAGGTTGGCCAGGAGCCGCCTGAAGGCAGCCCCGGTCCGTTACAGTTTGGAGGCCAAACGTTGGAAGTGCTCCACGAAGTTTCATTGGCTGTCGAGGACAAGTCCTAGGTACTTCAAAGTCGACTCGACCATCTCGACCACACGACGAAGGTAGGTCGGCACCCAGTGATACCGGAGTGCCTCCCTAATGCAGCTCCAGGTCATGGTGTTGAAGGCATTGGCGATGTCGAGAGACACCGCCAAGACAACCCCACCCCGGGAAACCGCATCCCCCGTCGTGAGGGCTCTCACGCGCACGATGGCGTCTACCGTAGAGCGCCCCTTACGGAAACCAAACTGGTGTTCCGCAAGATCCGGCCCCGTCCCCGCAAGGTGTTCGGCGAGGTGGTTTGCTCTTTCAAAGAGCTTGCCCACCTCGTCGAGCAGCACCACGGGCCGGTATGCGGACGGAGAGTCCGCAGGGCGCCCCGGCTTCCGAATTAGGACCAGCTTTCCCGTTTTCCAACTAAGCGGAAACTGGCCTCTCTCTAAGCATGCGCTTAGGAGCCCCTCTAGTTGGAGCCCGAAAGCCTCCGAGGCCAGGACCCAGGATTTGCCAGGCAAGCCGTCGGGTCCCGGGGCGGTATTTTGGGCACTGAGCCTACGCACTCTTAGGTCTACCTCAGTCACTTCCGGAGCGTTTTCGTCGTCATCCTGTTAGTCTGCTTCCAGCATCGCAGGCGGTGGAGCCAAAGGTGGGGGGGATGTTCTCCTCGCGAAGGGAACAGAGTGCTTACCACGTCCTCTACGAGCTCAGGCCGAAGACTTTGCGTCAGTGGGGGGGCCCAGGTGCGGAGTTTATCCCGCACCATCTTGTAAGGACGCCCCCATGGATCTCTGTCGAGAGTCCCCGCGAGGAGATGCTGGGGACTTGATATCTGCGCACGTCGCAGATGTTGGACATGGCCTCCTGGAACCACCCTGCCTCATTGACAACGTCGGCAGGCCTGCCTGGTGATGTCACCCAGGCCTGCACGACCGAGGCTTCCAGGAGGAGCTCCCGGAGAATGTAACCCTCAAAGTTCATTTAATCCAATTGAAAGACTTTTTCAAAAAATAGTAATACAATTTTATTTTAATGTCGGGGGCTAAGAACCTAGTTCTGTCAAAGTAATTTCGGCATAACAAGTATTGATTATTTCCAAAAATCTTCATTAACTATACTATATATATATATATATATATATATACAATAATTGATTGGTACAATTTCTGTGGAGTCGTGTAATTTCCGTGGTTACATGCCACGGAAACCACAGAAATTGGAAACGTGGCTATTTTTTTTTAATTACAAGAAACTATCAAGGGTATGACTTATTTTCTATAATCTTAAATGTGTACTAAAGGCTACTTAGCATGCATAAAAGTGATACCTTTATTTCTTGCAAAAATCCTTTTAAAACATGATCACCGAAATTGCGAAATTTCGTCCCGAGTAAACTGAAATCACGTAAGACCTGGCGATATAGTGCACTACTATTCTTACTGCGCATAAACGCACGACTGTCTCTTGCCGAGCATGGATTTATTGTTCGTTTAAAATCATTGGTGGAAGCTCAGGACGGTGAAACAAAATGCCTACAGAAATTAGTAATTTCGCTTGGACAAAACTACCGTTGACATGTACTCATTAACTATGAGTCTAAACATTCAAAACTAATTAACTTCTGGTAGGTCAATCATTAATAATTAACGCAATCAAAATACTTTTTCCTATATAATATGTTCGAGATTATCTTCGAGAGGTAGATGCTGTGTATGAAAGTGATTGTGGACACGAGTACACGACACAGAAACTGATAATTCGTCATATACCGATTTTTTTCATAAAAAAATAGTAATTAAGACTTCATTTAGATTCATGTCACTTTAATTCTGGGAAAAAAAATCGTTGCATTATCTGTAAAGCAGCACTGCGTTTTTAGCCTCCACGCGTAAATTTTTCGCGTGAGAAATTCACTTATTTAGTCCGTCAGTTAAGTACGAGTATTGGAAAAGAATGGACACGTATTTTTTGTTTTTGTAAATCAATAAATATTGACAAAGATAAAACTCATCAAAACTCGGGAGTGGAGGCTCGTGTCGTCAGAACGCATTAAAAATTATAAGTACCACTTCGTGACATATTGAGAATTTTAAAAGCGTCGTATTCGTATCTTCGTCAATTTTGGTTTACGTGACAAAAGAAAAAATACCCGTCAAATAATTTTTGATAATCTAACTGACGGACTACCTACCCAATTAGATTTTTTCAGTTGACAAACCTATTGTCTCGGCCTAAAACTGAGCCACTAGTATGGCACCTTTTTTTTTCGAATGGGAAATCATCAAATGTGTCCTCCCGCTCTGGGCGGAGCAGTGTCAGATTTTTACTGACTAAAACCCATCCATGTTCCTTCATCGCCCTTTGTATTCCGGGCCCACGGTATCTCTTTCGAACAGTCCCGCAACCCCGGCAGGTATCGGCCCTTGCGGACCCCTTCCTTTTGCTGACTCTCTTTGAGGTGTAAACGTGCAACGCGAGCGCAACGGTGTCCGGTGAGGACCTGCGTCAGGCGGAAGGTGAGGACGCCGTGGCGTCTCTCAAGCCACTCCTCAAAGAGAGGACTTATCGCCACTAGTGTGGCGTGCCCTGCACGGACTAGTTTTGCGCCTTCAGTAGCGTTCATCAGTTCCTGTAATGAACACACGACAGGACATGCAGGACCCGAAATTAAGTGCCTCATCATTCAGGCGCGGATCCAGGATTTCCTTCAAGGGGGGGCATTTATTGGAATATTCTTTAAAAAAAAATTGATGGGTAAACTTTTGATAATAAATGGTATCAGGCGTTACTTTACAGAAATCCATGATATGCTAGATACTAAGGGGGCCGCCAGCTTTTGGGCCGGGGCGGGGAGAGCGTAGCGAGAAATTCTTACGACACCTTGCCTTGGACAGGTTAGAATGGTTTCGAACGTTCATATAGGAGTTACTTGGTCGAATTTTAGATAAATTCAAGAGAAAGTAGTTTGTAGAGCGAGCGAAGCGAGCTCGAAAATTTTAACACTTTTCCTACCGACCTACTGGAGTTACCTTGGCCTCTTATAGACAAAGTAAGACTCATGAAAACTAGGCTTCAAGAGCGAGCGTAGCGAGCTCGAAATTTTTTACAACATTGCCTCAGATAATTATGTTATAATACGATTCTATGGGATCAGGCAGGAAAAGCTATAACTTTTAAAAATCCTGAGCCTCTAGGGGCAGCTGTCTTCTCCTGGCGCCGCCCACGACAAGATATACAACTAGAATATTTTCACACCACCTGCTCGAAAATGTCAAATTATATGTCAAGCTACCTTAACCTAAAGTGAGTCATTAGTGGCCGAGGGCACAGCCGGTCAATAATGTTGTACTGGATTTCATTATGACCCGCTGGTCAATAATGTGATTTGAATTTGGAATCTCACATGCTCAGCTAAATTGGCAGTATAGTACTAACAAACACCCTTTGGTGCCAGAAAGAGGAAAGCTATTCTCGATACCCTTACCTACTACGCGTGGATGATATTCTCGATTTCCTACAAAATCATAACGACTCAGCTTCTTCATATCATTGCCATGTTTTCGAAGACATAATATTGTAAGAATAATTAGATAACTACGAACCATTTTTTAAAAGGAATGGAATAACAATAAAACTGGCATTAATCATAACAAATACTGCACCGCGCCGTAATACCGTAATAATAATTGGCTGTAACATTAGTTAATTATTCTTACTGTTTGTTTATTTAATAAATACCTACTTTGTTTTTCGTACCTACTATGGCTATTATTTTCTCACAGTAGGTGTAAAAAGTAGAGTATCCTCCTCTGGGCTAAAGGTGTCTTTGCCTTGGGCTAGCTTGAATCCTTCGCTGCATTCAGGATTCTTGTATTAACTCACGAGCGAAGCGATGGAGCGAGGAGCTGTGCTCGGGAGGTAAATCCCGAATCCTTCATTGCGCTCGAGATTCAATATGACGCCCGTGACATAAGACACAACTTTAGCCCCTCGGTGCATAATCTACTATTAGTTTCAATTCCGTCGTAAGCTTGGCCAATAACGTATTTGGTCCGGTTCAGGGGGGGGGGCAATTGCACCCATTGCCCCCCCCCCCCCCACCCCTGTATCCGCGCCTGTCATCGTTAGTGGAAGACGTTAGTGGAACAGCATTACATGCTGCGCCGTTAAGGGCCTAACATGCCTCAATTGGCTTAGCATGATCCTCCGTTACGCCACAGAATAATAACTAGTAACTAGCGTTACAGAAGCTTTACTTCGCAATGGTTTTCAAAGAAATATGTTCTTAATCTGATAAACAATATGATTCAATTTAGCTCGCGTTCCAGTCGGGCACGTGTTCATTTACATACCTACCAAATTTTTTTTAAGGGAATATGGGCCTTAATTCACTGGACTACGGTTCATAATAAGTTATACGTGGTTATACGTATTGAAAGAGCCGCGGACAAGGGTTGCTTACTTCGAGAAACTACTTACGCCATCTAGTGTGGATTCGCAAACTTCCTTTAAGTTGAAAAGAATTCTATAGGGTATCACTCAGATTAAAGAAATAGGCAGATGGAACGCTCAGAACACGCGAGTGGTTCCACCAAAACAAATACAAAATCAAAAGCAAATACAAACTCGCGACAGTACCAAGCTACGCATCGTCTCGCTCACACGTCACTAGTGATTTGTCATTTTAGGTCAAAACATGCCGTCTTGTGTGTTTAAACACTGCAAAAGTTGTTCACAAAAACTAAGAAAACAAGATGGAATATCTTTCCACAGGTAACTCTTGTTATTTTTATTGTTTTGGTATTTATTTTCCATCAAATATTTTCGGCTCACTTGAAACACAAAACCTCAACAGTAAGTCGTCTGTGTTGCTAGTTTATGACGGGAAAATTACCCTGAATTAGGGGAAAAAAAATAATCGATATTTTTTATGCACAATACACATTAATGTGCATAAAAAATATCGATTAATTTATACATACGTAATTGCGTATAAGGAAATATTGTATCTAAAGGGTGCATTTAATTTCATGACGAATATTTTAACCTCCGGCATTACTAACGATACTAATTGTACTACGCAACTCAAAAACATTATTAAATTATTAATGCATATTAGTATGCAGTATTTAAAACCTCACAACAGCTGACTTACACATACTACATCACAGTAACAGTCCACTAACACTGCGATCCAAATTATCACTACGAGTGGCGCGAGCGCCGATCACGTCACGGGACAAATCGATGAAATGCGTCAATACACCTGCGCAGTCGTAATGACACGAGGTCACTAGTTAGTTCCGTCCGTCCGGGTCGTAAAGACTTCGGGTTTCGGGAGGGCACCCCCGCGCGCGGGGCTGTATTCGTATTTTTGCGTGAGAAAGAGGGACGGAGAGCATGCCTTTAAACTATTTGGTACTTGTAAGGATATGCCGCGCTCGCGCCGCTGTATTATTTTATTATTTCATGTACGTTTACTTTTCGTTCCGCGCGCGGTGTACTGCGCTTTAAAATTTTAATATTTCAAGACTTATTGGGGTTTATGAAGTATTTTATTATTACTTTTAGTGTTTAATTGCAACAATTAGCCTTTGCCATGTGACATGCTACATTTTAAAGGTTAGGTTAAAAGTTTAGGTAAATACATTTGCTTAAATAGTTTATTAATCAAATTACCAAAAAGCTATATAAAGTGTTATGTTGTCTGATATAAATTAATTAAATAGTTAATAATTACGCATATTTAATTTGTATGCTCTTATTATTGTTCTGTTCAAATACTACACGCTTTTGCTATCTGGGTATAACCATAAAGCAAAATCGCGTTTCCAATTTAAAAAAATAGTAGTACAATATTTGGGAACAATTTAACTGAACAAAAATATGGGAGTATTTCTCAATATCTGGCAACCGTAAACGCACACAGACGCGCGTGTCCCTACACGGCGCCTCTTGTCTGCCGCGCACACATAAATAAAAACCGGAGCCACCTTGTTTGTCGCGCATGTTCTATCTGCCTATTTCTTTAATCTGAGGGGTATCTCCTATAGGTAGTATCACCGTAAATATTTTGCGTTGGGCTCTTAGTCTAAGTTCGTAAATCACGTCGGGGTCACCACTTTAGCGACGATTACAGATGGATATAAATAAAACAATGTTTGTTGTAAGTACTGAATGGAGTTTATTTATTAATGCCCTAACTATATACAAAATCACCTAGGCATAGGTAGTGGAAACTTATTATAAAACTAGTATTTATTTACAGCCAATCAGAACACAGTAACAATATTGGTACAATAATGTGAGCGCGCAGTGCGCGCCCTCTGCCAGCAATCCGACGAACGAATTTACCTCTGAGGTTATAAATACATGTGGCGGCGCCTGCGCAGCCCTCAGTGTAGCGGCGTGCGCGCTGTCGCGCGCATGCGTGCTGCTACAAATACGACAAATGAAATGCAACTCGAATGAAACGACTAAAATGTCTTTTTATCGTACTTTTAAATACTTTTAGGGTATTGGAATAGTACTCTGTTCAACAAGGGGAGAAAGGGTTTGTAGTTTGAATTAATTTCATTTCAAATAGGAACATAATGTAATCCAATCAAAGTAGATTTTACCTTTCAGCCTTTGATTATATAATGTCTAGATGGAGCGTCGCCCTACAATCAAAACGTAAAAAACGAGCCAACAATTTCAAGCCTGTGTGCGTGCAGGCGGTGTTTTACACTGCCCTACTGTGTCTCTGTGTGCGAGAATAATGTTACCAGCTAGTACAATAATTCTCCCATAAGTCACATATTAAAAATAATAGACTAATTAAATAAGATAAGTTTTAGGTGTATGTATGTAGTAGGTATTATTCAGTTTTAGTAGTGTATTTTTATTAAGTATGTAGTTACTTTCTTCGATAAATAAAAAAACACTATTTAAATTGAAATAGAGTTGTTGAATGTTGTATTAAATCAGCTAAGTTAATTAAATTAGTATTAGAATTGTGCCGATTCCCTTGTTCACAAACTAAACTAAAATTAGACTATTTCTATCTTTTTCTCTCTACAGTAGTTTCTCAAACTACATTAGTTTTTGTTGGTTTCCACGTGGCATCTCCGCGGCTTTTTTGAATGCGATCTATCCATCGATTCCTGATAATAGGATTATTGGGTATTCTAAAAAAGAAGATGTTATGTTGATCACCATATTCTACTCATTTAATAATTATGTTTGATACGGGCTGATTATTCATTAGTCAGATAACTTTTATCCAAGGAATAAAAATAGAGGTTAAATTACCGATTTAATACTTTTAATCAGTGCCAGTTATTAATAATATATATATATATAAATGAATTGCCGTTCGTCGCTCTAAAACTCGAAAACGGCTGGACCGATTTGGCTATTTTTGGTCTTGAATTGTTTGTGGAAGTTCACGGAAGGTTTAAACGGTGAGAAATAGGTAGGTAGGTCGTAGGTAGGTATTAGGTAGGTAGGTAGGTAATAGGTAGGTGGTAGGTAGGTAGATAGTAGGTAGGTAGGTACGCTCATGTGACGCAGACGATGTTGCGCGGGTCAGCTAATAATGACTAAAATGTAAACATGAAGTCGGTATCAAGTAAAATAATTACCTAGCTAATATAATAACAAGTTTTATATTAATACGAATTAAACTCCACCTTTTTTTTAAATCGATAAATAAAGTAGACCAACTAAATAATATAAACGTAACCCTAGACTAACTAATTTACCCACAAAAAATGACGTTCTGTTGGGAGAATGAAAAAAAGAAACTGGCAACACTGATAAAATATGGCGTAATTTTATGTTCATAAAAACAAAACAGAAAGATATAGTTTTTTGGTTACTTATCGATAATAGGCGATGTGCTTGGTATTGTTTACCCTTCCTGTATAATTCCGGCACAGTTTAATAGCACATACCGTCATTTTATCGCTGTTATTTGTTTATTACCTAACGCGCGTAATACGTGGTGACGCCAAAGCGGCACGATCGGCACTAATCGGCGAGTAAGAACTTGTAAGCAGGGTTGGATTTAGGTACGTTGAAAAAGATGGCACAAAAAATTTAAAAGGATAGTATTTATAAAAAAATATAGTACACTTTAATTTTTTTTTGTTAATTTAACGCAATAGTCATTAAAATCAACACCAGTTAAGGCAAAATTTACTCCTCTTCTAAGTTTGTCAGTTCTAGAATATTTCTATCTTCATCCTTGGCAATTAATCTCATCAACATTATCCTCAGTAGGAATAAAATCAGTACAATTCCCACTTTTGCTACCGCGTTTGATGGCGTCACAAGACAATAAAAGGGCGTTTTTATATTCATATGACGTAAAACTAAGCATTCCGGAGCAAATTTTAAATTATAGTATTTTAGCGTACTATCCTTAGATGTGGATAGTATATAGTACAAAAGGCGAAATTAGAGTATAAATACTATAATTATAGTACAAAATCCAACCCTGCTTGTAAGCCAACAGTTGGCTGATATTTTTTGACACGTTTGCGCGCACTTGACGCTCCATCTAGACATTATATAATCAAAGCTTTCAGCGTCTTTAGGCAACCAAAAAAAAGTTAAATTTCGATCACGATCCGTATTTAAACAATTAAATACTGCACAGTATCTTTTTGCTTTTTTTCGTTTAGTGTCCATCTTGCAATTATCGAGAAAGTTGAACGTAATAGCGCGCGCGCGTGTCTTCTTTCGCTTGGGGCAGCCTACTAGATTGGCCCTTGCGCAGTGGCCGCCGCCTGTAGGTAGGTATGTTTTTAATACCTACACGCGGAGTGACACAGGCCTGGTTACGCCTAAAATACTGCAGCATTAATTTTGAAATAAATATATGGTAAAGTTGAGGATTAATGCTAGGTACATGTGTGACGAAAACACGATTCCATAAACTTTTCTTGATAGAAAAAAACTGCTAATTTTAGGGTTAGAAGGGCCTTAACCTGTGCAAACATCAATGCAAACTACGGCTCACTTTTGAAAAACCCAACAACACTGAGTACTGTGACCCCCAGCGTTCGTGTTCACATCAACTAAGTAGGTAGACCATGGGGTGTCCAACATAATTTTATGTAGGGTCAAGTTTAGTACCTATATTGTAACCGTAGCGGGTCGAAAGACATGCAAAGTGATATCTAGAATTAAAAAAATAAACCGACTTCAATCAAACTTAAAAAATAACTTCGGCTTCAGAAGTAAGTCACCGACTTCAGAAGTTGAATTATTTTTCAACTTTTTTTTTGTTTTTGATTTCGTTTTTTTTACATTAAATGGGCCTACTCTTGACCTCAATCTAGTCCTGAAGACAGAGATGAGGTCAATGGTGGAAAGAGCTAACCCAAAAGAAGCCTATCAACTCGGGACTTAAATAGATTGGGGTCATTATGAACTTGGGAAAACCGACGCAGGCAGGGAATGCAAAAATGTTTATTTTTTATTTTAGAGGTTATACTAGACCAGCGGTTCTCAATCTATGGTCCGCGGATCACCGGAGGTCCGCAAGAGCCTCGAATATATGGTCCGAGAAGGTTAAGGTTTGTACTTTTTAACAGACTTCCAAAAGGAGGAGGTTCTCAATTCGGTTGGTATTTTTTTTTTAAGTTCCACAAAAGATGACACACACAACCTAACTTAATTGAACCTCAGAGGGGAGATGTTTTTTTTTGAGAATCTACTAACTTGTTCCTATTACGTGAATGATTGCTAAATTCAAGCTCACTTTGATCGCTTTTGTATCCTTCATCATCATCATCAGCCTATAATATTCCCACTGCTGGGACACAGGCCTCCTCTCTATGAGAGTGTATGGGCTATAATCCACCACGCGGGCTCAGTGCGGATTGGTAGATGTCACATGTCTTCGAATTTCTAGGACGTGTCGGTTTCCTCACGATGTTTTCCTTCACCGTTTTGAGAGCAGTGGTGATGAAATAAATTACACTAAGTGATGCGCCTGTTTGGGTTCGAACCCACGATTTACTGTTCGTAAGTCGGGGCCGCCACCACTGGGCCACCGCTGCTCAATCCTTCACTATTGACTTCACTTCTTGTATTCTTCACTATCTTAATTTTAAAGGTTTTTATCCCATTTTCCAATTTCCGTATTTTCCGTATGGTGTGAGTTAAACTGTTACCCCCTAGAAAAAATAATGCCGGTGTCTGTTTATCTTGGACCTTATGCTAACAATAAAAACACCAAAGTGGACCCTGGTCTAAGAACTCTGGGCCCTATCAGCATACCAGCGCTGTGACGTTTTTTTTTAAAATGTTACAGCACCATGCTGAGATAGGGGCCTTTTGGCCTCGTACAGGACCAATTTCATTTCATGTTTTTTTATTTTTCTCTTTGTTTACTTTTTAATTTTTATTAGTTGTAAGTACTGTTATTTTAACCATTTTTATTTGTGTTTTGTCCTGTGCGGGCTAATAAATGCTTTTTCTTTCTTTCTTTCTTTAAGAAAGGTTGAGAACCACTGCTCTAGACCAACGAACTGGTCAATATATATATGACAGGTAAACATTGACATGCAGTAAACAGTCCACGGTTCAGTCTATGTTTGCTAAGTGCACAAAACAAGTCACATGTCGATATTTGAGTAAGTGAGCACTTCAACATTAACGATGTATGCGGAGATATAACATTATGTTGTGCATACAGCACTAGTGCACAAACAGACGTATTATGTGCGAGCAAACAGCTGGGTTCAGCAGTGGTAGTTATGGCCCGTCTAACCCTAAAATTAGCAACTCTATTTGTGTCAAACTTCGTTTGAAATACTGTTAGATTAAAGTTCTAATTAGCTTGGACTACAAAGCGGTTGTTACGTCAGTCACTGCGGCCGAATAGTGCGAAATGAGTGGTTTGCGATTTATAAACAATCTAGTGATTGGACTAAAAAAATAAAACACATAAGACCTGTTTTATAGTTAGTTCAGTTAGTACGCAAAGCTACATGATCTAATTTGAAGTACTTTTTGAATACCAGCGGTTTATTGTTCGATTTGGAGGTAACTTTTTTTTCTACCGAGAAAAGTTTATGGAATCGTGTTTTCGTCACACATAGTACTTAGCAGTAATCCTCAACTTTACCATATATTTATTTGAAAATTAATGCTGCAGTATTTTAGGCGTAACGGAGGATCATGCTAAGCCATTTGAGGGACAAGGACTTATGTGTCGGGTGGGGTGGATATATTGCCTGCAAGGACTTATGAGTCGCGTCGTCGTCGTGGTGGGTTCAAACCAAAGTCATTCAAATATTTACGAGCGACAAACGGAACAAGACGAGCTCGTGGCTAAATAATAACAGCCGCTCGGGTCGATCTTTAGGTTAAGCGGTACTTGCCTAGGTTGGTCTGTGGATGACCCAGCTAGCAAAAAATAATCTTACAAATATCCCAAGACCATATTTTTTTCAGTCTTAAATCAGACTTATAGACACTTATAAGTATGGATTTGGGCGCACTTTATAAGTGTATTCACCCTTGCAATGGCCTTGTAATGGTCTCGCGAAGTGTATTTCCAAACTTACAAGACTCTTGCTGATGCTTTTATAATGACAAATAAACTTACAAGTGACTTACAATGGCGCGCTGTAAGGGTAAATAACCTTAAACTCCTCTTACAAATAAAATAAAAAACTATTTGAAGTGTAATATCGCTTGTAGTCCTCTTTGTGATTTCCTATTATGAGTGTTATCACAAACCGCCCTGAGGTTGCGAAGTAATAAAAACATAAGTATTTTATATTTTACTACACATTTCTACAAAACGCTAATGTGTATATTTTCTAATTTCTTACTCATGTATTTTTCACACACCATATGCGATTATTAGGTTGCGAAGTACTATTTCTCGATTATTTTGAAATTTTAATCACAATATTTTCACGGGCCTTTTCAAAAATGTGTCTTTTACTATATTTTTTTTTTATTATTTGTAAAATAATATAAAAATGTCGCCATTACGACTAAACACGACTCGAAAGTGCTTTATTAGAGTAATATAAGACCAGTACTCTTGTTTAAGGTTTATATCGTACTCGAAAAAGTCAAATTAAACCTAAAACCACTGTTTACACGGCCATGTTGCTCATAATTTTAGGGTTCCTTAATAAGGCAAAGCAAGCCATACGACGAAGTCGAAGGATTTAACAGAAACCTAATGATAATATGTACTAAATATTAAAATGGTCTATTTCCTGATTTTATAACAATTTCTGGAGTCAACACAACAAAGAAAATGAATAACCCTTAATAGGGAATTGTTTAAGACACTTGTAGGACTTTTGAAGTGCTACTACTCTTTAATATGTCTTAGGTGAGATAAATCACACTTTTAAAATACTAGTTTCACAGAAGTCTAATGAAACACTTAGTATAGTCACTTCTTAGGTTGACTACACTTATAAAATGTATTTATAAGTATTAAGTAAGAATCAGACTTGTAAAAAGCGCTTATAATGCCACTACTCTTATGAATATTATATAACGTTATCTTATATACGTCTATAAGAATATGTTACAAGTATGAATGCTCTTAAAATTTAAATAGACTTATAAAAGAGCACTATTAGAGTTCCCGCCTTAATCAGAACACATATAAATCTTATATGAAACCATAGCTCTTTTAAGCGTTTGTTTGTAAGGGTATCAAGAGTTTCTGACTTAATCAGAACACGTATAAACCTTCTATGAAACCATCGCTCTTAAAGCTTTTGTTTGTAAGGGTATTTTGCTAGTTGGGGAGTGACCACCCATTACATACCAAGTTTCGTGCCTCGGAAAGCACGTTAAGCCGTTGGTCCCGGCTGTCATTTGTAGATCTTTGACAGTCGTTACAGGTAGTCAGTGGCCCAAAAAGTCTGACAACCAGTCTTACCAAGGGGTATCGTATTACTCAGAACTAAGCTGGGTTTTGGAGGTCGGATAGGCAGTCGCTCCATGTAAAATACTGGTATTCAGCTGCATCCGGTTAGACTGGAAGCCGACCCCAACATAGTTGGGAAAAGGCTAGGCAGATGATAAGACGGGACAAGACGAAATAAAGGTTCTTGAGAAAGGAATTTCCTGCCGTGTCCAGAAGTACTGCTTTCTGAATCAAGCCCTTGATCCAGCTGCCAAGCGAGAGCCTCCTCAGATGTTGGTCGAGGCTGGCCGACACGACTATCGGCACAATGACTGCTGTACCCACGTCCCACATGTCGACAACCCCGCGCCAGATCTATATACTTGAATTGCTTATCTTTTTCTGTTTTCCAGAGGTCCTGGTAAATACAGAATGACGTTTTTATCACTTTCCAAAAAAAATGGGTTTAATAGGTGAACGGAGTAGAAGCAAATGGCATACTTATTTTTTTTTTTTTGCGAAACGATAATAAAAAAAAAACGAAATTCAAATCATACTCGTATTGCGTATGATTTGAAATTCGATATTTTTCATTTTATTTTACAAAATTTCTCTTTCTTTGTTCTATTATGGAAGTTTATTTGAAATTTGTGCCGTTTTTTGATGGTGGATCAATTTTTTTCTAAGCCGTGGAGAAAAGAAAAAAAAAACTAGGTATGCCATTAGCTTCTACTCCGTTCACACTTAGGTGAACGGAGTAGAAGATAATGACATACCCATTTTTTTGCAAAGTGTTAAAAATGTCATCCGGTAGTTAGGTGATGACGAGCAGGGACCCTACTCTCTAACGTCCGTCCGTCTCTATCCGTCTCTCTCACTCGCACTCATCTGCAGACATGCGCGAGAGAGACGGATAGTGACGGATGGACGGACGGACGTTAGAGAGTAGGCCGAGTATACGACGACGCGCGTCACCGTCGGTTGAATATTAAAAAAAAAATCTTCGACATATTTACAAACAATAGATTTGAAGACAATAGCTTAGACTTTAACAACGTGGGAAAGTATTTTTTTTATATGAAATAGATTCGCAATTTTGTGTATATTATGCAAAATTAAGAAATTCTAGGTTCAAGGTTGGTTATTAAGCTCATTGTACTGTTAGTGTTACTTATGGAATCTTTGAGTACCAAGTAACTACGACTCGAGTCGAGTACAAGTTTGGGTTTATGCCTGGTTGATGGCAATAGGCTCGGCCCTTTTTACAAGCTTTTATGTAACTTGCAATGTTTGTATGTATGTTTGTTTGTTAGGTCAAATCTTGCAACTGAATTTTAAAACGTATCCCCAACCGATTGAGCTGGATATTTTGCACACACATTTATTCTCAACGGCAAATAGCATGGAGGATTTTATGTTTCCGCCTGACCATTTTAAGTTTTTTTCGCTTAAATCATGCGGAGGCGCCGAGCCACACCCCCTTAAAGTTTGGGCCTATTAGGAAAGCGTCAACTTTGGCGCGCAAAGTAACAATAACTCTCGTTTGGCGTGCGTCGTCAATACGCTCGGCCGATTCGGTATCTTTTCATTCATTTTTTCTACACAAAGTCAACGGGGCGGGGAGGCTAGAGAGCGTTTTTATATTGCGAGTGCAAGCAAAAATGAGCTTAGTGGTGGTCAGGCGGGAGTGTCCTCGATAGTACGCGTCGAATTTTATGAATTTATAATTTCCACTACCTGTTCATGATACAGTATTTTTTAAAGCTTTTATTTAACTTGCAATGTTTATGTGTGTTTGTTCGTTATGGTCAAATCTTGCATAAACAGCTAATTTAATTGGAAATACTTTGACGTCGACATTGCTTCCATGGATGTTTAATGAACGAAAATGATGATTATTTACAATTTTTTAGTAATTAATTCTACGACTGCGACTGTCATAAACATTTGATGGCGACTATCAAATCTTTAAAATATATAGATCTACCACTACAATTACACATACGTAAGACAACGTCACGGTTACTTTACGCAATAGGTTAGGCAGATCAGCAGGCCCGGACTGGCCATAGCAAATCGGGCAAATACCCGATGGGCCGATGCCCGATGGGCCGGTGTGGCCGATTGGCGGCCTTTTTTTGCCTCTGGATTGGCACTCTTATTGGATTTTCGCATGATCGACCAGCCCGCTCAGCATGAAGGCCGTAGACACGAAAGAGAAACGACAAATCTTTTATTGATCTGTCATTGAATCGACAAAATGACAGATGAACAAAAGATTTGTCGATTCTCTTTCGTGTCTACGGCGTTCATGCTAAGCGGGCAGTATAGACAGAGGCTGAATTATATTAGGAGCCGGTTGCCCCGAGGCCTTAATAGGCAATTTTTACATGCCTACACAAGGTTGCAAAGGAGCATGCGGACATTTTGACCTCAAATTACATAAGTATTAATAATATCTGAATTTATTCAAGGCAAGATATAAAAATTTTCGAGCTCGCTTCGCTCGCTCTTGCAAAATACTTTCTTAAAGGCCTTATTATGGCCCAGGTACATTTTAACCGACATCAACAACAGGAGTCGAGTATACCTTGTAAACCTCGAATTAAATTAGTTCGTGATTTTTCAGCAGTCGGGTTTTTAAACGCCAAGTATACCTACTTAGCTAAGTGTATCGTTTATGTTTGTTACGTCAGTGGCCCGAAAGTCTGACAACCAGTCTTACCAAGGAGTATCGTATCACCCAGTATTAACTGGGTTGTGGAGGTCAGATAGGCAGCCGCTCCATGTAAAATACTGGTATTCAGCTGCATCCGGTTAGACTGGAAGCCGACCCCAACATAGTTGGGAAAAGGCTAGACAGATGATGATGTCGCCACTTATGTTCAAAATCCCATGTCATAGGGAGCGAACCTATTACCATCAACGGGGCACAAATCCAGACTCCGTGGCTGCTACTGAGAAATTCCTGATGGAAAAACCCAATAATATTTTGCCCGACCTGGGAATCGAACCCAGGACTTTATACTCAGCAGTCTTGCCTGCCACCATTTGTTCAACGAGTCAGTTAGTAATGATATTAAGTATGGGGGAAAATATATCATCAAAAGTAACTTTGTGACCCACCTAAAATATCAATTGATCACCAAATTTAGTAAATTGAGCACCAAATTTAGTAAATTGAGAGCACCAAATTTAGTAAATTGAACACCCAATCTTAATGAGGTGGTTGATGGCAAACTAGTTTTGCCTAGGCCCACTTGGGGCACCCCGACACGGATAGATTATGGATATAGATTATTTGGTTAGAAGGGTATGGCGGGCGTAAGCGAGCGAATAGATCTCGCCATACCCTTCGTGGTTATTTTTTTATAAACCATTTAGAAGTAGGAGCCCCGCATGGCTCCGTCGACCGGGTCTTCCTCGACTCGGATGCAAGAGCATAACAGTTATGTTCTAATTTCACGATAAAATGGGGATTAATTTTGGTGATCATTTACAAATTTTGGCAATCAATAATGATTTTTTTGCAGTTACATTTTGCTGAATCTGGTGGTTCGTTAATTGTATGCCGATAAGTATTACTGTTCTAAAGATACCCCTGTGGCATACGGAGAGACAGTACTACCTGGTGGAAGGGTTCCGCTGGCATCGCATCGGCTTACAGGACCCTAGCGAACGGACTGCCAAGTGATAGGTCTTTTTTTTCGGATTGGGAAATCATCAAATGACTCCTCCCGCTCTAGGCGGAGCAAGAGGGAGTGTCAGTCTTTTACTGACTAAAACCCATCCATGTTCCGTCATCGCCCTTTGTGTTCCGGGGCCAAGGTATCTCTTTCGAACAGTCCCGCAAGCCCGGCAGGCATCGGTCCTTACGAACCCCTTCGTTAAGTCATAAGTTTCAAGTTCGAACCCAAAGCAAACACCTCTGATTTTACGGATTAATGTGCGTATTGTATAATTATCACTTGCTTTGGTGAAGGAAAACATCGTGAGGAAACCAGCATGCCTGAGAGATATTTCTTGACGGCATGTCAGAGGGCCATGGGAGCAATGATATTCTAACAAACAGATATGTTATACACCTACAAAACCACCGAAAAAAGTGTGCCGCGGGGGAGAGCCAGCTCACATACACGCAGTGACGCAGAATAAAGGAAAAACAGGCCAATTGACACGTTTTCGAGTCTTCGCGATTGCGCGCTCATAACATATCTGTTTAATTAAATACCATTGCATGGGAGACATAAAAAAAAACTCTAACACTACTACCCACACAATAAAAGAAAGAAAAAAATACAATAGGCATGACGACAGTATCAAAAAATTGCAAATCTATTTAGTCCGTCAGTCAGAGTATTGGAAAATAATTGACACATTTTTTTGTGTTTTGTAAATCAATGAATATTGACAAAGATAAAACGCATCAAAACTCGGGAGTGGGGGCTCGTGGCGTCATAACTAGCTAAAGATAATACCAAGGCGTGACGTATTGAGAATTTTAAAAGCGTCAAGTCTTCGTCAATTTTGGTTTACGTAACAAAAGAAAAAATATGTGTCCAATATTTTTTGGAAATCTATCTGACGGACGAATTAGTTTTTTTTTGTCATCTCGCCTATTAGTGCTAATAGAAATCTAAGTATAAGAACTCACCGAATAATATTACAAAAAGTCGGTGTGTTTTTTTTGGTTGCAATTGTTTTGCACTGCACTTCACTATATGTTTTATTGGTGTGAAATATTTAATACAATTACTATTTATTTAATAATTATTAGCACAAGTTTATCCCGTGAGGTCGACCTACGGACTGAATACCTACCTTGTGCTAAAATATCACACATCATACAAATCGTCATCATATATTCATCACACATTGTCAATAGTTCCATAGTTACGCTAGCTCTAGACCGCGGCTCGACCCGTGTTGAACTTCTACACTAATCTACATCTAAGTACACTAATATTCTATAGAGGAAAGATTTTATTTTTGTATTTTTGTGTGTGTGTGTGTAGGTACCTATGTTTGTAATGAATAAACTCAAAACTATAACTATTGCACCGATCCAGGCTTCGGATTCCGTTCGCTAGTCTACAATATTATCTATACTAATATTATAAAGAGGAAAACTTTGTTTGTTTGGTTGTTTGTTTGGTTGTGTTTGGTTGTAATGAATAGGCTCAAAAACTACTGGACCGATTTAAAAAATTCTTTCACCATTTGAAAGCTACATTATTCACGAGTAATATAGGCTATATTTTATTCCCGTACTCCCACGGGAACGGGAACTACGCGGGTGAAACCGCGTGACGTCTGCTACTGCTAGTATTATGGTGTATCTATTCATACACATTTTATAAACAACTTTTACTATGTGACCAATCCCTGAATCGCGAAAAAAACTACCCTACAATAATGTTCGCTTAACTCGTCAAAATGTATGAAACGGCAAATTTTTTTTTCGCGATTCAACGTTTGGTCCCGTAGTTAATGTTGTTCATAATGATGAGTACAATAACCCCTGAGGAGATTTCGTGTACATGAATACCTAGACACACCATATACAGGGTGTAAAAGACCTCATCACGAAGCCGCCTTATACTACGCTAGTACTATTATCTATTCTGTGCCTATACGTAGAGATCTACGCTAGGGAATGGGCAACTACAATACTTTCACAGTTTTGTGACTGGGACTGTAGCTACATTTAATTTTCATCTTTGTTTCGGGCAGGCAGTCTCGACATAGATAGCGACAAATTCGCTAACTTTCGATCGCTGATTACTAAAGAATAAATTCGGTTGCAACAATGATGATTGCGAGAAATGCAAGTCTCTACATATAAGATGCGATTCTCGCAAGCATCCTTATTGCGATGAATTCTTTCGTGAGTAATTAGCAATTGAAAGTTAGCGATTTTGTCGTTAACTCTGTCGAGACTGCCGGCCCGGCCGACATAGATAGCGACAAATTCGCTAACTTTCGATCGCTGATTACTAAAGAATAAATTCGGTTGCAATGATGATGCTTGCCAGTAACGCAAGTCTTTACATCCAAGATGCGATTTTCACAAGCATCATTATTGCAACCGATTTTATTCGTTAGTAATCAGCGATTGAAAGTTAGCGATTTTGTCGTTATCTCTGTCGAGACTGCCGGGCCAGTCTACTTGAAATAAAAGCTTTGATTTTGAATAGACTCCACGAAGCCGTCAACCAAGCATTATGTACGTCGAATTAAGTAACGCTACGCAAAAATTATTGCTGGGAAACGACTTGTTTTTTGGGGTGAATAATCATGTTTTGTGGTAGAACTCAATGTAACGCACTCAAAACATTGTGCTGATGGATGGATTGAATAGTACGGGGGTCGTGGAGGTGTTTAAAGTAAAAATCTTACAATAAAAACTTGTATTTAATAAAAATACTTGTCAAAACGTAGGAACTTTGACCCCCAATTTCTCCGTAACTATAGAAGGTTCCCAGGTATGGTGTAGAACAAAAATATGATCGCAATGACGAGGAGAACAAGTGCCTTTCGGCTTCGTTAAGAGGTGTTTTACACGCTTTGTAATCATAACCTTTCTTTATGGCTTCGCCGTAGTCGGGTAAAAAGTATCTATCCTATACCTAATCTGTCTGTGTGCATTTCACCTAAATCCGTTCAATAGTATTTGCGTGGAAGAAGAACAAACATTCATCCATATCTATAACCCATCCATACTCACACACTTTCGCATACGTGTACCTACTATTAGTACCTAGTACAAATAATAAAAAAACCAACTTCCAAAATACACTTAAAAAATAGAAAATTACTTTTGGAAGTCGGCGACTTTTGTTTGTTTCATCATCATCTGCCTGCCTTTTCCCAACTGTGCTGTGTTGGGGTCGGCTTCCAGTCTAACCGGATGAATACCTACTAGTATTTTACATGGAGCCACATATGACCTCCACAACCCAGTTAGTACTGGGTAATACGGTACCCCTTGGTAAGACTGGTTGTCAGACTTTTTGGGTCACTGACTACCTGTGACGACTGTCAAAGATCTACAAATGACAGCTGGGACCAACGGCTTACCTAAAGTGCTTTCCGAGGCACGGATGAAATTCGGTATGTAAGGATTGTCACCCATCCACAGACCAACCAAGGCAAGCACGGCTTAACCTAAAGATCGACCCGAGCGGCTGTTATGTTATTATGTAGCCACGAACGTTTGCTTGTTTCTTTGACTTTTTTTTACCACTAACTTCCGAAAGTCTGAAAATGTCTTTATTCTACCGTTTTAGTTGTGGTCAGGGTTGCCATCCGTCCGGGTTTCCCCGGATTTGTCCTAATTTAGAGGGCATCCGGGCGAGGCTTCGATATCACTGGTGGCTGGGTTTAAAAAGTCTTGGGCTGCCCGCGACACACGCACTGTGCCCGCACGCCGCGATCAACCAACGAACGATTCGCTAAATTCAAATAATTATAACTGATTATTAAAATAATTCGTAACAAAGTCGACGTCGACGCTAAACGCGCGGAATTGCACATCCCGAAAAGCTAACATGCAAAAATTTTTACAAGTTTTCAAAACATTTTCTGCCCGATCCGATAAAAACACCTGTAGCTCAAAAACTACAAGTCCTAGAGCAATTTCAAAAATACTGTTGTCAAGCTGATTAAATAAGGAATCTACTTATCTAGAAATCAAAATGAAATACTTTAATTATATACTCCAAGTCATAATGTATAGCAAAAAATAGTTACAAAAACTGATATTTCGCTAGAAATATCAGTTTTCTCTTAGTTTTTTATCCATTTTAACTAATATGATTCTGTTTTTGACGTGACAACGTCTTATAAATTGGTTTGCCGGGTGACACTTCAAGAAACTGCGTTACACTCCGCTCATGTTATGCGCTCACAATGAGAGCGAGTGAGAGCCCGCCTAAGAGCGAGAGAGACAGACATAAAAAGTTTATTTTACCACTCAAAGTCGTTGTCACGTAAAACTTTCGCCCGTATACCGACTTTACAGGCAACCAATTTTTTTTAGGTACATTTAATGCGTGACGGATACCTGATTAATACAACTGTCTGTACGTAAATGAAAAAAAAACCGGCTAAGTGCCAGTCAGACTCGCGCACGAAGGGTTCCGTACCATTATTTATACAAAATTAGACAAAACGGCAAAAAAATCACGTTTGTTGTAAATGGGAGCCTTTTTTTTCGGATGGGAAATCATCAAATGACTCCTCCCGCTCTGGGCGGAGCAGGAGGGAGTGTCAGACTTTTACTGACTAATACCCATCCATGTTCCTTCATCGCCCTTTGTGTTCCGGGGCCACGGTATCTCTTTCGAGCAGTCCGGCTGCTGGCAGCCCAATAAATATTGATTTTATTTTATTTTACTATTTATTTTTACAGTGAATGTACAAGTAACTAAATATTCAGTGAATATTTCATGCGCATGTTGCAAAAAATCACGATTCATTTAGCGAAAATTACGCAATAATTTTTGCGATCATCTGTGAAAATTTCAACTGTCTAGCTATCACAGTTCTTGAGATACAGCCTGGTGACAGACAGACGGACAGTGAAGTCTTAGTAATAGGGTCCCGTTTTTACCCTTTGGGTACGGAACCCAAAAAACCAGCCAAATGCGAATGGGACTCGCGCAGGAAGGGCGGAACCCTTCATGCGCGAGTCCGATTCGCACTTGGCTTACTACCATCGTAATAAGGCGCCCTACTAACAAATTTTTCATTTATTTTTATTATTTGTTGTATAAAGCGCATAACTTAGTTTTCTCGCGCTTTGTTTAAATAAGTTTTTTTAAGTTCTGTTCCTTGCATTATTATACTAAGTTCAGTGCCATCTATCCAGCGACTATGGAAGAGCTACAAAGAAAAATCCTCATAGAAATAGGTAGGTACACATTCTGTCAAAATTTCAACTTATACCTATTAGGATCCTAGGAAGAAGCCTGCTGACAAACAGACGTATGGACGGACGGATCTACTTCGACTGACGATCGAAATAAAACTGTCGAATCAAAGAAACTAGCAAATTATGGAAACTGTCGAGTTGACGCGACTGTCCAATCAGCGAAACTGACTAATGGGACGGGCAACTTGTGGAACTAATGGCGCTAGCATCGCATGAACCAAACATCGTCATTGGTTGAAAATCTGTCAATGTCATTTTATATTTCAAAATAGTTTGACTTCATTGGTTAGATAGGGTATAAGCTATGGACGCGCCATCTACAATCAGCTTTGACCAGCCTTCCCCATTAACGAAACTGTCGAATTACCTAAATAAACTTACGAGTGAGGTAAACTGAACAGTGTAAGGCTGCGTTTCCACCAGGGCCCTGTTTTAGGAAGCTGAAAACCAGACATAAGTGTCAAAAAATGACAATTTTGTAGAATTGTCGCGCTTAGGCTATTTTATGAACGTGACATATATGTCAAAAAGCCACAGGTGAAATCTTGACATACTTGTGTTAGGTTCTATTATATAAATAAATCGTTGAATCATTTTAGTCATTTAGTGGGACACTTTATTTCTTACACTGGCAACACCAGTGAGAACGAATGAAATTGACAGATGACGTTTGAGTTTTGGGAGAGAAAGACTCGGCCTATTTGCTCGGGGCAATCGGGGCCAGCATCGAACACGGACGTGATAACTGTTTATAGACGAAAATATAACTACCCTTCAATTAATTAATGTGAGTTTTATTGTTCTAATATGTATATGGTGAGTGTTATTACACTTGTCATTTAAGAACGCGTTATACGAAACTCGACATATGTCAAAAAACCACAGTCGAATTATTTGCGACAGAGGGCAACGCAAGGAACTTATATACGGCAACGCTCCTGTCAGACTTGTCACTTTGTCAGACATATGTCATGACGATGACGTCAAAAACATGTCAAATCTGCTATAGAAAACACGCAGTTTTCATGAGACAATTAGTTTTTCACGACAAATTGTCACCTGTCGTTAATAAACTTTCATAAAACAAAGATATGGCGGATTGTCGCGGCAATTCGTCTTAATTAGAGATTTTCTTTTTAGCTCTTCCCTAGGCGCTGGATAGATGGCGCTAGGAGTAAGTATCATAATGCAAGGAACGAAACCTAAAAAAACAGATTTTTTTTTCAAGCGTTTTGGATTTGGCATAGTAAGTTCAACGCCATCTATAGAGTTCTTATAAACTAAGTTTTTTTTTAAAACCTCAAAAGGAGGATTTTCCACCATGACAATTATGTCACCTGTCAACTTCATAATACAGAAAACTTACAACTGTCACTTTTTTGACATAAGTATGTCGACTTGTCGGAATGTCAGCACTCAGCTTTCTATAACAGGGGGTCTAAACAGGCCGCTTTAGCAGAATCGTTTTGTGAATCACGTTAAAAATTTAAAATTGTTAAAATGGACTTTATTGTAATTGTCATAAAGTCCATTTAAGAATTTAAATGTTTTAACGTGATTCATGCTAAGATTCATGCAGGAGAGCAGCGGTGGCCCAGTGGTGGCGGCCCCGACTTACGAACAGTAAGTCGTGGGTTCGAACCCAGACAGGCGCATTTCTTTGTGTAATTTATTTCATCACCACTGCTCTTAAAACGGTGAAGGAAAACATCGTGAGGAAACCGGCATGTCCTAGAACCAAAAATTCGAAGACATGTGACATCTACCAATCCGCACTGGGCCCGCGTGGTGGATTATAGCCCATTCCCTCTCATAGAGAGGAGGCCTGTGTCCCAGCAGTGGGAACATTAATAGGCTGATGACGATGACGATGCTAAGATTCTGCGTAGGATCTGTTAAAGCGGCCATTTTAGACCCGCAGGGCCCAGAGATGAGCGAGGGATGTTTGTGAAACTAACCAATAATATCGGTTCTTTTTCGCAGCTTGAAGTATTTAAACGCTTCATCTCTACTGTACATTAAGCGACAAACAGTGATGCCAGATCTACTGATTTAGCAGAAGATCTACCTAATTTAAAAAAAATCTACTGATCTACTGCCTTGATTGGAAATCTACCTGCTTTTTTTTAAAATCAGATCGTACAGGCCGCGGCACGTAAGTCTAGCGCTGAACAAAACGTGGAAGGGATAATTGCGCATGTTTTATGACCGGAGAGCCAATCAACGCAACGCACTCCCCAAGACATTCTTATTTTTTACTTCTGCGCAATAACGGTCAGCGCTAGTTACGTGCCGCGACCTGTATCATCTAGTAAGTGACGTCGTGTCGTGTCATCTGGCTTAAAGGCCTACATAACATGACATTTGTTCAACAAGTTTTGTGAATTCGCGGCATTTTTTATCTGTAGTGTGTGCAAGACCGACCAATCACTGACGGTACTATATATTACCTGTGGTACTACTTACCGAGTCTGCCATTCTGCAGGCCTATTACGTGTATCTCTGTTGACAGCTCGAAATGATAGTAACTGGGCTCAGTGTCCATCAAATAACTGTCAAAAGGTTAGTTTCGTTATGTATGACCAATCGCGATCAAATAGGACGTCATCGGTGCATATCGTGGCTGATAGTCACCGTAACTCATTTTGACAGACGCTTTCGTATCGATTCTTCTAATATTGTGTGAAATAG
This sequence comes from Xestia xanthographa, assembly GCA_905147715.2. NCBI lineage: Eukaryota > Metazoa > Arthropoda > Insecta > Lepidoptera > Noctuidae > Xestia > Xestia xanthographa. The sequence continues at coordinate 23,525,963 of LR990654.1, forward strand.
ATATAGCATGAACCTCGTATTTATAGGCTTTAATAAACATAAAAACAAAGCGTTATTTTACAGAAGTAATGGTTTTAGATAATACGCTGACGTGACACTGTTGATCTGACAGAAATGTCAAAGGCAAGACACCTCTATGTTTGCAGACCACAGAGATTGCATTCGATGCAATGAGAATATCATCTCATTCTCCCACACTATATTTATGTATTACAGCTCATAGTCTTCCAGACGACGCGGCAGCCTTCTGCTCCGGGCAGATCTTCTAAGTTCCACACGTGGAGGAGTTGGCTCAAGATCATCATTGGGAGGACGTGGCTCATAGCTAGTTGTAGCTTCTGGTTCTGGAGAAGTGACTGATTCACTACTGTCATCTTGGCTTTCAGAGTCCGCGTTTATTTCAGTCTGTATCGGGTCATCCGGTCGATCCAAAATAATTTCTCCTTGCCCTTCGACAGACGCAAGGTGTCGATTCGAGACGGTGGTTTCTCTTCCATCTCTGAGTCTCACATAAGAGTAATCTGGATTCGCTTGAAGCAGCTCCACTTCTTCCACCACTGGCTGATACTTATTAGAACGGTTAAAACGGCGCATGAGAACTTGCCCCGAATTGGTTAGCCATGTTGGAATACTGTGTCCATTCATCGATCTTCGCGGATGTGTGAACATGCGCTCATGTGGCGTGCAGTTAGTAGCTGTGCATAAGAGCGATCTAATCGAGTGGAGAGCCACATTAAGTACATGCTCCCAATTTTCTATAGGCATGTTGTGCGAACGCAGAGAAAGCTGTACTGTTCTCCATAGCGTGGAATTCAATTTCTCGACTTGGCCGTTGCCTTGAGGATTGTAGGCCGTAGTTCTGCTTGTCGCGATGCCGCGTGAATGTAGAAACCCTCTCACTTCTGACGACAAGAACGATGTCCCCCGATCTGAGTGGATGTACGACGGGAATCCAAATATCATAAAAATGCTATTCAGATGTTTTATTACTGTCTTGGCACTAATATCCGAACAGGGAAATGCGAAAGGAAATCTTGAGTACTCGTCTATTACCGTGAGGATGAAGCGGTTATTCGTTTTCGATGGAATAGGACCCTTGAAGTCAATGCTAAGGCGTTCCATGGGTGAGGTAGCCTTTATCAGCTTAGGAAGTGGGTCAGGATTCTTGAAATACCTTGGCTTGATCTCGGCACATATACGGCAGTTTGCAGTCATCGCCCTTACTTCGTCGACAGTATAGGGTAGGTTCTTTATCTTTAACCAGTGGTACATGCGAGTAACGCCAGGGTGACACATAGTTTCATGTAGAAATAGGAGTCTGCTTTTTCGAGATTCGATGGAGGCACAAACCCTGGAAAGGGTATCAGCAACATGGTTCTCTTTTCCAGGTCTGTACACAATATCGTATCTGTACGGTGCAAGTTCTAGTCGCCATCTCTGGCTCTTCTCATTTTTAATTTTACTTGTATGTTTTGTATCAAACATGAAGGAAACCGATCGTTGGTCCGTGATGAGCTTGAACGGTCTACCTATAAGAAAATGGCGCCATTTGTTTAGAGCTTCTACGATGGCATAGGCTTCTTTCTCAACCGCTGAGTGATTTCGCTCACTCTGATTGAGGGTCCTTGAGTAAAAGGCGACTGGCCTCGAATCCTGCGATAATGTAGCGGCGATAGAATGCTCGGAAGCGTCAGTCTCGACAGTAAAAGGTACCTTATCGTCTATGGCGTGTACTGATGACTTTGCTATAACAGATTTCAGGTCCTCGAAACATTTCACTGCATCTGAGCTTAAGGGAAAACTTTTGGTATGCGCCATAAGATGGATTCTCTGTGAAAAACTAGGAATCCACTTCGAATAGTGTGCGAACATACCGAGAGTCCTTCGAAGAGAGGCTACGTCATTGGGTGGAGGCATATTTAGAAGAGGTTTTAGTCGCTCACTATCCGGCTTGATAACATGATTTTCAATTGTATAGCCAAGAATGTTTATAGTCGACTGTGTGAACTTGCTCTTTTCTTTGTTTAGGGTAAGATTGTACTTCTCCGCAGCTTTGAGAAATAGTCTAAGATTTTTGTCGTACTCTTCCTGTGTCTTTCCGCATACAGTAATATCATCAATGTAGGCAAAAGTACCGTTTAGGTTTTCGGTTCTGATGAGTCAGTCGACAGTTCTTTGAAAACTAGACACACCGTTGGTTACACCAAACGGAATTCTGCGAAACTGGTACAGGTTACCACATGCCTCGAAAGCTGTGAAGGTTTTTTCGTCAGGCAGGATGGGCACTTGGTGGTATGCGCTCTGTAAGTCTATAGCGCTAAAAATCATGTATTTAGCTACCTTTGTTATCATCTCTTCAATGTTGGGTAACGGGTAAGCATCTAGTTCTGTGTATTTGTTTATGGTTTGCGAGTAATCTATTACCATCCGCTTCTTGTGAATCGCATTTTTTGTGATTAATACCTGCGCTCGCCAAGGCGATAGACTTTCTTCTATGATTCCTTCTTTTAAAAGTTTCTCCACTTCTGCTTTTATAAAAGCATTACTCTCTATGCTGTGTTTCCTTGACTTCACAGCGATAGGTTTGCAATCCGCCGCGACATTAGCAAACAGGGGTACAGCTGGGACAGATGCTGCAGCTACACTGCATACTTTTAACGTATCTTTAGGCCCACCAAATTTGAATTCTAGAGTCGAATGTGATTCTAAGACGTCATGGCCAATTATAACATCGGCACATAAGTTTTTCACAATCAAGAGATTGACGTTGTTATAGATGTTGTCTCCGATCCTAACATTCTGGAGAGTCGAGCCATTAACCTGTGACTTGTGAGATAAGGAAGCCATGGAAATAGTTTGGTCGCAACGTCTTTTCTTGAGTTGACAGAGATTGGCGAAGTCCTCATTGACGAAGCTCAGGGAGCTCCCGGTGTCAATCAAGGCTTCTGCTCGAACTCCCTTAATGAAAGCTGTCACCATTGCCTCGCGCAGTGAAGTCGGAGCCACAGCAGATATTATAGAACTGCAGTGGCCGCAGTCGTCTGTTGCCGTTGTTGAAGCGGCTGTCGGAGTCCTGCTACGACAGACTTTTCCATAGTGGCCCTTTCTATTACACTTTTCGCATGTAGCATCTCGAGCAGGACAGTCCCTGCGAGGGTGTATAGCTGATGCTCCACAAAAAAAGCATTTTCGTTTGGGTATAGCAGCGGTAGTAGCAGCAGAAGTGTTAGAATCTCCGTTCCCAGCATTATCAACATTTGAAACCGAATAGACTTCTGTCATGGTGAAATGTTGACTGTTCCGCTCTGCCATCTCCATCGATTGGGCTTTATTGTAAGATTGTTCTAATGTAAGGGTCAGATTCTCGAGAAGGCGCTCACGGATTTTGTTTGATGAAATGCCCGCTATGAACGCACCTCGGATGCTGTCGTTCTTATTCGTGTCAGCGTCGACAGCGGTGAACTCGCAGTCCTTGGCTAGTTGCTTTAAGGCCTGGAGGTACACATCAATCGATTCGTCCACTTGCTGGCGTCTTGTTGTGAGCAAATGTCGAGCATGAATGACATTCTTTGCTTTCACGTAGAGTTTGTCCAGCGCGGCCAACATTGTGTTATAAGTTGTGCACTCACTTACAGTTGCGTACACCCTCGGAGTGATATGGTTTATGAGGAGTTGTAGCTTGGTTGAGTTCCACATAGCTTCCTTCTGAGCTGCGGCATCTGGTGAATCTGTAGCACTAGGACTATATTGTTGTGCCGTTAAGAAGTTTTCAAATGTCATCTTCCAGTGCCGCCATTCCTTTGAACTGGAGTTCGATGTCGAGTCGGCATCAAACCTTTCCGGTCTTAGGTACTTGTCCATATTTATGTTTATTAAATTGAAATAGATATAGCATGAACCTCGTATTTATAGGCTTTAATAAACATAAAAACAAAGCGTTATTTTACAGAAGTAATGGTTTTAGATAATACGCTGACGTGACACTGTTGATCTGACAGAAATTTCAAAGGCAAGACACCTCTATGTTTGCAGACCACAGAGATTGCATTCGATGCAATGAGAATATCATCTCATTGTGATAATGTAAGCATAGTGGACATCAAACTGATCATAACTGAGTTTGAAGTGGCTTTCGTGAAAGACGTTACACCGTACTCGGGCTGTTAGTCACCGTAAAGTGATATCCACTCAGTGCGATACGTAATACCAATATTATGACATTCTCGGTTGTCATCTAAGTTCGGTGTAAAACCAAAGCTTGATAGTCACTGGACTAGAAAGTGACGTAATAGGCCTGCTGGTCACAAGGCATAAAAACTCAGTCAAAGTATTCAATCTCAAATCCTTGTTACCTCATGTGGGTATGACTTTTTTAATCTACTGATTTTTCCTTCGATCTACTGCTGAAACTTTAATTTTTCTACTGATTTCTTCAGATTCCATCTGGCAACACTGGCGACAAACGAGTAAACGAACGACGTTTCAACGTGGTCTGTTGTGAACGCAACGTTTGGTTGGATTGGAAGGAAAGCAAAGCAAACTGTGCTGGCTGACTGCTGAATAGTGAATTTGTGCATGGCATTTCCTTCAATTGCAAATTTATAAATAGTCCAACCAAACATCGGACTGATGTTTGTCAATCTCAATCCTGTGTGAAATTAACAAACATGGGATTTGAAATCCAAAGATTTCTAGGTGACGTTGATGAAGAATTAATTTGCCCTATTTGTTTAGGAGTTCTAGAGGACCCACTTCAGGTTTGTGTTTACTCAAAACTCTTATACGATGGGGTGTTATAAAGTTTGACGTGTCTGTGTGTCTGTCTGTGGAATCGTAGCTCCCGAACGGATGAATCGATTTTGATTTTTTTTTTGTTTGTTATTTGAATAAGTCGGGTCTTGGACGGGTGTGGTCCTATGATCCTATCTATGTTTGATGAAAATTGGTGCAAGCCGCCGCCCCAAAATGGCGGAATACATATTTTTTCCCAACGCCCTCATTAGGTATCTGTCAAGTGCAAAGTGCTTGAGTAGTAGAATAATTACACTATATTGATTAAAAGGGAATGAGGTTAATAACTAACAAAATGACAACTAAAAACTTGAAACCTTTTTTTTGTTTTATCATTGCCCTAGATTTGAGGAGGAAAGTGGAGTGATGACTACGTATGTACCTAGGACTGGACCTAAAAAAAAGGTTTTTTTTTTCCATGCCGAGGACATTTAATTTTATTTTTGTGTACGTAGGCCTCAGAGTGCGAGCACACGTTCTGTCGCGCTTGTATAACGGATTGGATCAGTCGCCAGCCCACCTGTCCAGAGGACCGGCAGCCCGTCACCACCAGCCAGCTCAGACCTGTTCCCAGAGTACTGCGCAACTTACTATCAAGGTGATAAATTCACAAGAATGTCATGGCTTCTTAAAGTTTGTAGATCACACAATAGGATTGTTTTGAAAGGGCATACATATTAAATATCATGAGTTTAATAGTAATTGCCGTGTTATCCGGCAGAGTAGAATAGAACCAACCCATCACACTCACGGGTGTCGTATAAGGCGACTAATGTCTGAGGCAGAACACCTCGCCTCCGTAGACCAGAGAATGGGCAGCAGCGCTTTCTGTTAGTCTTTCATCACTGCAATCTCCAATCCGCCTGCCAAGCGAGGAGATTACGGCAAATTCCTCCCATCATGGGAGAAGCTTATGTCCAGCAGTGGACGTTATGGGCTGATGTAGTAGTAGTGTAGTAATAGTAATTGTGTTGTAATAATCAGATAATGGATTCTGTGAAATTGATTGGATCATGTCAAAACATTTCATAAACTAACTGAAACACTTGAGTCATGAAGACAGTTATTATAATGAATGAGGAAGATATAATTTCAATGCAATGTTTACTTTATAGACTTTGTATGAGTTGTGACAACGCACCACATGGATGCAACGCTGTACTGAATCTGGATTCTTTGGCATCTCATTTAGTTGAATGTATGTATAAGTCCCATTTATACTAATATTATAAAGCTGAAGAGTATGTTTGTTTGGTTGAACGTTTGTTGTGTTCGATTGTCCATTTATTGAGGAAGGTTGTAGACTATATAACATCACCCTACGACCAATAGGAGCAGAGCACAAATAAAAAAATGTTGCAAATACGGGGAAAATTTATTCCTTTTGTGAGCTTTTTCTCTCTGTGATGCAGACGAAGTTACGTGGGTCAGCTAGTACTTAATAATATGAAAGATCTGTTGTGCACATGTTATGACAAACCATTAATAAAACTGCGTCATTTTATGCTCTCCTTTAAATAATCTATTTTAAATAATAATCTACATCTACACTAATTGTATAAAGAGAAAAGATTTGTATTTTTGTGTGTGTATGTTTGTAATGAATAAACTCAAAAACTACTGCACCGATTTAAAAAATTCTTTCACCATTAGAAAGCTACATTCACCCTGAGTAACATAGGATATATTTTATCCCCGTACTCCCACGGGAACGGGAACTACGCGGGTGAAACCGCGTGACGTCCGCTGGTTACGGATAAGATCATAATCAAAATCTTTATTTATCTCGACATCAAAAATTACAGGCAGATAAACAGACCTACACATAATTATTAACTATTATTAACTAATTAACATATTAGTTAATAGCTGATTCTACTATGATTGCATTTAATGATGGATTAACATAGTTTTTAGCTTTACTAACTTTACTAACTTATTATGTGGACTTATTGTTATGTTAATAAATAATATGTCTTATTACAGGCGAATTTAATCCCGAAAGGCCACTGCCATGTAAAGCGGGTTGTGGACTTGTGATACCGAAAAATGAACTGGCCAAACACAACTGTGTCCAAGAACTGCGGGCACTCATGGCAATGCAGTTGAACGATTGCAAACAGGAATTAGCAGAACTTAAAAGAACGCATCAGGGAAAGTTGAACGATTATGAACAGAAATTAGCAGAACTTAAAAGAACGCATCAGGAAAAGTTGAACGATTATGAACAGGAATTAGCAGAACATAAAAGAGAACTGGCGTTGTTGAAAGTATGTTGTGTATTTGTATGTTATATATTATATATATATATTATTATTTTTTACCCGCAAAATTCTGTCTTCTAAGTATGACTTTAGTAGTACGTACAGGATGTGTGGCAGTTGTTTTTTTACTTTAAATAACAAGCCCTGGTGCCAGACCTTATCGAACGCTTGCTGTACGTCCAGGAACACAGCCGAACAGTATTCTTTTCGTTCCAGCCCCTCCCGTATCTTTTTCATAACTCTATGCACCTGCTTCACCGTAGAGTGCCCTATTCTAAATCCGAACTGATGTTGTGGGATGATACTGCCGTCTTTGACAATTTCGTTTAGCCTTCGAGCAACGACTTTCTCAAATACTTTTGACATGACAGGTAGTAGGCTTATTGGCCTGTATGACGACACAAGGTGCGGTGGTTTTCCTAGCTTTGGGATCATGATAATTTCCGACACTTTCCATATTCTCGGAAAGTATCCAGTCCTCAAAATTCCAGAGCTGTGTTATGAATACGATGGCTTTTCTTGGAAACTGTCGTAGAATTTCAGTAGTTATAGGGCAATATCCAGGATCTTTATTTAGTTCCAGATCTCTTATAATTTTCCAGATCTCTCGAGGTGAGCAGCATTTAAGCGGTAAGCCGAGTTGTAGATCTGTCTCCAAATAATTTTGGACCTCTCTCTCTGTTTCCATTGATGTGTCTCCAGAATTGGGAGTGAATACATTAATTTTTTTATTATTTGTTTCATTATTAATTTGCTATTATGAGCTCAGCTGTTGCAAATCACAAGCGCGCGTCATGTGGCTCTTAAATACATTTTTTTAAATTACCTTCAATGACTGCAATAAACAGTGTAAAAAGAATTTAAAAAATATAAGCCACTAAGTGTAACCCTCAGACGTAGCCAGGTGAAGAAAACCAACAAGCAGTGGTCCACATTTAGCACTGGATCGAAGAGTTGGAAATTATAGGAAGAGCTTTTTGGCCTTTGGACAGCAGTAGGAAACCAGTAACCACCTTTCAGAAACGAAATTCGACTTAACTGTCACTTTTATGTAAAATACTGGTATTCAGCTGCATCCGGTAAGACTGGAAGCCAACCCCAACAGATGATGATGAACACCTATTTAATAATATTTTTCAGGAATCTATGCTAACGATGCGTGCGCCTGCCGAGCAGAAGGAGCGAGAGGAAGTTGTCCGCTGGGCCAAATCATTATTGCGCGCGAAAGTCACCCGCTGGAGCACCAGGATTATGTCACCTGGTAATGATGAACAGGTAAGCATTACTCTGTACATAAATCTGCCAGAGGTGGAACTGTTTGGGCCGGTATGTGTCGGGGCCAACCGATAGGTTCATCATTATTTCCAGGGGGTATTGTCAGCATCATGAACAGAGATTTGTTAGGTTTTCGTTTGTTGGTGTCGATTCATATAAGGACTAACTTTGTCGACATAAACAAAAAACCTAGGAATCGAGAAAAGTCAGGATTCAAGAGCGACTTAGCACCCACCTCGAATTTGATAGGTTTTCTTTTGTCTAAAAATACAGAAATTGTGAAAAGCGTTTGAATTTTTAGCACTCTGTGCACTTGTGTGCTTACAAATTCGAGATATTCTTGTTTCAGAGGACGATTAAGGGAATTTTATCAGAATCTGGCTGCCCACCTCACATAATAGATGACCTTGTGGAAAATTGCGACGTAGAACGGTGGCCGCCCGGCCTATCCTCGTATGAAGACAACTACGGGCAAGTTATGATACTAATCCCGTAAACATTAATATTATCTATTCGCGATGGGTGGTTTGAAGAGGTGCACTAAAAGATTCTTGTAAGGATAAAGTGGTCTTTGCTCAGCAGTGAAAAAACAGAATTTATTTTTCCAGAATGTCTGAGTTTCAACTAAAACGTTGATGATATGGTATTCACAATTGCATTGATCCAAAATGGTTTAATTGGAAACAACAATATGCAATAAACAATCATGGAATTAGTTTATCACTCTTTTATTAATCGAAAGAAATAAAGGTAGTTTTAGTTAAATTCTTGCCAAATTCGACTTTCGAAAATGTCAATACTAAGTATACTAAAAACACCTTTATTGTTTACAGATTACTTAACAAATACGTGTGTAGAAGAGTGCCCGGCGAGCAAGCGGTCATCATTCTACATTGTGACAACACGCATATGGACGTGGATATGGTGGTGAAGCCTGGCTTTGTTCTGATCTTCAGGCACGGCGTCATGTAGCATCAGGAGGCTGTCGGTGTTCAAGTGACAAGCCACATGCTCTCAGACATGTGGACATCGTGTGACCTACTTGTGGAGGCACTGGGCGCAGTACCTACTATTACAATTTATCAGTAACTAATTGAACCTGTCAAGAAATTGATAAGTTAATTCAGTGTGCTTTAGATACGAACAGGGTAAACTAAGAGCCCTAGCACACGGCGTATTTTAAACGCGCAGACGACGCGCGTTTCAGGAACGCACGTTTTCTGCGCCATAGGTGCCGATTTTTGCGTTTTTATAGATTCAAATGCGCATAAACGCGCGAGTGAAGCGCGTACAAAGGGTCAAAGCCAGCGCAAGCAGTGTTGTCTCAACCGTCGCCTGACGAGGAGTCTCTGACCAAAACGCGGAAGCTACGAGCGACTACACCGCGTCTGTATCGCTGTATCTGCGCGTATACGCGCGTTTCACGATCACCCCGTGTGCTTAGGTTACAAGGTTGCCTTCAAATCTCGTTTGAAGCGCGTATACGCGCGTCATCTGTGCGTCGTCTGCGCATTTAAAATACGCAATGTGCTTAGGCCCTAAGGTATAAGGGTTCTCTGATAACTGTTCCTATGACACGCGAAGGCTATGTATGTACAATTTATTCGTCAGTCCACTCAGTGCCTCCACAAACCACACGTACTGTCGCCGCACTCGAAGAACACACGCGCGGAGGAGCCGACCTTGAACTCTTAGCTATAAGTATAATGTACTCTGTGTCTCTGAGCGACCACGACAATCTATGCCAATATAAACCATCAGTAGTTAGTAGTTCTAGAACACAATTTAAAAATAAAACACCACATAAAAATTGTGATGCCTGCCATTAACAAGTTGGAATTTTTTATAAAAGTATTTGTCTGGCAAAGTGTAAGAATCCTTGAGAAATAATTTCTAATGCATTATGTGAAAAGTTTTCTGTAAGCAATAAGTCATGGTCATTCAGAACGTTTTGAGGGTTATAAGCGATACCTTACTACAGCTTCTGAAATATAAACCTAGGATTTTTTTGCGTATTTTTAAAAGTTTTGACAAATTCAAATCTAGGTTGTACAAAAAACTTCAGACCTCTGCGATGCTTCTTCAGCGAGATATCGGCGATAACGTGTTATTCACCGTTTCAATGTCGCGGCCATGGGGTTTTAAGTCTTACAGCTCCTAAAATATAAACCTAGGATTTTTTTCTATATTTTTACAAATTTAATCTGTTATTTACCTAAATTTCAGGTCTCTGCAACGCTTAGTTTTATAGATCTCCGTGGCCGCGCGGTTCTCCGCGTTTCGATAGCGCGGCCACGTTCAAACCCTTATAACTTTTTAACCTTAACTTTGACAAATTTATGGTTTTGGGAATCAACTGACAAATTTTTACAAAATCTTGGCATAGTTTTTTAAAAAAGAAAAACGCCGTGGCCGCGCTGTCGAAAAGCACACGTGAAATTGAGGCTTTTATTTTAGTTTTTCACCGTCTTGACTTCAATAGAAGTTCCAGATTTTCGTGCCACCAGCGACCCGACTTCATTAGAAGCTCTTTATTTTAACTATGTTAAAAATAAATGTACCTACTACTGTATTTAACAGGTTTTTTTCTTTTTTTTTCCACACAAAAGAAGTCCCTAATGTCTTTAAATTGTTTTGTTTTTGAGAACGCCAAGGACTTCATATATAGTCGGCCAGTGATGTGACGCGAAAGTTATCACTGTTTTATTATTATAGAAAACAATTTTAGGTCAGTAAAATATGAACTTGGTTAACTACTTTGTGCGTTACCCCAGCCAGATATTGTCGAAAATCGTCATCTAAGTGCAATACCTAGATATTTAGAAATACAGCTTCTGTAATGAGGGATTTTCTTTTTAGCTCTTCCCTAGTCGCTGGATAGATGGCGCTAGGAGTTAGTATGATAATGCAAGGAATGAAACCTAAAAAACTGATTTAACAAAGCGCGAGAAAACTAGGTTTTATTCGGAAGGTTAAGCAAATGAAAGTGTCAGTCAACGAGAGTATATGACGTGACACAATGTTTTTTTTCCAAGCGTTTTGGCTTTGGCACCAACTATCATAGCAAGTTCAACGCCATCTATAGAGTTCTTGGAAACTAAGTTTTTTTTGCCTTGGTAGGGATCAACGTGGATTTTTTGTAGTGGATCATCGATCCCAAAGTTGCTAACAACTTTGGGATCGATGATCCATGATGATGATACCATGCTGCGAAAGCTAGATTCAAATGTCCGACTAATAGGTTTCATTCATAATCATAACATAAGGGTACCTACCTAGCTGGGTGGCTAGCTCGCCGTCCATCCGTCTCATGACGACAGGCCGTGTCGACGGCGCGTTCGTGTTCCACGCGCGCCTCAAAGAGAGTCAGCAAAAGGGAAGGGGTCCGTAAGGACCGATGCCTGCCGGGGTTGCGGGACTGTTCGAAAGAGATACCGTGGCCCCGGAACACAAAGGGCGATGAAGGAACATGGATGGGTTTTAGTCAGTAAAAGTCTGACACTCCCTCCTGCTCCGCCCAGAGCGGGAGGAGTTATTTGATGATTTCCCATCCGAAAAAAAAAAAAAAGAAAAAGGGATACCTACCTACCACCTACGGGTTGCGGGACTGTTCGAAAGAGATACCGTGGCCCCGGAACACAAAGGGCCATGAAGGAACATGGATGGGTTTTAGTCAGTAAAAGTCTGACACTCCCTCCTGCTCCGCCCAGAGCGGGAGGAGTCATTTGATGATTTCCCACCCAAAAAAAAAAAAAAATAAAGGGTACCTACCTACCGACTAAATAAATATTATGTTTTATTTTACAAGCTTTGATATAGTTTCACGTGTCCCGATGTTTGTCTGTAATCTGTAAGTAGGTAATCAAATCTTGCAAGTAAAATTTGATCCACTTCCCGATTACCGATTGAGCTGAAATTTTGCACGCTTAGTAGATATATCGCGTGATGACAATGCTATAGGTGGCCATAGGAATTCTGTAATGTAACGACGTAACCCCATCGAGTTTGAACTTGTTTGATTCGTCGTGACGAGTACTTTGTCTTTAGGTTATATCCAGGGTCTGATGATGGAGCTAGAAGGTGTCCATGGGAACTCCGTTATAAAACGACATAACCCCATCGAGTTTGGGCTCGTATGATTTGTCTTGACGAGTACTTTGGTGCTAGGTGGCATCCAGGGTCTGATAATGGAGCTGGAAGGTGGCCATTGGAAGTCCGTAATCATCATCATCATCATTTCAGCCGAAAGACGTCCACTGCTGGACAAAGGCCTCCCCCAAGTGTCGCCACATTGAACGGTCACGTGCGACTCGCATCCAGCGGATTCCCGCAGCCTTCACCAGGTCATCGGTCCACCTAGTGGGAGGCCTTCCAACGCAACGTCTTCCGGTTCGCGGTCGCTACTCCAGAACTTTTCGGCCCCATCGGCCATCCGTTCTGCGAGCAATGTGCCCTGCCCACTGCCACTTAAGTTTGGCAATTCTTTCGGGCTACGTCGGTAACCTTGGTTCTCTTGCGGATGTCTTCGTTTCTGATTCGATCGCGCAAGGAAACTCCGAGCATAGCCCTCTCCATTGCCTTTTGGGTGACTTTAAGCCTTCTGATGAGGCCCATTGTAAGCGACCACGTTTCGGTCCCGTATGTAATCACTGGCAACACACACTGGTCATAGACTTTCGTCTTGAGACACTGCGGTAGGTTGGACGAGAAGATATCGCGCAACTTCCCGAACGCTGCCCAGCCGAGTCGGATTCGGAGATTGACCTCTTTCTCGAAGTTAGACCTACCTAACTGGACCGTTTGTCCCAGGTACACATAATCGTCTACAACTTCGAGTGTAGAGTCTCCGATCTTGATAGGAGTGGGTGTGGCATGGGCATTCAACATGACCTTGGTTTTGTCCATGTTCATTTTAAGACCCACTCTTCCGGAAGCTCTACTGAGGTCATCGAGCATTGTACTGAGGTCCTCCATGGTCTCAGCCATGACCACTATGTCGTCGGCAAACCGAAGGTGAGTGATGTACTCGCCATTGAGTTGATGCCTAGCCCTCTCCAGTCCAGAACCTTGAAGACATCCTCCAGTGCAGCAGTAAACAGTTTCGGAGATATGACGTCTCCCTGTCTCACACCTCGCTGCAGGAGGATAGGTTCTGAGACTTGGTCTTGAAGTCGGACTGACATGGTGGCGTTTTTGTACAAACACTTCAACACCTCGATGTACCGATAGTCGATTTGGCACCGTTGGAGAGACTGCAGTACAGCCCAGGTCTCGATCGAATCGAAGGCTTTCTCGTAGTCCACAAACGCTAAACAGAGAGGCAGGTTATACTCTTCGGTCTTCTGTATAACTTGCCGCAGCGTATGTATGTGGTCTACGGTGCTATAGCCTTTTCGGAAACCGGCTTGTTCGGGTGGCTGGAAATCGTCAAACCTGCGCGCGAGACGATTCGTGATGACTCTAGAAAACAACTTGTAGACATGGCTTAGAAGTGAGATGGGCCTATAATTCTTCAACCGGGCATTGTCACCCTTTTTGAAGAAGAGCACCACCACACCCCTGCACCATGCCTGTGGCGTTTTTCCCTCAAGTATGACGGAATTAAACAGCTTCTGAAGGACCTTAAGTACCGGTTTTCCACCCGCCTTCAGGAGTTCGGCCGTAATTCCGTCATCACCCGGTGCCTTGTTGTTTTTGAGCTGCTTCAGAGCCATCCTAATCTCGTACAGGCTGACGTCCGGGATGTCTTCCAGTATAGTGTCGGGTCAGTCTAGCTCTTGGGTCGTTTGCTAGATCTACGACAGGTTTACTAGTTGACGTGTACAACTGTCCATAGAAGGTCTCGATCTCCCTCAGAAGCTCCGGTTTGGCGGATAAGATCCTACCATCGTCGGTCTTCAGTTTCGTGAGCTGGCTCTGCCCAATAGCCAGATCTCTTGCAAATACCTTGGAGCCTTTATTCCGCTCAATCGCGTCTTTAATACGCTCGGCATTAAAGCGGCGGAGGTCGCTTTTCAAGGATTTAGAGATCCGTCTATTGAGCTGCCGATATTTACACGCCTCGTCTGAAGACTGCAGGATCATCTCACGCCGCTCCTTCATGAGCTTGAGAGTGTGATCGGAGAGCCGCTTGTTCTGATCTGTACGACGCGCCTTGAAGAACTTAGACCCGGTCGTATGGACAGTTTCCACGAACCCATCGTTGTACTCGTCCACTGAGCTTCCTAGGCACTCGAAACGGTTGTGGAGTTCAAGCTGAAAGCTCTCGGGGTTTTGGATCTGGATCTGTGCTGGACGGAGCGTAGACTTCATCAGTCGATACATTTCAAGCTTGATATTGATGTTCAATGTGCCTCTTACCATGCGGTGATCGCTCCCGGTTTTCACCGAATTGATCACAGAGACATCATTGAACATTTGCTTCTTGGTTGACATAATGAAGTCGATCTCATTTCTAGTTGCACCATCGGGGCTCTGCCAGGTCCACTTCCTGTGCTCACGCTTTTTGAAGGAGTTCATCATATAGAGGCCCTCCTTCTCCATAAAACTAGCCAGTTGGTGACCCCGGCGATTCCGACGTCCAACTCCAAATTGCCCCACCTGCAGCTCATCGCCGTCTCGTTTGCCCAGTTTCGCGTTGAAGTCCCCCATGACAACTGTGAAGTGAGTTTTGGAACCATGCATGGCTTTAGAGATATCCTCATACATGGTCTCCACTTCGTCGTCGGGGTGTGCCGAGGTTGGGGCGTAGACCTGTATGACCTTCAGCGAATATCTTGAGGATATTCTGAGTATAAGGTACGCCACCCTGGTCGACACACTCTCGATCTTCACCACGTTGTTCACAAGGGACTTGTGGACGATAAACCCAACACCACCCTGGGATTGCCGGTCACCCTCACAGAAATAGAGCAGGTTGCCGGATTTCAGGATTATCGTGTCCTCCCCCTCTCATCGGACTTCAGATAATCCCACAATACTCCATCGCAGCCTGCTCAATTCCTCTTCGATTTCCACTATCTTCTCGTCGGTCCGGAGTGTGCGCGTGTTATATGTTGCCAGGTCTAGTCGTCGGTATTGGCAGCCGGATCCCTTCCGGAGATTCTTCGCACCCCTTGCCACGCCGTAGCCTCGACCGCTGCCGTAGTCAAGGGTAGACGGGCTGCCGGGCACTAGGGGCCATTTTTGTGATGCGCTATTCATTTGGGGGGGTTTTGCCATAATCGCCACGCTTGGCAGGCGGGTTGGCGATCGCAGTGAGTGCGGTTCTTACACAAGACACAGAGAGCGCTGCTGCCCATTCTCTGGTAAATCCCTTAGTCGCCTCTTACGACACCCACGGGAAGATATGGGATGGTGTTATTCTTTACGTCCGACACCATACGGACACGTCCGTAATAAAACGACATAATCCCGTCGAGTTTGGGCTCGTTTGATCGATCTTGAAGAGTAAATTGGTCCTAAATGGTAATCAGGGTTTGATGATGAAGCTGAAAGGGGGGCCAAAGGATCTCCGTAATAAAACGACGCAACCGCTTCGAGTTTGGGCTCGTTTGATTCGTCTTGATGAGTACCTACTACCTACCTATACTACCTACCTACTACCTACCTACCTACTATAGCTTATCCTACCTACTGCCTACCTACCACCTCCCTACCACCTACCTACCATCTACCTACTACCTACATACTCGACTTTTAATTGGCCACCAGGCGAGTGAATTGCGCGCTGCGCCACTAGTTCGACGTGAACACACACTAACACCTCACTTCAGGCCCAGACTGGGACCCAAAACCGGCCCGGGGATTTAAAGAGACGGTCAGCCCTGCACTCTCAAGAGAAAAGAAAACCACTAATCTAAATTTTGAATCAACCGAAGGCCTCAGCCTAATAGAATGTTAGGCTGAAATGCTAGAGTGCAACATTAGACTTGAAATTATGAGAATAGCGACGCTGTCAAACGAGGGCGCGCCAGTTTTTGAGTCAGGGAGGGGCCAGGGGGGGGAGGAGAGCGCAGAAAGGTGCCAGTAAAAACGAATTTGCTAAAATACTTGATAGAAGTACAAATTACTAAATTTGAAGACTTATTTGAAAAGTCTAGGAACTAAAAAATATTTAAGCTCTCCGCTCTACTACTCGACATAAGGAGACAATTTTAATAACAATAAGAAGTAAAGCTCCAAGAACGAGCGAAGCGAGCTCGCAAATTGAAACACTACCTTGGACAGGTTAAATTGTTTCGAGCCTTTATACAAGAGTTACTTGGTCGAGTTGCAGACAAAGCCAACATTCAAGAGGAAGTAGAATGCAAGAGCGAGCCAAGCGGGCTCGAAAATGTTTTGACAGAGGTCGAAACAATTCTAGCCTGTCCAAGGCAAGGTCCTTGGACAGGCTAGAATTGTTTCGACCTCTTGGAGTTACTTGGTTGACTTACAATAGACAATGTAAAGATCCAAGAGAAAGTAGGTTGCGAGAGCGAGCGAAGCAAGCTCGAAATTTTTGATACCTTGCCTTGGACAGGTTAGATTCTAGAGATCCAAGAGAAAGTAGGTTACAAGAGCAAACGAAGCGAGCTCGAAAATTTTTACATCTTGCCTAGAATAAAATTTAAAAAGTTTTGTAAAAAATGTTTAAGTTTCTAGCTGTAGTACGAGTTCCCAGAGGCTCATTTTAAGCCTTAAAAATATTTTAGTTTGAGTGTGATTGTACTTACTGTAGGTACGCTACAAATTGTTACGTAATTACTAATTCTATGGCATCAGGCAGGAAAATTAAAAACATTTAAAAATCCTGAGCCTCTAGGGCAGTGGTCGTCATACAGAGGGCCGCGGGCCGCATGGCGGCCCTCGGGTGATATTTATGCGGCCCGCAACAAAACAAACGATTTCAGTAGATAATATCAAAATATGATTTTGCACAAGAAATTAATTCAATAGATGCGGGTAGATGTAAACTTACTCGTGCAATCCGTTCGCTTGCTTTAAATTAATAATTGTTTGCTGGTTAATTCATTGAGTTGGCAAATAAAGATATCACATTGGTCACAAAATCCGGCCAATCGCGTTTGGACAGCTGATAAAAATATGCCCATAGATTGGTAGTGTCAACTAAAATGATACAAGAATGTGCGGCCCGCAGTGATACCTCACATTGTCATAAGTGGCCCTTCACCAGAAAAATGTGACGACCACAGTTCTAGGGGGTACCATTACTACAGATAGAGTCCAAGAGTAAATGGAATTAGGTCCTCGATATGACGTTATTTTAATCGATATATTACGATGTCTTTTTTTAAATAGAAAATAAAGTCGACCGCCAGTCGGGCACATGGCACCGGCCCATCGGGCATCTGGCCGTTATTCTGGCCCATCGGGTATTTGCCCGATTTGCCCGTATGGCCAGTCCGGGCCTGCCTCACTCTCACGCATTTGATAATGAAACTTTACTTGGGAAGAGACTGGACCCCACGACACAGGGTATCCTAGTGTGGAGTCCAGGGAATTTGTAAAAATCTAGCGCTTAGGGATCATTGTTTTTCTTTATATGAAGGGGCGCCTGCGGCATCCTTTCGTATCCGGCGCCCTGGGTGGTTGCCCATCCTCGCCCCCCCCTAACGCCGCTACTGATTACACCCTGTATAACGTGCATTGCATGGTCAAATGGCCAATACACTTTGGCAGAGGAGATATATCTATAGGGAACGTGCAGGAACTATAGGTGGCAGCACTAAACGACAAAAGAGACACTATGCGGACAGTAAAGGAAACTTATGCTGTCACCTGTCACGCAAATTCTTCAAAAGTATTATTTTTGATTATGCTAAAAGGTATAAAACATGGGTTCCGGTCTATCAATAATGTTCGTCAGCTTAACATGAATGTTGACTAATATGAATTTTGTATGTTTCGTTTATTTTCTCCGATGAAAATTGTGGTGCATGAAGAAACGGTGGCATAAACAACTTTCTTATTTTCAACACATGTTTTAATGGAAGGGAATCCTTTATCAGCGAGAACAGTATCTCCAGCTTATCTCCAGGCTATAACAAATCAATCCACAATCATTTGTTATAAGCAATCACTATAACGCCCTCCGTAGCATTTAGATACAAAACTTATATAGGAAACCACAAGGAGTGCAGCCAATTAAAAACTTTATTGTATAACTATGTTTATAATCTAAGTTCATATGGAGACTGTTGAGGAATATTCGGTGTGAACTTCAGTGCAGTCTGGAACGCCCTCCGTAGCATTTAGATACAAAACTTAAGAAACCACAAGGAGTGCGGCCAACTAAAAACTTTATTGTATACCAATGTTTTAATCTGAGTACATGTGGACTCTTTGTTCAACTGTTGAGGAATATTCGGTGTGAACTTCAGTGCAGTCTAATCCATAATCATTTGTTATAAGCAATCACTAGAACGCCCTCCGTAGCATTTATATACAAAACTTATGAAACCACAAGGAGTGCAGCCAACTAAAAACTTTATTGTATAACCATGTTTATAATCTGAGTACATGTGGACTCTTTGTTTAAATGTTGAGGAATATTCGGTGTGAACTTCAGTGCAACATATGTGTGTTCGCTGAAGTTTAAATGGTACGCCAGTACCATTTAATGTTTGCTTGGACGCAATCTTGGACGGTTGATTTTGAAGGCTATTGAACTTTTTCAATGCAGAGATAGAGATAGAAGATATAACAAAAACAAATTGTGTTTAAATATTTTTCTTACTGCATTTATCCATTTTTTGCGTTTTGCACATAAACATGATAGGAGAGTACTATTCTTTGGAAAGTACTAGAATTTTATTATTTTACGCTATTTGATTGATTTTCATTTTTTTGGATGTATTGGTACATCCAGAAATGCAACAATGGATTATGATTAGCTAGAATAATCATTTTCAATAATAAAATTAATTCTGTTTACTTGTTATAAATGTCAATGTCAAGTATTAATAGGGTACAAGATTCGGATTGGTGACGCCAGTCGGCACCACCGTCGTTGTGCACGTTCCCTATAGCTAGGGTTGCCATACGTCCCGTATATACGGGACTGTCACCGTATTTGATCATCCCGTCCCGTATTACTACTTGTCCCGTATTTGTCCCGTATTTCGACAAAATACGAAACAGGTTGTCGGTAGAGACCATTGAATGCATATTGATTTGTCATTACAATTTTAAAATGACATGCGCCCAGTTCTATGATTATATAAAAAAAGAAAAAGAATTTATTGCAAAAGTAAAATCAACTTCAAAATATGACTGGGCAAAAAAATAAATACCATAAATAATAATTTTATGTTAATTAAAAAAAATGTTTACCTAAGACTTTGAATAAAAAGTATGATTCAATAATTTTTGTTTAATTTATTTTACAGTTTTGATAAGTTTGAGATCAGAGGGAATCTGTTAGAAAATATTGGAAAATACATTTGTTTATTTCTTCTCGCTATGTAGGAAGGTACACATGCGTGCTATGATAAGTAGGTATGGTGTAGTTGAAAAACCCCGTGTCGGTGTTGAATGTGTTATGTAGGTACGATTATGAGTTTTGGGTATCGGAAGAAAAAACGTCCCGTATTGGTTCCCAGAAGTTATGGCAACGCTACCTATAGCTTATTCCTCTATGTGCGCAAATGACAATTTGACAACAGTTGTTCTGCTTCTGTTGTTGTCTTGTTGACATTGATAACATTGATTGTCAGATTTCCCATTTGGAATTCCAAAGCAAGAAATATTGATAAATTCGGTGAAATTAATGCTAGTTAAAGTATTTAGGCTCTGTAAACTTTGAATATTCTTCAAAAAATCACGAAACCGAGACTTAAACATGTATTTCTCATTGATAAAAACCTTTCTCTTTGCTTCAGTTTTCTCAAACTAAATATATGATTTTGCTTAGTATTCCGTTTTTTGTTTTAATTTTGTACATTATGTATGTACTTAACTATCTAAGTATGTACTTCGGTTTGTCTAGTATACATGGTATTTAATTGAAAAAAAAAATTTACTCTCTTCGGTCAATGGGTCGTCTTTTCTTCATTGGAAAAGTTGTGGTTTCTCTTTCACTGAAACCATTAAATATTGAAGATAAATAAAACTACGTGAAAGTAGACCATGAAGTGTTGCATACAAAGCTGTGTGAATAGTGGGAAAGTGAAGAAAATAAATCAGTCCAGTGCTTCCACTACAGAGAGAATCACATATCATTTGTAAGTTTATCATAATTTTATTATGAAGTTACTGTTAGTTATTACTGTTACTTCTGTGGCTCTAGGATCGTGGTTATTTTGACCCACAGCTCGTTGGGCATAAGGCAGATGGCCAGCCCAGTCCCACTTCAGCTTAGCAGCTTTTGGAGCAACGTCAGTAATTTGTGTTTGGGAGCGCAGTGTGGTGTTTCCGTTGGTTATGGTGTGGTTAGTTAGGCGCGTGATACTGGGCTCCATCGCACGTTCGCAAACCATGAGCTTGGACTTTTAAATGTTTGTCAAAGACCAAGTCAAGATGAAGCATAATAATGAAGAATATACAATATCAAATACAATACAATATCAATATATTACAATATCATCTGTCATTTAGTTCGGTTCCACTTCAGCATTATTTCTGAGCAAATTTGTGTTCTGGTGCTGTTGTATATATATCTAGATTCTAGAGAATAGGAAAATTTTAGAGGTTTTTGTGGCTATTTAACTTTAAGAGATAATCTTATTTATTCGAGGCACACCAAGTAATGACCGGTACACCAGTGTGTCGCACCACACACTTTGCGGAACACTACTCTAGACAATGAAACTAACCAATAACAAAAAAAGGCCCAAGAAACTGTGATGCATAGTCATCACGACTTATATGTAGGTCAACAATAATTGCAATAGTGAAATAAATAATTATTCATTTTTAGTAATGTACTAGCGCTTGCCGAAATCAGTTGTTTTATTTACATGACTCACAACACCCAATGAACACGTACGCAGTAGGTACACTTACATCTGGTGACACCGATATCGAACAGAGTAACAGGCGCCGTGATTTAAAATTGGTTTCTTGTGATTTTCCCATGTCGTAGTAACTGCGCTGCACAGACTTATCAGTCTTCCACAAGCGGATATCCTTGGTTTGGTCTAGATATTTAGAAAAAAATATTGGAGCACTGTTGAAGTTGCCCATCTTTTCCAGTCTTCCCCTGTCTACTATGTTCTAAATATTATTTATTTATTTTATAAAAGGTAGCTTCAAAGCTGACAGCCTCAAAAAATATATCCTCTTCCTGTAATTCCAGGTTCCCGAAAGATCCAAAACAGCGTGAAACATGGCTGAAATCCCTCGGCATACCAAACTTGATACCGACGAATCGAACATGGATTTGTTCCGATCATTTCAAGGAAGAAGATTTTTACATCACGCAGAATGAGACCAGGAGGATCAAGCAGGGTGTGGTACCATTTATTGAGGTAAGATTTGAGTGATATTGACATTTACCTTACCGAGGAGCTTGTGGATAAATAATAAAAGCCGCTCAGGTTGATTGATTAAGCCGTACTTGCCTAGGTTGGGCTGTGCATGGCTAACACCCGTTACATACCGAGTTAGCCTGAGAATAATAATAGGGACAATAACGGCCTATTGCCCTCTAAACAAACATCTCTTTAACATAGGCGCCACGGACAGCCCACTCTGCAGGGGCTGCTTTGACGCCGAAGAATTAGTCGCCCACGTCATCCTGGAATACGAGGCCGTGGCTAACCAACGCAAACAAATCCTCGGAACGGTGAGGTCGCTCCACAAAGCCTGTGAAGCTCCCATAAAACTTCTGTTTCTGGGCGGAGCTAGGCTGGCTAACTTACCCAGGATACCTACGCACAACGGACCGAATGAGAGTCTAAGTGCGGAAAATAGAGTCCCTACTCTACTCTAAACACCGAGTTTCCTCCATGTCTCGGAAAGCACACTAAGCAGTCCCGGCTGTCATTTGTAAAAATCTTTGACAGTCGTAACACGTAATCAGTAGCCCAAAAAGTCTGACTACCAGTCTACCAAGGGGTATCGTATTAACCAGTACTAACTGGGTTGTGGAGGTCAGATAGGCAGTTGCTCCATGTAAAATAGTGGTGTTCAGCTGCATCCAGTTAGACTGTAAGCCGACCCCAACATAGGACCTTGCCCTTCAATCAAATCAACTCATCTTACTCACTCGTATGATCATATAACCGTGCGTGACTTGGGTTCGAATTTCGAACTTGAGACCTATGAACATCTATACTAATATTATAAAGAGGAAAACTTTGTTTGTTTGTTTGTAATGAATAGGCTCAAAAACTACTGGACCGATTTAAAAAATTCTTTCACCATTCGAAAGCTACATTATCCACGAGTAACATAGGCTATATTTTATTCCCGTACTCCTACGGGAACGGGAACTACGCGGGTGAAACCGCGGGAAGTCCGCTAGTAACAAATATAATAATCTATACTTCTATACTAATATTATAAAGAGGAAAACTTTGTTTGTTTGTTTGTTTGTTTGTAATGAATAGGCTCAAAAACTACTGGACCGATTTAAAAAATTCTTTCACCATTCGAAAGCTACATTATCCACGAGTAACATAGGCTATATTTTATCCCCGTACTCCCACGGGAACGGGAACTACGCGGGTGAAACCGCGGGACGTCCGCTAAATAATAATAATAATAATATGTTTATTCAAGAAAATGTCACAGAATTATACAAATATCTTTTAGGCTATATTTTTTACAACGCAAAAGAATTTAAAATCTGTAGCCGAACTAGGCAAAATCCTGTATTTCGGCTATCAGTGCCAATCCACTCAAATAATTTTAATTAATGGCAGCCATCAAGCAGAAATGTTAACCTTAGTGGGTTTTAAACAAGCAAATTTTACCAAAATCATAAAAATAAAATGTTTAAAATTAAGTTAATACAAATAATGAAATAATTACAATTAAATAATTTAAATAAAATCACTAGATTACAACCATAGACATAAAATAATTAAACGGAATCATACTCCAACATGAACTAAAATAATGTTTCTATGTTTTTAGGGTAGCTGCTATGGACATGCTGCTTTAAGGGTAAGCAGACTTGCTAAAATATGATATGTTGAGGTAGAAAACGATATCTAGAATATAAAATGAGAATTGTCCAGTTTTCAAAAATTGTGCTAATTGCAAAACCATTTCGAGGAATTAGGTCTCTAATTCTAAACATCAACATCAACAGCTTCATCATCCTTCCTTCACCCTCCTGATGATTATTTTGAGCTCCCGATATCCACCCACAACCCACACCCGCACCACACCACCACCCCCCGCATTCTCCAGTCATTCCGAGAAGCTTGCAACAACGTCGAAATATCGGGAATTTAAAATAATTAACAATCACGGAACATATCCCGTAAATGACAGTGGTGTCGATTCTGTTGTGCTCAAACTAAACTTAATTTAGGCTATTGCTATCTTTTACTAAAAGGCAGTGCGAGAAAAGGACGGCTATAGCTATGAACTAAGTTAGAGATGTCAAACTAGTTTAAGCCTTGCGCTTCACCGTGTTTTTAGTCGACATGTATTTACGTGCACCCTTCATTTGTATGGAAATATTAGTTCCAACTAAATTTGACGGCTCTAAATAACGTCCGTCTCTTTCTCATTTTATTAGAGAGAAATAGATAGCAATAGTTTAAATTAAGTTTAGTTTGTGCACAACAGAATCGACACCAGTATGAGTTCATGTTTTGAATGTTGTAAACTTTACTTTAAATACCTGCATGACCGCTGTACTATTCTATGCATCCATCAGCACAATGTTTTCAGTGCGGTGCACCAATTCCTACTGTAAAACGTGATTTTTCACCCCAAAAAATAATCGATCAACGAATAATGTTTCTAACTAAAGTTACCTTTGTTTTCTAGACCTGCAAACTATGTCTGACATTGGACGTCAAGATGTACCAAATAAAAGATCATGGTTTGGACAAAATGTATCAAGACATTATGGGAATACCAGTAAGTTTATAGAAATGAAACATTTTAAAATTTATCTTTATAGGAGATCAGCTTAAGGTTAAGCTGCGCTTGCCTAGGTTGGTCTGTGAATGGGTGACCGCCCATTACATACCGAGATTCCCCCGTGCCTCGGAAAGCACGCTAAGCCGTTGGTCCCGGCTGTCATTTGTAGATCTTTGACAGTCGTTACAGGTAGTCAGTGGCCCAAAAAGTCTGATAACCAGTCTCACCAAGGGGTATCGTATCACCCAGTACTAACTGGGATCATGGGATGTGGAGGCGTGTCAAAAAAAATAATTTTGGTGTGATTTAGTCGGTTAGTGACCCTCGATCTCATAATACCAACATGACTGTTTCTTAGTGACCCTCCCCCCCCCCCCTACCTATTTCGGGCACCAGTCTCTCACAAATGTTTACCCTGTGTTGATAGATTAAATAATTCATGTTCACTAAAACGTTTGTGATGATAAAATAAACGTATTATTTATTTATCGTTGTATTATGTCGTGAGGAAAGTTTTGTGTATGAATGTAGATGGGTATAAGAGTAGAGGAAGACCAAAGAAACGATGGATGGACTGTGTGAAGGATGATATGGTAAGCAAGGAGGTGTCTGATGAGGTGACGAGTTATAGAGACGTGTGGAAGAAGAAGATATGCTGTAGAATGATGATGGATTTCGTCGAGCTTCATTGTCTCGGCGCTTTTCTGGTGGACGCCACTGTTGATTCTGGCTTTCAGAAGTTGCAGTGGTTTGGGAATAGAGTGGCGGGCTTGTCTCGAAAAAAAAGATACATGCGGCACTGCAACGAGAAACGTAATTCAAATCATCATCATCAGCCTATTCCCACTGCTGGGACACAGGCCGCCTCTTTATGAGAGGGAATGGGCTATAATCCACCACGCGGGCCCAGTTTGGATTGTTAGATGTCACATGTCATGTCTTCGAATTTTTGGTTCTAGGACATGCCGGTTTCCTCACGATGTTTTCCTTCACCGTTTTGAGAGCAGTGGTGATGAAATAAATTACACAAAGTAATGCGCCTGTCTGGGTTCGAACCCACGACGTAAGTCGGGGCCGCCACCACTGGGCCACCGCTGCAATTCAAATAATGCAAGAATATTTAGGCATTCATTTAGGTGTTTTACGGCCGTTTTCTATAACTTACTTACGTATAACTGTTAGTTAATCTTAATATGCCTACGTCTCGTAGCTATCGGATATCGGTGTTTCTACAAAACAAATTAGTTATTAGTTTGAAATATCCTATCCGCGTCACCTACCTGTCACTTGATTCATAGAAAGAAATCTTTTCTGAGACGTTTTATTTCTAACGGTCCGTAAGCTAAATGTCAAACAGTTAGAGATAGCAATCTTCCGTTACCTGTTACAAAGTTAGTGAAAATGGCAATAATACCAACTGTTACTGTTATATTAAGGCATACAATTAACGAACCACCATTTAGCTAAATGTTACGGCAAAAAAATCACTTTTGATTGCCAAAATTAGTAAATGATCACCAAAATTAATCCCCATTTTATCGTGAAATTAGAACCAAAATATTTTTTTTTTAGTTAATGACCACCAGAAATTGAACTGTTATGCTCTTGCATCCGAGTCGAGGGAGACCCGGTCGACGGAGCCCCGCGGGGCTCCTACTTCTGAACGGTTTATAAAAAAATCGTCGGTGTGCCCCAAGTCGGCCTGCACAAAACTAGTTTGTCATCAACCACCTCATAAAATTATGGTGCTCTATTTACTAAATTTGGTGATCAATTGATATTTTAGGTGATAGATGTTAGTGGTCACAAAGTTATTTTTGGTGGTCATTATATTTCCCCCCTTATATTAAGTATGTTTGCAGCCAAGAATAGACCCCCAGAACAGACTCCCAATGGGTATATGTTGGGAGTGCACCGCGCGGCTACAGTCAGCCTCTGCATTCAGATCTAAAGCGCTGTTCAGCGATGCATTGCTTGAAGACCACCTGAAGAACAACACTGATGTGAGTATACTACGCCAATTTGACACTTGAATTTTTTGTAATAGAGTATAAATTGGTCTGAATTTGTGTGGCTGCTGTCAGCAGCTTCATTCAGATCGAAAAGTCCTTCTCAGCGATGCATTGCTGTAAGATCAACACCTTCCAGTGTTGTCAGATCTTTTGCAAAATCAAATAACAACGTTTTCAATTGGCCCAATCTCTTAGTCTTCGGTGATTTTCGTCCTTATTGCAATAGTCTTTAAATTCATTACTATAAAGTCCAAACTCAAGGTTTGCCAAAGGACGATAGAACGTAGCGTATTATGTAATAAGTTCAGCGATAGAATTCGCAATACCACAATACGCTCAAAAACTGGAATCGCTGATGTGGGCAATAAAGGGCCGCCTCCACGAGCGAGTGAATCGCAGCGATTCAACGTATTTCTATACTAAAATATCGCCGCGATTCTCTAGCTCGTGGAAACAGCCCAAAAGAGAGTGTATAGAAAACCGTGGCAAGAACGACAATATCGCCGCGATTCTCGCGCCCGTGAAGACAGTCAAAAAGAGAGTGTCTGTACACTCTCTTTTTGACTGTCTCGACGAGCGTTTTTCTATAAAAACGTGGCAAGGACGACAATATCGCCGCGATTCTCGCGCCCGTGAAGACAGTCAAAAAGAGAGTGTCTGTACACTCTCTTTTTGACTGTCTCGACGAGCGTTTTTCTATAAAAACGTGGCAAGGACGACAATATCGCCGCGATTCTCTCGCTCGTGGAGACAGCCCAAAAGAGAGTGTATAGAAAACCGTGGCAAGGACGATAACATCGCTGCGATTCTCTCGCTCGTGGAGGCGGCCCCTAAGACTGCTGGGTCGAAGTGAGATTGAGCGGGCCAAGTCTGTAGAATGCGGTTGATGGCAAAAGGGTCGCCCCCTATTACAGTGGACTTAATCACAACTGGCGAAATGTGGGTGTAGGTACTTGTTAGGTACACCTCTGACTAACCCTTCGGGAATTACAGGCGTCATGTTATGTTAATTGAGATATATTTTAATTCTTTTCAATTTTTTTTTTTTTTGTAATTTTTTTTTTTCTTTGAGTGTAGTGAAAAACCGTGAAAGTCTTAAACAGTGAATTCTATTTTATACTATAAAGTACCAATAACGTCATAAAAAGTTTATTTTATTACGTATAACAACATAGTGTGAACTTCAGATACATGTTTACAATATTCTCCCTGAAATTAGCAAGCATGAAACATTTAAAAATCATTCTACCTCCAAGTAATAACAAATAAGACCCTTAGTTGCTACTTAAAATCTTCAAGTCATAATTAATCAGGAATGGCTCAGTTTAGAACACGATCGTGAGTATTAGTATGAATACGTGATAAAAAAGCACGCAACGCGCGAACACTGTATGACATCTGACATTTCGGAAGACCTTACTCTACACGAACGCCTCTAGCGGCGAATTCATGCACGATAGCCCACCATTGTTCTAACGCCAATTTTGAACATCACTTTTTGTTTCAGCTAAATATCATTGATATACAAAACATACATGAACAACAAACTAATTTAAAATCTTCCATTACAATACAAGAAGTTTTTAAATTCAACAGCCACAATGGCGAAGAACACGCCCCGAATACTTTCATAAAAACTGAAGTCCTAGGTATACCTAACAACGAAGAAATCGAGGTTGATGTACAGCATTTAGTCACAGAAAAAATCACTATTAAAGATGAGCGAAAAAATGAAGTTGTCATAGACAATTTTCCGGACACCGATGTCAAAACAGAAGTCGATCTCATACCTGATAATGACATCGAGATTGGTAAAGAAGCTACGGGTTTTGATGATGATATTAGTGATAATGATAATAGTGAAACAGTTACAGAAAGCGTTTACGTCAATGAATCGAGAAAAGATTTTGAAAAAGTCTTGAAAAATGAGAAAGAAATAGCCACAGTTGATTTTGCAGCGAATCTCTCAGAAATCATGCAAACCAACGATGAAGAATTGTTGAATTTGGCTAAGAATCTGACGAGTGAAGACGAAGATAATGATGATGAAAAGAGTAATGCTTCCGATGATGGAGAAATTAAAATTAATCTAATGAATAAAACTGTTAGGTGTGTTAAAATTAAACCGAAAGAAAGGAAAAACAAAAAGGCGAAAAGTGTTGATGATGGAGTTATTGTATGGGTGAAAAGTAGGTAAGGTAATACAAGATGTAAACGGTAAGGTATTTACAAGGGTCACGAAGCCGAAAGGCACTTGTTCTTCCCGTCATTGCGGTTTTATTTTTTGTTCTATACCATACCTGGGTACCTTCTAGTTACGGAGATATTGGGGGTCAACGTTCCCAAGTTTTTAATGTTATAACTTTACTTTAAGAGTCCTATTACATTTGTTACACAAATACATGATTTTTGACGCAGTAATTTTCAGCATCAGTTAGATATTTTCATTATTTGCGTATGAATAACAATAGTGCCATTCTCTTTCTTGTAAGTTGGAGTTACACATTTTCATTTTTCCTTTCGTGTAATTTACTATAAATATTTTACGAACTCAGTTTGCAGGAAAAACCGTCGGCGATGGAACTTTGACGCTCAAATTCACAATGTTACATGCAATTCTTATAAAAGCTAAAATTACTGAAAAATAAGCTGAATGTTTATTGGAGTTTTAGAATTTCTTTAAATTCCTTGAATTTTCACGGAAAACATCGTAAAGAAAGCGTAATTTAAGCCATAAATGTCTTGATTCAGCGTCCTTATATTCCAAATAAACAAAATTTTTCAAATAAATTAATATGATATAAAACTTCAATCTACAATGAATAAGTTTAATTAATTTTCGTTTGTCAATATAATAAGACAAAATTACAATAAATAAAATTAAAGTACTATAATTCTGCGTCAATTCAGGTCGCTCCTCAGTCTCATGTCAGTCTCGTTTCTAATTTTCGTCAGTATTAATCGACAATCATCCGGAGATCGCTATTATTATTGACTCGTATACGCCGACCGAAATAATTTGATCCAGGAAGTAAAAATCAAAAATTTGCGTAAAAAATGTAATAGGACTCATATACACCTCCACGACCCCCGTACTATACAATGCATCTATCAGCACAATGTTTTGAGTGCGCCACATTGAGTCTTACCGTAGAACGTGATTTATTGATTTATCACCCCAATAAAATGTCGTTTCCCAGCAATATATTTTGCGTAAAGTTACTTAGTTTGATGTACAGAATGCTTGGTTCACAGCTTCGTGATGGGTCCATTCTAAATCGAAGCATTAATTTCAAGTAGGCCAGTGTCGAAACAAAGATGAAAATTAAATGTAGCTACAGTCCCAGTCACAAGACATAAAAACTGTGAAAGTACTTTAGTTGCCCATTTCCTAGCGTAGATCTCTATGGAGAAGAACGAGCAAGAAATTCCATGGACACTTCTAAATCAAAATATTGTTACAAAACTTGGTTACATCATTCATGTTGAGATGGTACCGTTTGCGTTTACACTTAGTATGGTTAAAATGGCGGTCTTATCGCAGCTTTACGATTTTGTTCTCAGGGCAAAGAAGAAACAGCCTTACGTAAAGCCAAGTGTGCCAATAGACGAGAATATCTTCTCCACGAAAATGTTAACCCGCGATGACTTAATGCGCGAGGTACGCGCAAGAAGAGACTCCGAAAAGTACAAAAACGCGCCTTATAAGTGTACTGTGTGCTTTAAAGGATTTCCGACACAAGATAAGAAGGAAAGACATGTGATTAAACATAGTGAGGTAAGTTATTTTATACTAGCTATTGCCTGCGCGTGAATCTATGGTAATATTATAAAGAGGAAAGATTTGTATTTTTGTATGTTTATAATGAATAAACTCAAAAACTACTGCGCCGATTTCAAAAATTCTTTCACCATTAGAAAGCTACATTCACCCTGAGTAACATAGGCTATATTTTATCCCCGTACTCCCACGGGAACGGGAACTACGCTGGTGAAACCGCGTGACGTCCGCTAGTCTACATCTACACTAATATTATAAAGAGGAAAGATTTGTATTTTTGTATGTTTATAATGAATAAACTCAAAAACTACTGCGCCGATTTCAAAAACTCTTTCACCATTAGAAAGCTACATTCACCCTGAGTAACAAAGTCTATATTTTATCCCCGTACTCCCACGGGAACGGGAACTACGCGGGTGAAACCTCGTGACGTCCGCTAGTCTACATCTACACTAATATTATAAAAAGGAAAGATTTGTATTTTTGTGTGTGTATGTTTGTAATGAATAAACTCAAAAACTACTGCGCCGATTTCAAAAATTCTTTCACCATTAGAAAGCTACATTCACCCTGAGTAACATAGGCTATATTTTATCCCCGTACTCCCACGGGAACGGTAACTACGCGGATGAAACCACGTGACATCCGCTAGTTAATTGTAAAAATACTATTTTTCCCGTTTTTGCTACATTTCTCATTGATGCTCCTCTCTTTTTGGTCGTAGTGTGAGGTTATATAGCCTAAAGCCTTCCTCGATGATAGAGCTATCCAACACTGAAATTATCAATTTGAACCAGTAGTTCTGGAGATTAGCCCGTTTAACCAAACTCTTCAGCTTTATAATATTAGTATACAGTGATTGGTAATTTGGTGCATTCCTTGAAATGGTTGATACTAGACCTTATTTGCAACAATTCTGACCCCGATAACTTGGGGTCCAAACTTGGTGGTTTTTGAGAAATGGATTTTTTAATAGGTGGTGTTTGAGTAATTTTCCACTTCTCCACCATAAAGTCCGTTTATGATGTTAAACTGATACTTTTCTGATAGCTTATAAACAAATATATCCTTCGAAAACCAATTAACCAAAATTTTGAGCCCAATAAAGGACTTAAAATTTCTTGAAACTTCCCTTGTTTTTCGAGGCAGGTTTCTCTAAATAAATGTGTGACACTTGCCGTGCAAATTACAAGACCTTGTCTCATTAGGTTTCCAAAATGGTGCCACAATACCCTCTTTTAGTGAGAGTATGACCAGCAGGCCTATTACGTATCTTTTTGATCTCCAGTGACTATCAAGCATCGGTTGTACACCGAACTTTGATGACAACCGAGAATGTCAAAATATTGGTATTACGTATTACACAGAGTGGATATCACTTTACGGTGACTAACGGCCCGGGTACGGTGTAACGTCTTTCACGAAAGCCACTTCAAACTCAGTTGTCAGATGTCCACTATGCTTACATAATCGCAATATTAGAAGTATCGATACGAAAGCGTCTGTCAAAATGAGTAATGGTGACTATCAGCCACGATGGGTACCGATGACGTCATATTTGATTGCGACTGGTCATACATATATTATGTATGACCTGTCTATCGAATATCTTTGTTAGTTTCGTATTGAAACTAACAAAGATATTCTAATAAACAGATATGTTGTGAGCGCGTAATCGTGAAGACTCGAAAACGGGCCAATTGGCTCGTTTTGCATTTATTCTGCGTCACTGCGTGTATCGCGTGTAGCGTGTATGTGTGTGGGCTGGCGCTGCGCCGCGGAACACTTTTTCCGGTGGTTTTGTAGGAGTATAACATATCTGTTTATTAGAATATCATTGGAAACTATCCTTTTGACAGTTATTTGATGGACACTGAGCCCAGTTACTATCATTTCGAGCTGTCAACAGAGATACGTAATAGCCGTGCAGAAAACAACGCTTATTCCTGAGAAGGTAGTATTTTAATAAAACTGGGTAGTGCAGTTCTTTCGACGCACGTCTTCCTGGTTACAGATTTTCTGGTTTCCTGCATATCTATATAAATGAGCCATTTCAAAACCTGGTTCTGTAACCATTTAATTCTTTCTTTCAGCAAAGCGGTCCGATAAAATGTAACATATGTCATATCCGTATGAAAAAAGCCAGAGATTTGCGCGCGCATATGAAACGACAACACACTATGGAATTTATATGTAAACTATGTCCCTTGGTTACAAGGATACGGTAAGTCTTTGATTATTCTGCCTCTACGTCATCATTTCCCTGTCCTTATCGCAATAGGGAATATGCACGTAATTTTTTCTTCACATAAATCAATAAAATACAGTACTATCAACCCAAGAAAAGTATTAAAAGTTAAGTTCAACTAATGCTTGTCGCTTAAAAATAATATTAAACTCCTGCAATTTTCTATGACAGTTTTAACGTCCGTGACCGTCGCGGCCATGATGTGACGTCATTTACCACAATCTGCCTTGTTTACATCATTTTTTTGGCCCCAAATAGAATAATTTTACTAATTGTATATGCTGTATTCAAGTAAAAATTGCAATAACAATATTATAATAAAATCTTAGTGAAACTTTAAGCACTTTTCAATTAAAAGTGTTTTTTTGACACAGACTTTGACGCCACTACCGTTGTCGACGACGCGTTCTGAGAGCGCGTTCCGTTTCACAAAAAACATGCTACTTAGAACAGTAAATTGTAAAATAAGTGTTGTATTAGCAACTTAAACAAGTGTACCACAATGTTTTTATGGACCAATACAAGGCATTTTTAATAAATTGTATTTCATGCATATTCCCTATTCATTTGTGGTCGGCGCAGTATATCTTCTTCTTCCATTATACTTCTTTATTACACGTCGTCACCCTGAGGAGCTCGTGGCTAAATAATAACAGCCGCTCGGGTCGATCGTTAGGTTAAGCCGTCTTGCCTAGGTTGGTCTGTGCATGGGTGACCACCCATTACATACCGAGTTTCCTCCGTGCCTCGGAAAGCACGTTAAGCCGTTGGTCCCGGCTGTCATTTGTAGATCTTTGACAGTCGTTAGGTAGTCAGAGGCCCAAAAAGTCTGACAACCAGTCTTACCAAGGGGTATCGTATTACCCGGTAATAACTGGGTTGTGGAGGTCAGATAGGCAGTCGCTCCATGTAAAATACTGGTATTCAGCTGCATCCGGTAAAACTGGAAGCCGACCCCAATATAGTTGGGAAAAGGCTAGGCAGATGATGATTACACGTCACCTCATCAGACACCTTCTTCAAAATGCCTATTTTATTGAAAATACGTTAATCTGTGCTGGATTTATTTAAAAAATATGATTTGCTTTATTATTTTCATAGAATAATTATTAATGACCGGTTAGGCTGGACTCACACATCTCTGAATTCAGAGCAAGCGGCGCCTCACACATGAAAATCATAATCTGAAAGAATCAGAATGTGTGTTGGTTTAATGAAATTGTATGCATTTCTGGGCTTTCTTTCTAGGTTAGCTTCCACCATCAATAAATTGCAAATCTATTTAGTCCGTCAGAGTATTGGAAAATAATGGACACGCTTTTTTTGTTTTTGTAAATCAATGATAAAACGCACGCAGAGTGGCTCGTGACATCACAACGCACTAAAAATTATAGCACGGCGTGACGTATTGAGAATTTTAAAAGCGTCGCATCTTCGTCAATTTTGGTTTACGTAACAAATGAAAAAATACGTGTCAAATATTTTTTGATAATTTAACGGACGGACTAATTAGATTTTTTCAGGACACAAGCCTATTCAGAATATGAATTCAGACTCTGAATTCAGAATGTCTGAGTGAGTCCTAAGACTGGAAGCCGACCCCAACATAGTTGGCATGACAGTTTTTTTTTTTTAATAACTTTAATTATCGATGGTTCCAGGAACGTCGCATTAGGACACATGAAGTACCACGCTGGTAACAAATATGAGTGCCCGCAGTGTTCCGTTCAGTTCGAGTGAGTATTTTATTTTTACCCGACTGCGCCAGAAGGAGGGTTATGTTTTTCGAGAGTATGTACAGTCGGGACCCATTAAATAATCTAGACTAAAATCATTACATCCAATATGGGTCCCGACAGTTGCAGTCAATATGTCCTGTCTTCTGAACTTGTTTTATTATTTAAAATTATTAGTTATTTTTTACGCAGTCGGGTTTTTTAATTTTTTTAATTATTATTTTTTTACACTTGCGGTGAATGCTCCACCAACCAGCCCCTCGAAATTCAATTTTTCTTACGTTTTTGCAATTTGCAGGCCAGTGCTAGGTTGTATGTTGATTAGAATATTATTAGCGGCTATAAGACGTATGAGTTACAGAATTATAATCATCAAAATAAGAATTTCGCGGGCTACCCTGGAGCATTCACTTTAAGCCTGGGATCAGATATGGAATCGCGTGGTTCCCGCGTCTAAACGAGCCCTTAGCTACATGTGATTAGAGTGTCACTCACGTATTAAACCGCTGAATGAGCAAAGGAATATTTTCCAGTGATGTCGTCATCATCCAACTTTAAATATAAATAAAACTAGCCAATGGTGTCGATTCTGTTGTACACAAACTAAACTTAGTTTAGGCTATTGCTATCTTTTACTAAAAGGCAGTGCGAGAAAAGGACGGCTATGGCCATGAACTAAGTTAGAGATGTCAAACTAGTTTATGCCTTGCGCTTCACCGTGTTTTTAGTCGACATGTTTTTACGTACACCCTTCATTTGTATGGAAATATTAGTTACAATTAAATTTGACAGCTATAGACTACGTCTGTCTCTTTCTCATTTTATTAGAGAGAAAAAGATAGCAATAGCCTAAATTAAGTTTAGTTTGTGCACAATAGAATCGACACCACTGAATTTCAAAAATATTCAAATTAGTTTCTAAAAATACTATACATTAACAAAAAAATATCAGTTTAGATTTTTTGGACAAGCATAGCTATTCACAAACTCTTCGATTCGATTGGTATTCGGAAATTCATATGTCTATCTCGCTCGCTTTCGTAATGCCAAAAAAAGATAGAAATACGAGTTGTCGAATCGAAAGCAAATCGAAGCGTTTGTGAATATAGTTCGGTTCAAACTTAATGGCGGCTCGGAAGTTAGCTGCGAGTGACGGTCTGCGCAGGCATAACGCTTTAAACTTTATGGCGATTCGTAACATCTTATGTAAAGCTGCGCAGACAACAATTTTAGGTATCAACGGGCGCAGATAACCCATCGTTTTGTCTGTATAATGCGCAGACCGTCACTTGCAGCTAACTTCCGAGCCGCCATTAAGTTTGAACCGAACTATACCTATGCTTAACACAATTTTTTTGTACAGGAAACAAACAACATTACTAAATCATCTACGTCTAAAGCACATGTCGGCGTGTGTGTGTGAACTGTGCGGCTACACGTTTGTGAGCAAAACCGGCGTGGACGTACACAAGCGAATGAAACACAAGCTCTTTGATGCTAATGTAAGTTTTTGAAGTGAAAACTTGTTTAGGCGCGTTGAGCACTTTTTGGGTAAAGGAAAAACATTGAACTCATCGTCACGTAACGTAACGTGCGGTCACGCTTCGTAGCCCCCGTAGGCGATCCGCTACGGCGTAGCACCACACAGGCATGCGCGGGGCATAACCAGTGCTACGACTGGGGAGGGGTCTGTGTACTTTTTGTTTTCACTTCTATCGGCAGTCCCTAATTTTTACTTTTTAGGGTTCTGTAGCCAAAGGGTAAAAAAGGGACCCTATTACTGACTCCACTGTCCGTCTGTCTTTCACCAGGCTATATCTGAGCAACTGTTATAGCTAGACAATTGAAATTTTCACAGATGATGTATGTTGTTTGCTGCTATAACAACAAATACTAAAAACAGCAGTACTTATTATACATATAAACATCCATGACTCGGAAACAAATGTCCATGCTCATCACACAAATACTAGGATTCGAAACGTTCTTATGGTCCCGCCATAAGAACGTAAGACAGCCTCACTACCGCTGCGCCATTCGGGTGTGATGTTATGTTGTATTATAATAGTCCCTGTGTTGTAACTCTAAGGTAAATTAATGATTAATGTTTATTTAATTTGCAGACTGAATTCAAAGGTCCACATTGTGATGTTTGCGACGTAAAGTTCTTGACGGAGAAGGCGTATAACAGACATCTGAGGTTGTCTTCTAAACATATCACTGAGGATGACCCGTAAGTATTAGTACCCTAAGGCTGCCTGTCCACTGAAGCGGAGCTAGGCTGCGGAGCGGAGAAACGGGGAAATATTAACCAATAGAATTGCATGAAATCTCAGCTCCGCTCCAGTATGCAATCCTATTGGTTAATATTTCCCCGTTTCTCCGCTCCGCAGCCTTGCTCCGCTTCAGTGGACAGGCAGCCTTAAAGCCCCTTCTTCAAAATAATACTTTTTAACTCGTTAATTTACTGACCAACAAGAAAAAGCTATTTAGACAACATGTATTTACAAAAAAATATAGAAAAATATCAACCATCTGGTGTCCACGACACAAGCCTCGTTGCTTAGTGTGGCACTAGATGGCGGTGTCCAGCGATATTAATTTAAAAATAAATACTTAATTAATTATAAAATAATAATTTACAAATTGTTCATTTATTTTATGTTAATGTTTTTGCAAATTTTTTTATTGATGCTCCGCTCCTATTGGTCGTAGCGTGATGATATAGCCTATAGCATTCCTCGATAAATGGGCTATCCAGCACTGAAATAATTTTTCAATTCAAACCAGTAGTTCCTGAGATTAGCGCGTTCAACCAAACAAACTCTTCCGCTATATAATATTAGTATTGATTTTTCTTTGTTTCCAGTAACCGTATGAGCAATGATCCCTCGATAAAGCAACGGCGACTCGGCAAGTCAACTTGGCACAACGTCAGAAGACCAGTTATACATCGCAAGAGCGAAACCACACCAACTACGAATGGTCCTGTTACTTGTGAACAGGTGAGCGCTTTAGAACACGTTAACTTTAAGAGTCCTATTACATTTTTTACGCAAATTCATGATTTTTGACGCAGTAATTCTCAGCAGCAGTAAGATATTTTAATTATTTGCTTAAGAATAACGATAGTGCCATTCTCTTTCTTGTAAGTTGGAGTTACACATTTTCATTTTTCTTTTCGTGTAATTTACTATAAATATTTTACGAACTCAGTTTGCAAGAAAAACCGTCGACGATGGAACTTTGACGCTCAAATTCACATAGTTACATTCAATTCTTATAAAAGCTAAAATTATTAAAAGAGAAGTTGAATGTTTTACTTGTTTATTGGAGTTTTAGAATTTCTTTAAATTCCTTGAGTTTTCACGGAAAAAATCGTAAAGAAATAGTAATTTAAGCCATAAATGTCTTAATTCAGCGTCCATTATATTCCAAATAAACTCAACTTTATCAAACAAATTAATATGATATAAAACTTCGATCTACAATGAATAAGTTTCATTAGTTTTCGTTTGTCAATATAATAAGACAAAAATACAATAAATAAAATTAAAGTACCTACTATAATTCTCAATTCAGTTCGCTCCTCAGTCTCATGTCAGTCTCGTCTCTAATATTCGTCAATATCAATCGACAATCGTCCGGATATCGCTATTATTATCGACTCGTGTACGCCGACCGAAATAATTTGATCCAGGAAGTAAAAATCAAAAATTTGCTAAAAAAAATGTAATAGGACTCTTAAGGCGCTACATCGATACCTCGCACCGGGCGACTGATCTACTAAGCGAGCGAAAGTGATGCAATTACTTTTAAAACGCAAAAGAAGAGAGATGGCTATAATGTGCGTGCGCTCGGAGTAAAACGACGTATGTGCCAAAACGAATTTACTCTTTTTTTAACAAAATAAAGAATTAAATTTAAAACTACTTTGAGTAAACTTTGATACAATAATTATCTATGTTTTAAAGTAAATTCCATTGAATAACCCTTAAACGTTACGCCGTGATGTCAAAAAAAGTAAAACAATAGATATAACTTTGCAATTTTTTGTATCGAGAAAAAATCATTTAATCGTGTATTCCTTTTACATGATACTAGACCAAAGAGTCAAAAAGCATATACCAAAAAAAAAGTTAAATCCGTATTCCACATACTCAACAAGTTACACGAAATAGAAAAAACACATCTTTTTCTACATATCACCTAAGATTTTATGTTGAGTTGCACGAAACCAACATTAAAATTCATGCCATCCCTTACATTTTGTATCAAAAAGAAAGTGACAGCATTAATTGAAAGTCTCTGTTAAACTAATGCAATGGTGGCTTCGTGCAACTCACCGTTACTCTCATAGAAGAGCACATTAGGTTAATTAAAATATGAGATACTAGCGCCTATGTGCTATATACTAGTTTCCCATGACTTCATTCGTGTGGGAATTTTTATGTGTTTTTGCGGATAAAAAGTAACTTTTTTGGTATTCCGGTCTATGATCTATCTCTGTGTCATATTTCATCCACTGTTCAGCCGTTCTGGCGTGATTTAACAAAAATCAATTCATCCAGAATCTCGCGTTTATAATAGTAGTAAATTACATATCAATCATGCAATGATAATAATGACATAATAACATCGCGAGTTGATAAAAAGAAAACAAATCAAACACAAATCCGCCTTCCCGTTTTCTATGTTGGGATCGGCTGCTAGTCTAACCGGATGCAGCTGAATGCTAGTATTTTACATGGAGTGACTACGTAACTAACCTCCACAAATCGGGGGTTTTTTTATATTATGTTCCCTAAAATCTGATCTCTTTATAAGACTGATTGTTCGACTAGAAACAGAGTTGGTCCCAAAATACTGCCCTGTAATACACTAAAACATTGCTATTAGTGTATCACATCGTGGCTGTAATTGGTGAAAAAATTGTATTAGTTCATAGATTTTTATTCGTAAGATAGCTGAGAAACCATTCAATTAACTCTCACTCTTCTCGTTAGACCTCCAGAAAAATCGGTAATGATATTATTAAAGTCTCAAATGCTTTCGCCAGGTCGAATATTCGGCATCTCCAGCGCCGTCGCTCGACATTCACACAGCCAACAAGTCTAGTGACACATGTTCTGGACAAATGATCTCCTAGCTAAAACGAGGCTTAAGAATAAAAAAAACTGATGCGTTTTTTCCAACAGTGTGGCGTAGTACTAGAAAGTCTCCGAGTATACGCCACCCACTTCAGATACGCTCACCCGGGCGTCATTCGCACACAGTTCACGTACACGTCCACGCCATATATGTGCGAGCATTGCGGAAAGTTCTTCTTGGTAAGTAATGTAAGTATTGTAAGAGCTGGTAAGATGGCTGCCATTCGCAGGGTATTGGGTTAGGAGTATTTAAACGTGTATAGAAATGAGTACATAATATGCCCCCTTAAAGTCTTGGTGACTGTTAACCAAATACACTGTATAGAAAAACCCGACAACTAGGCTGTTTACCAGATATAACACCCGTCTGGTCGGAGGATCCTCCCTTTTCTACGGGGGATGAAGAACTTTACACCCTGTTCTTCAAATCCCTATCCAGATGAATTAAAAATACTCTTCTATACACTTACGAGTATATTACTTGTCGCTTCGAGTAGACAATTGCTCAAATTAATTTTTAAGTAATTTAGGCTATTGCTATCTTTTACTAAAAGTTAGTGCAAGAAAAAGACGGGTATAGCTATGAACTAAGTTAGAGATGTCAAACTAGTTTATGCCTTGCACTTCACCGTGTTTTAGTCAACATGTTTTTACGTGCACCCTTCATTTGTATAAAAATATTAGTTCCAACTAAATTTGACAGCTCTAAATTACGTCCGTCTGTTTCTCGTTTTATTCGAGAGAAAAATATAGCAATAGCCTAAATTAAGTTAAATTTGTGCACAACAGAATCGGCACCAGTAAATTTCATAACCAGTGTTTTCTTCTCAGAATACAACCACCCTATCCTGTCACATGTGGGTCCACACTGGGCAGAAACTCTTCCAATGTGACCACTGTAACAAAGCGTTCAGTATGAAAGCGAACCTCGCGGGTCATATGAAGCAGCACGAGAGTATCCGACGCACGTACGACTGTCGCGTGTGCGGGAAACACTTCACGTTCAGCTATAACCTCACCAGGCATATGTTTGTGAGTATATCTAGTTTATGTGGGGAGATCAGAATAATGTACTCGTACTGTATACGTGGTAACTTTCTTCGCTTCGGTGTCGGGAACACCCAAATACTCCGAAATCCGAAGTCTGACAACCGGTCTGACCAAGGGGTATCGTATTACCCGGTACTAACTGGGTTGTGGAGGTCAGATAGGCAGTCGCTCCATGTAAAATACTGGTATTCAGCTGCATCCGATTAGACTGGAAGCCGACCCCAACAAAGTTGGGAAAAGGCTAGGCAGATGATGATTTTATTTCTAATTTCGATATTCCGATTATCAAAGCCCGAATTTAATAATACCGAAGAATTATAATGTGTATTATTCAAAATTCCGAAATTCCCCTCGAACAAAAAACGACATCCCCTTTTTCAATACTTCGAATAAACTGCTAAAATTAGGTTTTAGTGATAGAAACCAAATACCAAGGAAATCAAGTAGAACTCAGTATTGCTTAGTGCTTTTCTGCATTGGGTCTAGCTAGCTGGCGTTAGGAGCGTAGGCCAAAGGCCGGCGGCGCGACGACGATATTTGTGACAGAAAGTGGGTGTGTAATGTAAAATGCGAGCTTAGCGAGCGCGCGTCACTTCGAATTCTAATTAATCGGTGTTTTAATAATCGGGATTAGTATTTTTAATATTTTGTATTATCAATAAGTCGGACTATTGAAATTCGGTATTTTGAGAATAGTATAATTATGAAAATGAGGAATATTGAAATTTAGGAATTATGAAAATAGGATTAATGATAAATCGGAGTTGTTATATTTGTTAAACCTCCCCCGTTACGTCTAAGAGGTGCGCGTGAAGCACTACATGCCGCCGTTTCGGGTCTAGTGTAATGGTGGGCGACGGTTGTCCCCAATCTGTCACCCCTGGACCTATTTAGGGGAACCGGAAGAGGGCGCTGTCCATCCTCTGCCAACGCCCGGTGCGTCTGATACGGGATGGGCGGGAGCTCGTCATGTCCCTCTCCCATTTCGCAACTTCCTTCTGCGACATCAACGCGTCTCAGGACTCGCGCTGCCGACTATCGAGCGAACAACTGTCGGCAGCGACAGATCTCCTCCTGTACCCCTAATAGCCTGTATTGCTGCGCCCTGCTGTACCTACGACGCAGCTGTACATTTCACGTCTCCATCACTCCACTTCAACTGAGGAAGTGGTGCAGTATAGTGAAGACCAGCTGGACTCTGAGGGTGGAAAGGTTTGAATCGCGCCACAACATCAACTTTAAGTCATTCGTGGTACGAGTTCCAACTCACCATCTACAGACCTGCATAAAGGAGGACTTTTGGCCGAAGGGTGTCGTATATCGACGTTTTCGAAGACGGTTACGCGACACCACGACAACGTTGCGTGTATAGTTAGTCTCAATAAGGTTTAAAATATGTATTAGTATATTATTGTTGTTAAATGTATTTTGTGTATTTCATCTATGGGCCTTAGTTGCCTGATAATAAAATTATTATTATTAACCTCATTTTCTCTTGTCCCCGCAGCTACACACGGGCCTAAAGCCTTTCAAATGCGACGCATGCGAGAAAAACTTCCGTACATCAAGCGAGCTGCGCTCTCATGTCGATCATGTGCATTTGAAGAAACCCCGACCTAAGCGAGTTAGACGCAGGGCGAACAAATGTGAGCTGCCTACCTTAGAATATTAACT
Organism: Xestia xanthographa; assembly: GCA_905147715.2. Taxonomy (NCBI): domain Eukaryota; kingdom Metazoa; phylum Arthropoda; class Insecta; order Lepidoptera; family Noctuidae; genus Xestia; species Xestia xanthographa. The sequence continues at coordinate 23,567,988 of LR990654.1, forward strand.
TTTTGAACGCCATTTTCACATATACCTGACAAGCACGCGCGTGCCCTGTACGCCGTCACAAATATGTGACAAAAAATTCGGTGCACTATAACACGAAATAAACAATTAAAATAGTTTTGGAATCCCTATTCTTTTTGTAGTTATTTGCGGAGAAATTGTGGGTTAGCGTGGGGGGCACGCGCGTGCCTAAGAGTAAGTAGAAGATATCAATTAAGTAGAGAGAAGCAATGTTGATTGTATAGTGGCTAAGTCTTTTTAAGAAAACAAGAAAACTAATATTTTAAGTAAACGTTTGAGAGATTTTCTCGTGTTATAGTTCAGTTCAAACTTAATGGCGGCTCGGAAGTTAGCTGCAAGTGACGGTCTGCGCATTATACCGACAAAACGATGCGTCATCTGCGCCCCGTTGATACCTAAAATTGTTGTCTGCGCAGCTTTACCAGATGATCCGAATCGCCATAAAGTTTAAAGCGTTATTCCTGCGCAGACCGTCACTCGCAGCTAACTTCCGAGCCGCCATTAAGTTTGAACCGAACTATAAGCAAATGGATATAAAAAGAAATGAGTACATAAGAGGAAGTCTAATATTGGCGCCGGTGACTGAAAAGTTATGTGGTAATCGGTTGTCGTGGTATGGGCATGTGATGCGGAGGGATGAGGAAAATGTCGTGTGGAAAGTTTTGAGTATGAATGTGGATGTGTATAAGAGTAGAGGAAGACCAAAGAAACGATGGATGGACTGTGTGAAGGATGATATGGTAAGCAAGGAGGTGTCTGATGATATGACGAGTTATAGAGAAGTGTGGGAGAAGAAGATATGCTGAGAATGAGATTTTATTGCGATTTCTGACTTTTTAGTACTCCCAACGATGGTTGGTTCAAAAGAATTTTATTTTTATCAGTATTGGAAATAGGATCGATTGGCATCAATAGAATAATGTGTGTAAAATTGCCATTTTCTTGCTAACTGTATTTTTTTTTTTAATCTGTGAACGGGGATCAACATTTCACGAAGAATTACGAATTGTCTCTTATGACAATTTTCGAGTAGGTGCAACGGTTAAGGTGGTTCCCCTTACTGGGGCAGTAAGGGGAACCACCTTAACCGTTGCAGCTGAGAGTTTCCACCCTGGATTAATTTTATTTGAGTAAAATAAAATCTGATAGCAAATATTGTAAATAGGTCCTCCATACCTTAAGCCTCTTATAATGTTCTTCCATTTTTGTCAATGAGAGGTTTTCTTTTTGAGGTATTGTAAAAAAAAATAGTTTCCAAGAACTCTGTAGATGGCGTTGAACTGACTACGATAGTTGGTGCCAAAGCCAAAACGTTTGGGAAAAAAATCATTGCGTCACGTCACATACGCTCGTTGACTGACACTTTCATTTGCTTAACCTTCCTTCCGAATATAATCTAGTTTTCTCGCGCTTTGTTAAAATCAGTTTTTTTAGGTTCCGTTCCTTGCAGTAACGTACTAAGTTCAGCGCCATCTATCCAGCGACTAGGGAAGAGCTAAAAAGAAAATCCCTCATTGCTATTTCTGACTTTTTTGTACTCCAACGATGGTTGGTTCAATAGAAGTTTATCTTTATCAGTATTGGAAACAGGACCGATTGGCATCAATACTAAAATATGTGTAAAATGGTCATTTTCTTGCTAACTTTACCTACATTTTTTTGAAAACCTGAATGGTGGATCAACATTTCACGAAGAAGTCTCCTAAGACAATTTTCGAGTAGGTGCAACGGTTAAGGTGGTTACTCTTACTGGGGCAGTAAGGGGAACCACCTTAACCGTTGCAGCTGAGAGTATCAACCGTGTATGGATTAATTTTATTTGAGTAAAAAAAAATCTGATAGCAAATATTGTAAATAGGTCCTCCCTACCTTTGCCTCTTTTAATGTTCTTCCATTTATGTCAATGAGAGGTTTTCTTTTTGAGGTATTGTAAAAAAAATAGTTTCCAAGAACTCTATAGATGGCGTTGAACTGACTACGATAGTTGGTGCCAAAGCCAAAACGTTTGGGAAAAAAATCATTGCGTCACGTCACATACGCTCGTTGACTGACACTTTCGTTTGTAAATATAACCTTATACCTTCCGAATATAACCTAGTTTTCTCGCGCTTTGTTAAAATCAGTTTTTTTAGGTTCCGTTCCTTGCATTATCATACTAACTCCTAGCGCCATCTATCCAGCGACTAGGGAAGAGCTAAAAAGAAAACCCCTCATTGCTATTTCTGATTTTTTTGTACTCCAACGGTGGTTGGTCCAATAGAAGTTTTTTATCAGTATTGGTATCTGGACCGATTGGCATCAATAAAAAAATGTGTGTAAAATGGTAATTTTCTTGTTAACTGTACCTAAATTTTTTTGAAAACCTGAATGGTGAATCAACATTTCACGAAAAGTTTTGGATAGTCTCGTAAGACCATTTTCGTGTAGCCGCAACGGTTAAGGTTTGAAGAAAACAATTAAATATAAACCTTAACTACCTTGACATACGGTCAATATAAGCTACTACCGCGAGCATGCGCGCGACTGCTCCAGTCACCGCCACGCTGCTCTGCGCTCCGCCGCACTACGAGAGCGAGTTGTCTGTACAAATCGTATCTCCGCTCGAGGGCTCTCAGCGCCGCTCGGGGCTCGCGGATCCGCCCAAGTGTTTTAAGGCGGCTTCCCGAGCAAATGACCTTGAGCGAGCAATTTTCTGGAGCCTACTCCTCTTTATCCAAAAGAAATACCAACTAATAAAAAATACATTAAATTACTACATATTCTTGACTCCAAAATTGTCGTTTCATTTTTAGGGTTCCGTAGTCAACTAGGAACCCTTATAGTTTCGCCATGTCTGTCCGTCCGTCCGTCTGTCCGTCCTCGCTTAATCTCTGTGACCGTTAGCACTAGAAAGCTGAAATTTGGTACCAATATGTATATCAATCACGCCGACAAAGTGGTAAAATAAAAATTGGAAAAAAATGTTTTATTAGGGTAGCCCCCCTATATGTAAAGTGGGAAGTGATTTTTTTTTAAATTTCAACCCTAACGTGTGATATATTGTTGGAAAGGTATTTAAAAATGAATAGGGGTTTCCTAAAATAATTTTTTGATAATGTCAATAATTTCGGAAATAATCGCTCCAAAAGTAAAAAACAATGTGTCCCCCCCCCTCTAACTTTTGAACCATAAGTTTAGAAAATATGAAAAAAATCTGAAAAGTAGAACTTTATAAGGACTTTCTAGGAAAAATATTTTGAACTTGATGGAAACAACAGTTTTTGTACAAAAAAAACAAAAAGTTGTACAAAATAATTTCTGGACTAAGTTTGTAGTATATTCGTATATGCAAGCATTTTTACATAATGGATACCCACCTTTAAACTCATAAGTGGGAACACTTATTGTGATGGACGGGAAACTACGGAATCCTACACTGAGCGTGGCCCGACACGCTCTGGGCCGGTTTTTTTTTTTTAAGTTGCTTAATGTTTAATAAATCCCCTCACAACGAAACCACAGAAATGAGAAATAATGATTTATAAAATGCTACTCCTCGTAAAGTAACCATTATTTTGATTTGCTACCTACTTATACTAATGGATAGGCAATTTAATAATTAACATAATTGTCGTTTTATTTTTTCCAAAAGACGTAAATTTGATTTTATAAAGAATAAAAACCACTCATTTCGCACTATTCGGCCTGCAGTGACAACCACTTTGTAGTGCAAGCTGATTAGAACTTTTTTCTAACAGTATTTCAACCGAAGTTTGAACCACCTCAAATAGAGTTGCTAATTTTGCTTGGGGAACCGCCTTAAGGAAATGCGCTCCGCCGCACCACCAGCAGTGTGCGCTGGGCCTGTAGGTTCTTCCATTTTTATCAATTTTCGAAAAAAAAAAATGAGGCATTGAATTTTATATACTTTACTTTTCATATTTATTATTATTACTATACTTTTCATTAATTTCTGTACAATTCGTTGGGTTAAAATATTATTATTTTAGCATTAACAATTTATAGTTTCACATATAATAATAATAATTATTGTGTATTTACATTTTTGTGTAATTCATAAGATGTTTTTATAGGTACTTTAAGAAGACAGATATTTATTATAATATTTAAGTTAATAAGGATGATGACTGACTAAAAAAAATATGATTCTGTTTAGTCCGTCAATTAGATTACCGAAAAATATTGGATAAGTGTTTTTTGTTTTATCAAATTAATAAAAGTTGACGAAGATACAACGTGTCAAAGATCATGAGTGGGGGAGTTTTCGACGCACTGTATCGTCTTCATTTTTTGTTAACGTGAAAAAAGAAAAAAATGACAATATTTTTTGGAAATCTATCTGACGGACTAATGAGAGGTTTTCTTTTTGAGGTATTAAAAAAAACTTAGTTTCCAAGAACTCTATAGATGGCGTTGAACTTACTATGATAGTTCGAGCCAAAGCCAAAACGCTTGGGAAAAAAACATTGTGTGTGTCACGTCACATAATCTCGTTGACTGACACTTTCATTTGCTTAAACCTTCCGAATATAACTTAGTTTTCTCACGCTTTGTTAAAATCAGTTTTTTTAGGTTCCGTTCCGTGCATTATCATACTAACTCCTAGCGCCATCTATCCAGTGACTAGGGAAGAGCTAAAAAGAAAATCCCTCATTACACAAAGTCATAGACACGTAGACAAAGTCTAGCGCAAGGCGGCTCTACACCAGGCCTGCGACCTACGCCACGTGTTCGCGCGCCAACACGTCGACAGTGGTCTAAAAGAAAAAACATTGATTAGCCCGCACAGGACAATACACATAAAACAGACTGACGATAGTCTTTTGAAAATAGATTTCAAAGCAACTGGAAAAAAGTTGTTTCTAATTAACCCATTCTCAGTAAGCCAATTTCCACACATTTCCAAAATACGCATTTCTCGTAACACTTGGATTTGTAGTTTCTGCCAGAACTGACAATGCGTAGCAAGCACTATATATTGTTTTATTAATCTTTTCAATATGTGCCTTCCAGTTTAAATGTTGATCTATTGTAACATTGGCAACAAAAAATAGCAGACATGCTCGGTTGCCAATGTAAAGTATATCTAGAGAGCAATACATAAAGCTTTAGTCTAGCGCAATCCGTCATCGGTTGCCAAGAAGATATCAACTTTGTGCATGTTGTTGAATAAAATTGAAAATGGTTACTTGCGTAGGTCAGCCAAGTGTGCGCTGAAACTAATAAGTCTCATCATTTACTGTTATTATAAATAATGTAATTATAAAAAAAGTAATTTATAAATAAAATAAACTTACGAAAATGATGTACATTTTATTATGACCTTTAACTTAATGTTCTCCTTGGAAAAACAATAAGACATCGGTGTCGATTCTGATGTGCACAAACTAAACTTAATTTAGGCTATTGCTATCTTTTACTAAAAGGCAGTTCGAGAAAAGGACAGCTATAGCTATGAACTAAGTTAGAGATGTCAAATAAGTTTATGCCTTGCGCTTCACCGTGTTTTTACCCGACTGCGGGGAAGCCCAAAAGGAGGGTTATTAGTCGGGACCCATTAAATAATCTAGATTAAAATCATTACATCCAATATGGGTCCCGACTGTTACAGTCAATATATCCTGTCTCCTGAACTTGTTTTATTCTTTTCAGTTTTTTTTTTTATTTTATTTAAAGTTATTAGTTTTTTTACGCAGTCGGGTTTTTTAATTATTTTTTTTTAGTCGACATGTTTTTACGTGCACCCTTCATTTGTATGGAAAAATTAGTTCCAACTAAATTTGACACCTCTAAATTACATCCGTCTCTTTCTCGTTTTATTAGAGAGAAAAAGATAGCAATAGCCTAAATTAAGTTTAGTTTGTGCACAACAGAATCGACACCATCATCTGCCTAGCTTTTTCCCAACTATGTTGGATCGGCTTCCAATCTAACCGGATGCAGCTGAATACCAGTATTTTACATGGAGCGACTGCCTATTTGACCACCACAACCCAGTTAGTACTGGGTAATACGATACCCTTTGGTAAGACTGGTTGTCAGACTTTCTAGGGCCACTGACTACCTGTAACGACTGTCAAAGATCTACAAATGACAGCCGGGACTAACGGCTTAATGTGGCACGGAGGAAACTCTGTAGCTAATGGGTGGTCACCCATCCACGGACCAACCTAGGCAAGCGCGGCTTTACCTGAAAATCGACCCGAGCGGCTGCTGTTATTATTTAGCTACGAGCTCCAGAAAAAACAATAAGTATTTAAAGATTTATTTTCATATTTTTTAGCATCATTATCTATTATCTATATTATATAAAACAAAGTCGGGTTTGTTACATCACTTATAACTCGAGATCAGTCTGCTGGATCAATTTTCATGGTTTTTGTTTCGTTGGATTTGTCTCCGTCCTGAATAGCAGAATACATTAAAAAAAAAATGAAAACGTAAGAAAAAAAAAAGTTTCTATTTTCGAAAACAATTTTTAAGATTTATTCTGTAGGTAGGTAGTAGGTAGCTCATGTGACGCAGACGAAGTTGCGCGGGTCAGCTAGTATACAATAAATGACACTCAAAATAGGAAGCACATAATCATGATTATGCTTACTTTTACCAACTAAGTATGTTAGGGTCCATTAACGTGGCATCAGTACGATTCACGAAAGATGACCACTGCGCAGAAGGCATATTTTACGTCCCTTTGGAGGTGCGGGGTGAGGCGCGGGCGGAATGCGTCAAGACCGGAGCGACGCCATTGGTGATAACTAACAACAACAACAGCCTGTAACGTCCACTGCTGGACATAAGCCTCTCCCATGATGGGAGGAATTTGCCGTAATCTCCACGCTTGGCAGGCGGATTGGAGATCGCAGTGATAAAAGACTAACGGAAAACGCTGCTGTCCATTCTCAGGTCTACGGAGGCGCAAGGTGTTCTGCCTCAGACATTAGTCGCCTTATACGACACCCGTGAGTGAAACAGGTTGGATCTATTCTAGGTAGGTACTCTGCCGGATACCACACGGCTGGTGCTAACTAACATTAAAATATTACTTTTCAATTCACTTCCTCGAAAACTGGTCCCTAACGCACTACGATTAGGTACAACATGCAATGTATTTCACACGCGTGCGATTTTTTTCACTTTCCCACACGTGTGCGGGAATGAAAATTGCCACAGATAACTATACCTATACTAAGTCCAAATTGGTTCAATGCCTATAGTCTAAGGTGAATGTTTTTTTTTTAAATTTCGGTAACATTTATTTTATTAAATTACAAATATTAAATTCATTCAATTTTTTTATGCATTTGCATAATTAGGATTCAGATAAATATAATTATGTAGGTACCGTCAAACCTTACAAGATTGCCCAAGCACTAACTTTGCCCAGCACGTCACTTTTCACAAATGTTTAAAAAGCCGGCAACATTTTATATTTGTGCTTATTATTTATTCTTAGGAAGAATTTTGATTATGTCTCAGGCAACATCACGTAACGGACTCTGCCTAATGTCACTTAAATCGGCTGTAAAACCGTGTCGAAATTGGTAGTCTAATTTGCAGGCCAAAACTCGTGTGAAAAACTTTCATTAAAACTCGATTTCTAATTACAGCAGAAAATTAAATTTGAAACCACTGATAGTTTGTAATAAATACACAAGGAAGATCGAATATACAAAGCGAAATTTCTCTCAACACATCGAAAATATGATGGTGGGCAATGATAAATCAGTTTTTCAGAAGTAGTTGTTACATCTTTGCCCACCAAAATATTACCGTTAGGGTTGTCTCCTCCACGTCAAATTGCATCACAGATAAACAGGTACTTTTATTTTTAGACCAACGAGGCAGTCGAGGTGTTCGATTCTCTTGTGAAATCGCAAAATATGCGACATAACATAACGGACCGTTTATGTCGCATATTTTGCGTTTTAAAACGGTCATATCCTTGCATCGCGTTGACTTACAAGTATGATGTTTTCACTGCTCCAAAAGGTACCAGACTTGTGTACTTTGATATTACTTTCAGCTTGATTGAAACCTCCACACGTTCCTGAGAAAATTTACCTTGACAGATGACCAGACAGACGGATAACATGATCCTATATGACTTCCTTTTTTGCTGACTCTAAGTCTTTTGCAAGGAGAAAATTAAATGAATAATAAAACTAACGATATTTGCAAATTTATTTTTATTGATAAAATACAAGTATTGTTACATTTCAGTAATAGATGAGATTTGTAAGAATCAGCAAACACTTGGCAGACTTACGCAAGGAGTATTTTCAACTGTATTTCAACACACAACGTTGATATTGGTGTCGATTCTGTTGTGCACAAACTAAACATAATTTAGGCTATTGCTATCTTTTTCTCTCTAATAAAACGAGGAAAAGACGGACGAAATTTAGAGCTGTCAAATTTAATTGGAACTAATATTTCCATACAAACGAAAGGTGCACGTAAAAACATGTCGACTAAAAACACGGTGAAGCGCAAGGAATAAACTAGTTTGACATCTCTAACTTAGTTCATAGCTATAGCCGTCCTTTTCTCGCACTGCCTTTTAGTAAAAGATAGCAATAGCCTAAATTAAGTTTAGTTTGTGCACAAGATTCGAAATTCTTTATTTGCATGAAATATGGTATGGTACATGATGGTCTTAAGAATAAAAGGTTTCACATATTTCGCTGACTTCTTTCAGTATGCAAACTTAAAAACTAAAAATACTAAACACATTGGACCTACTCGTAGTTTAGGTACAAAAATTTAACAAAACATTAAAATTAAATATTATCTTTGACAATAATAACATTATTTTAGAATTTAAAATATTCGTGTGTAGACTACAGTAATAAAATTCGAAAAGAAAAATAACAAAGGCAAAGGACTTAAAGGTAACATCAATAAAATAGGAATCTAAGACAACAGCACTGCAAGTACGTAGCAATCGATAACGATCGAATCGATACGATTCGATAAATCCGACTTTTCGATTGGTTAAAAACTCATTTTATCGAGAATAACTGTCAGATTTATCGAATCGTATCGAATCGAGTGCTACGTACTTGCACTGCAGAATCGACACCATTGTCTGCACAATGCAAAACGAGCCGTTTAATTTGCCAAGTGTTTTCTGGACCTTATAAATATGACTAGGGTTTGGGTCCCGGGACGTCTCGTGTCTCGAAGTCCCGGGACTTTTCGTAATTTAATCGTGTCTCGAAGTCCCGGGACTTTCGGGTCGAGACTCGAGACGAGACAAGTTTGTCGAAATTGATAGGTAATCATTTTTATTTTCAAATAATTGAAGGTTGTAGCAATAAAGCCTTAAACACAATTATTTATTTTTTATTTTATTAAATCAGGAAAGAAGTCCAATTAATGTGTTAGTTGATTATTTAAAAGACTGATTTATAAGTCTGTTTTAATATTAATATTATTAATCATGAAACAAATTTTTGATTAGGAGAATTAACAATGTTGTGATTATGACCAATGACGAATTACTAGATAACAGTCAAGTTATTAAGAATTAGTATGTTTTTTAATTAAGTTCGTTTTATAATTTTCTTAAGTCTCGAAGTCCCGGGGATTCCCGGGACTTTGCTTGTAGGCTGTCTCGTGTCCCGGGACTTTGAAATTGTCGGGAATTCCCAAACCCTAAATATGACATAACTAGCTGATACCCGCGTGGATGTCGGTTATCGCGACCAAAATTAGAGCTCCCAGAAGGCTTATTTCATTCAGACACCTCCAACAAATATCACTATATTTTTACCAATTGCAATGTAGCCAAAACCTTGACAAATTATATACTACTAGCGGACGTCACGCGGTTTCACCCGCGTAGTTCCCGTTCCCGTGGGAGTACGGTGATAAAATATAGCCTATACGGATTCGGAAGAATCCCTCTAAGTAATGGTAAAAGAAATTTTGAAATCGGTCCAGTAGTTTTTGAGCCTATTCAATACAAACATACAAAAATACAAAGGTTTCCTCTTTATAATATTAGTATAGAAAACCTTCCTCTTGAATCACTCTATCTATTAAAAACTCGAATCAAAATCCGTTGCGTAGTTTTAAAGATCTAAGCATACTATCGTGGTCTTTTCCGCCTGACCATTTTAAAATTTTATCGCTTAAATCATGCGGAGGCGCCGAGCCACGCCTCCTTGAAGTTTGGGCCTATTAGGAAAGCGTCAACTTTGGCGTGCGAAATAACAATAGCTCTCGTTTGGCGTGCGTTGTCAGTGCGCTCGGCCGATTCGGTATCTTTTCACACAAAGTCAACGGGGCGGGGCTAGAGAGCGTTTTCATGTTGCGAGTGCAAGCAAAAATGAGCTTAGTGGTGGTCAGGCGGGAGTGTCCTCGATAGTACATAGGGACAGAGGCGGCGGGCGACTTTGTTTTATAATTATTTAGTTATAGTGATTAATATTACTGTATTGATATTTACCTTTTGAACGCCAGAGCACAAACGCACGCCCTCCACGGCAGGCCACAATTTCACCTACCATTTTGTCACATATTTGTGTCGTTGCCATACAGGGCACTCGCTTGCTTGTCACGTATATGTGACAATGGCGTTCAAAAGGTCAATTTTCATCATCATCGCGCCGCTCACGCTTGACCGCCTTGCGTCTAGACCGCTTAGGTCGGGGCTTCTTCAAGTGCACATGGTCGGCGTGCGCACGTAGTTCCCCTGAAGTGCTGAATGATTTGTCACACACTTCGCACGTGAACGGCTTTAGGCCCGTGTGTATCTGCTGTAGGGAGAGAAAATGAGGTTAATAAAATAAATAAATAAAATAAAAATAAAATTCATTTAATTCAGGCAAGACACCCATACTGAAGATACAATTAGACAATAAAAATAAAATAAATAAAAATATGTATTAAAATTGTTAGCAGGAATATTGACAGCCATATACAAAGAAATAATTAGCTTCGTAGATGGCTCTCAATATTCCATTGTCAGAATCATGTACACGGCTCATAAAGGAGGCCCTCGCTTTTCTTATAGAAATCATCTACTCTGTTCTCCGCAAACATGCCGGACGCACTACACCTCCACGGTAACCCAAATATACATCTAAATGCGTTGTTGTATTGCACATGTAGGGTATTATACGCGCGTTGTGTGTGCTTGTACCAGAGGTGTCCAGTGTAAAGCGACCGACAGTACGCATTGAACAGAGTGACTTTAACTTGATTGTTACATTTAGCGAATCGCCGAGCAAGCATATTACTTTTCGCTGCCAACATTCTCCTCTGTGTTTCTAAATCCTCATCGTTTATCCGTTACGATATGACCAAGATATTTAAAACTCTTAACAACTTTTAGTTTGGGTGTTACACAATGATATATCAGGCGTAGGTAATGGACTATTATCATATCTAAATACCATCAATTCAGTTTTCTTAACGTTGTATTTGAGACCATGCTTACTAGCGTACACTTCACAGATGTTCAGTAGCTTTTGCAACGCCTTGACAGAGGGGCTGAGCAGGGTTCTGCTCAGCCCCTCTCGTGTCTGAAACAATCTCAGTTACGCGGACGATATGGTTATATCGTCCGCGTAACTGAGATTGTTTCAGACACGTTATCAATGGAACAGCCGACACCGGCTCTGCTCAGCTCCTCTTAACATATAACCAGTGATAGGAATAGGTAGTGCTTATTAGCCTAAACTTCGAAGAAGAACAGAGAAAAGAATCGGAGACTTCCTTAGACTATATTTTATTATGCGACCACGACGACGTTTTTTTTGTAAATTCTAAGAGTGCGTACCTAAGAGAGCGTATCATAGTTTTATGATGAAGAAGTAGTTTTCAAAATGTTCTTAAAAAGAAAACTTTCAGAAATTTTGATGGTTGTAACGACTGTGTTATGTTATGTCTAGTCGCAAACTTTAGGTAAACATAGACCAATTACTTATTCCAAATAACATTAATTTTTGATGTAACTTACGTGATGTCCCGGAAAAAAATATAGTCTAAGGAAGTCTCCGATTCTTGTCTCTGTTCTTCGAAGTTCAGGCTAATAAGCACCACCTATTCCTATCACTGCATATAACAATATTATGTTAACATATATGTTAATACAGGATTCATTCAAATCTATACAAATTATACTGATACTGTTAGCCTGCGTTATTCATCAGCTGGGCAAATACCTCTACCCATGACTTCCAAGACTAATAAATATAATGAGTATATATCGCTGGACAATACACACAGCGCTACACTAAGCAACGAGGCTTGTGTCGTGGACTCCAGATAGTTGATACTATATGTATATACATACTTTTTTTTTGTAAATACATATTATGTGGCAGCGCGCACGACCTGCGCGCGCGCCTCGCCGCAGTACACTGGCGCTCCGCCACGCGGCGCTACCCATATTTATAACCTTTTTTTTCGGATGGGAAATCATCAAATGACTCCTCCCGCTCTGGGCGGAGCTGGAGTGTCAGACTTTTACTGACTAAAACCCATCCATGTTCCTTCATCGCCCTTTAGTCGAGTGCAATTAGGTAGACAAAAAAACCGGCCAAGTGCGAGTCGGACTCGCGCACAAAGGGTTCCGTACCATTATTATCAAAAAAAGGGCAAAAAAATCACGTTTGTTGTATGGGAGCCCCCCTTATTTTTTTTTTTCTGTTTTTAGTATTTGTTGTTATAGCGGCAACAGAAATACATCATCTGTGAAAATTTCAACTGTCTAGCTGTCACGGTTCATGAGATACAGCCTGGTGACAGACAGACGGACAGACAGCGAAGTCTTAGTAATAGGGTTCCGTTTTTACCCTTTGGGTACGGAACCCTAAAAATACTCAAAAGGTGGAACGAAATTTATAGTGGTCGTATAATTGTGAATAAGTACATTTTTAGTCACTTCACTCGTAAACATGGTTTTCTTGATTATTTTTACATTCAATTATCTGTGAAAAAGTATCAGTTACTAATTTCAAAAGAAATCTTGGTCTTAAAATTCAAAATTTTAGAAATAATTGCAGAAAATAGGAAATTTTCAAAAAATACTTGAAATATTGCATTACATCGACAACAATGAACAAAGAAACAGACCAAATTAGCATTTAATGGATGCACGCAGATCACACTATTACTCTACAATATGAATTCGACGAATTTGAAGTTAGTCATAAACGAAAAAAAAATATTGCAAAGAAAATTAAAAAAAAAAAAAAAAAGTCGCGAGCGTCGAAATTTTTTTTTTAAGTTTCTTCTCCACTCTTCTAGGAACTCAATAAAAAAAGTCCCATGAAAATCCGACCACTATAAACGTCGTTCCACCTTATTATCTAATTGCACTCGACTACTTTGTGTTCCGGGACCACGATAATCTCTTTCGAACAGTCCCGCAACCCCGGCAGGATATTTATAACCTCAGTCCGTATTCGCCACTTCATCGCTATTGGTGAATTAAATAACAATGGTAGGTTCAGCCTTTAATACTTCCATGTATATATTTAGAACTTAGGCAGGCTATTTACAATAAAAATATAATCAGTTTATCTTGGTACAGTCCCCGGCACGTAACTTGGCAAGAGTCGTTAGATGCGCAGAAGTCGTTCTTTAGGTCTCTTTGGTGGTGGCGCGGGACGCGGGGTATGACGTAGCGCCGATCCAAGCGCGCGATTGGTGCGTCAGTCGACCCCTGCCTCCCGCACCGCGTCTACATTCCGTTCGCTCCCGATTACACTGCGTGCACGAAAGTTGTACCCTTTGTTTTTGTTGACTTTTAGTTGTTACGAGTTCAGTTTTAGTTTTAAATTAAGTTTTTGTTACGAGTTATTGTTATTGTTTAAAATTTAGTTTTTATTACGAGTTGTTGTTATTGTTTTAAATTTAGTTTTTGTAATGTTTATTACATAATATGCCAGCTCAAGTGGTAGTTCTAATTTGATGCCAGGGGTAACAGTATTATTAACCGATAGTGACGACGAGAACCTATAATTTTTAATAATAATACTTTTTTTTTCTTAATTAAATAAAATGCATATTATATTTTATTTATAACACTTATTAAATGTCACGAATTCCTCTGCTTTGTTTAACTACATGATTAAAAATAAATGATGGCAATAACCATAATGACAATCAATAAAAGTGACTAGTTTTTTGTTCCACTAAGTGCACGATGCGCGAACTTGCCCCCACTACGCCAAAACCTTGCCAACTTACGTGCCGGGAACTGTACTCTGTATTTCATTCTTGTCGCAACCTAAGTACATCTCAACGCCAAAGATACTTATTATAAATATAATCATCCATGACTCGGAAACAATTGTCCATGCTCATCACACAAACATTTGCTCCGACCGGGATTCGAACCCGGGACCCTAAGAACGTTCTTACGTTCACGGACGTTACGTATCCTCACTACCGCTGCGTTATTCGCGTCGTTAAAATATATTAATGTGAACCACTGGTCGTTGGTTTTTCAGTGGACCAAAAAAATCTGACAACCTCTTACCAAGGGGTACATATTACTCAGTACTAACTGGGTTGTGGAGGTCAGATAGGCAGTCGCTCCATGTAAAATACTGGTATTCAGCTGCATCCGGTTAGACTGGAAGCCGACCACAACACAGTTGGGTAAAGGCAGGTAGATTGTACGGCTCAGTGTTCAAGTTGCAGTGAGGTGAGTTGACGAAAACCACACGATCCCAAGTAGTTTAATGTAAAGTTACAAAATAATAAAACCGACTTCAAAAAACACAAAACACAAAAAAGTGAAAAATAACTTTAGCTTCAGAAGTCGGTGACCTTTGTTTGATTCATTTGGTTTTTTTTTGTCACCGACTTCTTAAGCTAAAGTTATTTTTCACTTGTTTGTGTTTTGTGTCTTTTGAAGTCGGTTTTTTTTTTTGTTAAAAGTTTTTTTTATTTTTTCATTTTTAGTTGTAATATCCTATATAAATATATGTTATGCATTTATTTTACATTGTTTTACTTATCCTCAATAAATGGAACTTAACATACCTAAACTGTCGAAATTTGGGTGTATTGTACACATCTGCGTACCCCTCAGAGCATACAGGCGTGATGTTACGTCATGGTGTTGTATAAACAATAAACATCCAAGCGATTGCAGCAATCACGACCGATTTACCGTCTAGTTTTGAAGAGTTCCATTGTATATATCCGAAGATCAGCATCAGGTCTTTACCAAATTTAAATGCGACCATTTCAGGAGTATACTCTTTCAAATAAAAAAAAAACAATTTTGAGAATCGCTCCACAAATGGAGGAGAAATCGGTGAACATACATGAAATTATACCACATGACTGAAGTAAAAATGTTCATAAAATGAAAACTACTGGGACAAACTATGTTAAATTTTTATGGGACCAAATGGCAACTATTCCGCATCAAACTAAAAAAGAATCACGTAAATCGGATCATAAATCTCAGCGTAATCGGTGTACATACATAAAAAAAAATAAAAAAAAAAACAATTAATTGAGAACCTTCTCCTTTTTGGAAGTCGGTTAAAAATGATGTTGGATGCTAATCCGTGGTATTATCGCTAAGGTAGCTAATGGCCAACTAACGTTTAGTATAATAAAAGTATATGAAACTCACAAACATGTGCCTGGAGAGGTTATAACTGAAGGAGAAGTGTTTCCCACACTCAGGACAGCCGTACGTGCGTCGCGGACCTAAGTGTTCGTGACGTATGTGATGCGCGATTTTCCCTCTCATGGTGAATGTCTTCTTGCAGTGGTCGCACTGGAAGAGTTTCTGCCCCGTGTGGACCCACATGTGACTGGATAAAGTGGTCGAGTTCTGGGGACAGAAAAATTGTTCAAAAACCGGCCAAGAGCGTGTCGGGCCACGCTCAGTGTAGGGTTCCGTAGTTTCCCGTCCGTCACAATAAGTGTTCCCACTTATGAGTTTATAGGTGGATATCCATTATGTGAAAATGCTTGCATATACGAATATACTACAAACTTAGTCCAGAAATTATTTTGTAAAACTTTTTGTCTTTTTTGTACAAAAACTGTTGTTTCCATCAAGTTCAAAATGATTTTCCTAGAAAGTCCTTATAAAGTTCTACTTTTCAGATTTTTTTCATATTTTCTAAACTTATGGTTCAAAAGTTAGAGGGGGGGGGACACATTGTTTTTTACTTTTGGAGCGATTATTTCCGAAATTATTGACATTATCAAAAAATGATTTTAGGAAACCCCTATTCATTTTTAAATACCTTTCCAACAATATATCACACGTTAGGGTTGAAATTAAAAAAAAATCACTTCCCACTTTACATATAGGGGGGCTGGGCTACCCTAATAAAACATTTTTTTTCCAATTTTTATTTTACCACTTTGTCGGCGTGATTGATATACATATTGGTACCAAATTTCAGCTTTCTAGTGCTAACGGTCACAGAGATTAGGCGAGGACGGACGGACGGACAGACATGGCGAAACTATAAGGGTTCCTAGTTGACTAAAAATTAGCTGTAGGTACAATAGACCGAATAAATTCTGTTGCAATAATGATGCTAGCGAATAACGCAAGTCACTACTTCCAAGATGCGTTTCTCGCAAGCATCGTTATGGAACCGAATTTATTCGTTAATAATGAGAGGTTTTCCTTTTGAGGTTTTTAAAACAAAACTTAAGTTTCCAAGAACTCTATAGATGGCGTTGAACTTACTATGATAGTTGGTGCCAAAGCTAAAACGCTTGAAAAAAACCGGCCAAGTGCGAGTCGGACTCGCGCACGAAGGGTTCCGTACCATTATTTAAAAAAAATAGACAAAACTGCCAAAAAATTACGTTTGTTGTATGGGAGCCCCCCTTAAATATTGATTTAATTCTGTTTTTAGTATTTGTTGTTATAGCGGCAACAGAAATACATCATCTGTGAAAATTTCAACTGTCTAGCTGTCACGGTTCATGAGATACAGCCTGGTGATAGACAGACGGACAGACGGACAGACAGCGAAGTCTTAGTAATAGGGTTCCGTTTTTACCCTTTGGGTACGGAACCCTAAAAAAAACATTGTGTCACGTCACATACTCTCGTTGACTGACACTTTCATTTGCTTAACCTTCCGAATATAACCTACATTACTCGCGATTTGTTAAAATCAGTTTTTTTAGGTTCCATTCCTTGCATTATCATACTTACTCCTAGCGCCATCTATCCAGCGACTAGGCTAGGGAACAGCTAAAAAGAAAATCCCTCATTAGCAATCAAATGTTAGCGATTTTGTCGTTATCTCTGTCGAGACTCGACCGGCCCTGTGCGAGGTAATTAGCTTTTTTGATGTGATAACGAACGAATAAATAAATCGATGAACACCGTCTGCACGCACGAAAAAATGTCACGAATCCTGCGATCAACGCCCAGCACAAACCCTTGGACCTAGAAAACTGAAATTTAGCACAGTGGTTCCCTTTATAATGTAGACAAGGTATAAAAAAAGTAAGGATTTTTCTAAATTCAACCCCTAAGGGAGTTAAATAGGGGATGAAAGTTTGTATGAAGTTTTAAAGATCGATCTTAAAATTTTGTGTTTAGACTGACGATTGAAAATTAATTTATACGTGTATCAGCGTTTTTGATAATTCCACCCCCAAAGGGTTAAAAAAAGGGGATGAAGTTGTGTATGGAAAGTCCTTAATTTTCGACGTAAAAATCACGAAATTTATTATCTAGGCGTATGGTTGGAAGCTAACGCAACCGTGTTGTTAGAATTTCAATCCTCAAGGGGGTGAAAAGGGGGATGGAATTTTGTTTTGTTTTTTTTTTTAAGTTAAAATCATGAAAATTTGTATTTAGCCTTTTGGTTGGTAATTAATAATAACATGTATCAGCATTTTTGAAAAATCATCCTAATAAAAGAGAAATAATGATAATTCAGTGATAATAATTCAGTTCAATTCATAAAAGTATGCAATTTTTCATCAATGTTTTCTTATGACGTTAAGGAAACCGACTTTACAGATATCATTTTTTTTTGGATATTATTGGAGTTAATCCTTAAAAATCGTTTTTTAAGTAGTATAATTAATCGAATACTAAAAACCGGCCAAGAGCATGTCGGGCCACGCTCAGTGTAGGGTTCCGTAGTTTCCCGTCCGTCACAATAAGTGTTCCCACTTATGAGTTTAAAGAAAAATGCTTGCATATACGAATATACTACAAACTTAGTCCAGAAATTATTTTGTACAACTTTTTGTCTTTTTTGTACAAAAACTGTTGTTTCCATCAAGTTCAAAATAATTTTCCTTGAAAGTCCTTATAAAGTTCTACTTTTCAGATTTTTTTCATATTTTCTAAACTTATTGTTCAAAAGTTAGAGAGGGGGGGACACATTGTTTTTTACTTTTGGAGCGATTATTTCCGAAATTATTGACATTATCAAAAAATTATTTTAGGAAACCCCTATTCATTTTTAAATACCTTTCCAACAATATATCACACGTTAGGATTGAAATTTAAAAAAAAATCACTTCCCACTTTACATATAGGGGGGCTACCCTAATATAACATTTTTTTCCAATTTTTATTTTACCCCTTTGTCGGCGTGATTGATATACATATTGGTACCAAATTTCAGCTTTCTAGTGCTAACGGTCACAGAGATTAAGCGAGGACGGACGGACGAACAGAAATGGCGAAACTATAAGGGTTCCTAGTTGACTACGGAACCCTAAAAAAGACGTTTCCCAGCAATAATGTTTGCGTAAAGTTACTTAGTTTGATGTACAGAATCCTTGGTTGACGGCTTCGTGAAGCCGCTTTATACACATCTATAGGTACTTACCAGAAGACACCTAAGAAACATTCCTGTCGGCTTCCCTCCGACAACAAAGCACTTTACGTAGTGTCTTCTGTGTGTCAATAGTAGATTTTACAACAATTAAGTGCACAAAACGAACCATTATTATCCGAGACTTTTAGCTTTTGATAGTAATGTCGAGGATAAAATGGTTTTGTGGACGAGTTATAAACTCTGCTTTTCACTTCGATTGCGAGGAAATAAAACAGTAGTATACATTGAAGAAATTAATAAACGCACGAAAAAACAAGAGGTAATTTCCGCCGCTTTATTTTATTGAAATCTTACGACATTGATTGATATTAGGCTTGGGCTGCAGACCTATACAGCCTACTATTGAATTTAATAAGTAATCATTTTCTTAAATTAATTAAATAACCTACCGTAGGTACTTGAATTTAATTTTTTATATATTTTATGTCTTAAAAAACACATAAGGCAAATAAATTAAAGTAAATATGATAAAATAACAAATCCCATCTATGAACTTCTTATTGCGTTTGGCTGTATGGCTCATTTTCTTTGCCTTAATATAGATATATTTATGAGTAGATACGTTAATGCCCTTGTGCACTTTCAGAGCATGAGAAGTAAAAATAGTAATTAAATCGACGCTGGAAAGCGATTTTGTCGTATCTCAAAAAAATTCAATTTTCTTTTATTGCATCATTTAAATTAGAAAAAATTACTGCGTCGGACGGTCTGATCAACGTCTTCCTACGATTTTATTTTTTTGATACGACGTTGACTTATCAACTTTTTTTAACAAAACATATTTCAAAATGCTGGAAATACCATAAAATCAACTATTTTTAATGCCTTAACCCAACTACAAAGATACAGCAATATGGCTACTTCAAAGTGATGTACCAAAAATTCCCTTTACAACTACCAAGATGCAGCAATATTGCTGCTTCAAATTGAAATATTAATTGCTGTAACTAATATAAATCGCTTGTTAGACTAACTTTTGAATGCTATCATTAGTGCCATGTGATAGATTTCATTACAAGAAATACGTATTCCAAAAATTATCTCTTTGATTCAGCTAGTTTACGAGTAAAGTTCAGCTTTTCGAGATACTACAAGATTGCTTTCTTGCGTCGATATACACATCTGTGGTATTTACTCACCGGGAAGAACTTCCCGCACTGCTCGCACATGTAAGGCGTGGACGCGTACGTAGAACGTATGCGGGTGACGCCCGGGTGAGCGAGTTTGAAGTGGGCCGCGTACTCTTGGAGGTTATCTTGTACTACGCCACACTGGGACATGAAAAACAATGAAATTCATTACTTTTACAATAGTGTCGATTCTGTTGTGCACAAACTAATCATAAGAGCCTATACTACCTCAGATTAGCAACTCCATTTGTGGTGGTTCAAACTTCGTTTGTAATACTGTTAGAATAACGTTCTACTGGGACAAACGGTCCAGTTAGGTAGGTCTAACTTCGAGAAAGAGGTCTATCGTCGAATCCGACTCGGTTGGGCAGCGTTCGGGAAATTGCGCGGTATCTTCTCGTCCAACCTACCGCAGTGTCTCAAGACGAAAGTCTATGACCAGTGTGTGTTGCCAGTGATTACATACGGGACCGAAACGTGGTCGCTCACAATGGGCCTCATCAGAAAGCTTAAAGTCACCCAAAGGGCAATGGAGAGGGCTATGCTCGGAGTTTCCTTGCGCGATCGAATCAGAAATGAAGACATCCGCAAGAGAACAAAGGTTACCGACGTAGCCCGAAGAATTGCCAAACTTAAGTGGCAGTGGGCAGGGCACATTGCTCGCAGAACGGATGGCCGATGGGGCCGAAAAGTTCTGGAGTGGCGACCGCGAACCGGAAGACGTTGCGTTGGAAGGCCTCCCACTAGGTGGACCGATGACCTGGTGAAGGTTGCAGGAATCCGCTGGATGCGAGTCGCACGGGACCGGTCAATGTGGCGACACTTGGGGGAGGCCTATGTCCAGCAGTGGACGTCTTTCGGCCGAAATGATGAAATGATGATGATGAACGTTCTAATCAGCTTGCACTACAAAGCGGTTCTAACGTCAGTCACTGCGGCCGAATAGTGCGAAATGAGTAGTTTTTATTCTTTATAAAATCAAATTTTCGTCCTTTGGAAAAAATAAAAAACATAAGACCTGCTTTATAGTTAGTTCAGTTAGTATGCAAAGTTTCATGATCTAATTTGAAGTAGGTACTTTTTGAATACCAGCGGTTTATTGTTCGATTTGGAGGTAACTTTGGGATTTTTTTCTATCAAGAAAATTTTATGAAATAGTGTTTTCGCCAAACATAAGACCTAACATTAATCCTCAACTTTACCATATATTTATTTCAAAATTAATGCTGCAGTATTTTAGGTGTAACGGAGGATCATGCTAAGCCATTTGAGGTAGTATAGGCCCTCTATTGCTATCTTTTCCTAAAAGGCAGTGCGAGAAAAGGACGGCTATAGCTATGAACTAAGTTAGAAATGTCAAACTAGTTTATGCCTTGCGCTTCACCGTGTTTTTAGTCGACATGTTTTTACGTACACCCTTCATTTGTATGGAAATATTAGTTACAATTAAATTTGACAGCTCTAAATTACGTCCATCTCCTTCTCGTTGTATGACGACCTGTTTGGCGCAGCGATAGTGAGGCTGCCTTACGTTCTTAGGGTCCCGGGTTCGAATCCCGGTCGGAACAAATGTTTGTGTGATGAGCATGGACATTTGTTTCCGAGTCATTGATGTTTATATGTATAATAAGTATGTATTTACAAACAAAAAAGTATCTATGTTTTATATCAACTATCTGGTGTCCACGACACATGTCTCGTTGCTTAGTGTGGCACTAGATGGCGCTGTGTGTAATGTCCAGCAATATATATATATATTTTTTGTATTAAAGAGAAAAAGATAGCATCATCTGCCTAGCCTTTTCCCAGGTTTTTTTTGTTGGGGTCGGTTTTGAGTCTAACCGGATGCAGCTGAATACCAGTATTTTACATAAAGCAACTGCCGATCTGACCTCCACAACCCAGTTAGTACTGGGTAATACGATACCCCATGGTAAGACTGGTTGTCAGACTTTTTGGGCCACTGACTACCTGTAGAGAGAAAAAGATAGCAATAGCCTAAAATAAGTTTAGTTTGTGCACAACAGCATCGACATCAATACCTTTTGAACGCTAGAGGATAAACGCACGCGCGTGGCCACGCTAAGCCACAATTTCACCGCAAATATCAACAAAAATAATAGGGATTCGAATACTATTCAATTGTTTATTTCGTGTTATAGTGCACCGCACATTGTCACATATTTGTGTCGTTGGCTTTTAAGAGAACGCGCATGATTGTCACGATTATGACAATGGCGTTGATAGATTAAGGGCAGGTAGTCCCAATTTTCCCAATTTTACATAACTTTGATTCAATAGTAATCAAAGAAATAGTGATTTTTTAAAGCCAAAAAAAATAGATATTATAGTTGACTATATTTACTAAGATAATTTGTGGTTCAAAACATGATATCAAAAACTTCACTCGATGAAAAAAAAATCCGAACAGGAGCCTAATTCGAATATTTTTTTATGTTTTTCTTATTTTACTTGGAGAATATGAAAGTTTTACTTCCAAAAAAAATATCTAAGCAAAGTTAATAACATATAGAAAAATTATTTGTGGTTAATTTTTTCAAAACAATTTAATCCTTTTAATAATAAATTATTATATAAGAAAACGGCTTGCGCACGTGGATTCAGTCGCCCGCCAGGCCTTGACGAGGTAGGACCTATGTCCCTTTTGCTGGCGCACGGCTGTCCCGTCGATTTATCGAACGATTTATTTAAAGAACGTAGTGTAATTATAACAGTACAGTCTTTTTTAACCGACTTAAAAAAAGGAGGAGGTTTCACAATTTGACCGTAGGATAACTTCGTCGTTTATGAACCGATTTAGATAATTCTTTTTTTGTTGGAAAGAAGATATTCCAAGAGTAGTACCATGACCATGAAACTGGGATCTGATGATGGCATCTCAGAGAAATCGAGGGGAACTTTTAAACATCATAGTGCGACTAGTGCGTTTGTTTTTTTTTTCATTGAGTATTTTAGAGCACTACTATTTAAAGAAAGTCTGGACTCGATCTGATGATGGAACCCGAAGACAGTCGAGGGCACTCCTCAACGATTCACAATAATTACCTGGTGTTTGGGCTTGATTAATTTGTATTGATGAGAACTTTACACCTAAATGGGTTATGGTCATCTTTAGGGGTCTGATGATAAAGACGAAGGACAGTCAAAGGAACTCCTCAACGTTTTACAGTAGCTACCTTGTGTTTGGATTTAATTCATTTCTATTGATGAGAACTTTGCACCCATATGGGTTGTAAGTGCCATTGGTCTGATGATGGAGACCATAGACAGTCGAGGGAATTCCTCAACGAACGAGTTTACAATCTCACGAGATAGATTATAATCTAACGGTATTTACAATTTTACGGTGACACATACAACAAATAAAGCATGTGTCTCTTCGTGAGATAAAAACAATGTAAGAAACCTAGTCAAATTGTTCGCGACAAGTGTCTCAAACAGTGTTTTTATATAGTCTATAGAAAGAACGTTCGAGAAAGTACGCTATTGCCGTGTTTGTGATTCTTTGTCGAGTACTTTCTGTTATTATTAGTTTTAAAAGTAAGTACGTACAAATTCCCTCGAGAATAGTCCCGTCACAGGTGCGCGTACGCAAACTACTTATAAAAAACATCGAGAAATGTTAATTTAATTTCGACCGTACGCCGAGAGCGTAAAGTACCTACTTCCTTCTTCCGTTCGAGTTATTTATTATCCTTTTGTTTATAGTTTCCTTTGTATTTTTTTGTTAATGTTCTTTGTTCATGCTTTTTGTATGAATTAAAAGATTGTCTAGCGAACAAATACTACACACCGCTAAAGGATTCGCGAATATTTTTTGTGTGTCTGCTAATAGTATGAAAGCACAGCGCAGGCACCGCATAGTAAGTTTTGTTTTCGACATTGGAACAGTCAGTTTTGTTTACGATATTCAAGCAGTCAGTTTCGTTTCGATATCCGAATAGTTAACAGTTCTTTCCGATTATAGTTTCAGCTCAGTTTTTCCAGTATTGTCTGCTTGTAGTGTCTTACCATAGTCAAATAGTGTTTCATTTCTTCTCCATCTACAATAATAGTGCAGTATTTTCCAAACCCACCTCTCCGTTCCACGAAGCTAACGTTTACATCCGGAACTTTCGGTACAGGGGGTCTAAAATGGCCGCTTTATCAGAATCGTAATATGAATCACGTTAAAAATTTAAAATTCTTAAAATGGACTTTATGGTTATGAGCATAAAGTCCATTTTAAGAATTTAAAATTTTTAACGTGATTCAGACTAGGATTCTGCGTGGATTCTGCTAAAGCGGCCATTTTAGACCCCCAGAGCGGTTAGTGGCTCAGATTTGGTTCTGTTATAGTTTTTGAATTTCCAAACACGAGTTCACCCGTCTGGTACACAAATAATTGAATAAATTACGACTTGCAGCAATTTGCATTTACAATATCTATTCAAATTAATTTATTACATTTAAATGTTAGGTTTTCGCAATTACTACCTATTATAATAAATCAAGCTGACAATTTAATAAAATAAGTTGACCTACTGCCTACACGACACGCTTACCTATACTGTGACACTTCGCTCAGCTTTGGGTTCAAGGCGGCGACGCGTGTGCACGACTCGTTTCGCGTAAAGGGTGGTAGCGTTAAATACCTACTTTGCTTGGCGTAGACGGCCTTAAGTTTGTTTGTACGCCGCTTTTATTATCACACTGGATTCTCAACTCTCTACGTTGAGCTGAGCGTTGAAAATCTAACCGAATATTTACTATAACCCAGTGTTTTTCAACCTGCCGGTCGCGACCCCCTGGGGGGTCCTATTAAAAAAACCTATTACCTATTACTCATCCATCTTAATGAGGTTTCGCTTGTTCGTCATTAACTAATTTCTCCAATCGTGGATCCGTTTTTGCTACATTGAGAATTAAATCGAATTTTAAATCTTAAAAAAAATGTGTTTAATACATAATTACATTTATCCGAGTCATCTTCCTCCATCATAAAAAGATTGTATGGAATTAATATTTGTAACATACTAAAATAAATTAAAAAAAAAGCGAAGGGTCGGGGGGTCGCCAATATGTTTTCATAGTATGGGGGGTCGTGTCATGAAAAAGGTTGAAAAACACTGCTTTAACCAATCGATGAGTTAAATAAACACTTTGAAATCTATATGTAGGTACAAGGATAAATCAGGGCACAGCAACAAAAAAACATCGTTTCAAAAAGACCTCCTTCCCGTATTAAAACTTGGATTTAAAAAAAACTTGTGAAAATGTCTGACAAACAACGATTGCAATAAAATTGTTTTCTCTCGTTTCTGTACATTTGGAGGAATGTCCCGGTTTTTTTTGTCGAGAGAGAATATGAGTTGCCAAAAACTCGAAAGCGTTAATGTTTCAATGGGGAGACACAAGCAAAGATAATCTAAGACGGCGCTACCATAGCTTGGTCTCAATCTGACCAATGAGGTTAAGCTATTTTGAAATATAAAACGACATTGGTGTCGATTCTGTTGTGCACAAACTAAAGTTAATTAAGGCTATTGCTTTCTTTTTCTCTCTAGTAAAACGAGAAAGAGGCGGACGTAATTTAGAGCTGTCATATTTAGTTGAAATATTTCCATACAAATGAAGGGTGCACGTATACCGGGGTTGCGGGACTGTTCGAAAGAGATACCGTGGCCCCGGAACACAAAGGGCGATGAAGAAACATGGATGGGTTTGAGTCAGTAAAAGTCTGACACTCCCTCCTGCTCCGCCCAGAGCGGAAGGAGTCATTTGATGATTTCCCATCCAAAAAAAAAAAAAAGGATGCACGTATAAACATGTCGACTAAAAAACGGTGAAGCGCAAGGCATAAACTAGTTTGACATCTCTAACTTGGTTCACAGCTATAGCCGTCCTTTCCGGTCTTCGCCTCCGCTTACATGCCCGAGGAAGAGGACCCGCCGCCGCATGAACTCGCCCGCCTCGTGACTTATTGCGAGAGCACAGGGCTTGAAGTTGTCATAGGCGCTGACGCGAACGCTCATCATCCTCTGTGGGGCATGGACACGCTAAATGCTCGGGGTAAGGCTTTAGTAGATTACTTATTTACAACAAACCTAACCCTACTGAACATAGGCTCTGAAGCAACCTTCGTAAACAGACGTAGCCAAACAATCATAGACCTCACTCTGGCATCGGAGGGTGCAGCGGCCATCACCACTGGCTGGCAGGTCTCCAAGGAGGCTTCCTGCTCGGACCACAGGTGGATCCGCTTTGACATTCAGGTCTGTGTAACACCAATACTGCCACGGAGAAACCCGCGTAATACTGACCGCGCTGCATACACACGCTTCCTCGAAACCAAACTTGCGTCAACAAACTACGGGATGACCTACGAGGACACGCCGCAGATCGACGAGCGTGTAAGTCATCTCACGAAATCAATGCTAGACAGCTACCACTCATCCTGCCCCGAGACCACTCCGCCCACAACACCAGGGAAACAACCATGGTGGGGAGCGGATCTGGAACGCAAGCGCGGGAAGGTAAGGTCAGCCCTAAACAGAGCCATGAACACCTGTGCTGATGAGGATTGGGACGCGTACTACGCGGCCAAAAAATGCTACAAAAAATGCATCAGGTTCAGGAGCACCACTGGATGGCGAAAATACTGTGGCAGCATCGAATCCTGCCAACAAGCAAACAGGGTAAGGAAGATCCTGGCCCAGCAGAACACGACTGGGCCCGCTGTTCTCCGCAAACCTGACAACACACTTACCACCTCGCCAGAAGAGGCGATGCGCGTCCTTATTGAAACTCACTTCCCAGGTTGCGCTTTTACACAGGCCATCGACTGGACAGAGGTAACCCAAACACCGTCAGAAAACGACTGGCGCTATGCACACAAAGTCATCACGCTGGAAAAACTCCAGTGGGCGATCCGGTGCTTCCATCCTTTTAAGGCAGCTGGTCCGGACGGAATCTTTCCTGCCTTACTGCAGTGGGGCGGGACCTCCGTCGCGAACAGACTGGTACCCATAATGAGAGCGTGTTTGGCATTCAGATACGTTCCAAAAGGATGGAGGGAAGTGAAAGTCATATTCATTCCTAAGCCAGGTAAGAGTGACTATACCAACGCCAAACACCACCGAGCAATCAGCCTAACCTCCTTTCTCCTTAAAACCATGGAGAAAATGTGCGAAAGAGAGCTGAGGGACGGCGTATTAAAAACTATCCCACTACATACTAACCAACACGCATACAGCTCGGGTAAGTCCACGGAATCCGCCCTCCATTTAGTGGTCGGCCGGATAGAAGAGGCGATTCATCAGAAGGGCACTTGCCTGGGCACCTTCATAGACATCGAGGGAGCATTCGATAAAACAAACTTTTCCAGCATAAACACCGCGCTCTCTCGTCACGGAGCAGAACAGGTACTTATAGACTGGATTACTAACATGCTAAGTAAACGAGTGGTTCGACTTGAAGGGGAGCAGCAGATGGCCATGATAGCCAGAGGCTGCCCCCAAGGTGGCGTACTATCCCCGCTCCTTTGGAATCTGGTAATAAATGACCTCATTACGAAACTCAACGCGTACCATTTCTACACGATAGGGTATGCCGACGACCTCGCTATCCTCATTTCGGGGAAAGTGACGGGGACAATCTGCGACCTCACTCAACAGGCACTACGCACCGTTGAACGATGGTGCAGAGAGTTCGATCTCTCAGTGAACCCCACGAAAACTGAACTAGTCATGTTTACCCAAAAACGAACACTAGGCCCTTATCGCCTACCCAAACTCTTTGATACAGAACTCCAGTTAGCTAATGAGGTCAAGTATCTGGGAGTCATCCTAGACAGCAAGTTAAACTGGAGCAGCCACTTAGACAATAAAATAAACAGGGCCTGCATTACCTTCTGGCAATGCAGGAGGATGATAGGTAAGAAGTGGGGCTTATCTCCTAAAATTATACTTTGGTTATACAGTGCGGTGATCCGACCTATGATCACGTATGGGGCAGTGGTCTGGTGGCCCCGCACCAAACTAACTACAGCCTCCATCAAACTGCAACGCTTGCAAAGGCATGCCTGCATGGCGATCACAGGCTGCATGAGGACTACTCCGACTGCGGCTCTTGAAGCCATGTTGGGGCTGCCACCGCTACATCTGTTCATACAGCAGGAAGCGACAATGACGGCGGTACGCCTCAAAACACTTCAAATCTGGGGTAAGAGAGAAACACAACACACCGCGGTACTGGAGGGATTCTACAACGACTTCCCCCTGGCGAAAGCAACAAACGATCGGATACCAAAACAATTCGTATTCGATAAAAAATATAAAATCCAGCTCCATGAGGATCACCGCTGCGAGGGATTAAATCCTGCGGAACTGCGGATCTTCACGGATGGATCTAAAACAGGTACTGGCACTGGTGCTGGAGTCTTCTCGGAGGATCTCAACATCCACATAGCCAAACCTCTGGGGGCCCACAACACGGTATTTCAGGCAGAATGCATGGGCATTTCCCTGGCGGCATCTGCCATCTTAGCCAGGGAGGTTGTGGACCACTCAATTCGTATACTCTCAGACAGCATGGCTGTACTGCTAGCACTGAATAACCACACAGTGAACTCTGGGTTAATACACGAGTGTCACCAACGCCTGAACCAGGTTGGTAATCTCAATAATATAACTATCCAATGGATCAAAGGACACAGCGATTCCCGTGGCAATGATGCGGCGGACGAACTCGCTAGAAGGGGATCGAGCACGGCAGCGGTGGGACCCGAACCTATCGTACCACTCCCTTTCGGATACCTACGTACACTGGTAAGGAAACGAACTAGCGAACAACACCACAAGCTGTGGCTGGACCACGGCGAGTGTAGGCAGGCCAAGGAAGCACTTCCTGCTATCAATGGCCGCTTCACCAAACGCGCGCTGCGGTTGACCAAACTACAGCTGCGCACAGTTACAGCCGCCGTTACCGGACACGGCTCTTTTAATAAACACCTCTTTGTCTTAGGAGTCACAGACAGCCCCCTGTGCCGTGCCTGCATGGAGGAGGACGAGACAGCAGCCCACGTGCTTCTGCACTGCCCAGTGGTTGCAACATACAGGGCAAAGTACTTTGGTAACCCAGGTACTCTCCGCGAGATAGTCAGCAACATTGGGGCGTTGCTGGCGTTTCTCGGGGAATTGGGATGGATAGAATAGTTTCCCACCCGCACGCAAAATACGCGCTTCGACGTGGAGTTGCGGACACCAGCCCGTTATACAATACAATACAATACAATAGCCGTCCTTTGTCCGTCGTTAGTAAAAGATAGCAATAGCCTAAATTAAGGTGACACATCACACGGGCTCGAACTCATTGGTGGGCGTGGCCAAAAAGCACACTGTCTCACCTGGCATCGTGCCCGACAGAGATAGTATCAGTGATGAGCAGTTAGACGCTAGTCTTCACGCGCGTCTAGTTCGTACGCACACACTCAGCGTTCCGAACCGTTCCGAACAAAAACGAAGTTATATAATACTTTCGTCTGACCTTTTATTAAAATGCGCTAAAAAGAATAAAGTAAAATTTTCTTTAAAAATTTTACAATTCACAATTCGCGAGATTAGTGGCAACAATAATATTGTATAACTATATTGTTTGTTATTGTTCGCAAGGTCTGCTAATCCATCGAGAGAAATAAATGGCTGTGCAGCCAGCAGAGTCTGGACGTTGGTCGGCAGACGACTGCTTTATATTGTCATCTGTACTGTGGATTTCCTTGGCCTGATAAAGTTTAGGATTTCCTTTTCAGGGCGTATCACGTCGGAGTCACCAATTTAGTGGTTGTTGTACACTAACCACAGAGCATCTATATAGACGGACACTAACTAAATTAAATTAAAAATGTTCATAATCTATACTAATATTATAAAGAGGAAAACTTTGTTTGTTTTGTTGTTTGTTTGGTTGTAATGAATAGGCTCAAAACTACTGGACCGATTTAAAAAATTCTTTCACCATTCGAAAGCTACATTATCCACGAGTAACATAGGCTATATTTTATCCCCGTACTCCCACGGGAACGGGAACTACGCGGGTGAAACCGCGGGACGTCCGCTAGTCTATACTTATATAATAATTATAAAGAGGAAAACTTTGTATTGTTTGGTTGTAATGAATAGGCTCAAAAACTACTGGACCGATTTAAAAAATTCTTTCACCATTCGAAAGCTACATTATCCACGAGTAACATAGGCTATATTTTATCCCCGTACTCCCACGGGAACGGGAACTACGCGGGTGAAACCGCGGGACGTCCGCTAGTTCTATATAAATTTAGTCAACACAAGACAGAGAAGTGACAGATCAGAAGAAAAGTAAAAATTATATCGTGAAGGTTTTATGTATATAAAGT
The DNA here is from genome assembly GCA_905147715.2 of Xestia xanthographa. NCBI lineage: Eukaryota > Metazoa > Arthropoda > Insecta > Lepidoptera > Noctuidae > Xestia > Xestia xanthographa. Next base: position 23,598,368 of record LR990654.1, read on the forward strand.
TTCTAAATAAGTAGGTCACTACACCATATTATAGGGTGTGCGTTTCGATGGCGCGACCACGGCGTTTTTTTTTTTAAATAACTATGCCTATGAATAACTATGTATGTACGTGGTTCAAATTTCCCAAAACCTTAAATTTGTCAAAGTTATGGTTAAAAAGTTATAAGGGTTTGAACGTGGCCACGCCATCGAAACGCGGAGAACCGCGCAGCCACGGAAATCTTAAAAACTAAGCGTTGCAGAGACCTGAAATTTAAGTTAATAACAGATTGAATTTGTAAAAAAAATATTTAAAATCCTAGGTTTATATTTCTGGAGCATACGTACGGTATCGCTTATCACCTTCAAAATGTTCTGAATGTGAAATTTAAAATTGAAATTAATTAATTTAATTAATTTTAAATTATTATTTTTACAAAATATTGCCAAAGTTAAAAAAAAAAAAATGCCGTGGTCACGCCATCGAAACGCACACATTATAGGAGTGCAATAAAAATGCACAGGCCCTTCAACTTCAGCGAAAAACAAATGACACGTCACTGACGTCATGCATGAAATGAAAACGACAGAAATATAGGTCTTGTTTTTCTATCAAACGAAGGACATGTCAATATCGCGTGTCCCCTCCCGCACCGCACCGGGGGAAACATTATTCAGTGAGATGCATGAAAAATCATAGTAAAAGGCGCGCGTAAAAAAATATGAAAAGGCTTTTGGAAAATCGTATTTTATGAAAAAACCATTGCATGAATCATTATCAAATAAAATTTATTGAATTGATAATTGTGCTGTGTCGGTACCGACTTTGTTTTGGAAATTTGACACTTCTTTTATTACTTTAATTTTAATTTACGCCCAAAGTTACGTTAAAATTGGCAATGAAAATGAATCTTTGGTAGCTCGTAACTTTTGAATGGGTTTGTTATTTTACTATTCTGTTTCCGCAGAGACACAATTAATAATGAGACAAAACGATATCATGTTTAACTTTAGATGTACCATGTCAAACAGTGGAGTAATAGCCCCCCGAAATTTGTATGGAAAATATGTTGCGCAGTTCAACCTTAAGATTAGTTTGTGCACAACAGAATCGACACCATTACCACATTTTCAAACAATGACGATGTTGGGAACCAGCTATGCTAGCGCCATTAGTTCCACAGTTTCCTTCCCGATTAGACCATTACAGGCATTACATTTAATTTCAGAAAAATAAAGAAAACAAAGCTACAGTCCCAGTCACAAGACTTAATAACTTAAGAAAGTACTGTAGTTGCCCATTCCCTAGCGTAGATCTCTATGGAGAAGAACGGGCAAGAAACTCCATGGACACTCTTTTAAATCAAAATATTGTCACAAAATCTTGGTTACATTATTGATGTTGGTTACACTAAGGGTCTGCGCAGACGACAGACTATCCGTGACGCACTTTTTAGTCTGTGAAAATAGAACCTAAGCAATAGGCGAGACAAAGATAATCTAAGACGGCGCCACCATAGCTTGGTCTCAATCTGACCAATGAGGTTAAGCTATTTTGAAATATAAAACGACATTGGTGTCGATTCTGTTGTGCACAAACTAAAGTTAATTAAGGCTATTGCTTTCTTTTTCTCTCTAGTAAAACGAGAAAGAGGCGGACGTAATTTAGAGCTGTCATATTTAGTTGAAATATTTCCATACAAATGAAGGGTGCACGTATACCGGGGTTGCGGGACTGTTCGAAAGAGATACCGTGGCCCCGGAACACAAAGGGCGATGAAGAAACATGGATGGGTTTGAGTCAGTAAAAGTCTGACACTCCCTCCTGCTCCGCCCAGAGCGCGAGGAGTCATTTGATGATTTCCCATCCAAAAAAAAAAAAAAGGGTGCACGTATAAACATGTCGACTAAAAAACGGTGAAGCGCAAGGCATAAACTAGTTTGACATCTCTAACTTGGTTCATAGCTATAGCCGTCCTTTGTCCGTCGTTAGTAAAAGATAGCAATAGCCTAAATTAAGGTGACACATCACACGGGCTCGAACTCATTGGTGAGCGTGGCCAAAAAGCACACTGTCTCACCTGGCATCGTGCCCGACAGAGATAGTATCAGTGATGAGCAGTTAGACGCTAGTCTTCACGCGCGTCTAGTTCGTACGCACACACTCAGCGTTCCGAACCGTTCCGAACAAAAACGAAGTTATATAATACTTTCGTCTGACCTTTTATTTAAATGCGCTAACTTTTTAGCGCATTTAAATAAAAGGTCAGACGAAAGTAAAATTTTCTTTAAAAATTTTACAATTCACAATTCGCGAGATTAGTGGCAACAATAATATTGTATAACTATATTGTTTGTTATTGTTCGCAAGGTCTGCTAATCCATCGAGAGAAATAAATGGCTGTGCAGCCAGCAGAGTCTAGACGTTGGTCGGCAGACGACTGCTTTATATTGTCATCGTGGTACTGTGGATTTCCTTGGCCTGATAAAGTTTAGGATTTCCTTTTCAGGGCGTATCACGTCGGAGTCACCAATTTAGTGGTTGTTGTACACTAACCACAGAGCATCTATATAGACGGACACTAACTAAATTAAATTAAAAATGTTCATAATCTATACTAATATTATAAAGAGGAAAACTTTGTTTGTTTTGTTGTTTGTTTGGTTGTAATGAATAGGCTCAAAACTACTGGACCGATTTAAAAAATTCTTTCACCATTCGAAAGCTACATTATCCACGAGTAACATAGGCTATATTTTATCCCCGTACTCCCACGGGAACGGGAACTACGCGGGTGAAACCGCGGGACGTCCGCTAGTCTATACTTATATAATAATTATAAAGAGGAAAACTTTGTATTGTTTGGTTGTAATGAATAGGCTCAAAAACTACTGGACCGATTTAAAAAATTCTTTCACCATTCGAAAGCTACATTATCCACGAGTAACATAGGCTATATTTTATCCCCGTACTCCCACGGGAACGGGAACTACGCGGGTGAAACCGCGGGACGTCCGCTAGTTCTATATAAATTTAGTCAACACAAGACAGAGAAGTGACAGATCAGAAGAAAAGTAAAAATTATATCGTGAAGGTTTTATGTATATAAAGTTTCTAAATAAGTAGGTCACTACACCATATTATAGGGTGTGCGTTTCGATGGCGCGACCACGGCGTTTTTTTTTTTAAATAACTATGCCTATGAATAACTATGTATGTACGTGGTTCAAATTTCCCAAAACCTTAAATTTGTCAAAGTTATGGTTAAAAAGTTATAAGGGTTTGAACGTGGCCACGCCATCGAAACGCGGAGAACCGCGCAGCCACGGAAATCTTAAAAACTAAGCGTTGCAGAGACCTGAAATTTAAGTTAATAACAGATTGAATTTGTAAAAAAAATATTAAAAATCCTAGGTTTATATTTCTGGAGCATACGTACGGTATCGCTTATCACCTTCAAAATGTTCTGAATGTGAAATTTAAAATTGAAATTAATTAATTTAATTAATTTTAAATTATTATTTTTACAAAATATTGCCAAAGTTAAAAAAAAAAAAATGCCGTGGTCACGCCATCGAAACGCACACATTATAGGAGTGCAATAAAAATGCACAGGCCCTTCAACTTCAGCGAAAAACAAATGACACGTCACTGACGTCATGCATGAAATGAAAACGACAGAAATATAGGTCTTGTTTTTCTATCAAACGAAGGACATGTCAATATCGCGTGTCCCCTCCCGCACCGCACCGGGGGAAACATTATTCAGTGAGATGCATGAAAAATCATAGTAAAAGGCGCGCGTAAAAAAATATGAAAAGGCTTTTGGAAAATCGTATTTTATGAAAAAACCACTGCATGAATCATTATCAAATAAAATTTATTGAATTGATAATTGTGCTGTGTCGGTACCGACTTTGTTTTGGAAATTTGACACTTCTTTTATTACTTTAATTTTAATTTACGCCCAAAGTTACGTTAAAATTGGCAATGAAAATGAATCTTTGGTAGCTCGTAACTTTTGAATGGGTTTGTTATTTTACTATTCTGTTTCCGCAGAGACACAATTAATAATGAGACAAAACGATATCATGTTTAACTTTAGATGTACCATGTCAAACAGTGGAGTAATAGCCCCCCGAAATTTGTATGGAAAATATGTTGCGCAGTTCAACCTTAAGATTAGTTTGTGCACAACAGAATCGACACCATTACCACATTTTCAAACAATGACGATGTTGGGAACCAGCTATGCTAGCGCCATTAGTTCCACAGTTTCCTTCCCGATTAGACCATTACAGGCATTACATTTAATTTCAGAAAAATAAAGAAAACAAAGCTACAGTCCCAGTCACAAGACTTAATAACTTAAGAAAGTACTGTAGTTGCCCATTCCCTAGCGTAGATCTCTATGGAGAAGAACGGGCAAGAAACTCCATGGACACTCTTTTAAATCAAAATATTGTCACAAAATCTTGGTTACATTATTGATGTTGGTTACACTAAGGGTCTGCGCAGACGACAGACTATCCGTGACGCACTTTTTAGTCTGTGAAAATAGAACCTAAGCAATAGGCGAGACAAAGATAATCTAAGACGGCGCCACCATAGCTTGGTCTCAATCTGACCAATGAGGTTAAGCTATTTTGAAATATAAAACGACATTGGTGTCGATTCTGTTGTGCACAAACTAAAGTTAATTAAGGCTATTGCTTTCTTTTTCTCTCTAGTAAAACGAGAAAGAGGCGGACGTAATTTAGAGCTGTCATATTTAGTTGAAATATTTCCATACAAATGAAGGGTGCACGTATACCGGGGTTGCGGGACTGTTCGAAAGAGATACCGTGGCCCCGGAACACAAAGGGCGATGAAGAAACATGGATGGGTTTGAGTCAGTAAAAGTCTGACACTCCCTCCTGCTCCGCCCAGAGCGCGAGGAGTCATTTGATGATTTCCCATCCAAAAAAAAAAAAAAGGGTGCACGTATAAACATGTCGACTAAAAAACGGTGAAGCGCAAGGCATAAACTAGTTTGACATCTCTAACTTGGTTCATAGCTATAGCCGTCCTTTGTCCGTCGTTAGTAAAAGATAGCAATAGCCTAAATTAAGGTGACACATCACACGGGCTCGAACTCATTGGTGAGCGTGGCCAAAAAGCACACTGTCTCACCTGGCATCGTGCCCGACAGAGATAGTATCAGTGATGAGCAGTTAGACGCTAGTCTTCACGCGCGTCTAGTTCGTACGCACACACTCAGCGTTCCGAACCGTTCCGAACAAAAACGAAGTTATATAATACTTTCGTCTGACCTTTTATTTAAATGCGCTAACTTTTTAGCGCATTTAAATAAAAGGTCAGACGAAAGTAAAATTTTCTTTAAAAATTTTACAATTCACAATTCGCGAGATTAGTGGCAACAATAATATTGTATAACTATATTGTTTGTTATTGTTCGCAAGGTCTGCTAATCCATCGAGAGAAATAAATGGCTGTGCAGCCAGCAGAGTCTAGACGTTGGTCGGCAGACGACTGCTTTATATTGTCATCGTGGTACTGTGGATTTCCTTGGCCTGATAAAGTTTAGGATTTCCTTTTCAGGGCGTATCACGTCGGAGTCACCAATTTAGTGGTTGTTGTACACTAACCACAGAGCATCTATATAGACGGACACTAACTAAATTAAATTAAAAATGTTCATAATCTATACTAATATTATAAAGAGGAAAACTTTGTTTGTTTTGTTGTTTGTTTGGTTGTAATGAATAGGCTCAAAACTACTGGACCGATTTAAAAAATTCTTTCACCATTCGAAAGCTACATTATCCACGAGTAACATAGGCTATATTTTATCCCCGTACTCCCACGGGAACGGGAACTACGCGGGTGAAACCGCGGGACGTCCGCTAGTCTATACTTATATAATAATTATAAAGAGGAAAACTTTGTATTGTTTGGTTGTAATGAATAGGCTCAAAAACTACTGGACCGATTTAAAAAATTCTTTCACCATTCGAAAGCTACATTATCCACGAGTAACATAGGCTATATTTTATCCCCGTACTCCCACGGGAACGGGAACTACGCGGGTGAAACCGCGGGACGTCCGCTAGTTCTATATAAATTTAGTCAACACAAGACAGAGAAGTGACAGATCAGAAGAAAAGTAAAAATTATATCGTGAAGGTTTTATGTATATAAAGTTTCTAAATAAGTAGGTCACTACACCATATTATAGGGTGTGCGTTTCGATGGCGCGACCACGGCGTTTTTTTTTTTAAATAACTATGCCTATGAATAACTATGTATGTACGTGGTTCAAATTTCCCAAAACCTTAAATTTGTCAAAGTTATGGTTAAAAAGTTATAAGGGTTTGAACGTGGCCACGCCATCGAAACGTGGAGAACCGCGCAGCCACGGAAATCTTAAAAACTAAGCGTTGCAGAGACCTGAAATTTAAGTTAATAACAGATTGAATTTGTAAAAAAATATTAAAAATCCTAGGTTTATATTTCTGGAGCATACGTACGGTATCGCTTATCACCTTCAAAATGTTCTGAATGTGAAATTTAAAATTGAAATTAATTAATTTAATTAATTTTAAATTATTTTTTTTACAAAATATTGCCATAGTTAAAAAAAAAAAAATGCCGTGGTCACGCCATCGAAACGCACACATTATGGGAGTGCAATAAAAATGCACAGGCCCTTCAACTTCAGCGAAAAACAAATGACACGTCACTGACGTCATGCATGAAATGAAAAGGACAGAAATATAGGTCTTGTTCTTCTATCAAACGAAGGACATGTCAATATCGCGTGTCCCCTCCCGCACCGCACCGGGGGAAACATTATTCAGTGAGATGCATGAAAAATCATAGTAAAAGGCGCGCGTAAAAAAATATGAAAAGGCTTTTGGGAAATCGTATTTTATGAAAAAACCACTGCATGAATCATTATCAAATAAAATTTATTGAATTGATAATTGTGCTGTGTCGGTACCGACTTTGTTTTGGAAATTTGACACTTCTTTTATTACTTTAATTTTAATTTACGCCCAAAGTTACGTTAAAATTGGCAATAAAAATGAATCTTTGGTAGCTCGTAACTTTTGAATGGCTTTTTATTTTACTATTCTGTTTCCGCAGAGACACAATTAATAATGAGACAAAACGATATCATGTTTAACTTTAGATGTACCATGTCAAACAGTGGAGTAATAGCCCCCCGAAATTTGTATGGAAAATATGTTGCGCAGTTCAACCTTAAGATTAGTTTGTGCACAACAGAATCGACACCATTACCACATTTTCAAACAATGACGATGTTGGGAACCAGCTATGCTAGCGCCATTAGTTCCACAGTTTCCTTCCCGATTAGACCATTACAGGCATTACATTTAATTTCAGAAAAATAAAGAAAACAAAGCTACTGTCCTAGTCACAAGACATAATAACTTGAGAAAGTACGGTAGTTGCACATTCCCTAGCGTAGATCTATAAGGAGAAGAACGGGCAAGAAACTCCATGGACACTCTTTTAAATAAATAAATAAATATTGCTGGACATTACACACAGCGCCATCTAGTGCCACACTAAGCAACGAGGCTTGTGTCGTGGACACCAGATAGTTGATATACTACATATATACTTTTTGTTTGTAAATACATACTTAATATACATATAAACATCCATGACTCGGAAACAAATGTCCATGCTCATCACACAAACATTTGCACCGACCGGGATTCGAACCCGGGACCCTAAGAACGTAAGGCAGCCTCACTACTACTGCGCCAATCGGGTCGTCTGAGAACAAAATATTGTCACAAAATCTTGGTTACATTATTGATGTTGGTTACACTAAGGGTCTGCGCAGACGACAGACTATCCGTGACGCACTTTTTAGTCTGTGAAAATAGAACCTAAGCAATAGGCAAGACGACAAAAAAAAACTAATTAGTCCGTCAGTTAGATTTCCAAAAAATATTGGACACGTATTTTTTCTTTTGTTACGTAAACCAAAATTGACGAAGACTTGACGCTTTTAAAATTCTCAATACGTCACGCCTTGGTATAATTTTTAGCTAGTTTTGACGTCACGAGCCCCCACTCCCGGGTTTTGATTCGTTTTATCTTTGTCAATATTCATTGATTTACAACAAAAAAAAAATATGTGTCCATTATTTTCTAATACTCTGACGGACCAAATAGATTTGCATTTTTTTTATACTGTCGTCGTCATGTCTATTATATGCAGTAACGCATCGACGCTCAAAAAGTCCGGCGGCTAAAAAATCCGTGTCATTCTGGCTGATCTGAAAAGTGCGCGAAAAAAATAGAACGTTTGCTTCAACGCGCGCTAACGCAGACGGCGCACACTTTTAGTATGCAATCTGCACTAGAATAGAATGATCGAAGATGTGCGTCCATCCGCAACGGACTTTTTGTATGCCATGCAGACATTTTGTGCACCACAGACTCATTCGCCTTTTTGTGACTTTTTTTGTGCCTTTTTGTGACTTTTTTTTTTTGAGGAGGAGCTTGTGGCTAAATAATAACAGCCGCTCGGGTCGATCGTTAGGTAAAGCCGTGCTTGCCTAGGTTGGTCTGTGGATGGGTGACCACCCATTACATACCGAGTTTCCTCCGTGCCTCGGAAAGCATGTTAAGCAGTTGGTCCCGGCTGTCATTTGTAGATCTTTGACAGTCGTTAGGTAGTCAGAGGCCCAAAAAGTCTGACAATCAGTCTTACCAAAGGGTATCGTATTACCCGGTACTAACTGGGTTGTGGAGGTCAGATAGGCAGTCGCTCCATGTAAAATACTGGTATTCAGCTGCATCCGGTAAAACTGGAAGCCGACCCCAATATACCTAGTTGGGAAAAGTCTAGGCAGATGATGACGTGACTTTTTTTAATGTCTTTTTGTGCCTTTTTGTGTCTTTTTGTGCCTGTTTGTGCAACTTTTTGTGTGTTTTTGTTTTTTGTGTTAGATGTTACCTACCTGTTCGCAAGTAATGGGTCCATTATTCACCGGAGTATTCTCGTTCCTAAGATGTATAACGGGTCGCATTACAGGCTTCTCCCGTTGTTCCCAGGTAAAATGCCGCGGCGATATAGTGGAGTCATTGTTCATACGCTTACTGGAAAAAAAAAACATATTTAAAAAAAGAAAATACTCTTTTTTAAAATTGTAATGTCAAAACTAATAGCTCAGTTTTCGATGAGAAAAAAGTGGGAATAAGAAAATCAAAATTTTTGTACATACAAGGTGTCATTTTGCATCCTAGTTTAAATTCAGGAGCTTATCACAAAAGACATAAATAATCAATTTAAATTACGATACCCGGTCAAATCATTAATATAGCTGCTATTTTAAATTGTTTAAATTTGAAAGTATTTCAGAATAACACGAAAGTAATAGAAGAATAACACATCGCGCGACATGTCTCTGTGTGCGTTTATTTGTGTGTGTGAAGACGCGGTTATAGGGCCAGTTACAGACGGGCTGCGTTTTAATAGGGGTGGTATACACTTACCGATTTCCGTAAATAAGAACCTACCCATTTTATTATCGATTCGGGTCGAGAATCATTAGCATAGATACCTCCTTGAACTTGACCAGGATACAAAGCGACACCTTGTCTTATACTGCATGGAAATAAGAAGGCTAACTAAAATATTGATTATTAAATGCAATATATCGTAACACCGAATAATCAAATCAGTTTTAGATGTAAAAAAGAAAGTATTTGGAAACTTTCAAAGTGCCTATTCTAAACCTAAAACGGTTACAACATCAAATTCAGTGTTTTAATTGCAGCAAATAATATTGTAGTTCTCTAGTTATCCATATTTCTTATTTCCATACATACAGTAATATTGCCAAATTCATTAAAATAGGACATTTTTTGGCAGCTTTTGCGACGTTGCCAACTTTTTGGATGAACACTCTTAAACATCTCATCGAATGGGGCGGCGTGCTCAACTGACGTAATTAATATCACTTAGTGTTATAATTCTATATTACAGAGCGCTCATAAGTACTTACGGGTCGTCCTCTGTGATATGTTTAGAAGACAACCTCAGATGTAGTTTGTACGCCTTGCCGTTCAAGAACTTCACGTCACAAACATCACAGTGAGGACCTTCGAACTCAGTCTGTGAACAAACATAACATAACATTATGCCTACAGGCATGAATAAACATAACATAACATTATGCTTACAGGCATGGATAAACATAACATAACATTACGCCTACATAACAGGCATGAATAAACATTAAGTATCATTATGCCTACAGGCATGAATAAACATAACATAACTTTATACCTATAGCCATGAATAAACGTAACATAACATTAGGCCTACAGGCATGAATAAACATGACATTATGCCTACAGACATGAATAAATATAACATAACTTTATGCCTGTAATGCCCGGTCCTCCTGTATATGAGGTTTAAAAAACTGGTCAAGCGTGAGTCGGACTCACACATGAAGGGTTCCACATACCATTGCAGTAGGGGGGAGCCTCCTTTAATTTTTTATTTGTTTTTATAATTTGTTATAGCGGCAACTGAAATACACATTATGTGAAAATTTCAATTGTCTACCTATAACGGATCATGAGATACAGCCCACCAACAGACGGACGGACGGGCAGCGGAGGCTTAGTAATAGGGTCCCATTGGTTACCCTTCGGGTACGGAACCCTATAAATTATTATGTAAAAAAAATGGAAAAAAGTTGACCTCCAATTTCTTCGTAACTAGAAGGTTCCCATATATGCAGTGGCGTAGCTAGTCCTAGTGGGACCCTGTATATTTTTTTTTTCTTCGCCGCACTCGTTCAAAGGGTTTCAATTTTTATCGAAAAGCGAGGGAAGCGGGCTCTAAAATTTGGTGCTTTCTGGACCACGACTGGTGAAGCCTTCATCAAAGAGCGAGCGAAGTGAGCTCCAAAAGTTGGAGCTTTCTGGACCGCGATAAGTTATATTTTCGTTTTATGCTTTATCAAGAAGATTATTTGAGGTTGGGAGGTTTTGTGATTTTTTTCCTCATCAGGGGCCCTTGTTACTCGGGGGCCCCATATAATTGATACGGCTGATACGATGGTAGCTACGCCCCTGCATATATTATGGTCAAGAACAAAAAAAAATGCAATAAGAAGAACAAAGTACCTTTCGGCTTCGTTAAGGGACTATTTATACCTTTTTGTTAATAAAACTACTTAAATGTATAAAGTAAGGAATGAGTATATATTAGTGGAAGTTTGAGAGTGGTGCGTGTTACAGAAAAATTGAAAGAAATCGTTTGTATTGGTATCAGTGATGCCAGATCTACTTATTTAGCAGTAGATCTACCTGATTTAAAAAAAAAACTACTGATCTACTGCCTTGATTGGAAATCTACCTGCTTTTTTTTCAAATCAGATTGTATCGTCTAGTTATTGTCGTCGTGTCGTGTCATCTGGTTTATAGGCCCAAAATAACATGACATTTGTTCAACAAGTTTTGTGAATTCTTGGTATTTTTTATCTGTAGTGTGTGCAAGACAGACCAATCACTGACGTACTATTATTACCTGTGGTACGTACTACTTACTGAGTCTGCCAATCTGGTCACAAGGCATAAAAACTGTGAAAGTACTGTACTCAAGTCCTTTTTACCTCATGTGGGTATGCAATGATATTCTAACAAACAGACATGTTATACACCTACAAAACCAACAAAAAAAGTGTTCCGCGGGGCAGAGCCAGCTCACATACACGCAGTGACGCAGAATAAAGGAAAAACAGGCCAATTGGCTCGTTTTCGAGTCTTCACAATTGCGCGCTCACAACATATCTGTTTAATAGAATATCATTGTGGGTATGATTTAAAAAAGTCACTGATTTTTCCTTCGATCTACTGCTAAAACTTTAACTTTCTTCTGATTTCTTCAGATTCCATCTGGCAACACTGCTTGGTATGGAAATGTAATGTGGAGGGATGAAACGCATGTGAATAAAAGAGTGATAGACATGAATGTTGATGGATGGAGAGGGATAGGAAGGTCTAAGAAAAGATGGATGGGTTGTGTGAGGAATGATATGAGGGAAAAAGGTGTAAATGATAGCGTGACGGTTGACAGGGGAGAATGGAAGAAAAAAACGTGTTGCGACGACCACGAGTAACATGGGATAAGGGCAGGAAGATACTGAGAAATAAAGGTCTTGACGACCCGAATAGCGCAGCGGTAGTGAGGCTGACTTTTTTATTTATTTATTTATTTATCAGGAACAATTTAAATTGTGTTTGATACATTACATACATCATAATTAATAATAATAATATATAAATTCTAAAGTGGCATGCAGAAAACATGCAGCAAAAATTAAAAACAAAACATACAAGATTAAACAAAAAATACATGATTACCAAAAACAATAAATAGCATTTTTTTATAGAAAATTGGAATTATAAATGAAAGCTCGTCTACTGAGTACAAATTTTTATCCAACAGAAATGCTTTTAGCTTAGCCTTAAAAGAGCTAGTGTAAAACAAGATTTTTAAGTCCGCTGGCAGTCTATTAAATATTTGTACAGCTTGGTAATGAGGGCTATGCTCGACAATGTTGAAATTAGGTACTAGTTTATTTTTAAAATCCTTCCTACGAGTGTTTTCCCTGACTGTTCTTTCTTCCTCAGACTCGAATTCATGGGCATATTTTTTAAAATTAACTATCAAAACAAGTATTTAACTTACTTACGTTCTTAGGGTCCGGGTTCGAATCCCGGTAGGAGCAAATGTTTGTCATGATGAGCATGGCCAATAGAGTATATGCATGATTTTTTTTATCACTCTAAAATCTTAACAAAGCGTACTAACATCAGAAATAGCAAAGTGAAATTATTTTTTCAATATCTATAAAAAATACTAAGTTATTAGCATTTGAAACTGCTGATTAGACAGAGAGATCCGATACAGCGAATGACGTCATTCTCTGCATCGACGTACAAAATCCATACTAAATTCCGTTTATCTAGAAAGAGACAGAAACAAAAGTTTAAATGGTTATAACTTTTGTGTTGTTTGACCGAGTTGTCTTGTTTTCGCTTTTTGTCATTATTTTTATAGTACTTTAACATTCCGTATCGAAAAAAAAAATGCATATTCCCTATTGTTTCCGAGTCATGGATGTTTCTATGTATACAGGTCGCGGCACGAAACTCTAGCGCTGACCGTTATTGCGCAGAAGTAAAAAATAAGAATGTCTTGGGGCGTGCGTTGCGCCGATTGGCTCTCCAGTCGTACAACATGCGCAGATATCCCCTCCACGTTTCGTTCAGCGCTAGAGTTACGTGCCGCGACCTGTAATAAATATGTATTTACAAACAAAAATTATCTCTGTAGTATATTAACTATCTGGTGTCCACGACACAAGCCTCGTTGCTTAATGTGGCGCTAGATGGCGCTGTGTGTAATGTCCAGCGATATTTATATTTATCTACACTAATGTTATAAAGAGGACAGATTTGTATTTTTGTGTGTATGTTTGTCTATACTATCTATACTCATATTATCTATACCAATATTATAAAGAGGTAACATTTGTTTGTAAGTTTGTATGTAGGGGGTAATCTCCGGAAGTAATGAACCAATTTAAAAAAATGTTTCACTGGTAGAAAGCTACATTATTCGTGAGTGCTATAGGCTATATTTTATTCCCGTACTCCCACGGCAACGGGAACTACGCGGGTGAAACCGCGGGACGTCAGCTAGTAATGAATAAACTCAAAAACTGCAGCGCCGATTTCAAAAATTCTTTCACCATTAGAAAGCCACGTCATTACTGCGTAACATATGTTATATTTTATCCCCGTACTCCCACGGGAACGGGAACTACGCGGGTGAAACCGCGTGACGTCCGCTAGTTTATTATAAAAAAACTACTTACATTTACATCAAAAAGCTTATGTGTAATTCGTTTGTGTAGGAGGAGGCCTTTCTTGTTGAGGAATGTGTAGCCGCACAGTTCACACACACACGCAGACACGTGCCGCAGACGTAGATGACTTTGAAACGTTGTTTGTTTGCTAGAAAAAGAGATATTACAAAACTTTTAGGTTTCGAACGCCATTGTCACAAATACGTGACAAGCAAGCGGGTGCTCTCTACGTCAACGACACAAATATGTGACAAAAAATGCGGTGCATTATAACACGAATCCCTATTTTTTTGTAGGTATTTGTATCAATGAAATTATGGGATCAAAATTTCGATGTTAAATAAATATATTTTTATTAATAAAAAAAAAAAATCACGAAAAATAAAATTTATAAGTTATATTTTTTTTCTTCTATCGTTCCGAGTTTGATGATCGAGTTTATGGCTTTCGGTTCCAGAACGACCTAAAAATAATATATTAACCAAATACATCGTGTATTGTATAAACAAAATACTTACTCAAACTCAGCGGAACACTGTGGACACTTATATTTTCTACCAGCATGATACTTCATGTGTCCGATTGCGACGCTTCTGGAAACATTAATAAACCAAACTAAAAAAAACTCTTATTAAAATGAAAATAAAATTAAGTTTATCTATAGTTGGTGTCAGTTAAGATGACAATAGCGGTCATTGCCCTTTCCCTAATGTATCTTCGTACGAACGTTTTAAATTATAAAAATGTTGAAGATCACGATAGATGACGATTCCAGACTTGAACAGGCTTATTTTTGATTTTCAATGTTAAGAACTTTAATAAATGTAGGTGGGTCAATGACCGTAATTGTCATCTTAATTGGCACCAACTATATTACAGGTCGCGGCACGTAACTCTAGCGCTGAACGAAACGTGGAGGGGATACCTGCGCATGTTATACGACTGGAGAGCCAATCAGCGCAACGCACGCCCCAAGACGTTCTTATTTTTTACTACTGTGCAATAACGGTCAGCGCTATAGTTTCGTGCCGCGACCTGTAACACTGAACGCGTATAAAAAGTTTTATATCCGTGCTATGAACCTTTCGAGGAGTTCTATCATGAGGAGGCGATCCTGGCTGCAGGATCAAGTCATGTCTGTCATAAAAATATTTTGTCATCAGAACCAAAGGTGTGTGCAAAATTTTAGGTTAATCGGTTGGAAAAACTGGTTTGAAATTCAGTTGAAAGATTTCACTACACACTATGTATAACTACCTAACCAGCCAATTAACTAACTAACAAGGCATGTTAAATAAAAGGTTATAATAATAATAACCAGGCCATTCAGTTATTGAACACCATTGTCACATATACGTGACAAGCAAGCGCGTGCCCTGTACGCCGACGACACAAATATGTGACTAACAAGAATTAGTGTGGTATACTACCACTAAAAAAATCGATTACTGAAAAATCACGATCTCATTAAATTCGGAGTTTACAAGGTAAAATCGACTCGTCCTATTGTTGAAGTCGGTTAAAGTGTAGCCTATGTTACCCGGGCTATAGTAACGAATCGATTGACATCTTATTCATCAAAATCGGATCAATAGTTTAGGCGCTACGGTGAAACATAGGTAATCCTTCTTCCGTAATCATAATCCTTCCTTTTGGCTTCGCCGTAGTTGGGTAAATACTTATATCAAACACTTATATCAAAGAAACACTCAAATCAAAGAAACACTTATATCAAAGAAACACTCAAATCAAAGAAGCACTTATATCAAAGAAACACTTATATCAAAGAAAAACTTATATCAAAGAAAAACTTATATCAAAGAAACGCTTATATCATAGAAACGCTTATATCAAAGAAAACTTATATCAAAGAAAAACTTATATCAAAGAAACACTTATATCAAAGAAAAACTTGTATCAAAGAAACACATATATCAAAGAAACACTTTCATAAAAGAAAAACTTACATCAAACACTTAGACTAAAGAAACACTTATATCAAAGAAACACTTATATCAAAGAAACACTTACTTCATTCTAGTGACCATCGGACATAGTTTACACGTAAACTCCATGGTGTGTGTTTTCTTATGTTCGCGGTAGCGACACCCTGTTCTGCTTCGTATATGACATATATCACAATCATATTGGCCGCTTTGCTGTAAGAAAAACATAAATAATTACTTATCATAACATCACGCCTGTAATCCCAGAAGGGTTAGGCAGAGGTACCTAATAGGGAACGTGCAGGAACTATAGGTGGCAGCACTAATCGACAAAAGAGACACTATGCGGACAGAAAAGGAAACTTATCACTTCTCATCGTGCTTAGACAAAAATTGTCTCTTCAATTATATTATTTTTGAATATGCTAAAAGGTATAAAATATGAGTTCCAGTCTATCAATAACGATCGTCAGCGTAATATAAATGTTTAATACTTAATATGAATTTTATATCTTTCGTTTACTTTCTGATGAAAATTGTGGTGTATGAAGACATGGTGGCTGGCATAACTAAGATAGCTTTCTTATTTTCAACACATGTTATAATGGAAGGGAATCCTTTATCAGCGAGAACAGTATCTCCAGGCTCTAATAAATCAATTAGTTCACAATCATTTGATGAAGCAATCAATAAAATGCAATCCGTAGCATTTAGATACAAAACTTAAAAAACCAAAGGAGTGCAGCCAACTAAAAACATTATTGTGGGTATAACCATGTTTATATTCTGAGTACATGTGGAGTCTTTGATTAACTGTTGAGGGATATTCGGTGTGAACTTGAGTGCGGTCTAGTAGAACACGTCTATGGTGAAGTATAAATGGTTCTGGTATGTTTGCATGGACGGTTGATTTTGAGGGCTTTTTCAATGCAGAGTGTAACAAAAACAAGTTGTTTTCAAATATTTTTCTTTACTGCGTTTATCCATTTTTTGCGTTTTTCACCAAAACATGGTATGATAGTAGTATTCTTTGGAAAGTAATAGAATTTTACGCTAATTGATTTATTTTCATTTTTGTGGATGTATTGGTACCTACATCCAGAAATGCAACAATGCGTTATGATTAGTTAATTTATTTTCACTATAAAATTAATTCTGTTTACTTGTTAGAAAAGTCAATGTCAAGCATTAATAGAGCACAAGATTCGGATTGGCAACGCCAGTTGGCAGCACCGTCGTTGTGCACGTTCCCTATACTACACCTACATTTCGACAGTTGTCAGTTGTCACCGTAAAATTGTAAATATCGTTAGGTAGGGGGTTATCTCGCGATATCTTGTGATTGTAAACTCTCGAAAGATTGTGAACACGGAACACACCTCGCGCGTTGATTGGTTGAACCGTTTAACGTCATGTTTAGAATTAGTTATATGAAATTGCGGTGGAAATAAAATGAATCTGTGATTAACCAAAGAAACAAACAGAACGGCCTACAGTAAGACCGGCCAATCAGGGACAGGTTCACAATCTTTCGAGAGTTTACAATCTCGCGACATAGATTATAATTTCACGGTGTTTACAATTCTACGGTGACGTGTACAAAATATTATTACGTCGTACCCGTATCTACAATTACGGTAGTAGGTACCTACAAGTAAAAAAATTAAAAAGGAATAAAGTACACCTACTTCTTTATTTTGTAAAAGTTGTGGAAGTACAATGACCCACTATGGAATTGTCTAGAACAATTCGACTAAGGGCCAAGTTCACCGAAAAGATAACAGTCTGATTATCTAAAAACAGTTGTTTAAAACACATTTTCATGTTCAAAAATGTGTTTTAAACAGCTGTTTTTAGATAATCAGACTGTTATCTTTTCGGTGAACTTGGCCCTAAGTCGTGGATCTTTCTCGAAGGATCGGTCGCCATAGCCGACATGTTTGCGGGACCAGGCAGTTTGATTTTGGCTACACAACGAAGCGAATCGGAGTGAACTAGAAGTGCGATATCTAAGCGAATAGTGATCAGTAGTGTACATGTGATTAAGTTTGAAGTGCTTTGTGATTATTAAAGTTATTTGTTGTTTAATCGGTAGTAATTAATTTATCCTATACCCAGCTCGTAACAATATTTTAGACAGGCATTTTAGGCAGAACTACGCTACATATTTACCTCGCTATGTTTAGCCATATGTCTCTCCTTCTTATCCTTGGTTCTAAATCCTATATAGCACACATCACACTTGTAATCCGCGTATATATACTTGTCGGAGTCTCGTCTCGCCAATATCTCGCGCCTCAGGTCGTCGTGGTCCAACATTTTCACAGAGAAAATTTTCTCGTCTATATGCGTACTTGGTCTCTGGTAAGGCTCCTTCTTTACTCTGAGGACGAAAATTTCATCATCATCATCATTTCAGCCGGAAGACGTCCACTGTTGGACATAGGCCTCCCCCAAGTGTCGCCACATGTCCCAGTCCCGTGCGACTCGCATCCAGCGGATTCCCGCAACCTTCACCAGGTCACCGCTCCACCTAGTGGGAGGCCTTCCGACGCAACGTCTTCCGGTTCGCGGTCAAACATGATCGCAATGACGAGGAGAACAAGTGCCAAGGCTTCGATAAGGGTACTATTTTTACACCCGTTATGTTCTTACCTTGGTTCCACTTCAACTGAATCACCTTTCTTCTTTTTCTTTGCAGCTGCGTTTTTATTTCCCCTTACATTGGGTTTAACTCTAACGCGCTTAACAGTTTTCTTTGTACGCTTTAATTTAAAATCTTCATCTTCGAAAACACTACTCTTTTCATCATCACTAGTAAAATTTTTTGATAAATCATCACCCTCAGTCTTCATAGTTTCGGACAGATTAGCCGCATTATCAACCGGTTCTATTTCTTTCTCATTTTTGACAGCTCTTTTGAAACCTCTTCTTGTTTTATTGACAACTGCTGCTTCTTGTTTTATTGCTACTGCGGCTGTTTTGACATCATTATCACTAATATCATCACCGGAATGGGTTTCAGTATTAGGTTTGAGATCAACTTCGTATTTAAAATCAGTGTTTGGTAAATCCTCTATATTAAGTTCATATTTTCGCTCATCGTTTATTATATTTCCGTCTCTTCCTGTCTCTTGTTGTTCTTTTCTATCTTGTTCTTCTACTTTTATGTCTTCGTTATCAGGTATTCCTATGACCTCAGTTTTCATGAAAGTATTTGGAGCGTAATCTTCTATATTGTGACTGTTCAATTTGAAAACTTCTTGTATAGATATGGATGATTTTAAAAAGTCATGGTCCCGAATCATGTTTTGAATGTCGATGATTTTCAGCTGAAATAAACAAATATATTCCTATGAATACTTGAAAACTACAAAAAAAAACCGGGAAAGTGCAAGTCGGAGTCGCGCATTAAGGGGTCCGTACCATCGACCACGATAATATATATATATATATATATATATATTAAAGGGGGCTCCCCTAGCAAGGGGAGCCCCCTTTAATATACACACATCAACAGAATCTAGGGATACCATAATCCTAAATTATTTACGAATTTTTAGTATAAAATCTTTTTAGTTTTCATAAAAAGTTTGTATACAGATTGAAACCTCATTTATTCTATTTTCAAAATTTAAATAATAAATATTAAAAAAAAAGAAAAAACAAAATACGGTGGCAAAATTGTTAGTAATTCGTTACGTTAAGGAAAATTAAAATTGTTTTATTAATATTAATTAATGAAAAGGGATTAGATTGTTATTCTTTTTTAATTTAACGTGCCGTGTGAGCTTTAGGAGTCATGTCACGTCGTCATTTGAGTCGAGATGAAATGTTACGAGCCGTTGGCATGCTAGAAAATGGTGCTATTCAACGCGTCGTTGCTGAGGCCCTACACACAAGCCAAAACGTGATATCAAGGTTGTGGTCACGTTATCGCAGTATTGGGGATGTAGCTGAACGGCACACGGGTAGATATCGCGTTACTACGCAGAGACAGGATCGATTTCTCCAAATTACCGCTAGAAGTCAACCCAATATCACAGCGATGCCACTAGTACAAAGGCTCCAGGAGGACCACCAGCTGCTGGTAAGCGACCAAACCGTGCGAAGGAGGTTGCATGAAGTTGGTCTTCATGCTCGAAGACCGCTACGTGTTCCAGCATTGCGACGTGGCAATCGCGGTCGGCGTCTTTCGTGGGCTCGGGAGCATTTACCATGTAGTGACGAACAATGGTCTTTGGTGCTGTTCACCGACGAGTCCCGGTTTGGGTTTCATCCGGATTCACGAAGAACACGCGTTTGGAGAACTCCAGGGAGAGTTAGCCGTCTACGTCACCCTCAGGAGTTCCACTCATACCAAGGCGGGACAATCATGGTGTGGGCAGGAATTCGTCTTGACGGACGCACCCAGCTCATTTGGACCCAAGGTAGCATGACTGCACAAAAATACCACGAGGAGGTAGTAGAGCCTGTTATTGTTCCACACAGAATCCAAATGGGCCAGGAATTTCTACTCATGCACGATAATGCTCCTTCCCATACGGCGCGGCTGGTGTCGGCCCTTCTCCGAGACCATGATATTCAAGTTTTGGATTGGCCTGCACAGTCGCCCGACTTAAATCCTATCGAGCATGCCTGGGACATGTTACAACAAAAGCTTTGAGAGATTTCCCGCCAAATTTGACGACAGAACAACAACTTTACGAACACTTGCAAAGAACATGGGACCTCATACCGCAGCAAGACATTGACAATCTAATTTTAAGCATGAACTATCGATGTTGATGTGTAATTAATGTAAGAGGTGGCAACACTGATTATTAATAATTAGATTTTATAAGATTTTTTCAATTTTCATTAAAATTAATAGCTTTTTAAGAAGAAATGAAGATTTTTTATTATATTAATTTGTTACGGCGATTAAAAAAGTAAACATTTTTATTTAAAACAAAAAAATCACGAAACGTTTTTTATTTTTTACTATAGACCTTAAAATAACCTATCATTCTTCCATTTACTATATCAGAAAATTCTTCATAGATTTTTAGATATTTGATGAAATATAAAATATCCCTAGATTCTGTTGATGTGTGTATATTTTTTTATATAATTTGTTGTTATAGCAGCAACAGAAATACACATTCTGTGAAAATTTCAATTGTCTACCTAATATAATATAATAATTATTATTATTTATTTTCTCTCACAATGATTTTGTCAACATATCAGTTTAGAACTATATAAATTCCCATTGTGAGAGCTGGTGCCTGAAGTAGGTCTTAAAAAAACCTGTATTACAGGTCACCAGGCTCCATTTAGGGCCAAGTTGACCGAAAAGATAATAGTCTGATTATCTAAAAACAGCTGTTTAAAACACATTTTCATGTACAAAAATGTGTTTTAAACAGCTGTTTTTAGATAATCAGACTGTTATCTTTTCGGTCAACTTGGCCCTTAGTGGCATCATAAATAAACCGGCAGGTAGCATGTTTTTCTACTAAACAGCTATGTATAAACAAAAATAAACAAATGAATGTAAAAAAAAAAAATCGGATCATAAGATACAGCTGACGGACGGACAGCGGAGGCTTTGTAATTGGGTCCCTTTGGATAAGTTCATCATCATCATCATCAGCCTATTAATGTTCCCACTGCTGGGACACAGGCCTCCTCTCTATGAGAGGGAATGGGCTATAATCCACCACGCGGGCCCAGTGCGGGTTGGTAGATGTTATATGTCTTCGAATTTTTGGTTCTAGGACATGCCTGTTTCCTCACGATATTTCCTTTCACCGTTTTGAGCAGCGGTAATGAAATAAATTACACAAAGTAATGCGCCTGCCTGGGTTCGAACTACTTCGAACCCACGAGTTACTGTTCGTAAGTCGGGGCCGCCACCACTGGGCCACCGCTGCCCCTTGGGTAAGTTAATTTGGTTAATACACTCACATCGGCGTTGTTCTTGAGGTGATCTTCAAGCAATGCATCGCTGAAAATCACTTTAGATCTGAATGCAGAGGCTGACTGTAGCCGCGCAGTGCACTCCCAACATACACCCATTGGGAGTCTGTTCTGGCTGTCTATTCTTGGCTGCAAGTGCAAACATAATACAATAAGTAAGAAAGTTCTTTAATACTCTCTTCCAGACCTGGGAACCTTCTAGTTACGGAGATATTGGGGGTCAAAGTTCCCACTTTTTGAAAAGTTTTTTTTTTTTTAAATACTAGTTTTGAATGTTATAAATACCTCCAAGATCCCTGTACTGTATCTATACTTATAATATTGTAAAGAGGAAAGATTTATTTGTTTGTTTGTTTGTACCGAATAAGCTCTGAAACTACTGTACTGATTTCAACTATTTTTTCACCATTAATAAGCTAAGTTATCAGGAAGTAACATATAACTCACAGGCATCCCCATTATATTTTCATACATTTCGTCCAGGCCGTGGTATCCTATTTGGTACATCTTGCTATCTATTGACAGGCATAGCTTGCAAACCTGAAACAAAAAGACATTATAGATATTGAATTATATAATATATATTGAATATCTTCTGGGCACGCTCGTTCCATCATAGATCTCATCCATCGCTTTCCATCAGGCGTGATCGAGGTCAAGGGCAGGCCCATAAAGTAATAAAAAATAAATCAGTCATCAATAGCCAAATACATTTTTTTAATTTAATATACGTATTGAAAAATGCCGCGCCGCCGCTACGGTTTACGGTTGTGTTCGAACTTATCGTAATTTTAACTTTTAGTAAGTCCTATATATTTTGTTTTAATAAATTATTACTTGCCCTTAATGCAGCAGGTCCACAGTCATCCTGAAAATACAAATAAATTTAGTTATTCTTCACTATCACTACATATTACAAAACAAAATCTAAAGTATGTATGCTTAAATCTTTAAAATTACTAAACAGATTTTGATGCGGGTTTTTTTAAAAGATAGAGTGATTTAAGAGGAAGGTTTTATTATATAATTTGTCAAGCGGGCGAAGCCGCGGGCATCAGCTAGTTAATTATAAAATAAAATAAAACCGGCCAAGTGCGAGTCGGACTCGCGCACGAAGGGTTCCATACCATTATTATCAAAAAAAGGGCAAAAAAATCACGTTTGTTGTATGCGAGCCCCACTTAAATATTAATTTTATTCTGTTTTTAGTATTTGTTGTTATAGCGGCAACAGAAATACATCATCTGTGAAAATTTCAACTGTCTAGCTGTCACGGTTCATGAGATACAGCCTGGTGACAGAAAGACGGACAGACGGACAGACAGCGAAGTCTTAGTAATAGGGTTCCGTTTTTACCCTTTGGGTACGGAACCCTAAAAAGAAACTTAAGATGGATTGAAGGAAAACCACACATATCAATACATGAACACGCGTCTGCCTTTTATCCCTGTCACATCACTATCGTCCAGTTTGTCCATGTTGAACTGGGCATATTTGGCGCAGCCGTGCGTGCGACACACAATTTATTTTTCACTTCTCATGCTCTGAAAGTGGTTGTTTGTGCAGGATATAGGCTGCACAAAATCGAATTTTGTGCACAAGGGCATTAATGTATCTACTCATAAATGTATCTATATTAAGGCAAAGAAAATGAGCCATACAGCCAAACGCAATAAGAAGTTCATAGATAGAATTTGTTATTTTATAATATTTACTTTAATTTATTTGCCTTATGTGTTTTTTAAGACATAAAAGACATAAAAATTAAATTTAAGTACCTACGTTAGGTTATTTAATTGATTTATAAAAATTACTATAAAAAAAATATATTTAATAGTAGGCTGTATAAGTCTGCAGCCCAAGTCTAATATCAATTAAATAACCGGCGGGAAACAGCTCTTGTTTTTGCGTGTTTATTAATTTCTTCAATTTATACTACTGTTTTATTTCCTCGCAAACGAAGTGAAAAGCAGAGTTTATAACTCGTCCACAAAACCATTTTTATCCTTGACATTACTATCAGATCTCAAAAATCTCGGATAAAAATGGTTCGTTTTGTGCACTTGTTGTAAAATCTACTATTTTCTATTTACTTTTTTTTTTTTTTTTTTGTTTACTTTTTAAGTTTTTTAATACATTTTTTTTTTGTGTGCACTTGTGGCATGTGCCAAATTGATATGTTTCTGTTTCTGTGATGATAAAAATATAAGTAAAATCTTACTTCAATAAATGGCACCACCCCATTCTTGATCCTCCTACTTCCTTGTTTAGTAACATAAAAGTCATCTTCTTTGAAATGGTCTGAACAGATTACTTTTTTGTTTGTCAGTACCAAGTTCTTCAAGTTGAGTGATTCTAGCCATTTTTCCCGCTGTTCAGGATCCTTTGGGAATCTGGAATTAAAAGAAGAGGTGATGAAACAAAGTAGTTGGGTGGAGAATAAAGAAGATATATGGGCATCTTCAAAAATAGACTGCAGATATTAACTATATAGTTGGTGCAAGTTAAGATGAGAATAGCGGTCATTGCCCTTTCCCTAATATCTCTTCGTACAAACCAAAACAAATAAACCATGTATCATTTTTCATTATCAGAAAATGTTGAAGATCACGATGGACGACGATTCAAGACTTGAACAGGTTTATTTTTGGTTTTCAAGTCAAGAAGTTTACTAAATGTAGGTGGGTCAATGACCGCTATTCTTATCACCAACTATAGAAGAAGCATGAATATGATATATTATACGACATCGATGGGATAGGAATATCATAACGGAGGTAGTTTATAATGTAGGGGGTAATCTTCGGAACTACTGATCCGATTTAGAAAATTCTTTCATTAATGGGAAGCTAGATTACCCCGAGAGTCTCAGTTGACTAATTTCCGACTATAACGCGAGCAAACCCGCGGGCAAAAGCTAGTGTACTAATTTAGCTAAGTAGTTATATGTAATTAATAACAATATGCTAAATAAGATCAAATTTCTTCATTGCATTTTATTAAACTGAACTATAATATTATTTATCTATGTAAAATTGCATGTTATTGTATCATTACCACTATTATATAAATAATTAAGTCTGACTGAAAGGCTATTTGAATTGAATTGAAGTTAGTACTTACAAATGATAGGTTATCCTTTTGTTGATGTTGTTACTTGGCTGATTTATTTTCTTCACTTCTCCATTATTCACACAGTTTAGAACACAACACTTCATGGTCAAGCTCAAGTAGTTTTTATCTTCAAGTACTCAATATTGAACGGCTGCATTGAAGAGAAACCACAAAGTACTTTTCCAACAAAAGTAAACAAAATAAACTAGAACTTTTTAGTTAAAATCATGTAAACTCAAGAAGCCAAAATATTTAATTAAATACTAGTAGTAGGAATAAATATACAAAATTAAAACAAAAAAGGAAAACAATAAAATATAACTTGGATTTTAAAGTGAGAGATACGGCGCCAAAAGGCAGAACCAGGCAGAAAACGTCAGTGGCAGAACACAGAATATTATAAACGGACGTAAATTAACCACAGAGCATCTTAGACTGTAATCTCATGATTCGACAGTTGACCATAGAGGAATAAGAGTAAGAAGACGCGCACGCACAATGATGGTCTGATGGTCCATTTTAGGGACGAAAGTGTGGAAACCAAAACCCCTAGCGATAAAAGAGTAAGAAGAATACTCTGTCTACGAGTGGCAATAAGTGATAGAGATGATATAGCTGGGCTTACCCAAAGATTTGAATACTTTGAACCGGGGCTTACCGTTATAATACATTGGCCATTTGACCATACACGTTAATAAAAACTAGATAGTTATTTCATTCGCCGACAAAACGTCGACGAACCATCCCTAATAGACTAGAAAGCATTAATTTCACTTTTAGACCTACAAATTTCACCAAATTCATCAATATTTTTTCCACTACATTCAATGAACTATTCTGACAATGACATGACAAATGACAACATTGACAATTTGACGTTGTGGACTGGACAGTGTTGCCAGATGACCGTCTCGCGTTCTCCCCAAAACTTATTCAAAATCACCCCAAAATTGAGGTTTTGAAGGAAAAATCCCCCACTACTGTTTTTTTAAATTAATGTAACAATTTTATACTATTTCAGTAAAAGCTTCCATTACAGGAGCTGCAGACGATCCGCGTGAAGATGCTGATCTGTAATGGAAGCTATTACTGAAATACTTAGTATGGAATTGTATATTTATTATTAATAATAAAAAACTAGTATTTAATCGTTAATTAATCTTCACTCGCGTCGACTGCAGTTCCGTACATTTTTTCCGAGTTAAATCTCTTTAGCTTAAATTGAACTGGGTTTGAAAGTGAACACATTCTTCTATCAATGAATATCTTATTTTCAATATAGATTCGGTAATGTAAATGGCTAATCTGTGTTTAATTATTGTCTTTAATAAAATAACTGCCACTTGGGAGAAGGCTCTTTTCACAACTGCATTAGAAAAAGGCAACGATGAAATTCCCAATGCCAATTTGCTGACAAAAACATCATAAAAATCCCCATTCCCTCCAAACCCACATTTTTCCCTCCTCTAATCCTCCCAAAAATCCGGTCCCCCATAACTTAAAAAATCCCCAGATTTGGGGGGGATTCCCTCTAATCTGGCTGGCATCACCGACTTGACAAGAACAAGAACAACTTGTTGTCATTTGCACAGAGTAAATAAAGTTAGAGGTGTGGCGTATATAGGTACTAGAAATCTTACTAATACTAAGAATGCATGTTGGATGTCTAGATGTATGGATCTGGTTCATTCGATTGAGAGTTAGACGGGGTTAGTACGTGCGTAACAGGGGTGACACTGCGGTAATGGCGCTAGCATAGCTGGTTCCCAACATCGTCATTGGTTGAAAATGTGATTTTACATTTCAAACTAGCTCCTCATTGGTCAGATTGAGACCAGCTATGGTGGCGCCATATTAGATTATCTTTGCCTGTGTATCCCCAATAACCCGACAACCCGACTGATAAAAAAGACAATTTAACTTTAATACATTAAAAATAGAGACCGAAATTTAAACAGCTAACTGAAATATTTTTTTGTAATCCCCTTTTCATCATCTACCTAGCCTTTTCCCAAATAGGTTGGGGTCGACTTCCAGCCTAACCGGATGCAGCTGAAGAGGTACCTATATTTTACATAGAGTGACTCTGACCTCCAGTGCCTACCAGGACCTCCACATCAGAGTTAGTACTGGGTAATACGATACCCCTTGACGGATTTTCTTTTTAGCTCTTCCCTAGTCGCTGGATAGATGGCGCTAGGAGTTAGTATGATAATGCAAGGAACGGAACCTAAAAAAGTCAGATTTTAACAAAGCGCGAGAAAACTAGGTTATATTTGGAAGGTTGTGCCAATGAAAGTGTCAGTAAAGGAGAGTACCTATGTGACGTGACCTTATAGATAGAAAGTATAAGTCAATGGACGTGACACACACAATGTTTTTTATTTCAAGCGTTTTGGCTTTGGCACCAACTATCACAGTAAGTTCAACGCCAACTAGAGAGTTCTTGGAAACTAAGTTTTTTTTTAATACCTCAAAAAGAAAACCTCTCCATTTTTAGGGTTCCGTAGTCAACTAGGAACCCTTATAGTTTCGCCATGTCTGTCCGTCCGTCCGTCCTCGTCTCTGTGACCGTTAGCACTAGAAAGCTGAAATTTGGTACCAATATGTATATCAATCACGCCGACAAAGTAGTAAAATAAAAATTGGAAAAAAATGTTTTATTAGGGTAGCCCCCCTATATGTAAAGTGGGAAGTGATTTTTTTTTTATTTTCAACCCTGACGTGTGATATATTGTTGGAAAGGTATTTAAAAATGAATAGGGGTTTTCTAAAATCATTTTTTGATAATGTCAATAATTTCGGAAATAATCGCTCCAAAAGTAAAAAACAATATGTAGCCCCCCCCCCCCCCCCCCTATAACTTTTGAACCTTATGTTTAGAAAATATGAAAAAAATCTGAAATGTAGAACTTTATAAGGACTTTCTAGGAAAATTATTTTGAACTTGATGGAAACAACAGTTTTTGTACAAAAAAGACAAAAAGTTGTACAAAATAATTTCTGGACTAACTAAGTTTGTAGTATATTCGTATATGCAAGCATTTTTACATAATGGATACCCACCTTTAAACTCATAAGTGGGAACACTTATTGTGACGGACGGGAAACTACGGAACCCTACACTGAGCGTGGCCCGACACGCTCTTGGCCGGTTTTTTTACCATAGATTTGGCTTTTTTTGAACATATTAAGCGCCAAAAATCCGCCATTTTTTTTTTTCAAATTCCTGTTAAGGCTGTGGTTCCACTGAGGCGGAGCGGAGCAGAGCGGAGCGCGATTCACCAATCACATGGCTTGAAATCCACATCTCTTCTCCACTCCTGCCATGTGATTGGTGAATCGCAGTCCGCTCTGCTCCGCTCCATCTCAGTGGAACTTCAGCCTAAGGCGGAAGGCCCCTATGACCTATATCACTGGCCACTGGCGTTACGAGCGTTGGTGTTGACGTCGCGAATCTAGTGGCAAGCGTTAACATTGCACATATGCTGCGATTTGATGCGTACAAATATTAATGATATAGGTTATACACGTGGCTGATCAAACCAAAGTTGGCAAAGTTGTGCTGAAGATGCCATCAGTGAATAGCCGGATGCACACCAGACGATCCAACGCGCTCCGATCGCGGGCGGCAGGAGCGCGCTCCATAGAAGCGTTTGATGTGGACTTGCTTCGCGCGATCCAAACTGCGCGGCAGGAGCACGCGCTCCTTGCCGCGAGCGATCCGTCAGTTGTCGGTTTTTGTTACTAGCACACAGGCGCCTCAGTCTCTCGGCTCGGCGCACTTGGTGTAGACGTTGGCGTGTGGAGCGCGCGATCACACATGGAACATTTTGAAAGTCGTTGTCTAATATCCCTTTACAAGAAACCTAAATGATTTATTTCGTAAATATTTTAAGAAGAATGTACTAGGTTGTTGCAGTCACAGCAATTCGACGTCGTTGCTGCACGTGTGACTCCATAGCGACCGAAAGTTCAACTGTGCTATACTAGGCGGATCAGTGTGGATCGGTGGGAGCGTGTCGGTGCGACGCGGCGCGGCGAGATCGCAAGAAAAGTTAAGTTCGTCAGACGACACGATCCATGATCCATGCCGCATGCTCCCGGATCGCACCATTTTGGATCGTCTGGTGTGGATCCGGCTATTGAACTTTAACTTTGACAGCTCATATTTCGGAAACATTAAACTTTAGAACAAAATTTTTTGTCTCATACAAATCTTGTTTGTATTGTTAGCAGCTTTTGATTAATACAGGTCTCAACGTACGTGGTCGCAACTTTGAAAACAAAATGGCGGAGGTTAGACCGGCCAGGCTTCATACAAAAATCTTCCAAGCATACTTAAAGTGGTCAGTCTATAGGGGGCAAAAGAACGACGTAGCATTATAGAATGGTAATCACTGGCCGACGAGACGAATGGGGGTAGGCGTCTGCCAGAAATAGCATTTGAAAACTAAATGATGAAAGGGAAATAATAATAATTTTAAGTACACATAAATACTGATATATTTAATTACATTTTTCTTTAATATTTACATAAGTTTAAAAAGCATTTCCGTAACAATGAAAATGAAGAACAGACGCCAATGAGCTATTACTAAGTAATAAGAGAAGACAGCGCGAACAAAATCTGTGCTCCGTTCACCTGCTGTCGGCCGGCTGCAGTTCACTCAGTCGCTTGCTCGCTACTGACAGAACATCTATATACGGGGTTAGCCGCCCCACGCGCGCCCCGCACTGCGCACAGATATTGTTCGCGCTTATAATAGTAATAGCTCAATGACAGAAAGAGTATTTTATTTTATCTCAAAATGACCACCTCCCTGATTATCAGTGAATCAGATAAAGCTTTTTATTCTAATTGCGAGAGTAAAACTCCCACGAATCTATCTAAACTAGTTTAGGAGATATCAGGGGGTAAAACTTTTTAACAATATTTTGAAAAAATATATTAAAAAAGTATTAAAAAAAATATTTCATCTAAACTTTTACAGTTGCTTTATTCTTTTAACTACAAATTAAAAGGTCTTGTTTTTATCTATGTTACGAGTCCTTCATGGCTGCTCTAGACCTCGCAGGAACCGAGAAATCAGCGATTTTGTGATTTTCTTTTTTTTTTTTTGCCCTTATTCCTCAGTATTAAAATCTGCAATTTGCTTTAAAAAAGAGGTAATAAGGTAGGCTATCAACACAAAAAAACAACAATTAATTCCGTGGAATATCGGAAATATTAAGATTTACCCGAACTTACCCGAACCCGGGTAATTACCCGCAATTTTTTTTAAGACATAATTTTTATATTTTTTGCTTTGTAAATATATGTAGTAGAATTCTTTAGGCGTAATAAAAATAATTGTGCTTAAACATCATCTGCGTTAAATAAGCTATCTTCGTTGTAAAGAAGTGTTGTAAATTCATTTTCTTCACTCTCGATACATGCAGTTTCTTCTTCGACATCACTGTTATCTTCATATAAACATTCAGAATTGTCCGGTTGTAACATTTCTATAACAGCTTCTGGCAGTGGCATTCTCCTTCGGTTACTTAGGCGTTGTTTTAGCCGTATCGCTGATATGACAGGGTCGGATGACTCAAGCGCCTTGTGGAATAAGTCTATCATAGTATGAACCCTAGAATCTTTCCGGCTGTGATGTTCCCTATCCTGACGCCAAAATTTATTCCTCGACTCTCCAGCCTGTTCAGAGAGTAGTCCTATGGGTAGCGCTGAATTCTCTATAATTTTTTCTCCGTGAATTAAGATTTTATGTATAGTATTAGTCATAGGGTGCCAGTTGTATTTCTCTACATACTTATAAGCCACATATTTACAAAATGTACCGAATTTTTTTGCGTCTATTGGTAATCCCGAATTGATGGCTATTAAAATTACATTTAGGTCATCGACGAGCCATTTTTCAATGCCAAGTATATTAGCAAACGTTTGGCGGCTTTGTTCGCTTTTGAATACTCGCCGAGCCGTATTGCCGTCATTTGAGGTGCCTGAATTAGGTTTAACAACGTCTACCAATAGACTCATACTTTCCTTAATTTGGTTTTGGATTTCATTTTTTCTTTCTGCAGTAATTTGTCCCAGATCAGAATTTTTCGTTACTCGCCACTGTCTGACTCTTGGGTCATTTTTATATCCCAAGTGCAGCAAGAATTCCAGGCATCTTATATACGCATGTAAAGGACTCATGCCGTTTTTTAGTGCCGCTTCCTCTGTAATTGGTATTGAAAAAGCAAGGTCTAGGTTATTGAAATTCGTGGAGGTCAGTTTGCAAATAGCACATCTTAATTGGGAAGACGTGTTGTTTATTATATTAAAAACTTTTCCATCAATTAAGCTCAGCGTTAAATTACAGTTTGTTAAGACAATAAATCCTTTTGATGTAAGTGTAGTAATAGGAGTCAAACGCCTTATTTGTTCCTCTACATATTCTTTTTCAGACAGTATTCTTTCTTGCGTCTCTTTTCTATATTGGATGTGAAGAGGCCTACAAGAACGAAATGACTGTGGGGCTGGATTTAACCATATTAAACTGTTTTTGCCTCCGCATTCTTGAATTTTCAATGGTACCAAAGTTGTAGCAATTATTGACTTTTCATCAAAATCGGGGTCACCAGAATGTTCACTAAATTCCTGTCTGTGTACAGATTGCCCAGTACTTCCATCAAATCCCCAAGAAACATAAAAAGTACAAGCCAATTGACTGATATTCTCTTTTTCCATGTAATGATTTACAGATTTATCATTTAAATCTAAGATACGCTGAAGTGTGTGGGCCAGTAAACCCTGCAGGGTAACAGAAGCTTCGATTTCTGAAACAGATATTTCTTCTAAAGGGTAGCATGATTGTCTGGCTTGCGATACTTGATGATAAGGTGGATATAGATTAAATCCTCTTTTCTTGGAGTCTTGCTGTAAAAATTTATAAGTTTCGACGCTTAATCTTCTGTCAACCATTATTCCAAGAGTTTCTTCTGGAGTATAAGGATGAGTTTCTTGATTTATCATAGTTAGTATTTTAGTTGGTTTGTCCGGAGTTTCAATACACTTATTAATAATTATCTCCAAATCACGTGCACTTTTTTTACTTAATTTTTCGTCTCCAACAGTAATTGTTTTAGTAAAAGTTTTTGTCAATTTTTCAGGTGGTTCATCTTCCAGTTTCGCTTGAAGTCTTTTTATGGCTCTTTGTTTTTGACGTGGATTAAGTTCCTCGAATCTTTTTTTGCTGCTATCTTCTGTATAGGGACTGAGAGTAGTAGTAAATGATGTATCTACATGTTGTTCCTCAAGGTCATTAGCACTCACTGTAGGTGTTATATGCTGTTCTTCCTCAATATGCAACGCACTCTGCGTAAAATTTTGAGGAAAAACATCAACACGTGAGCGAACTAAGTCTTGAGGAATATCATCTATAAATGATTTGTTCAACCAGTCTTTGTTTTTTTTTCACGAAATGGGAAAAGTTGCTTTTACAAGTCTTGAATTTTTGTTCTGCTTTACAAATAAATAATCCTATAGCCGTAGCAAATTTTTCCTCTTGAGCATTGGAAAGCGGAGAATTCAAATGTTTTGCAAGAGTTAATGACATCAAACATACTCTCTCGGCTTTACTTAGGTCCGTTGGCCTACCCAAACGTCCATTTCTTTTTTTACTCTCTTCAATAAAAATATTAAAAGCCTGTAATCTGGTTAATGGAGGATCTGGGTCTTGGTGTACTCCTCGTGTATTTGCGGTCTCTTCCGGAGCATGTGAAGGACCGGCTACGGCGCAATCCGTAGCTTCACTTGCCACTCGCCGACCAACATGAGGGTTGGCGCCCTCATGCCCTCCTTGCATTAAGTCATCCGATCGGAGCTCGGAGTGACATCCCTCAGCACGGTGGGTCAAGCCGTGCTGAGGCAAAGTGGCACTATGAGTCTTTGACGGCTCCATAGTGCCTCACCCCCGTGTCCTCCAGAGTAATATGTATGTACGGGGTTTCAGCAATTGCCTTTCGAGGGTGGACTCCTTCCCGCACCATATTACCTATCACTGAACAAAACTAGTTAGTTATCTAACTAAAAGCACAAATAAAGGCAGTTCTCGTAAATGAACCCAACAACCTACGTTAATTTAAAAAAAAACCACACAAAAAAAATTGCGGGTAATTACCCGGGTTCGGGTAAGTTCGGGTAAATCTTAATATTTCCGATATTCCACGGAATTAATTGTTGTTTTTTTTTGTGTTGATAGTCTACCTTATTACCTCTTTTTTAAAGCAAATTGCAGATTTTAATACTGAGGAATATGGGCAAAAAAAAAAAACGAAAATCACAAAATCGCTGATTTCTCGGTTCCTGCGTGGTCTAGAGCAGCCATAAAGGACTCGTAACATAGATAAAAACAAGACCTTTTAATATGTAGTTAAAAGAATAAAGCAACTGTAAAAGTTTAGATGAAATATTTTTTTTAATACTTTTTTAATATTTTTTTCAAAATATGGTTAAAAAGTTTTACCCCCTGATATCTCCTAAACTAGTTTAGATAGATTCTTGGGAGTTTTACTCTCGCAATTAGAATAAAAAGCTTTATCTGATTCACTGATAATCAGGGAGGTGGTCATTTTGAGATAAAATAAAATACTGCCAGCACAACAAGCTACCCGCGTGTACCCGGAACTGTCTATGTTTGACAGATTATAGTAGCTTGATGTAATGGCGTCTGAACATACAGTCCTCTTCACTAACTAATAAGTTGGTTGAATTCAGATTTGACTGATCCTATAACACGCTTTTAGTAGCTTCACCTGTAACCTATGTACTAAATATAACTCACCACCCGGTCTCCGATTGAGCTGAAATTTTGCATCCAAGTTTAGTTTGGATGATAATGGTGTCGATTCTGTTGTGCACAAACTAAGCTTAATTTAGGCTATTGATATCTTTTACTTAAAGGCAGTGCGAGAAAAGGTTGGCTATAGCTATGAACTAAGTTAGAGATGTCAAACTAGTTTATGCCTTGCGCTTCACCGTGTTTTTAGTCGACATGATTTTACGTGCACCTTTCATTTGTATGGAAATATTAGTTCCAATTAAATTTGACAGCTCTAAATTACGTCCGTCTCTTTCTCGTTTCATTAGAGAGAAAAAGATAGAAATAGTCTAAATTAAGATTAGTTTTTGCACAACAGAATCGACACCAATGCATGATTATGGTAAGTAACTTCATTCTAAAACCAATATGGTGGACTACCAAAGATGGCGGACTAGTTATTTTTTATGCATTGACATTTTATAGGTATTAATTAAATGAAAGGGTTTGTTGAGAAGAATACGAGAAATAAAATTACGTCATTCTGAAGCGTGTTTTAATGTTTTTTTAACTATAATTATTTTACACATACTTCAGGATAGCCAGCCAGCCAATAGCTAGTGGTAAAGAAAGGTGACAATACAGTAGGTACTTCTTTACCTAGATTTTATAGATTAATAAGTAATTTGATTGCACTCCATGTAAACTTACTTTATACTTTTCTTTATATTTAGTGTGTAAAGTACATAAAGGGTGTAAAACACCTCTTAACGAAGCTGAAAGGCACTTGTTCTTCTCGTCATTGCGATATTTTTTTTGTTCTACACCATACCTGGGAACCTTCTAGTTACTAAGATATTGGGGGTCAAAGTTCCAACTTTTTGACAAGTTTTTTTTTTTAATACAAGTTTTAATGAAGATTTTTACTTTAAAAACTTCTACGACCACCTTACTATTCAATCCATCCATCAGCACAATGTTTTGAGTGCGTTACATTGAGTTCTACCACAAAACATGATGTTTCACCTCAAAAAAAAAGTCGTTTCCCAACAATAATTTTTGCGTAAAATTACTTAGTTTGATGTACAGAATGCTTGGTTGACGGCTTCGTGATGAGGTCTTTTACACCCTGTATATTGTTAAATAAATAAAATAAATAAATAAACTTGTATTTAAGATTACTACTGCCCGTAGCTTTAGGCGTACGATACGCTTAGAGACCGTACAGACCGTACTACCACAGTACTACATTGAGTCATAGACTAATTCACTGGGTGTAAATGACAGTCCTCCGTAGACTAATGGAGTGAATTCAGTATATCATACTAAGATGACCTATACAATAAATTATTTCAAGAACGTTATGGGAATCCAATACAGTTGATTTGTTTTATTTCCTCATACGCAATGTATCGTTACCGTGGCAAAACGCACGTAGCGAACGGCAAGCGCGACGACGAGTTCGGTAAAGTCTGTAAAGGTGAATGAAATAGGTTATCTGTACGTGGGTTCCTCGGGCAATTTCTGCCATAGAGATTTTTGTGAGGATATAATTGCTGGTGTCTGCAAACTCATCTCGCCGTTCGCGCCTTCCGTGCTACTCTGTTCTTGTTCAGTCGAGGTGTTTTTGTTGTCTCTTGTGATTTTTATATCATTTTCCTTACACCATCGCTGCCACCATTGGTATATCGTTGTACGCTGAAATAATAAACATTACTGTGTCATACCATTGTTTTATCGAGTTTAGATTCCCATCACGTCTATGTAGTTTCAAAAATAGAATTAGCACAAAAAATACAATTTAAATCTTAGAAATAATGTTGGTATAACAAACTACGATGCCTACACTAGGTTAAACCTGTATCACAGGCAGAAAAAGATACTACACTACTACTACAACAGCCCATAACGTCTACTGTTGGACATAAGCCTCTCCCATGATGGGAGGAATTTGCCGTAATCTCCACGCTTGGCAGGCGGATTGGAGATCGCAGTGATGAAAGACTAACAGAAAACGCTGCTGCCCATTCTCTGGTCTACGGAGGCGCAAGGTGTTCTGCCTCAGACATTAGTCGCCTTATACGACACCCGTGAGTGTAATGGGTTTAGTTTACTCTGCTGGATACCACACGGCTATGCCGGATACCACACGGCTACAAAAAGATTTCCTAAATTAAGTTTAGTTTGTGTACAACAGAATCGACAGCATTGTATTCATAGTTATACTCACCGGCACTCGGAATTGGTTCGCAATGTCGGTAACCGAAACGCCGTTTAGTTTCATCGATATTATTTGTTGTTTCAGTTCCTCATCGACCCTGTAAAAATCAAAGAAATCAAATTTTAATACTTCGGTTTGCTTATTCTGTAAGCTATGTCGAAAAAGGTTCTCTACCTGATCACCCCGTTCCGAATTCGAACTCCCAAATAAAGCATAGCCCGTTTGAGCATTTGAGCCGTAAGACGTCCACTGATGAACATAGGCCTCCCCCAAAAGGGGGGCTTTGTCATAATCGCCACGCTTGGCAGGCGGGTTGGTTGGCGATCGCAGTACGGTTGTTACAATAGCACAGAGAACGCTGCTGCCCATTCTCTGATAAGTCCCTTAGTCGCCTCTTACGACACCCACGGGAAGATATGGGATGGTGCTATTCTTTACGTCCGACACCATACAGTACCCGTTTCATAGGCGACCTTAAATTTTTAGGGGGATTATATAATGACCACTACAAATAACTTTGTGACCACTAACATCTATCACCTAAAATATAAATTGATCACTAAATTTTGTAAATTGAGCACCAAATTTTAATGAGGTGGCTTATGACAAACTAGTTTTGCCTTTGCCAATCAAAAGTGATTTTTTGCCGTTACATTTTGCTAAATCTGGTGGTTCGTTAATATAGATGCCACCATAAAACAATAATTCCAAGACACCTATCTCTAAAAAAAAACACTTTATTTTGGGCCTGAAAACCCGATTTATTTTCAAATAATTGTCAAATTCGATTTTTAGTTGCTTTGAAATCAATAAATAGTTGAGTCATTGAGTTGAATAAACAGTGACGTCACAGTTGGCTATTGCCATACAAAATCTATGAGAGAACCGCGTTTTGACAGCTCTTAAAAAGTATCTCAATGAGGGATTTTCTTTTTAGCTCTTCCCTAGTCGCTGGATAGATGGCGCTAGGAGTTAGTATATAATGCAAGGAACGGAACCTAAAAAAACTGATTTTAACAAAGCGCGAGAAAACTAGATTATATTCGGAAGGTTAAGCAAATGAAAGTGTCAGTCAACGAGAGTATGTGACGTGACACAATGTTTTTTTTCCAAGCGTTTTGGCTTTGACACCAACTATCATAGTAAGTTCAACGCCATCTATAGAGTTCTTGGAAACTAAGTTTTTTTTAATACCTCAAAAAGAAAACCTCTAATTGATTGGTGTGTCATCTATCTACCCCATTATATGCCAATGTATTATACATCACCAGCCGTCATCATCCATCATTATCTTCCCCTTATACCAATAGGGAATATGCATACATTTTCCTTTTTTTATTTCGATACGGAATGTTAAAGTACTATAAAAATAATGACAAAAAGCGAAAACAAGACATAAATTGGCCAAACAACACAAAAGTTATAACCATTCAAACTTTTGTTTCTATCTCTTTCTAGATAAACGGAATTTAGTATGGATTTTGTACGTCGATGCAGCGAATGACGTCATTCGCTTTATCGGATCTCTCTGTCTAATCAGCAGTTTCGAATGCTTATAACTTAGTATTTTTTATAGATATTAAAAAAATAATTTCACTTAGCTATTTCTGATGTACCATCACAACGGACGAAATCTTACCACCGATACGGCTCTTTTTGTTTGCAGCATCAGGTCGCTATTGAAGCGCTTATGTACGCTCATCAACCAATAGCATCGCAGCATCTGATCCCTTGTCTTTGTTAATGAAAAAAAGGGTCGAAAGAAAAAAATACAAAACAATACGGGTGGTAAATAGATGTGGACATCGTGTCCACGGGATTTTGTTAAAAACATGGTAAGATTTCGTTTAAGCTGATGGTACATACGCTTTGTTTAGAGTGATAAAAAAAATTCATGCATATACCCTATTCACTTGTGGTCGGCGCAACACATCTTCTTCCACACTTATCTTCTTCTTCCTCTCTATTACTTACTCGTCATCTGATGACACCTCCTTACCATATCATCCTTCACACAGTCCATCCATCGTTTCTTTAGTCTTCCTCTACTCTTATACACATCCACATTCATACTCAAAACTTTCCTCACGACATTTTCCTCATCCCTCCGCATCACATGCCCATACCACGACAACCGATTACCACACAACTTTTCAGTCAGCGGTGCCTATTTTAGAGTTTTCAGACTTCCTCTTATGTACTATCGAGGACACTCCCGCCTGACCACCACCAAGCTCATTTTTGCTTGCACTCGCAACATAAAAACGCTCTCTAGCCCCGCCCCATTGACTTTGTGTAGAAAAATGAATGAAAAGATACCGAATCGGCCGAGCGCACTGACGACGCACGCCAAACGAGAGTTATTGTTATTTTGCGCGCCAAAGTTGACGCTTTCCTAATAGGCCCAAACTTTAAGGGGGCGTAGCTCGGCGCCTCCGCATGATTTAAGCGAAAAAAAATTAAAATGTAATAAAAGTATGTGTGTGTGTATATGTGTGTATGTAATATAAGTATATATACATTCTCGTTAACAAGAAGTTAGTTTTTTAGACATTATTTTGTACCCTATCACTATGTTTTCCTATTTAACCCAAAGGTTGACTGGTAGAGAATGCCTTGTGGCATTAAGTCCGCCTATGTACCACTCTTGTACATGAAGTTTAAATAAATAAATAAAAAAATAAAATGGTCAGGCGGAAAAGACCCCCATAGTACACTCTATCTCTCATTTATTATTTTATCCATTCGTGTAACACGACACATCCCTTTAGCCGTATCGTAACTTAGTAAATAGGTTACTTACTTTTGACTCCGACCAGCTTTCAGTGGTACATAGGCTTCTCTTATCTTGCGTTTAAAACCAGCTTCTTTTAGTCTGCTCATTAAACACCTAGAAGGAGAGAAAAGAAGAAAATACACTGTTTTAGATTTTCACTCTATTTGTGGTGGTTCAAACTTCGTTTGTAATACTGTTAGAATAACGTTCTAATCAGCTTGCACTACAAAGCGGTTGTTACGTCAGTCACTGCGGCCGAATAGTGCGAAATGAGTGGTTTTTAGGGTTCCGTACCCAAAGGGTAAAAACGGAACCCTATTACTAAGACTTCGCTGTCTGTCCGTCTGTCCGTCTGTCTGTCACCAGGCTGTATCTCATGAACCGTGACAGCTAGACAGTTGAAATTTTCACAGATGATGTATTTCTGTTGCCGCTATAACAACAAATACTAAAAACAGAATAAAATTAATATTTAAGGGGGGCTCCCATACAACAAACGTGATTTTTTAATAATAATTGGTACGGAACCCTTCGTGCGCGAGTCCGACTCGCACTTGGCCGGTTTTTTTATTCTTTATAAAATCAAATTTTCGTCTTTTGGAAAAAATAAAAAACATAAGACCTGCTTTATAGTTAGTTCAGATAGTATGCAAAGTTTCATGATCTAATTTGAAGTACTTTTTGAATACCAGCGGTTTATTGTTCGATTTGGGGGACTTTGGGATTTTTTTCTATCGAAAATTTTTTATGATAACGTGTTTTCGCCAAACATAAGACCTAACATTAATCCTCAACTTTACCATATATTTATTTCAAAATTAATGCTGCAGTATTTTAGGCGTAACGGAAGATCATGCTAAGCCATTTGAGGTAGTATAGGCCCTTAAAGAAAATCACGGATATTATCCCGTAAGTATTTATAAGAAAATACATCTATAATAAGAGGTAAAATTTGTTTGTAAGTTTGTAGGTATGTAGGGGGTGATCTCCGGAATTAATGTTCCAATTCTAAAAATTATTTTAGTGGCAGAAAGTTTCATTATTCGTTAATGCTATAGGCTATAAATTATATTTATATCATGCATATTAACCGAGCTAGCATAATTTTTTGGACGAAGTGCTAGTTACAGCATAATCAGAAAATGTACGCGCTTCGGTAATCTTTGTGTTTATAATGTATACAAGGTAAAATTTCGGCTGACGTAACTTTACCGACGTTAAAAAACACAAAACGTTTCGGAAGACTTTTGTTTGTTTGATTTACTTTTTGCGCCACCCCGTCTTGCGTCCAATAGGTAATACATACAATACATAACATACAAACAACAACAAAACTACTCCTTTTTTATAAGTCGGTTAAAAAAAACAGATTTCTTTGACTGCACTGATTACTGAAATATTAAACAGTTTATTACAAAGCCAATAATCCCGGCTACCGTAGTTACATAAACGTACTTTAGCTAGTTCTTAACTTTTTGAATGTCATGGCATAAACGCACGCGCGTGCCCTTCACGCCACAATTTCACCGCAAATATTTACAAAAAGAATAGTGATTCCAAAACTTTATCGATAAACAATATTATTATAACAACTTTGTCGGTCATTTTCAAATAAACACTACTCATGACATTGAAATGTTATTTAATGTTACACCGAATTTTTTGTCACATATTTCTGTCGTTTGGCGTACAGGGCACGTACTTGCTTGTCACGTATATGTGACAATGTCAATGGTGTTCAAAAAGTTAAAAAAAACTTAAATTTTTCGGATTGCATGAAATCTCGCTAGTTAATTTAATATGACCTTGTATCTAGATAACATTACTTGGGAGAAAGTCCAAATTCCATAGCCAGGGATGGCGTATGGACCGTCTGTTCCTGCATCACCCTCTCTATCATGAGCTGGTCTTCTTCCGGCGTCGTCTTTCGTTTCCTTCCAGGCTGTTTGTGGTTCTGCATGTGGCCTTCATTGCACCAGCGGTCCCACCACTTACTTACTGTATTTCGCTAAAATATATTAAAGAACCATTTTGAACCAACAATTCCAAGATAGGTCAGAACAGATGGTCTAGAATAGGTATGACGACAGTATCAATAAATTGCATATCTATTTATTCCGTCAGTTACGAGTATTGGAAAATAATGGACACGTACAGGTCGCGGCACGAAAGTCTAGCGGTGACCGTTATTGCGCAGAAGTAAAAAATAAGAATGTCTTGGGGCGAGCGTTGCGCCGATGTGTATCCAGTCGTATAACATGCGCAGATATCCCCTCCACGTTTCGTTCAGCGCTAGACTTACGTGCCGCGACCTGTATTTTATGTTTTTGTAAATCAATGAATATTAACAAAGATAAAACGCATCAAAACTCAGGAGTGGGGGCTCGTGACGTCAGAACTAGCTAAAAATGATACCAAGGCGTGACGTATTGAGAATTTTAAAAGCGTCATATCTTCCTCAATTTTGGTTTACGTAACAAAAGAAAAAATATGTGTCCAATATTTTTTGGAAATCTATCTGACGGACTAATTAGATTTTTTTTTTGGGGTGAAAAATCATGTTTTGTAGTAGAACTCAATGTAACGCACTTAAAACATTGTGCTGATGGATGGATTGAATAGTACGGGGATCGTAGAGGTGTTTATAGTAAAAATCCTACAATAAAAACTTGTATTTTAAAAAAACTTGTCAAAAAGTTGGAACTTTGACCCCCTAACTAGAAGGTTCCCAGGTATGGTCTATAAAACAAAAAAAATATCGCAATGACGGGGAGAACAAGTGCCTTTCGGCTTCGTTAAGAGGTTTTTTACACCCTTTATGTGACTATGGCAGTCAAAGTTTAAACAATAAGTAGGTACATCGTTTTGGTTTACTCACTGAAGTATTCAACAGATACGCTATCCGGCTTGTACATACTCCTTCTTGCTTCAGAGCTATTATTCGCCGTTTTAAATCCTCATGGTGTGCTTTGGTTCCACTGAAATATATAATAATAACATAACATCAAGCCTGTAGTCCCTGAAAGGTTAGACAGAGTTGTACCTAATAGTACATCCACATTTCGCCAGTAATGTTTAAGTCCCATGTACTAATAGTACATCCACATTTCGCCAGTAATGTTTAAGTCCCATGTACTAATAGTACATCCACATTTCGCCAGTAATGTTTAAGTCCCATGTACTAATAGTACATCCACATTTCGCCAGTAATGTTTAAGTCCCATGTACTAATAGTACATCCACATTTCGCCAGTAATGTTTAAGTCCCATGTACTAATAGTACATCCACATTTCGCCAGTAATGTTTAAGTCCCATGTACTAATAGTACATCCACATTTCGCCAGTAATGTTTAAGTCCCATGTACTAATAGTACATCCACATTTCGCCAGTAATGTTTAAGTCCCATGTACTAATAGTACATCCACATTTCGCCAGTAATGTTTAAGTCCCATGTACTAATAGTACATCCACATTTCGCCAGTAATGTTTAAGTCCCATGTACTAATAGTACATCCACATTTCGCCAGTAATGTTTAAGTCCCATGTACTAATAGTACATCCACATTTCGCCAGTAATGTTTAAGTCCCATGTACTAATAGTACATCCACATTTCGCCAGTAATGTTTAAGTCCCATGTACTAATAGTACATCCACATTTCGCCAGTAATGTTTAAGTCCCATGTACTAATAGTACATCCACATTTCGCCAGTAATGTTTAAGTCCCATGTACTAATAGTACATCCACATTTCGCCAGTAATGTTTAAGTCCCATGTACTAATAGTACATCCACATTTCGCCAGTAATGTTTAAGTCCCATGTACTAATAGTACATCCACATTTCGCCAGTAATGTTTAAGTCCCATGTACTAATAGTACATCCACATTTCGCCAGTAATGTTTAAGTCCCATGTACTAATAGTACATCCACATTTCGCCAGTAATGTTTAAGTCCCATGTACTAATAGTACATCCACATTTCGCCAGTAATGTTTAAGTCCCATGTACTAATAGTACATCCACATTTCGCCAGTAATGTTTAAGTCCCATGTACTAATAGTACATCCACATTTCGCCAGTAATGTTTAAGTCCCATGTACTAATAGTACATCCACATTTCGCCAGTAATGTTTAAGTCCCATGTACTAATAGTACATCCACATTTCGCCAGTAATGTTTAAGTCCCATGTACTAATAGTACATCCACATTTCGCCAGTAATGTTTAAGTCCCATGTACTAATAGTACATCCACATTTCGCCAGTAATGTTTAAGTCCCATGTACTAATAGTACATCCACATTTCGCCAGTAATGTTTAAGTCCCATGTACTAATAGTACATCCACATTTCGCCAGTAATGTTTAAGTCCCATGTACTAATAGTACATCCACATTTCGCCAGTAATGTTTAAGTCCCATGTACTTAATATAGGGAGCGAGCTTATTAGCATCAGCTGGATGCAAATCCTGAAAAATTCCTGATGGAAACACCCAATTATACTTTTCCCGACCCGGGAATCGAACCCAGGAAGACCTCATGCTCAGTAGTCGCAGGCAGTTGTAAATCATCATTATTTAAGGGTCATCATCTGCCTAGCCTTTTCCCAACTACGTTGGGGTCGGCTTCCAGTCTAACCGGATGCAGCTGAATACCAGTATTTTACATGGAGCGACTGCCTATCTGACCTCCACAACCCAGTTAGTACCAGGTAATACGATACCCCTTGGTAAGACTGGTTGTCAGACTTTTTTGGCCTTTGACTACCTAACGACTGTCAAAGATCTACAAATGACAGCCAGGACAAACGGCTTAGCGTGCTTTCCGACGCACCACGGAGGAAACTCGGTATGTAATGGGTGGTCACCCATCCACAGACCAACCTAGGTAAGCACGGCTTAACCTAACGATCGACCCGAGCGGCTGTTATTATTTAGCCACGAGCTCCTCAAGGGTCCAGGGTCCTCAAGGGTACAGTAATAAATAATAATAATAATAAAAATCTTTATTTCCAGTTAACAATTCCAATGTGCACAAGCACATGCTACAGCAATATATTATTTAAGTTGAGAATTGTACTTAACACAGACATATCTGACACCCAAGCTAAGATTGAACTTGTGTTATGAGTGTCAGGGCTCTCTTAGTTCACTAGGACAGTAAATACATCAAAAGTACATACTCGTAAGCACGTCCCTTAATAATAGTGTGATATCGCTTATACTGTGTTATATTCATTCCCCTACGCTTCTCCCAATTCATTTGTGGTCGGCGCAACATATCTTCCTCTTCCACACGTCTCTATAACTCGTCACCTCATCAGACACCTCCTTGCTTACCATATCATCCTTCACACAGTCCATCCATCGTTTCTTTGGTCTTCCTCTACTCTTATACCCATCCACATTCATACTCAACATTTTCCTCAAGTGTCGTAAGAGCCGACTAAGTGAATACTTAGCATACTTACTTACTTTACATACTTAGCGTACATAAATTATAAAGATATGCACAATAGCATTCCCAAGGAGAGTTGACGTCAGGCAGGCGGCCGGTCATAAAATGTTTGCCAAAACCGTCTTTATGGTGTCGGACGTCTGTATGGTGTCGGCCGTAAAGAATAGCACCATCCCATATCTTCCCGTGGGTGTCGTAAGAGGCGACTAAGGGACTTACCAGAGAATGGGCAGCAGCGTTCTCTGTGCTTTTGTAACAACCGTACTGCGATCGCCAACCCGCCTGCCAAGCGTGGCATTTATGGCAAAAACCCCCCTTTGGGGGAGGCCCATGTCCAGCAGTGGACGTCTTTCGGCTGATATGATGATGATGATGACTGTGTATTTTTCAAAACAATGTTAAAACTAAAACCAACATCAGACGCACCTTGTTTTATTTCCCTTGTCCACATTATCATCAGGTTTCCTCATGAGTATATGTTCCAGCCCAGCTTCATACAAT
Organism: Xestia xanthographa; assembly: GCA_905147715.2. Taxonomy (NCBI): domain Eukaryota; kingdom Metazoa; phylum Arthropoda; class Insecta; order Lepidoptera; family Noctuidae; genus Xestia; species Xestia xanthographa. The sequence continues at coordinate 23,643,067 of LR990654.1, forward strand.
CTCTGTCGCACTATTTCAGAGCAAGCCCCCATCTCCTTGCCAGGTTCATCCGTCTTGTATTGATGATTCTGTTTTGGATTACCATGGTTTCTACAATATCTATGGTAAGTACCATTGGTTTTCCGATAGCGTCTCCACCAACAGAAAATAGATGATACCTAAAAAATAATAATTAATCTATACATTGGGCTAAACATTGGCACACATGGCTCTATTATGACTTAAGCAGTTAGGAAACCGCTAAGAAATGATTTCATAAAATTTAACCTCTCAGAGGCTGAAATAGGAGCTTATGGGGGAATAGAAGAAGAAAGGGACTTCTTCTTCTTCGTGTCAATGATTCCCATTGTTATTTATTTAAATTTGTTTCGACCAGAACTCAGCCATGTCGACGGCGTTGGTGGTGGCCTCAGACAGGTCCCATAAAGTGCAGGTGGAGTTGCACAAAGAGCAGGTCAGGAGGTGGGCCATGGTTTGAGATGAGGCTCCGCAGTCGCACTTAGCTTTATCGGAATACCCCCACCGGACCAAGTTGAACCTGCAGCGGCCCACCTACCTGGCTTCTAAGTCAGTTTAGAGTCTTCCAGGTGGGCCATGGCAGTTGATGACCCGGGAAGGGACTGAAAGTCGCATTTGAATTACTTAATAAAAAAAAAATCGGAGCAGTCTTTGGGGACTGCCGATAGAAATGAAAACAAAAAGTACACAGGCCCCGCCCCACTCGTAGCACTGGTTATGCCCCGCGCATGCCTATGTGGTGCTACGCCGTAGCGGATGCTACGAGTGCTACGAGCTACGAAGCATGACCGCACGTTACGTTACGTGACGACGAGTTCAATGTTTTTCTTTCACCCAAAAAGTGCTCAAAGCGCCTAAAGAAGTTTTCACTTCAAAAAGTTTGTATGAAAATCCGTCACCGGTGGGCGTCTTGCTGAAGGTAAGCATGAAATCCGTAGTTTCGGCCGAAGTTACGGTCATTTTCTACTCCGTATCAATTACGGACATAAGATGCGTTAGGGGCCCGAACTAAAACTAAATGACAACTCGATTGGTCATCTGCCTTTACTCGCGATGCGTTTTCAAAACTCATGAATCCAAAAATATAGGGTGTAAAAGACCTCATCACGAAGCCGTCAACCAAGCATTCTGTACATCAAACTAAGTAACTTTACGCAAAAATTATTGGTGGGAAACGACTTTTTTTTCGGGGTGAAAAATCATGTTTTGTGGTAGAACTCAATGTAACTCACTCAAAACATTATGCTGATGGATGGATAAAAATCTTACATTAAAATTTTGTATTAAAAAAAAAACTTGTCAAAAAGTTGGAACTTTGATCCCCAATATCTCCGTAACCAGACGGTTCCCAGGTATGGTGTAGTCGTCATTGCGATCAAAAAAATTGATCGCAATAACGGGGAGAACAAGTGCCTTTCGGCTTCGTTAAGAGATGTTTTACACGCTTTATTAGGAGTAGGGTTCATTTCGAAGTATAAAGCTACTTTCGGCCGGCCCCCGTATCTTCATTGACGGACTTAGAGAGTAGATGGTGCGACTCGGCTAGTCAACACTAACAAAAAAGCGTTTTTTTTTTCCTCCAGGACTACTCATCTACTTAGCCTTTTCCCAAGTTTTATTGGGGTCGGCTTCCAGTCTAACCGGATGCAGCTGAATACCAGTATTTTAAAAGGAGCGACTGCCTATCTGACATCCACAACAAAGTTAGTACTGGGTAATACCGTAATACGTAACACCCTTGGTAAGACTGGTTGTCAGACTTTTCGGACCACTGACTACCTGTAACGACTATCAAAGATCTACAAATGATAGCCGGGACCAACTGCTTAATGTGCTTTCCGAGGCACGGAGGAAACTCGGTATGTAATGGGTGGTCACCCATCCACAGACGAACCTAGGCAAGCACAGCTTAACCTAAAGATCGACCCGAGCGGCTGTTATTATTTAGCCACGAGCTCCTCCAAGACTGATCACAAAAGAATTTAGTTTATTTGCTTTTTGAGGTAGCGGTAACCTTAAAATAGGAGAGTGGAGATAGCACAAACAAAAGAGAGGCCTATACAGGGTGTAAAAGACCTCATCACGAAGCCGTCAACCAAGCATTCTGTACACCAAACTAAGTAACTTTACGCAAAAATTATTGCTGGGAAACGACTTTTTTTGGGGTGAAAAATCATGTTTTGTCGTAGAACTCAATGTAACGCACTCAAAACATTGTGCTGATGGATGGATTGAAAAGTACGAAGGTCGTGGAGGTGTTTAAAGTAAAATTCTAACATTAAAAACATGTATTTAAAAAAAAAAAAACTTGTCAAAAAGTTGGAACTTTTACTCCCAATATCTCCGTAACTAGAAGGTTCCCAGGTATGGTGTAGAACAAAATAATGATCGCAATGACGAGGAGAACAAGTGCCTTTCGGCTTCGTTAAGAGGTGTTTTGCACCCTTTAGGTACCCAGAAGTGGGTGAAATCGGGCTGTGGAATACAGTGGATGATGATGATGAACCTCAAAAATGATAAGCGTAAGTCTTACCGTCAATCCTGTTTCCTCAGCAATCGTAGAGACAGGAATACCGTTTTGCTTCATCGAAATTATTTTTTCTTTTAACCTTTCGTTGATTTTGTAATTCCTGTGGGAAATAGTACATTTTGATACAAGTGGAGAAAGTTTACTTTTGCAATCGAGGCGCAATTAACACACGAGCCGTAGTAGAGGGTGTTATTGAGCCGAGAATGCCCGCCGTTAAACAACCTAACATAAAAAGTGTTTTTTTTTTGTATTTTTGAATTTAGAATACTAATAAATGTTGATTTGTATAAAAAAGAAAATTTTAGTTTTAAATAATCATGTTTGTCTATGATATTCTATTTATAAAATCAAATTTGAATATTCAAAAAATATTTACGCCGTAAAGACGCCTAGTTATTGCTTTGCCGAAATTAAAAAAAAAAAAACATTCACCTCCGACTATAGGCATTGAACCGATTTGAACTTCGTCGTATAGCCGTGAATTTTTTTTCCGGCCATACGTGCGGGAAAATGAACAAATCGCACGCGTGTGAAATACATTGCATGTTAAACCTAATCGTAGTACGATAAGAACCCGTTTTCGAGGAAGTGTATTGAAAAAAATATTGTTATCAATAATTATTATTATTATACAGATCAAAAAGTTACAGGCTCTGGTCCCTGCTGAGTTTTTACGTGTAGGCAGAAGTTTGAGAGTAAAGACCGTCAAATCAATAAGGGCGATCCCCTTTTGTATTGTTTTTTTTTTCAAAGAAACCTATCGAGATGAAGGAAATTTAAAGGATATTACAAATCTCTACATATTATAAAACAAAGTCCTCCGCCACGTGTTTGTCTGTCTGTTCGCGATAAACTCAAAAACTACTGCACCGATTTTCATGCTGTTTCTATCAATGGATACAGAGGTTTTCGAGGAGTTTTAGTATATAATTTGTCAAGTTTTTGTAAACATTGGCTAAAATATAATGATATTTGTTGGAGGGTTACGGGGAACGGGATCAACATTTCATGATTACTTTTGGTCGCGATAACCGACATCCACGTGGGCGAAGCCACGGGCATCAGCTAGTATATATATACAAGTACATGATTTAATTTCTAGTTGGGTTTTTTGATACTTTTAATTAAGAGCTTATACTACCTCAGATTAGCAACTCTATTTGTGGTGGTTCAAACTTCGTTTGTTATACTGTCAGAATAACGTTCTAATCAGCTTGCACTACAAAGCGGTTGTTACGTCAGTCACTGCGGCCGAATAGTGCGAAATGAGTGGTTTTTATTCTTTATAAAATCAAATTTTCGTCTTTTGGAAAAAATAAAAAACATAAGACCTGCTTTATAGTTAGTGCAGTTAGTATGCAAAAGTTTCATGATCTAATTTGCAGTACTTTTTGAATACCAGCGGTTTACTGTTCGATTTGGAGGTAATTTTGGGATTTTTTTCTATCGAGAAAATTTTGTGAAATCGTGTTTTCGCCAAACATAAGACCTAACATTCTTCAACTTTACCATATATTTATTTCAAAATTAATGCTGCAGTATTTTAGGCGTAACGGAGGATCATGCTAAGCCATTTGAGGTAGTATAGGCCCTTAAATGTTTTTTCTTACCTCTTAGGAGTCTTAGGTTTACTGACCGAGACTTCTGCTATACTCTGTGTGTCTTCTGGACTTGATTCTTCCTCAACAGTAACATGAAGGATCGGTTTTACCTCTCTATCATCAGCTAGAACGATGTTACCATCAGAATTTATAATCGGGAATTTGCTTTGTGCATTATCTCTTAAAATCTTATCGTTATCAATAATTCGTACTTCTGTATTACTTATTTCATCTTCACTGTTTTCTCTGTTAGAACTGTCGTCAAAATGTTCTGAAAGCGTATCGCTTTTTTGATCTTGAATTGGATTGCTATTATCAGCTATAGGATCTGATTCTATCTCAGTTTTGATAGGAACATCTATCCAAGGCTCGTGTTCTTGAAATTCTGTCTCTTTTTCTTCTTCGCTAATTCTTATTTCGGTTTTTCTTTCTTTTATATTATCTGGCTTATCGTTAGGTAGGAATATGTCTATTTCTTTGTTTTCATATATGGTTGATTCGCATTCAATGTCACATGAACTAGATGAGTGAACAGTTAGAGGTGATTTTAGGGAAGTGTGTTTTTCTTTCAATGTTGCGATGTCAGTTTTCTTTATGTGTACGAGGTTTTTCAGCAGTCCATCGCTGAGTAGCGCTTTGTCTCTGAACGCTGCAGCCGCTGTAAGGCGCGCAGCACACTCCCAACAAACCCGCTGTAGTATTGTGCCTTTATTGTCGGTGGCCTGACAAATAAAGACAGTTGTCACGTGACTGTATTCTTAGAATTTCTGATCTCCAAGAAAAAGTATACGCTTCGGGAATCATCGTCTATCTTCGGAAATACGAACACTCCGATAAGAGATCTATTAAGGCCCTTCTAAACCTAAAATTAGCAACTCTATTTGTGGTAGTTCAAACTTCGTTTGAAATACTGTTAGCATAAAGTTCTGATTAGCTTGCACTACAAAGCGGTTGTAACGTCAGTCACTGTGGCCGAATAGTGCGAAATGAGTGGTTTTTTGCGATTTACAAAAAATCTATTGATTGGAATAAAGAAATAAAACACTTAAGACCTGCTTTATAGTTAGTTCAGTTAGTATGCAAAGTTCCATGATCTAATTTGAAGTAATTTTTAAATACCAGCAGTTTATTGTTCGATTTGGAGGTAACTTTGGAATTATTTTTTATCGAGAAAAGTTTATGGAATCGTGTTTTCGTCAGACAGTACTTAGCATTAATCCTCAACTTTACCATATCTTTATTTCATTTTCAATTTCAACTAATGCTGCAGTATTTTAGGCGTAACGGAGGATCATGCTAAGCCATTTGAGGGAGTATAGGCCCTTAAAGAGCTGTTACAACTAGTTGAAATCTATTTTGTTATACCATTATTTATTAAAAAGCAGTGATAGCCTAGTGATATGACCATCGGATTGCCAAATCATAGGTCTCAAGTTTAAACTCAAGACACGCTCCTCTGATTTTCTGGATTCATGTGCGTATTGTATCATTGTCACTTGCTTCGGTGAAGGTAAACATCGTGAGGAAACCAGCATGCCTGAGAGATATTTTTCGACGGCATGTAAGCCAAGAGGCCCCAGGGTCGGCATAAAATCTCTGACACCAGGTTAAGTACTAATCACACGATAAAGAAAGATTACAAAATTATAGATTGACCACTCTATTGAATTTTGAAAAAATGTTTCAAAGCTTTTGAATGACGATCTGCGACTAGAGTAGGCTACCTGACAGAGAGAGACTTCTTAAGGAGCATTCAGCTCCAACCAGCCAGCGAAATTCAATTTTTCTTACGTTTTTTACAATTTGCAGGCCAGTGCTAGGTTGTATGTTGATTAGAATATTACTCGCGGCTGTAAGACGTATGTAGTTACATAATTATATTCATCAAAATCATCAATACAACCCCCCAAGTTCATAAAGGTGGGTAAAATGAATTTTTCAAGGTCAAAGTTATTCCTGCACCTTTATGAACTTGGAGAGACAAATTGCAAAAAACGTAAGAAAATTTGAATTTCGCGGGCTACCCTGACGCTTTCTCGTTAATAACTGATAGACGCACTTCTCAAAAGCGCGTATGACGAGAGTTAGAAGCATTGGGCGAAACACGAAGATTACCGAAGCGCGTACTTTTTCTGGTTCAACTGTAGGTACAGACGTACGTCAAGCTACTACAATCCGTCAAATTTCTGTAATGGATTTTCAACTTTATCGCAAAATCATTCAAGGTTCATCGGAAAAATTTGACAGTTTGTTTTAATTTTATTCCAGTGTGGAAAAGAGATGGCGCTAGACGTCCTCTATAGCTCCGTCTCTTACCCACACTGGAACAAGATTAAAACGATCCTGCTTTAAGACGTAATAGTAAGTCACCAGGAGTCTATACAACAATGACTCACCAATATTCCCGTGACATTTTTGAACATTTCACTCAACTTGTAGTTCTTCATATCGTATACTTTTACATCTAAAGCTAGACAAACTCTGCACATCTGAAAAAAAAATGGTTTACAGCACCTGGCAGAGAAAATGACAAACTAGAGTTTTGGGATCAAATGTTACACGCATAAAATATTTTGTGTGGGAGTATCTTTGTTTATGTGTGTTTGTTTTGTCCCACTGCTGGGCAAAGCCTTTCCCCATACCTTTCTAACATTACTATAGCGAGAGAGCGAGCGGGCCGAGCAAGTCTCTTTTTATACTTCATTTCGGCTCTTTGGGTAATTGAAAAGAGATGGAATGATGCCTCGCTCGGCTCGCTAACGGGCGGTGTGGCCTACGCTTTGTTTTACCTTTTCCCGCCACTCAGTTAAGGCTGATGCTCCAGGGTAGCCCGCGAAATTCAAATTTTCTAACGTTTTTTTGTAATTGGCCAGTGCTAGGTTGTATATTGATTCTTATATTATTCGCCGCTGTAAGACGTATCTAGTTACAGATAATAATCAATACAACCTTCCAAGTTCATAAAGGTGCAGGAATGATTTTCACCTTGAAAAAGTCATTTTTCCACCTTTATGAACTTGGAGGGTTGTATTGATGGTTTTGATGAATATAATTCTGTAACTACATATGTTTTACAGCCGCGAATAATATTTTGATCAACATACAATCTAGCACTGAGAGAAGAGTTGTTTATAGCGTTAAAAATAAAATAACCCATTTAATAAGAACAGTTTTAATACAGAAAGTTTCTTTATACAACAATTCAAGTCACGGAACGTTATCTAGTGCGTAAATGCAGTGTATAACTAGTAATTACTGTGTAAACTTAAATTAGTACAGCAGTGAACAAAATCTACCCTAAACATTAAAAATATTAAAACAATTAGTGAATACACTTAAAACTAGCTGTGAAGTGTCGTCCGAAAGTGTTCCGCAATTCTGCTTAGCCCAGTGACATTGTATGGTGTGAACAAACCATTGAATCGCCATCAAACCATAATTCGCATATGTTCAAAACAGCGCCATCTATTGATATAGCACGGAAAGACTAAGTTGGATCGATTTAACTTACGTTGCGAGCGAAGCACATCATGCCAGCAGCGAAGTGCGGTGGTTGCGCGAAATTTTTATCGCCGATAGAGGCCGCTAAATGTCGTCAGTGTAACGTTTTATATCATCGCGTTTGCGTTGGCTTGCCTGGTACGGGTACTGTTGCACCCACCTGGCGCTGCCCAGAGTGCTTAAAGAACCAACGGCGAGACAACAGGACGGAGACACCAGTTCGAGGTGGGACAAATCCTTCCCAGGCAGAGGAGCACAGTAGCCCCGAGGAGCTCATGGACATGGACAGTCCATTAAACAACACGGCCCTGGATGCTACTCAAGCTGCCATTAATTTCTCTCCCGACTTGGCAGACGAGTTGCGGCTATTTAAAGAGGAACTGCGTGCCGAGTTTCGCTTGATGCATATGGAATTTCAAGAACTGCGCACGGAGATGGCTCAACTAAAGGAATCCATAAAGACATCTGATAACCGGATGGATAACCTAGAAGCGCGAGTGGACGCCCTCGAACAGAAACTGCAGCAAGAAGTACAGCCGGACAGGGATCCATTGGAAAACACCATCGCTGAACTGAAATGTCAATTGAACGAGCGCGATCAAGAACTCTTGCTCAACGACATTGAGGTGACCGGAATACCGGAGAGTAGGGATGAGAGCACCCTGCACCTTGTTAAGGTTCTTGCCATAAAACTTGGCGTCGACATTGATGAGAGGGACGTCGTTCATGCTGAGCGAGTCGGATCCACGCGCCGTAATCGAGTAGAGACTTCTGACGGCTCCATCTCTGCCGAACCCGCTGCGCAGCGACCGCGGTGTATATCCGTGCGCCTCGCAAGGCGCACCACGCGCGACACACTACTGCGCGCAGCTCGGGTTCGCCGCGGTTTGAGTACGGGTGACCTTGATATCGCTGGGCCACCGCAGCAGCGAGTTTACGTGAACGAACGTTTGACTCGAACAAACCGCCAGTTATTTTATCACGCTCGTCAGGCAGGGAGTCAAAACAAATGGAAGTACGTATGGACAAGGGAAGGTAGAATCTTAGCTCGCAGAGAAGATGGACAGAAAGCCGAACGAATTAGGTGTGAAGACGATATCCGCAAGATTTTTGGGTAATGGTCGGTTTGTACCGCGTCCGAGCGCGTTCTGTAAACTTTCTTCGTATTCCTATTGCCTCTGTGGATGTTAACTTTTTGACCTCCTTATTGTTTTGTTTTGCACTTGTAGAATTTTTGTATACATTTAGTGACGCCGAAAGGCGGTGTGTGTCTCCTGCGGTACTGGGTTGGAAACTATTTTTTCTCAGACTTTGGGCAACACTACGCGAAATATATTGTAAGGATGTTGATTTTTTTGGTCAATTGTGGACATTTATTTGTGTTATGTACTTTTTTTACTTCAATGTTTTGTATCTGCCCGGTTTGTCTCGCTCAACCCTTATACCAGATGTGTTTAAACATACTTTTTTACATAAATAATGGTGCGTAATAAACACATTAACTTTTGAACGCAGGCTCATTATCGACAAATCATGATGAGTTTATTATTGCTATGAACCATCATTCAGTCGACGTGATGGCAATAAACGAGACGTGGTTGCGCGACGGGGAGGAAGGCCGGGCGCCAGTTGTTCCTGGGTATCAGTTGCGCCATAGACCAAGGCCTCATTCAATCCGTGCGGGGCGCGGGGGAGGGGTCGCGTTTTATATCAAAACCGGAACCACCGCCCGAATCAGAGCTCACCCGCATCACCCACAGGTAGAACAAATGTGGCTGAATATTACCGCCAAAAAAAAAAGTTACTGATAGGAACTGCATACCGGCCCCCTTGGTTAGATTTAAATATATTTCTAGATGCGATTACGGACAGTATCTGTGCACTGGCTCCATACGACAACATTATTTTACTAGGCGATCTCAATGTTAATATGCTTGACAACAATAAGTCAAAAACAAAAATGCTCAATGAATTTCTAAATTATTGCAACATGGAACAAATAGTACTCACGCCTACGCACTTTGTAGGAGAAAGCGCTACCCTGATCGATGTAATATGTACGGACGCGCGGTATCGGGACGTTGCTGTAAATCATGTAGAGGAGCTCGGTCATCACTCGTTTGTTTCTTGCGAAATTGTTTTTAAAAAGGTTTACGTAAAAAGGTGACATATCGTGCGCTTAGAGATATATCGGCTGATGATTTCAGAAGAGATCTCGAGGCCATTCCATGGGATTCAATCTGCGAGCTGCAGGATGTCAATGACATGGTGCATTCCTTTAACTCGCACCTAATTCAACTTTTTGATGCCCATGCACCTATAAAAACCAAGCTGTTCAAAACGCAACCAACACCGTGGATAACTGAAATTATAAATTTAATGTTTAAGTTAAGAAATGAAGCCCGCGATCGATATCGTCAAACTAAACTGGAAGCACACAAACGATACTACCTAGACCTCAAGCACCAAGCAATAGTTGGTTTACTTAATGAGAAAAAAGCATTCTTTACTAAGTTTATAAATGACAACTTAAGCGACTCGAAATCTTTATGGCACAATATAAAAAAACATGTCCTACCAGTGTGTAAGAACGATGATGTGCTCTTAGAACCATTTGACGACCCAAACGGTATAAATTCGGCCTTTCTAGATGTTCCGGGGGACCCTAATGTTAACACCACTCAAGAAACCTTTTTTAAATGTAACCGTTTTGGGCCCGCCAATTTTTCAATAATGCCAACAGACCCGAAAACAGTACTAAATATAATAAAAAATATATCCACAAACGCACAAGGTATTGACGGTATATCGAGAGACATGTTATCTCTCACACTTCCGCAATCATTGACTACAATTACAGAAATTATTAACAGATCCATAACCACAAATGTATTTCCCGTTTTGTGGCGAAATGCAATCGTTCGGCCTCTTCCAAAAAATAATAACCCACAAAACTACAAAGACCTTCGCCCCATAAGCATTTTGCCATGTTTATCCAAGGTGTTGGAGAGGGTGGTGTATTTGCAGGTCACCGATTTTCTTGAGGCGCATGGTATGCTGCCTGAACTGCAATCGGGTTTTAGAAAAGGGCGCGGAACTGCAACTGCCTTGGCAGATGTGTTGGGTAACATTCTAGAAGCTCGGGATCGTGGTGAGGGATCTATCCTGGTATTGCTCGATTATTCGCGTGCGTTCGACTCAATCAATATTCCCTTATTACTGTCCAAATTGTCGTATTATGGTTTTGATAGGCAGGCAACGGGTTGGTTTGAAAGCTACCTGACCGACAGGTTACAAAGGGTGGAATTGCGCAAGAAAGACGGTTCCACAGTATCTTCCTCACCACAAGCAATAGCAAGGGGAGTTCCCCAGGGATCCCTGCTCGGGCCGCTCCTCTATATACTATATAGTGCTGACATAACGACATGCATAAAGAACTGCAAGTATCACGTATACGCGGATGACACTCAGCTATATGTTTCATTTAACGCCACTAACACAGCAGCCGCCGTACTTACCCTCAATGAGGAGCTTGATAGAATTGCTATGTGGTCTAGGGAGAACTCTCTAGTACTGAACCCACAAAAATCTAAGTTCATGGTCATGGGGAGCAAAAATCAAATCAAATCAATCCTTTCTGCTAAACCAGATGTCAAAATTATGGGAGAAAGTATTCAAAGGGTAGAAATCGTTCGTAACCTTGGGCTAATTACTGATCCGGAACTACGTTTTGAGGAACATATAAATGGCGTAGTAAAAAACTGTTTTTATAGACTAAAGGTTCTGTACAGAGTGAGGGATTTCCTTAGTGTCGCAGTAAGGAAGAGAATGGTGGATAGCCTAGTACTGTCCAAACTGAATTATTGCGACACTGTTTACGGGCCATGTCTTCTTTCACGTACTGAACGATTAATACAGCGAGTACAAAATGCATGTGCTCGTTACTGTTTTAGTATACCCCGGAGGCATCACATCACACCGTATTTAAATGAAAACAACATCCTTAAAATGACTTCACGGCGGAAACTACACTTGGCAGTTTTGATGTTCGGTATCATAAAAACACACAAACCGGAATATCTGTTCAAAAAAATTAGCTGGAGGCACGAGCACTACAGCTACTCTGCTCGTTCCACGTCCAATCCGCTCTCGATGCCTCGACATAAGACCACTGCCTTCAGGGGATGTTTCAAGTATGCCGCCACTCGCTGCTGGAATGATCTGCCACCTCCCATAAGATCCCTAAAAACAAAACAAAATTTTATATTACATTTAAAGAGAATCCTTTTAGAAAATCAAAAGTGTGAACAGCAAATACATTATAAATAAATACTTACTTAAGGTTTATCATCTATCGGCAAGGCACATCTATCCAAGCGGCTCGAGACGGCATCATATTTTCCAAGAAAACAGTTACCTACTCACTATTAAGCGACGAAGACTAAGATGCAAGCATCTACATAGCAAGGTAGCTACACGTAGCTATCTAGCTATCGGCAACTAGTCGCGCGACACGCGTCACGTGTGCAAACAAGACCCGTGCGAAACCGAGCCACCGAGGCAGCCGCGCCGCCGCCGCCGGCGCCGCGCGCCTGTGGCGGCACTGATTTAGATGCAAAGTACGTCAACGCACTAACAGGCGTGGAGGAGAAATGCGTAATCGGCGACGCTCAGTGCGCGGCGCGCGCATCTGACGACGACGAAGCGCGGTGGGGAGGGGTCGGAGCGAGACAAAAACCTTGTCATTTTTTAAATTTGTATTTAACGTTTATTTTGTTTAGCCTGCAGTCTTTGTTTAAAGTACCTTTTATATATATATATATATATTTTTTTGTTGTAATGTTTATGTTTCTTATGCTGTGTTTTGTTTACGTAATCTAAGTACTGGCTGTTTTATTTTAGTTACTAATTTCATTAGATACCACTGTATTGCCTTCCGTACGTTTTTTTCAAGGGTGACCACTGAAAACCAGCGCTGTGCTGTGGGCTCCCCATAGCACAGCATCATGCTGAGTGGTTTAACCTGTTTGTCGCACTCACGACGTGCTAGATGTCAACTTTTTCGTTTTTTTCTTGTTTCTGTTCCATACGTATGTTATATTTTAAACGTCTTAAAAGTTTTGTACATAATACCTATGTTTTGCACGTCATGTGCCTGTGGCAAATAAATATTTTTTCTTTCTTTCTTCTTTCTTTCACTGACCTGCAAATTGCAAAAAACGTAAGAAAATTTGAATTTCGCGGGCTACCGTGGAGCATTCTGCTTAAGGATGAGTCCAAATTGTCAAGCCACTTTTGGACAGTCTCTACTAAGATTTAAAAAAAACATTTAATAAAACTCTATGTGCTAGCTATTATCCATGATACAATTTCACTGTATTACCTTGAATTCCTCCTGGATAACGGGAGCCATCTGAAAAGAGAGACATGAACTTAGTGGCCATTCACAGCAAGTGCTATTTTTCATGCATTGCTATGCTAATCTAATCTTTATGCAATTTTATATTGCACTAACTGTTGCTCGCCAACTTCAAAATTATTATTATTATTTACTTCCATTACTATTGAATCTGATTTTGTTAACAATTAAAAGCATTTTAATTTTTTGCACAGAACCATAACAATTTTTCTAAAATAAAAGTAGCCTAAATTACTTCTAACTAGCTATCTGCCAGTAAAAGTCCCGTCAAAATTAGTCCAGCCGTTAACGAGATTAGCGGGAACATTATAGACAGACAAAATTGAAAAAAAAGTTTGTTATTAGTACCAGATAAACTTATATTGAATATATATGTTATATGCACTCAATTTTATTTATTTGTATAGACTACGTATTTACTTAGTACTCACTATGGTTGGAACTGCTCCACTTTTGACCCTCCTCTGATTGTGCCGTGTGTCATCAAAGTCTTCAGGGAGGAAATGTTCAGAGCACACCACGAGACACTTGTTCATTCGGCAACCAAGTTTTGCTACAGCTTCTAGCCATGCTGCAGAATGGTCCGGATCCTTTGGTAACCTGAAGTGTTTATCAACAGATCTTGTTTAATTTTATTTAGTTCATAACATAGATCCATAAAGTGTTGATATAATCTTAACCCATTGTTAGTAAAGAACTGGGAAAGAAAATAGGTCTGTCTGACTCTGCAGGGGCTGCTTTGACACCGAAGAATCAGCCGCCCACGTCATCCTGGAATGCGAGGCCGAGGCTACCCAACGCAAACAAATCCTCGGAATGGTGAGATCGCTCCGCAAAGCCTGTGAAGCTCCCAGGAAAGTTCTGTGTTTCTGGGCGGAGCTAGGCTGGTTAACTTAGCCAGGACACCTACGCACAACGGACCGAATGAGAGTCTTAAGTGTGGAAAATGGAGTCTCTACTCTAGGTTGGTCTGTGGATGGGTGACCACCCATTACATACCGAGTTTCCTCCGTGCCTCGGAAAGCACGTTAAACAGTTGCTCCCGACTGTCATTTGTAAATCTTTGACAGTCATTACAGGTAGTCAGTGGCCCAAAAAGTCTGACAACTAGTCTTGGGTACCAAGGGGTATCGTATTACCCAGTACTAACTGGGTTGTGGAGGTCAGATAGGCAGTCACTCCATGTAAAATACTGGTATTCAGCTGCATTCAGTTAGACTGTAAGGCGACCCCAACATAGTTGGGAAAAGGCTAGGCAGATGAGATGATGATGTTTTGGTTTAGGTGGCATTGCAATTGCTGCATATTCTGCAGTTGTCTTTTCTTTTATTATTTATTTATTCATAAAACAATTCGCATTGTGTTTGAATTGGTTTGTACATTAATTAATATTTTATAGATATAACAACAAATTATGAATATGAAAAAACAGTAAAGTCTACTCAATTTAAAATCTAAAATAACATATGACAAATATTGTGTCAATAGAATGTAAATAGTAATTATATAAATTATTTTATCCCGTATGCTCCCGGCCGTGCCTCCAGAGGCACGGTGCATTGTTATTTTAATTGTGTCTGTAATTGCGGGTATTGAAGTGCTACATATTATTATGTCAAATACCTAAAAATCTATTCTCTAAAATGTAAAAAATCGAATAATGTCTTGAAAAAATTTCGGCTTGCTTTTACGGATATTGTATTGTGAGCAAATCATTGGTATTAAAATCAATGGTACTTACTTATGAAATGTGAGCCTCTGGCTTTTATTTGTTTTCTTCGAGTCATCATTAAAGCAGTTCTTTATACAACACCTCATGTTTAGTTGTTAAACATCACGACATCATTCAATAACCACACGATAAAGAAGAAAAAGATAGAAACTACTATTATTCTTATACTAAATGTACAGGTTACACATGAAATGAAATATTTGAAGGCATTAATACATTCGATCGCTGAAAAACAAATTTAAACAATAAATATTTTTCTGTTTACTTTGATAGCAAAAGCTGTCAGTGTCACTGTCATGTCAATTTTTTTTTTTTTAATCTTTATTCATGACCATGGATACTTGTCCTTCAGTCGTAATCATATCTTACGTACATATAACAATGGGACGGGCAACTTGTGGAACTAATGGCGCTAGCACCGCATGAACCTAACATAGTCATTGGTTGAAAATCTGTCAATGTCATTTTATATTTCAAAATAGTTTGATCTCATTGGTCACATTGGGTCTATGCGATGGACACGCCATCTACAATCAGCTTTGACCAGCCAACCCCATTAATTCATGACCATAGAAATAAAGTATTTCAGTCGCATACATAGATAATAATTATGGCTACACAAATACACTTCACACATTTTCATTACACCGGTCCTCTGTATAACATTCCTAAAAATATATAAACAAAATAAATTAAAAAATGACAGTGTGCTATATATAGCTTGGTATGAAACCTGCCAAATCGTGCCGAGTAAAATCGGGTTTCGGTCGTGGTCCACCTGCTTACAATCCCCTGGGTGGACCTCAATATACAAATAAGAAAATGTCTATTGGCCGTGGTCCATTGAGATCAGATTATTGAACAGTTTTGCTCGATCTTCGGTTCAAAAATCAGATACTTAGTCGAAAAACAGTCGACTAACCTGAAACCACCCTCAGTCTGCTGTACAGACGAGACGCCTAAAATCTGTCAAATTCCTTTAATAGATTTAAAACTTTATCACTAAAGCATTAGGTTCAAGATTGATTGGGACCATTTGACAGTTTCGAGTAACTTGCTTGATGTGTTGGCGTCTGTACGTTTAATGAGGACACAGCCTTCAGCTACCATATCATCAACGTCAATATTATGTAGCAATCCCTTTAAGGTGAGTGCTCCAACCAGTCCGCGAAATTCAAATTTTCTTACGTTTTTTGCAATTTTCAGGCCAGTGCTAAGTTGTATGTTGATTAAAATATTGTTCGCGGTTGTAAGACGTATGTGTAGTTACAGAATTATAATCATCAAAATCATCAAAACAACCCTCTAAGTCCATATAAGTCGAGGAACGATTTTTTCAAGGTCAAAGTCATTGCTAGACCTTTATGAACTTGGAGGGTTGTATTGATGATTTTGATGATTATAATTCTATTATAACTACATACGTCACAATCGCCAACAATATTTTAATCAAGATACAACCTAGCACTGGTCGGCAAATTGCAATAAACGTAAGAAAATTTGAATTTCGCGGGCTACCCTGACGCTTTCACCTTAAGTATGTATGATTAAAATGAAAAACAACGCTTTACACTTAAAATGACGTTTATTGTAATACGTACCTACTTACTTATTTTTGTTACACTATTTACAATAGTTTAGCATTTTCGTAACATAAAACTCGTATGAACATATACATAGTGAGCTATTACTACTACCTAGAGAGAAAACAGCGCGAACAAAATCTGTGCTCCATTCAATTGTGGTCGGCCGGCCGCAGTTTACTCAGTCGCTTGCTCGCTATAGAACATCTATGTATACGGGGTTAGCCTCCCCCGGGAGGTCCGCACTGCGCACAGATTGTGTCTCGCTGTCTTCTTTATACGTAGTAGAAATACCTCAATGTATGAACATTATTTTGAACAAGTATCTTTTGGTGTGGCGCCAAAATCGGAATGAAGGCGCGTCGACGTCGTCGTCTTGTATTTTCAATATAATTTGACAAATGTTTACTGCGCTTTTGTCTAGGCGCGAAACGGTGATGTACGGTCGAACAAGCTATTTGGTTTATAGTTTAACCAACAAATTACATTGTAAGATGTAAACCAAATAGCTTGTTCGACCGTACTTAATTAATGTCTGTTGACACCTTGCATGTGTGCATTCATCAACGGCTCACGCACACACGCGTACACCGATAAGACCTTTTCAACTGACCTACAATACTGGCCAGTAGGAGTGTGACTCCATAGTAATAATTTAAAAATTCTGACACTCACTATCAGATGGTGGTATCAGCCACATGTACTACGTATTGATTTCTGATTTTTTATTCATTAAACCAATTTGTTGGAATTAAGTTTTGCATTATTATCCACCCCGCCTTAAGCACGTGAAGCTCGGTACCGGCGTCTTCAATGTCATTTAAAAACCAAAATATGCTTTTTTGTTTCTAAAATAATGATCGAGCTTTTCGTGAACTTCAAACGCGATCAACATTCCTGTTAAACACAGTTTACGGGCGTACGATACACATACGAACAATTACCAATGGGGAAGAAAACTGTCAAATAGTTCCACGTAGATGGCGCTGACTGTTTGTTACAAACAAACTGTCTAACTCCATAGAAATTGAACAATATCTTATTATTTTGTGACTTTTTCAATATGATGGGTCGTTGTGTAGCCTTTGGATGCAAAGAAATAGGCGTTGTCATATTTCCAATAAATTTGCGCATAAAGAGAAAGTGGGAAAAGGCATTAAAACTAAAAAACAGACTACGAGACCACTTCAGGACTGTTACACACACTGTCGAAGTTGAAATTTCTGTCGTAAGCTGAAGAAAAAATGGGTTCATTTCAAATAACCTTACATTTTGTAACATGTAACCAACGATACCGACGACGACCGACGACCTTAGTTTGTTTATCATAAGATCATTGAAAAGCAAAAAGTTAGTGAGTAAAGTTTATTTTACAACTTATATATAGAACCATAATATTGCCCAGAAAACAGCTCTAAGTCGATAAAAAGTTAAATATAATGTACTTTTCGACAAGCTCCGCTTTCTTTCCTTGTTACGTTGCTCCTCGTTTTTTCAATTTCTCCTTCAACTGGATGATAAGCCAGGTATCATACATTGTACAGCAACACAAATTGAGTAAAAAAAACACGCAAATACTTAAAAAATCGTCCACACAATGCAAACGTTTATATCAAAAACTTTTGACAGGTAACAAACTATCAGCGCCATCTTGCGGCGAAATTTCCGGGAAACAACCCCATTCTTAGCATCACCATGACAGATGTCTGACAGTGAGACCTCTAAGTTTATTTCGGCTGTTTCTCAGAGTAGTCAGATACGAAACACCGGCCCCATCTAGTTTTAAAACAGAACAATAGGTGACGTGTAACATTGTTTTGTTAAACCAATTTACACGTCAACCTTTGTGGTTACTATATTTTCGAGCCGTTTGGGGTTGAAACTCTGGGGCCGTGGGGTCCGAGTGCCCATAGCCTGATCAAGGAAATTTCAAAACGCCTAGTTGATGCTTCCCGTGACCCAAGGGCTGGCTTTTACCTTGGCCAGAGGCTAAGTGTTGTCATACAACGTGGCAACGCCGCCAGTCTTTTGGGCACATTCCCAGTTGACAGCATTGAGAAGGAGTTTTTCGATGACCTTTTATAGTTTGTTGTTAGTTTATTTATTTTAGTTTATTTAAAAGTTTTGACGTGACAACGTCTTATAAATTGGTTTGCCGGGTGACACTTCAAGAAACTGCGTTACGCTCCGCTCACGTTATGCGCTCACAATGAGAGCGAGTGAGAGCCCGCCTAAGAGCGAGAGAGACAGACATAAAAAGTTTATTTTACCACTCAAAGTCGTTGTCACGTAAAACTTTCGCCCGTATACCGACTTTACAGGCAACCAATTTTTTTTAATTAAGTATGAAATAAATATGATTTAAGATTAATTTTGAATGGGGTAGATGACACACCAATCAATTGACGTACTTTATAAGAACTGTCAAAACGCGGTTCTCTCATAGATTTTGTATGGCAATAGCAAACTGTGACGTCACTGTTTGGTCAACTCAATGACTCAACTATTTCTTGATTTCTAAGCAATTAAAAATCGAATTGGGCAATTAATTGAAAATAAATCGGGTTTTCAGGCTCAAATTAACGTTTTCTTTTTAGAGATTGGTGTCTTGGAATTATTTTTTTATGGTGTCATCTACCCTTGAATGTCCCAATGCTGGACAAAGTACAAACCCTATTGTATTGTAGCCCACCGGTATAGGGAGCAGGGTCCAAGCTACGCGGTCAGGGCTCCTGGGGCCCAATTCTGTAACTTTGTGTTAAGCAACACGCCATTGACACTCTATCGACACACTACAGACATTATGTTGCCACTGTTGCAAATTTGGTATTCTGCAAAAACTTCAATGGCGTTTCAGTGGTGTCTCAGTAGTGTGTCGATAGTGTGGCGGCACAATATTTTTCAGTGTTTTCGTTGTTCGATGGCTTCACAATGGCGGTTCGATGGCCAAAACGCTTTTCAAACACGATAGACACAACTTTCAAATACACTTAAAAGATTTAGAGACTACCGTAACTTTGGCCATCATAATGACATTGACACATTATAGTGGAGCAGAATACCAATTATTACAATAGTCTTCTATGGCGTTTCAATGGCACTACAGTGGTAAGTCAATGACCATAGATAATTTGTAGAATACCAAATGTCAATGATTAGCCTATTGAGGCACTACTTACACACTACCGACACACTATTGACAAGTTGGTAATTTTACAGAATTGGGCCCCAGGGAGAGGAACCTCCTAACAACAACGTCCAGGAGTACCGCGCACTGAATTAAGCTCTTGATCCAGCTGCCTAACGAGAGCCTCCTCAGGTATTGATCGAGGCTCTTGGCAATTAAGCCATGGGCTGATACGACTATCGGCACAATGATTGCTGAGTCCACTTCCCACATGTCAACAACCTCGCGAGCCAAGTCAAGATACTTGATTTGTTTATCTTTCTCGGCTTTCACGAGCAGGGCCGTCTTTACCTAGTCTGCAGGGTGTGCGTTGCACACGGGTGCAGCGATCCTAGGGGACGCCGAGCGCTGCTCGCTACGGAGCCCCACACGGCACGCGCGTTGGCCGGCCACGGCTATTGCATTGCCCAAGAGCTCCTCCTCTTATATTTGTAGAATTACAGCAAAGCAATGTTAACATGGGTACGTTTTGGCACCCATTTTGGGTACCCATGGTGTTCTGATGAACACCCTGTTTAATTCTAAACACAGACAACAGCACAACATGGTATCCAAAACCGACAAATTTCTTCTTCATATTTAATCTCAAAACAATAGAGTAAGTATTATTATCCATTGGGGAAATTTGTCAGTTTGTGGTAACTTGGATGTGCTGTTACTTGTACTTTGTACCCATTCCATTTTGACCGCGCGCTTGCTAGAGGGCGCTAGGGTAATGTTTGCACACGGGCGCTACACGGGCTAGAGACGGCTCTGTTGATTTGCTTATCTTTTTCGGCTTTCACGAGGTTCTCGTCATGCGGGACCTCATTGCGCGCTGCTTTGAAGGATCCACCATTTTAAGGTACGTTTTTCACATCGGGTAATTTCTGCCATCGAGATTTTTGTGAGGAGAGTATTGCCGGTGTCTGCAAATTCATCTCACCGTTCGCACCTTCTGCGGAACTCTGTTGCTCTTGTTCAGTCGATATGTTGAGGCTTATGTTGGTGTCGTTTGATACCTTTATGTTATTGTCCTTGCACCATCGCTGGCACCATTGGTATATCGTAGTGCGCTGAAAACAGAAACAAAATGAATTCGAATAAATCAATACTTCTTACTAATATTATTAGCGGACGTCACGCGGTTTCACCCGCGTAGTTCCCGTTCCCGTGGGAGTACGGGGATAAAATATAGCCTATGTTACTCGCAGATAATGTAACTCCATTGCTGAAAGACTTTTTCAAACCGTCGTTTATTCGTTACATACAAAAATACAAATCTTTCCATACTGTAATCTTAATCTATATACATATAATAAAACAGTAAGGAAAGAAAAACTGTACATTGACAATTTTCGAGAAAAAATAAGTGGCTTTTGTTAGAAAAACGTAACTGATGACAAAAGTGACTTTTTAGAATTTTTGTCTGTTTGTCTGTGTGTATGGTACGGCTTCACGCCAAAACTACTGGATAGATTGAATTGAAATTCAGCAAAAATGTTCTTTGTGAACAAAGGAAGGCTTTAGGCTACATATTAGTAGTATTAATATAGATGAGAACGTTTGTGAAGATGCATGGATGATTGTTACTCATTCACTCAACTACAGAACAATTTGGATGAAATTTAGCACACAGATAGTTTGTGACCCGGATTAACACATAGGATATTTTTTATCCCGGTAATAAGAACCCGTGGGACTATTATCAAACCCCACTCAGGCGAAGCCGCAGGCGTGGATGGCGGTTATCACGACCAAAAACTCCCAGACGGCTTATTTTTTTCCAACACCACCAACAAATATCCTTATATTTTAGCCAATGTATACAAAAACTTAATAAATTATATACTAAAACCTTCCTCGAGAACCACTCTATCCATTGGCGAAACACCATAAATATCGGTGCAGTAGTTTTTGAGTTTATCGCGAACAGACAGATAGACGCAGCGGAGAACTTTGTTTTATAAAATGTAGTGATTTATTTTGTTATTTTACAGTTTCCTTTTTTGATACTCACCGGCACTCGGAATTGGTTCGCCATGTCGGTAACTGAAACCCCGTTTAGTTTCATCGATATAATTTGTTGTTTCAGTTCCTCATCAACCCTGTGGATGAATAAGAATATTTTTTTGTAAAACTTAATTTACAAAACGAGGACAAGATGGCGGAACGCCTTGGATGGCTTCTTCGCGAAATAGCGGGAAGAAGCATAGCATCGTGAGAAGTGGAGGGAATGGGGTCGGGGCCTTTAGTGGGACAATAGTGTCGATTCTGTTGTGCACAAACTAAACTTAATTTAGGCTATTGCTATCTTTTTCTCTCCAATAAAACGAGAAAGAGACGGACGTAATTTAGAGCTGTCAAATTTAATTGAACTAATATTTCCATACAAATGAAGGGTGCACGTAAAAACATGTCGGCTAAAAACACGGTGAAGCGCAAGGCATAAACTAGTTTGGCATCTCCAACTTAGTTCATAGCTATAGCCGTCCTTTTCTCGCACTGCCTTTTAGTATAAGATAGCAATAGCCTAAATTAAGTTTAGTTTGTGCACAACAGAATCGACACCATTATGGACTAGCTAGCGAAATTACGCAGTTGTGATGGGTATGTTGATTGGTCGATGAAGTGTGACATTGTGAGACGAGGTGGTGAGAGGGGTCCTAAATTTCGTGACGTCACATTTCAAAATTTTTATAAGTCTGAATCTTTAATAAAAAATATAATTAATCGTTTTAAGATTTGTTACATTTTTGAAATGGTTCATTTCATGTTAGTTTTATTAAAAAAGAAATTAAAATCAATATAAAACTAATTTTGCGAACCGCTTTTTAAATTCAATAATTCGTAGATAAATTGCAAAATATGTGACGTCACACTAGGGCGGGGGGTGTCTCACAAATGTGACAAGCAGTGACAAGGAGGGGGGAGAGGGACAAAAAATCATGAAATTCGTGTGACGTAATTTCTGACGACTTATAAGCAATAAGACCAATATCAGTGTCCAATACACTCGTTCTGGATGAGCATTGTGGTAGGGACAGTCAAATAAATCTGAATAATAATTATGTTGTAAATGTACTTTTTTTTAGATGTGTTTTGTGATTGTATTTTTGTAACCCTACTACTAAAATAGTTATAAGTTCCAATAAATTGTTACTAACCATTATGGATCGTTGTAATCTGACATGAATAAATTAAATTAAATTTATGGATGGTCCCTTATTAACAAGAAGAATAAAGATGAAAATTGGTTAATAATTACTTGTGACTCCGGCCCGTTTTCAAAGGTACATAGGCCTTCCTTTCCATGTGTTTAAATCCTGCTTTCTTAAGTCTTCTTCTTAAACACCTAAAAACAAAGGAAACAATGTTACTCCATTTATTTCAATAGGGTAGATGACAAAAAAATCGAATTAGTCCGTCAGATAGATTTCCAAAAAATATTGGACACATGTTTTTTATTTTTTCACGTAAACAAAAAATGAAGAATATAGAGTGCGTCGAAAACTCGTGTGACGTCACATTTTTTACTCAAATGCAACGTCACAAGCGCCCACTTATGCTCTTTGATACGTTTTATCTTTCGTACATTTTTATCACTACATATAATAAAACAAAGTCGCCCACCCACCGCGTATGTAGGGACATACATAGGGATGTATGCTAAGATCTTTAAAACTACGCAACGGATTTTGATGCGGTTTTTTTAATAGATAGAGTGATTCAAGAGAAAGGTTTTAGTATATAATTTGCGGGCGGGCGAAGCCGCAGGCATCGGCTAGTTAATTTGATAAAACAAAAAATGAGTATCCAATATTTTTCGATAATCTAACTGATGGACTAAACAGAATCATATTTTATTTAGTCAGTCATCCTTCCTATACATGTTATTTCTACTTCGACCTTTCGGCCACTACACCAACGAGGCAGTCTATAAAATAAATACAGGATGTAAGGAACAACCCTCAGCAAACTGAAAGGACGCATTCAGCGACTTATTTTACTCAGGTTTTTTTTAACTCCACGTGGTGGCCCCCGGCCACCTTAAACGCGGGCCTGTGGACGGTGGGCTATGGGCTAGCTCGCCGTCCGTCCGTCTCATGACGACAGGCCGTGTCGACAAGCAGGAGTGTTCCACGCGCGCCTCAAAGAGAGTCAGCAAAAACGAAGGGGTCCGTAAGGGCCGATGCCTGCCGGGGCTGCGGGACTGTTCGAAAGAGATACCGTGGCCCCGGAACACAAAGGGCGATGAAGGAACATGGATGGGTTTTAGTCAGTAAAAGTCTGGCACTCCCTC
This sequence comes from Xestia xanthographa, assembly GCA_905147715.2. Lineage (NCBI taxonomy): Eukaryota > Metazoa > Arthropoda > Insecta > Lepidoptera > Noctuidae > Xestia > Xestia xanthographa. The sequence continues at coordinate 23,666,920 of LR990654.1, forward strand.
CTGCTCCGCCCAGAGCGGAAAGAGTCATTTGATGATTTACCATCCGAAATAAAAAGGTAAAAAAAAGTCGTCTTAAAGCTCATTGGATTGACGATATCGTCAGGGTCGCGGGAAACACCTGGATCAGGGACGTACAGAACCAGCTCGCTTAGCAAAAGAATTAGAAACTTAGAAAGAGAATCGACAAATTTTGGTTCATCTGTCATTTTGTCCATTCAATGACAGCAAAATGACAGATAAACAAAAGATTTGTCGATTCTCTTTCGTTTCTTCGGTTGTCATGCTAAGCGGGCAGGAAGTGTGGCGGAAGAAAGGGGAGGCGAAAGGGAGGCTGATATAATGATGATGATGATGATGATGACCCGAAGGGTAAAAACAGGACCCTATTACTAAGACTGTCTGTCACCAGGCTGTATCTCATGAACCGTGACAGCTAGACAGTTGAAATTTTCACAGATGATGTATATCTGTTGCTGCTATAACAAATAATAAAATTAAAGGGGAGCTCCCCTATGATGGTATAGAACTCTTCATGCGCGAATCCGATTCGCACTTGGCCGGTATTTTCAATTACTATTCTCTTCTGTTATTTCAATGTAAAATTACATTATCTGTACGCAGCACGCTATTTATGTAAATAATACCGCAAAAATAATAAAACAAACAACAATGGATGTTATTATACTCTAACGAACGACGCGTGAAATCAGCTGTTCACTTGTTACCTAGCTACAGAGTTCACCGAACTCGTCGTCGCGCTTGCCGGTCGCTACGTGCGTGTTGCCATGGTAACGATACTTTGAGTATGAAGAAATAAAACAATAAAAATTATTGGACTCCCATAACGTTCCTGAAATAATTTCGAGTACCGATCATCTTAGTATGATATACTGAATTCACCCCATCAATCGGCGGAGGGCTCTTACACCCTTGTATGTATACGTACTCTGAAGAAATCCCAAGTTCCATGGCCAGGGATGGCGTATGGACCGTCTGTTCCTGCATCACCCTGTCTATCAAGAGCTGGTCTTCTTCCGGCGTCGTCTTTCTCTTCCGTCCGGCTCCTTTCAGGTTCTGCATATGACCTTCATTGCACCAGCGGTCCCACCACTTACGAACTGTGACTCGCTAAAAAATACAGGAATAGTTTGAACCTTTTGAACGTCATTGTCACATATACGTGACAAGCGCGTGCCTTTTACGCCAATGACACAAATATGTGACAAAAAAAGTACGAAGCACTTTAACAAGAAATAAACAATAGGCTAGTTTCCACCATCAATAAATTACAAATCTATTTAGTTCGTCAGTTAGAGTATTGGAAAATAATAGACACGTATTTTTTGTTTTTGTAAATCAATGAATATTGACAAAGATAAAACGCATCAAAACTCGGGAGTCGGGGCTCGTGACGTCACAACGCACTCAAAATTATAGCACGGCGTGACGTATCAAAAATTTTAAGTCGTATGTTCGTCAATTTTGGTTTACGTAACAAAAGAAAAAATACGGGTCAAATATTTTTTGATAATTTAAATGACGGACTAATTCGATTTTTTGTTATCGGGTCTGTTAAATAGCCTTTTGCGGTAAAATTGTGGCTTGGCGTGGAGGGCTCGCGCGTGCATTATGCTCTGGCGTTAAAGAGGATAATAAGCTAAAAACTAAAACCTTGAAATGCACACATTCACAACTGATACTATTGTTGCCTTTGAGGCAGTATCTACTGAACGCCATCTGCATGCTTCGATCCTTAGGGCCTTGTCATACTAGCAGATTGCGAGCGTCTTGAAAGCGGAGCGGGCGCGCAACGAAAACGTTACGGGCGTCCAACGGACACACAACGCATGCGCAACGAATAACAGCGTGAAAGTGCACTAAATTTTCAACGTTAGGCTGCAAAGCGTAGCGTTGAAAATAGAGTTTGCGTTGCGCAGCGAATTCGTGATGGGTTTCCGTTGGACGCCTGTAATGTAACGTATTCGTTGCACGCCCGCCCCGCTTCCAAGACGTTCGCAATCTGCTAGTATGATAAGGCCGCTTTTTTTTTTCGGATGGGAAATCATCAAATGACTCCTCCCGCTCTGGGCGGAGCAGGAGGGAGTGTCAGACTTGTACTGACTAAAACCCATCCATGTTCCTTCATCGCCCTTTGTGTTCCGGGGCCACGGTATCTCTTTCGAACAGTCCCGCAACCCCGGCAGGCATCGGTCCTTGCGTACCGCTTCCTATTGCTGACTCTCTTTGAGGCGCGCGTGGAACACTCCTGCTTGTCGACACGGCCTGTCGTCATGAGACGGACGGACGGCGAGCTAGCCCATAGCCCACCGTCCACAGGCCCGCGCCCACGGTGGCCCCCGATGCCCGGGGCGTCTCCCACGGCGGAGTTTGATAAGCCCCTTACATACTCCTTTTGCCTCATCCACATTAATATATAATACCTAGTCATTCACGCACATACATTTGATCATACTTACTGAAGTATCTAAAACATATGCTATCCTGCTGTTAGCAATTCCTTCTTGCTTCAGCGCTATTATCCGCTGTTTTAAATCGTCATGGCTCGCTTTGCGTTCGCTGAAATAAAAAACATAATCCCACCAAAAACATTCTGTAAAAAACTAGCCAAGTCTCAGTGGAGCTGCTTGTTTATCTCTAAAAAGTAATGAAATCTACACAAAGTCGTGCCAAGTCTAAGGTTCCATAATGCGATTTCTTTATTATTATAGTTAATGTTGTGTGACTTGTTGTGTGAGTTTTCCCTTTATGTGGCCATGAAACCCTAACTCTGTACCAAATTTCAGCTCTCTGAGTTTATGGGAAGTACTAGTTCTATTTTGATGATCATGAGTGAGTGTCATAAATGCGAAACTTTGCTTTCGCTTAACTTCGGAACTAAATGACTACTACTACTATGTGATTATAGCTTAGGTACTGGATGACGAAAATTTCTGCGTTCTGGTCTTATCCAGAGGTTCTCAAATAGGGGCCTGAAAATGCGGCGAAATGGTTCCAGTAAAGGATGGTACGGCAGCGTTTGCTTCGCGCTCGACTTGGCGGGGGCACTACCGTGCCCCCCGATTTAAGTCTAGTAAAGACTTACTAGACTATAGTAGTAGTATTCACCGTGACTTTTTAGTCGTAAACTCTAAATTAAGGTGTGTAAACGCAACTTACTTAGTTATCGGCTCCGTGGTCGGATATTTTTCAGGTTTTTTCAGGAGTATATGTTCCAGCCCAGCTTCAAACAATCTCTGTCGCACTATTTCAGAACAAGCCCCCATCTCCTTGCCAGGTTCAGCCGGGTATTGAAAATTCCATTTTGTATCATTTCGCTCATTCTCTACTGTAGTCGATTTCCTGTATGTATAGCCGTTTTTGCAATAACGGCTCCAAAAACGGTCAATGGATTTTACCTGAGAAGACAAAAAAAAAAGCTTGTGTGCTGAAAAAATCTAATTAGTCCTTTAGTTAGATTATCAAAAAATATTTGACACGTATTTTTTCTTTTGTTACGTAAACCAAATTTGACGAAGATACGACGCTTTTAAAATTGTCAATACGTCACGCCGTGGTATTATTAGTGCGTTCTGACGTCACGAGCTCCCACTCCCGCGTTTCGATGCGTTTTATCTTTGTCAATATTCATTAATTTACAAAAACAAAAAATACGTGTTCATTATTTTCCAATACTCTAACTGACGGACTAAATAGACTTGCAATTTACTGATGGTGGAAACTAGCCTATTCAATTTATGCAATAGTATTGCAGGGCAGTCTCGGCTTCTTGGGGCCTTCGCGCGTGATAGATATAAGGCACAAACGCACCTAAGAGACCGATTCTTCCCTGGCTTCCTTTCAGGAACAATGCACTCCACCTCACTACTATGTTAAGTAACTGATTGGAGCAGCGGTATTGTTATACCGCTGCACCAATCAATGTTATTCACGAGCAGTTGCTTGCACAAGCTGTTGCTTGGCTCGTGAATTGAAAGACCGGGACCAGGGTTGACCCGTAAAAGGGTCTACCCTGGGTGGTTCCTGGGTCCCTTTTAATGGTAACGCATTCAATTAGTCACACCACCACATAAAAATATTACTATAGTCTCCGCCAGATAAGTAAGAACTAAAGGTCATTGCTCTTTCCTTAATTTCTCTGCGTAGGTACCCCGACAATACATTATGAATTGTTTTTTTATTACTTACTAGAAAAAGTCAAGGATCACGATAAAGGTCGTTTCGGGACTAGTATATGTCATTATTTCTGTTTACGTAATTATGTATCTGAATAAATTAATGTAGTATGCGGGTTCATGACCTTTAATTCTTATACTTATCTGGCGGAGACTATATAAAAGTTACATTGCATTTACCTAAATCCCAGGGCCCCTAGACCAGCACTTAGGCTTTAAGAAAAAACAGTATTATTTTTACCCAACTTTAGCCTGATAATATATCTCAAAATTGGCCGTCGGTACAAGTTATAGGTATGCATACGTTCACAGTACACACTAACACTACTCGATGCCACACATTTTGTTACTGAGAAAATACGTATGGTCTGGAGGCTTTGGACCAAAACTTAAATTTTAGAGTCATCGTTTAAAACATTTGTATTCACCCACTGTTTGTTAGTATTTCAATAGGCATATTCAGTATTTTTGACAGCATTTCACACGTCCCACCGGCGGCATATTTTCTGTAGTGTTCATACATTATATATATATATATATATATATATTAATTATTATTATAATATTTGCCAATAATTTAATTATTGGCAAATATTTATAATTATTTCCTTTATTCATCTTATCTCCTTATTTTACATATTTTTAAATGTACCTTAAAAATATATATATATTAAAAAATACATTCAAAAATATAAAAAATAGTGGTCCGCCGGTGTCGGGAGCAGGGTCCAAGCCACCGGTGGTTAGGGCTGCAGAGACAGGAACCTCCTCACAATGCGAGCCGTATCGAGGAGTACTGCCTTCTGGATAAGGCCCTTGATCCAACCGCCTAAAGAGAGCTTCGATATGTGGTCATCGAAGCTCTTGGCTATAAGGCCATTGGCCGTCACGACAATCGGCACAATGATAACCGAGTTCATATTCCACATGTCGCGAACCTCGTGTGCCAAGTCGAGATATTTTATTTGTTTCTCTTTCTCGGCTTTCACGAGGTTCTCGTCATGCGGAATGGTAACATCGATTATCATTACGCGGCGCGCTGATCGGTCTATCATCACTATGTCAGGCTTATTGGCAACAATAGTCCTGTCAGTAATGATAGACCGATCCCAGTACAACGTGACATGGTCTTTTTCGAGAACTGGGTCGGGCACATACTTGTAGTACGGTACCTCAGATTCCACAAGTTTATATTTCAAGGCAAGTTGCTGGTGTATAATCCTGGCTACTTGGTTGTGCCTGTGCAAGTACTCGCCGTTAGCCAGACGAGAACAACCAGAAATAATATGTCTGATGGACTCACCCGGAAGGTGGCATGCCCGACACACGTCAACCGTCCCGTCCTTCATAATATATTTCCGATAGTTGTTCGTCAACATAACTTCGTCCATAATCGCACAGACAAAACCTTCAGTTTCCCCAAAGAGGTCGCCGAAACGTAACCAGAACACGGACGCTAGAAAATCTACATCGGGCCCATGAAGAGCCCGGTAGAAGCGCCCGTGAAGCTCTTTGCCTTGCCATACTTCCTTACGGTCATCGGTGGTAAGTACTTCAGGTTTCTGCCAGTTCTCTTTAGCCATGGACAGCGGGGTGAGTCCCTTGTCCACTGCGACCACATCTCGGTGCATACCCATCTCGGCTTTTAAAAAATATTCTCTGAGACTGCACACCTCGCGGTTGTGGAGGGTCTTCGCGTTTAAAAAGCCTCGACCTCCGCACTTCCGCGGGATGTACAGTCTCATCACCGATGATCGTGGGTGATGCATCCGGGTTTCGGTCAGCAGTGTACGAACTCTTCTGTCCAGGGCGTCGAGTTCAGTCTGAGTCCATTTGAGTATGCCGAAAGAGTACATTAAAACGGGCATGACCCAACCATTGAAGGCGCGCACCTTGTTCCCTCCTGAAAGAAGGCTATTTAATACCTTTCTCAGGCGACCGAAGAAGCGCTCCTTCAACGATTGCTTCATGTCAGTTACGTTAATGCCTAACGCTTCCGACATACCCAAATACTTATAGGTTTCGGATGAGGAAAGAGATCTTAGGTGTATGGAGTCCGAGAGCTGAAGTCCCTCGGATTCCATAATCTCCCCTCGCTTTACATACATGACTGCACATTTGTCCACACCAAATTCCATCCTGATGGCGCTACTAAAAGTTTCAGTTACTTTAAGTAGCTCCATCAGTCGCAATTTGTTGGGGGCAAAGAGTTTCAGATCATCCATGTAAAGTAGGTGAGATATAACCTGACCATCCTTCCTCAACCGGCAGCCTAGGCCTGAATTCTCCAGCATTGTGCTTAGAGGATACAGGGCTAAACAGAACCAAAGTGGACTCAGACTGTCGCCCTGGAATATTCCCCGCTTAATCCATACAGGCTCATCGCTCCCCTGGATCTGTCGACATCCTGGATATCGAAGGACCGTCTTCCATTGCCCCATACATGACTCAAGGAAGGCGCGTAGAGTTGTATCTATTTTGTACAACTCCAGCACCCTCATGAGCCACGTATGTGGCACCGAGTCATAGGCCTTCTTATAATCTATCCAACATGTCGACAGATCCTTGCGGGATCGACGAACCTGTTGGCTAATGGCCATGTCGATGAGGAGTAGCTCCTTAGTACCGCGGGACCTATTCCTACATCCATTCTGAGAGGCAGACATGATGGAGTTTTTGTCAATGTGTGTATTAATTTTCACTCTCAAAATGGATGTAAGAAGCTTGTAGATCGTAGACAAACACGTGATCGGTCTATAATTCTTGGGTTCCGCGGGACTACCTGACTTATGGAGCAGGTGGGTAACGCCTGTTGTTAAAAACTGTGGTAGAGACCCGGATTCTAAGGATGACTGGAATTGCGATGCCAGGCAAGTGTGTGAACTACTAAACCATTTCAGCCAGAAGTTGTGCAGTCCGTCCGGTCCCGGTATATTATTATAATTATTAATAATATAAATTAATTTTTTATTATATATATTTTTTTTTATTAATTATTATTTAATATTGGTCGTCAGACCACAGGCGATTTACATTTTATATAGCGTATAATGATATGTAAAATGTATGAAAACTACAGGAATTATGCAGGTGGCGTCGATTTATGGTTGTGGCCGGTGGCCCGTGAGCGGGGGGACCCTTAATATTACCCTTTAAATACTAACCGAAATTCCTGTTTCTCTTGAAATTGCGCGGATATTGAGACCTTCTTTCTTCAGAGCAATGATTTTTTCTTTTTTCCTTTCTGTAAGCCTATAAAATTCAAATTAAATATATTAGTTTTATTGAGACGGACGTGTGGAGTGACAAGAATGGATAAATAAAGGAATAAGTATATTTGAGGAAGTTTGGAAGTTGCACTTGTTATAAAAATTTTTTGATACTTAGTCGAACTCTCACTTGATACTAGCCAACACTCAAACTTAAGGGGCTGACAACACTTAACTGATGTTATATAAGCAGTTTTTTTTAAGAAAAAATATTTGTTCTAGCACATCAAGAAAAAATATATGTTAAGGCAATTACAGGAGCTAAATTAGCAACTCTATTTGTGGTGGTTCAAAGTTCGTTTGAAATACTGTTAGAATAAAGTTCTAATCGGCTTGCACTACTAAGTAATTGTTACGTCAGTCACTGCGGCCGAATAGTGCGAACGGAGTGGTTTTTTGCGATTTACAAAAAATCTATTGATTGGACTAAAAAAGTAAAACACTATGATGCTAATATGTTGCTTGTAGAATTATTTGCCAAAAAATCAGAATGATCGCATGTATGTATTTTAGTATGGTTTTTACTCGTTAAAAGAAATTGTTAGAAATAAGTTCGTGATTTTTTTTTATCGAATAAAATTAGTTGTATTATGTTTTCAAAACAGTATCGTACTAGCATGTATCCTGAAGAATATCATATATTTTTCTGGTTTTGTTTATTGCAGTGAATCATATGCCTTTTTGCATTATAAAACTCTCGATTAGCTCCTGTAGTCGCCTTAATAATCATCATATTTCAAAGACCGTGGACGGACTCGATACATAATTGGACGAAATCGGCTCGATAGAAAATAATTGCAAAGCGTGGTTTTAAAATCATCATTAAACGGTTCTGTCTTTATTTTGACGCATGGGTCTGCAATTAAAAACATGAAGCCAAAATATTCATACTTAAACCGCTAACGAGTCACATTTCACAAATAATCCACACTTTTTTATTTTTTATTTTCTTCTAAAACCTGGCCGCCCAGTAACTCTCTCGCTCTTGTTTACTCCGATACAAATAGACAGTGTGCGCGCATTTTGTTGTTGACATCCCCTTACGGTAAATCATTCGAATAGCCGATCTTTACTCATCACATAATCCATCCATCTCTTCTTTGACCTTCCTCTCGCTCTCCATCCACCAACACATGCATCACTCTTTTCATCACCATAAGTTTCGGCAGCCTTGTTCCATCTTTTCCTCCATCCACTGCTGTGTATAGGCCTCCTCCCTTTCAGTCGCATTAAACTCAGGCCTGTTTTTTCGGATGGGAAATCATCAAATGACTTCTCCCGCTCTGGGCGGAGCAGAAGGGAGTGTCAGACTTTTACTGACTAAAATCCATCCATGTTCCTTCATCGCCCTTTGTGTTCCGGGGGCCACGGTATCTCTCTCGAACAGTCCCGCAACCCCGGCAGGCATCGGCCCTTGCGGACCCCTTCCTTTTGCTGACTCTCACGTTCCACCGCCTCCTTCTTTAGCTAATGCTAAAGAAGGAGGTGTTAAACTCAGGCCTTCATCTACATATATGTAATACGGCACCCTACCCCCATTCTTATTTTATAAATTCTTACCTAGTTCTCTCCGTCGTAGCCCCAGCTTTAATGTTCATCATTCTGTTCGCTTTATTGTCAGGTTTCTCGTCTCCTGTACTGTGTGTGTCTTCGTCACTTGAGGACTCTAACTCACAAGTAATGATTACATTATCAAGCTTTGGTTTGAGTTCTTTCTCATGTACTAAAGTAACGTGACCATGATCATTTACTATCGGTACATTAGTCGTTTTATTTACACTTATTATATTTTCACTATTATTCATTTGTTGGTCATTATTTCTTATTTCGTTTTCACTAGAATCTACTAATGTAGGATCTTGTTTTATCTGTTGAATGTAGATCTCATTTTCAGCTATAGGATCTGATTCTATCTCGTGTTTCACCGGAGCATCTATCCATGGCTCATACTCCTCAAACTCAATCTCTGTTTCTTCTTCAGCTACACTAATTATAGTTTTTCTTTCTTTGACTACCTCGTTATTTGGTAATATTTCAATTTTCTTGATTTCAGAGACGTTTTCAATACCAAATTTGGACGTTAGAGGTGAATTTAGAGAAGTGTGGTTTTCTTTCAATGTTGCGATGTTAGATTTGTTTATGTGTACGAGGTCTTTCAGCAGTGCATCGCTGAGCAGCGCTTTGTCTCTGAACGCGGCAGCCGCTTTGAGACGTGCAGCGCACTCCCAACAAATGTTATGTAGTATGCCCTCATTCTTGTCGCAAGCCTGGCGAATAAAAGCTATAGTCATAGCATTTTTCATATATTAATTAATACAGATACTTAGTTAAACCATGAAAAAAGGAGAAAAGTAAGCGATTCGGCAATCATCGTCTATCTCCGGAAATACAATGATAATGCAATTTTGAGATCTAATAATAGAACTGTCACAACCATGGAATTACTTCTCCATGATTAGAGATTAATAGCTCTGTGTAATTCCAAAATTTTTGACAGCTTAACTTAAGGGTGTAAGGGACACCTTCCGCATACTGACAAGGTGCATTCAGCTCCTTATTTTGAATCATAATCCACCGGATTTTTTCGCGTTTTTTCAGTTACTGTTCCTTTATTTCAATGTAAAATTAGATTATCTGTACGCAGCACTCTATGTATATACTTAAATAATACGTCTAAAATAAAAAATAAACCAACAATAGATGTTGAAATACTCTAACGAACGACGCGTGAAATGAGCTGTTCACTTGTTACCTAGCTACAGAGTTCTCGTCGTCGCGCTTGCCGGTCGCTACGTGCGTGTTGCCACGGTAACGATACTTTGTGTATGAGGAACTAAAACAAATCAAATGTATTTGGACTCCCATAACGATCCTATAATTTCTAGAACCGGTCATCTTAGTATGGTATACTGAATTCACCCCCTTCAGTCTGCGGAGGGCTGTCCCATACACATTGTATAGTCTGTAACAATGACTCACCAATATTCCCGTGATATGTTGAAACATTTCGCTGAATTTGTAGTGCTTTATATCATACATTTTGACATCTAAAGCTAGGCACACTCTGCACACCTAAAAAACATACATAAATTTGAAATGATGATGAAATTGAGTATGATAAGTGTTTGCAAAATCCGATTCAATTATGGAAGTCATATTTTTATAATAATTGAATGCGGACGAAGGTCGCGCAACAGATAGTTTGAAACAAATGGTTCTAGTTCTAATGATCTTTAATGAGAATCTGCCAACACACAGGTTACAAAGTTTTTTTTTTTATACCAGTATAAATAAGTATTGGTACAGCTTACTGATTAAAAAAATCGGAGCAGTCTTTGGGGACTGCCGATAGAAGTGAAAACAAAAAGTACACAGGCCCCGCCCCAGTCGCACTTGTAATGCCCCGCGCATGCCTATGTGGTGCTACGCCGTAGCGGATGCTACGAACGGCTACGAAGCGTGACCGCACGTTACGTTAAGTGAGGATGACTTCAATGTTTTTCCTTCACCCAAAAAATGCTCAACGCGCCTAAAGAAGTTTTCACTTCAAAAAACTTTAGTAGTCATGACATAATATTGCTGATAATTTACTTACTTTAAATTCATCAACAGGCGCCATCTGAAAAAATAAAAACCGTCACTGTATTCATCATCATTTTAGCCGGAAGACGTCTGACTGCTGGACATAGGACTCCCCCAGGTGTCGGGACATTGCCCGGTCCCGTGCGTCTCGCATCCAGGTCATCGGTCCTAGTGGGACGCCTGTAACTTAGTACATAGCCCTTTTTCTACAACATAATTAAGGACTACAGAATATAGGTACTGATACTGTTAGGCGCGGGACAAATACAAAAGGCGTCGGGCGGAGGTGTGGCGCGGGCGTGGCGCCGGTGCAGCGCAGAACAGGGGCGCTAACAGTGTCGGAAAGGCGAGGCGCGGGCGAACACATTTGGGAAATTCTAGTGTTTAATAGTAGATTGTATCATAAGGGAGCAAAATAATATTTTTACGGCGAGGGCGCTTTTTTGAATCCAGAGCGAAGTGAGGGATTCTAGAGTAGAATCCCGAGCGTAGCGAGGGATTCTTTAATAGAATCCTGAACGTAGCGAGGGATTCAAAGTACGTCGCCCGAGCCAAAAATATATTTTGCGCCCGAGTGATACACTCTACTTTTCATCACCCACTATGAGAAAATAAAAGGCGCCTCATAATATTAACCGACTTCAAAAAGGAGGAGGTAATTCGACTGTTTTTTTATGTATTTACATCGATTACGCTGATATTTATGAGCCGATTGACGTGATTATTCTTTAGTTTGATGCGGAATAGTTGCCATTTGGTCCTATAAAAATGTAGCATAGTTTGGCCCAGTAGTTTTCATTTTATGAACATTTTTACTTCAGTCGTGTGGTCTAATTTCAACATGTAAAATAAATGCATATCTAATATTTGGATAGGATATTACAACTAAAAATGGAAAAATAAAAAAACTTTTTTGCAAAAAATAAAACCGACTTCACAAAACACAAAAACGTTAAAAATAACTTTAGCTTCAGAAGTCGGTGACAAAAAAAAACTAAATGAATCAAACAAAGGTCACCGACTTCTGAAGATCTAAAGTTATTTTTCACTTTATTGTGTTTTTTATTCACTGTCACTCGAAGAACTAATTTTTCAAAACAAAACTATGAATTTCTAACAATTCATGAAAATTGACGAAAACGCGGTCTGTAGTTCACGCGTTTTTAATTTGTTTTTTTTTATTCAGTCAGCGCGGCGGCGGCGGACGGCGACCAGCCAGTCTTTATTCAAACAATATTTGCGTTCGATTTCTTTCGGCGCTGAACACTAAGATGTTCCAAATTCAAAAAGTGCGCCGCAATTATCTTTGCGGCGCACTTTTTGAATTTGGAACATCTATAAAGAGGATTAAAAACTCATTACTGCCCGCTAAAAGTTTCCTAAAGAAAACACCACCTTTGGGTGCACCTAAAGGCGAACCAAGTCGTCCTTTTCGAATAGATGGGATGAAAAATTCTATATCGTCACGCATATTCGCCGTCTGGTTCACCCCTGTGTACACTGTCGGCATGCCACTGCTAACTGCAGGTGCGCCGAGGGCGAGGAAGTGGCGCCCGCGCCGCGCCGTCTCAGTATGTCTCGCCGCTCGCGCCTCACCTCTTCTATACATTTTGTATGAAATTTCAGAGAATTGGCGCCACGCCCGCGCCTCGCCTACGCCCGACTCCTCTTGTGTATTTGTCCCGCGCCTTAGCCTGCATCAACCCATTACCAGGTAAAGGCTTCTCCCCATGACTTCCAGTTTCATTCCAAGGCCAATGTAGATCATTGGTCGCTGGTCTTGTCCAGATTGTCCCACCATCGTCTACAAGGTCTGCCGCGACGCCTTCTGGCTGTGTCAGGGCTCTAATTTGGCCTACAGCTCATTGGGCATGCGGTAGACCTGGCCCAGTTCAGTTTAGCGGCGTTATGAGTGACGTCAGTAAATTTTGTTTTAGAGCGCAGTGTGGTGCTGCGTACACGGTCAGTTAGTTTATACAGGATGTAAACAACCTCATCACGAAGCCATCAACCAAGCATTCTGTACATCAAATTATGTAACTTTACGTAAAAAGTATTGCTTGGAAACGACTTTTTTTTGGGGTGAAAAATCTCACTCAATGTAACTCACTCAAAACATTGTGCTGATGGATGGATTGAAAATTACGGGGGTCGTGCAGGTGTTTAAAGTAAAAATCTTACATTAAAAACTTGTATTTAAAAAACAAAATTGGCAAAAAGTTGGAACTTTGACCCCCCCAATATCTCCGTAACTAGAGAAGGTTCCCGGGTATGCTATAGAACAAAAAAATAATCGCAATGACGGGAAGAACAGGGGCCTTTCGGTTTCGTTACGAGGTTTTTTACAATATAGGTACTGATTTTCTTAAATTTGACTTAATTTTCTAGTCCCTGATATGACATAATACCATCAAGAATTTTTGAAAAGCAGCCTGGAATATTTATGGCTGGCAAAACGATTACCTTATTCCAAGGGATTTAAACCTAACCAGCAAGATGTAGGTGTACTAAACGTAGTCACACATTTGCCTAGACTTTCATGGATAACAGATGAATCAAAATCATAATAATTTATTTGTAAACATAGGTCAAATTACAATAGTGGTGTTACAGATAGTTAGGTCCTCTATGTTTTGCCCAGAGGCGTACAAATATATTTAATTACATTGTCTTTACTGATTGTCTTTGTCTGATGTTATCTTAAGTGATGGAAATGTCGACTCACCACTCTAGGAACAACCCCACTCTTGACTCTCCGCTGATTTGGCCGGGTATCGTCAAAATCTTCCGGTTTAAAATGATCGGAGCATACCACAAGCCACTTGCTAAGCCGGCAACCCGTGTCACTTAAGATTTTTAACCATGCTGCGCAGTGATCAGGATCTTTTGGCAACCTGAAGTTTAAATCAAATGTTTTAATAATACTAAGAACAACAATTTGTTGCTATGTTCACAAATCACAGGAAACTAAAATTGAAATGGGCTGAGCATATAGAGGGAAGGAGAAGTGGAGCAAGAAGGTCACAGAATGGTGCCCCAGCAATGGTATAAGAAAGAGGGGAAGACCCCGCCAAAGATGGAAGGAAGACCTGGCCAAATTCGCAGGTGTGACCTGGAGCAGGGTTGCCAAGGATAGAAATGAGTGGAAAAGATTGGAGGCCTTTGCCAATTGGCAATCAGCAGAAGACAACCTAGATTTTATATAAGTTAGATTAAAGAAATTGTATTTCGTATATACTGTTGAATAAATAGCTTTATTATTATTTGGAGTTTTTTGTGACCTCTCAAAAGCGTTTGATTGCGTAAATCACGACACATTACTTTTGAAACTTGAGCATTACGGACTGGTTAAACTTGCACTTAGTTTGGTAAAATCTTATTTGAATGATAGACAGACAAAGAGAAAAGAAGAGATCTTATTTGACAACAACATGTTCAAATAAATGGTGTTAATCCACAGGGGTTAAAGGTAAAAATGGGGGTTCCACAAGGCTCAATATTGGGTCCTTTCCTCTTTCTAGTATATATAAATGATCTACCCTATTTACTGAAAAACCAACCTCAAAATATTCAGGTATCCACCTTCAGGTCCAAAATTGGTACACAGCAAACAATTTGGTATTAAATAAAGAAAAAACCAAATGCATAAGATTTGCTTTACCGAATGTTAAAAGTAGTGATTGTGATATAATATTGAATATAGAGAAACTTGAATTCGTAGATAAAACGGTTTTCCTGGGGATTACGCTTGATTCAAGGCTACAATGGGGTTCTCATTTGACATCTCTTGCGGGGCGGCTAAGTTCAGCAGCCTATGCCATTAGAAAAATCCGTCAGTATACTGATGTAGATACCGCTAGACTGGTTTATTTTAGCTACTTTCATAGTATAATGTCTTATGGCATTTTGCTGTGGGGACGGGCTGCAGATATTGAGTCTATATTTATTCTGCAGAAAAGAGCCATCAGAGCCATATATAATCTTCGTGGGCGCGATTCTATAAGGGAACTGTTTAAGGATATTGGCATCATGACGATACATTGTCAATACATCTACGAAAACATAATGTACGTCAGAAAAAACCTGCACCTTTTTGGTAAAAGGGGTGACAGACATAATTACAGTACTAGAAATAGGGACCAACTAGTTCAGCCAGGTTTCAGACTCGCCAAAGTAGACTCATCTTTCATGGGGTACTGTTTGGGATGCTATAATAAAAAACCACAAAGTATTCTTGAACTGAATGAGACAAAATTTAAAACATGCATTAAGAGCGGCCAACCCGCCATATTTTCGCGAGAATTTTGAAAATAG
This sequence comes from Xestia xanthographa, assembly GCA_905147715.2. NCBI lineage: Eukaryota > Metazoa > Arthropoda > Insecta > Lepidoptera > Noctuidae > Xestia > Xestia xanthographa. Next base: position 23,682,278 of record LR990654.1, read on the forward strand.
CTCGTGCGTGATTATGCCGTTGTTACACATATATCTTTGAATTTTTTGATCTAATAGATATCTTGTGGACTATATCTAGGCTTCTGTCGAAGCAGAAAAAAAAATTTTGTAAAACCACATTCAGTATAAGCCTCCAAAAATTGCTGTTTTGCACAACTTTTACCTCAACTTTGGCCGTTCATAATGTGGTTATAAATTATAAAAGTAAAGAAAGCATCATGATAGAAGCCTTGCTAATGTAGTGGAGATTCTAAATAACAAATATTTATTTCACATACTTGTAAGACTAATTCAAAAACATGTATTTCCTGGAACAAGTTTTATAAATTTTCGAACAATATTTTTCGTTCAATGTCCTCGCGTTAGGCGGTATGAGGTACGCGGGAGGCAAGCAGTGCGGGTTCGGGGCTAGGTAAGACAGGGGAGTTGAAAGAATACCACCGCTGTGGCTCTAGACGAAACAACAAGCTTTTCGACCATGCTCGCGTTGATGAGTGGCGGGCCGGGAAGGGCCCTCTTAAACGCACACTATGTAAGCAAGCATATTACAAGTTGAGCGATTATATCGCTGATAAAAATGCTTGGCTCAATGCTGGTCCTGCTCCACAAGGACAGGGGCGCATAAATTGATAGCATTAAATTGTATTGTTGGAGCTGCGGAAGATTGTACAACTATCTTTGCATTGTATAGATTCAATCTCTTTAGTATTATATAAATGCATAGCCCATATTGTGTGAGTACTATGTACTAGAAAGCTATCATTCACTGGAAACCTACGTCTTTTCTTGACTTGAATGTGCCCTGGCGTTTTAGAGTATGTCATGCTCACTCTATTGTCTCGCTGATGGTGGCGCGTGTGTCGGATCATTTAGTTCCCTTCAAAATGGTTGAGTTGAATGGTGCTGATCCATGCGTCATGTCCGTGAACGGGCGCAGTCAGTTGTGACTGGTCATCTCTTAGTTGCCATGGCTTATTTGAATGAATTATTTTGAATTGTATTTTTTTGTTTGTGTGTTTTTGCTGTTAACGTGCACATCTTGCTACATTGTTCTCACATAATATACCATCTAAACATGAATGATGTGACCAAGATTTTGTAACACTATTCTGATTTAAAAGAGTGTCCATGGAGTTTCTTACCCGTTCTTCTCCATAGAGATCTACGCTAGGGAATGGGCAACTACAGTACTTTCACAGTTTTTATGTCTTGTGACTGGGACAACAGCTACATTTAATTTTCATCTTTGTTTCGACAATTCAAAAGTGCCTGTAACTGGGTTACTTAAAATAAATGCTTTGATTTTGATTTTATTATTTACTAGCGGACGTCACGCGGTTTCACCCGCGTAGTTCCTGTTTCTGTGGGAGTATGGGGATAAATAATAAAATTAAATATATATAATAATATAATATATATAATTAAATAGTGAATGAAAACATCGTGAGGAAACCGGCATGTCCTAGAACCAAAAAATTCGAAGACATGTTACATCTACCAATCCGCACTGGGCCCGCGTGGTAGATTATAGCCCATTCCCTCTCATATAGAGAGGAGGCCTGTGTCCCAGCAGTGGGAACATTAATAGGCTGATGATGATGATGATGATGATGGGGATAAAATATAGCCTATGTTACTCAGGGTGAATGTAGCTTTCTAATGGTGAAAGAATTTTTGAAATGGTGCAGTAGTTTTTGAGTTAATTCATTACAAACATACACACACAAAAATACAAATCTTTCCTCTTTATAATATTAGTGTAGATTATTATAACAACAACAATTTTATAAAATTTAATACTTCCTGCTGGGAGAGGGCACTGAAAAACTTGAAACACAGGTTTTATAGTACACTAGCGGCCCGCCCCGGTTTCACACTATAAACCTTCCTCTTAAATCACTTTACCTATTGCTGAAATCTGCGTTGAAATCCGTTGTGCAGTTTAAGATATCTAAGCGTACAGACAGAAGGAGCGTCTTTGTTTTATACTATGTAAAAAAATTAAATGAATACAGGGTGGAAGGGGTATCAACGCACAGACGATAAACAAATATTCAATACATCATCAAAAACTGCACAATATATCTTAGGACAGAGATATATAAGGAGAGGGGATTTGGATATTCTGACCCTAATGATGATGTTCTTCAGAGAAAGCACCGTATGTGTATGACCAGATCTATGAACATGGATGGGGCGATAGGAGTATGAAAGGATCGTAGCAGGCCTATCATTTGCAACTATGATTTGAATGGATACTGATTCACTTACTTGTGAAATGTGATTCCTTTGCTTTTATTTGTTTTCTTCAAGTCGTCGTTAGTGCAATTCTGAACACAGCACCTCATATTTTATAAAATTTAATGGATTTCAACATAGCAAAACGTAAACATATAGTCATACATCCTCTTTTTTACCCGACTACGGGGGAGGGTTACCACATATTCTGGGAACCAGTGTGCTTATTTATGAAAGATAATTCTATGTATTTAATGCGTACGGATTACAAATAAAAGCACAGAATAAACTTTTCCTAACTATTTTTGTTTTCTTTTAACAAAAGCTGTCAAACAATCGACACAATCGATCGTACGTGCGCAACAATGGTGACAGGACTGACAGCTGCTGACCATTGACTTGAGAAGTAGGACTGACACTGACAACAGCAGCAGTGCTGCCAATAAAAAAATGTCGATTCCCCGACTCAGTGTTGCCAAATCCCAGAAATTCCCCGCTTCTTTTTGATTAATTTGCCAGATAATCCACAAAATGATATTTTTTTTAATAAAAATACTGTTTTATAGAAAATTTGTTAAAAATACTACTCAAACTTTAATAAAATACTATACTTTATAACAAAGTTAACTCTTACATCTTTATACTTCATACATACTATTCAAAACAAAGTGCATTATAGGTACAAAAAAAAGTTTTTATTTAAATCTCTAATGGCCCTAAATTTATTTGGAATAGCATATTAAAATAATACAAAATCTTGTTCGAATGACAGTTTTTTAGTTGTAAGTTACCCGACATAACATAGTTTTAGCCCATGGAAAAAACTGGCCTGGATTCCCCGAAATTACCCGATTTATGTCATTCCCCACGCTCTCCCCGCGCTAACCCTCAATTCCCCGTAAATCGGGGATTTTCCCCGCGATTGGCAGCACTGAACAGCAGCCACATAGCTTTTTTTTATTATTTCCTGACTAAAGTCTGAGACCATGCTGCCTAGTCATCAGTTGCAGCCACAGCACAGAGCTGTTAGGTCAGTCTTTGGCAAAGACTACAATATTTATAATTGGCAAAGACTGCACAGAGCAATCAACAGCTCATGTAGCTTTAATAATAATAATAATAAACCATATAGCAATTAGCCATTTAACTTTGCCGGCTCTGCCGGCTTTGGCCCAGCGCACACCGCTGCAGGCGGAGCGCATTTGAAGACAACAATAAACCTTAACGACCTTGTTAGACGGTCGCGCGCATGCTCTTGTAGTTGCTTGCGGGCACTCCGAGTACCACGTGCGAATGTATTCTTTTACTGACCGTCAAAAGCCTGGGCCTTTGGTTTTTTTGTGAGTTGATCCCAATACAGGTTGATGTCTATAAATAAGTTTCATAATCTGTAATGATTGCTGTGAAAAGACAATATTAAAACATACATACTCCATACATACTTATTCTATAGGGAACGTGCAGGAACTATAGGTGGCAGCACTAAACGACAAAAGAGACACTATGCGGACAGTAAAGGAAACTTATGCTGTCACGCAAATCTCTTCAAAAGTGTTATTTATTTTTGATTATGATAAAAGGTATAAAACATGGGTTCCGGTCTATCAATAATGTTCGTCAGCGTAACATGAATGTTGACCAATATGAATTTTGTATGTTTCGTTTACTTTCTCTGATGAAAATTGTGGTGCATGAAGAAACGGTGGCTTAAACAACTTTCTTACTATCAACACATGTTTTAATGGAAGAGAATCCTTTATCAGCGAGAAGAGTATCTCCAGGCTATAACAAATCAATCCACAATCATTTGTTTTAAGCAATCACTATAACGCCCTCCGTAGCATTTAGATACAAAACTTATGAAACCACAAGGAGTGCGGCCAACTAAAAACTTTATTGTATACCAATGTTTATAATCTAAGCACATGTGGACTCTTTGTTCAACTGTTGAGGAATATTCGGTGTGAACTTCAGTGCAGTCTAATCCATAATCATTTGTTATAAGCAATCACTAGAACGCCCTCCGTAGCATTTAGATACAAAACTTATTAAACCACAAGGAGTGCAGCCAACTAAAAACTTTATTGTATAACCATGTTTATAATCTGAGTACATGTGGACTCTTTGTTTAACTGTTGAGGAATATTCGGTGTGAACTTCAGTGCAGTCTAATATGTGTGTTCGCTGAAGTTTAAATGGTACGCCAGTACCATTTAATGTTTGCTTGGACGGTTGATTTTGAAGGCTATTGAACTTTTTCAATGCAGTGTAACAAAAACAAATTGTGTTCAAATATTTTTCTTACTGCATTTATCCATTTTTTGCGTTTTTCACATTTAACATGGTAATGAGAGTTCTTTGGAAAGTAATAGAATTTTATTATTTTACGCTATTTGATTAATTTTCATTTTTGTGGATATATTGGTACATCCAGAAATGCAACAATGCATTATGATTAGCTAGAATAATCATTTTCAATAATAAAATTAATTCTGTTTACTTGTTTTACCCTCTCCGCAGCTATCTGTCACACATTGTATATCGCTGTCCTACAATTGATAGCTATCTGTCACACTTGTACTACGCGCACCCGCCTCCCAAAAAACTGCATTAAAAACCGTCTAAAACTGTCTCCTCTAGAGCTTATACCTCTGTGTTCAATTCGTTACTAAATTCCTCAATAATAAAATCGAACATTGCAACACTATTCCACTGACAACTTGCCGAAAAAAAAAAAAGAAACTTCCATTTGACATTAGATGACTGGCGGTGAACACTAAAATTTACCTGCGCAGCAAATGTCGTGATAACTCTGGTATTTTTAATGGTAGCTGATACTATTATATATCAAAATTATCCTTGAGAACCGTGCTTCATTATTTTGTCAACGTAAATTCGTTTTGGAATCTCGAAGTTGCAATATTTCGCCCGTGAAAAAGTAGTTATTATATGTACCTATAGTGATTGTGTTGTGTGAAGAAATACGTGATTTAGTGACTAAAACGTGTGTGAAATGGGAAAAACAGTGCTTAATTAGTGAGGTGATTAGATTGTTCAACTATCTACACCAAAAAACATGTGGGTTTGTGTGTTTTTTCATCCAACACCGGCTGCCAAAAATTAGTTCCCAGATGTAAACAAACAGTGAGTATCTAGTTTCATAAGTATATTTAGATATGATGCTATTGAGCTTTAAATGAGATTGTGGTCTTGTTGGAAAGGAAATATAGTCTAGTTTATTTCTTTAATGTTAAAATGGATAAAAAACTAAGAGAAAACTGATATTTCTAGCGAAATATCAGTTTTTGTAACTATTTTTTGCTATACATTATGACTTGGAGTATATAATTAAAGTATTTCATTTTGATTTCTAGATAAGTAGATTCCTTATCTAATCAGCTTGACAACAGTATTTTTGAAATTGCTCTAGGACTTGTAGTTTTTGAGCTACAGGTGTTTTTATCGGATCGGGCAGAAAATGTTTTGAAAACTTGCAAAAAATTTTGCATGTTAGCGGTAATGGGTATTTGCAATCCGCGCGCTCTAGCTGCGAAGTGGATGTCAAGTATTAATAGAATACAAGATTCGGATTAGTGACGCCAGTCAGCAGCACCGTCGTTGTGAACGTATAAAATTACCGATCCGTGTGACGTTGCTAAAAGATGCAGTTCCATTAGAGCGGTAAAAATTAAAAAGTTGAAATAAATATGGCGGTCGCTTCATGTTTGACAGTTTGTGTATATCATAAAAATACAAAAATAATCTAATTTAAACAATATTACGATGCTTAGAGACAGTAAATAAACGTTGGTTATTAATCACGTAATGTATTGGTACACAGAAATCGGTACCTTATTCACATACTACTCGAAAATCTGAGTCATGGAGACTCCACTATGTTTACGTTTTTCAATTTAGCATTTTAATGTTTTAACAAAAGCATGAGGTGCTGTGTTCAATATTGTCCAAATGACACTAGAAGAAATAACAAAAGCAATGGAAAAATAACTTTTCACCTGTGAGTTACTTTGAAATTCATCCCTATTGAAATCGATCACAACAAACAAAATAAAATACTTACTTCTTCAGCTTGTCGGTAATTATTCATGCTATTACCGAGATTCACCCCTCTAACACTGGCTATAGCACGTAATAGTCAACAACATCATTTTTGTAGCCTTTTCCACACTATATCATGTCTAACAGAATTCAGCTGAATACCAAGTTTGTATTTAATAAGAAGCGACTGTCAATCTGACCTCCACAATCTGTTTACTGGGTATTTTCAAATCAAATAGATAAAATTAAAAGATTTGCTTACCAAGACCCACAGTTATGAGTCAGACTCTCTAACTGTTTAGTTTGTAAATTGGTTTTTGTCATAAATGAATACAAATTCTAATAAGATTTATATTCATATTTTCATTCTGAGATACTACCAGCCACCTAAACTATGTCCACAATAAGTTGCCAAACAAGAAACATAGGTATTTTGGAAAAAAAAAACAATTTAAGTTTATTTCAGTAGAAAAACATCATCAATGGAAAAAAAAGAATTTGAATAGGCTACCTAACCCAGGACTCACATTACTTTACATTCAATTTGAAAAGCACTTGTTATTAATTTTATTTCATTATTGTGAATGCGGGGACCATGTGGGTATCATTTTTATTTTTTGTTTGTTTTTTCCCACAACTGTCTGGCAGTTTGAGTACTATAGGCGACCTACCTAAATGTCCTTTTCTTTGGTATTGTTAGTTGTTTCGTTGAGCTCCTTGAGTTATAAGTCGAGCTACACGTTAACTGGCAAATGCTTGCACTGACTGGACAGGTCCACTCAAATCTGTGTGGTTCTTTCTTCAAAAGACCATCTCAGACACTAATCTGCATAGTCCTCATGTGAATTGAGCAAGATTATGTCTGGACTTCAGAACAGACTATGACCTTTGAGTTTTTCAGCTATTTCTTCTCAGAGTAGTCAGGTACCAAATACCGGCCCCATCTAGTTTTAAAAAATTTTGTGTAAGAGTGTTTGTAAAAACCTACTTGCAAAATAAACATCATTTATCATACTGAGTTAACCATTTCAACACCATTGTCATATATACGTGACAAGCATGCGCATGCCCTGTATGCCACCAACACAAATAAGTGACAAATTGGTAGGTGAAATTGTGGCCTGGCTTGGACGGCATGTGCCTGCGTTTATGTTCTGATGTTCAAAAGGTTAAATGTTTTGTTTGCTGGAAGAAAACCCAACTCTGGGTAAAGGGGACTACAGGAGCTAAATTTTATAATGCAAAAAAGTATAATGCATATGATTCACTGCAATAAACAAAACCAGATATTCTTCAGGATATATGCTAGTATGATAATGTTTTGAAAACATAATACAACTAATTTAATTCTATAGAAAAAAATCACGAACTTATCTCTAAAAATTTCTTTTAACGAGTAAAAACCATACTAAAATACATGCGATCATTCTGATTTTTTGGCAAATAATTCTACAAGCAACATATTATTAGCACCATAGTGTTTTACTTTTTTAGTCCAATCAATAGATTTTTTGTAAATCGCAAAAAAACACTCATTTCACACTATTCGGCCCGCAGTGACTGACGTAAAAACCACTTTGTAGTGCAAGCTGATCAGAACTTTATTCTAACAGTATTTCAAACGAAGTATGAACCATCACAAATAGAGTTGTTAATTTAGCTGCTGTAGTCACCTTAAGCTGGCCTCTGTAGATAAGCTATGTGTAATATTTAAATTTGAATGTAATGCTTTTCAACTACTCACAACTACATCATTGGTTGAGTGATCTCAATCACAACTGCTTATCATGAAGTCTCGGATTCGATTCCCAGATTAGGTTTTTTCATTGGGAATTTCTCAGTAGCAGCCATGGAGTCTGGAAATAGTCTGTCCAGTTGATGGCAATAGGCTTGCCCCTATTGCCATCAACCGGGATTAGGAACACCTCTGTCTAACCCTTTGGGGATTATTAAATTTGTGATCATAAAGAATATTCACCCCGACCCAAATGACGCAGCGATAGTGAGGCTGCCTTACGTTCTTAGGGTCCCGGGTTCAAATCCCGGTAGGAGCAAATGTTTGTGTGATGAGCATGGACATCTGTTTCCGAGTCATGGATGTTTATATGTATACATAATAAGTATGTAAGTATTTACAAAACAATAAGTATCTATGAAGAATATATCAACTATCTGGAGTCCACTACACAAGCCTCGTTGCTTAGTGTGGCACTAGATAGCGCTGTGTGTCCAGGGATATTTATTTATTTATTCTAATTTTATGGTCATAATTCCAGGTTCCCAAAGCCTCTTGAACTCCGCAAAGCATGGCTGGACTCCCTGGAGATGTCAGGTTATGAGCTCAAAGAAAGAAGTTGTATATGTTCAGAACATTTCAAGGATGAGGACATTTACGAGACTAAGGCGGGCTTGAAACGGATCAAAGACGGAGCAGTACCTGTCGTGATGCCTGTGAGTATGATTTATTATTTTACAGAGTGTACACGGACGCTTAAAATAATTAAAAAAAAAATAAACTCGATTCACAAAGAGAAAATCCTTATGCTGGGATGGAACTCGAAGTCACGAGATTGTAACACAGCGCTGTGCCCCGAGACCAGCTAGCTTGTTGTAAACCGTGGCGAATATGTAGATCTTATGCTGCTTCAACAGGTCGGTAATGCTCGGGATTATTCGGGCCGGGTTGACAGTTGGCGGCGCGTCGCTACGGTTTCTGTCGCCACGCTATTTTTTGGTTTTACCCGCGCCTATAGATGTTTTACATCAAAACAGCTGTTTCCACAAAACTGTAATAATAATAATATATCATTTAAAACAAAAGACCCATATCATATATACCTTACAGACTTACATACATATTTATATAAACTACAAAAACCTAATTAAACTATTGTACACGAAGAGACGGCGTCATGTTGCGCTGCGTGGTGTCGCGTAGCCTTCCGCGGAATCGCCGATACACGACACCCTTCAGCCAAAACTCTTCCTTGAGGAAGGTCTCAATATAATACCTCATTATCTTCCTCCCCTTGTTCCATTCTACTTGGGGTCGGCGCATAACGTTTTCTTCTTCCATTCTCCCGCCAGACGTCACGGCATTATTTATTCCTTTCTTGTCGACCCGAATGGCGCAGCGGTAGTGAGGATGCCTTACGTTCTTAGGATCCCGGTTTCTAATCCCGGTAGGAGCAAGCAAATGTTTGTGTGATGAGCATGGACATTTGTTTCCGAGTCATGGATGTTTATATATTATATTTTTATTACACTAGCTGATGCCCGCGGCTTCGCCCCGGCGTGAATGTCGGTTATCGCGACCAAAAGTAAAGCTCCCAGACGGCTTATTTTTTCCGATACCTCCAACAAATATCATTATATTTTAGCCAATGTATACAAAACTTGACAAACTATATATACTAAAACCTTCCTCGAGAACCACTCTATCCATTGGTGAAAACAGCATGAAAATCGGTGCAGTAGTTTTTGAGTTTATCGCGAACAGACACACACAGACGCGGCGGAGAACTTTGTTTTATTATATGTAGTGAAATATGTATGTAGTATATCAACTATCTGGTGTCCACGACACACGCCTCGTTGCTTAGTGTGGCACTAGATGGCGCTGTGTGTAATGTCCAGCGATATTTATTTATTTATCTTTTTCTCTCTAATAAAGCGAGAAAGAGACTGACGTAATTTAGAGCTGTCAAATTTAGTTGCAACTAATATTTCCATACAAATGAAGGGTGCACGTAAAAAGATGTCGACTAAAAACACGGTGAAGCGCAAGGCATAAACTAGTTTGACAACTCTAACTTATAGCTATAGCCGTCCTTTCCTCGCACTGCCTTTTAGTAAAAGATAGCAATAGCCTAAATTAAGTTTAGTTTGTGCACAACAGAATCGACACCACTGTCCAAATGTATGGAATAGCTGATCAATTTTTGACGTCCTTTTATATTTTTCAGGATAATCCAACGGTAGACGATCTTGACGCGCCGGCCGTATCGAGGGTGAGAATTTATATTTTCTAATGTAGCTAGCGAAATTCAATTAGTCTATGAAAAATCATGTTTTGTGGTGGAACACAATGTAACGCACTCAAAACATTGTGCTGATGGATGGATTGAATAGTACGGGGATCGTGGAGGTGTTTAAAGTAAAAAATTTACATTAAAAAAATGTATTTAAAAAAAATCTTGTCAAAAAGTTGTAACTTTGACCCCCAATATCTCCGTAACTAGAAGGTTCCCAGGTATGGTGTAGAACAAAAAAACCGGCCAAGTGCGAGTCGGACTCGCACACGAAGGGTTCCGTACCATTGACTATATTTAGTATTTGTTGCTAACAGAAATACATCATCTGTGAAAATTTCAACTGTCTGGCTGTCACGGATCATGAGATACAGCCTGGTGACTGACAGACGGACAGACAGCGAAGTCTTAGTAATAGGGTTCCGTTTTTACCCTTTGGGTACGGAACCCTAAAAAATGATCGCAATGACGAGGAGAACAAGTGCGTTTCGGCTTCGTTAAGGGGTGTTTTACACCCTTTATTTGCGTCGTCGTCAACTGCCAGAATGCATCCTCTTACACATTTTGGAGTAGTTTCAATATCTCTGTTCATTTTATCAAAAACTAATTGTTATTTTTGTAGGTGTGCCGAATTTGTTTAGTAATGGACACAAAGATGTATCATATACGAGAATATAACCTAGATCAGATGTATGAACAAATAACTGGATTAATGGTGAGTTCTCTACAACATAAATCATCTGTCTAGACTTTTCCCAAGTTTTATTGGGGTCGGCTTCCAGTCTAATCGGATGCAGCTGAATACCAGTATTTTACATGGACCGACTGCCTATCTGACCTCCACAACCCAGTTAGTACTGGGTAATACGATACCCTTTGGTAAGACTGGTTGTCAGACTTTTTGGGCTACTGACTACCTGTAAGTTGTAACGACTGTCAAAGATCACAAATGAGAGCCGGGACCAACTGCTTAACGTGCTTTCCGAGGCATGGAAGAAACTCGGTATGTAATGGGTGGTCACCCATCCACAGACCAACCTATACAAGCACGGCTTAACTTGAAGCTCGACCCGAGCGGCTGTTATTATTTAGTCACGAGCTCCTCTACTGTCTACTGCTCCTCTACTGCCTACTGCTCCTCTACTGCCTACTGCTCCTCTACTGCCTACTGCTCCTCTACTGTCTACTGCTCCTCTACTGCCTACTGCTCCTCTACTGCCTACTGCTCCTCTACTGCCTACTGCTCCTCTACTGCCTACTGCTCCTCTACTGCCTACTGCTCCTCTACTGCCTACTGCTCCTCTACTGGCTACTGCTCCTCTACTGCCTACTGCTCCTCTACTGCCTACTGCTCCTCTACTGCCCACTGCTCCTCTACTGCCTACTGCTCCTCTACTGCCTACTGCTCCTCTACTGCCTACTGCTCCTCTACTGCCTACTCTCCTCTACTGCCTACTGCTCCTCTACTGCCTACTGCTCCTCTACTGTCTACTGCTCCTCTACTGCCTACTGCTCCTCTACTGCCTACTACTCCTCTACTGCCTACTGCTCCTCTACTGCCTACTGCTCCTCTACTGCCTACTGCTCCTCTACTGGCTACTGCTCCTCTACTGCCTACTGCTCCTCTACTGCCTACTGCTCCTCTACTGCCTACTGCTCCTCTACTGCCTACTGCTCCTCTACTGCCTACTGCTCCTCTACTGCCTACTGCTCCTCTACTGCCTACTGCTCCTCTACTGCCTACTCTCCTCTACTGCCTACTGCTCCTCTACTGCCTACTGCTCCTCTACTGCCTACTGCTCCTCTACTGCCTACTGCTCCTCTACTGCCTACTGCTCCTCTACTGCCTACTGCTCCTCTACTGCCTACTGCTCCTCTTCTGCCTACTGCTCCTCTACTACCTACCACTCCTCTACTACCTACTGCTCTACTGCCTACTCTCCTCTACTAACCTAACGTATAAAGCTTTAAAAAATCACGATTAACATTTTAAACGCCAGAACATAAACGCATGCGCGTGCGCTCCACGTTAAGCCACAATTTCACCGCAAATACGATCTACAAAAAGAATAGGGATTCCAAAACTATTTAATTGTTTATTTCGTGTTACATTGCACCGCGTTTTTGTCACATATTTGTGTCGTTGGCGTACAGGGCACGCGCTTGTTTGTCACATATATGTGACAATGGCGTTCAAAAGGTTAATCACGATGGAGGAGGGGGGATATTGTGACATATTGTTTTATTTATTTTTAACTTATACGTCTGAAACTGAGACATACAGAGTGTAAAAGACCTCATCACGAAGGCGTCAACCAAGCATTCTGTACATCAAACTAAGTAACTTTACGCAAAAATGATTGCTGGGAAACGACTTTTTGGGGTGAAAAATCATGTTTTGTGGTAGAACTCAATTTAACGCACTCAAAACATTGTGCTGATAGATGGGTTGAAAAGTACAAGTCGGGGAGGTGTTTAAAGTAAAACTCAAAAAGTTGGAACTTTGACCCCCAATATCTCCGTAACTAGAAGGTTCCAAGGTATGGTGTAAAAAAAAATGATCGCAATGACGGGAAGAACAAGTGCCTTTCGGCTTCGTTAAGAGGTGTTTTACACCCTTTAATAATAAAATTGAAATATCAAGCTTAGAGTTTTTAGGCCCGCTCCGATTCTGGTCAATACTTGTAAATAATTTGTACATGTCTTCTCCATAAAGGTGACACCAGACGATCGATTCCCGCAGCGGGTTTGCTGGGAATGCGCCGGCCGTCTGAACGCGGCGAATAGCTTCAGAATGAAGGCGTTACGCGGCAGCTCTGTGATGTATGACATTCTGCAGGCTGGTCTTTTTGTGAGTATATCAAGGTCTTACAGCAGCACCTGTTGTCACCACCATCAACGTCATCATTAGCAATCTAAGGCAGTCTTCAGCTCTTATGGCGACATGGAGAGAGCGACTGTCGCAACCCCGTGCAGGGCACGCCACAACAGTGGCGATAAGTCCCCTCTTTGAGGAGTGGCTTGAGAGACGCCACGGCGTCCTCACCTTCCACCTGACGCAGGTCCTCACCTCACCGAATCGGGCGGGAGGAAACGCCCGGGTGTTTCCACCGCGAGGATCGACTGGAGGACACGGTGAAGCACACGGTGGAGGTGTACCTCGCGTGGGCGGAGCACCGCCGTCATGTCAAAGAGGTCATGCTAAAGAAGGAGGTGGTGGAACGTGAGAGGGAGAGAACCTCACGTCCCGGCCACCGCGGGAGACTCCCCCGGCGTCGTGGGCTACCACGTGGCCACCGTAGTCGCGGGCCTGTGGACAGTGGGCTATGTCTCATGACGACAGGCCGTGTCGACGGCGCAGGAGTGTTCCACGCGCGCCTCAAAGAGAGTCAGCAAAAGGAAGGGGTCCGCAAGGGCCGTTGCCTGCCGGGGTTGCGGGACTGTTCGAAAGAGATATCGCGGCCCCGGAACACAAAGAGCGATGAAGGAACATGGATGGGTTTTAGTCAGTAAAAGTCTAACACTCCCTCCTGCTCCGCCCAGAGCGGAAGGAGTCATTTGAGGATTTCCCATCCGAGAAAAAAAAAGAAAAAAAAGGCACACTACACATCACTGTACTCGGGAACCCTGTGGTTCACATATACCCAAAAAGCTTATAATGCTCTGCATATTCAGTATAATAATGCGACTACAGTGACTGATGACTTTGAGCGTCAAAGTTCCATCGTCGACGGTTTTTCTTGCAAACTGAGTTCGTAAAATATTTATAGTAAATTACACGAAAAGAAAAATGAAAATGTGTAACTCCAACTTACAAGAAAGAGAATGGCACTATCGTTATTCTTAAGCAAATAATTAAAATATCTTACTGCTGCTGAGAATTACTGCGTCAAAAATCATGAATTTGCGTAAAAAATGTAATAGGACTCTTAAGAGATAGGGCCCGTTCCCACTATGTCGTGACGATTAATTTATCATTGGTTTTTAGTTGGCAAAAGTCGTGGACGACAGTTATGTCGTCCTATATGTGAACACCTCCATTTAAATACACAAGCCACGTCACTTAAAACTACACGATCAGGTATCTGTCGTCACGACATAGTGGGAACGTTATTTTTCCGAGGCACACAAACTTATGACCACGGTACACACTTTGTGGAACACTGATCTAAGGAGCCGCCTCCATGAACGATTCAACGTATTTCTATACGAAAATAACGCCGCGATTCTCTCACTTGTGGAGACGGCCCAAAAGAGTGTATAGAAAAACGTGGCAAGGACGATATTATCGCCGCGATTCTCTCGCTCGTGGAGACGGCCCAAAAGAGAGTGTATAGCAAATCGTGGCAAGGACGATAATATCGCCGCGATTCTCTCGCTCGTGGAGACGGCCCAAAAGAGAGTGTATAGAAAAACGTGGCAAGGACGATATTATCGCCGCGATTCTCTCGCTCGTAGAGACGGCCCAAAAGAGAGTGTATAGCAAATCGTGGCAAGGACGATAATATCGCCGCGATTCTCTCGCTCGTGGAGACAGCCCATAAGAGAGTGTATAGAAAAACGTGGCAAGGACGATAATATCGCCGCGATTCTCTCGCTCGTGGAGACGGCCCAAAAGAGAGTGTATAGAAAAACGTGGCAAGGACGATAATATCGCCGTGATTCTCTCGCTCGTGGAGACAGCCCAAAAGAGAGTGTATAGAAAAACGTGGCAAGGACGATAATATCGCCGCGATTCTCTCGCTCGTGGAGACGGCCCAAAAGAGAGTGTATAGAAAAACGTGGCAAGGACGATATTATCGCCGCGATTCGCTCGCTCGTGGAGACGGCCCAAAAGAGAGTGTATAGAAAATCGTGGCAAGAACGATAATATCGCCGCGATTCTCTTGCTCGTGGAAACGGCCCAAAAGAGCGTGTATAGCAAATCGTGGCAAGGACGATAATATCGCCGCGATTCTCTCGCTCGTGGAGACGGCCCAAAAGAGAGTGTATAGATAAACGTGGCAAGGATGATAATATCGTCGCGATTCTTCAGATTCCTCTGAGAGGCAATAATAATCAACGGAGCAATCTCGCCACCTATTACTAGTACATTTTGATACAAGTGGAGAAAGTTTGTTATTGCATTCTAGGCGGAATTTTTTTGAGCCGAGGTTTGCAATAACAAATGTTGACGTGTATCAAACGCCGATTTTCAATACACTTTTGAAGAAATAAAATAAAATAATTAAAAATATTTTTGATATGAAATGTAACGTGAAACTATGATTTTAATTTTCTTTTTTTTTTTCGCGTTTTGATTTCGCCAGGTTGAAGGAGAGGCACAGGTATGAAGCCGTTACACAGCCTAATATAAAAAATAGAATAATTTAATATTTTTGAATTCAGAACACAAATAAATGTTCATTTGTGTATAAAAGTAACTATTAGTTTTTACTGATAATGTTTATCTATGATATTCTATTTATAAACACTATTTGAATATTCAAAAAATATTTATGCCGTAAAGACGCGTAGTGCTTTGCCGAAATTAAAAAAAAACATTCACCTCAGACTATAGGCCTTGAACCAATTTGGACTAAGTATAGGTATAGTTATCTGTGTTAATTTTCATTTCTCTGGGGAAAAAATCGCACGCGTGTGAAATGCACTGCATGTTGTACCTAATCGTAGTGCGTTATGGACCAGTTTTCGAGGAAGTGTATTGAAAATACTTAAACATAACTGTCGAAATATGGGTGTATTAGGTACACCTCTGCCTAACTCTTGGGGAATACAGTCGTGATGTACCCTTAAATTTTGTACCTTAACCTAATTGTTTCATCCACCAAGTTTCTGAACGCACCTTTTGACGTTTGACAGATTACGTTTCGTTGTCTGTGCGAATCTGTGCGATGACGTTTGATTGTCAGTGCAATTTTGGTTGGAAAAATGTCGCTCCGTGGCTTGTAATTTTGGTACACGCTGTTTCGTGTAATTATTGGTTGAAAACTTTGAGTTATTGTTAATCCTATACCATCTTGATCGGTGTTTGATATTTTGTTGATAATTGAGTGAAAATTGAGAAATCTCGCCATTTTGGGTCATGACCGCGAGTGATTTGTTGGTTATGTAGCCGGCCTTTGTGTTTTATTTGAACGCCGGTAATTTCCTAAATTCAGTGCTGGACTATTACATCCCCGATTGGGTTAGCAAACCGGGATAACATTCAGTTGGACATTGGTGAAAGGTGCCACGTGTGTGATAGGAAGGTTTGTCCAGAAAGACGTCGGTGCGCGCTGTGGGCGTCCATGGAACCGTCGTAATCTCACATAACTACACATACACCACACAAACCACAGTTATACTTACACCCCACTCAGATAAGACGGAACCAGGGAATACGCCACATCTCCGGTACCAACGTGATGGTAAGTGTATCTAATAGGTGTTTTCACTTTGTCGATTGAACAAATATTATTTTGATTAGGGCTCCGCGTAATCGCGGACATCGTGAGTCTGTTTGTGCAGTCTCACACAACTGGTAGCAGAGCGTGGTTTAATTGTTAAATTCACCACTTATTGTCGAGTTAAAAGTATTGAGAAGTCTGATTTGTTGCCGTCAGCCTGACTCAAATTAAACATAGATTGTTTGACATAATATATTATGATATGTAGTGTCCCTTGTGGTTTGTACTTTAATTTTTCTATTGTATAAACAAGGTATTGCTTGTACAGGGTCGGATTTGAACTTGTAATAATTCAAACTAAGTTTTATTATTTGGTTTAAATTGTAGTTGGGTCCGGGAAAATTATTCCCGTTGATTATTTAATTGAATTTAATTTGTTTATTTGATATTTTTCCCAATGGCTTCATTGAAAGCTGTAAACCAAGCCATTGGTGGATTGACCTCACAGCTAAGATGGTTTGCCTCTGCCGCTGCGACCGCTGAGCGTCGAGACCTGGAAGAGGCCACGCTTGCCCGGTATGAGCAGTTGAACGCGAGATTGAGTGCGGTTGACACTTTGTTTGCTCGCTTCAGTGAATTGAGTTTGGACTTGGACCTGGAAACATTGGGTCAAGCAGCCCGTGATAAGGTTGTTGCGGATTATGACCAGATGTTGAACCTGGGTGACATAATAAGTATGCGCGCCAGGGAAATTTTGAAGAGTCGGGACCCTGCCCAGGTCAAAACAGAGACCTCTGTTGTTGCAGGCCCTGGACTTTTGGGTAGACTGCCTACCCTGGAGCTGCCACATTTTGACGGTCACTTGGACCATTGGTTAAGCTTCAGGAACCTATTTGACAGTTTGGTTGATGCGCGCTCTGACCTCCGACCGGCCCAGAAGTTGGCTTATTTGTTGTCAGCCCTAGGAGGTGAGGCTCGAGCCTTGGTGCAGCACTTGCCGGTGACCGACTCGGCCTATCCCACTGCTCTGGAACTTCTATCCCGACGGTACCAGAACAAACGTTGCCTGGCTGATGTCCATATTGACCAGATCTTGGGGTTGCCGGCCATCACCAGAATGTCAGCGTTGCGTGCTGACCTTTTGAATCCGTTGCTTGCAGCAACCAACGCCTTTAAACGATTGGAGTTGCCGGTGGACTATTGGTCCTATTTCTTGGTACACTTAGTGTTGCAGCGGCTTCCTTCAGATTTGAGGTCCCGTTTTGAGCAGAAGTATGGTGGGGATAGTGCCACCCATCTTCCCCCCTTTGAAGACCTCGTCAAATTTTTGGAGGATGAGTGTCGTTTCCTCGACAACGCTTGTGGTGCCACGGGGTTAAGCCAACCGCCCTCTCGGCCGAGGGCCCAGGGACGGACTGGGACTGTCGGGCCTGGTGATGGCCGCCCTGCCCCCCGTTTTGGTGGCACCCAGAGTAATCTTACTTGCGGCTATTGTAAGGCCACGGGACATGCCGTAGTCACTTGCGCGGCCTTCTTAGAGTTGCACGTGAGTGCCCGCCGCCGAGTTGCCAATGCACGCCGCCTGTGCTTTTCTTGTTTGGGGAATCATTTTCATCGGGATTGCCCCAACCCCCGCCCTTGTTCAATTTGTAGGGGCTCACATCTGGAAGTTTTGTGCGCCAACGCGAACCGCTCTGACAGACCAGCCTCTGATGGGAGTTCGCGCAGGGGGGGGGTATAATGGAGATGAGCACCGGGCTCCTCGCTCTCCGGTTCAGAATCGAGGAGGGGCCCGCAACTTTGACCGCCGTACGTTCGCACCGTTCGCACGTACGCCCCGCGCCAGTTGATTGGGAGCCGCGCGACCGCCGATTGACCTCCCCTCGTTAAGGCGACTATGCAGCTGCTGGTAGGCGACATTGGCCAGACCAGCACCGCCTTCCCTCCCCTCCGTTGGCGGAACGTCCCCGTTTGGCGACGCGCCCCCCGCCACTCAGGCGTCAAGTGGGATATGCCCCTCCAGCGATGGCGCGCGGCTCGGGACATCGCGCGGACGAGGAGTTTGATTACTATCCTCACCGGGATAGACCCCAGCCTGGATGCGGCGATCGGTCGCCGCCCAGGCATTGCTAGGAATTTGGCGCCTGTCCCGCTAACGTACCTCCCCAGATCGACACGGTTTTGTTGCCAACGGCATCGGTCAGGGTCTGGGGACCCACGGGGGACTCTGTTGTGGTCCGTGCCATTTTGGACACTCAGGGTTGCCTTTTGTCGTCTTGGTTAGCGGGTCGGGTGAGCCTGGATGTCCGTGCCTTTTCAGGCACGATTAATGGAATAGGCGAAACACCTATCCCGACTGTTGAGGGACAAACCTTATTTGGGCTCACTCCTGTGAGTTGTTTGGACCCTAAGTTTTTTCCTTCGGCCATTGTTCTGACGAGTATTTTGGGCTGTCATCCCCAACGTCAGCTGTCGCCTGATATTGTCCGGTTGACGTCAGGCCTGGATTTGGCTGACCGCCGGTTTAATTCCCCTAATACAGCTCATTTGATATTGGGTTCCGATGTACTAGGGAGAATATTGTTGGGTAATGTGAAAGTCTTGCAGCCGAACGGTTTGGTGGCTGTCTCGACCATCTTTGGCTTTGCGGTGATGGGCCCAGTGTTGAAGGCTGCCCCTCCACCTGAGCCTGATTGTGCACCCCCTTTGGTGGGGACCGGATTGGCTGACTCGCCCCGAGGATGATTGGCCTCGAACGCCAGTTTTGATGTCGGATCCTTTGCCCGGGCTTAAGGTGCTCGCTGTTGGGACGAAGGACCCTCCGTTTGATCCGGATATTTTGTTGAATCGATACAGCTCCCTCGACAAATTGTTGAACGTTACCTCGTGGATCAGGCGTTTTGGTCACAATGCTAGGAATCCAGGGGACAAGCGCCTGTCACCGGTTCTCTCTCCTCAAGAGCGACAGGAGTCACTCCTCCTGTGGGTTCGCTCTGTGCAGGCCGTACACTTTGAGAAGGAGATCGAGACCTTGAAGTCCGGTAGAGTTAAGTTGTCGGGAGCCGTTAGTAAGTTGAACCCCTTTTTGGATGAAACGGGTCTTTTGCGTGTTGGAGGACGGTTGAGGCACTCTAGCCTTCCTTATGGGGTCCGTCACCCCCTTTTGTTGCCCAAGGCGGGCCATTTGATTAAATTGTTGGTGACTGATCGTCACATTAAGAACTCGCACGCCGGTTGCAATGCGCTGTTGGCCATTCTGCAGCGAGAGTTTTGGATTTTGTCGGCTCGTCGTACCATTCGTAGCATCGTCTTCCGTTGCATACCGTGTTATCGGACTAAGGCCCCAACGATGCAGCCCCAGATGGGAGACTTGCCTGCTGATCGTGTCAATGAGGCGAGGCCCTTTGCAGGCGTAGGAACGGACTTTGCTGGTCCCTTTTCGATAAAGACGTCTACCCTTCGCAATAGTAAAATTGTCAAGGCTTATTTGTGCGTATTTGTCTGCCTGTCAACTAAGGCAGTGCACTTGGAGCTGGTATCCTCCCTCTCGACGGAGGCCTTTGTGGCAACTTTGGATAGATTTACGTCTCGCCGTGGGTTACCTTCTCTGATCAGGTCTGATTGCGGTACCAACTACAAGGGTACAAGTAACTATTTGAAGGAAGTGTATGACTTTCTTAATGAGAGCCAGGTTGACATTGGTAACAAATTGGCCCGTCGAGGGGTCACTTGGTTGTTTGATCCGCCAGCCTGCCCCCATTGGGGGGGTATTTTTGAGGCCGCGGTGAAAGCGGCAAAGGGACTCTGGCGGAGATTGTTGGGAGACACCGTTCTCACCTCTGAGGAATTAGCTACGGTATTTTGTCGCATTGAAGCGGTACTAAATTCGCGTCCATTGTGCCCGCTCTCTTCGGACCCTAACGATTTGGAGGCTCTAACCCCGGGCCATTTCTTGATTGGACAGCCACTTGTCGCTCTGCCTGAGTACCCTTTTGTTGATGTGAGCCAAAATCGGCTATCGCGGTTTCAGTTGGTGCAACAGCTCACTCAGAGCTTTTGGAAGCGTTGGAGCTTAGAGTATTTGCACATCCTCCAGCAGCGCGTCAAGTGGACTGATAAAACTCATCCGCCCAAGATAGGAGACCTCGTCCTTATTAAGGATGCCAACCTTAAGCCTCTGTATTGGCGCCGGGGGCGCATTCTCAATTTGGTGGCTGGCACCGACGGGGTACCTCGTTTTGCTGAGGTTTTAGTGGATGGATCGGTTATGAAGAGAGCAGTCGCAACCTTGTCAAGACTGCCAATTGATTAGCGGACGGGACGGCCCGTCCGGGGGGGGTAGATGTTTCATCCACCAAGTTTCTGAACGCACCTTTTGACGTTTGACAGATTACGTTTCGTTGTCTGTGCGAATCTGTGCGATGACGTTTGATTGTCAGTGCAATTTTGGTTGGAAAAATGTCGCTCCGTGGCTTGTAATTTTGGTACACGCTGTTTCGTGTAATTATTGGTTGAAAACTTTGAGTTATTGTTAATACGATACCATCTTGATCGGTGTTTGATATTTTGTTGATAATTGAGTGAACATTGAGAAATCTCGCCATTTTGGGTCATGACCGCGAGTGATTTGTTGGTTATGTAGCCGGCCTTTGTGTTTTATTTGAACGCCGGTAATTTCCTAAATTCAGTGCTGGACTATTACATCCCCGATTGGGTTAGCAAACCGGGATAACATTCAGTTGGACATTGGTGAAAGGTGCCACGTGTGTGATAGGAAGGTTTGTCCAGAAAGACGTCGGTGCGCGCTGTGGGCGTCCATGGAACCGTCGTAATCTCACATAACTACACATACACCACACAAACCACAGTTATACTTACACCCCACTCAGATAAGACGGAACCAGGGAATACGCCACATCTCCGGTACCAACGTGATGGTAAGTGTATCTAATAGGTGTTTTCACTTTGTCGATTGAACAAATATTATTTTGATTAGGGCTCCGCGTAATCGCGGACATCGTGAGTCTGTTTGTGCAGTCTCACACATAATATTTCTTTTACAGATAAAAATCCGTGACATAAAAAAAGTTAACAGAAAAAAGCACAACCTAACTACAACACTAGTTCAACAAATATACGAAGATGGCGATTTCGACCTACGCATCAATGACTTAAGTATCAAAACTGAGGCAGCGAGAGAAATATCTGAAACAATACCAATGGATACAGAAGAAATTGATGTCAAAAGTCTAGCACCTATAAACGAGATTGAAGTTAAAAATGAAGCTGCAAACAATGAGATATTCTTCGAAGCTTTCGATGATAACTTTAGTGATGAAGATGATAAAGTTCTCAGTGAAGTGTATGTTGAAAGGAAGGAAGTGCCTCAGGTTAAGAAAAAAAGGGTGAAAGTTGTAAGAAAGGCTAAACAGAAGAAAGTCGAAGAAGATGATGACCCGGATACTGCTACTGATAGGTAAGAGAAATAAACTTTTTTGCAAAAAATAAAAACGACTTCAAAATTTATAATAATAATCATCATCTGCCTAGCCTTTTCCCAACTGTGTTGGGGTCGGCTTCCAGTTTTACCGGATGCAGCTGAATACCAGTATTTTACATGGAGCGACTGCCTATCTGACCTCCACAACCCAGTTAGTACTGGGTAATACGATACCCCTTGGTAAGACTGGTTGTCAGACTTTTCGGGCCTCTGACTACCTAACGACTGTCAAAGATCTACAAATGACAGCCGGGACCAACGGCTTAACGTGCTTTCCGAGGCACGGAGGAAACTCGGTATGTAATGGGCGGTCACCCATCCACAGACCAACCTAGGCAAGCACGGCTTAACCTAACGATCGACCCGAGCGGCTGTTATTATTTAGCCACGAGCTCCTCTAAAATTAATAATAATAATATAATATATAATAATATGTTTGAGGAGCTCGTGGCTAAATAATAACAGCCGCTCGGGTCGATCGTTAGGTTAAGCCGTGCTTGCCTAGGTTGTTCTGTGGATGGGTGACCGCCCATTACATACCGAGTTTCCTCCGTGCCTCGGAAAGCACGTTAAGCCGTTGGTCCCGGTTGTCATTTGTAGATCTTTGACAGTCGTTGTAGTCAGAGGCCCGATAAGTCTGACAACCAGTCTTACCAAGGGGTATCGTATTACTCGGTACTAACTGGGTTATGGAGGTCAGATAGGCAGTCGCTCCATGTAAAATACTGGTATTCAGCTGCATCCGGTAAAACTGGAAGCCGACCCCAACACAGTTGGGAAAAGGCTAGGCAGATGATATAATAATATGTTTATTCAAGAAAATGTCACAGAATTTTACAAATATCTTTTAGGCTATATTTTTCACAACGCAAAAGAATTTAACATCTGTAGCCGAACTAGGCAAAAGCCTGTATTTCGGCTATCAGTGCCAATTGAAATTTGAAAAAATAAATTAAATAAACGTTACATTTTGTTTTAAAAATAATAAATTGATTTGTATTTATGTCGTGTTTCGTAACGTGTAGTTTTAATATGGGAGACCCTGGAGGTCTAATATGGCCGCTTTAGCAGAATCGTAATATGAAACACGTTATAAATTGAAAATTCTTAAAATGGACTTTATGGTTATGACCTTAGAGTCCACAAAAAAATAACCTGCTGGCTGCTGGCTGTTTAACGGCTTCATACCATTGCTTCTTCTGCAACCTGGCGAAAGCAAAACGTAAAAACACAAATTAAATCATAGTTTCCTAATAATATATTCCTGACAAAAATACTTTTCTAAAGTGTATTAAAAAACGTCGTTTGATACTCGTAAGCATTTGTTACTGCAGTTCTCAGCTCCATCACAACCTCGCCTGCGGCTCGGGTGTGAATTCCGCCTCGAATGCAATAACAAAGTTTCTTATATCAAAACGGTTCATAAATCACGGAGTAATGTGGTAAAAAACATAAAAGAAAATGCAACTGAATTGAGAACCTCCTCCTATTTTGAAGTCGGCTTAAAATGAAACACCATCGTTCCTCTTAAAAATACTTGTTTTTAAACGACATTAAAATCTCCTTTCCAGGTACAAAAAAAATGAAATAAAACGCCGTCGAAACGTGGAATTTGACGAGTCTCTATTTACGATAACATCTTTAACTTACGACGAGCAAATAGAAGAGATTCTGAAACGGCAGGAGTCTTACAACTACACTAGCGCTCCCTACAAGTGCACAGTGTGCTACAGAGGGTTCCAGATCAAAGACCGGTTCACTGCGCACTGTGTGAGGCATACCGAGGTGAGAATATCATTTACTATAGCGTCTACCCGCGGCGCCGTCTGCCAACACAGTTACAATTACACTAACTCCCCCTTTTTTTTCGGATGGGAAATCATCAAATGACTCCTCCCGCTCTGGGCGGAACAGGAGGGAGTGTCAGACTTTTACTGACTAAAACCCATCCATGTTCCTTCATCGCCCTTTGTGTTCCGGGGCCACGGTATCTCTTTCGAACTGTCCCGCAACCCCGGCAGGACACTAACGCCCCCTACAAGTCCTAGTGTGTTATTGTGTAGCATCACTGTCAATTTTTCCCGATCAATGTTGAACCTAATGCTTTAGCGATAAAGTCGAAAATCCATTAAAGAAATTTGACAGATTGTAGTCGCTTGATGTGCTGGCGTCTTTTCTACAGCGCCACCTATGCGCCATAAATGAAGTACTAACATCAAATTCATAAATGGCGATTGTAGCTCTTCGATACCCGCAATTACAGACACAATGAGGGATTTTCTTTTTAGCTCTTCCCTAGTCGCTGGATAGATGGCGCTAGGAGTTAGTATGATAATGCAAGGGACGGAACCTAAAAAAACTGATTTTAACAAAGCGCGAGAAAACTAGGTTATATTCGGAAGGTTAAGCAAATAAAAGTGTCAGTCAACGAGAGTATGTGACGTGACACAATGTTTTTTTTCCAAGCGTTTTGACTTTGGCACCAACTATCATAGTAAGTTCAACGCCATCTATAGAGTTCTTGGAAACTAAGTTTTTTTTTTTTAATACCTCAAAAAGAAAACCTCTCATTAAAATAACAATGCACCGTTCCCCTTCGGGTACGGCTGGGAACATACGGGAGTTATCCGCCACTTAAGACCATGCGATATGGGGCAGGCCTATGCCCAGCAGTGGGCAAATTAAGGCTACTGAAAAAAAAAGACCATAATTAGAAAACCCGTCAACAACTATCGGGCTGTTTTGAAGATTTTAGTGATTATAATTCTGTAATAGAGTAGATGACACCATAAAACAATATTCCAAGACACCCATCTCTAAAAAAAACACTTTATTTGGGCCTGAAAACCCGATTTATTTTCAATTAATTGCCAAATTCGATTTTTAGTTGCTTTGAAATCAATAAATAGTTGAGTCATTGAGTTGAATAAACAGTGACGTCACAGTTTGCTATTGCCATACAAAATCTATGAGAGAACCGCGTTTTGACAGCTCTTAAAAAGTATCTCAATTGATTGGTGAGTCATCTACCCCACTACATACGTGTTACTGTCGCGAATAATATTTTAATCAACATACACCCTAGCACTGACCTGCAAAATGCAAAAAAACCTATGAATTTACGTACCTAGCTGGCTGGCTTCTACCCCTTTTTATTTTTTATTTTCGTATGGGAAATCATCAAATGACTCCTTTCGCTCTGGGCGGAGCAGGAGGGAGTGTCAGACTTGTACTGACTAAAACCCATCCATGTTCCTTCATCGCCCTTTGTGTTCCGGGGCCACGGTATCTCTTTCGAACAGTCCCGCAGCCCTGGCAGGTGGCGTTTGACACTTAAGGCCCTTCTAACCCTAAAATTAGCAATTCTATTTGTGGTGGTTCAAACTTCGTTTGAAATACTGTTAGAATAAAGTTCTAATTAGCTTGCACTACAAAGCGGTTGTTACGTCAGTCACTGCGGCCGAATAGTGCGAAATGAGTGTTTTTTGCGATTTACCAAAAATCTGTGGATTGGACTAAAAAAATAACACACTAAGACTTGTTTTATAGTTAGTTTAGTTATATAGTATGCAAAGTTTCATGATCTAATTTGAAGTACTTTTTGAATACCAGCGGTTTATTGTTCGATTTGGAGGTAACTTTGGTTTATTTTTTCTATTGAGAAAAGTTTATGGAATCGTGTTTTCGTCACACATAGTGCTCGGCCAGAGTGGAAATGCGGGTGCGGTGCGGACGCGGTGCGACGAGCTCAAACATATGAACTTCATTGGGAGTGTCCATAGTGGGCACGCGGGCACGGGCTGCGACGCGAGCTAGTTGGCGCGGGCCGCACGCGAATCGCATGCGGGCAGCTCAAACCATAGCTCGTTCATACAAGTGGCCGCAGTGAGGGCGCGGGCGGCAAGTGCGGGCGCCAGGGTTATCAACTCCCAAAAATATTTACCCCTCAAGCTAAGTCAAAATTCCCACAATTACTTGTAAATCCTTTTTTTTTATATATTTTAATTCACAACAATAATATATTTAGCCATAGCAACAATTCTTTTTTTTAAAGATAGCGCTGTTTTCAATTAAAAACGTGAATTTTTGTTTTACTCGTAGTTGCTATAGCTCAGCTCGAACTATGTAGTTTGAGAACCCCGGTGGTCACGCGCGGTTGTCGCTTGCCGCCCACGTACTCACTGCGCCACTTGTATGAACGAGCTATGCAGCTATGGCGTCTTTGCGTGTTCAAGTTCATATGTTTGAGTATGCCGCCCCGCGCCCACTCCGCGCCCGCGTTTTCAGTCTAGTCCAGCACTAAAAGTACCCCTAAAAAAATCACATCCCTCTTATTTACCCCTAAATTTGGGGGGAAACCCCTTATGTTGGTAACCCTGGCGCCTGGCGGGAGCGGGGATCTCCGAACCGCGCGGCCCGTCTGGCCAGGCAAACTGCGCGCGTTGCCGCACCCGCACCGCACCACGCACCGCGCTCCCACTCTGGCCGAGCACATAGTACTTAGCATTAATTCTCAACTTTACTATATATTTATTTCAAAGTTAATGCTGCAGTATTTTAGGCGTAACGGAGGATCATGCTAAGCCATTTGAGGGATATAGCCCTTTAGTGAAGAATTCTGTTTTTATTTTTCAGCAATGCGGTGCCTACGAATGTTTCATTTGCAAAACTCGGTTGAAATCGAGTCGCGCTCTGCGGAAGCATCTGACGGCGCAACATACGGAACAATATAGCTGTAAGGGGTGTCCATTCGTTACTAGGAATAGGTGAGTATATCTATACAAATAAATGCTCGAGCCCGTGGCTAAATAATAACAGCCGCTCGGGTCGATTCTTAGGTTAAGCCGCGCTTGCCTAGCTTGGTCTGTGGATGGGTGACCACACATTACATATCGAGTTTCCTCCGTGCCTCGGAAAGCACGTTTAGCTGTTGGTCCCGGCTGTCATTTGTAGATCTTTGGCAGTCGTTACTGGTAGTCAGTGGTCCAAAAGTCTGACAACCAGTCTTACCAAGGGGTATCGTATTACCGCAGTGCTAACTGGGTTGTGGAGGTCAGATAGACAGTCACTCCATGTAAAATACAGCTCATCAGTCAGCTGCATCTGGTTAGACTGGAAGCCGACCCCAACATAGTTGGGAAAAGGCTAGGCAGATGATGATCTATACAAATAAATCAGTCTGTTTATAATTTCAAAATAATCGAAAGTACTTAATAAAGTACTTATAACAAAGAAAAACCTTTTTTTTTCATTTGTGTTCTGTCTGTCTGTGTGTTTGTTCCGGCTTATCTCGGAAACGCCTGGACCGATTTTGACGGGAATTTTACGGGCAGATAGGTGATGTTATAAGTATAGTCTGCGCCAGATAAGTAGAAAATAAGGGTCATTAACCCGCATACATTTATTCAAATACATAATTCCGAAAACAGACATAATGACATAAACTTGTCCCGAAACGACCTTTAATTATCGTGATCCTTGACTTTTTCTAGTAATAAACAACGATTCATAATGTATTGTCGGGGTTCCTACGCAGATAATTAAGGAAAGAGCAATGACCTTTAATTCCTAGTTATTTGGCGCAGACTATAGTACTGTTATAATGACTGTCTCGGGGTCGCAAGCGTGACTGCTGAGCATGAACTCCTGGGTTCAATTCCCGGGTCGGACAGTGTTATTGAGAATTTGCGCCCGGTTGATGGCAATAGGGTCGCCCCCTATTACATATAATTGTCGAAATGTGGGTGTTCTAAAAGGTACACCTTGTAACAAATCTACTTGATCCTATTAAAATAAATGGTTAAAAGCAGACATGTTAAACTAAAATTTAGTAAGGGAAAGATATTTACAAGTGAGATAAAAAATACAGCTAATTATAAAAGACCTAAGTACCTATAGTTGGTGCCAGTTAAGATGGGAATAGCGGTCATTGACCCACCTACGTTTATTAAACTTCTTAACTTTGAAAACCAAAAATAAGCCTGTTCAAGTCTGGAATCGTCATCTATCGTGATCTTCAACATTTTTTGTAATGAAAAGCGATACATGGTTCATTTGTTTTGGCTCGTACGAAGAGATATTAGGGAAAGGGCAGTGACCGCTATTCTCATCTTAACTGGCACCAACTATAGCACGCACTCTAGGATAGTATGAAGAAGGTGGTTTTATAGTTCACGCACTTAGTTGTTATCTTAACACCATATTGTACACTTGGTTCGCAATAAATGTTTTGACTTTGACTTTGGCGACAAATCAGTTCAGCACTGTAGGAGAGACAGGAACAGGCGTTAGGGTAGCACAACTCCAGCAGAGGTTTCCTCAAACTCGTTCCTTGAAGTTGTCCTGCTAACTGACCTGCAGTGCTACCCTAACTAGGGTTGCCACCCGTACTCTAAAATAAAGTATTGTCCTTTTTCATGTAGGCGTACTTTATAATCTACGACACCAATAAAGTACGCTAAAATACTTTATTTACGTAAAACTGATTGTTACTGGCTTGTTATTGGTTATGAGTTCTTAGGAGACTAAATAAACTGGTTTTTGATTTTTTGATTGCAAAGAGGCTGTAATTTATATCTTCAAGAAAGACAAATATTTGTTAAATGTCGTAAAGAGCAACAAAAAATACGTTTTTAAGGACAAATAATGAAAAATAATAATAAATACTCTTTTTTTATGCTGTGTACTTTATTTTTGTTCTACCAAAATGAAAAAATACTTTATTCGTCCTAAAAAAAGGTGGCATCCCTAACCCTAACGCCTGTTCCTGTCTCCCGTACAGTGCTGAACTGATTTGTCGCCAAAGTCAAAGACAAAAAATTTATTGCGAACCAAGTGTACAATATGGTGTTAAGATAACAACTAAGTGCGAGAACTATAAAACTACCTTCTTCAAACTATCCTAGAGTGCGTGCTAGGTAGGTCTTTTATAATTAGCTGTATTTTTTATCTCACTTGTAAATATCTTTCCCTTATTAAATTTTAATTAAACAATTCTGCTTATATCCCTTTGTTTTGATAGGATCAAGTAGATTTGTTACAACCTCTGTCTAACTCTTTTGGGATTATAGGTGTGATGCTATGTTGTTTGTTATGTAACTATATTTCTTTTTTTTTTTCAATAATCCGTCGAACTTTTTTCGCTATATTTTCATATTTTTCAGTCAACTAATGTTTCCGTTTCAGAGGTGTAGCGAGAGAACATGAGAAATGGCATGGAGGGACGAAGTACCAGTGTCCACACTGTGCTAGTTCCTTTGAGTAAGTATCTACACTTCTACACTAATAATATTATAAAGACGATCGATTTGTATTTTTGTGTGTATGTTTGTAATGAATAAACTCAAAAACCACTGCGCTGATTTCAAAAATTCTTTCTCCAATAGAAAGCTACATTCATCCTGAGTAACATAGGCCGTATTTTATCCCCGTACTCCCACGGGAACGGGAACTACGCGGGTGAAACCGCGTGACGTCCGCTAGTATATTATAAAGGGTGTATAGACACTCTTAACGAAGCTGAAAGGCACTTGTTCTCCTCATCATTGCGATCATTTTTTTGTTCTACACCATACCTGGGAACCTTCTAGTTACGGAGATATTGGGGGTCAAAGTTCCAACTTTCTCACCAGTTTTATTTTTGAATACAGTTTTAAATGCTATAACTTTACTTTCAATATTTTTGTGACCCTTGTACTGTTACATGCATCCATCAGCACAATGTTTTGAGTGCGTTACATTGAGTCCTACCATAAACCGTAATTTTACATCACAAAAAAAGTCGTTTCCCAGCAATATTTTTTGCGTAAAGTTACTTAGTTTGATGTACAGAATGCTTGGTTGACGGCTTTGTGAAGGCCGTTTACACCCGTAAATGGGTCATATTCGTGTAAATAATGTCTCTGATTTTGTATGTGAAACATAATAATTAAACAAAAATCAACCTTGCATACGTGTTATTCAATTACTCACGCGAACTATAATGAAGTTATCGACTTTATTTCAACGCGTTTAAAGTTGATGTTTCCTTGTCAGTTTCAACAGCAATATTCTTCAAGCAATTTTTGTTTATTTTTCAGCAAAATAACCACATATATGGGTCATATTCGTATAAAGCATGTATCTGACTTTGTGTGTGAACTCTGCGGGTACACGTTTGTCAGTGAAAAGGGTATCGCGGTACATAAGAAGAAAAAACATCGGGTTGATAAGGAGGTTAGTATAAACAAGGCCCATTATACCTTTTGAACGCTCTGTCACATATACGTGACAAGCACGCGCGTGCCCTGTATGCCAACGACACAAGTGACAAAGATGCGGTGCACTATTACACGAAAAAAAAAACAATTAAAACGGTTTTGGAATCCGTATTCTTTTTGTAGGTATTTGCGGTGAAATTGTGGCTTGGCTTGCAGGCACGCGCGTGCGTTTATGATTTGGCGGTCAAAAGGTTCATCATTTATTTTGTTACCATTAGTAATACAAATAAGCAAAATAGAATGAATTTTAGGGGTCTATTCGATCACAATGAAACAATTCAAGATCTACACTGTTAGTTTTCAATGACCAGTCAAATTTTCAGAGATGGTTTAGAATCGATAATATTTTCGTTAGAGTTAAAAAAAAACACATTATTATTTAAATCAAATTTCAATCTTTTCTACCACTAAAAAGAGAACGTGTGGATATTACAACAGCACAATTTAGTTCAACAACCTAGATAGGTAGCAGTTAGCACACACATAAATTTGCGGTGCATGCATGCACACAAGTGCATTGAATCTCACTAGGTTTATGACTTAGGACATATTTAGGACATTTTCAAATGAATGCTATTATTTTATTTTAAATTATGGCTGCTCATTGAAAACTAACCCTGAATACCCTCACAAAAAATTAATTCGTAATAAAAAATATCCACAACAATCTTGTAATACTTAAAGGGTGTAAAAAACCTCTTAACGAAGCCGAAAGGCACTTGTTCTCCCCGTCATTGCGATAATTTTTTTGTTCTACACCATACCTGGGAACCTTCTAGTTACGAAGATATTGGGGGTCAAAGTTACAACTTTTTCAAGTACACTACAGTACTTTTACAAGTTTTTTAGTACAATTTTTGGTGTTATAAATAACTGTACTTTAAGCACCTCCACGACCCCCGTACTATTCAATCCATCCATCAGCACAATGTTTTGAGTGCGTTACATTGAGTTCTAACGCAAAACGTGATACACTCAAAAAAAAAGTCGTTTCCCGGCAATAATGTTTGCGTAAAGTTATTTAGTTTGATGTACAGAATGCTTGGTTGACGGCTTCGTGATGAGGTCTTTTACACCCTGTATACTTATAAACTTGATATTGTTACTTACGGAATATCTTTCGTGATTTTTTTATTATTTTGAGCTAAAAACTAATACATCATCATCATCAGCCTATTAATGTTCCCACTGCTGGGACACACGGCCTCCTCTCTATGAGAGGGAATGGGCAATAATCTACCACGCGGGCCCAGTGCGGATTGGTAGATGTCACATGTCTTCGAATTTTTTGGTTCTAGGACATGCCGGTTTCCTCACGATGTTTTCCTTCACAGTTTTGAGAGCAGTGGTGATGGAATAAATTATACAAAGTGATGAGCCTGTCTGGGTTCGAACCCGCGACTTTCTGTTCGTAAGTCGGGGTCGCCACCACTGGGCTACCACTGCTCCCAAAACTAATACACAACGAAACAACTACTAATACTTCTGCCTAACATTTCGATGATTACAGTCGTGATGTTTTGTGTTACAGTTAACATTAGAGGGGCCTTATTGTGAGACATGTGATGTGAAGTTCTTAGACGAAGAGGCTCATGAGAGGCATCTGAAGTTGTCTGCGAGACATAGCAGCGATCATGACCCGTAAGTAGACACATTATTTGTCATTTTTAGGGCCTGCGCAGACGGAGGAGCTCGTGACAAAATAATAACAGCCGCTCGGGTCGATCGTTAGGTTAAGCCGTGCTGGCCTAGGTTGTTCTGTGGATGGGTGACCACCCATTACATACCGAGTTTCCTCCCTGACTCGGAAAGCACGTTAAGCCGTTGGTCCCGGCTGTCATTTGTAGATCTTTGACAGTCGTTAGGTAGTCAGAGGCCCAAAAAGTCTGACAACCAGACTTACCAAGGGGTATCGTATTACCCGGTACTAACTGGGTTGTGGAGGTCAGATAGGCAGTCGCTCCATGTAAAATACTGGTGTTCAGCTGCATCCAGTAAAACTGGAAGCCGACCCCAATATAGTTGGGAAAAGGAATCATTTGCCTATGATGATGATGAGGGCCTGTGCAGACGACAGACAAAACATCTGCATGGCGTACAAAAAGTCCGTCGCGGATTTTATGCAGACTCAACGCACACGACGCACATCTTCGATCATTCTATTCTAGTGCAGATTGCATACTAAAAGCATAGATAATACACTCACCACACTGCTAACATTACAGGGAAATTCTAATGCGTTAGGCATTAGAATTTCCCTGTAATGTTAGCAGTGTTAGTGATAAATAAATAAATCACTACATATTATTAAACGAAGCCAAGTCCCCGCCGCGTCTGTCTGCCTGTCCCTATTTTTGCTTAGATCTTTAAAACTGCGCAACGGATTTTGATGCGGGTTTTGACGTGACAACGTCTTATAAGTTGGTTTGCCGGGTGACACTTCAAGAAACTGGGTCACGTTATGCGCTTACAATGAGAGCGAGTGAGAGGCACGCGTCCCGCCTAAGAGCGAGAGAGACAGACATAAAAAGTTTATTTTACCACTCAAAGTCGTTGTCACGTAAAACTTTCGCCCGTATACCGACTTTACAGGCAACCAATTTTTTTTATAATAGACAGAGTGATTCAAGAGGCTTATGTTATTTTTTTTCAACAGTAACCGGATCCGGAATGACTCACAAAGCATGAACGCAGAACGCAACGGTCGTGTAATGCGTCGCATAGAACGTAGGCCGGTCATACACCCGCGTTCAACCAGCGATATCGAACAACAGGATCCACAGACACCTGTCAACTGTGAACAGGTAACATCACGCTTGTAATAATAGAAGCAAGCAGACTATTCAACAACAACAGCCCATAACGTCCACTGCTGGACATAAGCCTCTCCCATGATGGGAGGAATTTGCCGTAATCTCCACGCTTGACAGGCGGATTGGAGATCGCAGTGATGAAAGACTAACAGAAACCGCTGCTGCCCATTCTCAGGTCTACGGAGGCGCAAGGTGTTCTGCCTCAGACATTAGTCGCCTTATACGACACCCGTGAGTGTAATGGGTTGGTTCTATTCTACTCTGCCGGATACCACAGAAGACTATTCAGAAACCCTCAAATAGGCGAGATGACAAAAAAAATCTAATTAGTCCTTCAGTTAGATTATCAAAAAATATTTGACACGTATTTTTTCTTTTGTTACGTAAACCAAAATTGATGATGATACGACGCTTTTAAAATTCTCACTACGTCACGCCGTGCTACAATTTTTTGTGCGTTGTGACGTCACGGGCCCCACTCCACACCGAGTTTTGATGCGTTTTATCTTTGTCAATATTCATTGATTTAAAAAAAAACAAAAATACGTGTCCATTATTTTCCAATACTCTAACTGACGGACTAAATGAATTTGCAATTTTTTGATGGTGGAAACTAGCCTATTATGCTTAGTAAGGGCAAGCCGAGATTTAAGGCTTGTATGACAGTGCTGCCACCAGTGGAGTGCCTATGTTTACGGTAAACAAAAAAATGGATGGTATATATATATACCATCGAGGACACTCCCGCCTGATCACCACTAAACTAATTTTTGCTTGCACTTACAACATAGAAACGCTCTCTAGCCCCGCCCCGTTGACTTTGTATAGAAATAATGAATGAAAAGATACCGAATCCGCCGAGCACACTGACGACGCACGCCAAACGAGAGTTATTGTTATTTTGAGCGACAAATTGACGCTTTCCTAATAGGCCTAAACTTTAAGGGGGCGTGACTCGGCGCCTCCGCATGATTTATGCGAAAAAAAAAAAAAAGATTTGGCGGAAAAGACCACGACTGTACATAAGTCGCGTGGATGAACCTGCTTGCCCGATATAGAATTTTGCGTGACGTCAGGTATTAGATACAGTCGTTTAGTATATAACACCAAAAACATAACCTCTTCCTTTCTAGGCTTACTTACCCGAAGGGTAACTAACGGGACCCTATTACTAACCCTCCGCTGTCCGTCTGTTTGTCACCAGGCTGTATCTCATGATCCGTAATATGTAGAGTTGAAATTTTCACAGAATGTGTATTTCTGTTGCCGCTATAACAACAAATAATAATAACGCGACACCGGCGGATCACTATTTTTTATATTTATTAATCTTTTTTTGTTTGATATATTTAAATAAATAAGATAAGATAAAAATGTAAATAAATAAGATGTATAAATGAATTAATAATAAAAAATATATGTATACGATAATACGGAAGTCTTACTCGCACTTTTTTTTTTTTTAAGTTCGCTAATACAAGTGAATTATCTGCGTCCCACAGTGCGGCATACAACTCCGCGACCTGCGAGTGTACGCGCAGCACTTCCGGCGGATGCACCCCGACAAGAACCGAACCAAGTACCCCGCCATGAAGACGCCCTGTATGTGCGAGCAGTGCGGCAAGATATTCCAGGTATGTACACCGTAAAAGTAGCATTACATGACGCCTGAGGGTCTAAAATGGCCGCTTTAGCAGAATCCACGCAGAATCTTGGTATAAATCACGTTAATTATTTAAAATTCTTAAAATGGACTTTATAATCATAACAATAAAGTCCTTTTTAAGAATTTTAAATTTTTAACGTGATTCATAATACGATTCTACTAAAGCGGCCATTTTAGACCCCCTGTAATCCCGAAGGGTTAGACACATGTATCTAATAGTATACTCACATATCGCCATGCCAGTTATAAAAATGATGAAATGTGATGTGTGTGTGTGCGGTGTGTAATACGATGTGTGTGTGTGCAATGTATGTGGGCGTGGGTGTGTATAGCCTCTAAAGCCATCAAGCGAGCGCAAATCCAGGCTCCGTGGCTGCTACTGAGAAATTCCTGATGGAAAACCTCAGTAACACTTTGCCCGACCTGGGAATCGAACCCAGGAACTCATGCTCAGCATTCACGCTTGCAATCACTCGACCAATGAGGCAGTCAAACGCCACCTACTACGATCCTTACTTACTCCTTTACCTCGTCCACGATCATACAGGGTGTAAACAACCTCATCACGAAGCCGTCAACCAAGCATTCTGTACATCAAACTAAGTAACTTTACGCAAACATTATTGCTGGGAAACTACTTTTTTATTTGGTGTGAAAAATCATGTTTTGTGGTAGAACTCAATGTAACGCACTCAAAACATTGTGCTGATAGATTGATTGAATAGTACGGGTGTTGTGGAAGTTTAATATATATATCTTGTCCCCAGAGTATGGCCCTCCTAAAAGACCACATGTGGGTCCACACGGGAGAGAAACGCTTCAAATGTGACCGCTGCACCAAGAGCTTTACACAGAAGACGAACCTGGTGTTCCATATGAGGGTCCACAGCGCTTCGCGGCCGAGCTACGAGTGTCCGCTGTGCGGGAAACACTTCGCGTTCTTCAATAATAGAAGACGACATATGTTTGTGAGTAAAGGCTGCTTTACACCGGGGCAACACTGTGCGGCATTGCAGCATGCTACATATTGTGGCAATGAGAGGTTTTCCTTTTGAGGTTTTAAAAAAAAACTTAGTTTCCAAGAACTCTATAGATGGCGTTGAACTTACTATGCCAAAGCCAAAACGCTTGAAAAAAAACATTGTGTCACGTCACATACTCTCGTTGACTGACACTTTCATTTGCTTAACCTTCCGAATATAACCAACATTTCTCGCGCTTTGTTAAAATCAGTTTTTTTAGGTTCCGTTCCTTGCATTATCATACTTACTCCTAGCGCCATCTATCCAGCGACTAGGGAAGAGCTAAAAAGAAAATCCCTCATTGCGGTATGCGGCAGCCTATTTTACGCCGAGGCAACATCGTGCCTAGCTAATTTTCAAAACATGGTAAAACATAACCTATAAACTGTATGACGCACCAAGTGTGGCATGGAATCCATTGTGTTTGGATAGAAGCTGCGACTGGCTGCGACAATCCGCCACATGACGCATGTTGTTGCTATGCCGCACGATTCTTGCCACAATGTGGAACATTTTAAATGATTGTTGCATGCGGCCTTGCGGCATGGTGCAATGCCGCACAATGTTGCCCCGGTATAAAGCAGCTTTAATTATCTTGAACTTAGCAGCAGATAGCTGTGATAGCCTGGTGGTGTGACCGTCGGACTACCAAGTCATAGGTCTCGAGTTCGAACCCAAGACACGCACCTCTGATTTTGCGGATTCATGAGCGTATTATAATAGGAATGAAAAAAAAATATGATTCTGTTTAGACCCTCAGTTAGATTATCGAAAAATATTGGATACGTGTTTTTTGTTTTATCAAATTAATAAAAAATGACAAAGATAAAACGTGTCAAAGATCATGAGTGGGGGCTTGTGACGTCACTTTATGGTAAAAAATGTGACGTCACACGAGTTTTCGACAGACTATCGTTTTCAATTTTTGTTTACGTGAAAAAAGAATAAATATGTGTTCAATATTTTTTTGGAAATCTATCTGATGGACTAATTATATTTTTTTGTCGTCTCGCCTATTATAATTTTCTTCGGTGAAGGAAAACATCGTGAGGAAACCAGCACGCCTGAGAGATATTTCTCGACGACATGTAAATCCAAGTTAGAGGCTCATGGGTGACATGAAAACTCTGACACCAGGTTAGGTACTAACCACATAGTAAAGCAAGAAGTCCTGGTATTCCATATAGAAAGAAAGAAAAATATTTATTTGTGACAAGCACAGGAACTCTATGTTCTGTATGGTTTCGGACGTAAAGAATAGCACCATCCCATATCTTCCCGTGGGTGTCGTAAGAGGAGGCTAAGGGACTTTCTAGAGTGGCAGCGTTCTCTGTGCTTTTGTAACAACCGTACTGCGATCGCCAACCCGCCTAGTGTGGTGATTATGGCAAACCCCCCCTTTGGGGGAGGCCTATGTCCAGCTGTGGACGTCTTTCGGCTGAAATAGTAGTAGTAAGCACAGGAACTACAAAAATAATAATAAAAAAAAGAAAAAAATAATAAAATGAAGACCTGTGTGTGGCCAAAAAGGCTCCTATTTCAGCATGATGTTGCGGTAGATGAAAAACAAATACCGCAGCCTGGTATTCTGATATATTCATATGAGGGTCCATAGCTCTTCGTGGAGCTTTTCCGGGGAATTATTACCTCCACACATACAAGGTGTAAATAGACTCATCACGAAGCCGTCAACCAAGCATTCTGTACATCATTCATCAACAAAAAAATGATCGCAATGACGAGGAGAACACGTGCCTTCCGGCTTCGTTAAGAGGTTTCTTATTAATCTTTATTTCCAGATCCACACCGGCCTCAAGCCGTTCAAATGCGACACGTGCGGCAAGAGCTTCACGACGGCAGGCGAGCAGCGCGCGCACGTGGAGCACGTGCACATGAAGAAGCCCTGGCCCAAGCGTGCGCGTACACGACAGCGGGACTGGAAGTGTGGGGAGCCTGGCGTGGAGGACTGAGAGAGTGAGCCACTTCTAACTGATAGATTTTATCTATAAAAACAATCTACTGTGAAAATTGAGAAAATAGGGCCTGTTTACACCTTGTTGTCTTGGCAAAAAAAAACTAACAATGGATGATAAAATACTCTAACGAACGACGCGTGATATCCATTGTTTACTTCCTGCCTAACTACAGAGTTCATCGAACTCGTCGTCGCGCTTGCCGTTCACTAATACGTATAGGTACTGAATACACCCTATCAGTTTGCGGAGAGCTGTCCTTTACACCATGTATTAATGGGGAATTATAAAACGAGCGATTAAAAAAAAGCTTTGCGACTGATGATGACATACTGTATTAATAACTTGAGCGGTATGAATTTGAGTGAGCGAAATATTAACTAAACTAATGACGAATATTGATTAATAATAAAATCCAGAACGAGCTTACAAAAAGTGGATTGTGATTAATCCATTTCATATATTAAAATTTTATCCGAGCGACTACATTACTAAGTGAGCGACTGGATAAAATTATAAAATCTTACTACGGAATTTCTTTTATGGGCGGCATGGGCACCGGGCCGTAGGCCGACGAAGGAGGCCGGCGGAGGCCCGGCACTTCGGGGGACAGAAGTCAAAGAGTGTTATTTAATATGCGAGCGAAGGGAGAGCGCGTCATGGAATCGTAGCAGGTCCTAAAATAACAAAAAAACCAGTTCTGCATATTTGCAGAACTGTTAAACAACATTAAACAACAATTAATTAGCTCATTAGTGTATTTTTCTAAGTGGTTTTTGTATTCGAAACACTTCATTTAAGATAAAATGCCGCTCAGTATAAAAAATACATTTGCCAAATATTGAAAAAAATGCAGGACGTAATGTTGACACTCAAACAAATATTAAGTCGCTCAAATATTATGAAGCTGCTCATTTTGTATTTTAAGTAACTCAAATTAATGTTTTTAAGATACTGATCTGTTGATTTCTCGTCACTTACAGTCAGTCGCTCACTTAGTAATTTTATAACCCAAATTAATTAATTTTGACACTTAAAATTGTAATTTACAGTCACTCGTTTTATTGCTACCCTTTAATAATGTGTAAAAGCAAAGAAAACTAATTTATTTTGCACATACATACTAAGTAAGACTCGCAAGATATTCAGTAAAATACGCATAAAAGATACACGGATATAAAAAAATAATCTGTAACGCCTAGTTGAGTGATAGCTGTACACAATATAAATAATGAGTGTAAAAGAACCTACTCTTAACGAAACTGAAAGACACTTATTCTCCCCGTCATTGCGATCATTTTTTTTGTTTTACACCATACCTGGGAACCTTCTAGTTACGGAGATATTGGGGCTCAAAGTTCCAACTTTTTTTTACAAGATTTTTTTTAAATACAATTTTTTAAATAACATCTCTACGACCCCCGTACTATTCAATCCATTCATCAGCACAATGTTTTGAGTGCGTTACATTGAGTTCTACCACAAAACATGATTTTTCACCCTAACAAAAGTCGTTTCCCAGCAATAATTTTTGCGTAAAGTTAGTTAAGGTAGTTAGTTTGATGTACAGAATGCTTGGTTGACGGCTTCGTGAAGAGTGTCTACACATTGTACAGTAATAGTTTCCTAAAATATTTTGTATTGTAAGTAATGATTATAATGTACTAGAAATTGTAATTTAGTAATTAAGATTTGATCTCACTAAGGGCCTATACATTATATCATAGTTATATATATTTATACTGGACACTTATTTAAATATACTGGTCAGGTGCGTAGTACTCGCAGCCGGCGTGCTTAAATGACTAGATGTATAAACGTGAACGAGGCAATAGGAGTATGTATAGATCGTAGCAGTCTGTGGTTTCTGCCCCCCTGGGGGAAATATGTGAGTTCATATATGTACAGAGGGCAAAGCAAATAAGTAACCAGGGGCGAAATATACCGGATGACTTTTTTATCACTTTCCAAAAAAAATGGGTATATTAGGTGAACGGAGTAGAAGCTTATGGCATACCTAGTTCTTTTTTCTTTTTTCCACAGCTTAGAAAAAAATTGATCTATCATCAAAAAAAGCTATAAATTTCAAGTAAACTTTTCAGATTAGAACAAAGATAATATGATTATTATATGATTTTTTTATTTTATAATTATAAATATCCAATTTCAAATCATACACAACACGCGTATGATTTGAATTTCGATTTTTTTTTTATTAAAAAGAAAAAACTAAGTATGCTGTTTGCTTCTACTCCGTTCACCTATTATACCCTTTTTTTTAAAGTGATAATAAAGTCATCCCTGTATAGTTGAAGTTTTCTTAGAAAGCGATGGATGTATTCGAGGAAATGAAATTAATTTGTTAGAAATATTCAAATTTGTTAATATATCTAAATTTCTAAAAAACTGCAACTATATTATTATCTGACGACCATGGTTAATTATTTGCTTTGCTCTCTGTACGTACCTAAAGTCCCCGTCACAAGAAGCTATAATTTTTGTAAATAATGAACTTCTACCAAGTTACGTAGCGACAATTTCATCAACAAGAAATAATCCCAAATTTAATCAACTCAAAGTAACATACGTGTTATACGAAGCTAACGAGCAATTTCACTTGGTCGGGTTATATGTTAGCGATATAAAGCGCTGTCGTCTGATGTTTTGTGGTACTTGAACGCGTCTGACTTCATGGAACGTAAACATTTGGGCCGCCGCCGCGCCGTTTTGAAGTAAGTTCACGCTGACGCTGTCAATGCTGTCATTTTTTTGTATTTGATCCAAAGGTTGCGAACCCGAATGTGTGTTTACAAAATTTATAGCTTCTCGTGACGGGGACTTTATGGCTAGATTTAGGCAGTGTTAAAATTATGAAATGTAAAAATTGTATAAATTATTTTGGTTTAATCTAGCCATAAGTTTGTTTACTGATTTCGTAACATCGAGGTTTTTTTATTCGATTGCTATTCAATATTCCTATACTTTTAAATGAGCAATATTT
The DNA here is from genome assembly GCA_905147715.2 of Xestia xanthographa. NCBI lineage: Eukaryota > Metazoa > Arthropoda > Insecta > Lepidoptera > Noctuidae > Xestia > Xestia xanthographa. Next base: position 23,723,228 of record LR990654.1, read on the forward strand.
GTAAACGCGTTCTCAAAAACGGCCTTAACGATTTCGATGAAAGTTGCGATATAGGGGTTTACGGGGATGAAAAATTTACGTAGCTAGCCCCCGAATACTGAAACGTCACTCAAAATTTAAGGGCTGCTAACATTTGAGCAGCTTCTAAATTTAAATTTCGTATGGCCAAACGTAGTGGGAACATTAATAGGCTGATGATGATGATGATGATGGCCAAACGTCATTTTTGAGTATCTGTTAATTATAAGGTACTACCACAGAATATATATTAGTACCTTACGGTACAGAAGTTTCACTCCCGAGTTTAGGTATGATAAACGCAAGCGTGCGGCCACCGCACTAGTCTCAATAGGCTTGCACTCGCTCGACTTGTCGCACACGCAGCGCAAACAAAAATAAACTGTTAATACCGTAAAGTACCTCTGACAGCCCTAGCAGATTGAAGCGAGACGGCAGACAGTTATTGTACTATGAACGCTATGCGCAATGCAAAAGGTTGAAATTAGCTTGTTTTCCAGAATAGTAGGTAAATATCTCGGGGTTTTTGCGCCGCTTGTATGGAAGTGAGACAGGCCTGGTACTACTTACATTTTGAGTGATATTTCAGTATTCGGGGGTAGGTCTCATGCATAAGCATAATCTGCTTGTATTGTTCCCACTTCTGGGACACTGGCCTCCTCTCTATGAGAGAACTATAATCCACCACAGTTGGTCTTGTATCTTGGAAAATTCGTTTTCTCTAATTTCACCCGAGCAGAGGTCGGTCGCCTAAGTTTTGTAGGTACTTATACACATACACCTTTCGGAATAAATTCATTAAATTGCATCAAAATACATAAATGTAGTAAAGAAGAACTAGGCATTCACACATATTCACTAAAACGACGTTGTTTTTTTATACTACCTGTTATTTAGTCAAATTCAATTGTTTAGTACAGTGGTTCCCAACCTATGGTCCACGGACCGGTGGTGGCCCGCAAGAGCTTCGAATATGGTCCGCGGCTAGTTAAAATATTATTCGTACTTTTTAACTTGCACAGAAGATCCAACCTAATTGAACCTATCAGAGAGGCAAGGTGCTAAATTTATTTGAGAATCTACTATCTTATTCCTATTTAATTTACGGAAATAGGAATAAGAGAGTAGATTCTCAAAAAAAAAATGGATGATTGGTAATTTTTCGCGCTCACTTCGATCGTTTTTGTATCCTTCACTATCTTAAGAGTCCTATTACATTTTTTAGGCAATTTTTTTATTTTTACTTCCTGGATCAAATTATTTCGGTCGGCGTACACGAGTCGATAATAATAGCGATATTTGGACGATTGTCGATTGATATTGACGAATATTAAAGACGAGACAAAGACGAGACTGACATGAGACTGAGGAGCCAGCTGAATTGAGAATTATAGTAGGTACTTTAATTTTATTTATTGTATTTTTGTCTTATTATATTGACAAACGAAAACTAATGAAACTTATTCATTGTAGATCGAAGTTTTATATCATATTAATTTGTTTGATAAAATTGAGTTTATTTGGAATATAATGGACGCTGAATTAAGACATTTATGGCTTAAATTACTATTTCTTTACGATTTTTTCCGTGAAAACTCAAGGAATTTAAAGAAATTCTAAAACTCCAATAAACAAGTAAAACATTCAACTTATCTTTTAGTAATTTTAGCTTTTATAAGAATTGAATGTAACTATGTGAATTTGAGCGTTAAAGTTCCATCGTCGACGGTTTTTCTTGCAAACTGAGTTCGTAAAATATTTATAGTAAATTACATGAAAAGAAAAATGAAAATGTATAACTCCAACTTACAAGAAAAAGAATGGCACTATCGTTATTCTTAAGCAAATAATTAAAATATCTTACTGCTACTGAGAATTACTGTCATGAATTTACGTAAAAAATGTAATAGGACTCTTAATTCAATTTTTGAGTTTAAGATTCACCTCCCTAGATTTAATCCTGTCGGTGTTCATGTTAATCTAGGACCTCATGGCGTGCCAACAATAAAGACAACAAAGTGGTCGCCGGTCCTAGAAAGGTTGGGAACCACTGATTTAGTACACTGTTGTTTGTAACATAAAGGTGTCGATTCTGTCGCTGTTTAGTAAAAGATAGCAATAGCCTAAATTAAGTTTAGTTTGTGCACAACAGAATCGACACCATGAGCACAGAGAAATGAGCACTCCTAATAATGCATTTGTAAGTGAAGCAAATATAGGATTATATGTTTTTATATCATGCCTGCAGTGCAAGTACGTAGCACTCGATTCGATACGACTCGATAAATCTGACAGTTATTCTCGATAAAATGAGTTTTTAACCAATCGAAAAGTCGGATTTATCGAATCGTATCGATTCGATCGTTATCGATTGCTACGTACTTGCAGTGCTGGCCCGAAAATCACTAAATGCGTTTACAGAATTATGTTTTAAATGGGTTTAATCTTAAAAACATTTTTAGTAATTTGTTGTGTTGTATACTGCCTCATTGGTCGAGTGATTGCAAGCGTGACTGCTGAGCATGTAGTGCTGGGTTCGATTCCCGGGTCCAGCAAAGTATTACTGAGTTTTTCCATCAGGAATTTCTCAGTAGCAGTCACGGAGTCTGGATTTGCGACCGGTTGATAACAACAGGCCTTATTTGATTTTTGTGTAAAAATTTGTTGGCCTGCGTTGGTACTATCTTTGTAAGTTGTCAAATATTGTATGAAATTCTTGTGTTATTTATTATAACTTGATTTATGTGAGGTCTCCAACGGAAGACTTTTTTTTAGTAATAACTGATTAAGTTTACAATCGTATAAATAACGTGTATTCGTTTTTGTAATACGAATAATAATAATCATGTTGAATAGTCGAGTGCAATTAGACAAAAAATTCAGTCAATAGGAACCATCAGGCAGTGTTAACAACAAATTAACAATCTTCTATCATTAAATTCAACTCAAAAATCAGCATTCAGGTTTTAACAAAAGTTACTATTTACTTTTACGCAACTTTAGCAACTGATATTGAAAAATTGGCCATCGGTACAAGTTAGCAGGTATGCTTACGTTCACAGTACCTACATACTAAAACTACTCGATACCACACATTTTGTTTATGAGAAAATAAGGAATCTTGCTCTATAATAGGGAATATTACACAAACAAACACTTTTTATTTATTAAAAATGCCTTGTATTGGTCCATAAAAACATTGTGGTACACTTGTTTAAGTTGCTAATACATCACTTATTTTACAATTTACTGTTTTATGTAACATGTTTTTGGTGAAACGGAACGCACTCTCAAAACGAGTCATCCTCGATAATGCCGGTAGTGACGTCAAAGTATATGTGCCAAAAAACACTTTTATTTGAAAAGTGCCTAAAGTTTCACTAAGATTTTATTATAATATTGTTATTGCAATTTTTACTTGACTAGAGCACATACAATTAGTAAAATTATTTATTAAGGGCATAAAATTAGATGTAAACAAGGCAGATTGTGGTAAATGACGTCACATCACGGCCGCGACAGCTACGGACGTTTCAACTGTCGTAGAAAATTGCAGGAGATTAATATTATTTTTAAGCGACAAGCAGTACTTGAACTTAGCTTTTAACACTTTTCTTGTGTTGATAGTACTGCATTTTATTTATTTAAGTGAAGAAAAAATTACGTGCATATTTGCACACGGCTAGAATGAATTATCGGAAATACTCAGAACATGTACATTTTTTTGTGTTTTGTGATGCTATATAAATATATGTTTTAGAATATTAATAGATGACTGCTAGATAAAACCTTGAGTTAATGTAGTTATAATGTATGTAAGAGGCTGTCTAGATAGTAATGAGAATGTATAAAAATTTACTATATACACGTAGAGACAATTAGCGGGCAAAACTTCAAAAACGTCTTCAAAACAATATAAATAAATATCGCTGGACATTACACACAGCGCCATCTAGTGCCACACTAAGCAACGAAAATAAAAAATCCGAGCAGTATTTGGGGACTGCCGATAGAAGTGAAAACAAAAAGTACACAGGCCCCGCCCCAGTCGTAGCACTGGTTATGCCTATGTGGTGCTACGCCGTAGTGGGTGCTACGAGTGCTACGAAGCGTGACCGCACGTTACGTTACGTGAAGATTCTAAAACAAAGACATTTAGAAAATCAGTCATTTTGGGAGAATTTGATTTTGATATTTGTTCTTATGAGATCAGTAGGTACATTATAGAAATCAGTCCTAGCAGACCGCAAGGAAGATGACTTCAATGTTTTTCCTTCACCCAAAAAGTGCTCAACGCGCCTAAAGAAGTTTTCACTTCAAAAATAATTTTCTCAATTAGGGATTTTCTTTTTAGCTCTTCCCTAGTCGCTGGATAGATGGCGCTGAACTTAGTATGTTACTGCAAGGAACGGAACCTAAAAAAAAACTGATTTTAACAAAGCGCGAGAAAACTAGGTTATATTCGGAAGGTTAAGCAAACGAAAGTGTCAGTCAACGAGCATATGTGTCGTGATGCAATGTTTTTTCCAAGCGTTTTGGCTTTGGCACCAAGTAACGTAGTCAGTTCAACGCCATCTACAGAGTTTTCGGAAACTAAGTATTTTTTTTAATAACTCAAAAAGAAAACCTCTCATTTATATTTTAAAGTTGCTACTGCACTTCGGGTTGTTGACCCTAGGCACTAGCACGAGTGCGTGGTATAAACGTGGTGATACGTTAATACGTTATTACAGGTCGCGGCACGTAACTCTAGCGCTGACCGTTATTGCGCAGAAGTAAAAAATAAGAATGTCTTGGGGCGTGCGTTGCGCCGATTGGCTCTCCAGTCGTATAACATGCGCAGATATCCCCTCCACGTTTCGTTCAGCGCTAGACTTACGTGCCGCGACCTGTACGTTGATATTATTATTATTAAATTAACAGTGATATTACGTTGATATTAAAATTAACAGTGATATTACGTTGATATTAAAATTAATAGTGGTGATACGTTAATACGTTGATTTTAAAATTAACAACAAGGAGCAGAACAGATCACTGTTATTTGACAGACTTGTCAATATAATCCAAGATCCCATATAGAACGACCTTCACCTAGCTGGTTAATGTGTACGGTCAGCAACCACACATTGTACTTTAGTTAACCTAGTTAAAATACTGCAAATTTTGTTATTTTATAAAAATGTAGTATCGTCACGTACGCAAGTACGTCAGTCTTCGGTTTAATATCGATCTCGCGCAACATTCAACATTTTGATGAAAAGTATTTGATATCAAATTAAATATGTCAAAAAATATATCGCAAATGGGTTTACTAAAAAGTTTCAGTCTAGAAAACATATTTTTTTTAAATTGAAAACTTCTTTAGGCGCGTTGAGCACTTTTTGGGTGAAGGAAAAACATTGAACTCATCGTCACGTAACGTAACGTGCGGTCACGCTTCGTAGCCGTTCGTAGCACTCGTAGCACCCGCTACGGCGTAGCACCACATAGGCACGCGCGGGGCATAACCAATGCTACGACTGGGGCGGGGCCTGTGGATTTTTGTGTTTTCACTTTATCGGCAGTCCCCAAAGACTGCTCCGATTTTTGTTTTCAACATTTCACTGGTTTGGCTAATAGACAAATTCCATACCAATCGAAAGTATGAAACCTGTAGAATATGCTTCATAACTTTTGCATATTCGATAGGCTTCATACTTTCAATGAAAGGTTTTCCTTTTGAGGTTTTAAAAAAAAACTTAGTTTCCAAGAACTCTATAGATGGCGTTGAACTTACTATGATAGTTGGTGCTAAAGCCAAAATGCTTGAAAAAAAAAAACATTGTGTCACGTCACATATTCTCGTTGACTGACACTTTCATTTGCATAACCTTCCAAATATAACCTACATTTCTCGCGCTTTGTTAAAATCAGTTTTTTTATGTTCCGTTCCTTGCGTTATCATACTTACTCCTAGCGCCATCTATCCAGAGACTAGGGAAGAGCTAAAAAGAAAATCCCTCATTGGGATGGAATTTGTCTATTAATCAAACCAGAGAAATGTTTAAAAAAATATACAATTGTTAAATTGCTAATTAATCATATTCTGGACTGAAATTTTTCAGTCAACCCATTTGCAATATATTTATTGACATAATTTAATTTGATATAAAATATACTTTTCATTAATTAACCAGCTCTGTTAAGGTCGTTCTGTAAGGGATCTTAGACTATAATGTAAATACGTTGATTTTAAAACTAACAACAAGGAGCAAAACAGATCACTGTTATTTGACAGACTTGTCAATAGCAAGAAGTGGGGGGTTACCATGACGTCACGTTGGGTATCTAAAGGTTAAAGCTGGATTGTTTTAATGTCACTCCAGTGTGAGAAAGTGACGGAGCTATAGAGGACGTCTAGCGCCATCTCTTTCTCACTCTAGAATAAGATTAAAACAGTCCTGCTTAAACACAGCATGGTAGGTAGGCCACCTGGGGCCCAATTTTGTAAAATTACCAACTAGCCAACAGTGTGTAAGTAGTGTCTCAATAGGCTAATCATTGACATTTGGTATTCTACAAATTATCTATGGTCATTGACTTACCACTGTTTTGCCATTGAAACGCCATAGAAGACTATTTGTAATAATTGGTATTCTGCCCCACTGTAATGTGTCAATGTCATTATGATGGCCAAAGTTACTGTGTCTGTAAATATTTTAAGTGTATTTGAAAGTTGTGTCTATCGTGTTTGAAAAGTGTTTTGGCCATCGAACCGCCATTGTGAAGCCATCGAACAACGAAAACACTGAAAATATTGTACCGCCACACTATCGACACACTACTGAGACACCGGTACGCCATTGAAGTTTTTGCAGAATACCAAATTTGCAACAGTGGCAACATAATGTCTGTAGTGTGTCGATAGAGTGGTCAATGGCGTGTTGCTTAACACAAAGTTACAGAATTGGGCCCCTGAACGCCAGCCTTGTGTGGCAGTTTCATTCCAAATCTCCGAAGTTTTATACCGACGCCTGAATGTAACAAAATTGGAAATAATCTGAAAATGTCGAATGTGGGTAAACCCATGACAATATAACTATAATCATTTTGTTTCATGACCAAAAAATGTGAACATTTTTTTTTTGTATCTTTAAATCATTTCATTCAGTATGCATAACTGACCTTATAATTGGTTTACCACTTAATTTTACAATAATCAGTAAAAAAAAACAAAAAAAGTGATAAATAACTTTAGCTTTTGAAGCTGGTGACAAAAACACCAACTCAATCAAACAAAGGCCACCGACTTCTGTAGCTTTACCTTTGTGAATCAAGAATTTTGAGAATCGGTCCACAAATGGGGGAGAAATCTCGCGATTTCTCATAATACAAGTCGCGGCACGTAACTCTAGCGCTAACAGTTATTGCGCAGAAGTAAAAAATAAGAATGTCTTGGGGCGTGCGTTGCGCCGATTGGCTCTCCAGTCGTATAACATGCACAGGTATCCCCTCCACGTTTCGTTCAGCGCTAGAGTTACGTGCCGCGACCTGTAACCTCCACCTTTAATGAGTAAATGATAGCGTGATGGCCAATGATATTCTAATAAACAGATATGTTATACACCTACAAAACCACAGAAAAAAGTGTGCCGCGGGGCAGAGCCAGCTCACATACACGCAGTGACGCAGAATGAAGGAAAAACATACCAATTGGCCTGTTTTCGAGTCTTCACAATTGCGCGCTCACAACATATCTGTATAGTAGAATATCATTGGTGATGGCTAACACGAGGGAATGAAAGAAAAAAAAAACGTGTTGCGCCGACCCCAAGTCATATGGGATAAGCCAAGGGAGGAAGGTGATGATGATACTATACGGGACCACCGCGCGAGCTTCCTCTGCCAAATAAAAAAAAAGAATTACGAAAATCGAACCAGTAATTGCAAAGAAATCGGTGTACATAATGTACATACATGGAAAAAAAATAATATTGGTGGAATAAACAACCTGCTCCATTTTAGAAGTAAATTAAAAATAGAACTTATAGTTGTTTAACGTGCAAGTGGATGGTAAACCAGTTACGAGGTCGGAAAAATACTGCCTACATAATATAATGACTTTTTAAGATTGTCGTGTATATTTATAAGAGAGTGTGGTGTGAGTTTGTGAGAGTTATTTATTGGAACATAAATGCGTAATTATGATATTTTGTTGTTTTATTTATAAATAAATACAATTATTGGAATAAAGAAACGCACCATTTTTATGTGGTGGTACACCCTTATGTGGAGTGTAAGGGTGCTTACATAAAGAAGCAGGTTTCCGGTACGGGCGAGTCGGTACCGATCGGTGCAGGTATTCATTTCTATGTTATCTTATGTGCTCGCTTATAAAGAAGCAGGTTTAAACTATATGCAAGTGAACCCTGCACCGATCGGTACCGGCTCGCCCGTACCAGAAACCTGCTTCTTTATGTAAGCACCCTAAGGCATGTGATAGTCTATATATCGTCAAGTGCATAGAGTAATTTTAGAATCAGCTGAGAGATACCATTGTTAACAGATAGGGAATGAGGGATTTTCTTTTTAGCTCTTCCCTAGTCGCTGGATAGATGGCGCTAGGAGTAAGTATGATAATGCAAGGAACGAAACCTAAAAAAACTATTTTATTTAAAACGGTTTTAACAAAGCGCGAGAATTGTTGGTTATATTCGGAAGGTTATTATAAGCAAATGAAAGTGTCAGTCAACGGGAGTATGTGACGTGACACAATGTTTTTTTTTTCAAGCGTTTTGGCTTTGGCACCAACTATCATAGTAAGTTAAACGCCATCTATAGAGTTCTTGGAAACTAAGTTTCTTTTTAAAACCTCAAAAGGAAAACCTCTCATTATTGCCTCATTATTCTTTATCGTGTCGTCTGCATTTAGGACACATTTACCTACTTTTCAGTGTCAGATGGGTCAGGCAACTGTAAATTTAATGGCGCTGCCGCTAGCGGCGCTAGCTATCATACCTTGTACCTTCGTTGGTTGAAAATCTTTCTTCTTTTAGATAATATAGGTAGGTACCTTAGCTAGAGCAACAATACTACGTATAGGTATAGGCCAACTTTATTTCATTCAGAGTGATAAAATAAAGCACAAGAAAACCTTGGTGTAGGTGGAATTGATGTGGGCAAACAATCAGACGAGCTATTTAAGGTGAAAGTGTCAGGGTAGCCCGCGAAATTCAAATTTTCTTACGTTTTTTGCAATTTGCCGACCAGTGCTAGGATGTATATTGATTAAAATATTGTTCGCGATTGTAAGACGTATGTAGTTACAGAATTATAATCATCAAAATCATCAATACAAATACAACCCTCCAAGTTCATAAAGGTCTAGCAATGACTTTGACCTTGAAAAAATCGTTCCTCGACTTATATGAAGTTAGGGGGTTGTTTTGATGATTATAATTCTGTAACTACATACGTCTTACAACCGCGAACAATATTTTAATTAACATACAACTTAACACTAGCCTGAAAATTGCAAAAAACGTAAGAAAATTTGAATTTCGCGGACTGGTTGGAGCATTCACGTGGATCCTTCGCCTATTACACCATACCACCCATTGGTGTCGATTCTGTTGTGCACAAACTAAACTTAATTTAGGCTATTGCTATCTTTTACTAAAAGGCAGTGCGAGAAAAGGACGGCTATAGCTATGAACTAAGTTAGAGACGTCAAACTAGTTTATGCCTTGCGCTTCACCGTGTTTTTAGTCGACATGTTTTTACGTGCACCCTTCATTTGTATAGAAATATTAGTTCCAACTAAATTTGACAGCTCTAAATTAAGTCCGTCTCTTTCTCGTTTTATTAGAGAGAAAAAGATAGCAATAGCCTATATAAAGTTTAGTTTGTGCACAACAGAATCGACACCACTGTGTCTCACTCACTAAAACTCAAACGCAAGTTCACTAGTGTAAATGCGTTGCCTACCCTGATGCTTAAGATTTAATTTTTGGGCCACTACACAAATACGCTTGTGCGCTGCCAAAAAAATGAGCGCTATGTTTTGTCTAATTTAACAGACGTTTTTTTATGATACTGGCATGGTACGTATGTCTTGGAATTGAGCACTAGGGGCGCAGTGGAGCACATATTAGGAGCAAACCGAAAAAATCCTAGTCCTGCCTGGTCTGGCCATTCTTGCGCCCCCCAGAGTCTACGCCCTGTGCCTGGGCACCGGTGGCACCGCCCTATTTACGGTATCTATAATAGCACCTAACGCCAGTGTCACATATACGTGACTAACAAGCGTGCGCTCTGTACGCCAAACAACACGTGGCTTGGTGTGGAGGGATGCGCGTGCTTTTATGGTGTCCCTCCCCGATATAGTATGGGTATTTGTGTTGTGTTTGTGACAGTCATGTACAGCGCCATCTATCGTTTTTTAGTGGAAGCTGTCCTAGAAAAACCAAGGCTGATGCTCAAGGGTAGTCCGCGAAATTCAAATCATCAAAATCATCAATACAACTTTCCTCATAAAGGTGCAGGAATGAGTTTGACCTTGATAAAGTCATTTTTACACCTTTATGAACTTTAGAGGGTTGTATTGATGATTTTGATGAATATAAATCTGTAACTACATACGTCTTACAACCGCGAATAATATTTTAATCAACATACAACCTAGCACTGGCCTGTAAATTGCAAAAAACGTAAGAAAATATGAATTTCGCGGGCTACCCTGGAGCATTCACCTTAATACTTTTTATCTTTTTAATACTGTTTGATGAAGTATTTGAAATTATATTTTAGGTAGCCAGAAATAAAACAGCATTTTTTTTTAATAAATAATATTTTCATAATAAGTAGGTACTTATAATACATGAAGTTCTTACTTAAACAAGTTGACATAAATTATGACTAGATTTATAATACTTGTAGAGTATTCGCAAGTCTTAGCACGAACATTGTATCTAAATTGAATAGCGACTGTTAGTCCTCGAAGAGACTGGCAGTTATCAGTGTGATCATGAAAAAATATTTCTACTCGATCCAAATATAAAGGGTGTTTATACACCCTTATCGAAGCGAGGAGTCACTTATTCTGCTACGCTGACACATTCGTCACTAACACTGGCACAGTCGCCGCCTTGCCATTCTTCTAGGCGGCCGCCTCCCCGGAACCATCAAGACTATTGTATGAATTTATACTAAGTACATATTATTATAGTAATATTGATAATGAAGACATTCACTTAGGTATAAACACAATTTAATAATAATCATCATCAGCCTATAATGTTCCCACTGCTGGGACACGGCCTCCTCTCAATGAGAGCGAATAGGCTATAATCCACCACGCGGGCCCAGTGCGGATTGGTAGATGTCACGTGTCTTCGAATTTTTGGTTCTAGGACATGCCGGTTTCCTCACGATGTTTTCCTTCACCGTTTTGAGAGCAGTGGTGATGAAATAAATTATACAAAGTAATGCGCCTGTCTGGGTACGAACCCACGACTTACTGTTCGTAAGTCGGGGCCGCCACCACTGGGCCACCGCTGCTCTCAATAATAATAATAATACTCAAACTTGAAGCTTGTATAGGTACTGTTACGAGCTGGGTATGGGATAAATTAATTACTACCGATGAAACAACTGAATAACTTTAATAATCACAAAACACTTCAAACTCAATCACAAGTACACTACTGATCACTATTCGCTTAGATATCGCACTCACAAGTTCACTTTGATTCGTCCCGTACTGTAGCCAAAATGATACTGCCTGCTCCCACAAACGGGATCCCTTTTTTTTGCATAATCTTCTTTTTCCTAATATACTTTGGCATAACTGTTTTGGCATAATTTGTTTTGCCATAATAATACTTTGCCAAATTTTTTTTTGGCATACTATTTATGTTGGCATAATCATCTTGAAGGCTAATTTGTTTTGGCATAAATTGAATTTTGCATAATGTTACTAGGCATAATGACTATTAGCATAATAGTATTTAGGCATACAAATAACATAAATACCAGAATAAAATTTGAGTTATTTTTACGTATTTATTTTGAATTAAAAATTCATTAAGTTGTACTACAAAAGTTAGTGACAGAAACGAATCGCTGCAAAACCGACTCCACGTAGTCTTGTCTGCCCTACCTCTAGAGTGTAATTTAAAATCGCGTAGGCGCGGAGGGGCGAGGCGGCCTGCGAGTTGAGGAGCAGGTGGTTGTAACGCTCGCCGCCGCTGCTGAGGCTGGCCGGCGAAGCCGGCCAGCAAGCCGAAGCTGCGGTGGTGAGCGTTAAACACATCTGCGACGATAAGCTCGCGTGGGACCGCCGGTGCCCCGCAGCGCCGGAGCCGTGACAGAAATCTTGCCTGCTGCATGTTGCATACTGCATGCTTGCTTGCTGCATGCTTGCTTGCATGCTGCATGATTGTTGAATGCATGCTTGCTGCATGATTGCTGCATGCTTGCTGCATGATTGCTGCATGCTTGCTGCATGATTGCTGCATGCTTGCATGCTTGCTTTATGCTTGCTGCATGCATGGTGTATGCTTGTTTAAATGTTTGCAAGCTGCATGTTTGCTGCATGCATGGTGTATGCTTGTTTGCATGCTTCTTACAGAGAAAAAACTCACATATGTTCACAATCAACTATGTTCAAAACAAATATGTTATGTATTACCTGCTTCGGAGAGATGGTTTTATTCCAATAGTTCAAATAAATTGGTTTATCCAATTAGGGTATGTCTAACATTTTAGGATTATGCTTCTTTCTTATGCCTATAAAAAATATGTTTTAGTATCATTATGCGTAAATCAATTTATGCCTAACAATGTTATGCTTAATCATTATTATGATTAGATAAATTATGCTTAAAAAAATATGCGTAAGCTGTTATGCGTAAAAATTTTATGCAAAAATATAATTAGTAGTAACAAAAGTATGCCAAGTTATATTAGGTCTTAAAATTTTATGCAAATGGATAGGGAACCCCCACAAACACGTCGACTATTTATACGACGACCGAACGTTTGAGAAAGATCCATAAGTTCCCAGAATCTTCTAGGCAATTCATACTAGGTCATTGTCCTTAGATAAACTTCCACAACTTTTGTACACAGGAAAGAAATAGGTACTTTATGCCCTGGGCGTACGGTCGAAATTACAATGACAACTTCCTGATGTATTTTATAGGTAGTTTGCGAATTTGTACCTACATCATTCGTTACATACCTACTACTACCTACCTACTTAGTTGTAGGTACCTACTATTAGAAGCTACTTGTATTGTAGGTATGGGTACGACGTAACACTGCCCCCTCCTTAGACATGCTCGTCCCGAGCATCATTAGGCCCGTAGTATCGCGCCAATCGGTCTACATGGACAATCTTAGACGCACCTCGTGGACCCTTCTGTATTCGGTAGGTGACATCGTTGATCCTAGTCACGACTCGGTATGGTCCATCCCAGCTTGCTTGTAATTTCGGAGACTTCCCTTTGCTCCGTACTGGGTTATGCAACCACACCAGTGAACTCTCGTCGAAACCCCTACTATTTGCCTTCCGGTCATAACGGGTCTTCATCTTCTCAGACATCTGTTGGCCGGATTGTCTAATATGCTCATAAACATCATTCAACTTGTTACGCAAGTCATTTGCGTAATCTGTTACACTGCGTGGAGCATCAGGGGGAGTTCCAGTGATTAAATCTGCAGGCAACCGTAATTCCCTTCCAAAGTTCGCGAAGGCGGGCGTCACAGTTGTACTTTCGTGGACTGCGCTGCGGTAGGACAGAAGAAACGGCTGTATGTGCTTGTCCCAATCCCTTTGTCTGCTTTCCACGACTTTTGCCAGATATCGTTCCAACGTTTGGTTGAATCGTTCCACCATTCCATCAGATTGTGGGTGGTAAGAGGTGGTTCTGGTTTTGTGAGTACCCATTAATCGACAAGTCTCCTGAAATACTTGCGATTCGAAATTCCTTCCTTGATCGCTGTGTATTTCTAAGGGTACTCCAAAACGACAGAAGACTTCCTGAACCAATTTATCTGCGACAGTTGTAGCTTCTTGATTAGGAATGGCGAAGACTTCTGGCCACTTTGTGAAGTAATCCATGACCACCAAGAAGTACTTGTTTCCGCTCTCACTTTCTGGAAATGGTCCCGCAACGTCTAGTGCTATCCGCTCCCAAGGGGCTCCAACGTTGTACACTTTTAATGCTCCTCTGCTGCGTGTTTGGGGTCCTTTCACGGCCGCACAACTGGTACATTTGCGACACCAGTCCTCCACATCATCTCGACAGTGGATCCAGTAAAAGCGTTCTCGAATTTTTAGTAAAGTCCTTTTTACCCCCATATGTCCTCCCGAACATCCATCATGGTACAGCCGTAAAACATCCGGTACCTTAGCTTTAGGGACAACCATTTGTAGATGACAGCTGTCCCCTCGAGCGTTTTCCCATTTACGGCACAAGACTCCATCCTGGATCACCAAGCTGTTCCATTGCGCCCAATAACTCTTCGTGATGGAACTCATCGCAGCCACATCACTCCACTTGGGTTTAGGAGCACCAGCTTTGATCCACTCGAAGATCGGTTTGATGTCCGAGTCATTTTGCTGAGCCTGCTGTAGGGTTTCTTTCCATTCATCGCTGAGATCCATTCTAAGCATCCTCACGGGCACTACTTCCTTAGTCTCTTGCCGGGCACAGTGCTTACAGTCTTCAGGGCAAGGTCTTCTCGACAGGGCGTCTGCGTTACCGTGAGTTCTTCCACTGCGATGTTCAGTTACGAAGTCAAACTCTTGCAATAGCTCAATCCATCTCGCCACTTGCCCTTCTGGATTCTTGAACTGTAATAGCCACTTCAATGCAGCATGGTCAGTTCTTAATTGGAATTTACGTCCCAACAAATATTTACTGAAGTGCTGCAATGTCTTTACTACGGCGAGTAGTTCCCGTCTTGTAACGCAGTAATTTCTTTCTGGTTTGGATAAAGACTTGCTGAAGTAAGCTATCACAACTTCTTGGTTTCCTTTCCGTTGAGACAGCACGCCCCCAATTCCAGTATTACTTGCATCTGTGTCAACTATGAAGTCATTTTCTGTGTCAGGATATCCCAAGATAGGCGTATTGCACAGACGTTTCTTTAATTCCTGAAATGCAACGTCGCAGTTCTCGTCCCAACAGAATTGCCGCTTTTCCTCAGTGAGTTTGTGCAGAGGTTTTGCAATGTCGGCAAAATTCTTGACAAACCTTCGATAGTAGGAGCACAAACCCAGAAATGCTCTGACCTGTGTCTTGTCTTTCGGAACTGGCCAATCCTTGACGGCGATTACTTTTTCTGGGTCTGTTTGAACACCTTCCCCCGAAACTATGTGTCCTAAGAAGTTCACTTGTTTTCTGAAAAACGAGCACTTTTTCGGACTTAACTTAAGATTTGCTGTTTGGATTTTCGACAGCACTTGGTTGAGGTTTTTAAGGTGATCTTCAAATGTACGGCCCACGATGATTATGTCGTCTAGATAGACAAGACATGCGTCTCCAATCAATCCGGCGAGTACTTGCTCCATCAGCCTTTCAAACGTTGCAGGAGCATTGCACAATCCGAATGGCATAACTTTAAACTGCCACAATCCCTTCCCTGTTGAGAATGCAGTTTTTTCCTTATCCTTGGGGTCTATTTCTACTTGCCAGTAGCCACTTTTCAGGTCAAGTGTGGTAAACCACTTCATACCAGTCAGCGTATCCAGTGTGTCATCGATCCTAGGCAGCGGATAGCTGTCCTTTTTCGTGACATCGTTCAGTCGTCGATAGTCCACACAGAAGCGCATACTGCCGTCCTTTTTCTTTACCAGGACCACAGGAGAACACCATGGACTCGATGAAGGTTCTATAACACCGTCCTTCATCATTCCCTCCATCATGGTTTCCACCTCTTTTTCACGTGCAACTGGCAGTCTTCTTGGTCGCTGACGGATTGGTAACTCGTTACCCGTATTAATCTTATGCTGAACTAGTCCAGTTCTCCCTATGTCAGCATCATTTGAAGAGAAAATGTCGGCGTACTGAAGTAACATCTTCTTAGCCTTGTCCATTTCTTCTTTAGATAAATCGCAGTTTTCCAAAAGTGTTGACACGTCAAACTTTGTACTACGAATTTTATTTCCGGTAGGCAGATTTTGCAATTGACGCATCCAAGCTACTTCCTCGCAAGTGCCGATTAAGGTGCCCTTCTTAATCACTTGCTCCTTGTCACTTGGATTCAGTATGCGTACTGCCGAGACGTTTTTGGCCTTGACCAGAGTACGTGCCATCTTCCATGGAAAGTCATTGTTCACCCTTTCTATCAGAACACTTCGATCTTTTTGTCCAGAATTCCGTGGTAAACTAATTGGCACAATCGTTTCTGATCTGCGAGGAAGAACAATCTCCTTCAAGCAGTACACTTTCCCTGATGGTGCACCTTCCATGAAGACTTCCTCTGAACCACATTTCAATACTCCTTGATCAACGTCGATCTCACAACGATATTTCCGCATAAAATCCAAGCCCAAGATGCAATCGTCCACTATGTCGGCCACGATGACATTGTGCTTGTAAAATCTGTCACCCAATTTTAACTCCACCTCCTTCTTGCCTCGGACGGTTATGTGCTGACCGGTAGCTGTTAGTAATCGTATACGGTCGTGGTTATCAAAGTAGTCCCCAAGAAACCGACTTGCTAGGTGAGAGTTAACGACCGTGTAAGAAGCTCCAGTATCCAACGTCAGTTTGCATGGTGTTCCGTTGACTTCGCCTCTGATGGTCAGGCTGTTCCCGTCATGTGCTTGCGAGATCAAGATTCTCGGGGCTCTTTCAATACCAGCCAGCACCCGCCCCCCAGTCCTGGCATTTACTCGTTTCCCTGCTGTGGCTGGGCAGTCACTTCAGCCACCCTTCCTTGCTGATCTTCTCGCGGGGTGTTGCGCTTTGGACAGCTTGACCGAAGGTGACCCCTTTCTCCACAAGTGTAGCACCTAGGACTGTACCCTTGCGGGCGCTCGCGTACCGGTGATGCTACAACCTCCCTAACGCGGTGCGTTCGGTGGTCTTGCCTCACTGCCTCTACTTCTAAAGCATGGGCTAAGGCGTCCTTCAATGTTTCATGATGCCCAAGTCTCACGGCGGCTCTAACTTCCAAGTCGCGTATTCCATCAACGAACGCTTGTACCAGATTCCCATCGATAAGTGCAGGGGCAGACTGGTATGCTTTCCGAACCAGCTTTTCAACTTCCAGGGCCCACTGCTGCAGGTTCTCGGCACTACGTTGAACACGATCCTTCAACTTAGCACGAAA
Source organism: Xestia xanthographa (assembly GCA_905147715.2). Taxonomy (NCBI): domain Eukaryota; kingdom Metazoa; phylum Arthropoda; class Insecta; order Lepidoptera; family Noctuidae; genus Xestia; species Xestia xanthographa. The sequence goes on from LR990654.1 coordinate 23,740,574, forward strand.
TACGTGCTCCAGGTGCGCGTCGCCGTATCTGGACTCTAACGCCTCCAGCAGCTGCTCGTAGGTTACATCCTTGCCAAGCGCCTCAAGAATGTTGAGGGCCTGGTCTCGGAGACCCAAGGTGAGCGCGGTCATGGCTTGCGGTTTTGTCCATCCATTCGCCTTCATAACGGCCTCAAATTGAATTTTATAAGCTGACCACGAAGATGTTCCATCGAATGGAGGCACCTTAAAGCCCCGCGCTGAAGGTGCAGCAACCACTGAAGCCACAGTCACGTCTCCAGTCTTCAGTTCCCCCAAAGCCTTCTTCACCCCAGCGATCTGAACTTCGGCTTCTGAGATGCGATTCTCATGCTGGTGAACCTGATCCTTCATTACCTTCAGCTCTTTGCCGAAAGTTGAATGAAGATCCTTTATGAGGATCATCTGTTCTTCTTGACGACGAGCCTGCTCCTCCTTGTCTCGTTGCAACTGCTCTTCCAACCGGCGAGCCTGCTCCTCTTGACGGCGAGCCTGCTCCTCTTGACGGCGAGCCTGCTCCTCTTGACGGCGAGCCTGCTCCTGCAGCAGCACCATTAAAGCTGACAAGTCTGGCGCCACTGATGCTGGAGAAACTCCGGATGGGCCAGCGACCAGTTCTGCCGTAGGCTGGACACCACCCGGTGTCTGTGTCGGAGAATCTCCAAACCGCCTTTGGTCCATGTCCTGCTGTCGCTGACTCCTGGTACGGATACCTTCCGTGTTGTCCTTAGGTAGAACTGGCATAATTTATCCCTCACTTCTGGCACCAAATTGTTACGAGCTGGGTATGGGATAAATTAATTACTACCGATGAAACAACTGAATAACTTTAATAATCACAAAACACTTCAAACTCAATCACAAGTACACTACTGATCACTATTCGCTTAGATATCGCACTCACAAGTTCACTTTGATTCATCCCGTACTGTAGCCAAAATGATACTGCCTGCTCCCACAAACACGTCGACTATTTATACGACGACCGAACGTTTGAGAAAGATCCATAAGTTCCCAGAATCTTCTAGGCAATTCATACTAGGTCATTGTCCTTAGAGAAACTTCCACAACTTTTGTACACAGGAAAGAAATAGGTACTTTATGCCCTGCCCGCTTAGCATGAACGCCGTAGACACGAAAGAGAAACGACAAATCTTTTGTTCATCTGTCATTGAATCGACAAAATGACAGATGAACAAAAGATTTGTCGAGTCTCTTTCGTGTCTACGGCGTTCATGCTAAGCGGGCTGGGCGTACGGTCGAAATTACAATGACAACTTCCTGATGTATTTTATAGGTAGTTTGCGAATTTGTACCTACATCATTCGTTACATACCTACTACTACCTACCTACTTAGTTGTAGGTACCTACTATTAGAAGCTACTTGTATTGTAGGTATGGGTACGACGTAACAGTACTTATAAACGACTCACTTAAAGGTAAAAATCCCAAGTCGACTCCCACCGCAACGCCACCTCAATATTTATATGGTTCTATCGTTTCTGACCCATGGAACACCAAAGTGGTTCACCTAGGTGTTCCACGGTTAACTTTCTGTACCCCATTACTAACACAATTTGTTTTTTGTCTACATGTATGTTAGTCTATAAGACCTATGGGCCAAAGTTGCCTGAAAGTAAACCAATTTTATGTTTGTTATGTTATAGCTACGACAGACCGCACGAAATTCTGTAATAGAGTTATTTACATAATTAAAAAATAAATCAGTTGGGATTACCGGCTTTGTCGTCCGGTTTGCTGTTGCGGCCGGATTTTCCGCTGCGGTTTGCTGTTGCGGACGTCTATTATACCTTTAAGCGACGTAATCTATGCAACATACAATGTGCGTTTCTAATTTTAAAAAGTTTTTTTTTTTTTTTAAATTATCCTTAGATATAACTACAATCTTTTATTCTCACTTACATATTAAATGCCTAAATACAATCCTTTTAGTTATGTTAACTTTAATTATGCTTTAGTATCAAAATATGATTCTTATTTTCTTCTGAATAAGGTTCTTGTTAGGTTGGGTCGCACTGCCTTTTAGTACAAGATAGCAATAGCCTAAATTAAGTTTAATTTGTGCACAACAGAAACGACACTCTTAGCTCCCCTACATGTGAAGTGAAAATGAATTTTTTTTTGTCATCTGCCCGAATGTGTGGGGTATCGTTGAATGTCTTTTAAAATGACTGCTAATGGTGCCGATTCTCTTGTACACCGAACTAACCTAAACTAAAACTAAAATTTCTTATTTTTAGTTAGTTGGTTTTGTTAAGTTATTCTGAAAACAAGATTCTCTAAACTTAAATAAAGTTTTGACACACTTAAATTCGAGTTTGACAGTCACCAAGTTGAGTAAACCATAGACTAAGATTGCACTAGAGCTTAAACGAAAATGAATGAAAGTGAACGAAAATGATCTGAATTGCAAAAAAAAACCTGAGTAATGACACTAATGACTGACTCTTTCAGTCAATATCTGACAGTGACATTGTCAAGTTACTTTTTTCGGTGTGTTCGCTTTATTAACCATGATGTTTGGAAAAGGTTTGTTCGTTTTAACTAGTAATAAGTGTAAATTCACACATAAATAAAAAACGACTTTTCTCAAAATTGGAGGTCTTTAAAAATGTATTTTATAATTAGTACAGTTCGTTTTTGTATATCCACATAATTATATTATCCTGGTTAAAATGTTTGATTATAACCATTTTTGGACATCATGTCCCTATGATTGAATTTTTGTTTGCTTGAAATCTCAAACAAACAAAAAATCAACCCAAATTTATAAATAATAATCAATCAACCTATAGGTTTTTAAAAATAATAAAAAATTAAACTCCTTTGCCATGGGGACTTAATACGACCATACCTTGTTACTTTGAATTATGAGCTGTCAAATCGTATGGATTTCTTCAATCGTTTTTGTTTATCGTTTTAATTGCCGCAATTATTGTAATAATGCCTTAATGTAGCGAGTTAAATTGTAAAAATAGGGGAGTTCATTAGTTTCCTAAGGAAAGCAAACTCAAAAAACAATGGGAGTCTGCCTTACGCAATAAAAAAATTCAAGTAAAGTTTTTACCGCACGTTTGTGTGGAGTGTATTTCATAGTATACAGGTGAGTTAATACAGTAACATAGCATACTTTGCATTACTTACTAATTTGTGTCATTCTTGGTAGGTAAGTAACAATAAGTTAACCTAAGTGGTTTCTTAATCATTTCAGAAAGACAGCGGTACCATCGGTATTCTGTTTCACTGAAGCTATACCAGAAAATCCGACAGCATCGTTATTAGAAAAGAAGGCAGAAAAAACTATTTCAGGAAAGTTTTGAAATAGAACCGCAACCTTCAACCAGTAGTTTTACTTCCATGTATACAACAGCATTAGAAAAGGTGTCGAAGAAGAAGTTAACACATTAAACAACAGTGAAGACGAATGTATACAGTACACCTAAGTGTTTATCTAAAAGTATTCAAATTGACCACGAGTATGTCTACGGGTCTATTACTAGATACAAAGAGGATGATAAATCCATAAAGTTTTACACAGGTTTTTCGAATCCTATAAAAAAATTCAGTTAGTTTACTCAACTCTAAGTGTAATGAAGAATCTAATTGTGGAGAGTGTATTATGAAAAATATTAAATAAAAGAGTACTTTTAATTCTGCTTTTTTACTATTTTCAAATAGTGTTTATACATATATTTATTTAGAATTGCAGGTTCTAAATGATGTACATAAAAGTTAATTAAATGAGTTAACATTTCATTAAAATATGAATCATCTCGCCTTCATGTCCTTTTGTAATTTTTCCTATATGTTCTTTCCTTAGAAGCGTAAATGACAAAATTACAGTATTGTTAGCTGGAGTAATATAGCTGTCCTTGATTGATTGCTTTACACTGGTCTCGTAAATAAGTGTAAATGCCATCAGAGGTAAAGCGGGTGGTCAAAAGATGGCGATATTCATATAAATGCTGTCCTTTACGCTGAGTGTTACAGCTGAAAACAAATAACAAAAAATTATATTCAGAAGCTTTATTTATTATACTGTTATCAGATGAAATAGTATTTTCTTTATAATCACTGTTAGTATGGAGAGCTTTCTAAAAATTTGACCAACAAATGTATTCATTCACCTATGAACATATTCTTGGATTGCCTGTCTGGTGATGGGAAGTGGAGAATCCGCATTTATATCACTGAATGTATCACAGGGTGGACACTGGTATACGATGTCGTCTTGGCCCATGCAGTCGGCACCAAAGTTCTGGTTTCGATCATACGCTTCTAATCTATAAATTAAAACAAGATAATTAGCCAAAGAACACAAAATAATCTAACCTAAAATATTTTTATTCTTTCTTGAAAGTTTCTAAAAAATAGTTATTTCATATTACACAGAACCTGGAAGTGGCTTTGAGTATGAGAAATGAATTTACTACTTCTTTTCCAACTAATAACAAGTGCAATACATGTTCAGTACAAAAATCCCTTGGTAAATTTTCATAAATTTTGTTTGTATCCTATATAATAAAATAACACTACATTTACCTTTCTACCGAATCGACAACAACTGCAATCACGTTGTGCTTCCTTATTGACCTCAAAATTATCCAAACTCTCAAGAAATACGAGAGAAATGTACTTTGAAAATTTTAGTTCATGACAACTAATTTTATTCCACACCTTTTTAATCGCGATTAAAAATAGTCTGATTTAGTTTGACAATCTTAATTTTAGGTGAAAAACGTCAATTTCAGAATAGCAAAATAGGTAGCCATTTACACCAAATTGAATAACTTAGTGCTGTCAAACTATAATCTGTTTAAGTCATGTCACTTTTAATCAATTTCAGAATGGGAAACGTCGTTTGACAGGAACAAACTAAATTTTAGTGATTTTTAGTCTAGTTTAGAGATATTTGTGACAAGAGAATCGGCACCAATACATACTTACTATTTTTCGATTTAATGCTCCATTTACGAAATGTTAAACTTTAAAGTGCAAATTTTTGTTCCAGTAGGGCTAAAATCCACGTAATTAAATATAGGTGTGTCAATGGTGTCGATTCTGTTGTGCACAAAATAAACTTAATTTAGGCTATTGCTATATTTCACTAAAAGGCAGTGCGAGAAAAGGACGGCTATAGCTATGAACTAAGTTAGAGATGTCAAACTAGTTTATGTCTTGCGCTTCACCGTGTTTTTAGTCGACATGTTTTTACGTGCACCCTTCATTTGTATACAAATATTAGTTCCAACTAAATTTGACAGCTCTAAATTACGTCCGTCTCTTTCTCGTTTTATTAGAGAGAAAAAGATAGCAATAGCCTAAATTAGGTTTAGTTTGTGCACAACAGAATCGACACCATTATCGCTTAAAAATAATTTGGGTAATGTTTTTTCATGTGTTTCGTTATTCCGGGTGTCGTGGTTCTAAACGGTTGTGCCTTGCTGATCTTTGCAGCACACAAAACGATAACCGGTTTTGTCTGAGGGGCATAGTGTTGTCTGTGAGGATGTTGTAGGGTTGAGAGCGACCCTGTCGACGGATGAAACATCGAGAGTTTCCTGTAAAAAAAATACACAATATGTTATAAAAAAACCCTGTTCGATCCATGAAGGTTTTACTAGGTATTGAGATTAAATTCTATTTATTAAACCGTTTTTGAATAACAAATAAAAAAAATACCCTGATGTAAATTTAAAAACACGTAAGAAAATTTGAATTTCGAGGGTTACTCTGACAAGTGCCAAAATAACCTTCGAAATTCAAATTAAAAAATCAATGCCTAACTCGAACTAAAAGGGTGTAAATAGAGCCCGAAAGACACTTGTTCTCCCCGTCATTGCGATATTTTTTTTTATTCTACACCATACCTGGGAACCTTCGGACATATTGGAGGCCAAAGTTCCAACTTTTTGACAAGATTTTTTTTCAAATACTAGTTTTTAGGGTCATACTTTACTTTAAATACCTTCATATCCCGTTCACTATTAAATACGTCCATTCAGCAACAGGCGCGGATACAGGATTTCCTTTAATATTTTGGAAAATTCTTTAAAAAAAATTGATAAACTTTGGATACTAAATGGGCATTACTTTACAGAAATCCATGATATGCAAGATACAAGGGGGCCGCCAGCTTTTGGGCCAGGGGGGGGGGGGAAGCGTAGCGAGAAATTCTTACGACACCTTGCCTTGGACATGTTAGAATGGTATCGAACGTTCATATAGGGGTTACTTGGTCGAATTCTAGATAAATTCAAAAGAAAGTAGTCTGTAGAGCGAGAGAGGCGAGCTCGAAAATTTGAATACTGTTACGTCGTACTCGTACCTACAATTAAAAGTAGGTAGGTAGATAGTAGTAGGTAGGTACGTAGGACGAGTCTCGAAGATGTAGGTATAGGAATGGTCATTGTAATTTCGACCGTACGCCGAGAGGGCATAAAGTTCCTACTTCTTTATTTTGTACAAAGGCCAATGACCGACTGTAATTGTCTAGAAATTCAAGTAAGTTGTGGATGTTTCTAGAAGGGTTGGTCACCATATAAATAGCAGACATGTTTGCGGGAGCGGCAGTCTTATTTTGGCTACAGTACCAAGCGAATCGAAGTGAACTAGAAGTGCGATATCTAAGTAAATAGTGATCAGTACTGTATAAGTGATTGTGTTTTAAGTGTTTTGTGATTAATTAAAGTAACTCAAGTGTTTAATCGGTAGTAATTAATTTATCCCGTACCCAGCTCGTAACAATACTTTTCCTACCGACCTACTGGAGTTACCTGGGTCTCTTATAGACAAAGTTAAGACTCATGAAAAACCAGGCTTCAAGAGCGTAGCGAGCTCGAAATTTTTTACAACATTGCCTCAGATAATTATGTTATAATACGATTCTATGGCATCAGGCAGGAAAAGCTATAACTTTTAAAAATCCTGAGCCTCTAGCAGCTGCCTCCTCCTGGCGCCGCCCATGACAAGATATACAACTAGAATATTTAGTTTCAATTCCGTCGTAAGCTTGGCTAATGACGTATTTGGTGCAGTTTAGGGGGGGGCAATTGCACCCATCCCCCCCCCCCTTGTATCCGCGCCTGTTCAGCACAAAGTTTTGAGTGCGTTACATTGAGTCGTAGAATGTGATTTTCCAGCAATATTTTTTGCGTAGAGTTACTTAGTTTGATGTACAGAATGCTTGGTTGACGGTTTCGTGAAAGTTACTATAATACCCTGGAATAGTTAAGTGTTTTAGGTACCGTATAAGCCCCGAAGCTCAGATGGTGGTGTTCCCTCGGTGGTCGAAGTCTCGCTGACATTCATGAAGGGCCGTATGAGTGAGTATAATAATGTGTTGGTCTGTATGGCTTTCGTCCTGAACATTCTAAACGATGTCATCCGGGTGTTGCAATCAAAACAGACTTTCTGGGATATTCTTGGACCGTTGCTTTTATCCTGTAGGAAAAAAAGTAAGTCAAAGGTGCATTAAGGTTAAGGGCCACCTCAAATGGCTGAGCATGATCCTCCGTTACGCCTAAAATACTGCAGCATTAATTTTGAAATAAATATATGGTAAAGTTGAGGAATTATTTTAGGTCTTATGTTTGGCGAAAACGCGATTTCATAAAATTTTCTCGATAGGAAAAAATTCCAAAGTTACTTCCAAATCGAACAATAAAACGCTGGTATTCATAAAGTACTTCATATTAGATCATGAAACTTTGCATACTAACTGAACTAACTATAAAGCAGGTCTTATGTTTTTTATTTTTTCCAAAAGACGAAAATTTGATTTTATAAAGAATAAAAACCACTCATTTCGCACTATTCGGCCGCAGTGACTGACGTAACAACCGCTTTGTAGTGCAAGCTGATTACAACGTTATTCTAACAGTATTACAAACGATGTTTGAACCACCACAAATAGAGTTGCTAATCTGAGGTAGTATATTATAAATCTCACTAATATTATAAATGCGAAAGTTTATGAGGATGCAAGAAGGATGTTACTCTTTGGGAGTATGAAGAACAGGGTGTAAAGCTCTTCATCCCCCGTAGAAAAGGGAGGATCCTCCGACCAGACTTATGTCGCGGATAACTCTGCTTGCGCGATGTAGGATTTTTGACGTGTTTTGCTGTTAGTTCACCGTCTGTGTCATAGATGGCGCTGTAGTACTTTTTGTTCTATGCTGCTGTAATACTTTTTATAGTACCGCTACAACTCTTTCACGCAAAAACTAGGTACTTGGCGGATTTGGATAAAATAATGATTGAATGTTTTGGCCGTATTAATTTAGATTTTTATTCAAAGATTCAAAGTAACGGCCATGCATAAGACCTAATAATAGTAAATTAATTGATGATATCAATACCAAACAGGAGGCAAAACGTTCTAAAGTGTCACGTTTCCGAGATATGGGCTATCAAAGTTACAGTCTAAACAAGTTTTGTATGAGACAAAATGTTCTAAAGTGTCACGTTTCCGAGATATGGGCTATCAAAGTTACAGTCTAAACAAAGTTTTGTATGAGACAAAATGTTCTAAAGTGTCACGTTTCCGAGATATGGGCTATCAAAGTTACAGTCTAAACAAGTTTTGTATGAGACAAAATGTTCTAAAGTGTCACGTTTCCGAGATATGGGCTATCAAAGTTACAGTCTAAACAAGTTTTGTATGAGACAAAATGTTCTAAAGTGTCACGTTTCCGAGATTCAAGCTATCAACACAACGCCGTAGCGTTTAAAAACCTTCGATCATCATTTGAGTGAGCCTTTTCCCAACTATGTTGGGGTCAGCTTCAGTATAACCAGAAGCAGCTGAATACCAGTATATACTTGGCAAAGACGGCGGAGTTTTAGTGGGTGCGAGCCCCACATAACCACACCGAACCCCGGTCGGTGTGGTATGAGCTAAGCATAGCATAGAAATTGACACAAGTAACGAGAGGCCTATCTAACAGTGGGTGAAGTCGGCCTGTAGATGAACTTTATTTATCATGTGGTTAGGGGCCATTCATTAATTGTGTAAGGATGATTTTGGCAATATTTGACCCCCCTAAGCCCCCTTGTAAGGGTACGTAAGATTTTTAAACCACCCTATTCTTACATAAGATTCCATTTCGTTTTTCAAAATAATAAAATGTTATTAGAAAAGGATCAGTTACACTAAAACTCCCAGTTTGACATAAATCAAAGATTTTTATTTTTCAAAACAGTTATGTTACATTAAAATAATATTTTTGCTGTATAAAACAATAAAGTACTTATTAAAATAATATAATTGCAGTCAAGTACAGATTATTATAATTATATTATTAGATAAATTTATGTACTTAGTCTTAAATATTACGTACGAATGAGGTTGAACACCCCCCCCCCCCCCCCCCTATGCAAGAGTATATAGAGATTTATTCAACCCCCCCTTTCAGGACTTACTTGACTTACGTAATGAATTAATGGCCCCTCAGTGCTGAACCTGGTGTGAGAGTTATGCCGTCCATGGAACCTTTACATGCCGTCAATGAATATCTCTCAGGCATGCTGGTCTCCTCTGGATGATGATGATGTGTGAGGTCGCTCTGTACACTTACCTCGTCTTGGCGAAGTACGCACTGGAAAGCCAGCCGATTTTGGGGAGATATAGAACTCAGTTTCCTGTCATCGCAGAGGCACATGCGGCAAAACTGAAAGAAAAAAATTTTGACTATGAGTTTGTTACTACTTCACACGAAAACTACTGAACAGATTTGGATTAAATTTTGCACATAGATAGTTCATAACTTGGATTAACATTAGGATACTTTTTATCCCATTAGTATAATCCCCAGTTATCGAACTTCGCACAGGCAAAGCCGCAGCAACAGCTAGTCAGCAGTTTAATATAATTGCATACTTTAATACAATAAGTAAATTACTATGACATAACAGAGTCCACAATTATTGTTCTTAGCTTTTTATAATACCTTTTTCATACATTGTTAAACAAATATGTGAATACTAGCTGTTGCCCGAGACCTTCACATGTAATTATAATAAAAATACTAATTTCCTGATTTTTGCAACATATTTCATTGATGCTACCCTCTTATTGGTCATGTTATATAGCCTTCAGCCTTCCTCGATGAATGAGCTATCCACCACTAAAATAATTTTCCAACTCAACCAGTACTTCAAAAGATTAGCGCATTCAACCAAACTTTTTCTCTTTAGAACGATAGCAATTTCCACAACATAAAATAAAAAAAACACCTGTTGGCAGATGGACCGTCTTATAATACATTTTAACAGATTGGTGGCACTTACTTCTTTTACATTGCTAGAGTTCTTTTCTTCTTCAGTATCTTCATTGTCACTGAATAATCCAGCAATTGGTTCAGCTTCAAAATTAAGAGTAAATGCAGCCACATCAAAATTAGGTATAGGTTCACCTTCCGGCCTTTCATGATGTTGATGTCGAGAGAATTCCTCATCAATAGCTTCACTTAGGCTTGCACGGAATATGTCATTTATTTCATCCATCTTGTTGTCCTGTGGTTTATTTGGCGATTTTTAAAATCGCATCACTTCATACAATGAATTATAATTTAAAACAAAATTAAACTTAAAAAAAGCTTAATGTCAATGAAACTGATTGTGATTTGATTTCTGACTGGAATCTGAGAATGATTATGTACTCTGTTTTTATGTTCGGGAAAATGGGTAAGTATTTGAGTTAGCGCAATTTAATATATTTTTTACGGACTCACGGACTGGATTCATGGATTGTATTGTTTACTTTAAAAATGACAGAAGCAATTTTTTTTACATTTTACACAAACGTTGAGATACCATTAATAGTTAATTATTTAATGTTCTCAAAATATAGAATTCACGCACTGTGAAGGTGCAATTAAGCAACAAAGTAGTTTACCGATCGATTATTTTCAGGAGCTGGAGAATCATCATCCGTCATTTGTTATTTATTTTTTATTTTACAGCTTCCGCATCCGTCGGCCACATTAAAAAAAAACAACCCTCATTTGCTTTTGTTGTCTTTGGATGCAGGGATGGAAAATCTATTTTTATTTTATGCCCGATCCAGACTCTCGCGAGGCGCCTCCTGGAGGCTCTCGGCACGAGTCTTGGCGAGTGGAGGCTGCACGAGTGCTAGCAATCCACACTCTCGATTTATTCACTTGCCCGCTACGTCTACTACAAGATGGATGTGATTGAAGTAACTGCGGCTACTTTATGTGCCTACCAATATTATATTTATTTAGTTATTTATTTGCTAACATGTAAAACACTGGTTATTGGGCATGCATTCCCTGTAAGGGCACTGCAAATATTTTATATATCAAATTTGCGGCTACTTTATGTGCCTACCAATATTATTTAGTTATTTATTTGCTAACATGTAAAACACTGGTTACTAAGCATGCATTCAAATTTCATGACACAGTATTTAAGACTGCATCCTGTAAGGGCACTGCAAATATTTTATATATCAAATTATTAGATTACTTAAAATATTGATTCTAATTATTACAATTAATTACATTAAAATTGTTTACATTACAAATATTATATTAAAATTATTTATATTACATTAATTATACAAAACATAATTTATTTATTATGTTATAATTAATCATTATTATCAGTTCGTTCAATCATTTTTGTCTTATGTATAGGTAATGTAGCACCTAATATTATTTTACATTGACGTCAAGTTAATATTATTACAGGATCAATCGATTCACAATTTGTCAGTTTTAAATTCCTCAACGGTAAAGTAGCTGTTTCCTTACTCTGCAGCAGTTACAACAAAGTGAGCGAGCGCGAGAGTGTGGATGATTCCCTCGCCTCACCCCTCGCGTCCTTTGACTCGCGTCCGAAAAACCGACACAAAACGGAGCGACAGCGAGGGGAGGCGAGGGAAGACGAGAGGACACGAGCGCACCGTCCACACTCTCGTACTCGCGTTCCCTCGTGTAGCCTCGTGGAGAGTCTGGATCGGGCATTATTTTTATATGTATTATTAGTGTCATAATCATACATGTAAGGCGAATGCTTCAGGGTAGCCCGCGAAATTCAAATTTTCTTACGTTTTTTGCAATTTGCAGGCCAGTGCTAGGTTGTATGTTGATTAAAATATTATTCGCGGTTGTAAGACGTATGTAGTTATAGAATTATATTCATCAAAATCATCAATACAACCCTCAAACTTCATAAAGGTGGAAAAATTACTTTTCCAAGGTCAAAATTATTCTTGCACCTTTATGAACTTGGAGGGTTGTATTGATGATTATACTTCTGTAACTACAAGTCTTACAGTCGCAAACAATATTTTAATCAACATACAACATAACACTGGCCTGCTAATTGCAAAAAAAACGTAAGAAAATGAATTGAATTTCGGGGGCTACCCTGGAGCATCAGCCATAAACATTGACACGCTAGATGGCATGTAGACGATCAGAAAATTCTGATAAATCAGTACCTTTCCCTTTCCAGCCATTAAAAAAAAAACAATATAAAATAATTTCTAACTGATGAGTGATGACCAACATCAATGTTTTGCTTTCCTATTATTGTTGTGTGGCAACATAAATACAGTACCCGGCACGTAAGTTGGCAAGGTTTTGGCGGAGTGGGGGCAAGTTCGCGCATCGTACACTTTGTGGAACAAATAACTAGTCACTTAAATTTTATTGATTGTCATTTTTGGTTATTGCCATCATTTATTTTTAATCATGATTAAAAATAAATGATGGCTGCTTTGTTTAACTACATGTAGTTAAACAAAGCAGAGGAATTCGTGACTTTTATTAGGTGTTATAAATAAAACATAATACTGATGCATTTTTTTTATGTATGTATTTTTTTATATTTGTTCTATTCCTCTTTTTTCCCGGTGTCCTAATGACAGTGAGGAATTCGGAATTTCTAGCTTCTTTAACTATACGTCTTACTGTTCTTTCTGACGTTTTAGTTGCTTCTGCAGTCCGTTTTACCGTCTCTTTTTCAACTTGAGCTTCTTTCTCCATGAAACAGTACACATCGTATCTGGCATGTCTGCGTAAAACGGTATTTGGTCCTGGCATTGTAAAAAACGTAACAAAAACTAAATTTAAAACGATAACAACAACTGGTAACAAAAACTAAATTTAAAACAACAACAATAACAATAACTCGTAACAAAAACTTAATTTAAAACTAAAACTGAACTCGTAACAAAAACAAAGGGTAGAGTAGTACTCGTGCACTAGCACCGCAAGTGTAATCGGGAGCGAACGGAATGTAGACGCGGTGCGGGAGGCAGGGGTCGACTGACGCGCCAATCGCGCGCTCGGATCGGCGCTACTTCATACCCCGCGTCCCGCTTGACCGCCAAAGAGACCTAAAAAACGACTTCTGCGCATCTAACGACTCTTGCCAAGTTACGTGCCGGGTACTGTACCAGTATCCCTCAAAAAGCAGCAACACTCATTCACTTGCTTTTGTTGTGAAAATGTGTGAAGTGTACTATATTATTTATGCGACTGAAAGATTTTGTATGATTTTGGTCATGAACAAATATTATTAAAAAACCGGCCAAGTGCGAGTCGGACTCGCACACGAAGGGTTCCGTACCATTGACTGTAATTAGTATTTGTTGTTACAGGCGGTAACAGAAATACATCATCTGTGAAAATTTCAACTGTCTAGCTGTCACGGTTCATGAGATACAGCCTGGTGACAGACAGACGGACAGACGGATAGACAGCGAAGTTTTAGTAATAGGGTTCCGTTCCCTTTGGGTACGGAACCTTATAAACATGCTTTTGTTGTCTTTGGATGCAGCAGGAATGGAAAATAAGTTTTTTAGTTTTAGATATCATTCAATTGAGTTAACTATTTTATTTGAAGATTTTTGCAGTGTGTAAATGTGAGAAATAAATAATTAATTTAATGCTTTGAAATAATCTAGAGAAATCTGAATAATTACGTCTGGCTGAAAAGGCAAGTATTCAATCTAAAAGTGAAACTCTATGGTTCCCGTTTCGTTGAGCGAACGCGCCAATTTTGCAGAAAAATAGGCGGGAAGGATCAGTTTTGCCGCGCCAATCAACACGTCACTCGAGGTACGACAGTGAAGTGAAAGAAAGAGGTATTAAATAACATTTATTTAATTGATTACTATGTTAACCTGAATGTGAATATGGTTATACAGACAGGCAATTAGATTTATGCAGAGACAGATTGATAGAAAGGCGGATTATTAAGCTGCGTTGTGATTGTGACGAAACTACATGGCTGAATTTGAAAAAAATAACAAAGCATACTGCGTTAACTATTCACTAATTATGTGCCAGACAAAATGTTTTCTTAATGTATTGGTGATGGTAGGTCTATATATAATCTTTATTGCAGATGAGTCGTCGTAATCTGCGGCAGAAGCCGCGCATTAGTTATTACGAGCCAGAAGAGCCGAGCTTGGACGAATATATCTGTAAGTCCACATAAAATTAAGTTTTATGTATAATATTTATTTATTTACCACCAAATAGAGAAGCAATAGATGTCTCATCGCCACGCAGTGATCAAGTCTTGGTCATCTCTCAATATTGTAAGCTACGGTACGTTTACCTACGATATTTTAACTGTACAATTATTTTGTACTCGACTTAATTCTTTTATAATTATTTTCCTCTGATTTAGAGTCTGCCAAAATCACAAGTTTGTAATAATGTTGCTATTGGGTTCCTGCCACTGAGATAATCCCGGTCAAAATTACGGTGAACTTTATTTTCGTTAGGATAGGATTGTTGATTTGCTGGCAGTGGTAAAATTACTGTAAAGGCTAACTTAGGTATAGTTTTCTTTAATTATGGATGGAGGGATGATCGTACAGTGTTACAAGGATCTTTTGGCGCTTGAATGACATTGAAAGGCGGCGTTGTGGGTATCAAAATTGTCCTGGGGGTCTAAAATGGCCGCTTTACCAGAATCGTAATATGAACCACGTTAAAAATTAAAATTTCCTAAAATTGACTTTATCCTTATTAACATAAAGTTCATTTTAAGAATTTTAAATTTTTACCGTGATTCATGCTAAGATTCTGCGTAGATTCTGCAATAGCGGCCATTTTAGACCCCCTGCACTTACCACAATTCATTTGTGGTCGGCGCAACATGTAGGTATTCTTCCTTACTTTTATATTACTCGCCATCTTAGCAGACACTTCAGGCGGTCGTTCATATTATTTTTCGCCTAAACCCAAGCCTACGAGTATTATAACTGGGCATAAAAATCTGCACCACTAGCCAAGTTACAAACGTTTCGTATCGATCCTCTTTCTATAATAGTAAACGCCTCGGCGTAAGCGATTGTAGAAAGCGCTAAATTAGTAGCCAAGTTGACAGGACTGAGTCGATCGCTCGTTCTCTAGTGTCTGTAGAAAAAACCTACACTTTAGTCTATGGTGAGCGTTCCTACCAAAGAGTTTAGCGATCAACATTGTAGAAACGTTATCATCATTCTATTCTATCATTTTGAACGATGTAAACTTGTCTACGAATTTTCTATTCGTTTGTGTTGATCACGCGATTTAACGTTGAGATGATGTCATTCCCATTCATTTGAATAGTTTTCTACTAGCGTCAACGATTGTAGATTGTCAACTTGGCTAGGGGTACTGAATTCGTAAAAAATATATTGAAAAAAAAAAACGTGGTAGTTCCGATTGTGGCCACGCGTCAAAAGAACCAAGTGTAGAAGTATATACATAATTTTTGTTATTGTGTTGTCAGTTTGCGATGGGTGCGCCGACTTCGTGTACGAGTATTGCGCCATACACGGACCTTTGCTGGTCATACCTGACGATAAGGTAAGCTTTGTAGTACCTACCCTAAGTTATCTGATACTGTCAGTTAGCCTGCGTCGTCAGTCCGTTGAGAGCTACTTACGAACAATAAGTCGTGGGTTCGAACCCAGACAGGCGCGTTACTTTGTGGAATTTATTTCGTTTCCACTGCTCTCAAAGTGATGAATGAAAACATCGTGAAGAAACTATAAATATAAATTCGAAGACATGTGACATCTACCAAACCGCGTGGTGTATTATAGCCCATTCCCTCTCATAGAGAGGAGGCCGTGTGTCCCAGCAGGGAACTAAGGCTGATTATGCTATCCCATTGGTACCTATGGGAGTAACGACTAGTAAGTCCACATTGACCCTGGATCAGAAGACGTGGTAGTCAAAGGAGCCTTTGCCCAGCAGTGGGATCATCACAATTTTAAATATATTTATTTATCTCGACGTGTTGGATGGCTTCCTCGCGAATTGGCGAGAAGAAGTACACCATCGTGATAAGTGGAAGGAATGGGGGAGGGCTTTGTTCAGAAGTGGGACGATACGGGCTTACTAATAAAACAATTATCTCGACTATTAATATAATAATATCACGATAGGTCATTCATGGTTTGATTTCCGAGTTGGGGAAACTTATTACGGTTTTCCATTTCAAAAGCAGCCAACGTTTTGTAAATGTGGTATTTATCCTGTAGCACACATTTGTTTAGGTGCCATCCAAAAGTCCGTTCCCTGCTTACGTCCCGCGCGCCGCCCTCACTATCCCGCACGTGTTCCTACACCTAGCTCCCTCCATCATACCAGGTATGCTATCTATCCTATACCTATCCTATTACCATTATTATTTGGCATACAATTAATGAACCACCAGATTTAGCAAAATGTAACGCCAAAAAATCACTTTTGATTGCCAAAATTAGTAATTGATCACCAAAATTAATCTCCATTTATCGTGAAATAAGAACCAAAAAATTTTTTTTTAGTTAAATACCACCAGAAATTGAACTGTTATGCTCTTGCATCCGAGTCGAGGGAGACCCGGGTCTGAATGATTTATAAAAAATAACCACGACGAAGGGTATGGCGGGGTCTATTCGCTCACTCATACGACCCCGCCATACCCTTCTAACCTAATCTATCCGTGTCGGGGTGCCCGAAGTCAGCCTAGGCAAATCTAGTTTGTCATCAACCACCTCATTAAAATTTGGTGCTCTTACTAAATTTGGTGATCAATTGATGTTTTAGGTGATAGATGTTAGTGGTCACAAAGTTATACTGTTATTTTTGTGGTGATAATTATATTTTCCCCCTTTGCTTTTATCGTACTAATAGTTTCTGCTTGCCCCTTCGTCTTCGAGGAGTTCGGTTACCTTGTAAAATCGCAAAATATGCAAAAATATGGTCATATATTTTGATCGTGTTGACTTACAACTTACAATAGTTGATTTGTCACAGCTGAATGAGACCGTAGACCCGAGTACCTATTTGATACACAATGATACGTGAGATAGGGTCTTGACAGACAGACAGATGGATAACAAAATGACAATACGGGTTCTGTCTTCGCCACTGCTTGACCAAACAATAACGCTCAAAATCACGTAATGCTGCGGCCCATCGGTTGACCAATGGCCGCTCCCGAATATCGCGTCATATTCAACAGCCAATCGATTCTCACGCGATCGTGGCTCGCAAGCGACACCTCCGGACACACTCTTTACTACTTAATACCATACAACGCCACACCGGCATCGTCCAAAATCCAAAAATACTCTGTTAATTGCCATCTTTTAAATTAATCGTTCCAAATATCTGTTGTAAAATCTTAAATTATTAAACTCATTTATTATAATATATTTATATATCGAATTGGCTTGCAAATAGAAAGCGGTTAATTGAAAAAAAAAACAAATGAACTCTCCAACGCGAGAGTTTTAATTTCCTCGCATTATTTGAGAAAAGTACTATACAAGTCTTGGCCACAACTAGGCATTGATGGACTTACGTAGGTATGTGTGCCTCGACTTCGCCTCGGCCCACATTTACACGTTCGTCCATCAATGCCTCTGTTGTTGCTGGCAGCTGCAGTTATGTACTAATTTTTTATCCCGGAGTTCCCGTGGTACTATTTTCAACAAAGGCTAGACCGATCATTATAAATGTGTCACTCAGGGTCAGGTCTGGGGGTGTTCAGCACACTAACTCTTCAATCATAATGTGTCACTCGGGGGCAGGTCTGGGTGTGTTCAGTACACTAACTCTTTAATCATAATGTGTCACTCGGGGCAGGTCTGGGTGTGTTCAGCACACTAACTCTTTAATCATAATGTGTCACTCAGGGGCAGGTCTGGGTGTGTTCAGCACACTAACTCTTATCATAATGTGTCACTCAGGGGCAGGTCTGGGTGTGTTCAGCACACTAACTCTTTAATCATAATGTGTCACTCAGGGGCAGGTCTGTGTGTGTTCAGCACACTAACTCTTTAATCATAATGTGTCACTCAGGGGCAGGTCTGGGTGTGTTCAGCACACTAACTCTTTAATCATAATGTGTCACTCAGGGGCAGGTCTGGGTGTGTTCAGCACACTAACTCTTTAATCATAATGTGTCACTCAGGGGCAGGTCTGGGTGTGTTCAGCACACTAACTCTGCCGCGCGGAGTGCGCTTCGGTCCGTACTGCGGAGTGCGCACGCAACGAGTTGACTCCATGTACTGCTGGCAGGTAATTCAAGTTCCATATGTCCCTTACAAGAGATTCTAGATTTCTGAAAGAAAGTTAATGTATTAAAATTGTTGTCTAAAATCAGGCCTTTATTTCAGAAACCTACTTAGTTACTTGTTTATCCAATGTATACCTAATACCTATCTCTCCCATATAACCATTTTTGCACACATAACGTAACCGTTTCGACACTTAGCGTCGACACTGACTTATCTCGAAACATAATCTCGTCGCCGTTCCGTGTTAATGCCGTCGCTGCAACTAAAAATGGGTAAGATCCCGACACAGTATTACAGTAACATTTGGTTTCTAATTTACGTCGCCGTGACGTAACATTGTTACCATATTTTAACCAGAGTTCGCACAAATCATTCATTCATTCGTTCATTTTCGTTGGCTCATGCGTGACATCTTTAAAATAGTAAAAATACAAAAACCCCATCTTATCTCCCATGTAAATAAAGATTTAGTTTTCATTAATTTCTATGGTTTTAAATGTTCAAATCTTTATGGGAAAAGAAATTTACTGTGTAATTTCGTTGAATATGTTGATATTTACCAACGCGCCACCATAATTTATCATAATTTAATTATTCGGGCGAAAGGTAAACTTTGTTTTATAAAAAAAAAATATAAATAATTATACATAGAGTGCTCAAAAGCGTCTATTTAAATACAATATCAAATTTTAATACTAATACCAAAATATTTTAGCAAGAATAAACCATAAAATTGATTTACTATCAAAAAATACATTTTTGATAAAATGCTATTAAATGACTATATTGTCGTCACAACTAGTCACAAAGTTACGATAATGTGTCGACACGTGTCGACATGTTACGCTAAGTTGTAACAAAATTACTGGATTTTTAAGATGGTTCCTCATATCTTTTTGGTTGCAGTGTTTCCCAAAGTTATGGAAGTACGTGGTACTTTAATGGTATCACAATATTAGGGGGGATCACAACAGAGTCGAAAGTTGAAACTTTGGCGCTAGTGACTATACTATTAAGCTCCTCGGTACCAAAATCCGCACTGTTTTCCTGTAAATGGCCTAGAAAAAAATAAGTTTAAAGTTCAATAAAATAAGTATCTGTCAATTCGCCCTAGCAACAATGCAACATCAAATAATTACAATAATAATAAAAAACCGACCGAGTGCGAGTTGGACTCGCGCACCGAGGGTTCCGAATAAACTTGTAGGTATTTATTTGGTTATTAAATCACATATTTACGGTTTTCAGATTTTATCCTTTACATGTGCTGTAAGAAATTGCTTTTTGCCAAATTTCATCATTCTAGGCCAACGGGAAGTACCTACCTTATAAATTTTGATTCCCTTGAGAGTTTCGAAAAATTCGCTTTTTTCGACATAAACGCTCGTATCTTTTTTACGTAAACTTAGAAGGTTCATTTTTTCACAGCTTCAAGCGACCGTAGATTTGAGTAAAAATGGTTTTAATTTCAACGCGATACCTTTACGCGTTCTCGAGATAAACGGTCTTGACAGTTATACGGCGTATAAAGAATATTTTTTTTATGATTTCATTACAAACTAGCTGACCCGCGCAACTTCGTCTGCGTCACATGAGAGAGAAAGAGAGAGGGTTAGAGAGTGTGAGTCAACCTTAAAAAAGACAGACAATTACTTATGCTATCGCGGACTTTTATTGCAACGTTTTAAGAGAAACTATTCCCTCATACATGATTGTTGCGTAACTTTAACCGTTTAAGCAGCGCTCGCAACGGAAGCTCTCAAAAGAAATACATTTTCCCTGTTTTTGCTACATTTATCATCGATGCTCCTCTCCTTTTAGTTGTAGCGTTATGTGTGTGTGTATATGTTAGATAACCTATCTAGCTTTCCTCGATAAATGGACTATCCAACACTAAAAGATTTTTTTTAATTCGATCCAATAGTTCCCGTAATTAACGCGTTCAACCAACCAAACAAACAAACTCTTGAGCTTTAAAATATTAGCACGTAAAGATTCAAGTGGGTAACAATTTAATTCCTTCGATATATTTGCATTAATCGCTAAAATAATCTACTTATGTTTTTCCAATTGCCTCGACAGCCTTACGTCTTCATCCGCACGATGACAGTCATACTCCAGCTAAGTCGAAAGTTCTCATTATTGGTGCAGAAAATTAGCCCAAACACGATTTTATAATTTTAAATGGGACCAACTTTGAGATATATACCTAAGCTTTTCACAAAAAAGGACCATGCATGTTGGACTTCTCTTTAAAAAGTCATGAGTGGTCATACATAAAAAAATATACGCGTTGAATGAAGAAGTTGAGAACTTCCTTCTTTTTGTTTCGTCGGTTAAAAAACCAAACTTAAGCCTGCTGACACGGGCGAGGGTCATTCTTTCACGGAAAATCTTAACACCGAGAAAATGGAGTGACATGAACAACGCCATCTATCGACTAAGTTGTTAAACTGCTAAAATATAATGCACGGAAATTATGCTATGTAAATTTTCAAAGCAGCATCATGTAGACTAATCTAGAGTACCCTAAGCTATAATAACTTTTTTTTTTAAATAGGTCAGTCGATTTAAAAGTTAACTGGTGAGCACATTTTTAGTCATTAGTACCATATTTGTACAACAGATGTCGCTGCATCTTACATTTGATGATTAGTTCTTCTTTAACACTTTAAATTCATATATCTTTGGATAGAATTAACCGATTATGATGAAACAAAAACTAAATAATAACTCAAGATACGCAAAATCTTTTTGTATAAAAGTTATCTACATTGGCTTTGTAAATTTAACGTGATGCTTGATCATCGAAACAGACAAACAGACAAAAATGCTAGAAATGAGTTCTGTTGGTTATCCTTTCACACCCTGGCAATTTTTTTTTTCGAAATATTTTCGATGTACAAAAATGATTTTTCTACAGATATATTATATGTATAAGATAAGATAAGCAAAAATAAGACAAGTTTGAGAATAACTGGCTCTGGTGATGTTTTTATATGTGCAAGTTAGTGTTAAAGTGTTCTGGAACAGCGACTACACAATGTTACTACCCAGTTCCAACACATTGTGTCAACTTTGCACACTAGTCACAAACCAAACACAAAGTTTCTAAAATGTGTGATTACAAATTAAGCTGTAAAATGTCGAAACAGCGACGACACAAAGTTACTGAATCTAGTTTCCGTCACATTTTTACTGAACCGTTACAACACATAAAAGCTAATCCCTACACAGTCGCATTGTGTCGTGTCAGTTACGAAACTGTTGCGACTTGTTACATCTTTATCAAATCTGCGACCAAAAATGGCTATATGGGCTACCGACAGTTTGACATGGCATTTACAACATAATTTTAAACTTTTATAAACAGCATGTTGTCATCGTGGAGTATACAGGTATACTGCCACCTGGATGACACTGACACAGAAATGTAGGGGCTGGCACAAACAATGGAAGCCTACACCCAGAAGTGGGTGAATTCAGGCTGTGGATGATGATAATAATAGATTATAGCGCTTAAGACGACTACAGGAGCTAAACGCGAGTTTTATAGTGCATAAAAGCATATGATTCACTGCAATAAACAATCAGAAAAATATATGATATTTTTCAGGATATAATATATGCTAGTACGATAGTGTTTTGAAAACTTATTACAACTAATTTTATTCGATAAAAAAAAGCACGAAATTATTTAAAAAAAAAAAACTTTTAACGAGTACCATAAAACCATACTAAAATAAGTACATGCAAACATTCTGATTTGTTGGCAAATAATTCTACAAGCAACATGTATTAGCATCAAAGTGTTTTACGTTTTTAGTCCAATCGAAACATTTTTTGTAAATCACAAAAAATCACTCATTTCGCACTATTCGGCCCGCAGTGACTGATGTAACAACCACTTTGTAGTGCAAGCTGATCAGAACTTTATTCTAACAGTTTTTCAAACGAAGTTTGAACCACTACAAATAGAGTTGCTTATTTAGCTTCTGCAGTCGCCTTAATAATATTTTGTAGATGGCCCCTTTGAGAATGTTGCTTCCTTTGCCAATATAATAAAATAGCCCTGAAGGTAAGGCCATATCGCCCATATCGCGTATCTCTTTAGATCTACTCTCGCTCTCACACACGTTCGCACGTGGTGGACGCGGCGGACGGCGACCGCTCCAACTGGATGCGCTATGTGAACTGCGCGAGGAACTGGCGCGAACAGAACCTGCTCGCTTACCAGTACCAGGGACAGCTGTATTACAGGTGTGTGTACGGATTTGTTTGATGCTCTGGCTCTTATTCCTGGAGAGGCGTCTTTCAAATAGTAAGACTCTAGTTCCTACATTAGTTGATCCACAAGAGTATTCTAATCTTCATACGAAGCTAAATCGACTGGATAATTATGGAACTACGTTTTCTGGAATGGACGTTATATTTTTAGTTAAGGCGGCTCCCCGAGCAAATGACCTTGAGCGAGCAGTTTTCTGGAGCCTACTCCTCTTTATCCAAAAGAAATACCTACTAATAAAAAATACATTAAATTACTACATATTCTTGACTCCAAAATTGTCGTTTCATTTTTTTTTTAAGTAGCTTAATGTTTAATAAATCCCCTCACAACGAAACCACAGAAATGAGAAATAATGATTTATAAAATGCTACTCCTCGTAAAGTAACCATTATTTTGATTTGCTACTTATAAGGCAATTTAATAATGAACATAATTGTCGTTTTATTTTTTCCAAAAGACGTAAATTTGATTTTATAAATAATAAAAACCACTCATTTCGCACAATTCGGCCTGCAGTGACTGACGTAGCAACCGCTTTGTAGTGCAAGCTGATTAGAACTTTATTCTAACAGTATTTCAAACGAAGTTTGAACCACCACAAATAGAGTTGCTAATCTTGCTCGGGGAACCGCCTTAAGGGCCTATACTACCTCAAATGGCTTAGCATGATCCTCCGTTACGCCTAAAATACTGCAGCATTAATTTTGAAATAAATATATGGTAAAGTTGAGGATTAATGTTAGGTCTTATATTTTGGCGAAAACACGATTTAATAAAATTTTCTTGATAGAAAAAAATCCCAAAGTTACCTCCAAATCGAACAATAAACCGCTGGTATTCAAAAATTACTTCAAATTAGATCATGAAACTTTGCATACTAACTGAATTAACTATAAAGCAGGTCTTATGTTTTTTATTTTTTCCAAAATACGTAAATTTGATTTTATAAAGAATAAAAACCACTCATTTCACACTATTCGGCCGCAGTGACTGATGTAACAACCGCTTTATAGTGCAAGCTGATTAGAACTTTATTCTAACAGTGTTAAAAACGAAGTTTGAACCACCACAAATAGAGTTGCTAATCTGAGGTAGGCTCTTAACTGAATATGTGAATGAATTAAGGTGAATGCACCAACTAGTCCGCGAAATTAAAATTTTGAATTTCGCGGGCTACCCTGGAGCATTCACCTTAAGTAAAGATTTTTCTGAACCTACAGCAGTCAAGATTACTTTAAGTAATAAAGGGTGTAAAACACCTCTTAACGAAGCCGAAAGGCACTTGTTCTCCTCGTCATTGCGATAATTTTTTTGTTCTACACCATACATGGGAACCTTCTAGATACGGAGATATTGGGGGTCAAAGTTCCAACTTTTTAACAAGTTTTTTTATACAGATTTTTACTTTAAACACCTCCACGACCCCCGTACTATTCAATCCATCCATCAGCACAATGTTTTGAGTGCGTTACAGTTAGTTCTACCACAAAACATGATTTTTCTCACCTCAAAAAAAAAGTCGTTTCTCAGCAATAATTTTTGCATAAAGTTTGATTTTGATGTACAGAATGCTTGGTTGACGGCTTCGTGATGAGGTCTTTTACACCCTGTATATGATATAATTACAAAATCTCTAATATTACAAGACATAACAACTGAATCTATAATTTTATTCGATATAACGATCAGATGCCTAATTTTGAAGTTACTATTTTTTATAAGCATAACCTACATTACATATAAAATCGTTTCATATACCATTCAAAAGACAAATAGTAGATTATGCACCGAGGGGCTATAGTTGTGTCTTATGTCACGGGCGTCATATTGAATCTCGAGCGCAATGAAGGATTCGGGATTTAACTCACGAGCGAAGCGAGGGAGTTAATACAAGAATACAGCGAGGGATTCAAGCTAGCCCAAGGCAAAGATACTTTTAGCCCAGAGGAGGATACTCTACTTTTTACACTTTCCTTAATGGCCGGCAAATTTTTATGATACGCTGCCATTCGCTTCCTACAAACCATACCTGAGATGATCATTTTAAGAACCCAAATAATTATTGTCGTTCAAAATATTTCAGGACAATAAAAATAATTCCTCGCTTCACGGAGCTGATGGTGTTCTACGGCAGCGAGTTCGCGAACGCACTTCACATCAACCTCGGCAAGTACAACTCGCCGCCCGGATATGCGCAGAAATTCGGTAAACTATTGCTTATTGTTATTGAAACTAGAGATGCAACGGATAGTTGTTTGGCCGGATACCGAATAACGAATATTCGGCGAACTGCGAGGCCGGATGGCCGGATATCCGGCCGCCGGAGCTCCGGCGGAGAGTAAGTAGTTCTCAGAGGCAAGTAGTGACATGTTCAGCCTCGTACAGTTGCGGGCAACGCGATTAGACCATTTCGGGCGGTTTCGGATTTCATCGGGAGTGATCGTGCCACTTGTTGATTATAAATATTAATTTTTAACTTGTTAAAAAATACTTGTTTTAGTGCGGTGCGATGATTTAGAGACGTTAGAGTACATACATATAGCTTTTAATAGAATTTATCATAATAATTATGATAAGTTCTAGGCGGTCCCCCGAAACGACGACGCGACGCATTGCTAGCTGTTGTCTTATTTCATGTCCGTTTTAAAGTATTTTTTAACTAATTTATGAATATCCGGTATCCGCCGGATAGTGAGTTACTATCCGGTATCCGGCCGGATAGTAAAATTTTGGCCGGATACCGAATAGTTACCGGATATCCGTTGCATCTCTAATTGAAACCCTAAGATACGTCATAGGTCAATCAATCATGTATGAGATTTCACTCACGAACAAAGGAAGTGCCTAATAACATACATATGGGTGCATTGTGCAGTACAATATTGTTACGAGCTGGGTATGGGATAAATTAATTACTACCGATTAAACAACTGAACAACTTTAAATAATCCTAAAACACTTCAAACTCAATCACAAATACACTACTGATCACTATTCGCTTAGATATCGCACTTACTAGTTCACTTCGATTCGCTTCGATGTGTAGCCAAAATCAGACTGCCGCTTCCGCAAACATGTCGGCTATTTATATGGCGACCGATCCTTCGAGTAAGATCCACGACTTACTCGAATTATGTTCTAGACAATTACACAGTCGGTCATTGTCCTTCCAAAACTTGTACAAAAGAAAGAAGTAGGTAACTTATGCCCTCGGCGTACGGTCGAAATTACAACGACAGTTCCTATACCTACATCATTCGAGTCTCGTCCTACGTACGTACCTACCTATTTGTAACTGTAGGTACGAGTACGACGTAACAATATGAACTTGGTCTTGTTATGACATTGAGATATATACTCAAGAACTCGATAATTAGCTGCCCCGTTGGTCTAGTAAGATGAGGTCTTGGGATCGATTCCCAGGTCCGTCAGTGTTGTTGGGTAACTAGCTGTTGCCTGCGACCTTCGTCCGCATGAAATTATTCTAAAAACACAATTTTACCCGTTTTTGCATCATTTTTTATTGATGCTCCGCTCCTATTAGTAGCGGCGTGAGGCGTAGCGTGATTTTATAATTTTACCCTATAGCCTTCCAATTCGAACCAGTAGTTCGTGAGATTAGCGTGTTCAACCAAACAAACTCTTCAGTTTTATAATATTAGTATAGGTACTATACATTCCATAAGGAATTTCTCAGTGGTAGGTAGCTAGATTTGTAATCGTTTGATGGAAATATGCCTCCCCTAGTGGTGTGTGTTATGTTTGATATTACGTTTACGTAAGCCAGCAGTTTTTTCAGTCCGACAACATCCAATATACATTATATTAATGTTTTATTCTTTATTATTGTCTTATAGTAGTGTCTTATTACACAATAGGTGTACCCGCTGCAAAAAAACCGAAGCTAGATAGGCAGAAAGATAAAAACGAAGATTTAATATCACCCAAGCAAATGAAAAAGGGTCAAGAACAAACCAAAAATACTGAAAACATCAAAAAAAGTACATCTAAAACTATTAGTAAACCCATAACAAATGTAATAGATAACAATCATTTTAAAACTAGTTCTAAAGTTACTAATAATACTACATGTGTAGAAAAATTAAATATTCAAACAAAGAAAAGTAAAGAAAATACTGCTTCATGTAAGCACAATAATGTCAACAAAGATGAATTCAAATGTAAGATATGTAATTACAATGGTATTAACAGTAGTGATATCAAGAGACATAGTTTAAGACACAATAATTTATGTAAAACTTTTGGTTCTAAGAATGTTTTGGATGGACATATTCGTACACACACTGGTGAGAAACCTTATGAATGTGATATTTGTCAGAGTAGTTTTAGTGGCAGTAGTCATTTGAAAATTCATATTCGTACGCACACTGGTGAGAAACCTTTTAAATGTGATATTTGTAAGAGTAGTTTTAGTCTAAAGTGTAATTTAGACAGACATATTCGTACACACACTGGTGAGAAACCTTATGCATGTGATATTTGTCAGAGAAGTTTTAGTCAAAAGGTTCATTTGGGAACTCATATTCGTACACACACTGGTGAGAAACCTTTTAAATGTGATATTTGTAAGAGAAGTTTTAGTGAAAAGGGTCATTTGAAATTACATGTTCGTACACACACTGGTGAGAAACCTTATGCATGTGATATTTGTCAGAGAAGTTTTAGTGAAAAGGGTAATTTGGAAACTCATATACGTACACACACTGGTGAGAAACCTTATAAATGTGATATTTGTAAGAAGTGTTTTAATTATATGAATGTTTTGAAAAAGCATTTACGTACACACACTGGTGAGAAACTTTTTAACTGTGATATTTGTCAGAGTAGTTTTAGTCGAAAGGATAATTTGAAACTACATGTTCGTACACACACTGGTGAGAAACCTTTTAACTGTGATATTTGTCAGAGTAGTTTTAGTCGAAAGGATAATTTGAAACTACATGTTCGTACACACACTGGTGAGAAACCTTATAAATGTGATATTTGTCAGAGTAGTTTTAGTCAAAAGGGTCATTTGAAAACTCATATTCGTACACACACTAGTGAGAAACCTTATAAATGTGATATTTGTCAGAGTAGTTTTAGTCAAAAGGGTACTTTAAAAAAACATATTCGTACACACACTGGTGAGAAACCTTATAAATGTTATATTTGTCAGAGTAGTTTTAGTCAAAAGGGTAATTTGAAACTACATGTTCGTACACACACTGGTGAGAAACCTTTTAAATGTGATATTTATAAGAGAAGTTTTAGTGGAAAGGGTCATTTGAAATTACATGTACGTACACACACTGGTGAAAAACCTTATACATGTGATATTTGTCAGAGGAGTTTTAGTGACAAGAGTAATTTAAAAAAACATATTCGTACACACACTGGTGAGAAGCCTTATGAATGTGATATTTGTCCGATAAGTTTTACAAACAAAAGTTCTTTGAAATATCATGTTTTCAAACATCATAAATGAATCACACACTCAGCGGCAGTAATATGGCCCAAAGCCTAAACGCGAATTTGTGAACAATTTAATAGAAACATTGGATTTTGTTATGAGAATAGATGTCAAATAGCTTCTCTAATTGGTATATGTGATAAATTTATAATTTAGTTAGTTTTAAAATGGTGTCGATTCTGTTGTGCACAAACTAAACTTAATTTAGGCTATTGCTATCATTTTCTCTTTAATAAAACGAGGAAGAGATGGACGTAATTTAGAGCTGTTAAATTTAGTTGGAACTAATATTTCCATACAAATGAAGGGTGCACGTAAAAATATGTCGATTAAAAACACGGTGAAGCGCAAGGCATAAACTAGTTTGACATCTCTAACTTACTTCATAGCTATAGCCGTCCTTTTCTCGCACTGCCTTTTTAGTAAAAGATAGCAATAGCCTAATTAAGTTTAGTTTGTGCACAACAGAATCGGCACCATTATTGCTTTATGTAAAAACCGCGACTGCTTCATTTCGATTCGAATGGTTGCAATGCGCTTCTGATGAGCATTAATTCCTGGGTTCGATTCTCGGGTCAGGAAAAGTGTTATTGTGTTTTTCATCGAAAATCAGTAGCAGCCTGGAATTTGCATTCGTCTCCGATTGATGGCAATAGTTTCGCCTCCTATTAGGTACATGGTTCTTTTCTTTGCATAACCCATCACCATCAACTGAGACTTAAAGCCCTTCTAACCCTAAAATTAGCAACTCTATTTGTGGTGGTTCAAACTTCCGTTTGAAATACTGTTAGAATAAAGTTCTAATCAGCTTGCACTACAAAGCGGTTGTTACGTCAGTCACTGCGGGCCGAATAGTGCGAAATGAGTGGTTTTTTTGCGATTTACAAAAAATCAATTGATTGGAATAAAAAAATAAAACACATAAGACCTGCTTTATAGTTAGTTCAGTTAGTATGCAAAGTTTTATGATCTAATTTGAAGTACTTTTTGAATACCAACGGTTTGTTGTTCGATTTGGAGGTAACTTTGGATTTTTTTTCTATCGAGAAAAGTTTATGGAATCGTGTTTTCGTCACACATAGTACTTAGCATGAATCCTCAACTTTACTATATATTTATTTCAAAATTAATGCTGCAGTATTTTAGGCGTAACGGAGGATCATGCTAAGCCATTTGAAGGATATATAGCCCTTAACAGCACCGTGTGGGCCTTAGCCTGGTCGAGTATATTTCTAACAGTAGGAAGTTTTCCTGTATCGTGTACCTGTACAATACAATTCAAATATTTGTTCCGAGCGGGAATCGAACCCGCCATACGCAGCGCAGCAGCCAGTTAGACTAAAAGCCGATCCCCAACATAGTTGGGAAAAGGCTAGGCCGATGATGGATGTAAAATTATTCACTTAATGAAACCAAACCAACTAGAGGAAGCCGCTCGACATTCATTCTCATTGAAAAATCTAGAAATTGTATAGATTGTTCACAAACATATTTAGGGCTTGAGTTACATAGACCTGTGTGTATATGTGTACGTTATTTTAACTATCAGTAGGTGCTAAAACTTACCAGAAACTAAGACCGTTTCCAACAAGCTATATCTAAATGAATTCCTAAAAATTATTGCACTGCTATTTCCCACTAGTGGTGTTGAACCGAGCCTTTAAATTCTAACAGCGCTTATAAGCACTCATTTAAATTGTTCTTAATTAGTTAGTAGGTGATATTTACACAACAATGGTGCCGATTCCCTTGTTTACAAACTAAACCAAATTTAAGTTCAGTGCATCTTTTTCTTTCTATTTCATTAAGAAAAGGACAGAAGATGAATTTTAGTTATGTTCTGTCAAATTAATCAGCGCCATACAAGTTTTAGACGCGATTAAAAAGATGACTACTAAAATTACATCAAATTACGTCAGGTGCTGACTAATTTGACAGGATTAAACTAATATTTATCTTCTGTCCTTTTCTTATTGAAATAGAAAGAGAAAGATGCATTCAACTTAAATTTAGTTTAGTTTGTGAACAAGGGAATCGGCACCACTGTTCGTTGTTACTTAGGTTTTAACTATTAAATTGTGCTTTTCTTTTGTTTTGTATAAAGTGTTACATAATAAACGCACAACCTCTGGTGTTCCACTTATGTTCTACCGTGTTCTTGAAATTCGCGAAAAAATGACTTTTTGACTATAGGACAAGATCACCGATAATAAAAAAAAAACAATGGGTTTGTATATCCCACTGGTGGGCAAACGCCTCCCCCATATCCTTCCAGATACTCTTCTCCTGCGCCACTCGGACCATCCTTCGTGATGTAAGTCTATAGTTGGTGCCAGTTAAGTTGACAATAGCGGTCATTGACCCACCTATATTTATTAAACTTCCTAACTTTGAAAACCAAAAATAAGCCTGTTCAAATCTGGAATCGTCATCTATCGTGATCTTCAACATTTTTTGTAATGAAAAACGATACATGGTTTATTTGTTTTGATTCGTATAAAGAGATATTAGGGAAAGGACAATGACCGCTATTCTCATCTTAACCAACTATAGATCATCTCGCCACCTCTATCTAGGCTGACCTCGGCTGCGCCCTGCGCCGTCCATCCTCAGGCACCCATCGTGTTGATCTTTGCCCAAAATGTTTGGTAAAACAAGTATTATATTATCTGTGGTAAAACTAAAAAAAAGTCACGAGTTTCCAAAAGTCATAGAACAAATGGTCAGAGTCGCTACACGAGAGGTTGTACGTTTATGTTAAACGTTATTATATGGTCTCATAATTTTATACAATGGTGTATTTTTATTTTATTAATTTTTGTTATGCCAAAGTGAAAGGACTGATATTTTTTAATTTTTAAATGTATAGTCGTCGACCACGTAATACTTTAGAAAGCTTTGCTATATAATTTTTATCCTTTCAACTAAATTTTATTAATATTGTGGTTTTGTGGTTCCCTTTTACTGTATAAGTTAGTTCATAATTTTATAACATGATGGGTTCGTGATTATATTTGTTTTTGTTGTAGTGTTAAGTATGACTTTTTAAAATCTTTAAGGAATAAAAAGACGACAGGTTCAATAAAAATGTATCGTCGTTCGTAGACCTCGTAATTCCTGTATTTTTTTGACTAGGTATTTTTTTGTTTTAGGAGTTTAACTTTAGGAATATTATTAGTGCACTTTTATGATTTTCTTTTATGTTTTAGGTCTTAATTTTATAACATGGTGGATTCGTGATTTTATTTATTTTTGTTAAGAAGTATTATTTTTTTAGTTATTTATTTATTTATCAGTATAAGTTCACCAACTGCTTCTGTCTATTGTGTATTCATTTAGGTTTACAAATTTTTTAGTTTTTTTTTTTATCATAGCTATGGCAGTATAATATGATGATAAGACAATACACATTATATAATTTTGCAAAATTTCGAATAACCGACCTCTTTTAGAATAATTCCTTTGATTTAATTATTCCACAAAAACTTTTAATTTTGTTCAAATGAGTTGTCTCATGAAATTATTTTTAGTTCACTAAATATGGTCAGGTATCTTTAGTTATTTCTTTAAAAAATACCTACATATAATATTACTATTACATGCATTGTTTTGATTTTTTATCCTAAATAAAAATATTATTGCTAATTATAACTGTTTTTTTTATTAATTATGATTCGCGAGAAGAACACGGAGAGCTTATGACCGTTTGACATCCGTGATGTCACTGAATTTGGAACACTGATTTTTTAATTAAAACAAGTAATATCATAATATCGTGTATTTATTGTACTGCAAAATAGAAAAACATTAGTATAATTTCTTCAATTAAATCTTGGAACAGCATCTGAAATTTAAAAGAAATAAAAATGATTGGGTACCTACTGCTTTTATTTACTTACATGACTCGGTTAGGCGAGACCCAAATGCAAATTCATAAGCCGAAATAAATTAACAGGTATCGCTTGATTAAACTTGGGCTTTCAGCTTATAATATCTGTTAAACCGAAGTAGAGTTTACTTTGTTTATAGTTTACAAGCTTTAGACCGTGGCTTCCATCGCGTTAATTTATACTTTGACAATCAATTCAGGTTGAACTCTAGTTATAATAATATAACGAGGGCTATTGTTTTTGAGCTCACCAGATGGCGCCACTGGCGAGTAGGGTCCTGTCATATATTCTATTTTATACTTTTTAGTACCTATAACTTCATACAGTTTATTTTATTACGTTTATCAACGTAGTGTACACAGATACATAGAATATTGTCCGTATTGTATTGTTAAGAGCGGGCAACCCGCCATACTTTTCGCGAGAATTTTGACAATAGCTCGTGCGTGATTATGCTGTTGTTAGACATATATCTTTGAATATTTTGAACTAATAGGTATCTTGTGGACTATATCTAGGCTTCTATCGAAGCAGAAAATAAATAATTGTAGAAACAAATTTAGTATAAGCCTCCAAATATTGCTGTTTTTCACAACTTTTACCTCAACATTGGCCGTTCATAATGTACTTATAAATTGTAAAAGTAAAGAAAGCATCCTGATAGAAGCCTTGCAAATGTAGTGGAAATTCTAAATAACAAATATTTATTTCACATACTTGTACGACTAATTTAAAAACACGTTTTTTTTGGAACAAGATTTATAAATTTTCGAACAATATTTTTCGTTCAAAGTCCCCGCGTTAAGCGGTATGAGGTGCGCGGGAGGCAAGTAGTGCGAGTTCGGGGCTAGGTAAGACGGGAGTTGAAAGAATACTACCGCTGTGGCTCTGGATGAAACAACAAGCTTTTCGACCATGCTCGCGTTGACGAAAGGCGGGCCCTCTTATGATGTAGAAACAACAGTTTCTAACTTGCTACTTAAAATCTTCAAGTCATAAATAAGGAATGGAGGACATGACAGGAATGGCTCAATCTTGACCACAATCGTGAAAATAAAGTGCGAACACTATATCTGACATTTCAGAAGACCTTACTCTACACGAACGCCTCTAGCGGCGAATTCATGCACGATAGTCCCCATTCAATCATGATTCGAAAGACACGTGTCGCCATCTATTATCATAAGATCGTTATTGTTGTTTTCCTCGGAAACAGTACTTTTTTTTCGTGATGAAAGGCACCCTATGTCCGTTTCAGTAAGTTTTAGTGGTAGGCGTGAAAAGGTAACAAACAAAGTAACTTACTTTCGCATTTAATCATAATCATTATTTATTGCATTCATGTAGTTTACAAGTTGTCACAAAGTATGGTTTCATTTCATACATGAACCCTGTTAGAGCACAGCAATATAAATAGTTAAAAGTGTTACAGTGTCACAAAAATAAACAAACCACTGAACAAAAATACTAATTTTAACATGTCTATCTAACAGGTGTCCTGAACAATATAGTGGTCATCATTTACATTCACAAGTAAATAATAAAATAAAAAAATCAAAACAAAGCAAACAGTGATAATCATAATCATAAAATAATAATAATAGGTAGGTCAAAATTGTAGGTGTTGTGAGTATTGTGTACAGGTATGAATGTCAAAGTTTACTTATCGTCAAAAGAATTCCTTTATAGTGTAATACGATTTTAATATAAGGTATTTTTGGAGACTGTTTTCAAATTTATTTTCGTATTCTATGTCCTTAATTGAATTAGGAAGCTTATTATAAATTTTCACGGACATGGCTAAAGGTCCTGAATGGAACATAGTTAATTTTGAGCTTGGTAAGGTTATATTATTATAATTTATAATATTAGTAAGGTTGTTTCGGTGTTTTTAGTGCATTACTTTTAAATTGTCTTTTTTGCAGTGGGGTTTTTGATTTATTACTCAACTGCGGCGAAGCCCCAAAGGAGGGTTATGATTGTCCTAATGGCTATTCAAATGAAACTGACCAGTTTTACAGCCGGACCATCGGTGCACACTCCTGTTGGAGCCAGTGCAGGTCCTCATTCAGTCCGCGCTGCTTCAGAATAGGTCCCAGAGTGTGCAGGACGCGCTCGTGGTAGGCGTTGATGTAGGTTAGCTGGAACATAAAGTTAAATGTATACTTCTATACTAATATTATAAAGAGGTAACATTTGTTTGTAAGTTTGTATGTAGGGGGTAATCTCCGGAAGTAATGAAACGATTTCAAAAATTCTTTCACCATTCGAAAGCTACACTCACCCTGAGTGACATAGGCTATATTTTATCCCCGTACTCCCACGAAAACGGGAACTACGCGAGTGAAACCGCGTGACGTCCGCTAGTATAACAATAACTGTAAGGGAGACCCCGCAGAGTGATGGGGTGAATTCAGTATCATATCATACTAAGATGACCGGTACTCGAAATTATTTCAGGAACGTTATGGGAGTCCAATAATTTTCATAGTTATATTTCCTCATACACAAAGTATCGTTACCGTGGCAACACGCACATAGCGACCGGCAAGCGCGACGACGAGTTTGATGAACTCTGTAGCTAGGTAATAAGTGAACAGCTGATTTCACGCGTCGGTCGTTACAGTATTTCAACATCTATTGTTGGTTTTTAGTTGGGACCACTAGCACTAGGCCACCGCTGTCTTAGTAGCGTCGTGTAGGTATTACATTTCTTATTCTGGCTAATTTTGTACGAGGATATCTTGATTGGGAGAGAAGCTCGTGGCTAAATAATAACAGCCACTCGGATCGATCGTTAGGTTAAGCCGTGCTTGCCTAGGTTGGTCTGTGGATGGGTGACCACCCATTACATACCGAGTTTCCTCCGTGCCTCGGAAAGTACGTTAAGCCGTTGGCCCCGTCTGTCATTTGTAGATCTTAGACAGTCCTTAGGTAGTCAGAGGCCCAAAAAAGTCTGACAACCAGTCTTACCAAGGGGTATCGTATTACCCAGTACTAACTGGTTTGTGGAGGTCAGGTAGGCAGTCGCTCCATGTAAAATACTGGTATTCAGCTGCATCCGGTAAAACTGGAAGTCGACCCTAACATAGTTGGGAAAAGGCTAGGCAGATGATGATATCTTGATTGGGGTTTTAAAATCTAGTTTTGGTACACATCATAGGCACTTACCTCAAAATCAGCCAGCATGTCCACATCGATGCAGTTCTTCTGATGCGGCACTAAAGTCAGCGTGTTGAAGCCGAGCACACCGCGCCCGTCGTAGTCACCTTGTAGTCCGCTAGCCTGGTGAACAATTATAATGTGTTTAACGGTAACGGACGATGATATGAATGTGGACGAAGAAAACCGGCCATGTGTAAGTCGGACCTCTTGAATTTTTAATTCATTTTTATTATTTTTGACGTGTATTTCAATTAAGACCATTACGACACTTTTGAAAGTCAAAATACAAAAAAAAAAACAAAGCTACAGTCCCAGTCACAAGACATAATAACTTGAGAAAGTACTATTGTATAGTTGCCCATTCCCTAGCGTAGATCTCTATGGAGAAGAACGGGCAAGAAACTCCATGGACACTCTTTTAAATCAAAATATTGTTACAAAATCTTGGTTACATCATTCATGTTGAGATTTTACATGTGAGAACGAGAAAGACGTGCGCATTATAAGCGATAAATCGATGAACACCGGTTGCACGCACGAAAAAGTGTCACACCGTTACGCGCGCCGCCAGTGCCGGTTTTAGCACTACCAGCGCCCTGGGCGAGATTTATAGCGCGCCCCCTAACTGCAATTTTAAACCCATACGAAAAAAAGGCAAAGGATAGGTATAATGTCACTAATAAAAAAATACTTTTCTAGCCTTTAGAACGGCGAACGCTTTTATTAATTGGTCACCAGGCGAGTAAATTGCGCGTTCCGCCGCTAGTTCGACGTGAACACACACTAACACCTCACTCCAGGCCCGGACTGGGACCCAAAACCGGCCCGGGCATTTAAAAAGACGGTCGGCCCACCACTCTCAAGAGAAAGGAAAAGTACTAATGTAAATTTTGAATCAACCGAAGGAAACGTCTAAAATAGAATGTTAGGCTGAAATGCTAGAGTGCGACTTTAGACTTGAAACTAAGAGAATAGCGACGCTGTCAAGCGAGGCCCGCCTGTTTTTGAGTCAGAGGGGGGGGCGGGGGCGGGGAGCGCAGAAAGGTGCCAGTAAAAACGAATTTGCTAAAAATTTGAAGAGTTATTTGAAAAGTCTAGGGACTAAAAAAATTAATATTTAAGCTCTCCGCTCTACTACTCGACATAAGGAGACAATTGTAAAAACAAAAAGATGTAAAGCTCCAAGAACGAGCGAAGCGAGCTCGCAAATTGAAACACCCTACCTTGGACAGGTTAAATTGTTTCGACCCTTTATACAAGAGTTACTTGGTCAAGTTGCAGGCAAAGCCAACATTCAAGAGGAAGTAGAATGCAAGAGCGAGCCAAGCGAGCTCGAAAAATTTTTGAC
Organism: Xestia xanthographa; assembly: GCA_905147715.2. Lineage (NCBI taxonomy): Eukaryota > Metazoa > Arthropoda > Insecta > Lepidoptera > Noctuidae > Xestia > Xestia xanthographa. The sequence continues at coordinate 23,777,325 of LR990654.1, forward strand.
ACCTCGCCTTGGACAGGCTATAATCGTTTTGACCTCTTGGAGTTACTTAGTTGACTTATAATAGACAATGTAAAAGTCCAAGAGAAAGTAGGTTGCAAGAGCGAGCGAAGCGAGCTCGAAAATTTTTGATACCTTGCCTTGGACAGGTTAGAATTGTTTCGACCTCCTGGAGTTAATTGCTTGACTTATAATAGACAATGTAAAGATCCAAGAGAAAGTAGGTTACAAGAGCAAACGAAGCGAGCTCGAAATTTTTTACATCTTGCCTAGAATAAAATTTAAAAAGTTTTGTAAAAAATGTTTAAGTTTCTAGCTGTAGTACGAGTTCCCAGAGGCTCATTTTAAGCCTTAAAAATATTTTAGTTTGAGTGCATTTCATTTTAGTGTGAGCCGCATGGCGGCCCTCGGGTGATATTTATGCGGCCCGCAACAAAACAAACGATTTCAGTAGATAGATAATATCAAAATATGATTTTGCACAAGAAATTAATTAAATAGATGCGGGTAGGTGTAAACTTACTCGTGCAATCCGTTCGCTTGCTTTAAATTAATTGTTTGCTAGTTAGTTCTATCACATTGGTCACAGGTAACAATTGCTATACAAAATCCGGGCAATCGCGTTTGGACAGCTGATAAAAATATGTCCATAGATTGGTAGTGTCAACTAAAATGATACAGAATGTGCGGCCCGCAGTGATACCTCACATTGTCCTATGTGGCCCTTCACCAGAAAAGTGTGACGACCACAGTTCTAGGGGGTACCATTACTACTGATAGAGTCCAAGAGTAAATGGAATTAGGTCCTCGATAGGACGTTATTTTAATCGATATATTGCGATGATTTTTTTAAATAGAAAATAAAGTCGATCGCCAGTCGGGCACACCGGCCCATCGGGCATTTGCCCGTATCACCCGTATGGCCAGTCCGGGCCTGCCTCACTCTCACGCATTTAATAATGAAACTTTACTTGGGAAGAGACTGGACCCCACGACACAGGGTATCCTAGAGTGGAGTCCAGGGAATTTGTAAAAATCTAGCGCTTAAGGATCATTTTTTTTTCTTTATATGAAGGGGCGCCTGCGGCGCCCTTTCGTATCCGGCGCCCTGGGCGGTCGCCCACCCTCGCCCCCCCCTAACGCAGCTACTGCGCGCCGCGATCAACGCCCAGCCCAAACCCTTACCTACCTAGAAAACTGACATTTTATACAGTAATTCCCTTTATAATGAAGACAAGGTTTAAGGAAAGATTTTTCGAAATTCAACCCCTAAGGGAGTTAATTAGGGGATGAAAGTTTGTATGAAAGTCCGTCAGTTTTAAAGTTAGGATCCTACAATTTTGTGTTTAGCCTGACGATTGAAAATTAACTTATACGTGTCTCAGCGTTTTTGATAATTCCATCCCCAAAGGTTTAGAAAAGGGGATGAAGTTGTGTATAGAAAGTCTTTAATTTTCAAAGTAAATATCACAAAATTTATTATCTAGGCGTATGGTTGGAAGCTGACGCAACGGTGTTGTTAGAATATCAATCCTTAAAGTGGGGTGAAATTTTGTTTTTTATATCACTTAAAATTATAGTTCGTAAACCGACTTTACAGACAACCATTTTTATTAAGTGGTAAAAGAAATACACATTATCATATTCTGTGAAAATATCAACTGTCTACCTATTACGGATCATGAGATACAGCCCGCTGACAGACAGACGGACAGCGGAGGCGTTATAGGGTCCCGTAGGTTACCCTTCGAGTACGGGAACCCTAAACAGGAGTATATAATGATCGTGGGACGTACTGACGTACTATCGTGGTCTTTTCCGCCTGACCAGTTTAAAAAAAAATGCGGAGGCGCCGAGCCACGCCCCCTTAAAGTTTGGGCCTATTAGGAAAGCGTCAACTTTAGCGCGCAAAATAACAACAGCTCTCGTTTGGCGTGCGTCGTCAGTGCGCTTGGCCGATTTGGTATCTTTTCATTCATTATTTCTATACAAAGTCAACGGGGCGGGGCTAGAGAGCGCTTCTATGTTGCGAGTGCAAGCAAAAATTTGCTTAGTGGTGGTCAGGCGGGAGTGTCCTCGATAGTACGTATCGTAGATCGAAGACGATAGGAGTTTGTACATCAGTGAAACCTGCAGATTTTGTACCGATGTTACTCCAATACACAGTTGGGCCAGTAGGAGGCCACGTTTATTGCAGCCGTAGAGGCGCTGTACAGGTCGTCAAGAGTGCAGGTAGACAGACACCTGGGACACTCCAGCAGGTGGGGTATTGTTCGGTCCGGACCGCCGCACTCGCACTCGGTGTTGGAAGAACTTTAAAGAGTGTAAAACACCTCTTAACGAAGCCGAAAGGCACTTGTTCTCCTCGTCATTGCGATCATTTTTTTGTTCTACACCATACCTGGGAACCTTCTAGTTACGGAGATATTGGGGGTCAAAGTTCCAACTTTTTGACAAGTTTTGAATGTAAGATTTTTACTTTAACCACCTCCACGACGCCCGTACTGTTGAATCCATCCATCAGCACAATGTTTTGAGTGCGTTACATTGAGTTCTACCACAAAACATAATTTTTCACCCCCAAAAAAAAAGTAAACCGTGGCGAATATGTAGATCTTATGCTGCTTCAACAGGTCGGTAATGGTTGGGATTGTTCGGGCCGGGTTCGATCGCCACGCTTTTTTTTTGAAGTGCAACTTAGTCGGATGGGGGTATTCCGAATATTCCGATGAATCTGAGCGTAACTATGAAGCCACATCATCGATGTCCCACCAAATATTGGTTACTTACCTTGGGATGCTTGGTGTCCTTAGTGACTTGTATCGTTTCCACGAGGTCCTCGTGACGAATACCGAAATCTCCCACCTTGTAGTAACCAGGCTCTGAAAACAACATTTTTGCGCGTGGTCATATCTATGCAAATATATAAAATTGAATTGCTTGTTTGTAACTTCTAAATAACAGATGTTTACATGCATATGAGAGTATACAGGATTAGTTTTCAATAACCGGCCAAATTTTCAGAGATGGTTTAGAATCGATAATATTTTCGATATAGGTAACTAGCGGACGTCACGCGGTTTCACCCGCGTAGTTCCCGATCCCGTGAGAGTACGGAGATAAAATATAGCCTATGTCACTCTGGGGGAATTTAGCTTTCTAATGGTGAAAGAATTTTTGAAATCGGTTCATTACTTCCGGAGATTACCCCCTACATACAAACTTACAAACAAATGTTACCTCTTTATAATATAGTATAGATGAAAATAAAACAATTTTCTTTTACTAAAATTTCATTCCTGTCCACCACCAAAAAGCGAACGTGTAGATATTGCAACAACACAATTCAGTTCAACAACCTAGATAGTAGCAGTTAGCACACACACACAAAGGCGTTGCATGCACGCACACAAGTGCATTGATTCCCACTAGGTTTATGATTTATGAAATTATTAGGACATTTTCAAATGAATGCTATTATGTTCGACAATAATATTTAAAATGCACTTTTGGTTTGTTATCTAGATCTTAATTTTAAATTTTGTCTGGTCATTGAAAACGAACCCTGTATACCCTCATAAAATATTAATTCAAAATAAAAAATACTCACAACAATCTTGTAAAACATAAAGGGTGTAAAACACCTCGGCCCCATCGGCCATCCGTTCTGCGTGCAGTGGCCTGCCCACTGCCACTTAAGAGGGGCATTTTCGCGGGTGTTGAACAATAAAATGTCAAAACTCACCATTGCTGAGTATCTGTCCAGCTCTTAGGCCCGGATCATGCGGATACGGCCTCCAGGAGATGCCGGAAGGTCCCTCATGCACGTTGAGGAAGTGTCCCACGCCATGTCCGGTGCCGTGCGCGTAGTCCAGTCCGACTTCCCAGAGAGAGTGGCGCGCGAAACTGTCGAGGACGTTGCCCTGGAAATGACGAGATGGGAACATGATAAAACGCAGAATGATTCGTTCAAAAAATAAATCGGTCGGGGCTGTGTCGGTGCACGCGGTCGTTGGTTTTAACGTGAAACATCTATATCAACGATTTAGTGTTAAAGATTGAAAGGTTAGTTTTTGTTTTAATTTTTAACACTTATTGGTTATTTTTTATTTAAATCGATTGGTCTAAACGAACTCTGTAAATACACGAAAGAATCACCGCGCTATCACGTGTGAGTCGTGAGTTATACTGAATAGAATCCAGCGAGAGCACGTTCCCCTCCCCTCCACCCCGCCAGCAAGCTGATTATATAACCTAAATAATGAAACTAAATTCATGTTTCTACGATGAATAGTTTTGTACTTATTAATGTCAGACGATAACCCAATGGGGAAGGCTGGTCAAAGCTGATTGTAGATGGCGTGTCCATAGCTTAGTCTCAATCTGACCAATGAGGACAAGCTATTTTTTAATTTAAAATGACATTGACAGATTTTCAACCAATGACGATGCTTGGTACAAGCTATGCTAGCGCCATTAGTTCCACAGTTGTCATCCACATTCGTTACGCCAATTTGTTACGGTCCGGTTTTCTGAGATGGTACCCCGTGTATGGTACTGATTTGAAAGACGTTTCACGTCAAAACCGACTAAGAAAGAGTGACGGGAGAAACTGTCTAAAACGTTGCCGTGAAAGAGGATAAATTCTAAGTTAAAACACAAGATTTAGTTGAAATAACCAAAAACTTTTATGTCACCATTTTTGTTTTACTTCACTAATTAGATTTTTTTTTGTCATTTACAAAAAAAATATTTTTGCTATACCTTGACTCCCTTAGGGAACAGTGCACTTCCAATCATCATCTGTCCTTTAAGAACTCTGGTGAATGCAGACTTCTGTTCAACGGTAGGGGCGCGAGCCATGTGACGCGTACGAGTTATGTCCGTTGTGCCGTCTCTGGGGATGAGAAAGACAAAATAATAATGAAAAAAAAAATACAAAATAGTCCACAGAACAAAATACAAAATAGTCCACAGAACAAAATACAAAATAGACCACAGTAGAATACAAATTTTCTTTACGGTTTTTGCAATTTGCAGGCCAGTGCTAGATAGTATGTTGATTTAAAATATATGATTCGCGGCTGTATGAAGTATTTAGTTACAGAATTATAATCATCAAAATCATCAAACAACCCTCCAAGTTCATGTAGCTCGATTGAATGACTAATTTAAACAAATTATACATTAATTTCATCTGCCTAGCCTTTTCCCAACTTAGTTGGGGTCGGCTTCCAGTTTTACTGGATGCTGCTGAATACCAGTATTTTATATGGAGCGACTGCCTATCTGACCTCCACAACCCAGTTAGTACCGGGAAATACAATACCCCTTGGTAAGACTGGTTGTCAGACTTTTTTGGGCCTCTGACTACCTAACGACTGTCAAAGATCTACAAATGACAGCCGGGACCAACGGCTTAACGTGCTTTCCGAGGCACGGAGGAAACTCGGTATGTAATGGGTGGTCACCCATCCACAGACCAACCTAGGCAAGCACGGCTTAACCTAACGATCGACCCGAGTGGCTGTTATTATTTAGCCACGAGCTCCTCAATTATACATTAATTTATCAACTATTAATTAATGTTTAAACTATTTATTAATGTTAACATTGATGAATTAATCAACTTGTTAGATGAACTGGTGGCCTACCATGACGCCTTAGAGCAAGATTGTTTTAATTTTATTCCAGTGTGGGAAAGAGATGGCGCTAGACGTCCTCTATAGCTCCGTCTCTTATCCACACTGGAACAAGATTAAAACGATCCTGCTTGGTAGGCCACCTGGGTACAGTCATACAGTCAGAGTTACATGAACTGGGTAGCCCGCGAAATTCAAATTTTCTTACGGTTTTTGCAATAGGGTAGATAACACTACGTATAAAAGAATTATTCCAAGACACCAATCTCATAAAAAATTACTTTATTTTAGGCCTGAAAACCCGATTTATTTTCAATTAATTGCCAAATTCGATTTTTAGTTGCTTTTAAATCAATAAATAGTTGAGTTATTGAGTTGAATAAACAGTGACGTCACAGCGAGAACCGCGGTTTTACAGCTCTTAAAAAGTATGTCAATGGATTGGTGTGTCAACTATTTGCAGGTCACAGTCAGTTATTATGTTGATTGAAATATAATTCGCGACCGCAACAAATATAGCTTACTGAGTTGAGTAATAATCTTTAAATCATAAATACAACCCTCTAAGTTCATTTAACTGAAACTGAATGAGATTTTATAATAATAGTATAGGTACCCTTTATAGTAAGCTAGTTTCCACCATCAGTAAATTGCAAATCTATTTAGTCCGTCAGTTAGAGTATTGGAAAATAATGGACACGTATTTTTTGTTTTTGTAAATCAATGTATATTGACAAAGGTATAACGCATCAAAACTCGAGAGTGGGGGCTCGTGACGTCACAACGCACTAAATAGCACGGCGTGACGTATTGAGAATTTTAAAAGCGTCGTATCTTCGTCAATTTTGGTTTACGTAACAAAAGAAAAAATACGTGTCAAATATTTTTTTGATAATGTAAAGGCTGCTTTACACCGGGGCAACACTGTGCGGCATTGCAGCATGCTACATAATGTTGCGTGGGTTTCCTGTGGTATGCTACAAATAACCAACATAATTATGCGGCAATTAATTGTGGTATGCGGCAGCCTATTTTACGCCGAGGCAACATCGTGCCTAGCTAATTTTCAAAGCATCGTAAAACATAACCTTTAACTTGTATGACGCACCAAAAATGTGGCATGGAATCCATTGCCCATTCTTGCCCATTCTTCTCCATAGAGATCTACGCTAGGGAATGGGCAACTACAGTACTTTCTCAAGTTATTATGCCTTGTGACTGGGACTGTAGCTTTGATTTTCTTTTTTGTATTTTTGACTTTCAAAAGTGCCGTAATGGTCTAATTGAAATAAATGCTTTGAGTTTGAGTTTGAGTTTGAGTTTGATTGTGTTTGGATAGAAGCTGTGACTGGCTGCCACATGACGCAAGTTTTTGCCATGCCGCGCCATTCTTGCCACAATGTGCAACATTTTAATGGGGTGGGCAACTTGTGGAACTAATGGCGCTAGCACCGCATGAACCTAACATAGTCATTGGTTGAAAATCTGTCAATGTCATTTTATATTTCAAAATAGTTTGATCCCATTGGTCAGATTGGGTCTAAGCGATGGACACGCCATCTACAATCAGCTTTGACCAGCCTTCCCCATTTATTGTAGCATGCGGCCTTGGGGCATGCTGCAATGCCGCACAATGTTGCCCCAGTGTAAAGCACCCTTAACTGACGGACTAATTAGATTTTTTCAGGACACAAGTCTATTAGTATAATCGCGTTACTCACTTGTACTGCCCACCGGAGTCCAGCAGGAACATGTCATTCCTCTCGATGACCTTCTGCGGCCCGCTCCTAGAGGGGCTGTAGTGTATGATGGCGCCGTTGGGGCCCGCACCCGGTATGGTCTCGAACGAGGGGCCCATGAAGTCCGCTTCTTCTCTAGGATAAGGAAGAAAATATGGTAATTTAAAAGGAAGGTGAAAAATACAGGGAGTAAACTTCACGAAGCCGTCAACCAAGCATTTTATACAAAAAACTAAGTAACTTTACACAAAAAATATTGGTGGGAAACGACTTTTTGTTTTGGGGTGAAAAATCACGTTTTATGGTAGAACTCAATGTAACGCACTTGACACATGCTGATGGATGGATTGATTAGTACGGGGATCGTGGAGGTATCTTAAAGCAAAGTCTTAAGTGTTAGTATTTTAAAAAAAATCTTGTGAAAAATGCTAATGGATGCATTAATTAGTACGGGAGTTGTGATGGTGTTTAAAGATTTAAAATTAAAATATTGTATTTAAAAAAAAAGCTTGTCAAAATGTTGTAAGTTTGACCCCCAATATCTCCGTAACTAGAAGGTTCCCAGGTACGTTCTAGAACAAAAAAACCGGCCAAGTGCGAGTCGGACTCGCACACGAAGGGTTCCGTACCATTGACTATATTTAGTATTTGTTGTTATAGCGGCAACAGAAATACATCATCTGTGAAAATTTCAACTGTCTAGCTGTCACGGTTCATGAGATACAGCCTGGTGACAGACAGACGGACAGACGGACAGACAACGAAGTCTTAGTAATAGGGTTCCGTTTTTACCCTTTGGGTACGGAACCCTAAAAAAATGATCGCAATGATTTGATTAGTGCGGGAGTCTTGGAGGTATTTAAAGTAAAGTTTTAAAATTAAAATATTGTATTTTAAAAAAAAAGCTTATCAAAAAGTTGTAACTAGAAGGTTCCCAGGTATGGTGTAGAGCAAAAAAAAATGATCGTTATGATGGTAAGAACAAAGTGCCTTTCGTCTTCGTTAAGAGTACTTTGTCACTCATTACAATTATCAACTTACTTGCGAAACTCGAGCAGTTTATCAGCCACCTGTATTTCTGTGACCTTCTTCCCGTCATCGATCTGGTCGTGAAGCCACTTCAGAAGACGACTCACCGCTACACCATCACGGATGTGACATTGGCGGAAACCCTGGTAATTAGTCAAGGTTAAATATAAACTAGCGAAGACATCATCATCGTTGGGGTCGGCGTCCAGTCTAACCGGGTGAAGCAGAATACCAGTATTTTACATGGAGCGACTGCCTATCTGACCTCCACAACCCAGTTATTACTGGGTAGTACAATACACTATTATATTATATACTTATGTGTTATATATTATATACTTATGTGCACAAACAATATATATACTGTATTGTTTGTGCACATAAGTATATCCTCTTCTGCAAATCTCGCAACAGAAATAAGGTTTGCTGTAATAAAACCCAATTCTGGGTTAAGCTCGCCGTTGTACATAAGCTATATAGGGTGTTAAAGTAGTCGCGTGCCATAGCTTAGGGGTGAGTTTAGTATCGATAAAGGAACCCGAAGGTAAAAAATATACCTATCCTTTTTTTTTTCTTAAATCTAAAATTAGGGTGTTAGTGTGAACACCGTTATACTTGAAACCAGTGGTTTGATTTCATTAGTAGAACCTAAAACCATTGAAAAAAGCAACCTTTTTTTTTTGAATAAAAACCACTATTTTCCTCAAGATCATTTCATTCTAATGCGCTCGGAAAGCGCTGACCGCCGAACGGAGGGGCACTCGGGGTCATCGACCGCGCCGCAGTCAGCTGTCACTAAAGCGAGCGCGCGTCGGAGTACGCGCCGTGCGCCGAGCCGTTTGTTTCCCGCGCGTAAATTGAGTGAGAGCGGGTGGTAAGTAATTAAAGCATTTAAACAGATAAAATAATTTTAATTCTAAGCGATTGCTATTTTAAGTTAGTAGAACGTACTAAATTAGATTGATCTTGTTTCAATTTGTGTGTATATTTTTTTAATTTTGTGTGCTATAAAGAATAAAAATACCCCTTGGTAAGACTGGTTGTCAGACTTTCGGGCCACTGACTACCTAACGACTGCCACAGATCTGCAAATGACAGCCGGGACCAACGGCTTAATGTGGTTTTCGAGGCACAGGAGGAAACAATTTACATTCTCTGTACGCAGCATTCAATTTATGTAAATGACACGGATACAGAGTTCATCGAACTCGTCGTCGCGCTTGCCGTTCGCTACGTACGTCACCACGTTGCCACCATAACGATACATTGCGTATGAGGAAATAAAACAAATCAAATTTATCGTTTCTGAAATAATATCTAGTACCGGTCATCTTAGTAGGTACTGAATTCACCCCATCAGTCTGCGGAGGACTGTCCCTTTTTTTTCAGATGGGTAATCATCAAATGACTGCTCCCACTCTGGGCGGAGCAGGAGGGAGTGTCAGACTTTTACTGACTAAAACCCATCCATGTTCCTTCATCGCCCTTTGTGTTCCGGGGCCACGGCATCTCTTTCGAACTGTCCCGCAACCCCGGCAGGCATCGGCCCTTGCGGACCCCTTCCTTTTGCTGACTCAACACGAACGCGCCGTCGACACGGCCCTTACACCCAATACAATCTTCCCTTGTTCAATAATAGTGAATTCTTACCTCTAATTCCACGTCATTCTTGATCAGCTTCATCAATGCTACGGGAGATATTTCAGATATCAAATTTAAGGGAGTCTGCAGGGCATCCATCTGGAAAATATAAATACAACTATTAACTGGTGCATAATGTGCATGGGTGCCGATTCTGTTGTGCACAAACTAAACTTAACTTAGGCTATTGCTATCTTTTTCTCTATAATAAAACGAGAAAGAGACGGACGTAATTTAGAGCTGTCAAATTTAGTTGGAACTAATATTTCCATAAAAAATGAAGGGTGCACGTAAAAACATGGTGAAGCGCAAGGTATAAACTAGTTTGACATCTCTAACTTAGTTCATAGCTATAGCCGTCCTTTTCTCGCACTGCCTTTTAGCAAAAGATAGCAATAGCCTAAATTAAGTTTAGTTTGTGCACAACAGAATCAACACCATTGTCCAACAAATCTAATCTATATATTTTTTTGTTATTTAAATATAGTATTTGAAGAAACTCATTTGAATATTTTTGAAATTCAATGGCTAGTTTAGTTTACATTTAATTTTAAAGTTTTAGGGCTGATGACGTCATCACTGTCTGCTCATTTAACGGTTTAATACGTGAGTGACACTCTAATGACAGCTTGTTTTTTAATGGCAGTCACATGAAGCTAAGGACTCATTCGGACACGCGAGAACCGCGCGATGAGGTTTTCTATAGGCCAGCTTCCACTTAAACTTTCCACGATAGATGGCGCTGTACATGACTTTTTCATTTTATTTTACTTTAAGTTTAAAATAATAAGCGTGTAACCCGGAGCTCTGTGTACCGCCACGCTAGCGTCGCCGGAGAGCCAGATAGAGTGCTTGCCGTCTCCCTTCTGAGATACTTACCCCGGCCGCAGCTATGTGTACCGCCTCGCTAGCGTCGCCGGAGAGCCAGATAGAGTGCTTGCCGTCTCCCTTCTGAGATACTTACCCCGGCCGCAGCTCTGTGTACCGCCTCGCTAGCGTCGCCGGAGAGCCAGATAGAGTGCTTGCCGTCTCCCTTCTGAGATACTTACCCCGGCCGCAGCTCTGTGTACCGCCTCGCTAGCGTCGCCGGAGAGCCAGATAGAGTGCTTGCCGTCTCCCTTCTGAGATACTTACCCCGGCCGCAGCTCTGTGTACCGCCTCGCTAGCGTCGCCGGAGAGCCAGATAGAGTGCTTGCCGTCTCCCTTCTGAGATACTTACCCCGGCCGCAGCTCTGTGTACCGCCTCGCTAGCGTCGCCGGAGAGCCAGATAGAGTGCTTGCCGTCTCCCTTCTGAGATACTTACCCCGGCCGCAGCTCTGTGTACCGCCTCGCTAGCGTCGCCGGAGAGCCAGATAGAGTGCTTGCCGTCTCCCTTCTGAGATACTTACCCCGGCCGCAGCTCTGTGTACCGCCTCGCTAGCGTCGCCGGACACCCAGATAGAGTGCTTGCCGTCTCCCTTCTGAGATACTTACCCCGGCCGCAGCTCTGTGTACCGCCTCGCTAGCGTCGCCGGAGAGCCAGATAGAGTGCTTGCCGTCTCCCTTCTGAGATACTTACCCCGGCCGCAGCTCTGTGTACTGCCTCGCTAGCGTCGCCGGAGAGCCAGATAGAGTGCTTGCCGTCTCCCTTCTGAGATACTTACCCCGGCCGCAGCTCTGTGTACCGCCTCGCTAGCGTCGCCGGAGAGCCAGATAGAGTGCTTGCCGTCTCCCTTCTGAGATATTTACTCCGGCCGCAGCTCTGTGTACCGCCTCGCTACCGTCGCCGGACACCCAGATAGAGTGCTTGCCGTCTCCCTTCTGAGATACTTACCCCGGCCGCAGCTCTGTGTACCGCCTCGCTAGCGTCGCCGGAGAGCCAGATAGAGTGCTTGCCGTCTCCCTTCTGAGATACTTACCCCGGCCGCAGCTCTGTGTACCGCCTCGCTAGCGTCGCCGGAGAGCCAGATAGAGTGCTTGCCGTCTCCCTTCTGAGATACTTACCCCGGCCGCAGCTCTGTGTACCGCCTCGCTACCGTCGCCGGACACCCAGATAGAGTGCTTGCCGTCTCCCTTCTGAGATACTTACCCCGGCCGCAGCTCTGTGTACCGCCTCGCTAGCGTCGCCGGAGAGCCAGATAGAGTGCTTGCCGTCTCCCTTCTGAGATACTTACCCCGGCCGCAGCTCTGTGTACTGCCTCGCTAGCGTCGCCGGAGAGCCAGATAGAGTGCTTGCCGTCTCCCTTCTGAGATACTTACCCCGGCCGCAGCTCTGTGTACCGCCTCGCTAGCGTCGCCGGAGAGCCAGATAGAGTGCTTGCCGTCTCCCTTCTGAGATATTTACTCCGGCCGCAGCTCTGTGTACCGCCTCGCTAGCGTCGCCGGAGAGCCAGATAGAGTGCTTGCCGTCTCCCTTCTGAGATACTTACCCCAGCCGCAGCTCTGTGTACCACCTCGCTAGCGTCGCCGGAGAGCCAGATAGAGTGCTTGCCGTCTCCCTTCTGAGATACTTACCCCGGCCGCAGCTCTGTGTACCGCCTCGCTAGCGTCGCCGGAGAGCCAGATAGAGTGCTTGCCGTCTCCCTTCTGAGATACTTACCCCGGCCGCAGCTCTGTGTACCGCCTCGCTAGCGTCGCCGGAGAGCCAGATAGAGTGCTTGCCGTCTCCCTTCTGAGATACTTACCCCAGCCGCAGCTCTGTGTACCGCCTCGCTAGCGTCGCCGGAGAGCCAGATAGAGTGCTTGCCGTCTCCCTTCTGAGATACTTACCCCGGCCGCAGCTCTGTGTACCGCCTCGCTAGCGTCGCCGGAGAGCCAGATAGAGTGCTTGCCGTCTCCCTTCTGAGATACTACTACGTCAACCAGTAAACCCGTCGTAGATCTAGCCAACGACCCAAGAGCTAGACTGACCCGACACTATACCGAAGACATCCCGGACGTCAGCCTGTACGAGATTAGGATGGCTCTGAAGCAGCTCAAAAACAACAAGGCACCGGGTGATGACGGAATTACGGCCGAACTCCTGAAGGCGGGTGGAAAACCGGTACTTAAGGCCCTTCAGAAGCTGTTTAATTCCGTCATACTTGAGGGAAAAACGCCACAGGCATGGTGCAGGGGTGTGGTGGTGCTCTTCTTCAAAAAGGGTGACAATGCCCGGCTGAAGAATTATAGGCCCATCTCACTTCTAAGCCATGTCTACAAGTTGTTTTCTAGAGTCATCACGAATCGTCTCGCGCGCAGGTTTGACGATTTCCAGCCACTCGAACAAGCCGGTTTCCGAAAAGGCTTTAGCACCGTGGACCACATACATACGCTGCGGCAAGTTATACAGAAGACAGAAGAGTATAACCTGCCTCTCTGTTTAGCGTTTGTGGACTACGAGAAAGCCTTCGATTCGATCGAGACCTGGGCTGTACTGCAGTCTCTCCAACGGTGCCAAATCGATTATCGGTACATCGAGGTGTTGAAGTGTTTGTACAAAAACGCCACCATGTCAGTCCGACTTCAGGACCAAGCCTCGAAACCTATCCTCCTGCAGCGAGGTGTGAGACAGGGAGACGTCATATCTCCGAAACTGTTCACCGCTGCACTGGAGGATGTCTTCAAGGTTCTGGACTGGAGAGGGCTAGGCATCAACGTCAATGGCGAGTACATCACTCATCTTCGGTTTGCCGATGATATAGTGGTAATGGCTGAGACCATGGAGGACCTCAGTACAATGCTCGATGACCTCAGTAGAGCTTCCGGAAGAGTGGGTCTAAAAATGAACATGGACAAGACTAAGGTCATGTTGAATGCCCATGTCACACCCACTCCTATCAAGATCGGAGACTCTACTCTCGAAGTTGTAGACGATTATGTGTACCTGGGACAAACGGTCCAGTTAGGTAGGTCTAACTTCGAGAAAGAGGTCAATCGTCGAATCCGACTCGGTTGGGCAGCGTTCGGGAAATTGCGCGGTATCTTCTCGTCCAACCTACCGCAGTGTCTCAAGACGAAAGTCTATGACCAGTGTGTGTTGCCAGTGATTACATACGGGACCGAAACGTGGTCGCTCACAATGGGCCTCATCAGAAAGCTTAAAGTCACCCAAAGGGCAATGGAGAGGGCTATGCTCGGAGTTTCCTTGCGCGATCGAATCAGAAATGAAGACATCCGCAAGAGAACAAAGGTTACCGACGTAGCCCGAAGAATTGCCAAACTTAAGTGGCAGTGGGCAGGGCACATTGCTCGCAGAACGGATGGCCGATGGGGCCGAAAAGTTCTGGAGTGGCGACCGCGAACCGGAAGACGTTGCGTTGGAAGGCCTCCCACTAGGTGGACCGATGACCTGGTGAAGGTTGCAGGAATCCGCTGGATGCGAGTCGCACGGGACCGGTCAATGTGGCGACACTTGGGGGAGGCCTATGTCCAGCAGTGGACGTCTTTCGGCTGAAATGATGATGATGATGATGAATAAATAAATAAATATTGCTGGACATTACACACAGCACCATCTAGTGCCACATTAAGCAACGAGGCTTGTGTCTAAAACATAATAAAAACATAATTATGTTATACAGTCAACAACCCCATTGAACAGATTCTTCACAAACTGTTCAATGCGGTTGTTGACTGTAGCGTGCTTCTTGGAAAGCTCAGATAAGCGTACCTATTTGCTTGCCGCGTAAACGTAACTATAACCTTTTCTATGTGCCGAGATCCAAAACAAACCTCAGACACTTTGCCGTTTTGCCAAGGCTCTGTAGGCGGTATAACGAAGTATCGAAGCGTAATCAAGCAGATATTACATGCAAACTTGCCTGGTTTAAAAAATACTATTATGTCACTGTACCCAATTCGTAATATTTTGTTGTTCTTGTATTATTATAATATATTTTTTCATAATGTTCATTTCTGTTGTTATTATATTATATTATATATGTATTGTGGAAGCTGCAGAAGATTGTAAAAATATACTTGCATTGTATAGATTCCAGTTCTTAGTATTATATAATTGCATAGCACATGTGTGAGTACTTTGTACTGTTCAGCCACCATTTACATTTATTTATCTTTCATTGACTTGAATATGCCTTGGTGACTGAAAGAATGTCATGCTCACTTAAATGTCTCGCTGATGGTGGCGAGTGTGTCGGGTCATTTAGTTCCCTTCAATATGGTTGAGTTGAATGGCGCCGGTACATGCGTCATGTCTGTGAACGGGCGCTGTCAGTTGGGACTGGTCATCTCTTAGCTGCCAAGGTTTATTTTAATTACTTTATTCATACATTTTTAATCTAATCTTTCACTCTGGATGCTCATAATGTGCACGTCTTTCTACATCGTTCTCACATATATGTATAATCTCAAAATTAATGATGTAACCAAGATTTTGTAACAATATTTTGATTTTAAAAGAGTGTCCATGGAGTTTCTTGCCCATTCTTCTCCATGGAGATCTACGCTAGGGAATGGGCAACTACAGTACTTTCTCAAGTTATTATGCCTTGTGACTGGGACTGTAGCTTTGATTTTCTTTTTTGTATTTTTGACTTTCAAAAGTGCCGTAATGGTCTAATTGAAATAAATGCTTTGAGTTTGAAATAAATGCTTTGAGTTTGAGTTTGACTTACCCCGGCCGCAGCTCGGTGTACCGCCTCGCTAGCGTCGCCGGAGAGCCAGATAGAGTGCTTGCCGTCTCCCTTCTGAGATACTTACCCCGGCCGCAGCTCTGTGTACCGCCTCGCTAGCGTCGCCGGAGAGCCAGATAGAGTGCTTGCCGTCTCCCTTCTGAGATACTTACCCCGGCCGCAGCTCTGTGTACCGCCTCGCTAGCGTCGCCTGAGAGCCAGATAGAGTGCTTGCCGTCTCCCTTCTGAGATACTTACCCCGGCCGCAGCTCTGTGTACCGCCTCGCTAGCGTCGCCGGAGAGCCCGATAGAGTGCTTGCCGTCTCCCTTCTGAGATACTTACCCCGGCCGCAGCTCTGTGTACCGCCTCGCTAGCGTCGCCGGAGAGCCAGATAGAGTGCTTGCCGTCTCCCTTCTGAGATACTTACCCCGGCCGCAGCTCTGTGTACCGCCTCGCTAGCGTCGCCGGACACCCAGATAGAGTGCTTGCCGTCTCCCTTCTGAGATACTTACCCCGGCCGCAGCTCTGTGTACCGCCTCGCTAGCGTCGCCGGAGAGCCAAATAGAGTGCTTGCCGTCTCCCTTCTGAGAAAGCTTTTTCTGTAACAAAACAATTTTAATGTTTTAAAATTAGTGCTAAATAGTACGGCCAAGTGCAAGTTGGTTCGCTCGAAACCTACGTATTTTCTTGACTTGAATGTGCCCTGGCGGTTGAGAGTATGTCATGCTCTCTCTAATGTCTCGCTGATGGTGGCGCGTGTGTCGGATCATTTAGTTCCCTTGGTTGGTGGTGGAAAATGGTTGAGCTGAATGGTGCTGATCCATGCGTCATGTTCGCAAACGGGCGCTGTCAGTTGTGACTGGTCATCTCTTAGTTGCCATGGCTTATTTGAATGTTTATTTTTTAATTGTATTTTTTGTTTTTACTATGGACACTTTTAACGTGCACATCTTGCTACATCGTTCTCACATAATTTACCATCTCAACATTAATGATGTAACCAAGGTTTTGTAACAATATTTTGATTTAAAAGAGTGTCCAGGGAGACTACGCTAGGGAATGTGCAACTACAGTACGTTCACAGTTTTTATGTCTTTTGACTACTTGTGAATACTACTACTATAGCTACATTTAATTTTCATCTTTGTTTCGACAATTCAAAAGTGCCTGTAACTGGCTTACTTGAAATAAATGCTTTGATTTTGATTTTGGACTCCTTCACCGAGGGTTCCGTATAAACCTGTAGGTATTTTGTTACTAAACTATATATAAACGGTTTCCGGATTTTTTCCTTTACACACGTTAAGGCAAAAATCTGGAAATTCAATCAATTCCAATATTATAAAGAGGTAAAATTTGCTTATAAGTTTGTAAGTAGGGGGTAATTTTCAGAACTACTGATCCAATTCATAAAATGCTTTCACAAACGGGAAACTACTCCTCAAGTGTTATAGGCTACATTTAAATCGTCACCAAGGTTTAATTTCCGTACATAACGAGAGCGAAGCCGCGAGCAAAAGCTAGTATAGTTGGTACCAGTTAAGATGAGAATAGCGGTCATTGCCCTTTCCTTAGTATCTCTTCGTACGAACCAAAACAAATAAACCATGTATCGTTTTTCGTTATAAAAAACGTTGAAGATCACGATACATGACGATTCAATACTTGTACAGACTTATTTTTGGTTTTCAAAGTTAAGAAGTTTAATAAATGTAGGTGGGTCAATGACCGCTATTCTCATCTTAACTGGCACCAACTATACTAACATAAGGTAAGATTACTCACAGCCAAATCCACCAAATGCGTTTCCACGCCGTGATACGGCAGCCCCTGGACTTCCACAGCTTCGTCAGTGAGATGATCCCTAACTGCCGCAGACAGTTCACTGGCGGTGAACAGGGACACTGTTGATGGAGTTAGGACGAGGTAGGAGAAAAATACCGGGTTGTACTGTATATCACTGCCGCGAAGGTTCAGCGTGTCTGCGGAGAAAATTAAACAATTTCTGGAATAGGGAAGATGCATACATTTTCTTTTGTTTATTTCGATACGGAATGTTAAAGTACTATAAAAATAATGACAAAAAGTGGAAACAAGACATAAATCGGCCAAATAACACAAAAGTTATAACCATTTAAACTTTTGTTTCTATCTCTTTCTAGATAAACGGAATTTAGTATGGATTTTGTACGTCGATGCAGAGAATGACGTCATTCGTTGTATCGGATCTCTCTGTCTAATCAGCAGTTTCAAATGCTTATAACTTAGTATTTTTAATAGATATTTAAAAAATAATTTCACTTCGCTATTTCTGATGTTAATACGCTTTGTTTTGAGTGATAAAAAAAAATCATGCATACGTATATATATGTAAGAAATAGCTGATGCCCGCGCCTTCACCCGCCCGCAAATTATCTATAACCTTCCTCTTGAATCACTATTAAAAAAATTCTCATCAAAACCCGTTGCGTAGTTTTAAAGATCTAAGCATACATAGGGACAAATAGACGCGGCGGAGGACTTTGTTTTATAATATGTAGTGATTAAAATGGCTGGATTTAGGATATTGCTGGTAAAGACAGTTGTATTTAGGACATTTCTGGAATAGGGAACGTGCAGGAACTATAGGTGGCAGCACTAAACGACAAAAGAGACACTATGCGGACAGTAAAGGAAACTTATGCTGTCACGCAAATCTCTTCAAAAGTATTATTTTTGATTATGTTATAAGGTATAAAAAACATGGGTTCCGGTCTATCAATAATGTTCGTCAGCGTAACATGAATGTTGACCAATATGAATTTTGTATGTTTCGTTTATTTTCTCTGATGAAAATTGTGGTGCATGAAGAAACGGTGGCTTAAACAACTTTCTTATTTTCAACACATGTTTTAATGGAAGGGAATCCTTTATCAGCGAGAACAGTATCTCCAGGCTATAACAAATCAATCCACAATCATTTGTTATAAGCAATCACTTAACGCCCTCCGTAGCATTTAGATACAAAACTTAGGAAACTACAAGGAGTGCAGCCAATTAAAAACTTTATTGTATAACTATGTTTATAATCTGAGTTCATGTGGAGACTGTTGAGGAATATTCGGTGTGAACTTCAGTGCAGTCTGGAACACCCTCCGTAGCATTTAGATACAAAACTTATGAAACCACAAGGAGTGCGGCCAACTAAAAACTTTATTGTATACCAATGTTTATAATCTGAGCACATGTGGACTCTTTGTTTAACTGTTGAGGAATATTCGGTGTGAACTTCAGTGCAACATATGTGTGTTCGCTGAAGTTTAAATGGTACGCCAGTACCATTTAATGTTTGCTTGGACGGTTGATTTTGAAGGCTATTGAACTTTTTCAGTGTGTTGCAGTTGTTCAGAGTGTAACAAAAACCAATTGTGTTCAAATATTTTTGTTACTGCATTTATCCATTTTTTGCGTTTTTCACTTAGACATGGTATGAGAGTACTATTCTTTGGAAAGTAATAGAATTTTATTATTTTACGCTATTTGATTAATTTTCATTTTTGTGAATGTATTGGTACATCCAGAAATGCAACAATGGATTATGATTAGCTAGAATAATCATTTTCAATAATAAAATTAATTCTGTTTACTTGTTTTACATGTCAATGTCAAGTATTAATTTGGTACAAGATTCGGATTGGTGACGCCAGTTGGCACCACCGTCGTTGTGCACGTTCCCTATTGGGTAACTGCTGAAATAAGAATACTGCTGGATTTAAGACACTGCTGGAATAACAACACTGCTGTGCACAATGTTTTGAGTGTACTACATTGAGTTTTACCATAAAACGATTATTCACCCCAAAAAAAAAGTCGTTTCGCAGCAACAATTTTTGCGTAAAGTTACTTAGTTTGATGTACAGAATGCTTGGTTGTCGGCTTCGTGATGAGACCGATTACACATCGTATACAAGAACCCGTCAACAATAGGGAATATGCATAAAATTTCTTTTTTTCATTTCGATATGGAATGTTAAAGTACTATAAAAATTATGACAAAAAGCGAAAACAAGACATAAATCGGCCGAACAACACAAAAGTTATAACCATTTAAACTTTTGTTTCTATCTCTTTCTAGATAAACGGAATGAGAGGTTTTCTTTTTGAGGTATTAAAAAAAACTTAGTTTCCAAGAACTCTATAGATGGCGTTGAACTTACTATGATAGTTGGTGCCAAAGCCAAAACGCTTGGAAAAAAAAAACATTGTGTCACGTCACATACTCTCGTTGACTGACACTTTCATTTGTTTAAACTCCCCAATATAACCTAGTTTTCTCGCGCTTTGTTAAAATCAGTTTTTTTAAGTTCCGTTCCTTGCATTATCATACTAACTCCTAGCGCCATCTATCCACCAACTAGGGAAGAGCTAAAAAGAAAATCCCTCATTTAGTATGAATTTTGTACGTCGATGCAGCGAATGACGTCATTCGCTGTATGGGATCTCTCTATCTAATCAGCAGTTTCAAATGCTTCCACCTTAGTATTTTTTAAAGATATTAAAAAAATAATTTCAATTTGCTATTTCTGATGTTATTACGCTTTGTTTAGAGTGATAAAAAAAATCATGCATATACCCAACTGTCGGGCCCTACAAGTTCATAAAGGTCTATGACTTTGACCTTGAAAAAATCGTTCTTCGACCTTTATGAACGTGGAGGGTTGTATTGATGTTGATGATTATAATTCTGTAACTACATACGTCTTACAACCGCGAATAATATTATGATCAACATACAACCTAGCATTGGCCTGCAAATTGCAAAAAGCGTAAGAAAAAGAATTTTACGGGCCAGCCTTGTCAAAATCTGTATACACTCACAAGCCACTTCATCTAAAGCTGTGATGACGAGCGCCGCTGCGTTCTTCTCACTCATCTTCTGACGGAGTTCAGACACCTTCTGACCGGCAGTCTTACCTGGAAAGCAACGTAACACACATTATCATAAAGTTTAAACTATTTCCGAACGGCATACAATTAACGAACCACCAGATTTAGCTAAATGTAACGGCAAAAAAATCACTTTTGATTGCCAAAATTAGTAAATGATCACCAAAATTGTTTAAGACTTAATTATTTGAAAAGCTTCCGGCATGCTCGATAGATGGCGTTGTAGTCGAAATAAAAGTCGATATGGTTTCGTTACTTCGATTAGTACATAAGCAAACACTTTTAATTTTTTATGAGAATAAAATCAGCTATCAGGTGAGATCAGTACACAGTGGTTTTATTTTCGATTCCGCTAGTGTACCTTCAGGTCAGCCAGCCTCTCCTAAATACCATCAGGTATTTAACATTGGTCCTACCAGCCCGATTATTGGGACAGTTTTTACTTGATAGTGTATCAAGTTGATACAAGTGGAGCCACAGTTGGCCCGCTTCTCCGTCCCGTGTACTTGCAGTGGATCGCTGCAGCAAGGTACACGGTCTTCCGCACTAGCGGCTACAGTTTCACCCAGCATTGGCGGTGAGCTGAGTCAGCATTGGCAGACTAGTTCAAGAAGTGGCCGAGGGCGCCACTCTCAGTTCAACGCTTCACTGGACGACGCGACGGCAAGGTGACGCAGGCGCAGCGCAGCTATCACGCGACGTCGCAGGGACGTCACGCGCAGTACCGATAGCGGCCACCAGACGGCGCCACTTGCAGGTTGAAAACGGTGTTTGTGTGAAGTGCAGTTTTGTGAGTACATTCTTTTGTTTTATTTTATCTGTCCACGAATTGGACAAGCAGGTCGAGACAAACGATTTTGAACTCTATTCCAACTAATTTTATCAAGAAGAAATATACAGTGACGAAGTTTCAACTTAGAAAATATCTTGAACTTGTAAAATTTTACTAACTTGTGTGCATGTTACGATTAGGACTTAGAATATTTTATAGAAAACGGAGGAACGGGGAACCTATGCCCGATTTCCACCAGATTTTGTGTTTCCAAAACACTTGTAAAAATTTAAGTTATTTTTGGGACTTGTATTTAGTTTGATAAGATTGTCCACACTTAGAAAATTTTAGTCAGCTCTTTTGAGAAAGTTGTTACTAAAACTTACATTGATTTATCAACTTATTCATTTGTTGTGTTTACAAAATTTAATCAATTTAAAAGCATTTTATTTATTTTTTAAGTACACAAATCAATTGTAAAAATGGAAGGATTAATTAACGTTTTAAAGGATCAACATAATATTATCACAAAGGGTTTGACAAATTTTAAGAAATGTAGTAAAGATAGATTAACGCTAGAATACATTGAAACAAGGCAAGAATTGTTAGAAAGGGATTGGGCATTATTTAAAGAAAATAACACTAAGTTATATGAACGCTATAAATCAGAAGATATAGTACAGAAAGTGGTTGACATCTATGATGCGACAGAGGATACTTATATTATTTATAAAAGTTTGATGAAAACAGCTTTTAATAAAATTCAGTTAACTAAGGATTCTGTACATCAATCAGATAAAGCTTCAACAACTATCAATAAGTCAAGTAATTTGTTTGTTAAGTTGCCCAAAATATCCATTCCTACATTCTCGGGTAAATATGATGAATGGACAACATTCCATGATCTTTTTACATCACTAGTACACAAAAATGATGCTTTAGATAATGTGCAAAGGCTCCATTATTTAAAAGGTCACCTTTCTGGCGAAGCCGAGCAATTAATACGTCATACTCCTATAACTGATGCCAATTATATTCAGTGCTGGACTCAGTTACAGAAGCGTTATAGCAATAGAAAATACTTATCAAAATGTATTCTTAGGAGGTTGTTCGGTCAAAAACGTATGCAAGTGGAATCAGCCTCAGCTTTAAAGGAGTTGCTGGATACCACGTGCGATTGTCTTAATGCGTTGACTAATTTGAACATAGACGTGAGTACATGGGATGTCATCATCATAGACATTGTTACCTTTAAATTAGACAACGAAACGCGTAAACAATGGGAGCTTAGTACTTGCAACAATGACTCCAACGATGACTTACCAACTTTCAACCAATTTAAAACTTTTATGGAAAATCGGTTTCGTGCGTTAGAGTGTGTAGAGCCTAAAAGGGCACCAGTTCATCAGGGCAACAACAATAATAAAGGTTCAGTTGCTCATATTCCAAAAGCAATGTTGGCTACGAGTTCATCAATAAAATGTGAGTTCTGCTCAGAAGCACACAAGCTTTGTTTCTGCAAGAAATTCTCAAAGCAGACAGTTGAAGTTAGACGTGATTTTGTAGCAAAACATAAAATGTGCTTCAACTGTTTAGGCGGCAATCACATTGTTTCTGAATGTAGAAAACCAACCACATGTAAAGTTTGTCAAAAGCGCCATCATTCGCTGTTGCATTTAGGTCAGGAGTCGGACAAAAAGGACCAACCTTCGACATCATCGGCTATCGACAGTGTTGGTTCACCTAATACCGGTCCGTTTGTTTCGTGTCTGTCGACAGGTAATATTCCCAAGCCCAGACAGGTTTTATTAGCCACGGCGCTAATAAAAGCCGAGTCACGTTCTGGTGAATTTCAGACTGTCCGAGCCTTGCTCGATCAGGGTTCGCAGGCATGTTTTGTAACAGAGGCCGTAGTTCAGCTACTCAACCTGAAAAAAATCCCCATTCAAGGAACTATTGCAGGGGTTGGTGGTAATAGTTCAACCAGGGCAACGTACATGGTACAATTGAAGATCCAATCTCGAGTAGATTCAAATTTTAATCTTAAAATAAACGCTTATGTACTAAGTAAAATTACATCGTACTTACCCGAGTCTAGAGTTGACACTAACTTAGATTGGTTAAGCGTCAACACGCTGCAGCTTGCAGATTCAAAGTTCCACACTCCCAATAAAATAGATGTTTTACTGGGCGCTGATGCTTATAGCTGCATCATTAAGGTAGGCATAGTTAAGAATCCGTCAGGAACTCTGATTGCTCAGAGCACTACCTTAGGGTGGGTTCTATCCGGAGCAGTTAGTAAGGACACATCTAAAAGTTCACCTAAAGTTAATGTATTGCATGCACAAGTTAATGAAGACGAAATATTAAGAAAATTTTGGGAAATCGAAGAGCAAAGCAGTTCAAAGAAAATACTAACACCTGAAGAAAAGAAGTGTGAAGAGTTGTATACTAAAACTACAATAAGGGATAGCAGTGGAAGGTACGTAGTGAGACTACCTTTCCGCGATGAAAATCCTTCTTGCAAAGGTGGAAACTCTCGTGCTATCGCTGAAAAAAGATTTAAGTCTTTAGAAAAAAGGCTAGAAAGCAATACCTTGAAAGGACAAATAGATCAAATTAGGACAAAGGACAATATGGAAAAGGACAACATAGAAAAGGTCAATATGGAAAAGGACAACATAGAAAAGGACAATATGGAAAAGGACAACATAGAAAAGGACAATATGGAAAAGGACAACATAGAAAAAGACAATATGAACAAGGACAACACAAATAAGCACAAAATCATACAGGAAGTCAAACAAGCAATAGAGTACAACAAACCAAAGAAACCAGGACACAAGGAAAAGGAAGTAGAAATAAAATTAGATAGTACCATCAAAATTCTAGGACTTACCTGGAACCGCAACGCAGATACTTTCCAGTACACGGTGAATCTCCCGCCGCCGACGACCGCACCTGTAACTAAAAGATCCATTATTTCTGTGATAGCACGACTTTTTGATCCGTTAGGCTGGTTAGCCCCTAGTGTGGTGTTAGCCAAAGTATTCATCCAGAAATTGTGGCTTGCAGGTGTTGGTTGGGATGAGGAGCTAACCAACGACTTAATAAATGAATGGAGATCGTATCGTGAGGAATTGTTACTACTCACCAAGGTTCGGATTCCACGTTGGCTTGGCACCAAGTCGAACGATTATCTGGAACTTCACGGTTTTAGTGATGCCTCCAAAACAGCTTACTCAGCTGTGATTTACTTGCGGATTGTAGACGCAGATGGCAATGTCCATGTGTCGTTACTGGTTGCTAAGACCAGGGTTGCGCCAGTAAAGCAGATAAGTATTCCGCGGTTAGAGCTCTGTGGAGCAGTCTTGCTGTCACAGATTCTGTCTCAAACATCTCAAGTCTTGAGTATCTCCCAAGACAAGGTCAAAGCGTGGACGGATTCCACTGTGGTGTTGGCTTGGATAAATAGCCACCCAAGTAAGTGGAAGACGTTTGTGGCCAATAGGACGTCTGAAATATTGACCTCGATGAAAGCGACGCAATGGTTTCACGTCCCCACTAAAGATAATCCAGCAGACTGCGCCTCTAGAGGGATACTTCCAAGTTCACTGCTAGAAAACGATTTATGGTTTTCTGGACCATCGTTTCTTAAATTACAAAACGTAATTTACCATAGGCCAAATAATTATTGCAGTACAAATTTAGAAGAATCAGTAAAGGCACATGTAGCGATCATTCCAAACTGTTCCTTCTTAGATCAATTTTCTCAGTTACGAAAATTGGTTAGGGTCGTTGCATACTGCCGAAGATTTTTAAAGGAGAACAAAATATACAGGAAAGGATATTTACAAAAAACAGAATTAGACGCTGCACTCGAATGTTGTATTCGAAAAACACAGGAAGAACTATTTACAACAGAATACAAAGAACTAAAGGACAAAGGCTATCTACAGTCAAAAACAAGTCCATTGAGGTCACTCTGCCCCTACCTGGATGATAAGGACATTATGAGAGTTAGAGGTAGACTGGAGAAGTCAGAACTAAGCGATCAAATGAAGCATCCAATAGTCCTGCCTCACTCCAGTCATCTAACGCGGCTGATCATAGCTGACGCACACCATAAAACTCTTCACGGAGGTCCTCAACTAATGATAAGTTTTTTGAGGACAGCCTATTGGATTATTGGGGTCAGAAATGTGGTAAAACATCATGTCATCAAGTGTGTGACATGTGCCAGACAAAGAGCCAGTACTAAAAATCAATTCATGGGTTCACTACCAGCTGTTCGGTGCACCCCAGCTCGACCATTTTTGCATAGCGGGGTTGATTATGCTGGTCCAATTAATGTGAGGACAACCAAAGGTCGTGGCCACCGGTCATACAAAGGCTACATATGCCTGTTTGTGTGCATGGTCACTCGTGCACTGCATTTAGAAGCAGTGAGTGACATGAGCACTCAAACCTTTTTAGCAGCGTTTAGACGTTTTGTCTCGAGAAGAGGTCATTGTGCCAAACTGTGGAGTGACAATGGCACCACGTTTGTAGGTGCCTCCAGGGAGTTGCAGCAGTTGACAGCTATCCAATCGTCACTAGCCGAACACCTCGAAGCGAATGGTACGGAATGGCACTTCATTCCTCCTCACAGTCCCAACTTTGGGGGACTTTGGGAGGCTGGAGTGAAGTCCACGAAGTTCCATTTGAAACGGGTTATCGGTGAAGCTACTCTCACCTTCGAAGAACTGACAACGCTCCTCAGTCAGGTAGAAGCGTGCTTGAACTCGCGGCCTATGTGCACAATTAAGGTTGACGATCCTGGTGAACCGTTGCCCTTGACGCCTGCACATTTTCTTGTTGGTGAGTCCTTAGTAAATGTACCAGATCACAAGTACGAAAATTCCAACATTAATTATTTATCACGCTGGCAATTTATTCAACGGATGCTTCAGTCGTTTTGGAGACGTTGGTCTCACGAATATCTCGTTACTTTGACGAGACGTTACAAATGGTCTTCCCAAGTTGCTGAGCCAAAAATTGGAGACATTGTGCTAGTCAAAGAAGACGACTTGCCGCCAAGTCGTTGGTTGATGGGTAGAATACTACAAAAACATCCTGGGGATGATAACATCACCCGTGTCGTCACGTTACGCACCAAATCATCAACAATTAAAAGACCAACATCCAAAATATGTATTTTACCCGTAGCCGATTAAGAAAGTTGTATTGTTTTACTGTTTACATATTTTATTTCATTATTTTTTACATTTTTACTATTTTTACGCTTGTTAAGTTTAGATCAACTGTGAGAAATCAAATAATAGATTTTAAGTTTCTTTACACTGTTTACAATTTTTACAACCTAGAATATTCATGTAATTATTCATGTTTAGCTTTTAGTTATTGTAACATCCTTCTTAGCCATTACAAATTGAGTGTTAAAGTTATATTATAAGAACCGTAACTTGCAGATTTTAGTTATAGTACAAATGTTTAGTTCAATATGCTTTGCAATGTGTCACTTTAGTTCAATTTAGAAGGACATTCCGTCAGTAACGTCCTTGGTGGGCGGTATGTTTAAGACTTAATTATTTGAAAAGCTTCCGGCATGCTCGATAGATGGCGTTGTAGTCGAAATAAAAGTCGATATGGTTTCGTTACTTCGATTAGTACATAAGCAAACACTTTTAATTTTTTATGAGAATAAAATCAGCTATCAGGTGAGATCAGTACACAGTGGTTTTATTTTCGATTCCGCTAGTGTACCTTCAGGTCAGCCAGCCTCTCCTAAATACCATCAGGTATTTAACAAAAATTAATTCCCATTTTATCGTGAAATTAGAACCAAATTCTATTTTTTTAGTTAATGACCACCAGAAATTGAACTGTTATGCATTTGCATCCGTCCGAGTCGAGGGAGACCCGGTCGACGGAGCCTCGCGGGGCTCCTACTTCTGACTGGTTCATAAAAAAATCGGGGTGCCCCAAGTCGGCTTAGACAAAACTAGTTTGTCATCAACCACCTCATTAAAATTTGGTGCTCAATTTACTATATTTGGTGTTCAAATTTGTGGTGGTCATTATATATATTATCCCCCTTTCCGAACTTTGTTTTGATATAATGTAATATGAGAACATTGCTTGCAAAAAAGTGGTGAACGCGAACCGGAAGACGTTGCGTTGGAAGACCTCCCACTAGGTGGAGCGATGACCAGGTGAAGGTGGAGGGGATCCGCTGGAAGCGAGCACACGGGACACTTGGGGGAGGCCTATGTCCAGCAGTGAAAGAAAGAAAGAAAGAAAGAAAAAGCATTTATTAGCCCGCACAGGACAAAACACAAATAAAAATGGTTAAATTAACAGTACTTACAACTAATAATAATTAAAATGTAAACAAAGAGAAAAAAAAAAAAACATGAAATGAAATTGGTCCTGTACGAGGCCAAAAGGCACCTATCTCAGCATGGTGCTGTAACATTTAAAAAAAAAAAGTCACAGCGCTGGTATTCTGATAGGGCCCAGAGTGATGCCACGGTCAGATACGGATAAATAATAAATACATAAAGTGTAAACGAAAAAATAATACAAATATGGGTAGAATAAATAGAGAAAATAATAATGACATCTTCACTCCACGTAACCACTACTTTGTGCACTACTTGTGGACGTCAGTCGGCTGAAATGACGATGAACTTACCGGTATACTTGACCGGCAGAGGTATGATGGTATTGTTCGGCCTCTTTGGTGGCGGGTCACCCATCTCAATCCTCGCCTCGTCCACCAAGTTCTTGGACACTGGTATTAGTTGCATGTTGTGTTTTGTTAGCGATGTCTGTAGATAAAGTAATTTTAAAATAAACAAGATGTAATTAAAAATAACCGAAAACTTCTTAAGTGGTCATAGTAAACAAAAGTATATGGATCAACGATGGAAACGTTAGAAGTAAATGTTGAGGGGATTTGGCAATAAAAAAGTTTTTGTAAAAAAACAACTGACTTCCAAAAAACACTAAAAAGGTCTGAAATTTGTTTCCTTTTGAAAGTCGGTGACTTTGTTTCCTTTCGGAAGTCAGTGACTTTGTTTCCTTTCGGAAGTCGGTGACTTTGTTTGATTGACTTTTTTTGCCACCAACTTTTCAAATACTGGATGACTTTCTTATTACTTTCCAAAAAAATGGGTATATTATGTGAACGAAGTAGAAGCTTATATTATATATTAATTAGATAATTTTTTTTCGAAAAAAAAAATCTAGAAGTTAATAGAACCATTTTGTCAACAAGGCCAAGAAAAAAAAACACTACTAAATCGGTTTTGATGAAATTTCCATAGGACCAATCGGAAAGTATATCCTTTCACAAAAACAAATTTCAAATTAGTTCATGTATGACGGAGTTATGACACAGTATAATTATAAGCCAGTAGTGTGACTCGGACGTGTCCTGGAATTCAATGCCTACTGTCGATCAGGGCTAGGGTTGCTACTATCGGGTGTACTGTGTGGTTTATCGTTAATAAACTGACGCACGCGACTCTCAGTATGTTCGCACCTTGAAGCATCCTTACAGGCGGGCGGGGGAAGAGGCGTCCGGCTAATTACGTCTGCGTTTCGGGCGTTTCTTTGAAGTAAAAGTACTGCTTAAAATGGGGATCTTTACTGCCATTTTATCACGACAGGTGGCGCATCGTCGGCATGGCCATTGACAGCTGTCAGTTCAATACATTTTATAACCTATCATTCAGTAAATTTTAATTTTCTCGTAATATGCCTCTGTGTGCTGTACCAGGATTCCGGATTTAGCATAAAGAGGCGTATTATTGCATTATGTTTCAGGTTTTTTTTTTCATTCTAGTTATCCTTACTCCTCATATTTTCAGTTCGTCTTTTAATTCTTTGAACTTTCAGGTAAGTATGTACAAAACAACAACAACAACCAACAACAACAACAGCAACTACCAACAACAACAAGTAGTAACAACAAGTAGTAGTAGTAGTAGTATCTTGCAACAGCGTCGAAATATCGGGAGCTCAAAAATAAAAAATAATCACGGAAGATATCCCGTAAGTGACATTTGTAGTATGTACAATACATGTTGTCAATAACGATAGTGGACCGGATTAAACACAAAAAATCTCAAGAACGAAATCGTAAACAACGCGAAAACGATTTGACAGCAGCCATTTCGCCAGTGGCGACATCTGCGCTGAGCTTTGCGTGTGGATCCCCATTGTTCGCGCAACCGCTCCGCGCAACGTGGTGGCAAATAACAATAACTTCAATAATATGTAGGCCAAATCTACTTTATTGTAAGCACAACACACTACTTTATTCTAACACTAATAACTTGTTGACAACTGTTACAATGTGGTAATCTAAGGGTACGTGTGCTCACTGCCCGGGATAAGTGTAGACTACTCAATCCACGGATCCTTATAGCTCACGCTACGTTTATTAGGGCCAAGTTCACCGAAAAGATAACAGTCTGATTGTTTGAGGTGTGGGTGCCGTTCCCGTGGGATTTGTTGAAATGAAGCGACTTGCGTGGTTACAATTTTGTATTAAAGACTAATTTACAATGACGTGGTGGAAACCGCTATGGCCATAGCGGTAGGACTGGTAGGTCTGTCTTCGTGGGTGGACGAGAAGGTAAAAGGAATGGTTTGATACAAAACAAGCCTTATGTAGGCGGGGTGAATGAACTGGAGAACGAAGAGGCGCCAGCTCAGCGCGGCGGCGGATGGGTGCGCTAGCTCGTAGTGCTGGTTTCTCCCTCCATTGGTAGATGGCGCCGGTGGAGCGCAGCAGCGCATCAGGTTGCGCCCCTTAGGCGCTAGGTGGCGTGAACACTGATTATCTAAAAACAGCTGTTTAAAACACATTTTTGTACATGAAAATGTGTTTTAAACAGCTGTTTTTATATAATCAGACTGTTATCTTTTCGGTGAACTTGGCCCTTAGTATATCACATCTTAAATTATAGATGACTGTTCAGTAATGAGTAATCAATAATGGCTGCATCGCCAGTCGAATGATTTGACATGACACGTGCGCTGCGCACCGCGACCCGTGTTGCACAACACACCGGAAGTCCGGAAATCAGTCACTCGCGGCGACTCTTGCTAGTGACGCGCAACGCGAATAGTGTTGTTCCAAATGGTAATATGTAATTGCATGAACACCCATTATATTGTGGTTATGACGCCATGAGGTAACAAACATAGAGACCCGGGAATCGCACCCAGGAGGACAGCAGGCAGACATGAGAGGCAGATGATGATATGCAAGCTTATGTACCTGTAGGGGAGTCCATTCATCTCTGGTGAACGTGTGAGGGTCCACGCCGACAGAAGCGCCCTCTGACAGGTGGCTCGTCAACCATTTCTCTATAGTTGGTGTTTCCGTTAGGGCTGTGGGCAAAAAATACGTGAAAACCATTACACAGAGATTCTTTTGAATGGGTAAATAATGGGTGTAAAAATCCCCTTGACGAAGCCGAAAGGCACTTGTTCTTAATATTGCGATGATTTTTTTATTCTAGATTATACTTGGGGACCTTCTAGTTACGGAATATTGGGGGTCAAAGTTCTGACTTTTTTAGGGTTCCGTAGTCAACTAGGAACCCTTATAGTTTCGCCATGTCTGTCCGTCCGTCCGTCTTCGCTTAATCTCTGTGACCGTTAGCACTAGAAAGCTGAAATTTGGTACCAATATGTATATCAATCACGCCGACAAAGTGGTAAAATAAAAATTGGAAAAAAATGTTTTATTATATGTAAAGTGGGAAGTGATTTTTTTTTTAATTTCAACCCTAACGTGTGATATATTGTTGGAAAGGTATTTAAAAATGAATAGGGGTTTCCTAAAATCATTTTTTGATAATGTCAATAATTTCGGAAATAATCGCTCCAAAAGTAAAAAACAATGTGTCCCCCCCCTCTAACTTTTGAACCATAAGTTTAGAAAATATGAAAAAAATCTGAAAAGTAGAACTTTATAAGGACTTTCTAGGAAAATCATTTTGAACTTGATGGAAACAAGAGTTTTTGTACAAAAAAGACAAAAAGTTGTACAAAATAATTTCTGGACTAAGTTTGTAGTATATTCGTATATGCAAGCATTTTTACATAATGGATACCCACCTTTAAACTCATAAGTGGGAACACTTATTGTGACGGACGGGAAACTACGGAACCCTACACTGAGCGTGGCCCGACACGCTCTTGGCCGGTTTTTTTAAATACAAGTTTTGAATGTTGTAACTTTACTTTAAGACCCTTCTAACCCTAAAATTAGCAACTCTATTTGTGGTGGTTCAAACTTCGTTTGAAATACTGTTAGAATAAAGTTCTAATCAGCTTGCACTACAAAGTGGTTGTTACGTCAGTCACTGCGGCCGAATAGTGCGAAATGAGTGGTTTTTTGCGATTTACTAAAAATCTATTGATTGGACTAAAAAATTAAAACACTATGATGCTAATATGTTGCTTGTAGAATTATTTTCCAAAAAATCAGAAGATCGCATGTTTTTCCTATAGTTTTTACTCGTTAAAAGAATTTTTTAGAGAAAAGTTCGTGATTTTTTCTATCAAAAAAAATTAGTTGTATTATGTTTTCAAAACACTATCGTACTAGCATATATCCTGAAGACTATCATATATTTTTCTGGTTTTGTTTATTGCAGTGAATCATATGCTTTTTTGCATTATAAAACTCGCGTTTACTTAGCTCGTGTAGTCGCCCCATCGAGTATATAACTTATAGAGTCGTAATGTCGGGCCATCCGCCTCCGCAACTAATAAGTGATTTGTCACTTATAAATGTTGACGCTCGTTCTCTCTAAAACAGTGAGAACGAGAGAGAGAGAGTGTTATTTGACCTTGGGTCAGCCAATCAGAGCGTGGCGAACGCAGATTTGAGTAGCTGTCAGTTAGCGGAATTGTTTTCAAACAAAATAAGTAACATTACGACTCTATAGGTTATATGCTCGATGAGTCGCCCTAACGTTTTGTTTAAAAAATACTTACATTGCTTCATCAAAGTCCATAGCGTCAAATCGGCCTCCTTTTCGAACTGGGTGTAGTATCGTCCATCAGTCCACACTAGAGCAGCTGATGACGTCACTACGGCAGTGCCGGCTGATCCAGTGAAGCCAGAGATCCACTCTCGTCTAGCGTCTACAGGTGCTATGTATTCAGACTGCAAGAAAAAAAAAGTAATTATTGAACTTACACAGGACAAACAGAAACAAAAAAAAAAGATAGAATAGACATGACAGAATGGGGGCTATCGCGTGTGAATTTGCCGCTAGAGGCGCTTGTGTAGACTGAGGTCCTCCAAAATGTCAGATGTCATAGTGTTCACGCGTTGTGTGCTTTTTTATCACGTATTTATACTAATACTCACGATTGTGTTCTAGATTGAGCCATTCCTGATTAATTATGACTTGAAGATTTTAAGTAGCAACTTAGGATCATAATATTGTTAGTACTTGGAGGTAGAATGATTTTTAAATGTTTCATGCTTGCTAATTTTAGGAAGAATATTGTAAATATATATCTAAAGCTTACACTATGTTGGTATACGTAATAAAATAAACATTTTTGAAGTTATTGGTGCTTTTATAGCACCAATAACTTCGTATTGAATAGAATTACTGACAGGACCTTACTCGACAGTGCGCCATCTGGTGAACTCTAAAACGATAGCCCCCATTATATAAAAAAGTAAACAAGAGAAAAAATAAAAAAAAAACAATCAAAATGGTCCTGTGCAAGGTCAAAAGGCTCCTATGTCAGCAAGGTGCTGTGACATTTAAAAAAAGTCACAGCGCTGGTATTCTGATAGGGCCCAAAGTACTTAAGTAATAAAGTATATCTGTGAAACTAGCAACTAGCTGGTGTCGCAGGAATCTACGTCGAGCATTGTTAAAAAAACTGGGTTCCACAATAACACTAGATAGTTTAAAATAACGTTACTTTTGGAAGTCGCTGGGAAAAAAAGTCAAACAAAGTAACCGACTTCCGAAATGAAGTTCAGTTTCGATATAAGAAAGATCGGCCAGCAACAGCTAAGTAGTATTATTATAATAAGTACTTATTAATTAGCAGTGATAGATAGCTTTAGGGCCAAGTTCACCGAAAAGATAACAGTCTGATTATCTAAAAACAGCTGTTTAAAACACATTTTCATGTTCAAAAATGTGTTTTAAACAGCGGTTTTTAATAATCAGACTGTTATCACTGACTCTGACTGTTGTCTGTGTGTCTGTGTTTTGTATGAATGTCATGTCCCTGCGATAAATAAAGACGTTTTCTTTCTTTTCTTTTATCTTTTCGGTGAACTTGGCCCTAAAGCTATCTATCACTGCTATTAATGATTACTTATTATAATAATACTACTTAGTCAGACTGTTATCTTTTCGGTGAACTTAGCCCTTAGTCTTCTAATACAAGCAATTCCTTGCTTTAAAAGGCGATCTCCAATAATATTAATGTTGTACTTAATAAAAAAAAAAAGGTTTTTTTTTTCAGTGGTGTGACTGTCGGACTTCCAAAGTTCCAAGTGATAGGCGGTCATAGGTCTCAAGTTCGAACCCAAGACGCGCACCTCTGAATTTTCGGATTAATGTGCGTATTGTATAATTATCACTTGCTTTGGTGAAGGAAAACATCGTGAGGAAACCAGCATGCCTGAGAGATATTTCTCGACGGCATGTTAAGCCAAGTCAGAGGCTCATGGCGTAATGGCGGCATAAATACTCTGACACCAGTAGGGCTATTACGTATCTCTGTTGACAGCTCGAAATGACAGTAACTGGGCTCAGTGTCCATCAATTAACTGTCAAAAGGTTAGTTTCGTATTATGTATGACCAACTTAGTCGCGATCAAATGTCGTCATTGGTTGTCATCGTGGCTGATAGTCACCGTAACTCATTTTGACAGGCGTTTTCGTATCGATACTTATATTATTTCGATTATGTAAGCTTATTGGGACAACAAATTGATGACAACTGAATTTGAAGTGGCTTTCGTGAAAGACGTTACACCGTAGGTACCCGGGCCGTTAAAAGTGATATCCACTCAGTGCGATACGTAATACCAATATTATGACATTCTCGGTTGTCATCAAAGTTCGGTGTACAACCGAAGCTTGATATAGTTACTGGATATCTGAAAGATACGTAATAGGCCTACAGGTTAGGCACTAACCTGGTGTCAAAAGCGATAAAGAAAGTGTATACTCACATTATGGGCATCTGCGGTAGGCACGATGTAGGCAGCAAGCGCTTTCGGCTGGTTAGCCATCAGCGCTCGAAGCGTTGTTAACCGCTGTAGCGACATCTTGTGGGACGCTGGAAAGAACAGTTTTCGGTAGTGTCAGCTGTGTATCGACGTACCTATTTCATTTCATTTTATTTTAACACTAGCGGACGTCACGCGGTTTCACCCGCGTAGTTCCCGTTCCCGTGGGATTGCGTGGATTAAATAAGTCTATGTTACTCAGGGTGAATGTAGCTTTCTAATGACCCGATTGGCGCAGCGGTAGTGAGGCTGCCTTACGTTCTTAGGGTCCTGGGTTCGAATCTAGGTCGGAGCAAATGTTTGTGTGATGAGCATGGACATTTGTTTCCGAGTCATGGATGTTTATATGTATAATAAGTATGTATTTACAAACAAAAAGTATCTATGTAGTATATCAACTATCTGGTGTCCACGACACAAGCCTCGTTGCTTAGTGTGGCACTAGATGGCGCTGTGTGTAATATCCAGCGATATTTATTATTATTATAATGGTGAAACAATTTTTGAAATCGGCGCAGTAGTTTGAGTTTATTCATTACAAACAATACACACAAAAAGTTACAATTTATTTTAATTTAATTTATTCTGATTGTAATTGGTTGCCTTAGATTTTGGATTTAAATTTATTAAATTTGTTTTGTTTTGATTCTATTTAATTTAATTCTAGTTGATTCAGTCTCATTTTATTTTATTGTAATGATGTTTTTATCTTTTATTAATTTTTATTTGGCAATGGGTGTTATTTACCTGAAATTAATGAATTTATTATTATTATCATTATAGGTATTCTCCTGGCAGTGGCGTGCTTAGGGCAAGCAGTGTTCTAAAAACCAAACATCATGAAGACTTATCAAACGCAAGCTTTGAGACTTGTATGAAAGTACCGTCGCTATCTCCTGCCTAGAAGTCGCAAAGACGCGTGACCTTGTCGACGCGCATGTGTGTGCAAAACTGATCACAATGACGGACGGGGAGAACAAGTGCCTTTCGGGCCGGCTTCGTTATGGGACTTGTTACACCCTTTAATTATAATATGAAGTATGAAGTAAGCATTACTACTACTACTACTACTACAACAGCACATAACGTCCACTTCTGGACATAAGCCTCTCCTATGATGGGAAGAATTTGCCGTAATCTCCACGCTTGGCAGGCCGATTGGAGATCGCAGTGATGAAAGACTAACAGAAAACGCTGCTGCTCATTCTCAGGTCTACGGAAGCGCAAGGTGTTCTGCCTCAGACATTAGTCGCCTTATACGACACCCGTCAGTGTAATGGGTTGGTTCTATTCTACTCTGCCGGATACCAAACGGCTAAGTAAGCATATATAGTAAGTAAGCATTACTTACCTACCTTTATCTACAGAATGTTTATTATCTTCATGCGATCTTGAATACGACTGTTCCACTAAACTGCGAACAACAATAAAATTAAATAAATAACCGTTTTACTAACAATGGTTTCATAAATCAACAAGACTTTGTTGGTCATAAAGTTCTGTTTTACGAACAAAGACATATCAAGCGATACATTTCAAGTAAAAAGTACAAATTTTGAAAGCGTTGTGCTGTTCGCTTTTGTATGCAAGGTGTAAATGGACCTTTCTCGAGTACATCAATGATCAAACTAAGTAGCTCTACGCAAAAAAATATTGCTTAGAAACGACTTTTTTGGACTGAAAAATCACGTTTTACGGTAAAACACAATGTTACGCATTCAAAACATTCTCAAAAAGAAGAAGAAAAGCATTTATTAGCCCGCACAGGACAAAACACACAAATTAATATACTTAGTCAAATAAAAATTAAACAAAGAGAAAAATAAAAATCGGAGCAGTCTTTGGGGACTGCCGATAGAAGTGAAAACAAAAAGTACACAGGCGCCGCCCCAGTCGTAGCACTGGTTATGCCCCGCGAATGCCTATGTGGTGCTACGCCGTAGCGGATGCTACGAGTACTACGAACGGCTACGAAGCGTGACCGCACGTTACGTTACGTGACGATGAGTTCAATGTTTTTCCTTCACCCAAAAACTGCTCAACGCGCCTAAAGAAGTTTTCACTTCAAAAATAAATAAAAATGAAATGAAATTGGTCCTGTACTAGGCCAAAAGGCTCCTGTCTCGCTTTGTTTTCTGCTGATGCATACATTGAATAGTAAACAGGTCATGAAGGTATTCGGTCCGAAGCCAGTGGTGTATGTATATAGGTCGCGGCACGTAACTCTAGCGCTGAACGAAACGTGGAGGGGATAGCTGCGCATGTTATACGACTGGAGAGTCAATCGGCGCAACGCACGCCCCAAGACATTCTTATTTTTTACTTCTGCGCAATAACGGTCAGCGCTAGAGTTTCGTGCCGCGACTTGTAGCAAAACCCACAGTTATCCTCCAGTTACAAGACCCATGTCATGGGGAGCCTGAGTTGGTATTGAGGATTTCTCTACAGATAACCCTATAAGTAACCAGCTCGAGTACCTAATTAACCCGAAGCCGCTCGGGTCGAACTACACGTTAAAAATCATAGCATTTATGTAAAGTAGGCCAGTTTCAGGCACTTTTGAATAGGCTTGTGTATTGAACAAATCGAATTAGTCTGTCAGTTAGATTATCAAAAAATATTTGACACGTATTTTTTTCTTTTGTTACGTAAACCAAAATTGACGAAGATACGACGCTTTTAAAATTCTCAATACGTCACGGCATGCTATAATTTTAGTGCGTTCTGACGTCACGAGCCCCCCCGAGTCTTGATGCGTTTTATCTTTGTCAATATTTATTGATTTACAAAAACAAAAAATACGTGTCCATTTTTTTCCAATACTCTAACTAACGAACTAAATAGATTTGCAATTTATTGATGGTGGAAACTAGCATAATGTCGAAACAGATGAAAATTAAATGTAGCTACAGTCCCAGTCACAAGACATAAAAACTGTGAAAGTACTGTAGTTTCCCATTCCCTAGCATAGATCTATGGAGAAGAATGGGCAAGAAACTCCATGGACACTCTTTTGAAGCCGCGCTTGCCCGGTTGGTCCGTGATGGGTGACCACCCATTACATACTGAGTTTCCTCCGTGCCTCGGAAAGCACGTCAAGCCGTTGATCCCGGCTGTTAATTGAAGATCTTTGGCAGTCGTTACAGGTAGTCACTAGTCAGTAGTTCAGTACACCCGTCCTTTGCTTTGCCTAACACCAGCACCTATCCCTGATACTGGTGCGTTGACGCTGCAACCATAGAATTCACAGGGGCCGCGCGGTCAAGTGGCTAATCGATTTGCTATCGTAAGCAGAAACAAGTCGTACGCGTGCGATTTGAAGAACAGTTTGGTCAAGTAGTGGCGATCCGGCTCGAAGGACCAAAAATGTACGGGCAGTAGCTGCGTACACTCAGATGTAGGACGGATCACACGGGATCATCAACATTACAGTCGAAAGACGTCCACTGCTGGACATAGGCCTCCCCCAGGTGACGCCACATTGACCGGTCCCGTGCGTCTCGCATCCAGCGGATCCCCGTAACCTTCACCAAGTCATCGGTCCACCTAGTGGGAGGCCTTCTAACGCAACGTCTTCCGGTTTGCGGTCGCCACTCCACAACTTTTCGGCCCCATCGGTCATTCATGATGCGAGTGCCCTGCCCACTGTCACTTAAGTTTAGCATTTCTTCGGGCTACGTCGGTAACCTGGGTTCTCCTGCAGATATGTCTTCATTTCTGATTCGATCACGTAAGGAAACTCCGAGCATAGCCGTCTTCATTGCCCTTTGGGTGACTTTAAGCCTTCTGATAAGGCCCATTGTGGGCGACCACTTAGCTAGCGATTCACATTACCATAATAGTACTTACATTTAAACGTGTTTCGAGCCTCCTTGCCTGTATTAGGAGACTCTGCGTTTCCATATCATTGCCTTATCCTACTTCCTATTAATATTATCCTATCCTACTTCCTACTAATATTATCCTATCCTACTTCCTACTAAAAAGTTAGTGAGTATGGATGTTTGTTACTCTTTCATGCAAGAACTACTGAACGGATTTGGATGAAATTTTGCACACAGATAGTTTATAACTTGGATTAACACATATGATACTTTTTATTCCGGTAATTAGATCCCATGGGACAACTTCACGCGGGCAAAGCCGCTGGCAGAAGCTAGTGTTACATAAACTAACTGTGACAGAAAATAGTGTACTGTGACATTAGGGGTACACTTATGGTTGCGGGACTGTTCGAAAGAGATACCGTGGCCCCGGAACACAAAGGGCGATGAAGGAACATGGATGGGTTTTAGTCGGTAAAAGTCTGACCCTCCCTTCCACTCCGCCCAGAGCGGGAGGAGTCATTAATTTGATGATTTCCCATCCGTAAAAAAAAGGTGTACACTTATTATTATACGATGTGGGTGCACTGTGGGTGACTATTTGTCTAAATAATAATTCAGTTTGGGGAAAAAATATATACTTATGTAAAGTAAAAATAAAATATATTCAGTAGCCCGAAACTCTGACAACCAGTCTTACCAAGGGGTATCGTATTACCCAGTACTAACTGGGTTTTGGAGGTCAGATAGATAGTCGCAGTTTAGAAAGGTATCCAATGTCTGCCCTGGATCTCTTGTTTACAAAATAAAAAAATGCGAATAAATACTCACATAATAATACTAATAAAAAGTAGCACACTCTTTCGCAACATAATTAATTAAATTCAAATCTTAAATACAGCTAAACGGAAACACATTCACTTAATTTTAATAAATATTTCATGAACAAATTCACAATGATATTGACACGATTTGATTCAAAATAGACGCCATTTCAATGTACTCTGTGGACGCCATTTTCATTTGACACTGACAAAAATTATGACACAAGGTTCGCGGCAACTATCGAGTAGTTCAGAAACGACTCACGTCTGCAATAAATTGATATTCTTAGGACAAATGGGAACACAATGGCATGGATAAAGGTGCGTCTATGTAGTTGTATTGTAGGAAATCACTTTGGACACTTTTAACGTGCACATCTTGCAACATCGTTCTCACATAATGTACCTACCACCTCAACATGAATTATATAATTAAGGTATTGTAACAATTATATTTTGATTTGTCCAAGTGTCCATGGTTTTTCTTGCTTGTTCTTCTCTTCATAGAGATCAACACTTTGGAATGGGCAATCTTGGTTACATCATTCATGTTGAGATTTTACATCACACGCACCACATCATTACGTGGAGTAAAATATTAAATCAACAATTTAAAAATAAAGTAGGTAATTAAAATGAACCGTGGCAGCTAAGAGATGACCAGTCCCAACTGACAGCGCCCGTACACGAACATCGACACGAGGATCCAAGGCAGTTAAATTGTTTCTCTAGGATTTCGTCGAGCTTCATTGTCTCGGCGCTTTTCTGGTTGTCGCCACTGTTGATTCTAGCTTTCAGGAGTTACAGTGGCTTGGGATTAGAGTGGCGGGCTTGTGCCAAATACATAAATGGCCTCGACAAGCGTTGGTCCGTGTAGCTGTCATTGTTTAGCCACAAGTCCCATAATCGAAGTAAGTAATTTAAAAACAGAGTAAACTTGCCTTTATTTTACGCAACAGAAGAATGAATAGGTACAGTAGAAATTTACACGCAATAATTGTAACTATCACAAAAAAGCCTAAATTAAACGGCCCGGATACAAAGAAAATCAAGTTATTACGCTTGTTAATAAATGAATAATAGATAGGCACCAACCTTTTAAAAATAGGTTTTACGACAATTACCCACTTGCGGGGCGAACATGGCCAGCAGGCCTATTACGTATCTTTCTGATATCCAGTGACTATCAAGCTTCAGTTGTACACCGAACTTTGATGACAACCGAGAATGTCATAATATTGGTAGGTATTACGTATCGCACTGAGTGGATATCACTTTACTGTGATTAACAGCCCGGGTACGGTGTAATATCTTTCACGAAAGCCACTTCAAACGCAGTTGTCATCAATTTGTTGTCCACCATATGCTTACATACTCAGATCAAAGAAATAGGCAGATAGAACGTGCGCGACAAACAAGGTGACGCCGGTTTTTATTTATGTGTGCGTGGCAGACAAGAGGGGCCGTGTAGGGACACGCGCGTCTGTGTGCGTTTACGGTTGCCAGATATTGAGAAATACTCCCATATTTTTGTTCAGTTAAA
Source organism: Xestia xanthographa (assembly GCA_905147715.2). Classification (NCBI taxonomy): domain Eukaryota; kingdom Metazoa; phylum Arthropoda; class Insecta; order Lepidoptera; family Noctuidae; genus Xestia; species Xestia xanthographa. Next base: position 23,818,158 of record LR990654.1, read on the forward strand.
TTGGTCCCAAATATTGTACTACTATTTTTTTAAATTGAAAACGCGATTTTGCTTTATGGTTATACCTAGATAGCAAAAGCGTGTAGTATCTCACGATACTGATTGCATTGCAACTGATAATTCGAAAATTAAAAATATCACTAATGCAAGTATAGAAACCTTTGAAATGCTAATGTCACATGGCAAAGGCTAATTGTTGCAATTAAACACTAAAAGTAATCATAAAATACTTCATAAACCCCAATAAGTCTTGAAATATTAAAATTTTAAAGCGCTGTACACCGCGCGCGGAACGAAAAGTAAACGTACATCAAATAATAAAATAATCCAGCGGCACGAGCGTGGCATATCCTTACAAGTACCAAATAGTTTAAAGGCATGCTCTCCGTCCCTCTTTCTCACGCAAAAATACGAATACAGCCCCGCGCGCGGGGGTGCCCTCCCGAGACCCGAAGTCTTTACGACCCGGACGGAACTAACTAGTGACCTCGTGTCATTACGAATGCGCAGGTGTATTGACGCATTTGATCGATTTATCCCGTGACGTGATCGGCGCTCGCGCCACTCGTAGTGATAATTTGGATCGCAGTGTTAGTGGACTGTTACTGTATTGTAGTATGTGTTAGTCAGCTGTTGTGAGGTTTTAAATACTGCATAAATACTGCATACTAATATGCATTAATCATTTAATTATGTTTTTGAGTTGCGTAGTACAATTTATTAGTATCGTTAGTAATGCCGGAGGTTAAAATATTCATCATGAATTTAAATGCACCCTTTAGATACAATATTTCCTCATACGCAATTACGTATGTATAAATTAATCGACATTTTTTATGCACAATACACATTCCCCTAATTCAGGGTAATTTTCCCGTCATAAACTAGCAACACAGACGACTTACTGTTAAGGTTTTGTGTTTCAAGTGAGCCGAAAATATTTGATGGAAAATAAATACCAAAACAATAAAAATAACAAGAGTTACCTGTGGAAAGATATTCCATCTTGTTTTCTTAGTTTTTGTGAACAACTTTTGTAGTGTTTAAACACACAAGACGGCATGTTTTGACCTAAAATGACAAATCACTAGTGACGTGTGAGCGAGACGATGCGTAGCTTGGTACTGTCGCGAGTTTGTATTTGCTTTTGATTTTGTATTTGCTTTGGTGGAACCACTCGCGTGTTCTGAGCGCTCTATCTGCCTGTTTCTTTGATCTGAGCTTACATAATCGAAATACTTAATATAAGTATCGATACGAAAGCGTCTGTCAAAATGAGTTACGGTGACTATCAGCCACGATGACAACCAATTTGATCGCGATTAGTCATACATAATACGAAACTAACCTTTTGACAGTTAATTGATGGACACTGAGCCTAGTTACTATCATTTCGAGCTGTCAACAGAGATACGTAATAGCCCTACAGATATCGCACAAGATAGTAAGGTTTGGAACAAGAAAGAGGAGGCCTTTGCCCAGCAGTGGCGAACATGACAGGCTAAGAAAATAAAACCATAATTTTCGTCAGTCGTTTGAAATTATGACAGGGACAGGTTAGTGTTTTGAAAATGTGTAGCAAAAAATAAAACCGACTTAAAAAAAAACACAAAAAGTAAAACACAGTGAAAAATAACTTTAGCTTCAGAAGCCGGAGACAAAAACACCAAATTAATCAAACAAAGGTCAAACTTTCAGAAGTCGGTGACAAAAACACTAAATCAATCAACATAGGTCTTCTTCTTCAGGCTTCTGAAGCTTAAGTTATTTTTCAGTTTTTGCGTTTTTCTTTTTGTGTTTTTTTGTTTGTTTTTTTTAGGTCAGTTTTATTTTTTGCAAAAAAGTTTTTTATTTATTTTTCCAATTTTAGTTGTTCCCAAACAAGTCACCATGAATTTATAACATTTATTTATTTACAACGATTGTATTTAATTAAACTAATTACTGTAACTAAAACTAGAACTAAAAAAAACCGGCCAAGAGCGTGTCGGGCCACGCTCAGTGTAGGGTTCCGTAGTTTCCCGTCCGTCACAATAAGTGTTTACGAATATACTACAAACTTTGTCCAGAAATTATTTTTCAATACACTTCCTCGAAAACTGGTCCATAGCACACTACGATTAGGTACAACATGCAATGTATTTCTCACACGTGCATTTTTTTCCACTTTCCCGCACGTGTGCGCGAATGAAAATTGCCACAGATAACTATACCTATACTTAGTCCAAATTGGTTCAATGCCTATAGTCTGAGGTGAATGTTTTTTTTGTTATTTCAGCATAGCACTACGCGTCTTTACGGCATAAATATTTTTTGAACATTCAAATTGTGTTTATAAATAGAATATCATAGATAAACATGATTATTAGAAACAAATAGTTACTTTTATACACAAATTAACAATTTATTGGTGTTCTGAATTCAAAAACATTAAATAAATCTATTTTTTATATTAGGCTGTTTAACGGCTTCATACCTTTGCCTCTCCTTCAACCTGGCGAAAGCAAAGCGCGAAAAAAAAAAAGAAAATTCAAATCGTAGTTTCTTAGTTCATGACAAAAATATTTTTCGTTATTTTATTTTATTTCTTCAAAAGTGTATTGAAAAACGTCGTTTGATACACGTGGGCATTTGTTATTGCAGTTCTCGGCTCAAAAACATAGTTTAGCACGTTATAATTCCGCCTCGAATACAATAACGCCTCGAATAAATGTACTATTGTACAACTTTTTGTCTTTTTTGTACAAAAACTGTTGTTTCCATCAAGTTCAAAGTAATTTTCCTAGAAAGTCCTTATAAAGTTCTACTTTTCAGTTTTTTTTCATATTTTCTAAACTTATGGTTCAAAAGTTAGAGGGGGGGGGACACATTGTTTTTTACTTTTGGAGCGATTATTTCCGAAATTATTGACATTATCAAAAAATGATTTTAGAAAACCCCTATTCATTTTTAAATACCTTTCCAACACTATATCACACGTTAGGGTTGAAATAAAAAAAAAAAACACTTCCCACTTTACATATAGGGGGGCTACCCTAATAAAACATTTTTTTCCAATTTTTATTTTACCACTTTGTTTGGCGTGATTGATATACATATTGATACCAAATTTCAGCTTTCTAGTGCTAACGGTCACAGAGATTAAGCGAGGACGGACAGACGGACGGACAGACATGGCGAAACTATAAGGGTTCCTAGTTGACTACGGAACCCTAAAACACATTCATAAATTCCTCTCACAATACTTCTGACAGGCCAATAAAATCTTTGTCCGCAAACATAACTAACTTTAAAAAATCTGAGTGTATTGTACAAATCTGCGTACACCCTCAGACCATGCACGCGTGATGTTACGTCATGATGTTTATAAACATCCAAGCGATTGCAGCAATGAAAACAGATTTGCCGTCTATTTTTAAAGAGTTTGATTGTATATCTCCGAAGATCAGCATCAGATCTTGACCAAATTTAAATTGGACCACCTCAGGAGTATACTCTTTCAAATAAAAAAAGAATTTTGAGAATCGGTCCACAAATGAGGGAGAAATAAGGTAACATACATTAAAAAAAAACATACACGAACATAACCTCCTCCTGTAAGTCGGTTAAAAAAGCAAAGTTACTTGTAGCGCAAGCGAAGCTTAACAGGTAAAACTGTTTTATCCGTGACCTCTGAACTCCTGACCTCAACTGTGAATCCGGCATGTAATACGGCGTCCTCACGTCCAGCCGTGAGGACGCCGTATTACATAACGCCATTATGTAAAACGGCGTGTTATACGAATTGGCTGCGATAGACACAATCACACAACGCATTAAAATAGCGAGCCTCAACGAGTGATTTATTGGGGTCAACACTTGAATTTTTAAAACTGCTCTTAGACTAACGGCCGTTTTCGAGTACGTTACCCCAGCAGGAAAGTGTCTCCTAGAGATATATGAGTGGAACGTTTAATTAGTGCCCTAACTGCTGTCAATGTGCCCCCACTTAAAAAATGTGTGCCCCCTGTCGTTTTGGAAATAAACGGAAAAAACGATTCCTGCTGGGGTAACGTTTTTCTAGCAGGAAAATTCTAAACGAATGATCGGAGGGAGAAACATTGTGCATGGCCTTGTAGCTTATGTTAGTGCCACAATGTGCCCCCAAAAATAAAATGTGTGCCCCTTCAGGTTTTCGAGATATTGCGTTTCCTGCTGGAGTAACGTTTTGCAGAATCGTATATCTCTGAAACCATTGTATGTGCCCCTGTAGAATAAACATACACGAGTAGCTCTTAATGTGTGCCCCTTAGTGCCCCAATTAGATTTAAGAAAATATTACTAATTTCCAACTTATCGCGGTTTTATGAAAACTCGAAAAAACATCGCAGCGCCTAAATGAGACAAGGTATAAGCTCGCTGAAAACTGTATTCTGTCCGTCTTGACACTAATAATAACCATATAAAGTTTCAGAACTGTTCATGCATGCGTTTTTGAATTATCTTGTTATAAGTCAAAACGATGGTGACATAACTTTGACGGCAAAATACAAGGAACCAGCTCAATCCCAGATGTGTAGGTGTAAACCAATAATGTGTGCCTTTAGTCAAGAATATATGGTGAAAATATTCAGCTTGGAATGTTTCACAATAAGTAAATATCGACAAAAAACTAAACATGTAAATAACGGCTGGTTATCCGACCAAATTTGAATGACTACTAAAAAGCGACGGATTCATACATAACGATGACCTTCTTTATTGGACGTATTATACCTAAGCTGTCGTCCATACCACAGTATAAATATGGACAGTACGGAAACTACCTACAAATGCTCGGAACCGCACACTAACACAAACATGCGCATCGACGGGGTCCCCATAGTCTAAGATCCCTTACAAAACGACCTTCACCGAGCTGGTTAATGGATGAAAAGTATTATATATCAAATTAAATATGTCCATAAATATATTACAAATGGGTTGACTAAAAAAATCAGTTAAGAACATGATTAATTAGCAATTTAAAAATTATATATTTTTTAAACATTTCTCTGGTTTGGTTAATAGACAAATTCCATACCAATTGAAAGTATGAAGCTTACAGAATATGCAAAGGTTAACCGGTTAACCTAACGTATGCATATTCTACAGGCTTCATACTTTCGATGGGTATGAAATTTGTCTATAAACCAAACCATAGAAATGTTTAAAATATATATGTCGCCGCAAGAGGCTCTATCTGCTAAGATTTAATCTAATTATTAACACTCATAATTCTATTCCATGAACCTGCCATCTCTGCTTCGTGGTACAGTTATTACATCACTTGACAAATGAGTTAAGCGCCATCTATTGGCGTAACTAGCACTTAGATAGTTCGTGGTTTCAAATAGTAATTAAACAAAAGTCTAGCTAAAGACTCAGTAAGTCTTTAGCTAAATCTATAGTTAAAATTATGATAAGCAAGTATTTTATGACATTGGATTTGTAATTATTATTGTTCATTTTGACACAAGATTTTTATGAGGCAACACTACAGGCCGAATACGATTTGATCAATAAATCAATTAATAATTGGAAACTACAATTAAATCAGATTATCTAACTAAATTACAAACTAAGAAGTAACAAGATTATTTTACAGAACAATTTATTAGTGAAAGACTTCGTAGGTGTTCTTTGTACTAAATACTTTGATTTGCCGGAAATGGTTTTAAAAGATTGAATATTGTTGTAAAAAGTATTGAAGCGACTAATTAGCTTTAACTTGATAAAACCTTTGCATTTGTGAATATTGGTATTGTTTAATTATTAAAATGATTAATTATGAATTACTCTAGTATTGTTTGTAAGTTTTAATGAACTTATTATGTAATGAGTTACCTGTACTGTGTGGAGGACTTCCGCCCACACGAAAGAATGGACGCTTGAGCAACGGGCAGTCACGTTAGCTTACGATTAGCAAAAACAATTGAAATACTAAGTAATTATAAGTGTTTAATGAAGTGAACGATCTGTAATACGATTTAAAATAGTGTGAAGAGTTTCTTCTCCTCAACCATAATAATTTGCGAATGGACGACTCAACTCTAGAAAGTTAATCAGTTTCTGTACATAAATGGTTTAATAGAAATAAACGTTTGGAATTTGAGTCAAGTGCTGTGTGTGATTTCAAATACCCACCTACCTATCTATCAACAATGAAGAATCGTATCGCAAGGCGATGTGATGACTGAAAGACAATATGGTGGCGAATGGCGCCAATAATTTGGGGACAGTGTTCCTCTAAGCTTTCCCTGCCGTGATATCAAAAGAGGTGATAGCTCTTGCGCGCTGCTCACAGTGCCGGACATCCAGAACAATTACAAGGAACTACCGAACTAAAACTCTTGCTTTCGTGACCATGGCCGAAGGCGTGGCAAAGAATTTTTCACCGAAGTGGTCACCACGAAGCTTTTCAAGAGAGAGCGACTTATTATGCTGCCACAGCCAATATACAGTGTTATGTGGCAATGAACTGATAGACAAGAAGATACCTAAGAAGTCTAAGATAGCCTAAGAGTTGGCTGCATTTTCATCCAAGTGGCTGACAAATACCAACATGATAATTTATTGCAACATTTGACCCAAAACAAATCAGAACACATAATGAAAATGCAATTTACATTGGTAAACAAACAATGAAGTTGTATGTGATGGAAAACTTCATTTATTGCACTCAAAATTACCAACATGTACAGCACAGAATGACCGAAGCAGAATAAACAAAGATTGGACTCCGGGAAAGCAAAATTATCAATAAATAAACCTGCTAATGGATCATCAATCCCGGGAAGTATTTTGTTTTATTTATTTTAGTATTTTGTTACTGTAGAGAATATTTACAGTTAACATTATTTTATCTTATCACATCCCATGCTGGTTAGGGTAACTTGACACCTGAATAAGTGAAATAAAAACACTCCATTTAATTCAATCACTATGCGTTCAATGTTATTTTGAAATATAACCAGTAATGATGTGTCAGAAACTAAACTCATGAATTAGATTTAACTTTTTAATTACTACTAATTAAATAACTGAGTAGTAACAAATTTAAAACTTGTTGTTGTTGACTTTTCATTCACACTATAGGTTTAAACCTCACAATCAGATATTGTTTGCGTTAAGTGCAAAGTTGAGGGCTTTTCAAATAATTATGCAAATTTGAAAACATTTGTTATGGACAACATGTTGCAAGATTCATACAAAAACACTTTGTTATGAAACTGATTTATAAAACAAGACGACTTATGAAATGTCAAACAAATTTCAGTTCAACAAGTTATGACAATGAAATCTTAGCGTGTGATATCAACGAAGCAAAGCTTTCGATGTGTTAATAAAATGTGAATGTTTTGTCAGTGTAACTACACAACCAACAGTGTTTTTAAAGTAGTTCTGATCAGTTTAACTTTCCCATCTTAGTTTAATTAACTTAATCTAAGTAAACAACTATTTCAAAACAACTTATTACCGACTATAAAACTTATCACTCCAACTAATTTAAAAAAAAATAGTAGGACTGCTTTGTTGGTCCAGTGGTCATGAGCCCTGTTATTAAAGCATGAGGACCTGGATTCGATTCCCAGGCCTGGCAGTGTTATTGGGTTTTTCCATCAGGAATTTCTCAGTAGCAAGCCAGACAATCATATGAATGGCAAATAGCCATATCGCTAAACTAGAGGCTTAGGCAAAGTGTGGATTTATTATTTTCACTTCTGCCTAACCCCTCAGGGATTGCAGGTGTGATGTTATGTACCTACACACTTCACTATTAGTGTAGACATTACACTATTATTAATATTTACCTGCACTGACTGCCTTGTTGGTCTAGTGGCTGCAAGCGTGACTGTTGAGCATAAGGCCCTGGGTTCGATTCCTAGGTCAGGCAAAGTGTTGTTGGGTTTTTCCATTAGGAATTTCTCTGTAGCAGGCACAGAGTCCAGATTTGTGCCTGGTTGATGACAATAAGGCTTGCCCCCTATTACATGGGACTTCAAAATAAATGTTGGCATACTATTAGGTATACCTCTGCCTAACCTTTCAGGAACAATAGGCGTGATGTTATGTTATTTACCTGCATGACTTTTCACATTTCAGGTTCCAGGCAATTGTCTTATCATAGAAGAAATGATACGTTTTATCAAAGAAATCGAGAGCAACTCTATGCACCCAGTCACTCCAAGATAGTGATGACATCAATTAACCGCTACCCCAGCAAATGATAATGGAGCAAGGTCACTTAAAAATGTGACTCAATGAACAATTTCAAAAACTAACAACTTCAAGGACTACAGCCTGGTGAACAGATGACCGTGTCGCCAGCTATGGAGCTATAAAATGGGGAACAGCATGAGAACAGCCAACCAGGGATGACTGTTACAGTGTCCTCACATCATAAACTAACATAAAAGGTGAGGAGTTTTCAAACTACTTCTTACACTTCCCCACTGATACCTACAGTGTTACAACAAAAGACTTAATACAATAGCCCAATCAAATTACCTACATGATGCTCATGTGTATTGAGTAACATGTTTCCACATTGATTATTTTAGTTTTTATAATCCTGCCAGTTGTAAGCAACTATTTACAAAAATAATAACAAAATATTAGTACTCCTAACAGTAACTAATAAAATAAAAATAAAAAACTCACAATATATTGGTATCCGTGGAGGAAACAACAAGCTCAATGAGTAATACAATACTCACAACAAATCAAACAAATACTGTCAGTGCCGTGGAGGTACTTGATAATGAACACAACAAATTACAAACAATCCTATCAGCAGCCGTGGAGGCCACTGATAATGAACACTACTAATGATCCTATCAGCAGCCGTGGAGGCAACTGATAAACAATACTCTCATGTTATCCTGCTGGGTCCACGGCGTACTAACGCCCAGAGCCTGGTTCCTTATATCCTGTCAAATCAAAGACTTCGTGCCTGTCACGGAGCAATGGTCCTAAACTCCTTACCCTTTAATCCTGTCAAATCAAAGACTTTGTGTCTATCACAGAGCGGTGTTCCTGATCCTATCCTTTTATCCTGTCAAATCCAAGACTTTGTGTCTATCACAGAGCATTACCTTCCCGTGAGAATGAACAAATAAAAACATGCTACTTACACTACACTTAACAAATACAAATTACAGACTATCTAAAGCAATCAATAATTTTATCAAACTCAAACTCAAAGCATTTATTTCAATTAGACCATTACGGCACTTTTGATAGTCAAAATTACAAAAAAAGAAAATCAAAGCTACAGTCCCAATCACAAGGCATAATAACTTGAGAAAGTACTGTAGTTGCCCATTCCCTAGCGTAGATCTCAAATCCATTAATCAATTATTAAAGACAAATCTAGTAGACAGTAGATCTATTACAAGGTTCTGAAGATAACTAAAAACCCAAACTCATACCAAGCTGTTATTTTTAACAAATAGCTTTTAGCATCAACAAACTCAAATACAAGTTGCAAAACTGCTTGCAAACTAACTGATACTAAACAACAATTCAACGAATATTGTTGGACAATTGAAGCAACAATATTTTATTCAGCTGTCAGCTGATTAAACAAAATCAATAACCTCAATTCAATTAATGTTATTTGATAATTCAGGCTACAACATTTTATTCAGTTAGCAGCTCATACCAGCTTCAATCTAAACACTACTAAAAGATTAAATAAAAATTTCAAGCAGATTAACTCTGTGACTGTGTGTATGTCTAGGTGATACATAAACGCATTTAATTTTGAATACAATGAAAACTGATAGATGCCTGATCTATAACTAGCTTTCTATGTTGACTGACACTTTCTATTACCAAATCCTACAATTCAATGAACATTGTAGGATAATAATAAAAGCAATAATAATCTGCCGACAAAATTTATCTCCACTATTTCAGATAACAACCACGAAACTCCACATACTGACGGCGACGGCAGGTGCAGAGCGCGCACCGCCGATCAGAATGGCCGTGTCGCCGCAAGAGGCTCTATCTGCTAAGATTTAATCTAATTATTAACACTCATAATTCTATTCCATGAACCTGCCATCTCTGCTTCGTGGTACAGTTATTACATCACTTAACAAATGAGTTAAGCGCCATCTATTGGCGTAACTAGCACTTAGATAGTTCGTGGTTTCAAATAGTAATTAAACAAAAGTCTAGCTAAAGACTCAGTAAGTCTTTAGCTAAATCTATAGTTAAAATTATGATAAGCAAGTATTTTATGACATTGGATTTGTAATTATTATTGTTCATTTTGACACAAGATTTTTATGAGGCAACACTACAGGCCGAATACGATTTGATCAATAAATCAATTAATAATTGGAAACTACAATTAAATCAGATTATCTAACTAAATTACAAACTAAGAAGTAACAAGATTATTTTACAGAACAATTTATTAGTGAAAGACTTCGTAGGTGTTCTTTGTACTAAATACTTTGATTTGCCGGAAATGGCTTTAAAAGATTGAATATTGTTGTAAAAAGTATTGAAGCGACTAATTAGCTTTAACTTGATAAAACCTTTGCATTTGTGAATATTGGTATTGTTTAATTATTAAAATGATTAATTATGAATTACTCTAGTATTGTTTGTAAGTTTTAATGAACTTATTATGTAATGAGTTACCTGTACTGTGTGGAGGACTTCCGCCCACACGAAAGAATGGACGCTTGAGCAACGGGCAGTCACGTTAGCTTACGATTAGCAAAAACAATTGAAATACTAAGTAATTATAAGTGTTTAATGAAGTGAACGATCTGTAATACGATTTAAAATAGTGTGAAGAGTTTCTTCTCCTCAACCATAATAATTTGCGAATGGACGACTCAACTCTAGAAAGTTAATCAGTTTCTGTACATAAATGGTTTAATAGAAATAAACGTTTGGAATTTGAGTCAAGTGCTGTGTGTGATTTCAAATACCCACCTACCTATCTATCAACAATGAAGAATCGTATCGCAAGGCGATGTGATGACTGAAAGACAATATGGTGGCGAATGGCGCCAATAATTTGGGGACAGTGTTCCTCTAAGCTTTCCCTGCCGTGATATATATATATAATTTTAAAGTTGCTAATTAATCATATTCTGAACTGAAATTTTTTAGTCAACCCATTTGTAATATATTTATTGACATAATTTAATTTGATATAAAATACTTTTCATCCATTAACCAACTCGGTGAAGGTCGTTTTGTAAGGGATCTTAGACTATGGGGACCCCGTCAATGCGCATGTTTGTGTTAGTGTGCGGTTTCGAGCATTTGTAGGTAGTTTCCGTACTGTCCATATTTATACTGTGGTATGGACGACAGCTTAGGTATAATACGTCCAATAAAGAAGGTCATCGTTATGTATGAATCCGTCGCTTTTTAGTAGTCATTCGAATTTGGTCGGATAACCAGCCGTTATTTACATGTTTAGTTTTTTGTCGATATTTACTTATTGTGAAACATTCCAAGCTAAATATTTTCACCATATATGGCATGGCATGACTAAAGGCACACATTATTGGTTTACACCTACACATCTGGGACTGAGCTGGTTCCTTGTATTTTGCCGTCAAAGTTATGTCACCATCGTTTTGACTTATAACAAGATAATTCAAAAACGCATGCATGAACAGTTCTGAAACTTTATATGGTTATTATTTGTGTCAAGACGGACAGAATACAGTTTTCAGCGAGCTTATACCTTGTCTCATTTAGGCGCTGCGATGTTTTTTCGAGTTTTCATAAAACCGCGATAACTTGGAAATTAGAAATATTTTTTTAAATCTAATTGGGGCACTAAGGGGCACACATTAAGAGCTACTCGTGTATTCTACAGGGGCACATACAATGGTTTCAGAGATATACGATTCTGCAAAACGTTACTCCAGCAGGAAACGCAATATCTCGAAAACCTGAAGGGGCACACATTTTATTTTTGGGGGCATATTGTGGCACTAACATAAGCTACAAAGCCATGCACAATGTTTCTCTCTCCGATCATTCGTTTAGAATTTTCCTGCTAGAAAAACGTTACCCCAGCAGGAATCGTTTTTTCCGTTTATTTCCAAAACGACAGGGGGCACACATTTTTTAAGTGGGGGCACATTGACAGCAGTTAGGGCACTAATTAAACGTTCCACTCATATATCTCTAGGAGACACTTTCCTGCTGGGGTAACGTACTCGCCGTTTTCTATAACTTACTTATGTATAACAAACAGTATAACTGTTGATTAATATGTCTACTTCCGTAGCTATCAATATTTCTTTAAATAAAAGAATATCCTATCCGTGTCACCTACCTGTCACTTGATTGAAGCTTGATTCATAGAAAAATCAAAGAAAGCTTTTCTGTGACGTTTTGTTTCTAACCGTCCAGTAAGCAAAACGTCAAACAGACAGAGATGGCAACATAACGAAACCGGCTAGTAAGTTATTTAAAATGGCCGTGAGATACCAACATAACGGCGCTGACTGCCAGTGTCAAAATGTTTTCATGGACCAAAGAGGACAGAGGTGGGGAGACGATGTAGACCGTACTGCGAGGTATGTTCGGAGGAGGCACGGGAGAGGACTCAGGGCGTACCCTGGACTATCGCCCCTATGAAAATACCTATTGCAATAGTCCTTTTAGAGAGAGCAGCCATGGCCCAGTGGTGGTGGCCCCGACTTACAAACAGTAAGTCGCGGGTTCGAACCCAGATAGGCGCCTTAATTTGTGTAATTTATTTCATCACCACGGCTCTCAAAAACGGTGAAGGAAAACATCGTGAGGAAACCGGCATGTCCTAGAACCAAAAATTCGAAGACTTGTTGTGACATCTACCAATCCGCACTGGGCCCGCATGGTGGATTTATAGCCCATACGCAAAATACGCGCTTTGACGTGGAGTTGCGGACACCAGCCCGTTATACGACATAGTCCTTTTAGAACAGGGTTTGGAAAGGGAAATTCGAGGTTTGAACACTCTTTGCTAACTAAATCGAAATTTTGTTATATCTCACTATTTGAATACCTAGGTATTATGCAAGAAAGGAGTGCATTGCGATGCACATCGATTTATTAGTTTTGAAATAATGTAATTTGCTATTAAGGCGACTACAGGAGCTAAATTAGCAACTCTATTTGTGGTGGTTCAAACTTCATTTGAAATACTGTTAGAATAAAGTTCTAATCAGCTTGCACTACAAAGTAGTTGTTACGTCAGTCACTGCGAGCCGAATAGTGCGAAATGAGTGTTTTTTTTGCGATTTACTAAAAATCTATTAATTGGACTAACTTGCTTGTAGAATTTTTTGCCAAAAAAATCAGAACGATCACATGCATGGTTTTTACTCGTTAAAAGAAATAGGTACGTGATTTTTTTTTTTCGAGTAAAATTAGTTGTACCTAATATGTTTTCAAAACACAATCATACTAGCATATATCGTGAAGAATATCATATATTTTTCTGGTTTTGTTTATTGCAGTGAATCATATGCTTTTTTGTTTGCATTATAAAACTCGCGTTTAGCTCCTGTAGTCCCCTTAACAAGGCATCGTATTGGAGCTCGGACAATATATGGGTAATAAATAACATATCATTAACGCGCCGATCCCTTTCGAAGTCCTGTTTTGACCCCTACTTCCCTTTTCACCCCGATTTATTTACGACACCCATTTATTGAAAAACACATAATTATTATAAAGAAGATACATTGTTTACCTGAGAAACACTATTGCACACTATCACAGATAAATGAACACTGAATCTACACAGTGATAATGGAAAGATTACACAACAGATAAAATTTTAAAACTGTTTGATGTATTACATGATTACATCGTTTAGCTTCAAGGCTTCAAATCTGCTATTACAATAGTGTCAGTCAGAATGGTCTATCATTGATTTCATAATTGTTGATTTTGACAAGTTTGGTAATCTACTAATATGATGGCGTCATTATGACTTTCCAATGGTCAACCACTGACACTCCATTGAAAGAAATGGCATATAGGATGGTATTCTCGTACATAATGACAAATGAATGACTGGTGCTGTTTACGAACTTCTTACTACTTCAGATTGCTTTTAACACTAATAGCTGACGTCCCGCGGTTTCACCCGCGTAGTTCCCGTTCCCGTGGGAGTACGGGAATAAAACATAGCTTAAAGCACTCACGAATAATGTAGCTTTCTACCAGTGAAACAATTTTAAAAATTGGTTCATTACTTCCGGAGATTAACCCCTACATACAAACTTACAAACATACAAACTTACAAACAAATGTTACCTCTTTATAATATTATTAGTATACTAGCTGACCCACGCAACTTCGTCTGCGTCACATAAAAGAGAAACAGCTCACAAAAGGAATACATTTTTCGCCGTTTTTGCAATATTTTTCATTTATGCGCCGCTCCTTTTGGTCGCAGCGTGATTTTATATAGCCTATAGCCTTCCTCGATAAATGGACTACCTAACACTGAAAGGATCATTCAAATCGGGCCAGTAGTTCCAGAGATTAGCGCGTTCAAACAAACAAACACTGCAGCTTTATAATATTAGTATAGATTAGTATACATAAATAATATGTAACAATAAATTTATATGAAATCTGGCGGGTTTTATAATAATGGAAATACGACAATGTCATCAAAACACAATTGTAACTAGTAACTTACAGTATTACTTCTAGTAACTTGCAGTAAGTTACATATATGTGTTTTTGAAATACTTACTTAATTATATAGGTAGTTAATTTTTGAAATGCCCATCTAGTGGCAACCGCGGATAATGCAGTTGACAGCAACGCTATTAACTATACACACATTGTTAACCTTATAAATTATACAGGGTGTTTGGCTTATGGACCGACACAATTTTTTCAGGGATTTGGGAGATCATTAGCTAGGTTCTACCCATACACCCTATGTCCTAAATGTCATGGTTGGTTACTTATGTATTTTTTTTTTCAAATGAAAAAAATACCCAAAATGTTTCCTTTAATTTCAAATAACTTTTTCGTTTGTGAGTGAGTGTAATGGCACAAAATAAATTTTGTTGTATTCTCCAAAGTCTACCTAATCTAAATAAACCTTTGTTTGATAGAACTGGTTTCAAGAAAATTTCTTACGAGCTACCAAAGTTATTTTCTTTTTTAAATGTATGAAATTGTATAGCTTCAAAATTTATTATAAAAAAAAACTAATAGCCATTTTGAACTTAGCTTTATTTTAAAAAGTTCTTTAGTTGATACCCTTTCTAATGGTATGCTACATGTCACAAAGAATAATTCATTAGGTAGTCAAAATGTTATTTAGGAGAGTCAGGATTAAGAAAAGACTTATAAATATTTTTTTGTTTTTATAAACTAAAGTTATAAATCTTGTTCAAATTTGATTCAAATTAACCCAATATTTATTTTGTGCCATTACACCCCACAAACGAAAAAGTTATTTCGAATCAAAGGAAACATTTCGGGTATTTTTTTCAATTAAAAAAAATAACATAATGTAACCAACCGTGACATTTGGGACATAGGATGTATGGGTAATATTGGGTTAATTTAAATCAAATTTGAACAAGATTTATAACTTTAGTTTATAAAAACAAATTAAAATTTATAAGTCTTTTCTTAATCCTGGCTGTCTTAACTAACATTTTGACTACTTAATGAATTGTTTTTTGTGACATGTAGCATACCATTAGAAAGGGTATCAACTAAAGAACTTTTTCAAATAAAGCTAAGTTCAAAATGGCTTTTAGTTTTTTTAATAATAAATTTTGAAGTTGTACAATTTCATACATTTAAAAAAGAAAATAACTTTGGTAGCTCGTAAGAAATTTTCTTGAAACCAGTTCTATCAAACAAAGGTTTATTTAGATTAGGAAGACTTTGGAGAATACAACAAAAATTATTTTGTGCCATTACACTCACAAACGAAAAAGTTATTTGGAGTTAAAGGAAACATTTTGGGTATTTTTTTCATTGGAAAAAAAAAAACATATGTAACCAACCATGACATTAAGGACATCGGGTGTATGGGTAGAACCTAGCTAATGACCTCCCAAATCCCTGGAAAAATTGTGTCGGTCTATAAGCCAAACACCCTGTATATGTTGTAGTTGTTTAATATCCCATATTAAAAAAAAAAAAAAACTATTACGAGACTATTAACCGATCAATGATCGACCATTATGAATTTAGCAGATTACGAACTTTTAGCAAAATGACAATGGGATGAGAATGGGATCGTGTTGGAATGACGAATTTATAAAAATAGCAGACTTGGGCCCCAGGTTCAGCAAGACAATCTAGCAACTATTCTATATTAATATAAACATCTTCCTGCCCCTTATCCCATGTTACTTGTGGTCGGCGCAACACATTTTCTTCTTCCATTCTCCCCTGTCAACCGTCACGCAATCATTTACTCCTTTTTCCTTCATATCATTCCTCACACAATCCATCCATCGTTTCCTTGGTCTTCCTCTCCCTCCCGATCCATCAACATTTATATTCATCACTCTTTTAGTCACATGCGATTGGTCCCTCCTCATCACATGTCCAAGATAGTCCCTTTCAACTTTTCTGTAATTTGCGCAACTTTTAAACTTCCTCTATAATATACTGATTCGGAACTTCAAACTTTGCGACGACAACATCTACGCTATACGAATACCTAATCGACCAAGTGCGAAATCACTCCAAACAGAAGGGCGTAACAAACTTCCCAACAATAAATATAAATAAATAATAATAATAAATAAATTCTTGATCCGTAAACCTGTGCCTTCTGACATTAAACGCTTTTCTTTATACACATACAGGGTGTAAGGGTGACAGGGTTATTTTGAATCATATTCCACCGGATTTTTTTGTTTTTTCAGTTACTATTCCTTTATTTCAATGTAAAATTACATTCTCTGTACTCAGCACTCCGTTTATCTATACTATTATTATAAAGAGGTAACATTTGTTTGTAAGTTTGTGTGTAGGGGGTAATCTCCGGAAGTAATGAACCAATTTTAAAAATTCTTTCACTGGTAGAAAGCTACATTATTCATGAGTGCTATAGGCTATATTTTATTCCCGTACTCCCACGGGAACGGGAACTACGCGGGTGAAACCGCGGGACGTCAGCTAGTTGTAAATAATACGGCTAAAATCAACAACACAGTTTATCGAACTCGTCGTCGCGCTTGCCGTTCGCTACGTGCGTTTTGCCACGGCAACGATACATTGCGTGTGAGGAAATTTAAAAACAAATCTTTATTGGATTAACATGTATGCGACTGTCCCTTTAAACTTATTATTGTTTATTCATTTGTTTTTTTTGACACCGGTCCGTTCGGACGTAAACATTTTTTGTCTACGTCTAAACGGACCAAAATGAATTGACAGCGGTCCGTTGAGACCAAACACCCAACTTAGCGTTCCTGAAATAATTTCTAGTACCGGTAATCTTAGTATGATCTGAATTCACCCCATCAATCTGCGGAGGGCTATCTCATACACCCTGTATGCTATAATCATTCTTGTTACACCCACTTCCATAATTAGCGTTTTACTAAGTATCGATTTGACCTTTCATAACGAGACCCGAGCAGGTCGAGAGGAAACGATTGGGTGATGGTCGCTAATTATAGTCTTCTTCGAAGAATTATAACAGTAGGGTAAACCGCAGGCCACACCGCCAGCTAGTGAGCGAGCGAGCGAGCCGGGCAAGCACCTTTTTATACTTTGATTCGGCACTTTCGGCAGTTCGCGGTAAACCGAAGTTTGGAAAAAGGTGAAATAATTCCTCGCCCGACTCGCTCGCTAGCTGGCGGTGTGGCCTGCGCTATATGTTCATCATCCACTGTAGCCTTTCCCCAATTGGTGTGTAGCCTCAGGGGCGCCATGAAGCAAGGACTTAGAAATGTCCCAGTATTATATCAGCACCTTATTAACCATAGAAACCATTTACCTTCACAGAATCATGATAGTACGACCGACGACGGACCGTTTTCGAGACATGTGCCTTCGAAAAAATACAAATATTGCTCGATTGCTCGTTTAATAGTATATTATGATAGGATACACACCATCAATCATATCGTCCTCAGCAAATATTTGCGGAACGTCGTACTATCGGGGTCTTTTCCGCCTGAACAGGTTAATTTTTTTTCGCTTAAATCATGCGGAGGCGCCGAGCCACGCCCCCTTAAAGTTAGGGCCTATTAGGAAAGCGTCAACTTTGGCGCGCAAAATAACAATAACTCTCGTTTGGCGTGCGTCGTCAGTGCGCTCGGCCGATTCGGTATCTTTTCATTCATTATTTCTATACAAAGCCAACGGGGCGGGGCTAGAGAGCGTTTCTATATAGCGAGTGCAAGCCAAAATAAGCTTAGTGGTGGTCAGGTGGGAGTGTCCTCGATAGTACCTACCCAAAATATTTAACTGGATGACAGGCGTGACAGTTTTTTAATTAAACTGCTCGGGTAGTGTAGGTAATATATGCCTAGGGCCTGCGCAGACGACAGACTATCCGTGACGCACTTTTTAGTCTGTGAAAATAGAACCTAAGCAATTATATGCAGTAACGCATACGACGCGCAAAAAGTCCGGCGGCTAAAAATTCGTGTCATTCTGGCAGATCCAGCGCCGCACAAAAGTTCGCGAAAAAAAAAAAGGGTTTGCTTCAGAACGCAGACGGCACACACTTTTAGTATGCAATCTGCACCCGAAAAGAATAATCGAAG
Organism: Xestia xanthographa; assembly: GCA_905147715.2. NCBI lineage: Eukaryota > Metazoa > Arthropoda > Insecta > Lepidoptera > Noctuidae > Xestia > Xestia xanthographa. Next base: position 23,836,931 of record LR990654.1, read on the forward strand.
ATGTGCGTCGTGTGCGTTGAGTCTGCGTAAAATCCGCGACGTTTTGTATGCCATGCAGACATTTTGTGCGCCACAGACTTATCCGCAAAAAAAGTCTGTCGTCTGCGCAGGCCCTTAGACCTGTCATTATATTGTTTTAACTAGCTGACCCACGCAACTTTGTCTGCGTCACATAAAAGAGAAACAGCTCACAAAAGGAATACATTTTTCCCCGTTTTTGCAATATTTTTCATTTATGCTCCGCTCCTTTTGGTCGCAGCGTGATGTTATATAGCCTATAGCCTTCCTCGATAAATGGACTACCCAACACTGAAAGAATCATTCAAATCGGACCAGTAGTTCCAGAAATTAGCGCGTTCAAACAAACAAACAAACAAACAAACTCTTCAGCTTTATAATATTAGTATAGATTAATCATCTGACATGCTCGCTTTGTGCTCGGAGTTTGGCGGCCAAAGTTGGATAGCTAGCCACCTAAGAGCCCATGAAAGAGCAACACGCCAAAGATCTCGACAACCACCTTATAAAGCCGTCGAATGTAGTCGCTGTGGCCAAAATCGGCTATATATGGCATCACCATCATGGATGGTAGCCCAGAAGTCTGATAACCAGTAATTAAGTTGTGGAGGTCAGATAGAAAGTGTCTTAATGTAAATACGGGTTTTCAGCTGTATCCAGTTAGTCTGGTTAAACAAAAAGCTAGGTAGATGAAGTATTTTATCCTGGAAACAATGATCATCATCATCATTTCAGCCGGAAGACGTCCACTGCTGGACATAGGCCTTCCCAAAGTGACATTGACCGGTCCCGTGCGTCTCGTATCCAACGGATCCCCGCAACCTTCACCAGGTCACCGCTCCACGTAGTGGGAAGTCTACCAACGCAACGTCTTCCGGTTCGCGGTCGCCACTCCAGAGGTTTTCGGCCCCATCGGCCATCCGTTCTGCGAGCAATGTGCCTGCCCACTAGGAGTAGAATACGGAATAGCGACGCACAAAATATCGATAAATGCTTATACGATGCTACAAAATTGCGACGCACGTTACTGCGAAAGACCGTTTTTGCGAATCCACTACACTGCAGGGTTGCCAACCGTACTATAATATATAGTATTGTACTATATTTCGGGTTTGCGTACTGTGTGAGACTGCACAAACAGACTCACGATGTCCGCGATTACGCGGAGCCCTAATCAAAATAATATTTGTTCAATCGACAAAGGGAAAACAACTATTAGATACACTTACCATCACGTTGGTACCGGTGATGTGACGTAGTCCCTGGTCACGTCGTATCTGAGTGGGGTGTAAGTATAACTGTGGTTTGTGTGGTGTATGTGTAGTTATGTAGATTCGACAGCAACCAAAGGGCGCCCCACAGCGCGTACCGACGTCTCCCTGGACAAACTTTCCGATCACACACGTGGCACCTTTCACCAATGTCCAACTGAATTTTATCCCGGTTTGCTAACCCAATCGGGGATGTACAGTCGTCCAGCACTGAATTTAGGAAATTACCGGCGTCCAAATAACAAAGCCGGCTACATCACCAACAAATCACTCGCGGTCATGACCCAAAATGGCGAGATTTCTCAATTTTCACTCAATTGTCAACAAAATTTCAAACACCGATCAAGATTGTATCGGATTAACAATAACTCAAAGTTTTCAAACAATAATTACACGAAACAGCGTGTACCAAAATTACAAGACCACGGAAGCGACCTTTTTCCAAACCAATATTGCACTGACAAGCAAAACGTCATCGCACAGACAACGAAACGTAATCTGTCAAACGTCAAAAAGGTGCGTTCAGAAACTTGGTGGATGAAACATCTACCCCCCCCGGACGGGCCGTCCCGTCCGCTAATCAATTGGCAGTCTTGACAAGGTTGCGACCGCTCTCTTCATAACCGATCCATCCACTAAAACCTCAGCAAAACGAGGTACCCCGTCGGTGCCAGCCACCAAAGTGAGAATGCGCCCCCGGCGCCAATACGGAGGCTTAAGGTTGGCATCCTTAATAAGGAAGAGGTCTCCTATCTTGGGCGGATGAGTTTTATCAGTCCACTTGACGCGCTGCTGGAGGATGTGCAGATACTCTAAGCTCCAACGCTTCCAAAAGCTCTGAGTGAGCTGTTGCACCAACTGAAACCGCGATAGCCGATTTTGGCTCACATCAACAAAAGGGTACTCAGGCAGAGCGACAAGTGGCTGTCCAATCAAGAAATGGCCCGGGGTTAGAGCCTCCAGGCACGTGCCTCCAAATCAAAGGCATTTCGGAATTTTGTATCTGTGACACTCGGTTCGCAACAAAGACCTCCAAGGAGTGGACGGACGTCTTCAACCAGCACAAAACAATTTGACTGTCCGTCCAGGCGTAAGAACTCCGAATGTTCACAGATCCACCTAAAGTTTGAGCAACGTGATTCAAGAGGCGCACAAGAAGCGCCGCCCCTGACAACTCTAGCTTAGGGATGGTCAATGCCGTCCGGAGGGGGGCCACCTTGCTCTTGGCCATGATCAGTGACAACTTCACCTGGCCTGTCGCGCTGACGGTGCGCAGATAAACAACAGCTGCATAACCGTGCGAAGATGCGTCACAAAACCCATTAAGGGCAGCAGTATAGTTCCCAGGGGGGAGGATAGCGCGTGGTAACGCGACCTCGTTGACCGCAGGAAGTGCGGATACAAATTGGAGCCAATCTTCCAAAAGGGTTTCCTGAAGTGGCTCATCCCAACCAAGTTCCGCGGTCCAAAGGCGCTGGAGAAAACATTTCGCCCAAAATAATACCGGGCATATCCAACCATTCGGGTCAAAGGTTCTCGCGACAGTAGACAATACCAGTCGTTTAGTCCAAGTGTGTGGTGACTCCAAATCGATATCATACGTAAAGGTGTCTTGGACTGGTCGGTACTGAACGCCGAGAACGGCCAACATAGCAGGGTTGTCAGCATTTTCAAACAAATGAGGATCCTGCTTATGATCCTCTTCCACATCTTCTAACAGTGCTGGCGAGTTGGACACCCACTTACGCAACTCATAGCCAGCGGAATCCAAAATTTGAACCAACTCGTCACGCAACAGGATAGCTTCCTCAACCGTGGAAGCCCCAGTGTAGACGTCATCAACATACAAGTCCGTTTTCAAGATGGCGGACGCCCGAGGGAACTTCAAGCGTTCTCGGTCCGCGAGCTCCCAAAGCGAACGAATAGCAACAAAGGGGCTCGATCGAAGGCCGTACGTATTCGTGTTGAGCTCATAAACAACCATGCGGTCCCGGGGATTCTCTCGCCACAGGATCAACTGATAACGTCTGTCATCCCGGTGAATAACCGTTTGCCGGAACATCATTTTGATGTCAGCCACAAAGACTACTTGATGACGACGAAAAGACGTGATGACATCACAAAGGTCCCTCAACAATTTGGGGCCGGAGTGCAAGCAATCATTCAAAGAGACACCAGAGGAAGTCCGCGCAGACCCATCAAACACTGTGCGCAGCTTACCGGTGGATGCCTTGAGGACCGCGTGATGCGGCAGAAAGTAATGCTCAACTGAGCGCCAATCCAAATTTGACACCGACATGTGTCCCAAGTCTGCGTACTCACGCATGAAATCTAAATATTTCTGCCGCAGCACCGGATCCCTGGCCATACGGCGCTCCATCACCAACAATCTCTTCTCGGCCATAGGTCTGGACTCGCCGAGAGGTGGTCGAACTGCAACAAAAGGCAACCGTGTTACGAGCCGACCGGAACGGAGTCGACCTGTGTTGTTCTGATAGAACAACTCGCACTCCTCATGTTCCGGGTTCAAGCGGGCCACTTGCGGTGGCTCCTCAACCTCCCAAAACCTCTGAACAGCGTCAGAGAGAGCGGAGCCACACGCCAGCGCAAAATCAGGCTCAGGTGGAGGGGCAGCCTTCAACACTGGGCCCATCACCGCAAAGCCAAAGATGGTCGAGACAGCCACCAAACCGTTCGGCTGCAAGACTTTCATATTACCCAACAATATTCTCCCTAGTACATCGGAACCCAATATCAAATGAGTTGTATTAGGGGAATCAAACCGGCGGTCAGCCAAATCCAGGCCTGACGTCAACCGGACAATATCAGGCGACAGCTGACGTTGGGGGTGACAGCCCAAAATACTCGTCAGAACAATAGCCGAAGGAAAAAACTTAGGGTCCAAACAACTCACAGGAGTGAGCCCAAATAAAGTTTGTCCCTCAACAGTCGGGATAGGTGTTTCGCCTATTCCATTAATCGTGCCTGAAAAGGCACGGACATCCAGGCTCACCCGACCCGCTAACCAAGACGACAAAAGGCAACCCTGGGCTCCCGTGTCCAAAATGGCACGGACCACAACAGAGTCCCCCGTGGGTCCCCAGACCCTGACCGATGCCGTTGGCAACAAAACCGTGTCGATCTGGGGAGGTACGTTAGCGGGACAGGCGCCAATTTCCTAGCAATGCCTGGGCGGCGACCGATCGCCGCATCCAGGCTGGGGTCTATCCCGGTGAGGATAGTAATCAAACTCCTCGTCCGCGCGATGTCCCGAGCCGCGCGCCATCGCTGGAGGGGCATATCCCACTTGACGCCTGAGTGGCGGGGGGCGCGTCGCCAAACGGGGACGTTCCGCCAACGGAAGGGAGGGAAGGCGGTGCTGGTCTGGCCAATGTCGCCTACCAGCAGCTGCATAGTCGCCTTCACGAGGGGAGGTCAATCGGCGGTCGCGCGGCTCCCGATCAACTGGCGCGGGGGGTGGAGTACGGCGGTCAAAGTTGCAGGCCCCTCCTCGATTCTGATCCGGCGAGCGAGAAGCCCGGTGCTCATCTCCATCATACCCCCCCTGCGCGAACCCCCATCAGAGGCTGGTCTGACAGAGCGGTTCGCGTTGGCGCACAAAACTTCAAGATGTGAACCCCTACAAATTGAACAAGGGCGGGGGTTGGGGCAATCCCGATGAAAATGATTCCCCAAACACGAAAAGCACAGACGGCGTGCATTTGCAACTCGGCGGCGGGCACTCACGTGCAACTCCAAGAAGGCCACGCAAGTTGGTACGCCATGTCCCGTGGCCTTACAATAGCCGCAAACAAGATTACTCTGGGTGCCACCAAAACGGGGGGCAGGGCGGCTATCACCAGGCCCGACAGTCCTAGTCCGTCCCTGGGCCCTCGGCCGAGAGGGCGGTTGGCTTGACCCCGTGGCACCACGGGCGTTGTCGAGGAAACGACACTCATCCTCCAAAAATTTGACGAGGTCTTCAAAGAGGGGAAGATGGGTGGCACTATCCCCACCATACTTCTGCTCAAAACGGGACCTCAAGTCTGACGGAAGCCGCTGCAACACCAAGTGCACCAAAAGATAGGACCAATAGTCCACCGGCAACTCCAATCGTTTTAAGGCGTTGGTTGCTGCCAGCAATGGATTCAAAAGGTCAGCACGCAACGCTGACATTCTGGTGATGGCCGGCAACCCCAAGATCTGGTCAATATGGACATCAGCCAGGCAACGTTTGTTCTGGTACCGTCGGGATAGAAGTTCCAGAGCAGTGGGATAGGCCGAGTCGGTCACCGGCAAGTGCTGCACCAAGGCTCGAGCCTCACCTCCTAGGGCTGACAACAAATAAGCCAACTTCTGGGCCGGTCGGAGGTCAGAGCGCGAATCAACCAAACTGTCAAACTGATTCCTGAAGCTTAACCAGTGGTCCAAGTGACCGTCAAAATGTGGCAGCTCCAGGGTAGGCAGTCTACCCAAAAGTCCAGGGCCTGCAACAACAGAGGTCTCTGTTTTGACCTGGGCAGGGTCCCGACTCTTCAAAATTTCCCTGGCGCGCATACTTATTATGTCACCCAGGTTCAACATCTGGTCATAATCCGCAACAACCTTATCACGGGCTGCTTGACCCAAGGTTTCCAGGTCTAAGTCCAAAATCACTTCATTGAAGCGAGCAAACAAATTGTCAACCGCACTCAATCTCGCATTCAACTGCTCATACCGGGCAAGCGTGGCCTCTTCCAGGTCTAGACGCTCAGCGGTTGCAGCGGCAGAGGCAAACCATCTTAGCTGTGAGGTCAATCCACCAATGGCTTGGTTTACAGCTTTCAATGAAGCCATTGGGACAAATATCAAATAAACAAATTAAATTCAATTAAATAATCAACAGGAATAATTTTCCCGGACCCAACTACAATTTAAACCAAATAATAAAACTTAGTTTGAATTATTACAAGTTCAAATCCGACCCTGTACAAGCAATACCTTGTTTATACAATAACAAATTAAAGTACAAGCCACAAGGGACACTACATATCATAATATATTATGTCAAACAATCTATGTTTAATTTGAGTCAGGCCGACGGGCAACAAATCAGACTTCTCAATACTTTTACTCGACAATAAGTGGTGAATTTAACAATTAAACCACGCTCTGCTACCAGTTGTGTGAGACTGCACAAACAGACTCACGATGTCCGCGATTACGCGGAGCCCTAATCAAAATAATATTTGTTCAATCGACAAAGGGAAAACAACTATTAGATACACTTACCATCACGTTGGTACCGGTGATGTGACGTAGTCCCTGGTCACGTCGTATCTGAGTGGGGTGTAAGTATAACTGTGGTTTGTGTGGTGTATGTGTAGTTATGTAGATTCGACAGCAACCAAAGGGCGCCCCACAGCGCGTACCGACGTCTCCCTGGACAAACTTTTCGATCACACACGTGGCACCTTTCACCAATGTCCAACTGAATTTTATCCCGGTTTGCTAACCCAATCGGGGATGTACAGTCGTCCAGCACTGAATTTAGGAAATTACCGGCGTCCAAATAACAAAGCCGGCTACATCACTAACAAATCACTCGCGGTCATGACCCAAAATGGCGAGATTTCTCAATTTTCACTCAATTGTCAACAAAATATCAAACACCGATCAAGATTGTATCGGATTAACAATAACTCAAAGTTTTCAAACAATAATTACACGAAACAGCGTGTACCAAAATTACAAGACCACGGAAGCGACCTTTTTCCAAACCAATATTGCACTGACAAGCAAAACGTCATCGCACAGACAACGAAACGTAATCTGTCAAACGTCAAAAAGGTGCGTTCAGAAACTTGGTGGATGAAACACGTACTTTATACTGTTGAAGAAATATTTAGTACCTACCTACGCAAAAATACTATATTTTCTCGGAAATCTATCAAACAAACCCTTATTTTAAAAATTTATGAACGCACCTTTACGTTAAGTTGAGTGAGGCATGTAGATCTAAAGATACATGCCTCACTCAAAAGTTACAAAAGTAAAATAATGTAGTGAGATAACTGAAAAAATGGCAGCATATTTTAAAAAATACTGAAAATAACTTACCATTTACCAAATTTATTTAAAGCAATTTCATTCCTGCTCTCTATTCCCGCTACTTTGGCATGTAAAGAAAGGATATTTTCGGTTATGAATTCGAAATGGCGAGAAGAAAGAAACATAAGTATCATTAATAAAAAATGAGCTTTTAATTTACATTAATCTAAAAAATTAATGTAATAATGCAGCTTATTGACACTTTTGTTTTGGACATAACATTGTTATAAAAAATGCAAGAGTTTTTATAAAAATAAATAAGGAACAAATAGTTACTTTGACTATTTTTTAATTTTTCCATAAAATACTATATTTTTTAGAAGTTGGTAATTATTTCATTTGGTGTAAATCGGCTGTCCGCGATAATATCACCATAAATGAAGTTAGATTTTTACCGTGGATTAAAGTAACTTGTAATATGGAATGATTTCTAACTGGCGCTTCTTTTATATTTTATATATATTAAGTCATTTAAAAGTTATTTTGTTCAAAAGGGCCAAAATGTCATTACCAAGGGGTGTCCGCTTTCCAGTTTTCGATAAAACTTCAGCAAAATGTTCCATTAAATTCACGTTTACGGCTGAAACTACTGTTTACCTAAAAAGTTCAATAGTTATGACATACATTATTGATTGCACAAATTAAAACGTATTGTAAAACACTGAACAGCAACATCGTACATTTTGGTTCCTAATAAACTCATCATTACCGTGGCACAACGTAACGCGACATGCAGCTCTTCACTAAATAGCTTTGCACAAACCCTGCCGCTGCCCCCGAGTGCCCCTAGCCACCATTCAGACGGCGAAGTGAACGCAGGTCGCGCAGCGCAAAATTAAGATTTTTTATATATTTTACAAAGTCGTACCGTGGTTTTTGTCACAGTAATATTATCTTTCCCGTGGGTATCATTCCTCAGTAAGTATACGAATTGTTTATATTAATCGTATTTTATATTATAGCCTAACTGTTTTGTTATGACGTAATCAGTAAAACAGTCTGGAATATCTTATACGGTAAGTGTTAAAGTGGAAATTTCTGGATTTTGTCATTACCAAGGTGGTCATTACCATGGATTTCCGTGGACTTTTCTATCCACGGTAATGACAATGATTCCATGGTAATGAATATCTCTACTTATCCTGCATAGAGCTTGCCTTTTTAAATTTTTGCCTTGAGCCTAACTGATTTGTTATGACGTTATAAGTAGAACGTTTTGGCATTAACCTGCTAAAGTGAAAATTTCTGGATTTTGTCATTACCATGGAATGCCGTGGACTTTCAATCCACGGTAATGACAATGCTTCCATGGTAATGACAATGATTCCATGGTAATGACAATGATTCCATGGTAATGAGTATCTCCACTTACCCGAAAAAGAGCTTGCATATTAAAATTGTTGCCTTTTATATCTGTGCACACTTTCCGTTAGTTTTAGTGTCTGTATTTTGCGCAAATATTTATCGCATGATTATTTTAGTTTTTTTTTATAATATTGATTGTTCGAGTGACTGAAGTAAATGAATATGCCGCGTAAAAAACAAGAAAATAAACAAGAATTGTTACGAAAAAAAACGGATACTTATCTAAAAAGAAAAGGCGCGAAAAAATTAAATCTAACCCTAAGCTGAATAAAGAATACCTAGTTTTTTTTTATAAATACCTATACATAGCTACTGATTGTAAAAAAAGAGATTATTTTCTATTATATAGAATGCCAAATATATGTGTTATAATAAGATTATTTCGAGAAGCAAAATGAAAATAATAAATAAATAATTACGATAATCATATTATTAAGGTCTTATTATTCATTCCTTTAATGAGTTCTAATATTCTATTATTTTAGAAACACACACACACAGACTAGAGATGGGTACTGCAAGAGCTGTTCACTAATTGGAGATAGAAATATTTGTCATTACCATGTGCTATTGTCATTACCAAGCATATTAAATGTCATTACCATGTGCTATGGTCATTACCAAGACGCTTAAAACTTTGCGGTTCCATATCTTCACTATTAAGGAACCTAAGAGATGGCCTTCATTTTTTTTATAATCCTTGAATAAGAAACTTTTAACTAAGATGAAGTTTGCGATTAAAAACAAATTTATTTTTATTTTTTTAACAACCCGCCCAATTTGCACCAAATTAAATAAATACAGTGTACTATTTATTTTTTAAAGGTTATTTTGAAAAATACTTGGCAACCCTAGCCCACTGCCACTCAAGTTTGGCAATTCTTCACACCCATAAGATTGGAAACAATGATACTTATTGTTTATTACTATCATTGCCCGGAAAATAAACATTTCGAACTAAGTACTGGGAACTAGATCTTATTAGCATTAATAAAAACTTAGTGGGCGTTCAATTTAACAAAACACATCCAACAAAATCCTCAGGGATCTTAAAAATATATGGCAATATTATTTATATATTATATTGTGACAAATTAAATATTGAGAGCGCCTCATCTGACCTTTACGCAGCGTAGCGCGTAGGTGTAATGTGGGTTTAAACAAAAGGTTACATTGAATATTATTATGAGGGTATTTTTTCCAGAGAAATATTGGGTATTACTAATACGGGTAATTGGGTAGAACCGTTTAGTGCTATTAAGGGCCATATGTGCCTCAAATGGCTTAGCATGATCCTCCGTTACACCTAAAATACTGCAGCATTAATTTTTGAAATAAATATATGGTAAAGTTGAGAATGAATGCTAGGTACTATGTGTGACGAAAACACGATTCCATAAACTTTTCTCGATAGAAAAAAAATCCAAAGTTACCTCCAAATCGAACAATAAACCGCTGGTATTCAAAAAGTAGGTACTTCAAATTAGATCATGAAACTTTGCAAACTAACTATAAAGCAGGTCTTATGTGTTTTATTTTTTTAGTACAATCAATAGATTTTTTGTAAATCGCAAAAAACCACTCATTTCGCACTTTTCGGCCGCAGTGACTGACGTAACAACCACTTTGTAGTGCAAGCTGATTAGAACTTTATTCTAACAGTATTTCAAACGAAGTTTGAACTTTAAAGCTAATTTGAGTTTTTTGCTGAGCTTTATTTCTAGAAGGCGCAGCCATTCCTACATTTCCCTGTAGAATCAAGGAAATGAATTATCTTCAATGACAAAAAAATCAGCCAAGTGCGAGTCGGACTCGCGTATGAAGGGGTTCCGTACCATCGTAATAGGGGAGCCCCCTTTAATTTTTTTTTAATAAAAAAGGAAATTCCAGGCATTTTATAAATCCCCCCTTATTTCGGCCACCGAGCTAAAATTCGGGACTTGTCCGGAAATACGTCAACCCTACTTTAGAATTACTATTCTAATGATGAAAATTATTTCACGGATAAAAAGCTAAGTACACTATTCTTCCATTGCATAATTATGATAGGTACTCGATAACAGAAATATGCGAATGGTAATTAAAATAAAAACCAAAATAGTGTTATCAAACTATGTATTAAGAATTAATGTCTAAAAGTAATTTACACTTAACAGTTGAGAGTACAAATTATTTACAACAATTTACAATTTTGATATAGCCAGCAATCAATGTTATACAGCAGTTAAAATATTTCCAAGGGCGGACGTCAAATACAATTACTTTTTGAAACTACAACAAACGAAGTGAAAGGATATGCATATTGTATTACACGGCATTCTTAAGTATTTGCGTACCCTACCTAATTGTAAAACGGCATAAGGTTATGATCTGTGTGGATGCAAAAGCGTCAGAATCATAAAGTCGGCCATTTTCACGATCCATGCTTGAAGGAAGTCCATCAGTGAACATCACAAGATGAAATACATTATGAGCTAATTTTCGAGACATTCGTGTACAATTTTCACATCATTTTATGATTTGTTCAAGGTTCGAAAGACCACGCTGCGTTCCAAAACGGGTAATAGTGGACGTTGACAGGCTAGCTGCTAATAGTTGGTGCCAGTTAAGATGAGAATAGCGGTCATTGACCCACCTACATTTATTAAACTTCTTAACTTTGAAAACCAAAAATAAGCCTTTTAGTCTTTTTCATCTATCGTGAATAATAAGAAGTAATCTTCAAATTTTTTTGAAATGAAAAACGATACATGGTTTATTTGTTTTGGTTCGTACGAAGAGATATTAGGGAAAGGGCAATGACCGCTATTCTCATCTTAACTGGCACCAACTTGTAGGCTAAAATGGGATTGGGCGGGTCACCCACGACAGCCGCATGCACGATGACCGCTGGGCTAGTCTCCACACAATAGTTACCGGAAGACGGACGGCACTGGGAGGCCGGCCCAGAAAAAGGTAGCGAGACGATCTGGACTAGTACCGTGAGAGCTGGCCCGAGGAGAACATGGAAGTAATTGGAGAAGGCCTCTGACCAGTAGCGGGACAGTATAGGCTAAATAAAAAAAAGATTTGATGTCCGACATTGGAAACACGTCGTAATAAATACAATACTAAGGTTTAAACTACAAGATGCTGCATTTTTCAAAAAAATAGATAATTAGGAACAAATTTTAACTATGTAGGTATAACTAAAATCCGATTCATTGTCAAAGAGCACATTTCAAAGATCGCCGTAGTTAGCTTGCTAATAATTTCACAGAATTGCGCGAGTTTCAAGTGGTTGTCAAAATGAGTCGCAAAAAAGAATAAGTTACTTTTGCAATTAAAAGTACAAACGCCAGCACCAAGTTACTACAATCTGTCAAATTTCTTTAGTCGATTTTCAACTTTAAAGCAAATAAAGCATTAGGTTATAGGTAGATTAGGAAAATTCGAATTTCGGGTAGCTAGGCAGTCTGTACACAATTATTGTCTTCAATATTATCACTGGGTCAGACCAAGCTACATCCATTTTTTCTTTAATTAAGACCGCGGTCACCGACGGTCGACCATTGCGCTACACTATGCATGTCTCCTGTATCTTGGATGCGTTTACAAACATTTTAACAAACACATATCTACAGCAAAAAGCCGATAAGTTAAAGTGGGACTGGGCTGGTCATGTCTGCCGAATGCCCGACACGCTCTGGGGACAAAATAACCACAATGTGGAGCCCTAATACAGCCAAAACGCGCCGCGGTAGACCTCGCAGGGGTTTAGGCGCAGGACGTCAGAAACGCAAAATGACAGATTCGCGAATTGTCAGGTGTTTGTAAAAAGACAGATTAGCAAAATGACAGGTTCGCAAAAGGACAGATTAGCTAAATGACAGGTTCGCAAAAAGACAGATTTGCAAAATGACGAAGGGGTGATTGGGGGAGGGGGAGGGTCAGGGGAGGGGGCAGAAGGGAAGGTGAGGGGAGGGGCAGAGTGGAGGTGAAAGGGAAGACTGGTGAGAATGGAGGGGGAAAGTGGCGAGAATGGAGGGGGAGAGTGGCGAGAATGGAGCGGGAGAGTGATACTGAACTACTGTGTACGTGTGTGTGTGTGTGTGTGTACTGTGTGTGTGTGAGTGAGACTGGAGGGGACAGTGGGGAGAATGGACGGGGAGAGAGGAGTTTGGAGGAGCCCATAAAATTCCCCCTCCCTCCAACCCTACCGCACCCCTCCCCAAGAAACTACCCCCCCTGCCCCCTCACGAAACACCCTCCCCCCAGGGCTACATCACCCCCCGCGGCCTACCCTCGCAGGATATGGCGGGACGAGCTGGATAAAACGAAGGACCAGTGGTCCAGACTGGCCCTGAATCGAACAATGTGGTAGTCATGGGGAGAAACCTTTGCCCAGCGCCAGTAGGATGACACAGACTTACAGTAAACATACAGCCAGACGCGGACCAACTACCTGCGGGCCATACAAATATTTGTTCCATACGGAAATCGAACACCGCGCCGACCGTGTCGTCGTTTAAACCCTTATGCTAAGAGCAATAAGGTTGAAAAGAGTTTGACCGTGATTGCGGTTGTATACAAAAACCGAAATAACCAGAGCTTATTTTTAATGACGACACAGTCAATTTAATTATGTACTTCCTTTCCATAAGACCCTAATTGAACAATTAGGTTATAAAAGGATCATTGACACAATACTGAGTAACTCAATTGAGGAATGAGGTTTTATGAGAACGTTGCAGTTTAAAAGAAGATGTAGTGACAAAAATTGAAAAGAGTATCCTTAGATGGTTTGGTCATGTGGAGAGGATGAGTGAAAGCCGCTAGGCCTTAGCGCACACTGCTGGAGACGCGGCGGAGCGCAATTGAAGACAGCAATTAAATATAAACCTTAACTACCTTGACATACGGTCAATATAAGCTACTACCGCGAGCATGCGCGCGACTGCTTCAGTCACCGCCGCGCTGCTCTGCGCTCCGCCGCACTACGAGAGCGAGTTGTCTGTATAAATCGTATCTCCGCTCGAGGGCTCTCAGCGCCGCTCGGGGCCCGCGGATCCGCCTGCGCGGTGTGCGCTGGGCCAAAGGCGACTAACAGAAGGTAAAGTGAGTGGCAATGCCGGGAGAGGACGCCCTATAAGAACATACACTGACCATACTAGTGAGGTTCTTCTGAAAGTTCAACTGCGTTGTACTCGCAAACGGCGCGCGCGTATGACCAGAGACGGTCACAAATATTGTACAAACAAATAATATTCCGAACTCTGTACATAAGTAGCGTTTAAAAGCTGTCAATGTCAATATTCCATTGCAATGGGGACTATCGTTTTTGAGTTCATGGCGCCACTATCGAGCAATGTCCTGTCATTAATTATATTGTACCAATAACTTTATAAAAAGTTTATTTTATTTTGTAAGTATAACATCATAATCATAGACTTCAGATACATATTTAAAATATTGTCTCTAAAATTAGCAAGCATTCTTCTTCCAAGTACTAAGATTCTAAGTTGCTACTTAAAATCTTCAAGTCATAATTAATCAGGAATGGCTCAATCTAGACCATAATCGTGAATATTAGTAAAAATACGTGATAAAAACACTACCCTTCCTTGGCAGTCGGCTAAGAACCAATACGCGAACACTATCTGACATTTCGGAAGACCTTACGCTACACCAACGCCCCTAGCGGCGAATTCATGCTCCCATTGCCCCCGAGCCATTAGCCCCCATTGTAACACTGTCTTGATCGAGTTCAAATGCATTAGTTGAATTAGCTCTTAGTTTTCACTACAACTCATATTATATGTATAATCAATTCATCGAGCTATATATTTAATACAAATTAAAAACACGTTAATTGTCAATCACAACTATATAATGTATTATTTATTACTACTTACCTTATATAAAATTAACTAAAACACATTTTTTTTTATATAAATGAAAATATTATAAATCAACTTTTACTAGTTTTTACATAGCTTGATTGGTTTTGCACCCAGGCACAAACACGGTACGCGAGAGTTTACAAAAAAGACACAGATATGAGAGACAGAGACAGCACTCTACAAATCCTAGTTTTTTCTCAAACACTCGAAGTGCCACATCAGTGCCTACTGGACCCCTTAAATAAAACTTTCACAATCTTTATAAATATTTTTCAATCATTAAGCAACATGGCGGTCTACCTGAGGTTCTTGAGTAGTTACAAATGTTACAATAGCTTTCAAAGATGATATTGTCACATTCACGTAGTCAACTGCGTTGCGGCTGCGATTCCACCGGAGATGAATGCGAATTTCATACGTAGCGAGGGATGTGTGAGAAACTAACCAACAATGGTATCGAACTGTCGATTCTGTTGTGCACAAACAACTTAATTTAGGCTATTGCTAGCTTTTTCTCTCTAATAAAACGAGAAAGAAACGGGTAATTTAGAGCTGTCAAATTTAGTTGGAACTAATATTTCCATACAAATGAAGGGTGCACGTAAAAACAGGTCGACTAAAAACACTGTGAAGCACAAGGCATAAACTAGTTTGACACGTCTAACTTAGTTCATATATATAGCCGTCTTTTTCTCGCACTGCCTTTTAGTAAAAGATAGCAAGAGCATAAATTAAGTTTAGTTTGTGCACAACAGAATCGACACCTTTATCGCTTCTTTTTCACAGCTTGAGGTATTTTAGTGATGTGAATGGTTAGTTCCACACACATTTCTCGCTACGCAGTCTAACGCAGGCAACACCGCCAACTAAGCGAGCTAGCCGGGCGAACCGCTTTTCATAATACGTTTCGGCTTTTTCAGTTCTCAGTATGAACCAAATTATGAAAAGAGGTGATGTGTCGATTCTGTTGTGGACAAACTAAACTTAATTTAAGCTATTGCTATCTTTTACTAAAATGCAGTGCGAGAAAAGGACGGCTATAGCTATTAACTAAGTTAGAGATGTCAAACTAGTTTATGCCTTGCGCTTCACCGTGTTTTTAAACGACATGTTTTTACGTGCACCCTTCATTTGTATGGAAATATTAATTCCAACAAAATTTGGCAGCTGTAAATTATGCCCGTCTCTTTCTCCTTCTATTAATTAGAGAGAAAAAGATAGCAATAGCCTAAGTTTTGTTTGTGCACAACATAATCGACACCAATGCCTCACCTAGCTCACTACACGCTAGCTGGCGGTGTGGCTTGCGTTCAAGGCACTCCTGATCATCTTAAGCATGTAATATATTAATCACCTAGGCTAAATATTACATTATTTTAAATAAAGCTTAATAGCAAATACAGTTTTTCCGTCAGTCCAAGTTTACAATGTTACTATTTAATAAAAACTTTTAGAAGAAATAAAAAGAGAATTCTTAATTTAGGAGAAATAATAAATATTAAAATATTGTAAAGCATAAAATTACAGTTATCAGGACCAGACTAAACTAAGGTTGTCTGAGAGCATCATCAAATATTAGAAGCGAAATTTTCATACTTTAATAGCATTCAAATCCAAGTTGATCTATTGAGATAGCCAGAATTGAGACTCGGGCGACCAATATCAAAATACATAGTAAATATTAGAAGGACAATTTTCATACTGTAACAGCATTCAAATCCAAGTTGATCGTTTGAGATAGTCAGAGTTGAGACTTGGGCCACCAATGTCAAAATGCATACTAAATATTAGAAGGACAATTTTCATACTGTAACAGCATTCAAATCCAAG
Organism: Xestia xanthographa; assembly: GCA_905147715.2. Taxonomy (NCBI): domain Eukaryota; kingdom Metazoa; phylum Arthropoda; class Insecta; order Lepidoptera; family Noctuidae; genus Xestia; species Xestia xanthographa. Next base: position 23,853,387 of record LR990654.1, read on the forward strand.
TTGATTGATTGAGATAGTCAGAATTGAGACTTGGGCTACCAATGTCAAAATACATAGTAAATATTAGAAGGACAATTTTCATACTGTAACAGCATTCAAATCCAAGTTGATCTATTGAGATAGCCAGAATTGAGACTTGGGCGACCAATGTCAAAATACATAGTAAATATTAGAAGGACAATTTTCATACTGTAACAGCATTCAAATCCAAGTTGATCTATTGAGATAGCCAGAATTGAGACTTGGGCGACCAATGTCAAAATACATAGTAAATATTAGAAGGACAATTTTCATACTGTAACAGCATTCAAATCCAAGTTGATCGTTTGAGATAGTCAGAATTGAGACTTGGGCAACCAATGTCTAAATACAACAGTTTATTGGCAGACCAAATTGGGAGGAGAATGCAACCATAAATCAAAATACGAGATTTGTACCTCTGATCAGTAAAATTCAACCATTTAAATTAGTTTACAATTTAACAAAAGAACATGCACTCAGAAAACAGAAATAGTAAATAAATACATTGAAACCTACTACTATTATATAAAAATACAACTACTCCTTATTTACACTACTTAGAATAAAATTAAAAAATTCCTAAACTACAATAGAGCAAGTTTTTATAAAATAGTAACTACCGACTGGCATAACTATCAGTCCATTATTGTGTGTACACTATACAATATTATGAGTCTCGTCAATAAGTGCTCAGCCACTTCATGTTCTCAGGATATTCATTCTGCTAAACTAGTATTTGGTACTCTGAAACAAAGAATATTAAGATGAAAAAAAAAACCAACAAAAAAGAAAAAAGAAATCTATACTAATATTAAAAAGCTGAAGAGTTTGTTTGTTTCGTTGAACATGCTAATCTCAGGTTGGAATTAAAAAAATCTTTTTGTGTTAGATAGTTCATTTATCGAGGAAGATTATAGGCTAAATAACATCACACTACAACCAATAGGAGCAGAGCATAAATGTGAAAAATGTTGCAAAAATGTGGAAAATGTATTCCTTTAGTGAGCTTTTTCTCTCATAGGTGACGCAGACAAAGTTTCTTGGGTCAGCTAGTAGTTCAATATCTTGTAAGTAATAACAACATGGCTGATTAAGAAAAAAATCGGGGCAGCCTTTGGGGACTGCCGATAGAAGTGAAAAAAAAAAGTACACAGGCCCCTCCCCAGTTGTAGCACTGGTTATGCCTCGCGCATGCCTATGTGTTGCTACGCCGTAGCGGATCGCCTACGAGTTCTACAAACCGTGACCGCCCGTTACGTCATGTGACGATGAGTTCAATGTTTTTCCTTCACCCATAAAGTACTCAACGTGCCTAAAGAAGTTTTCACTTCAAAAACAATATTCAATAAGTTGAATTATAGTTCAAAATAATTTCTCACTTGTCTGCAAGAGCATCAAATAGAGCAGAGGAACATGAAAGTTAATTTTACTTCAACAAAAGCGAGTGGCTGACACAAGGAATTTTTTGTACATACCTAAGTAAATACTCTTGTAGTTTTAAAGTTCATATACATGACTCATAATTTAAGTGGAAAATGTCATGTGCAAACAAGTTTTTTAAACATGTTCCTACTTGTATTGTAATAATAAGTGACTCATACACTTCTTCTAACACCAATTTTTCCAGTGTTTTTGGGCAAAGTAACCTCTTACAACAAACTAAACACTTTAGTGTATGCCTACACTAATATTATAAAGAGGAAAGATTTGTATTTTTGTGTGTGTATGTTTGTAATGAATAAACTCAAAAACTACTTGACCGATTTAAAAAAATCTATCACCATTAGAAATCCACGTCTTTACTGAGTAACAGGCTATATTTTATCTCCATACTCTCAAAATCGGGAATAGGAACTACGTGGGTGAAACCGTGTGATGTCTGCTAGTTAATAATAATTTTAGCTCAAAACATCATCATAAGATAGCCTAGCCATTACCCAACTATGTTCGGTTCGGCTTCCAATCTAACCGATGCAGGTGAATCCCAGTATTACACACGGATGAACTACATAACTGACTTCACAGTTCAGTTACAGGATAAAATGATATCTCTTGAATAAGACTGGTTACCAGGTAGTCTGGCAAACAGACTTACTAAGAGATCTTAGTGAGAAAAACAAAAGATTCACAAAAAAAAACGTAAAAACAGATAAAAAAAAGTCTTACCTCAGCACTCCATAGGAGCGATAGAATTAGAATTATCACCATAACCGCTTAAGCTGCCTTGGAACTCAATCCCACTGATCTGACTGTCAGCATTGAATGCGTAAGAGTCATTGGTATGTGCATGTGAAGTTTCAAGATTCCCATCTCCCGAATCAGCCGCCGCCGCTGCGTCTGGCTCCGCCCAATTAATCTTAAATCTAGTCACACGGGGCTCTGAAGCGAGGATATTTCTCATTACTTTGTCAAACTGAGGTTTTGCAGGTGGATTTTCACGAAGTTCAGGCTCCGATTCAGAATATTCGTTATTTATGAAGTATCCTACTCTGACGAACTCCTGTCCTCGGTAAGAGCATGTTAGCAGCACTACCGTGACGCCTAAAGCGTCGTTTTCGGGGATTCGCGTAACGTCAGGTGGCGGCGCTTGAAATACAAACATGTGCCTGCCTTCGGGTATCGGACCGACGTAAATTGTGTCTAAAACCTGGTCGTGCTCCTCCGTTTCTGCTGATCCTACGTATATCATCTTCCATTCTAGGTCTTCTTTCAGTTCTTCAATGCATTCGAAGGTTAACTCGAATTGAAAAGGATTGAGAAACGGACTAGGATTGTCCAATACAACAACATTGGTTATGTGCACTTTTGCCATGATTGTATGTTTTTACTCTTGTTTCACTTTCCACAAAGGACTAGCACGCGTTATTGAGTATTTCTAGCGGTAATAACGCCGGAAAGATGAGGAAATTAACCGTTTTCTTTTAACGACAGAAAATTCTGTGGGTCGGCGAAAAAAATGACATTTATTTTGGCGGTTGAATTGGTCACGTGATCAAAATAAGTTTACACGGCAGCGCTGCGGTGGTGATGACACGTACTAAAATTAAAAAGTTAAAATATTTTGACAGCGACGATGATAATTGAAAATCAAGGCAATAAATAAAAAGTTTGGTTCAGCGAAACTATCATATCAGGCAGATCTAAAGCCCCACACGTTACTGATACAATACAATCATGTTAACTTACATTTTCCGTAGTTTTCTTATTGTTTTCCACACTTTTTCACCACAACAAATGTCAACTAAATTTCATAGACAAACAATAAAGAATGAGCAAAATGTAAAATGTTGCCATTTCTTTTCTAATTTCTTATCTATGTGTAGACGACGGTGGAAACAAAGCAAAATCGAAAGAATGCATTTATTTTTCTTTTAACTTTTGTATCGTTTTCATATTTTTCCAAACTTATTTTGATAATCAGTAGTCAAAACTATAAGCTCACAAAATATAATGGTGTCCATGCTCACTTCGGCTTCGGTTCAACCAAATAATTGCATAATGGCAATAGGAGTGCAAATGTCAAATATTTAAGATGGCGTCTTTGCTTTGTGTTCATTGTGCATTTCTGTCAAAAAATTGTATTGTGATTTAAAACAAAAGCCATTTATTTCGCAACAACACTGTAAATACGTAAACCGCGGCTATAATAATATAGCATGAAGGTCAAACGTTAAAAACGATCTTAAAACCTAAGAGAAAGGTGCAAGCACGGTGCAAGTATTACACTAAGGAAAAAAAGGTAATAATTTTTTGCACTTTCTTTTGCGTTTGTACACATGGGTAATTGTTATTTAACGAGTGCATCACAGCCCTATCTACGTCTTACATGTGTAGATTTCCGGGTAATTCAAGTAGATTGTGTGTAAATCGAAAGTTTTCACTGCATACCTTTTACGACATTCTTTCGTACAGTTACTTGACTTTTTAAGGATGTCTGTGCATATTTTTGTTCTGAGTCACTGCCTATGTTGTCCCGTATGTCCTCCGTAATTAATACGAGCGTCAATTGTTGATCGGAGCCGTAGATATTACGTACAGAAGCGCAAATAAACATCGCGCTTACTACTCATCCCAATTAACTGCTCAAAACTAATTGTTTCTCAGAAGCTCTAATAACGTTCGTTGGTAGGTACTTAAAATATTGTTTTATTTAACTCACTTTGTATATTATGAGATCAAGGTAACTTGCATACATTACTTTCAATCAGTTTGTATTTCAATAATATATTCCTTTCAACTTAGAACTTTTTAAGGGCTATGTTGAACAAGTCAGAAGTAGTCTTGAAAACGTTAATGGATTGTGTCAATTGTGTGGTCAGTGCTTGGAAGAAAGTGGACCCTTAAATGATGGCTGATGTCATAATTATGATGTCAGACAGCTACAGGTATCATCATCTACACTAATAATAATATAATAATCTACACTAATATTATAAAGAGGAAAGATTTGTATTTTTGTGTGTATGTTTGTAATGAATAAACACAAAAACTACTGCGCCGATTTCAAACATTCTTTCACCATTAGAAAACTACATTCACCCTGAGTAACATAGGCTATATTTTATTCCCATACTCCCACGGGAATGGGAACTACGCGGGTGAAACCGCGTGACGTCCCCTAGTCTGTAATAAATAAATATCTGCCTAGACTTAACCCAAACTATTACGGGTTGGCTTCTAGTATAACCGGATACAGCTGAATACCAGTATCTTACAAGGAGGATCTGTTTAAAAATTATATTGTTTTTATTTATAACTAGCGGACGTCACACGGTTTCACCCGTGTAGTTCCCGTTCCCGTGGGAGTACGGGGATAAAATATAGCCTTTGTTACTCAGGGTGAATGTAGCTTTCTAATGTTGAAAGGATTTTTGAAATCGGCGCAGTAGTTTTCGAGTTTATTCATTACAAACATACACATACACACAAAAATACAAATCTTTCCTCTTTATAATATTAGTGTAGATTTTATTGTTTGTAAATCTTACAATGGGTGCCAGAGCTCATTGTAAACACTTTTTTCCTTAGTTGTAACGCTGCACAGTGCTTTAGATAAGTGTTTCTTGTACAATTGTTGATAGTAATATTTTTTTCTTTTTGTTTATCTGAACTCCACAATCCAGTTACTGGGCCATACAATACTCTTTGGTAAGACTGATAGAGACAGATGTATCAAATGAAACAATTTTTTTGAAGTGAAAACTTCTGTAGGCACATTGAGCACTTTTTGGGTGAAGGAAAAACATTGAACTCATCGTCACGTAACGTAACGTGCGGTCACGCTTCGTAGCACTCGTAGCATCCGCTGCGGCGTAGCACCACATAGGCATGCGTGGGGCATAACCAGTGCTACGACTGGGGCGGGGCCTGTGTACTTTTTGTTTTCACTTCTATCGGCAGTCCCCAAAGACTGCTCCGATTTTTATCAATTAGGCAGAGTTGTACCTAATATTACACACCAATTTCGCCAGTTATGCCTATTGCTATCAACCAACCACAAATCCAGACTATCTGGCTGCTACTGGTAAATTCCTGATGGAATTGGCAATTGCATTTTGTTCCGGCCCCCTAATTTAACTCTGGACCTCATGTTGATAGAATAGAATCTTTATTTGCTTAGAATGTAGGTATTTATTTTATTGCTTACACTGTAAACCAAATAGCTTGTTCAACCGTACATAAAAATAAGTTGTTGAATTAAATATAATAGGATCCATGTACTATCGAGGACCTCCCTGTCCGGTCACTCCCGACCTGACCACCACTAAGCTTATTTTTGCTTGCACTCGCAACATAGAAACGCTCTCTAGCCCCGCCCCGTTGACTTTGTATAGAAATAATGAATGAAAAGATACCGAATCGGCCGAGCGCACTGACGACGCACGCCAAACGAGAGTTATTGTTATTTTGCGCGCCAAAGTTGAGGCTTTCCTAATAGGCCCAAAGTTAAAGGGGGCGTGACTCGGCGCCTCCGCATGTTTTAAGCGAAAAAAAATTTAAATGGTCAGGCGGAAAAGACCCCGACTGTACATTCTGCCTTAATCTAGCATGCAAATGTAATACACAGAGGATAATAAGGATATTACAACAAAATATCATTTAAGAAATCCTGCACAGAATAATAGCATTTATCTACAAGTAATTCTGTGCAACGTTTTTTAATTTTTTGCAACGGTAAGCTTTTAATTTGGTCAGGCATTTTATTAAAGATAGCAGGAGCCATACAAATCACATTTTTTTAAATAAGCTAGTTTTATGTACGCCCTTGCATAATAGATTCTGGTATTGAGATCATATAGCTGTACTACGTTTTCTAGTTTCTATTAAAGTTGCAAATAAACATTGATTTGTTATTACAAATATTGCTATCTCAAGGATGTAAAGGCATGGAAAGGTTAATAGTTTATGAGACTTAAATATAGATACGCAGCTGTCTGTTACTTTAAGACCAATATAGGTCTCAGACAGCGCTTTTTTTATTATTATTATTATCATTTATTTCAGGCACTAACCCATATCACTCAATACATACTTATTACATAAATAACACTATAACTAATTCACATGACATTACATTATTAAACTTAAAATTGCCAATTATAATCAAAGTTAAAATCCACAATTAAATCAACATCTTAAAATCTAAAATTAAAATTAAAATCATAATAAAATCAGAATTAAAGTCAAAATCATAATCTAAAAGAAAACCATAAATAACATTAAAATCAACGTCACGTTAAATTAAATCATATTGAAAGGTTTACATTTTACTTTTTTTTACCTGCCCCAGGCTTGATATACAGGCGCATGTAAGGCCTGCCAGCCAGTGCTGCATAAATGGTCCGTCCAACCTGTTGGCAACAACTGTAAGAAGACTGTTGCCGCTGCCCCGCACTCTACTTGCTAACGAGGTCGCCCTTTTACGCATGCTGGCATAAAAACAGTCAATGCGAACGCTTGCGAACATTCCTGATGCGCTGCAGAAGCGAGGCAGCCGCAACAGCGCCCTTTTGAGCTTTGAAAATGCTTTCTCGTTCACTACAGTGACCCCAAAATATTATACCAAAACTTAAGATGGAAGTCACTAGACCACTAGATGTCATGTATCAACTACTAATAAATTCAAAATAAGTACTTGATCTTAGGTAGAATCACATTGATAATCTAAGATAAATTATTGTGGCCTAGTGAATAAGTGATATTATTAATAGATTCATTGGAATTTGTTTGAGTAATCTAGTAGGCATGTGTCTGTCAGTTACTCATAGTAGTTTCTAGTTTATACTTAGTCAGTGATAAGTACTTTGTTGAAGTTTTAAATACAATAAAGTCAGGCACCTTGAGTTCCTTGAGTTATAATAAGTAATAACTGTGTCTACGTGAGTACACGTCGTTTGTCGTCACACCAACTACTATAATTCTCACATACTCCTTTTACTTTGTCCATGTTCATGTTCATATATCACGGGGCCTAAAATGGCTGCTATAACAGAATCATAATAATTAGATAATATTAAAAATAAAAATATTAACTTACTTAAAAAAAAAAAAAATAGTTTATAAAAAAAAATATTAATAATAAAATTCTATGTTAAATGTGTAATCAATTGTCACTTTGTAACCACTTTTTAACCACTTTTCGGAATTCCAATTATGATTCTGCTTAAGGGGATGAGTAGCTGCATCATCGTATATTATACTGTTTCCATTTTACCTTTCCAGCAGCTGAATGACAGCTAATTCAAGATGGCGTCGAGTAGAGATGAAGGCCCTGTTTATTACAGGGAGATACAGAAGAACGCATATCTTAAACGGATACCCAATGATGTTGGTAGCAAGCTGAGGCCTTTGGGGAGTAAGGTAAGCATGACGACATCCTAACGTCCTAAATAATATTATAAATGGGAAAGTAGATTTGTTCGTTGAGCTCCTTGAGTTATAAGTCGAGCTACACGTTAACTGACAAATGCTTGCACTGACTGGACAGGTCAAATCTGTGTGGTTCTTTCTTCAAAAGACCATCTCAGACATGCAGATTAGCTGCATAGTCCTCACGTGAATTGAGCAAGATTATGTCTGGACTTCAAAAGAGACTATGACCTCTGAGTTTATTTCGGCTGTTTCTTCTCAGAGTAGTCAGGTACGAAACACCGGCCCCATTTAGTTTTAAAAAACCGGCCAAGAGCGTGTCGGGCCACGCTCAGTGTAGGGTTCCGTAGTTGCCCGTCCGTCACAATAAGTGTTCCCACTTATGAGTTTAAAGGTACCTTTAAACTCTATTATGTAAAAATGCTTGCATATACGAATATACTACAAACTTAGTCCAGAAATTATTTTGTACAACTTTTTGCAAACTTAGTCCAGAAATTATTTTGTACAACTTTTTGTCTTTTTTGTACAAAAACTGTTGTTTCCATCAAGTTCGAAATGATTTTCCTAGAAAGTCCTTGTAAAGTTCTACTTTTCAGATTTTTTTTATATTTTCTAAACTTATGGTTCAAAAGTTAGAGGGGGGGGACACATTGTTTTTTACTTTTGGAGCGATTATTTCCGAAATTATTGACATTATCAAAAAATGATTTTAGAAAACCCCTATTCATTTTTAAATACCTTTCTAACATTATATCACACGTTAGGGTTAAAATAAAATAAAAAATCACTTCCGACTTTACATATAGGGGGGCTACCCTAATAAAACATTTTTTTCCATTTTTTATTTTACCACTTTGTCGGCGTGATTGATATACATATTGGTACCAAATTTCAGCTTTCTAGTGCTAACGGTCACAGAGATTAAGCGAGGACGGACGGACGGACAGACATGGCGAAACTATAAGGGTTCCTAGTTGACTACGGAACCCTAAAAATGACGTGTAAAAGTGTTTGAAAATCCTACTTGCAAAATAATACCTTTTTTCGCCTAAACTACTGATGGACATAGAGGGCCTTTCATCCTGAAAAAAAGTACTGTTCCCGAGGAAACAACAATACCGTTCTTATGATAAAAGATGGCGCCATAATAGATGGCGGTTGATGGCAATAGGCTTGCTCCATATTGAATGTGGGGGTACTATTGGGTACATCTCTGCCAAACCCTTAGCACAGATAATATAATACTTCGTACAGATACCCAATCCCATACAAAGAAATGACACCTCCCTAAGTCAGGTAATTGAACTGGTTATTTTTTGTTTTCCATTGCTTCAACAGATAGCAGCACCAGCGTCTCACTAATTGCCACAAACTGGAGTTTTACAACGCCATCTACCATCACATGACATAAATAGATACAAAGTGGCATCGATTTTACTAGATGGCGCTGTTTTTATATAGATTCTCACCAACGCACCGATCGCACTGATCCGTGCCTTCAAGGACGAGTAGGTAATAATAATACAAAAAAACCGACCAAGTGCGAGTCGGACTCGCGGACAAAGGGTTCCGTACCATTATGTATACAACATTAGACAAAACGGCAGAAAAACACGTTTTTTGTGTGAGAGCCTCCCATAAATATTTATTTTATTTTGATTTGACTATTTATTTTTAAATTGAATACACAGCTAAATATTGTATGAATATTTGAAGGGTCTATCTATTGCCGTTGTTACAACAGAAATACATCACTTGTGAAAATTTCAACTGTCTAGCTATTACGGTTCATGTCATACAGCCTGGTGATAAACAGACGGACGGACGAACAGTGGAGTCTTAGTAATATTGTCCCGTTTTTACCCTTTGGGTACGGAACCCTAAAAATGTCTTGAGTGGGCGAAACAGTTTCATTTGTGCGAGTGAGCTAGCAATATACACGCACCGGCGAATGAATCTTCATGTGTTTTTGAGTATTTCAATGCATACGGAGCCCTTTTACATTTCGACGTTACGCAAATTTAGGTATTTTACGCATCGAGCGGGCGGTGACCAACTCAAGCGATACTTCATTCATAATATCTATTCACTCGCTCGCACTAAGATATTGCGAATATGGCGACGAAACGATCTTGATCCACTGTAATACAAGTTTTCGGTGAACGGAAAATCTTTTGATGTGATATTTTTATGTTATTTAATATTATTATAATTCGTATTATTATATTTTTCATTACTTATTAAAGTGTTGAAACATAAAAATTCTAATTGTGACGCAGTAACCGAGCGTTGATAACCAACATCTGTAACATAGTACCTACGTGATATATTTTAAAGGAGAATAAAGTCCGCGATATTCGTTTTATTTAAACGTTTCAATTACTGCTACATTTTAAATACGCGGTTAGAAACGAACGCGTTGAAAACGAACGTGTTTTCCAAGCAATCAGGTTTTAAATAGGTAAAAGGATAATTTAGCTTCAGAAATTTCTGCTCCCTAGGCAGACAAATATCTTTGTCCAACTTTTATGTGTACCTAAATAAATAAATAGTACGGGTAAAACCTGTTTAAACAAATAATTATTTTATTTGGTGCTGTCAATTACCATATTTTTCAACGAGCAAAACTGCAGTCGTAGTTTACGATGTTCTAGGACGCACACAAAAGCAGCGTCTATACGGCAAGCAAGACGCACACCACGATAATACCGACACAAAGAAACGCCAGGGTAGCCCGCGAAATTTTATTTTGCAATGCAATGCGCATGTCAGTGTCAGCCTGTATGTTGAACGAAATATGTATGATTCGCGACCGACAGAAATTTACAGAATTATCATCATCATCATCATCAGCCTATTAATGTTCCCACTGCTGGGACACAGGCCTCCTCTCTATGAGAGGGAATGGGCTATAATCCATCACGCGGGCCCAGTGCGGATTGGTAGTCTATGTCACATGTCTTCGAATTTTTTGGTTCTAGGACATGCCTGTTTCCTCACGATGTTTTCCTTCACCGTTTTGGGAGCAGAGGGTCTAAAATGGCCGCTTTAGCAGAATCGTACTAAGAATCTCGTTAAAAATTTAAAATTCTTAAAATAAACTTTATGTTTATGAAAATAAAGTCCATTTTAAGAATTTAATTTTTTCATAATAATAAGGATCACGTTAAAAAATGTAATGTGGTGATAAAATAAATTACACAAAGTAATGCGCCTGTCTGGGTTCGAACCCATGACTTACTGTTCGTAAGTCGGGGCCGCCACCACTGGGCTACCGCTGCTTACAGAATTCTATTATAATAATTGAAGTGGTCATGTCCGTTTCGACCGCGCGGCCACGGCGTTTTTTTTTAAAAAAAACTATGCCAAGATTTTGTAAAAGTTTGTAAAAGTTGATTCCCAAAACCATAAATTTGTCAAAGTTATGGTTAAAAAGTTATAAGGGTTTGAACGTGGCCGCGCCATCGAAACGCGGAGAACCGCGCGGCCACGGAGATCTTTAAAACTAAGCGTTGTAGAGACCTGAAATTTAGGTAAATAACAGATTGAATTTGTAAAAAATTTGTAAAAATATACGAAAAATTCCTAGGTTTATATCTTAGGAGCTGTAAGACTTAAAACCCCATGGCCGCGCCATCGAAACGGTGAATAACACGTTATCGCCGATATCTCGCTGAAAAAGCATCGTAGAGGTCTGAAGTTTTTTGTAAAACACAGATTTGAATTTGTCAAAACTGGTAAAAATACTTCAAAAAGTCCTAGGGTTATATTTTAGGAGCTGTAAGACTACAAACCCATGGCCGCGCCATCGAAACGGTGAAAAATACGTTATCGCCGATATCTCGCTGAAAAAGCATCGCAGAGGTCTGAAGTTTTTTGTAAAACCTAGATTTGAATTTGTCAAAACTTGTAAAAATACACAAAAAAATCCTAGGTTTATATTTCAGGAGCTGTAGTACGGTATTGCTTAGAAATACAAGTCGTGATTATTTATCGAAGAAAGTAAGTATTAGCTTGATTTTTTTTGTAAACAAAACCTAATTATGTAGAACTTACGATAGTAGGCAAAAAAGTATTTTTTTTATAATATAAACCCTGTAATAACGTTTTCAATGTTTCGATAGGGTGACCATGACTTATTGTTCACAGAAAACTTTCCACCTATTGTATTAGAAATTATTTCTCAAGGATCCTAAATTAAATAAAAATGAAGAGTCGTATGTTTATTTCCTATAAACATAATTATGTTTTTGTAAAATATTGATTGACATCGAGTAACATCTACCAATCCGCACTGGGCCAGCGTGGTGGATTATACGCCCATTCCCTCTCAGAGGGCTGTGTCCCAGCAGTGGGAACATTAATAGGCTGATGATGATGATCTTATCGTTACATTTTAGTTTATTTTTTTATTACAGAAATAAGTGTCGTTGCATAGTATTTCCAGAATGATTTGTTATGACGATGGTAAAACCGAAATGCACACAAGTTCCGAACAACCTATGACAATACATAATCTAACATAATTATGGTCATGGTATACATAGATGATTAAGATATTTAAAAAAAAACAGTAATTTTAAACACACCATACTTCACAGTCGTATTAAAAAAATATAATATAAAAAAACTATTCTTAGTGTAAGTAAATAATCTGTGATTTGTGGTTTTGTCAGAAATATGTAAGTTAACAATCTGTGATTTATGTGATTTTTTAAGAAATAAACATGTTTTAGTATCTTATCATTTTAATTTAATTTATAATCCTTGAAAAATAATTTTTAATGTAATAAATCGGTGGAAGTTTTTTGTAAGCAATTAGTCATGGTCACCCTAACCAAACATTCAGAACGTTTTGAAGGTTATAAGCGATACCGTACTACAGCTCCTGAAATATAAACCTAGGATATTTTTGTGTATTTTTACGAGTTTTGACAAATTCAAATCTAGGTTTTACAAAAAACTTCAGACCTCTGCGATGCTTCTTCAGCGAGATATCGGCGATAACGTATTTTTCACCGTTTCAATGGCGCGGCCATGGGTTTGTAGTCTTACAGCTCCTAAAATATAACCCTAGGACTTTTTGAAGTATTTTTACCAGTTTTGACAAATTCAAATCTGTGTTTTACAAAAAACTTCAGACCTCTACGATGCTTTTTCAGCGAGATATCGGCGATAACGTGTTATTCACCGTTTCGATGGCGCGGCCATGAGGTTTTAGTATTACAGCTCCTAAAATATAAACCTAGGATTTTTTTGTATATTTTTAGAAATTTTTTACAAATTCAATCTGTTATTTACCTAAATTTCAGGTGTCTGCAACGCTTAGTTTTAAAGATCTCCGTGGCCGCGCGGTTCTCCGCGTTTCGATGGCGCGGCCACGTTCAAACCCTTATAACTTTTTAACCATAACTTTGACAAATTTATGGTTTTGGGAATCAACTTTTACAAACTTTTACAAAAACTTGGCATAGTTTTTTTTTAAAAAAAACGCCGTGGCCGCGCGGTCGAAACGGACACGAAGTGGTCTATACATTCCCATTCAGTATTATATTTCATGAAAAGATCATTCAATGGGATTAAATGAATTTAGAGGGTTGTATTGATGATTTTAATGATTACAATTCTGTAACATACCTACATGTTACGGCCGCGAATCATATTTTTTAATTAACAAGGTGACACTGACCTGCAAAAAACGTAAGATAAATTTACTAGTGTGCCATTTGCGCAGCTTTACGTTAGATGGTTTGAGCCGCTATAAAGTAGACCGTCACTTGCAGCACAGAATAGAAAATAGTACTTACTAGCTTGCAGCTCATAATACTTAAATAGGTATCATTAGTTCATTACCTACTCAAATCAATCAAATCGCTTGTAATTTAATTTAGTTATAACTGCAGCAAGGAAATAAAATGAAATAGGTAGGTACCTACTAGAAGTAGGATGAAAGATGGAAATAGGTACCTACTAGCACAATACTAGGTAGCTACATCATTGTTTTTGTTTACTTGCTATAATTATTGGCGCCAAATAGAATAATAGTACCTATTATATTATGCATTTTGCAGTGCACTGCTCGGTCTATTTCTAGCTCGTTATTAACACGACGACTATCGAACTTCTACATTTTTTTTATAATTTAGGATTACTTTGGACAAAATTAGCTAAGTACCTACTTCATATTTAAATAAAGAAGGCAAACTTAAAACATTATGCTCAAAATAATATTGTTTGCGCTATCGATAACCTTTGACAAAACAAAGGACAAAACTTAGCCCTATTACCGTGGCCCTATGGCCCTAATGCACTTTTTTTGGGACGTAATTAACATTTGTTTATTGATAGTTTCCTCAGAATATAACGCCAATCCTTAAACCGACAATAAAACCGCATTCAGTAGGTAGGTAGGTATAATGGGTGCAAGTTTGTAGAGCGCGTAAGCAAGCTAAGGAATTGTTTTTTTGTATTCAAAAGCTTTGTTTATTCTTTTCAATGGAGATTTGTATCAATTGTTACACCTACAAATTTTAGTCTACTTTTGTTTTTTCTCTTTTACTTATTGGGGTTTGGTGATGTTAAACGTTGAATGAAAAATAACTTTTGTTTTATTTAGGTTAGTTTTAGATGACGTTATAAACAGATCTTTGATAATTAATGTTAGGGTTTGGTGATGTTAAACGTTGAATGAAAAACGGTCCGCGATTCGACCTTCGTGAAATAATTACAAAAATAGTAAGTAGGTAAGTACCTACCTCTATTTAAACAGCGAACTATTTAAATCGAACCTATTTTGTTAAAAATGACAAAGGTTTTAATTTTTTTTGCACGAAGACTTAAGTACCTAATTATTATTCTAAAATAAAAGTAGTCTTCATTGATGTATTAAAAGGCGGCCTCCGAACAGCTATCTGCCAGTTGTCCCGTCAAACGCCGAAACACAGGCAGACAAAGACAAAAATTAAAAAACAATGTAGGTTTCATTCATTAAATTTCTTCATTCATTATTAAATTCATTCATTATTCATTCAGTAAAAAGACACTTTAATATTATTTATTTGTTTAGATTCTCTTAATCGCACCTTGCGTTCAAGGACAAGTAATAACAATGGGTACATAAAACCACAAAAAATATCTCGCTTGAGTTTTTACTGTGCTCAAGTTGACAACAGTTTCATTTGTGTGAGTGATAGCTCACTAACACAAACAAAACTGTTCCGTTGCGTGGGTGAGGTAAATTGAGTAAAACGCCATCTATACCAAATAGGTCTAAACAGAATGATTTACAAATGGCCGACTTTTGACAACTTTACCAATCTAAGGGTTCGATTTGAAGTAAAAGGCCTCCTTTATCTTTTTTGTTAAAATAACGTGATTTATGAGTGTAAATAGATAAATTAGCATTAAACAGTGAACATTTGATTTTTGCTAATCTTATTTCGGCCGAAATCTACCGTTTAACGCATTTTAGGGATTGTCAATTTCATTACTGTTACCTATGCTGCCATCTATTGATTTTTTTCAAGACTAATTATAATTTGTTCGGGTTGAGACCCCATGCCCTTAGCGAATTACAGGCAATCCCCTGTCTTCGATACCTTATTCCAATGCTGAAACTCAGTAGGTACAGATATTAATAGGGAATATGCATGAAATACAAAACTCTTTTAATTTATTTAAAAAGCCTCGTATTGGCCCATAAAAACATTGTGGTACACTTGTTTAAGTTGCTAATACATCACTTATTTTACAATTTACTGTTTTATGTAGCATGTTTTTGGTGAACCGGAATGCACTTTCAAAACGCGTCGTCCTCGATAATGCCGGTAGTGACGTCAAAGTCCATGTGTCAAAAAAAAACCAGTTTCACTAAGATGTTATTATAATATTTTTATTGCAATTTTTACTTGACTAGAGCACATATAATTAGTAAAATTATTCTACTAATGGTAAAAATGTGTAATGTATTTGATGTAAACAAGGCAGATTGTGGTAATGGTAAATGACGTCGCATCATGGCCGCGACAACTTGAATTGTCACAGAAAATTGCAGGAGTTTAATATTATTTTTAAGCGACAAGCAGTAGTTGAACTTAACTTTTAATAGTTTTCTTGGGTTATTATTACTGTATTTTATTGATTTAAGTGAAATAAAAATTACGTGCATATTCCCTATTGTATCTAAACCTTATCAAAATCATAATGAGAGTTAACATGCTTGAGTGATTTGCCATTTGAAAACAATACATGGCATAGTTTCTTATCATGGAAATGTAAATTCAAGACTGCTTGTTTCTTGGCTTGGCCCATATTCATCATCATCATCATTTCAGCCGAAAGACGTCCACTGCTGGACATAGGCCACCTCCAAGTGTCGACACATTGTCCCACCGGTCCCGTGGGACTCGCATATAGCGGATTCCTGCAAGCTTCACCAGGTCATTGGTTTAGTGGGAGGCCTTTCAACGCAACGTCTTCCGGTTCGCGGTCGCCACTCCACAACTTTTCGGCCCCATCGGCCATCCATCATGCGAGTGCCCTGCCCACTGTCACTTAAGTTTAGCAATAATTCGGGCTACGTCGGTAACCTGGGTTCTCCTGCAGATGCCTTCATTTTTGATTCGATCACGTAAGGAAACTCCGAGCATAGCCGTCTTCATTGCCCTTTCCTTCGGCCATCCGAGCAATGTGCCCTGCCCACTGCCACTTAAGTTTGGCAATTCTTTGAGCTACGTAGGTTACATTACGTAGGTTAGTGAGCTAGCAATATACACGCACCGGCGAATGAATCTTCATGTGTTTTTGAGTATTTCAATGCATACGGAGCCCTTTTACATTTCGACGTTACGCAAATTTAGGTATTTTACGCATCGAGCGGGCGGTGACCAACTCAAGCGATACTTCATTCATAATATCTATTCACTCGCTCGCACTAAGATATTGCGAATATGGCGACGAAACGATCTTGATCCACTGTAATACAAGTTTTCGGTGAACGGAAAATCTTTTGATGTGATATTTTTATGTTATTTAATATTATTATAATTCGTATTATTATATTTTTCATTACTTATTAAAGTGTTGAAACATAAAAATTCTAATTGTGACGCAGTAACCGAGCGTTGATAACCAACATCTGTAACATAGTACCTACGTGATATATTTTAAAGGAGAATAAAGTCCGCGATATTCGTTTTATTTAAACGTTTCAATTACTGCTACATTTTAAATACGCGGTTAGAAACGAACGCGTTGAAAACGAACGTGTTTTCCAAGCAATCAGGTTTTAAATAGGTAAAAGGATAATTTAGCTTCAGAAATTTCTGCTCCCTAGGCAGACAAATATCTTTGTCCAACTTTTATGTGTACCTAAATAAATAAATAGTACGGGTAAAACCTGTTTAAACAAATAATTATTTTATTTGGTGCTGTCAATTACCATATTTTTCAACGAGCAAAACTGCAGTCGTAGTTTACGATGTTCTAGGACGCACACAAAAGCAGCGTCTATACGGCAAGACGCACACCACGATAATACCGACACAAAGAAACGCCAGGGTAGCCCGCGAAATTTTATTTTGCAATGCAATGCGCATGTCAGTGTCAGCCTGTATGTTGAACGAAATATGTATGATTCGCGACCGACAGAAATTTACAGAATTATCATCATCATCATCATCAGCCTATTAATGTTCCCGCTGCTGGGACACAGGCCTCCTCTCTATGAGAGGGAATGGGCTATAATCCATCACGCGGGCCCAGTGCGGATTGGTAGTCTATGTCACATGTCTTCGAATTTTTTGGTTCTAGGACATGCCTGTTTCCTCACGATGTTTTCCTTCACCGTTTTGGGAGCAGAGGGTCTAAAATGGCCGCTTTAGCAGAATCGTACTAAGAATCTCGTTAAAAATTTAAAATTCTTAAAATAAACTTTATGTTTATGAAAATAAAGTCCATTTTAAGAATTTAATTTTTTCATAATAATAAGGATCACGTTAAAAAATGTAATGTGGTGATAAAATAAATTACACAAAGTAATGCGCCTGTCTGGGTTCGAACCCATGACTTACTGTTCGTAAGTCGGGGCCGCCACCACTGGGCTACCGCTGCTTACAGAATTCTATTATAATAATTGAAGTGGTCTATACATTCCCATTCAGTATTATATTTCATGAAAAGATCATTCAATGGGATTAAATGAATTTAGAGGGTTGTATTGATGATTTTAATGATTACAATTCTGTAACATACCTACATGTTACGGCCGCGAATCATATTTTTTAATTAACAAGGTGACACTGACCTGCAAAAAACGTAAGATAAATTTACTAGTGTGCCATTTGCGCAGCTTTACGTTAGATGGTTTGAGCCGCTATAAAGTAGACCGTCACTTGCAGCACAGAATAGAAAATAGTACTTACTAGCTTGCAGCTCATAATACTTAAATAGGTATCATTAGTTCATTACCTACTCAAATCAATCAAATCGCTTGTAATTTAATTTAGTTATAACTGCAGCAAGGAAATAAAATGAAATAGGTAGGTACCTACTAGAAGTAGGATGAAAGATGGAAATAGGTACCTACTAGCACAATACTAGGTAGCTACATCATTGTTTTTGTTTACTTGCTATAATTATTGGCGCCAAATAGAATAATAGTACCTATTATATTATGCATTTTGCAGTGCACTGCTCGGTCTATTTCTAGCTCGTTATTAACACGACGACTATCGAACTTCTACATTTTTTTTATAATTTAGGATTACTTTGGACAAAATTAGCTAAGTACCTACTTCATATTTAAATAAAGAAGGCAAACTTAAAACATTATGCTCAAAATAATATTGTTTGCGCTATCGATAACCTTTGACAAAACAAAGGACAAAACTTAGCCCTATTACCGTGGCCCTATGGCCCTAATGCACTTTTTTTGGGACGTAATTAACATTTGTTTATTGATAGTTTCCTCAGAATATAACGCCAATCCTTAAACCGACAATAAAACCGCATTCAGTAGGTAGGTAGGTATAATGGGTGCAAGTTTGTAGAGCGCGTAAGCAAGCTAAGGAATTGTTTTTTTGTATTCAAAAGCTTTGTTTATTCTTTTCAATGGAGATTTGTATCAATTGTTACACCTACAAATTTTAGTCTACTTTTGTTTTTTCTCTTTTACTTATTGGGGTTTGGTGATGTTAAACGTTGAATGAAAAATAACTTTTGTTTTATTTAGGTTAGTTTTAGATGACGTTATAAACAGATCTTTGATAATTAATGTTAGGGTTTGGTGATGTTAAACGTTGAATGAAAAACGGTCCGCGATTCGACCTTCGTGAAATAATTACAAAAATAGTAAGTAGGTAAGTACCTACCTCTATTTAAACAGCGAACTATTTAAATCGAACCTATTTTGTTAAAAATGACAAAGGTTTTAATTTTTTTTGCACGAAGACTTAAGTACCTAATTATTATTCTAAAATAAAAGTAGTCTTCATTGATGTATTAAAAGGCGGCCTCCGAACAGCTATCTGCCAGTTGTCCCGTCAAACGCCGAAACACAGGCAGACAAAGACAAAAATTAAAAAACAATGTAGGTTTCATTCATTAAATTTCTTCATTCATTATTAAATTCATTCATTATTCATTCAGTAAAAAGACACTTTAATATTATTTATTTGTTTAGATTCTCTTAATCGCACCTTGCGTTCAAGGACAAGTAATAACAATGGGTACATAAAACCACAAAAAATATCTCGCTTGAGTTTTTACTGTGCTCAAGTTGACAACAGTTTCATTTGTGTGAGTGATAGCTCACTAACACAAACAAAACTGTTCCGTTGCGTGGGTGAGGTAAATTGAGTAAAACGCCATCTATACCAAATAGGTCTAAACAGAATGATTTACAAATGGCCGACTTTTGACAACTTTACCAATCTAAGGGTTCGATTTGAAGTAAAAGGCCTCCTTTATCTTTTTTGTTAAAATAACGTGATTTATGAGTGTAAATAGATAAATTAGCATTAAACAGTGAACATTTGATTTTTGCTAATCTTATTTCGGCCGAAATCTACCGTTTAACGCATTTTAGGGATTGTCAATTTCATTACTGTTACCTATGCTGCCATCTATTGATTTTTTTCAAGACTAATTATAATTTGTTCGGGTTGAGACCCCATGCCCTTAGCGAATTACAGGCAATCCCCTGTCTTCGATACCTTATTCCAATGCTGAAACTCAGTAGGTACAGATATTAATAGGGAATATGCATGAAATACAAAACTCTTTTAATTTATTTAAAAAGCCTCGTATTGGCCCATAAAAACATTGTGGTACACTTGTTTAAGTTGCTAATACATCACTTATTTTACAATTTACTGTTTTATGTAGCATGTTTTTGGTGAACCGGAATGCACTTTCAAAACGCGTCGTCCTCGATAATGCCGGTAGTGACGTCAAAGTCCATGTGTCAAAAAAAAACCAGTTTCACTAAGATGTTATTATAATATTTTTATTGCAATTTTTACTTGACTAGAGCACATATAATTAGTAAAATTATTCTACTAATGGTAAAAATGTGTAATGTATTTGATGTAAACAAGGCAGATTGTGGTAATGGTAAATGACGTCGCATCATGGCCGCGACAACTTGAATTGTCACAGAAAATTGCAGGAGTTTAATATTATTTTTAAGCGACAAGCAGTAGTTGAACTTAACTTTTAATAGTTTTCTTGGGTTATTATTACTGTATTTTATTGATTTAAGTGAAATAAAAATTACGTGCATATTCCCTATTGTATCTAAACCTTATCAAAATCATAATGAGAGTTAACATGCTTGAGTGATTTGCCATTTGAAAACAATACATGGCATAGTTTCTTATCATGGAAATGTAAATTCAAGACTGCTTGTTTCTTGGCTTGGCCCATATTCATCATCATCATCATTTCAGCCGAAAGACGTCCACTGCTGGACATAGGCCACCTCCAAGTGTCGACACATTGTCCCACCGGTCCCGTGGGACTCGCATATAGCGGATTCCTGCAAGCTTCACCAGGTCATTGGTTTAGTGGGAGGCCTTTCAACGCAACGTCTTCCGGTTCGCGGTCGCCACTCCACAACTTTTCGGCCCCATCGGCCATCCATCATGCGAGTGCCCTGCCCACTGTCACTTAAGTTTAGCAATAATTCGGGCTACGTCGGTAACCTGGGTTCTCCTGCAGATGCCTTCATTTTTGATTCGATCACGTAAGGAAACTCCGAGCATAGCCGTCTTCATTGCCCTTTCCTTCGGCCATCCGAGCAATGTGCCCTGCCCACTGCCACTTAAGTTTGGCAATTCTTTGAGCTACGTAGGTTACCAACCTTGGTTTTCTTGCGGATGTCTTCATTTCTGAGTCGATCACGCAAGGGAACTCCGAGCATAGCCCTCTCTGTAACTAAGAAACCTGATGAGGCCCATTGTAAGTGACCACATATTACATGGGCATTAATAAAATGTATGTGTATTCTACCCTTGTAGTACAGTGTAAGAAATTCCTGATGGAAATGCCCAATAACACTTTGCCCTACCTGGGAATCGAACCCACTACCTCATGCTCAAGAAGTCGTTCTTGTGACAACTAGACCGACGAGGCAGTCTTATATAACTTTCTATAATTTTTTTCTAGAAAGTTCCACTAAAACCGATGTGGACACAACTATGCGTGCACAACGGGAGGACGCCATACTTGGAGCAATATCCTGAAGCCAGCAGCGCTGCCACGGTCACCCACAAACCGATATGGCGGGCTTGTCTGAGGGCTGCGCGGCATGTCACAGCTAGTGTCAAACCACACTGTGGGGACCAGTATGACTTCCTAGTGGATACTGATGGAGGGGCTGTCAGGATGCTGGCGCCTGATTGGTGAGTTATTAGTGTATAGCCAGCAGCGCTGCCACGGTCACCCACAAACCGATATGGCGGGCTTGTCTGAGGGCTGCGCGGCATGTCACAGCTAGCGTTAAGCCGCACTGTGGGGACCAGTATGACTTCCTAGTGGATACTGATGGAGGGGCTGTCAGGATGCTGGCGCCTGATTGGTGAGTTATTAGTGTATAGCCAGCAGCGCCGCCACGGTCACCCACAAACCGATATGGCGGGCTTGTCTGAGGGCTGCGCGGCACGTGACGGCTAGTGTCAAACCACACTGTGGGGACCAGTATGACTTCCTAGTGGATACAGATGGAGGGGCTGTCAGGATGCTGGCGCCTGATTGGTGAGTTATTAGTGTATAGCCAGCAGCGCTGCCACTGTCACCCACAAACCGATATGGCGGGCTTGTCTGAGGGCTGCGCGGCACGTGACGGCTAGTGTCAAACCACACTGTGGGGACCAGTATGACTTCCTAGTGGATACTGATGGAGGGGCTGTCAGGATGCTGGCGCCTGATTGGTGAGTTATTAGTGTATAGCCAGCAGCGCCGCCACAGTCACCCACAAACCGATATGGCGGGCTTGTCTGAGGGCTGCGCGGCATGTCACAGCTAGCGTTAAGCCGCACTGTGGGGACCAGTATGACTTCCTAGTGGATACTGATGGAGGGGCTGTCAGGATGCTGGCGCCTGATTGGTGAGTTATTAGTGTATAGCCAGCAGCGCCGCCACGGTCACCCACAAACCGATATGGCGGGCTTGTCTGAGGGCTGCGCGGCATGTCACAGCTAGTGTCAAACCACACTGTGGGGACCAGTATGACTTCCTAGTGGATACTGATGGAGGGGCTGTCAGGATGCTGGCGCCTGATTGGTGAGTTATTAGTGTATAGCCAGCAGCGCTGCCACGGTCACCTATAAACCGATATGGCGGGCTTGTTTGAGGGCTGCGCGGCACGTGACGGCTAGTGTCAAACCACACTGTGGGGACCAGTATGACTTCCTAGTGGATACTGATGGCGGCGCTGTCAGGATGTTGGCGCCTGATTGGTGAGTTATTAGTGTATAGCTAGCAGCGCTGCCACGGTCACCCACAAACCGATATGGCGGGCTTGTCTGAGGGCTGCGCGGCATGTCACAGCTAGTGTCAAACCACACTGTGGGGACCAGTATGACTTCCTAGTGGATACTGATGGAGGGGCTGTCAGGATGCTGGCGCCTGATTGGTGAGTTATTAGTGTATAGCCAGCAGCGCTGCCACGGTCACCTATAAACCGATATGGCGGGCTTGTCTGAGGGCTGCGCGGCATGTCACAGCTAGTGTCAAACCACACTGTGGGGACCAGTATGACTTCCTAGTGGATACTGATGGAGGGGCTGTCAGGATGCTGGCGCCTGATTGGTGAGTTATTAGTGTATAGCCAGCAGCGCTGCCACGGTCACCTATAAACCGATATGGCGGGCTTGTCTGAGGGCTGCGCGGCATGTCACAGCTAGCGTTAAGCCGCACTGTGGGGACCAGTATGACTTCCTAGTGGATACTGATGGAGGGGCTGTCAGGATGCTGGCGCCTGATTGGTGAGTTATTAGTGTATAGCCAGCAGCGCCGCCACGGTCACCCACAAACCGATATGGCGGGCTTGTCTGAGGGCTGCGCGGCATGTCACTGCTAGCGTTAAACCACACTGTGGGGACCAGTATGACTTCCTAGTGGATACTGATGGAGGGGCTGTCAGGATGCTGGCACCTGATTGGTGAGTTTCTCTTGTTTTTATTTATCTGTGGCAGATTCTAACTCTAAAGAAATGGTGCAGCTTTTTGGAGAGACAAACATGGAAAGGTAATTAATTAGGCTTTTACTCGGCAGGCATTTTGTCAAGTTTTACTGTAAGCTCGGTGACTGTCGTTTGCTAGCTGATCCCGACTCAAAATGACGCTATTACGATGCTTATTAGTGATTGAATCGCATGTTGTTACCAATTTTCAGGGTTTTTAATTTTTTGCAAGGGACCTTAATTATTATTCTAAAATAAAAGTAGCCTAAGTTGGACCTTATAACATCAGCTATTTGCCAAAAAAATCCCCTTAAAATCAGTCCAGCCGTTTCGGAGATTAGACGGAACAAGCAGACAGACAAAAAAGATATTTGGACATAAATAAATTAATAAAATAAATAATTACTTTATTTCTCATTAATTATCATAACACTTTGATTTTATTTATTTGTTTAGATTCTTCCAAAAAATCAACACCTTTCTACCATATTTCCAGGGAATCAATGCAAGACTGGGTATCCACTCTCCGCAACACACTCCTCGAGCTGAAGATCCTGGGCCGCAGTGAGAACGTGTACTGCGCGGGGCCGGCGCCCCCCCCGCCCCCGCCGCCGCCCCGCGCGGCCGCCAGGGACCCCACCTCGCCGCTGCCGCCCACTCCTCCAACACCACCTGATAGGTAGGTACACTTTGACTTCCTCTTCTTGACTTCTTGTTGTTAAAAATGTTTTTTACGCAACTACGGCAAAGCCAAAAGGAAGAGTTAAGATTTGAGCAGTCTATTTATACGTATGTATATTTGTATTTACGTATGTTCCTCCGTAGCGCCTAAACTATTCATCCGATATTGATGAATAAGTCAATGGGGCTATCGTTTTTGAGCTCACCAGGTGGCGCACTGTCGAGTAAGGTCCTGTCAGTAATTCTATTCAATACTTTAAAGCACCAATAACTTCATAAAAATGTTTATTTTATTACGTATAACAACATAGTGTAAGCTTTAGATATATATTTACAACTAGTTTTTGCGTGGGTGCGCGACCTGCGCGCAGCTCGCGTGTTGTCGTGTTCTTGAGAAGTATTCCTTACCCTCATAAAATTTTGAGAATCCATAGAAATCCTTAAAATAATTGGAAAATCCGTTACAACTACCCCTAAATCACTATGAAAACCCTTAAGAACCCCTAAAACATTCTAAAAACCAATTAAAAAAAATATTACCTATAAACCTTATTTAAAAACTCAATCCCATAAAAAAAAAACACTACAGTAAAGTTTGCTTGTCGTCGGCCTACCTAGAACCTACCTACCACCAGACTGGTTTCGACGCCTACTATAATATTTGTTCAAACACATAATGGCTATCTCTGACCGTTACGAAGTTATAGCCCTTTTATTTTTAGGGGAGGTTGGGCAGGGGAGGATACCCTCCGTTTACAAATTTAAACGCTCCTCATTAATAATTTATAGTAAAAATCAAAAAGCCGCTACGTGTCCTAGTTTCCGAGATACGATGGGGGGAGGGGTGAAAGGGGGGAGAGTGGGGTGTTTTGAAAACTGATCTTGACTAACGCGTTGCCCCTTTATAAGAATCCGCCGGAGATCCGCCTAAAGGGGGTGAAAAGGTGGGCAAGGGGGGCAATTTTGAAAACTGGTTTTTACTTTCCCGAGCCTCCTCTATACGAATCTGAAAAAAAAAACGTTCCAAATCCCTTGGTTTCCGAGATACGATAGGGGGGGGGGTGAAAAGGGGAGGTTTGGCACTTTTCCCATACTCGCGAGAGTCACATGTTTACGAATCTGTCAAAATATACCCACCTCCCCATCCACCATCTGGGAGAACAATTATGTCAGTGAGTGAGTCAGTCAGTCAGTGAGTGGTAATCGAGCTTTATATAATATAAGAATATTCTTCCTAAAATTAGCAAGCATGAAACATTTAAAAATCATTCTACCTCCAAGTACTAACAATATTATGATCCTAAGTTGCTACTTAAAATCTTCAAGTCATAATTAATCAGGAATGGCTCAATCTATACACAATCGTGAGTATTAGTATAAATACGTGATAAAAAGCACACAACGCGCGAACACTCTATGACATCTGACATTTTGGAGGACCTCAGTCTACACAAGCGCCTCTAGCGGCAAATTCACACGCGATAGCCCCCATTGATTCGTTAATATGGCCCGGGTAACATAAGCTACTTTTTAACCGACTTCAACAATAGGAGGAGTCGATTATACCTTGTAAACCCTGAATTTTATTAGAATGTGATGTTGCAGTAGTCGGGTTTATTAGTAGTAGTACACAACACAAATTCTTGTTTGCTATAAGCTGTTTGTTCCTTTGAACGCGCTAGTCTCTGGAACAACTACCAATTGGATTTGGAAAATCCTTTTGAATTTGCCCAATTCTTGAGACAGGTTATAGCTATTTTATTTTACATCACTGTATAACTCATTGGAACAGAGCCGAAAAAATTTTGGGTGGTGAAACCGCGTGGCACAGCTAACAGGGAATATGCATGAAATACAAAACTCTTTTTATTTGTGAAAAATGCCTTGTATTGGCGCATAATAACATTGTGGGACTCCCTTGTTTGACCGAAAGGAATTTGACAAATTTTCACTTCCCAAATTTTTTTTCGCATAATTTCATTTGCCAAATTATTACTTAGCAAAAAATCTATTCACAAAAAATTGTAACGCAAACGTAATGTTTGGGAAATGAACGTTTAAACTATAACTTGTTTACCAACTAGTACTTCTAACATTTATTATTTAGTCAAATATGTCAGTTGGAATAACAGTTTTTTCGCAAAATCAAATAAGCCAAATATTTAGTATCGTCAGTTTTCAATTCACCCTTTCCTATTCAGTCAAATGCTTCAATGACAAAAATGTGAACTGCTAAGTGGTTAGGAGGTAAATAATAAATGTCGCTCAATGTGGGTTAGTCAAGCAAAACACTATCTCACTGTGTTTTGTAGCGGAGGTTTCTTGACATTGTTACGATATATTAAGAACTAGTATTTGCGTGGGTGCGCGAGCTGCGCGCAGCTCGCGTGTTGTCGTGTTCTTGAGAAGTATTCCTCACCATCATAAAATTTTGAGAATCCATAGGAATCCTTAAAATAATTGTAAAATCCGTTACAACTACCCCTAAATCAGTATGAAAACCCTTAAGAACCCCTAAAACATTCTAAAAACCCATTAAAAAAAACACTACCCTAAAGTTTGCTTGTCGTCGCCCTGAGTTACGCTTCACCCACTCAACCTTCGTTACGCTGCGGAGGTCGCCGGCTTGCTTCGCTCGCCACCTCCCCCTCTGCTCCACTCGGTCTCGCAGGTTCGCGCCACTCAGGACCTACCACCATCGAACATATTTGTTCAAACACCCAATTGCTATCTCTGACCGTTACGAAGTTATAGCCCTTTTATTTTTAGGGGAGATTGGGGAGGGCAGGATACCCTCCGTTTACAAATTTAAACGCTCCTCATTAATAATTTATAGTAAAAATCAAAAAGCCGCTACGTGTCCTAGTTTCCGAGATACGATGGGGGGAGGAGTGAAGCGGGGGAGAGTGGGGAGTTTTGAAAAATGATTTTGACTAACGCGTTGCCCCTTTATATGAATCTGAAAAAAAAATGTTTCAAGTCTCTCAACTTTCGAGATCCGCCTAAAGGGGGGAGAAGGGGGACAAGTGGGTCAACTTTTGAAAACTGGTTTTTACTTTCCCGAGCCTCCTCTATACGAATCCGTAAAAAACAAAAAATACGGGTCTCTTTGTTTCCGAGATACGATAGGGAGGGGGAGGAAGGGGGGCGAAAAGGGGAGGTTTGGGACTTTTCCCATACTCATGGGAGTTACTTGTTTACGAATCTGTCAAAATATACCCACCTCCCCATCCACCATCTGGGAGAACAATTATGTCAGTGAGTGAGTGGTAATAGAGCTTTATATAGTATAAACTAGTATTTGCGTGGGTGCGCGAGCTGCGCGCAGCTCGCGTGTTGTCGTGTTCTTGAGAAGTATTCCTTGCCATCATAAAATTTTGAGAATCCATAGGAATCCTTAAAATAATTGGAAAATCCGTTACAACTATCCCTATATCAGTATGAAAACCCTTAAGAACCCCTAAAACATTCTAAAAACTAAATAAAAAAATAAAAAATGAGAATTCATTAAAATCGTTACAAGCTGAGTTACGCTTCACCCACTCAACCTTCGTTACGCTGCGGAGGTCGCCGGCTCGCTTCGCTCGCCACCTCCCCCCTTCGCTCCACTCGGTCTCGCAGGTTCGCTCCACTCAGAACCTACCTACCACCAGACAGGTTTCGAAGCCTACTATAATATTTGTTCAAACACATAATGGCTATCTCTGACCGTTACGAAGTTATAGCCCTTTTATTTTTAGGGGAGGTTGGGGAGTGAAGGATACCCTCCGTATACAAATTGAAACGCTCCTCAATAATAATTTATAGTAAAAATTTAAAAGCCGCTACGTGTCCTAGATTCCGAGATACGATGGGGAGAGGGGTGAAGGGGGGGAGAGTGGGGAGTTTTGAAAAATGATTTTGACTAACTCTAACCCTTCTTACGAATCTGAAAAAAAAGTTGTTCCAAGACTCTCAACTTCCGAGATCCACCTCAAGGGGGGAGAAGGGGGAAAAAGGGGTCAATTTTGAAAACTGCTTCTTACTTTTTCGAGCCTCTTCTATACGAATCTGAAAAAAAAATGTTCCAAGTCTTTTAACTTCAGAGATCCGCCTTAAGGGGGTGAAAAGGGGGGCAAGGGGGGCAACTTTGAAAACTGGTTTTTACTTTCCTGAGCTTCCTCTATACGAATCTGTAAAAAAAAATGTTCTAAGTGTCTTAACTTCCGAGATCCGCCTTAAGGGGGTGAAAAGGGGGGCAAGGGGGGCAACTTTGAAAACTGGTTTTTACTTTCCCGAGCCTCCTCTATATGAATCCGTAAAAAACGAAAAATACGGGTCTCTTTGTTTCCGAGATACGATAGGGAGGGGGAGGAAGGGGGGTGAAAAGGGGAGGTTTGGCACTTTTCCCATACTCGCGAGAGTTACTTGTTTACGAATCTGTCAAAATATACCCACCTCCCCATCCACCATCTGGGAGAACAATTCTGTCAGTGAGTCAGTCAGTGAGTGGTAATCGAGCTTTATATAGTATAACTAGTTTTTGCGTGGGTGCGCGAGCTGCGCGCAGCTCGCGTGTTGTCGTGTTCTTGAGAAGTATTCCTTACCATCATAAAATTTTGAGAATCCATAGGAATCCTTAAAATAACTGAAACCGTTACAACTACCCCTAAATCAGTATGAAAACCCTTAAGAACCCCTAAAACATTCTAAAAACCAAAAAAAAAATATTACCTTTAAAAACCAAATAATATTAAAGTAAAAAACCTTATTTAAAAACTCAGACCCATTAAAAAAAACACTACTCTAAAGTTTGCTTGTCGTCGCCCTGAGTTACGCTTCACCCACTCAACCTTCGTTACGCTGCGGAGGTCGCCGGCTCGCTTCGCTCGCCACCTCCCCCCTTCGCTACACTCGGTCTCGCAGGTTCGCTCCACTCAAAACCTACCTACCACCAGACAGGTTTCGACGCCTACTATAATATTTGTTCAAGCACCCAATGGCTATCTCTAACCGTTACGAAGTTACAGCCTTTTCAATTTTAGGGGAGGTTGGGGAGGAGAGGATACCCTCCGTATACAAATTTAAACGCTCCTCAATAATAATTTATAGCAAAAATCAAAAAGCCGCTACGTGTCTTAGTTTCCGAGATACGATGGGGGGAGGGGTGAAGAGGGGGAGAGTGGGGAGTTTTGAAAAATGATTTTGACTAACTCTAGGCCCCTTCTTACGAATCTGAAAAAAAAAATGTTCCGAGTCTCTCAACTTCCGAGATCCGCCTAAAGGGGGTGAAAAGGGGGGCAAGGGGGGCAATTTTGAAAACTTTTTTTTACTTTTCCGAGCCTCCTCTATATGAATCTGAAAAAAAAACCGTTCCAAATCCCTTGGTTTCCGAGATACGATAGGGGGGGGTGAGAAGGGGGGCGAAAACGGGTGGTTTGGCACTTTTCCCATACTCGCGAGAGTCACTTGTTTACGAATCTGTCAAAATATACCCACCTCCCCATCCACCATCTGGGAGAACAATTCTGTCAGTGAGTGAGTCAGTCAGTCAGTGGTAATCGAGCTTTATATAGTATAATATTATAATAATATTAACTACTCTTTTAGTTAGTAGCGTATTTTTCCATTTTTTTCTAAATGATGTAGTCGTTCCTGGGTCTGAGGTCACAGTTTTAACCTAACCTAACCATTTTTTTTAAAATAAGTAATTATCCTAATCTAAATAGTTCAGTTCCGAGTAACCTACTAAAAACAATCTACTTTTTATATTAATGCAAGTCGTTTCTGGCACTCGCCGCGGCACAAAAAATCTTATCTTTGCCTTAATATTTTTTGTCTTAACACATCATTTCACCAAACGTTTATTGTCTGAAGATTGTTTGCTGTAGTAAATCATTTGATTAAAGACCAAATGTCATTATCATGACATTATACTTGCTAATATTTTGCCAAGTAAAAAATTGACCAAATAAAAGTATGCGTACTAAAATCATTCGAAATATTGAAATGGTATAAAAAAAGGTTGCTAAAATTTGTTTGGGTAATGAAATTTTGTCAAAATCTTTTCCGGCAAAACGGCAGAATCCCTAACATTGTGGATCACTTGTTTAAGTTGCTACTACATCACTTATTTTACAATTTACTGTTTTATGTAGCATGTTTTTGATGAAACGGAACGCACTGTCAAAATACACCGTCCTCGATAACGTATTGACGTCAAAGTTCATTGTGTCAAAAAAACACTTTTATTTGGAAATATATTGTTATTAGATTTATTATTTATTTATTTATTATTAAACATTTGTAAACTTAACAGGTAAACCCAAGACGTCTACAAACTAGTTATATCTAAGTACTAAATATGCGCGTACCTACAGTTACAATATTTTGTTGTTGGCTTAGCTTATTATTATGGTTAAAGAAACTTATTTCTCAATTAGAAATTACAGTAGGTATTTCACTACTTGAGAACATATTGGAACTTAAACATAGTATTACAATAACCTTGACATATAAACTAAGTAGTTTTAAGTAATGTTTTTCTGAACAATTAATTAAACTATAAGGTAAAATAGAATTTCGTACGCAAATACCATTCACATTAAAAAACATAAAGCTTAAAATTTTTTTCCATCCACCCGCAAAATAAATAATTACTGTGGTCGCAAATAATCCAGATAAGGAATGCGAGCTCGGTGCCACAATAAAGGCAACGCAGCAGAAGGGCAAGTTTGGTTAAAGTAGAGGTTATTGCAATTTTTACTTGAATAAAGCACATACAGTTGGTAAAATTATTTTATTAAGGCCTAATAAATTAGATGTAAACAAGGCAGATTGTGGATAATGACGTCACATCGTGGCCGCGACAGCTACGGATGTTTGAACTGTCATATAAAATTGAAGGAGATTAATATTATTTTTAAGCGACAAGCAATTCCTTGGACAACAATTTCTTGGATTGATAGTACTGTATTTTATTGATTTAAGTGAAGAAAAAATTACGTGCATATTCCCTATTATGCAAATAGATTGATAATCAAAACCATATTTTACTTTTTTCAGGGTACCCGGCATAGAACTAACAGCTACCCGACCGCAAGAACCGACCCGAACCGAAGTAACCCGATCAGAACCGACCCGAACGGAACCGGAAGCCGAACCGGCGACTTCTACAGAAGAAGACATCGATATATCTAACTGGGACACGCCTTTTAGCTCGCTACCTAGTACTAGCCAAGCTAAGACTGAACCTAGGAAGAGTGTGGCTAAGATCTGTGGACAGAATATATGTCTAGATGATTCTATATTTAAGAGGTAAGTCATACAACACAGTTTATACAACAACAACACCCCATAACGCCCACTGCTGGACATAAGCCTCTCCCATGATGGGAACAATTTGCCGTAATCTCCACGCTTGGCAGGCGGATTGGAGATCGCAGTGATGAAAGACTAACAGAAAACGCTGCTGCCCATTCTCTGGTCTACGGAGGCGCAAGGTGTTCTGTCTCAGACATTAGTCGCCTTATACGACACCCGTGAGTGTAATGGGTTGGTTCTATTCTACTCTGCCGGATACACACGGCTAAGTAAGCATATATAGTAAGTAAGTATTACTTACCTACCTTTATCTACAGAATGTTTATTATCTTCATGCGATCTTGAATACGTAACTTTACGCACAAATTATTGCAGGGAAACGACTTTTTGGGGTGAAAAATCATGTTTTGTTGTAAAACTCAATGTAACGCACTCAAAACATTGTGCTGATGGATGGATTGAATAGTACGGAGGTCCTGGAGGTGTTTAGAGTAAAAATATTACATTAAAAACTTGTATTTAAAAAAAAACTTGTCAAAAAGTTGTAACTTTGACTCCCAATATCTCCGTAACTAGAAGGTTCCCAGGTATGGTGAAGAACAAAAAAACCGGCCAAGTGCGAGTCGGACTCGCGCACGAAGGGTTCCGTACCATTATTATAAAAAAAAAGGCAAAAAAATCACGTTTGTTGTATGGGAGCCCCCCTTAAATATTAATTTTATTCTGTTTTTAGTATTTGTTGTTATAGCGGCAACAGAAATACATCATCTGTGAAAATTTCAACTGTCTAGCTGTCACGGTTCATGAGATACAGCCTGGTGACAGACAGACGGACAGACAGCGAAGTCTTAGTAATAGGGTTCCGTTTTAGCCTTTGGGTACGTAACCCTAAAAATGATCGCAATGACGAGGAGAACAAGTGCCTTTCGACTTCGTTAAGAGGTGTTTTACACCCTTTTTTTTAAATTTTATTTTATCTCTTAACTCTTTTAGTTCTAGTTTTAATTACAGTAATTGGTTTAAATATCATCTGTCTAGCCTTTTCCCAACTATGTTAGAGTCGATTTACAGTCTAACCGGATATTGCTGAATACCAGTATTTTACATGGAGCGACTGCCTATCTGACCTCCACAACCCAGCAGTAAGACTGGTTGTCAGACTTTTCGGGCCACTGCCCGAAAAGTCTGACAACTAGTCTTACTGCTGGGTCTTACAGTGGTAACAACTGTCAAAGACCTACAATAGGGAATATGCATGAAATTCAAAACTCTTTTTATTTATTAAAAATGCCTTGTATTGCTGCATAAGAACATTGTGGATCACATTATAATACACATGTAAACACATGGGTATTTATCGCGAATTTTACCTTTAATATAAGCCCGAAGTTTCGACCGGATTGCACCAGCCGTGGTCGCGGGAAGACTGAAGTATTGGAGGTACCGCCACAGCAAAGCGAAGGTGTTTATTCAACTACCCTCACTTGATCTTCATAAATGTTAATTAGGGCCGGTTCACACTAGGACAGCACACTACACTAACAGTGTCCGCATACTGAGATGATTTCACTTGACGAGTACACTTAGTGATCACTGGATTCCAAGCGGGAGAGAGTCTGAAGCCGTCTTCGCGATTGAAATTAGGATACTTCTTGATCTCAATCGCTTCCCGAACCATTCTCTTATAGTAGTGCTTCTCATTGGCAAGGATTTTTATAGGAATAATGCTGAATGTGTTTTCCGAGATATGGCGGAGCTTAGTATAGATGGTTACCCATCCTCTGACCAACCTCAGCAATAGGCTGATGCCCTGAAAAAATCTAATTAGTCCATCAGTTATATTATCAAAAAATATTTGACTCGTATTTTTTCTTTTGTTACGTAAACTAAAATTGACGAAGATACGACGCTTTTAAAATTCTCAATACGTCACGCCTTGGTATAATTTTTAGTGCGTTGTGACGTCACGAGCCCCCACTCCCGAGTTTTGATGCGTTTTATCTTTCTCAATATTCATTGATTTACAAAAATAAAAAATACGTGTCCATTATTTTCCAATACTCTAACTGACGGACTAAATGAATTTTCAATTTATTGATAGTGGAAACTAGCCTATTGTAGATTAACATTTGATATTCCCTAGCGGCTGTTGTTACTAAGCCGCAATACATACATAAGTAAATATATACTTTTTTCTTTTTAAAGGACAAGTGCAACGGACAGTGATGAAGAATTCTTTGCAGAAATTGACAGAATGTGTGATGAAGAAGTTGAAGGAGAATACAAACAGAGAGTAGTCGTCAGTAATGGAGATAAAGATGGTGTCCCTGACAATTTAAGGTGGGTGGATTTAAATAGTAGGTAGTAATTATAGAATACTAGCTGACCCGCCCAACTTCGTCTGCGTCACATAAGAGAGATGGAGAGAGAGATGGTTAGGTTAGAGAGACAACAACAACAACAACAACAGCCCATAACGTCCACTGCTGGACATAAGCCTCTCCCATGATGGGAGGAATTTGCCGTAATCTCCACGCTTGGCAGGCGGATTGGAGATCGCAGTGATGAAAGACTAACGGAAAACGCTGCTGCCCATTCTCAGGTCTACGGAGGCGCAAGGTGTTCTGCTTCAGACATTAGTCGCCTTATACGAAACCCGTTAGTGTAATGGGTTGGTTCTATTCTACTCTGCCGGATACCACACGGCTAAGGTTAGAGATACAGACCACCTTAAATGATGGACATAATTATGTTATCAGAAAATATTGACGAAATGCAATATTGCTCACCCCCGTAAGTTATTACCGTGACAATATATAGCCTATGTCCTTCCCCAGGTTGAAATATATCTCCTTGCCAAAGGGAAGTGCCCATTCTTGGCCACGTTTTGCCCACCAATGTGTAAAGTACAAAAATAGACCCATTTTTTAACTAAAATATTGCTATTACTTATTTGCAATTAAACCTCCGTAATTAAAAGCCGAATTAATCCAGAAACTATCGTTTATTGCCCCATCTAACACTTCCGGTTGTTGTAAATCCTAAAGAAAACAAATAAAAATAAAAGTCCAACTGAGTTCTATGTAAATAAAGAAAAAGAAAATAGTGTTTGCTTCTTCATCTGTGATGTCAACCCTAATATCTATAGTTGGTTTCTTTCATGGGCGTCACTTGGCCAAAACTTCTTCATCAAATGGGCATTTCCCTTTCATTACGATCCGATCAGCCGTTTAGTCGTGAAAAGGTAGCAAACAGACAAACAAACAGAGTTACTTTCGCATTTATAATATTAGTGTGGACTGTGGATTAGCTTATCCCGCGGTTTCGCTCGCGTTAATTTAGAATTTGACAATCAATTCGGGTTGTACTCTACTTGTAATAAGATAATGGGGGCTATCGTTTTTGAGCTCACCAGATGGCGCACTGTCGAGTAAAGTCCTGTCAGTAATTCTATTCAATACTATAAAGCACCAATAACTACATAAAAATGTTTATTTTATTACGTATAACAACATAGTGTAAGCTTTAGATATATATTTACAATATTCTTCCTAAAATTAGCAAGCATGAAACATTTAAAAATCATTCTACCTCCAAGTACTAACAATATTATGATCCTAAGTTGCTACTGCTAAATCTTCAAGTCATAATTAATCAGGAATGGCTCAATCTCTATACACAATCGTGAGTATTAGTATAAATACGTGATAAAAAAAGCACACAACGCGCGAACACTCTATGACATCTGACATTTTGGAGGACCTCAGTCTACACAAGCGCCTCTAGCGGCAAATTCACACGCGATAGCCCCCATTCAATCATGATTCGAAAGACACGTGGCGCCATCTATTATCATAAGACCGTTATTGTTGTTTTCCTCGGGAACAGTACTTTTTTCGTGATGAAAGGTACTCTATGTCCGTTTCTGTATGTACATCTGACAACGTATATGCATGCGTTGCATATACGTTATATTTGCAACATATATAACGTATATGCATATACGTTGCATGCAAACGCATCAGAACTCAGGAGTGGGGGCTCGTGACGTCAGAACGCACAAAAAATTAAGCACGGCGTGACGTATTGAGAATTTTAAAAGCGTCGTATCTTCGTCAATTTTGGTTTACGTAACAAAAGAAAAAATACGTGTCAAATATTTTTTGATAATCTAACTGACTGATTTTTTTCAGGACACAAGCCTATTTCAGGATGATCGGTTATGCAGTTTAGGCATGATAATTAAAATAACAAACAAACTTAGTTTCGAATTTTTATTAGTTAGGATTTAATAAATCAAATCACTAATCTTAATGATTAATCAACCATTCTATCTTAATTTTCAGTAACCATCAAGCAACCAACATAACAGTAATCCAAGTATCAAACAAAGAACCTCCACACACCGCCATACCAGTCATGGGACCGGAAACGGATGTATTCGACTTCGAATTTAAACAAAAACTGACCATAACCGACCAACCGAACCCTAATTTCGTCAACATAGTAAACACAGAGGAAAATGAATACGGGACCACATTTTCTAAAAACGATTCGGAGTACGGACATTTGAGTTTGACAACTACTGTCAGTTTGACAGGTGCCATTAATGAGTTTCCGTCACCAATGAGTTTTCAATCAGGAAATCAAAATGAGGAACTGTATGAAAGGTTATGCATGGCCTCCACTTCCAATTCCACTTCAAAACCATCTTTGCCAGTAAAAAAGCTGAAAACTGTTGAAAAAAGTCGGAAGTCTTCTTTACCGAATTTAGAAATCGGTGATTCGACTTACGAATACTTATTTCTAAGTAATAATAACGCTAGTAATACTAGTTCCGTAAACGTGACCCCCGAAGTCAATTGTAACGGGGATTCGAATAGGGTACAAGTGAATTCGGGGTCAAATATTGACCCCTTGAACAGGTTGAGGTCTATAGAACGGTCTAGAAGTCAGAATGCGTACGATGCGGCCGTTAGAGCGAGAGAGAGTATAGCTAGAAGAGCGCAGAATAATAGTCCGAAGAGAGAGATTAAGAATGGTAAGTGAAAATTAATCCTATTGTAAAAAGAATTAACGAAGCCGAAAGGCACTTGTTCTCCCCGTCATTGCGATATTTTTTTTGTTCTACACCATACCTGGGAACCTTCTAGTTACGGAGATATTGGGGGTCAAAGTTCCAACGTTTTCATAAGCTTTTTTAAATACATGTTTTTAATGTAAGAACTTTACTTTAAACACCTCCACGACCCCCGTACTATTCAATCCATCCATCAGCACAATGTTTTGATTGCGTTACATTGAGTTTTACCACAAAACATGATGTTTCACTTATAAAAAAAAATTAATTACCCAGCAATAATTTTAGCGTAAAGTTACTTAGTTTAATGTACAGAATGTTTGGTTGACGGCTTCGTGAAGAGTCTACTACACTACACTACAACAGCCCATAACGTCCACTGCTGGATATAAGCCTCTCCCATGATGAGAGGAATTTACCATAATCTCCACGCTTGGCAGGCGGATTGGAGATCGCAGTGATGAAAGACTAACAGAAAACGCTGCTGCCCATTCTCTGGTCTACGGAGGCGCAAGGTGTTCTGCCTCAGACATTAGTCGCCGTATACGACACCCGTGAGTGTAATGGTAAGTGCTCGGCCAGAGTGGGAGCGCGGTGCGTGGTGCGGTGCGGGTGCGGCAACGCGCGCGGTTTGCCTGGCCAGACGGGCCGCGCGGTGCGGCGAGCGGCGCGGGTTCGGAGATCCCCGCTCCCGCCAGGGTTACCAACATAAGGGTTTTCCCCCCAAATTTAGGCGTAAATAAGAGGGATGTGATTTTTTTAGGGGTACTTTTAGCGCTGGGCTAGACTGAAAACGCGGGCGCGGAGCGGCATACTCAAACATATGAACTTGAACACGCAAAGACGCCATAGCTGCATAGCTCGTTCATACAAGTGGCCGCAGTAAGTACGTGGGCGGCAAGCGACAACCGCGCGTGATCACCGGTTCTCAAACTACTTAGTTCGAGCCGTGCTATGGCAACTAGGAGTAAAACAAAAATTCACGTTTTTAATTGAAAACAGCTATCTTTAAAAAAAAAAATGTTGCTATGGCTAAATATATTATTGTTGTGAATTAAAATATATAAAAAAAAGGATTTTCAAGTAATTGTGGGAATTTTGACTTAGCTTGAGTGGTAAATATTTTTGGGAGTTGGTAACCCTGGCGCCCGCACTTGCCGCCCGCGCCCTCACTGCGGCCACTTGTATGAACGAGCTATGGTTTGAGCTGCCCGCATGCGTTTCGCGTGCGGCCCGCGCCAACTAGCCCGCACCGCAGCCCGCACCCGCGTGCCCACTATGGACAATACAAAATACAAAAACAAAAAGAATACAAATACTTTTAGGACATAAGATCTCTCCTTGAATTTGTATGTATTTTCTAGCAAATAAACATTTTTGATTTGATTTGATTTTGACACTCCAATGAAGTTCATATGTTTGAGCTCGTCGCACCGCGCCCGCACCGCACCCGCGTTTCCACTCTGGCCGAGCACTAAGAGTCTATAAGAACGTTATTGTTGTTTTCTTCGGGAACAGTACCTCCTTTTTTCGTGATGATAGATACCCTATGTCCCTACTGACAACGTATATAGCAAATAGGCTAGTTTCCACCATCAATAAATTGCAAATCTATTTAGTCCGTCAGTTAGAGCATTGGAAAATAATGGACACGTATTTTTTGTTTTTGTAAATCAATTAATATTGAGTCCTGTATGTGACATCACGTCTGTAATCGATGGGTTAAGCAGATACGTCATCCCAGTGCTGGGAAAAGGTCTCTCCCCATGACTTCGTGTTTTTTCGGGTTTTCGTGTCCAAGTTCATAAAGGTGCAAGAATGATTTTGACCTTGGAAAAATAATTTTTCCACCTTTAAGAACTTTGAGGGTTGTATTGATGATTTTGATGAATATAATTCTGTAACTACATCCCTCTTATTATAAAACGTGGTCTTAAAAAAGTACCGGCTTTAGTACTAGGTTTAAACCATGACCTTGAATAAACGTTATTACAAAACGAAGTTTATCGCTAGTCCTAGAACTATCTATGGTACCAAAGTTAGACCATCGTGACCCCTAGTTTAACTATGGTACTAAATTGTCAACTCGTTTTTAGGGTTCCGTACCCAAAGGGTAAAAACGGAACCCTATTACTAAGACTTCGCTGTCTGTCCGTCTGTCTGTCCGTCTGTCCGTCTGTCTGTCACCAGGCTGTATCTCATGAACCGTGACAGCTAGACAGTTGAAATTTTCACAGATGATGTATTTCTGTTGCCGCTATAACAACAAATACTAAAAACAGAATAAAATTAATATTTAAGGGGGGCTCCCATACAACAAACGTGATTTTTTTATAATAATTGGTACGGAAACCTTCGTGCGCGAGTCCGACTCGCACTTGGCCGGTTTTTTAACATATTTATATTGGTTTTCGTCGACTTATCTTCAAGTATTTTAGCCGACTCGGCAATAAGTTGACGCAGTATAAGTCGTAGAATGAAATTTGTATTAATGTAAGTAATTTGGCATAGGTACATGGTTTAGCTTATTGCATCAAATACTGTGTGTAAAATAGTTGTGTACGTAATCTAACATGTCAGTTATCACTAACCTTTTCTTGTGAACTCCAATTTTCACCTCTTTTTTCTTTGTTTAATCCATTTTTTTTTTAATTGAATGCACACACGGTCTCACCACAAAGAATACTGTGCCCAAAGAACTTACTTGTGTTATTACTCTTGAAGTGAAACCGGACAATTAGTTTATTATAAGATGTAACATAAACATTTCGATAACATTACTCGAATTAAGCGCGCCACCCAGTTCACTCCATTATACGCGCTAGCTCGATAGTTGTTCCAAAACAGACCAATTGGATTGATGCATTCAAAAAAATACAAGTCGGAATATTTAAATACCTTTAAACCGCCTTTAAATAACAACACTTTATATTTTACCACTACAAATAACAATTTATAAAATATTTTTTCTTTAAATTACATAACATTTTGTAAAAAGGAACGGTGCAGAGAACGCTGAACGAATGATTGAATAGTTTTAAATATTTTGTTGCTTATAATCTGTGGATTATGTTTAGACCAGGGACTATCTTTGGTACTAAGTAGTCCTTTGTTGGTCTACGATTTATAATACGAAACGTTAGTACCGTAACAATCTTAGACCTTTTAGTCCTAATTTAAACCTGGTACCTAAAGGAAGTTTTATAATAAGACGGCATACGTCTTACAGTCGCGAACAATAATTTAATCAACATACAACCTAGCACTGGCCTGCAAATTGCAAAAAACGTAAGAAAATTTGAATTTCGCCGGCTACTCTGAAGCAATCACCTTAAACAGTTCGTTTTTTTTTTTATGTGTGACTCATCCATAATTTTATATCTTTTCCAGAAAATACAGAACAAAGTCAGACTCAACACAAACCAATTTGGAAGCGCGGTCTAACCGAACTATCTTTACTGACGAGGCTGAAATCTATAGGACAGACTAAGAAGGAAAGTCCGACGAGGCAGGACGATAATCACGATAGGTAAGTGGTATTATTGTCCTTTATTTATTATTAATAATAATAAAATAAAAATTGTTTAATTCTCACCATTTTAAAGTAGTTACAATTTACAATTTTATTGTTTACTCAGTTACTATTAGTAAGTACCGACATGAAAGTTATTACATAAGGGAATATGCATACATTTTATTTTTTTATTTCGATATGGAATGTTATAGTACTATATAAATCGGCCAAACAACACAAAAGTTATAACCATTTAAACTTTTGTTTCTATCTCTTTCTAGATAAACGGAATTTGGTATGGATTTTGTACGTTGATGCAGCGGATGACGTCATTCGCTGTATCGGATATCTCTGTCTAATAAGCAGTTTCAATTTCTTATAACTTAGTAATTTTTATAGATATTAAAAAAATAATTTCACTTTGCTATTTCTGATGGTAATACGCTTTATTTAGAGTGATAAAAAAATGCATATAATCATGCATATACCCTATTGTGGTGGTTATAACGAAATTCACAGAGTTTTGACTCTACCCCCTGAACTAGGCGGGAACCTATATCTCAGGGGATACTGTTCAGCCATTTACATTCTGATTCTTCTTAGGACATTATTTTGTATGTCGCTGATAGAAATAAAGTACAATTAAAATTGCGAGGGTTTGTTGGTGAGCTTAAAGATACGAGATGTGGATGTAGGTGTGTGTGTTAATATGAGTAGTGAATTAAAGGAATGTGT
The DNA here is from genome assembly GCA_905147715.2 of Xestia xanthographa. Classification (NCBI taxonomy): domain Eukaryota; kingdom Metazoa; phylum Arthropoda; class Insecta; order Lepidoptera; family Noctuidae; genus Xestia; species Xestia xanthographa. The sequence continues at coordinate 23,894,274 of LR990654.1, forward strand.
GTAAGTGAAGAGAGAGTGAGTGAGAGGTTGAGTGATGTGGGAATGTGTGTGTGCTTAGGAAATTATTTTGTATGTCGCTGATAGAGATAAAGTACCATTAAAATTGCGAGGGTTTGTTGGTGAGCTTAAAGATACGAGGTGTGGAAGTAGGTGTGTGTGTTAATATGAGTAGTGAATTATAGGAATGTGTGTAAGTGAAGAGAGAGTGAGTGAGAGGTTGAGTGATGTGGGAATGTGTGTGTGCTTAGGAAATTATTTTGTATGTCGCTGATAGAGATAAAGTACCATTAACATTGCGAGGGTTTGTTGGTGAGCTTAAAGATACGAGGTGTGGAAGTAGGTGTGTGTGTTAATATGAGTAGTGAATTATAGGAATGTGTGTAAGTGAAGAGAGAGTGAGTGAGAGGTTGAGTGATGTGGGAATGTGTGTGTGCTTAGGAAATCATTTTGTATGTCGCTGATAGAGATAAAGTACCATTAAAATTGCGAGGGTTTGTTGGTGAGCTTAAAGATACGAGATGTGGATGTAGGTGTGTGTGTTAATATGAGTAGTGAATTAAAGGAATGTGTGTAAGTGAAGAGAGAGTGAGTGAGAGGTTGAGTGATGTGGGAATGTGTGTGTGCGAAAATTATTGCGCGGTATCTTCTCGTCCAACTTACCACAGTGTCTCAAGACGAAATTCTATGACCAGTGTGTGTTGCCAGTGATTACATACGGGACCGAAACGTGGTCGCTCACAATGGGCCTCATCAGAAGGCTTAAAGTCACCCAAAGGGCAATGGAGAGGGCTATGCTCGGAGTTTCATTGAGCGATTGAATCAGAAATGAAGACATCCGCAAGAGAACCAAGGTTACCGACGTAGTCCGAAGAATTGCTAAACTTAAGTGGCAGTGGGCAGGGCACATTGCTCGCAGAACGGATCGCCGATTAGTTCTGGAGTGGCGACCGCGAACCGGAAGACGTAGCGTTGGAAGACCTCCCACTAGGTGGAGCGGTGACCTGGTGAAGGTTGCGGGGATCCGTTGGATGCGAGTCGCACGGGACCGGTCAATGTGGCGACACTTGGGGAGGCCTATGTCCAGCATCGGACGTCTTTCGGCTGAAATGATGATTTATTATTATTTCTATACAAATTTCTAATCTCGGGAGCTCGTGGCTAAATAATAATAGCCGCTCGGGTCGATCTTTAGGTAAAGCCGTGCTAAGGTTGGCCTATGAATGGGTAACCACCCATTACATACCGAGTTTCCTCCGTGCCTCGGAAAGCATGTTAAGCCGTTGGTCCCGGCTGTCATTTGTATATCTTTGACAGTCGCGTTACAGGTAGTCAGTGGCCCAAAAAGTCTGACAACCAGTCTTACCAAGGGTTATCTTATTACCCAATACTAACTGGGTTGTGGTGGTCAGATATGCAGTCCTCCATGTAAAATATTGGTATTCAGCTGCATCCGGTTAGACTGGACGCCGACCCCAACATAGATAGGAAAAGGCTGCAGCGCAAATGATGATGATGACAAATTGCAAATATTCCTTAAAAAAAAACTATGTAAAAAGCACTTAAAATATAAAAATAGTAGCCACCGGTATCGGGAACAGGGTCCAAGCTACGCGGTCAGGGCTCCAGAGAGAGGAACCTCCTAACAATGTCACCGTGTCCAGGAGTACCGCGCACTGACTCAAGCTCTTGATCCAGCTGCCTAAGGCGCGAATTATACAGAAACGGCGTAAGGCGAAGGCGCGGGGCAGGCATCTTGCCGCTTCAAAACGTTTCAATACAAAATGTAGGTAGGCGACACGATATGAATTATACTCAAGCGGCGTGGCACAGGCACGTCGTTTCGTCGCCTGTTCCGCGTCGCTAGCAGTCGCGACTGGAGAGGCGCGCAAGCAGCACGACTTATGTTTATACAGTAGGTGCAGAAAAATGAATACCGTATTTTACTTTCGACAATAGAATGTGGAAACATTCTAGTGACATTTTATACACTAAACGAAATACAGAAAACAATCAGGATATTCGCATAATTTTTCCATTATTTTAAAATATCTATGCTCTAGTGACATTTTCCACATAGGGTGCACCCAATATCTTCGGTGTCTCTGCACGTTAATGAGTTGCAGCAAAGCAAGCGCATCTTCGTCGTCTGAAGAGGAAGACATTCTATCACGATAAAATCATCCTGTATAATGACTAGTTGCGGCGTCTCTTCGCCTCTTTGATATAATTTAAATCGCGTCCGTGCCTTATCTGTTCCACGCCTGCTCTGCGCCTGCGCCGCGTCTTCACCGTATGCCTTTTCTGTGTAATTCGCGCCTAACGAGAGCCTCCTCAGGTGTTGGTGGAGGACTCGGGTACAATGATCGCTGAGCTCACATCACACATGTCGACAACCTAGCAAGCCAAGTCAAGATACTTGAATTGCATATCAATTTCTCTAAACTGGTGTCGATTCTGTTGTGCACAAACTAAACCTAATTTAGGCTATTGCTATCTTTTACTAAAAGGCAGTGCGAGAAAAGGACGGCTGTAGCTATGAACTAAGTTAGATATGTGTTTTAGTCGACATGTTTTTACGTACACACCCTTCCTTTGTATGGAAATATTAGTTCCAACTAAATTTGACAGCTCAAAATTACGTCCGTCTCTTTCTCGTTTTATTAGAGAGAAAAACACAGCAATAGCCTAAATTAAGATTAGTTTGTACCAGTAGCGAAGGTCCAATTCATGTAAGAGGTAAGCCGGAGTACATATCTTTAATGTGATTATATTATTTGTCTATGGAATACTGACTGTGTGATCTTTCAGAGGGAATCCGGTAGGAATGGAGTTGTATGGAACCTTCGCCACTGGTTTGTACATAGCAGAATCGACACCAATTTGTAATTTATTCATCAAATTATTTATTTACCTTTACCAGTAGGAGTCCGGGAGTGACGTCGCCTGTCAAAGTGGTGCACAGATCGAGGCCTGAAGTGAGGGTAGACTCGGCTAGGAGAAGAAGCAGCTCCTTGAGTAATGGTAAGATTGGTTCCTTTCATTAGAACTACCTGTTGCCTGTCAAATCAATTCGGGTTGTACTCTGCTTAACTATCACTACATTTCTTTTTTTTTATTTTTTTTGCTTGAAATTACACACAGCGCCATCTAGTGCCACACTAAGCAACGAGTCTTGTGATTCACTCATGCGCGGGTCCGATTCGCATTTGGCCGGTTTTTTGGCTTTTACTCCACAAAGACACAAATGTCATTCCCTAAAACAGTTTAAAAAAGGTGACGTCACTATAGGGTCTAGCCTGTATAAGTAGTATAGTAATTACTGTCACTATATTTTCTTTTCCAGAAAGTTCTTTTAAGAGGACACATTGGAAATTTTGGAGTCAATGATCTGAGTTTTTGTCAGTAATTACAAAACTAGTAAAAATATAAGTTGGTGACCTAATAATTTATGATCAAAACTTTATTTTGTTTGTTTTCAATACATGATTAGGTAACTTTTGTTACAGAGAAAAACATGTTAAACATACCTCTTTTTAAAGCCTCTTAACTTTCTCCGTAGATGAGTCTATACATACATACTCTTTAAAATTGTAGAAGGAATTTCTCAAATTATCGTTTCCAACTAAATTAAATAACAAAAGACCATTTTGTCGTTTACATCCATTATTTATAAGCTAGCAATCCTCGCCCGCTCAGTCCCGGGACGCGCTTGTCCGGTTTTAGAACAATGCGTCGCCTTAAGGCCAATGGAAAATCTAGTTGTGGTGGTTCAGACTTCGTTTGAAATACTGTTAGAATAAAGTTCTAATCAGCTTGCACTACAAAGCGGTTGTTACGTCAGTCACTGCGGGCTGAATAGTGCGAAATGAGTGGTTTTTTGCGATTTACAAAAAATCTATTGATTGGACTAAAAAAATAAAACACTTAAGACCTGCTTTATAGTTAGTTCAGTTAGTATGCAAAGTTTCATGATCTAATTTGTAGTACTTTTTGAATACCAGTGGTTTATTGTTCGATTTGGAGGTAACTTTGGATTTTTGTTTCTATCGAGAAATTTTATGGAATCGTATTTTCGTTACACATAGTACGTACTTAGCATTAATCCTCAACTTTACCATATATTTATTTCAAAATTAATGCTGCAGTATTTTAGGCGTTACGGAGGATCATGCTAAGCCATTTGAGGGGGTGTAGGCCCTTAACTGTAATATAATGTATGTTGTACGTAGACACGTCGCTATACACGCCGGCCCCGGGCGCGCTGACCCCGCTGCGCGCGCGGCAGGCGGCCGGCCTGCGCGCCGAGCAGAGCCGGGGCGCGGCGCTACCCGCCACGCTCAACACTGCGCACGCGCCGATCTTCACTGATTACCATAATCAAGTGTGGTGAGCTTATAAACATCATAATAATATACGTCTCACCTTTTCCCAACTACAGGATGTAAAAGACCTCATCACGAAGCCGTCAACCAAGCATTCTGTACATCAAACTATGTAACTTTACGCAAAAATTATTGCTGGGAAACGACTTTTGTTTTGGGGTGAAAAATCATGTTTTGTGGTAGAACTCAATGTAACGCACTCAAAACATTGTGCTGATAGATGGATTGGATAGTACGGGGGTCGTGGAGGTGTTTAAAGTAAAATTATAACATTAAAATCATGTATTGGACCCTCAATATCTCCGTAACTAGAAAGTTCCCAGGTATGGTGTAGAACAAAAAAATGATCGCAATGACGGGGAGAACAAGTGTCTTTTGACTTCGTTAAGAGTACTTTTACAACCATTAGATACGCGTCACCGCGCAGTCACCACCATTTTTTGTTCAAGAAGTTTGCCAGCTAACCTAATACTCCGAGTTGTCGACATGTGTTGTGTGAGCTCAGCGGTCATTGTGTCCGAGTCCTCTACCAACACCTGAGGAGTCTCTCGTTAGTCAGCTGGATCAGAGGCTTGATTCAGTGCGCAGTACTCCTGGACACGGTGATATTGTTAGGACTTCCTCTCTCTGGAGCCCTGACCTACAGCTTGAATGCTACAATTCTTTAACTATTTTTTTTTTTAAAGATTATTTAAAAATGAATGAAATTTGTATAGAAATAAGTGACAATGTTCCAGGATAGCGTGGTGGGGCCCGTCCGGAGTGCGCATGAACGGTCGCGCAGGAGACCGCGTGGCCGCGCTGTGCTCGCGCACGCCCAGGGACGCCGCACACGCACGACACCTGCTCAGCAACGCGCACTCACACACGGTAACATACACTAACATAACATGTCCGGTCGCGCAGGAGACCGCGTGGCCGCGCTGTGCTCGCGCACGCCCAGGGACGCCGCACACGCACGACACCTGCTCAGCAACGCGCACTCACACACGGTAACATACACTAACATAACATGTCCGGTCGCGCAGGAGACCGCGTGGCCGCGCTGTGCTCGCGCACGCCCAGGGACGCCGCACACGCACGACACCTGCTCAGCAACGCGCACTCACACACGGTAACATACACTAACATAACATGTCCGGTCGCGCAGGAGATCGCGTGGCCGCGCTGTGCTCGCGCACGCCCAGGGACGCCGCACACGCACGACACCTGCTCAGCAACGCGCACTCACACACGGTAACATACACTAACATAACATGTCCGGTCGCGCAGGAGACCGCGTGGCCGCGCTGTGCTCGCGCACGCCCAGGGACGCCGCACACGCACGACACCTGCTCAGCAACGCGCACTCACACACGGTAACATACACTAACATAACATGTCCGGTCGCGCAGGAGACCGCGTGGCCGCGCTGTGCTCGCGCACGCCCAGGGACGCCGCACACGCACGACACCTGCTCAGCAACGCGCACTCACACACGGTAACATACACTAACATAACATGTCCGGTCGCGCAGGAGACCGCGTGGCCGCGCTGTGCTCGCGCACGCCCAGGGACGCCGCACACGCACGACACCTGCTCAGCAACGCGCACTCACACACGGTAACATACACTAACATAACATGTCCGGTCGCGCAGGAGACCGCGTGGCCGCGCTGTGCTCGCGCACGCCCAGGGACGCCGCACACGCACGACACCTGCTCAGCGACGCGCACTCACACACGGTAACATACACTAACATAACATGTCCGGTCGCGCAGGAGACCGCGTGGCCGCGCTGTGCTCGCGCACGCCCAGGGACGCCGCACACGCACGACACCTGCGGAGTGACTGCCATGATCAGCCCATAACGTCCTCACAGCTTAAACACAGACGAGCTAAGAGAGCGAGCTATGGCAGTGCGCTTTCATAGATGTCACATGACTAGAAATCAATGATTCTATAGATGTTGCGAGTTAAGATAAGAATAGCGGTCATTGACCCACCTACATTTATTAAACTTATTTACTTTGTAAACCATAAATAAGCTTGTTCAAGTCTTGAATCGTCATCTATCGTGATCTTCAACATTTTTTGTAATGAAAAACGATACATAGTTTATTTGTTTAGGTTCCTACAAAGAGTTTCCTCCGTACGTTAAGCTGTTGGTCCCGGCTGTCATTGTTAATCTTTGACAGTCGTAACAGGAAGTCAGAGGCCCAAAAAGTCTGACAACCAGTCTTACCAAGGGGTATAGTATTACTCGGTACTAACTTGGTTGTGGAGGTTAGATAGGCAGTCGTTCCATGTAAAATACTGGTATTCAGTTGCATCCGGTTAGACTTGGAGCCGACTCCAAGATAGTTGGGAAAAAGCTAGACAGATTGTATGATTATTTTTTAAATAAAACGGTTTCAGGTCGACATCCTATTCCACCGCGTGCCTCTCGGTAAGATATACGTGATCAACAAGCGGGACTGCGAAGCCCTAGGGCTGAAGCTGGACAGCGAGTGCAACATAACGGGCGTGAGTCCGCACGGCGCCTGCGCCCGCGCAGGGCTCCCGCCGCCCGGCACGTGGGCTCTCACAGAGATCAATAACAGACCTATTAATCTCTTGAAGGTAAGTGTAGCGGATCGTTGCACTGTTGTTGGTGTTTAAAGAAAATTACAAAATATTGCATAATGGTGGCTGCAGACGTGTACGGTGCGCATACGATTCCGCCCTCACGGCGTCGTGACTAGCCGGCGACTAGACTGTCGCCTGTCGGTGGCGCGGGTGCGAGCCGGATCGCGCTCGATTCTGCCTCGCGCGCATTTAAAAATTATTTATTATCTGTATCGCGACGCTCGCAACCACCCCGCCTTTTATTAGAATAATATTCAAAATGTTGCCACATTAAATTTATGATTCAGAGGAACACAATATGACATAATATGTAGGTACTATCGAGGACACTCCCGCCTGACCACCATTAAGCTCATTTTTGCTTGCACTCGCAACATAAAAACGCTCTCTAGCCCCGCCCCGTTGACTTTGTGTAGAAAAAATTTATGAAAAGATACCGAATCGGCCGAGCGCATTGACGACGCACGCCAAACGAGAGTTATTGTTACTTTGCGCGCCATAGTTGACGCTTTCCTAATAGGCCCAAACTTTAAGGGGGCGTGGCTCGGTGCCTCCGCATGAATTAAGCGAAAAAAAATTAAAATGGTCAGGCGGAAAAGACCCCGATAGTACACATACACAAACACAGACAGTAAATCAATTATGGATTCTTGATTTAAAGTAAACACTAAGTAGTTACATTATTCTTTCAAAATAGTACTGAGCCGTCCATCATCGCTAGCAGTAAGATTCGTGCTTCGGAAACAAAGCACTCTATCTACAGTTCCCGGCACGTAAGTTGGCAAGGTTTTGGCGTAGTGGGGGCAAGTTCGCGCATCGTGTACTTAGTGGAACAAAAAAACACTGGTCACTTTAAAACTGGTAAAACTGGTCACTTTTATTGATTGTCATTATAGTTATTGCCATCATTTATTTTTAATCATGTAGTTAAACAAAGCAGAGGAATTCGTGACATTTATTAGGTGTTATAAATAAAATATAATATGCATTTTTTTTAATTAAGAAAAAAAAAGTATTATTATTAAAAATTATAGGTTCTCGTCGTCACTATCGGTTAATAATACTGTTACCCCTGGCATCAAATTAGAACTACCACTTGAGCTGGCATATTATGTAATAAACATAACAAAAACTAAATTTAAAACAATAACAACAACTCGCAATAAAAACTAAATTTAAAACAATAACAATAACTCGTAACAAAAACTTAATTTAAAACTAAAACTGAACTCGTAACTAAAAGTCAACAAAAACAAAGGGTACAACTTTCGTGCACGCAAGTGTAATCGGGAGCGAACGGAATGTAGACGCGGTGCGGGAGGCAGGGGTCGACTGACGCACCAATCGCGCGCTTGGATCGGCGCTACGTGATACCCCGCGTCCCGCTTGACCACCAAAGAGACCTAAAAAACGACTTCTGCGCATCTAACGACTCTTGCCAAGTTACGTGCCGGGGACTGTACAGGTCTCCCAAAGTGATAATGCGCATAGAAATCTTCGTCATTGTTCGGCAACGGTCGTATTCCCCGAGCGTCGGAAGACGATATGTATATAGAGTGGTTAAGTGCATTTTCTTCATGCATAATTTGTTTATCATAATAATAAAATAATGTTTGTTTTGCATACCCATTTGTTTATTTATGCATGTGTATCTTTCTATTAAAATTTATATAAGCCTAAATCTGATTTTTTTAAATGTTTTTTTCTAGTACTTAATATGTATTTAACGTAGGTATTTTTAATATTAAAAAACGTGAAAAATGTTAGTATATTTACCTATTTTACAAAATAAACTATTTCAATTTGAGTAAGATAATTAAAGTTGAAATTAAATTCACCTTTGAAAACAAAACCAAGAAGGGTGTGTAATAGCAGCTCTATATAATTCCACACAGAGAGAACACGTGCAGTCACCACCAATATATAAAGACGACTGACGGACCTTTGACTGACCGGCGACAGCCGCCGACCGCCCGAATTGTTTTCAATCATTGACTTGAGAAGTAAATGGACTGGAAATACCTACAAAAAAAAGGTGCCACAAAATTTCTCATAAAATGGCTGCCAATGATAGGGATGTACCAATTATGGAATATAGTGTTACTATAACAAGTATCGATACTAATACTACATAATAGTTTTACGAGTCTTACTAGATATCACGTTGGAATCATATTTATTATTTACTAAGCACTTCGAATCTTTCTAGATATCACGTTGGAATCATATTTATAATTTACTAAGCACTTCGCCCGCGAAAATTGTGATAGCTCGGCTAATTTGCATGGCATCAATATAATTTATATCCTATGTTACTCGGTAAAAATGTAGCTTTATAATGGTACATAAAATATTTTTTAACAGTAGTTCTTGAGTTAAATCGTAACAAACACACAAACAAAAAAGCAAATCTTTCCTCTATATTATTATACCATAGATTCTTACAGTCTGTTGTAACAAAAAAATGAGTAAGTTTAATGCTCCTCTGATATCTGACCGTTAATAATTAATGTAGTGTTTTTTCTGCACAGAATTTATAATAGTTATTTATGCAACTGTTGTATAATGAGGGGTATTAAAACACGAATGTGGGTTTATCACACGAGGCGAAGCCGAGTGTGATAATAGTATCACATGAGTGTTTTAATACCTAATTATGTACAGTTGCATACAAGACTTTATCTACATCCATAATATGAATCCTCCATAAAAGGTTCTGAAACCATAGGGTGTTGCAGTGTTCTAAGAAGTCTATGTAAATTCATGGAAAGTTTAATTGCTTGTATTTAATACAAACAAACCGTGTATAAGAAGTAATATAATTATTTACATTTTGGATTGTTCAATTATCAAAATTCACAAAGCTTGTATCACTCATTTTTGTAAACAACAAAGTACGAGTACATAATGCAATACTAATATCCAAATGTCGAACAAAAATGGCGGGATACGACGTGAATTCGAATTACCCTATAAGTTATTTTTTTTTAAATTACGGCGCTGTGGTAGTGAATCGCACGTGCTAGACGTTCGATTCACTACCACATTCGATGTTCTTTTTTTAAAACGAGTTGCATAATGAAATTCAGTACAACATTATAACACCCAAACGGGTGTTATAATGGTTATAATGACACTGGCTGTTTTAATGTTGGCCATAAGCTAACTGTTTCAGATACCTTTATAGAGGATTTATAGCATGGGTGTAGATAAACAATTTTAGTCGCATCACTTTTGCGCTTTCGCTTATTTTATATATGGTCTGTAGCTAGTTATGGAAGGACCACCGCCGATACGAATTGTGCGTATGTCAGCATAAGAGCGGGACTGCAGCGCGGTGCTTGCGTAACTCCTGGAGAGATAGTTGTTATGTCTAGATTTAAGTTTAGCTGTAAAGACCACACTCCGTGTGCGCATCCGCCTCTGTAAACACGTTGCCACCTATTAATATAGTAATTAATCGAATTATTAATTTTTATTTCAAAAATCTCGTCCAAGACGCTCCCAATCCTGACTAGCTTCTAGTAGGTATGCGGACTAGGTTTGCCAGATACAGTAATTTCATTTCCTGGCCAATTCGAAGGATACTAATTTGGTGGGTACGAAAATAGTTATTGGTCTTTGTAAATTGCATTTCTTGTAATCTATACTAATATTATAAAGAGGTAACATTTGTTTGTAAGTTTGTATGTAGGGGTAATCTCCGGAAGTAATGAACCGATTTTAATAATTGTTTGTAGAAAGCTACATTATTCGTGAGTGCTATAGGCTATATTTTATTCCCGTACTCCCACGGGAACGGGAACTACGCGGGTGAAACCGCGGGACGTCAGCTAGTATTTTACAAACATACCAATACACCTAGGTATGTCAAAAATCAACTTACCAGCTTTAATTGCTCATACTATGCAGATTATTTTTAACGATAATAATCATATTTTTTCGAACCGATTAGCACACGTATGTACTATACCGATATCGTACCCAGCACAGCGAAGGAACTAGTATCGGAAAATATTACAGCAACGGTACTACACTATTCCACCATGACATGTTATTGTAAACAAACGAATGAAATTATGAAATTAAAAAAAGGTCTGTTGGACGAAAATAAGCCCAAATATGAACACTACAGCCATAAATTCACGATCCCTTAGCATTTTTTTCCTCAAAAGTGTATTACTATGTGTAATAATTCATGAAAACCGGCTACTAACCTGTGCAAAGATAATTGAGGTTGATTTTCCTTCTTTCTTGCACCACACTTCATAACACAACACGCAGGCATGTTGAATAGCTGTTTTCCACCATATACGTGCAATTTTAAAGATAAACTCTTCGTAATTTTCTCACAAATCTTAATAAATGCAAAAGTAAACACTCATTTGACAGCAGAACTACCACAAAACTCGTCGCATAATATGGCGGATACGGCACTTACCTACAACTGTAACTACGTCACAAGAAAATGTTGTCATTTTGAGCAACAGCTGAAATATTGTTGTCTCTTTTATCAAATACGATTACCACATTAGATAGAATGAAGCAAAACGATATTTCACATTCTGTTTCGTATTTCACTCACATTTGTCTATGCAAATGTAGGTATAGAATATCGGGGCCCCTCCATATTTCTTTCTATCTCTATGTTTTCAATTGTTTCACATGATGTGACATATGACATTGACTCCTGTTTCTTTCGAACAAGGTACAAAATGCAAGTGCATTGTTTAGGGCTTTCTCCAATTCAATGATTCGGGTGTTTCCGGGAATACGACAATTGGCGAAGATTTGCATGCGCATTATTAATTTGGGAGTACTGTACCTATAGTGCCTACTGTCAAATAGTGGTGTCAATTCTGTTGTGCACTAACTAAACTTAATTTAGGCTATTGCTATATTTTACTAAAAGGCAGTGCGAGAAAAGGACGGCTATAGCTATGAACTAAGTTAGAGATGTCAAACTAGTTTATGCCTTGCGCTTCACCGTGTTTTTAGTCGATTATGTTTTACGTGCACCCTTCATTTGTATGGAAATATTAGTTTAAATCAAATTTGCCAGCTCTAAATTACGTCCGTCTCTTTCTCGTTTTATTAGAGAGACAAAGATGGCAATAGCCTAAATTACGTTTAGTTTGTGCATAACAGAATCGACACCATTATTCGGGTTTTTTAGTGGTTGTAAACCACACAAATTCTTGTTATTTATATAGATTTTACGTTTACAGGGAGGCGAAGATGATATGAACAGGCTTAGTAAGCATGGGACTGAAGTATCAATATTAATACAACCGTCGGCTTTCGTGAAAAAACTCCGCTCCTCACTCAAAGGAAACAAGACTTTACTCGGTTTGAGATAAGACTTATTTTTATTTATTTACTTTGTGTGGATATACGCCAATTTTGATGCTGTTGATAATAAATGGCATTTTATGTGAAAAAGCGCTCGATATTAATATAGTAAAAAATTTGACTGTTGTTTATAGTCAAATACCATCATTATCATATATGCTAAAACTTCCTTCGACGCGCAATTTTGGAGCTATGCGCCTGTGACTGACGTACGGACAATGGTCTGATGGTACTGTTTACCTTTTGGTACGTAACCAAACACTTTGTTTCTTCTGAAAATATTGAAAGTGCGTGTTCTTAAAAATCATGTTATAGTCTAAGATTCCTTAAAGAACGACCTTCATCGAGCTGGTTAATGGATGTAAAGTATTTTAAATATAATTAAATATGTCAAAAAATATATTGCAAATGGGTTGACTAAAAAATTTCAGTCCAAAATATTATTAATTAGCAATTTAAAAATTATATATATTTTTTAAACATTTCTTTGGTTTGGTTAATAGACAAATTCCATACCAATTGAATGTATGAAGTCTATAGAATATATGTTGCATATTCTATAGGCTATAGAATAAGCAAATCTTATGAAGCTTATAGAATATGCAAACATTAGGTTAACCTAACGTTTGCATATTCTACAGGTTTCATACGATAGACAAATTCCATACCAAGTGTTAGCCACAACAGTGAAATGAAACAAAAAAAATATATTCTGGATTGAAATTTTTTAGTCAACCCATTTGCAATATATTTTTTGACATATTTAATTTGATATAAAATACTTTTCATTCATTAACCAGCTCGGTGAAGGTCATTCTTTAAGGTGTCCTATACTATTAAGTAACTCTGAAAGTGCGTATTCTTAAAAATCATGTTTTTTTTTTACTTTTCTTAATCAATAAACACTTTAAAAATATTTTATACAACTTAAACATACCACACAAACCATCGTGGGTTATCAGTGGTATGCCAGGGGCCCAATTCTGTAACTTTGTATTAAGCAACACGCCATTGACACTCTATCGACACACTACATACATTATGTTGCCACTGTTGCAAATTTGGTATTCTGCAAAAACTTTAATGGCGTTTCAGTGGTGTCTCAGTGTGTCGATAGTGTGGCGGTACAATATTTTTCAGTGTTTTCGTTGTTCGATGGCTTCACAATGGCGGTTCGATGGCCAAAACACTTTTCAAACACGATAGACACAACTTTCAAATACACTTAAAATATTTACAGACTACCGTAACTTTGGCCATCATGATGACATTGACACATTATAGTAGAATACCAATTATTACAATAGTCTTCTATGGCGTTTCAATGGCACTACAGTGGTCAGTCAATGACCATAGATAATTTGTAGAATACCAAATTTCAATGATTAGCCTATTGAGACACTAATTACACACTATTGATAAGTTGGTAATTTTACAGAATTGGGTCCCAGGTGGTATGTTAGTTGACTTGGTAAATTTTTTGTAGTTATATAATATTGCGTATATCCAATACTAAAATTACCGGTTTTTAAAAGCCTGATCAAGTTTTGAGGTCAAATCTCATACTCGTCCCCGGAATAGATCTGTAGTAAACTGAAAAAAATCATTATTTAAATAATAATATATTTATTTGCGTAAAACATGGTATAAAAAGGTCTAAAATAGGATAGACATGTTTTGCCAAGATTAGACATAGCATGCAAATATTTGTTTGTAATCACAATTTCCTTAGCAAAATTAATATAATATTACAACAACGCTATTTTCGTTCTAGGAATTGTTTTAGACTATAGAAGTTATTGTTAATTAACCATTCATTCATTTTAATGTTTGGTTGATAAAAACAACCAATCCTAAATCAAAATCAAAATCAAAGCATTTATTTCAAGTAAGCCAGTTACAGGCACTTTTGAATTGTCGAAACAAAGATGAAAATTAAATGTAGCTACAGTCCCAGTCACAAGCTGTAGTTGCCCATTCCCTAGCGTAGATCTCTATGGAGAAGAACGGGCAAGAAACTCCATGGACACTCTTTTAAATCAGAATATTGTTACAAAATCTTGGTTACATTATTCATGTTGAGATGGTATATTATGTGAGAACAATGTAGCAAGATGTATACGGTAAAAGTGTCCACAGCAAAAGCACAGACTGTTAAAAATCGGTATTCTTAATTTATATTAAAACCTCTTCTTTGCTGTTCACAGTCGGGTAAAACGGTAGCTCGATATTAGAGGCTTTTTCTCTATTATTAAAGATTGCATATTATGTATTTACATGAAACGTTTTTTAAACATGTATATTGTAAGATTTTTAACGGAATTGGTGTCGATTCTGTTGTGCACTAACTAAACTTAATTTAGGCTATCTTTTACTAAAAGGCAGTGCGAGAAAAGGACGGCTATAGCTATGAACTAAGTTAGAGATGTCAAACTAGTTTATGCCTTGCGCTTCACCGTGTTTTTTTTTAGTCGACATGTTTTTACGTGTACCCTTCATTTGTATGGAAATATTAGTTCCAATTAAATTTGCCAGCTCTAAATTACGTCCGTCTCTTTCTCGTTTTATTAGAGGGAAAAAGATAGCAGTAGCCTAAATTAGCCGGGGTTGCGGGACTATTCGAAAGAGATACCGTGGCCCCGGAACACAAAGGGCGATGAAGGAACATGGATGGGTTTTAGTCAGTAAAAGTCTGACACTCCCTCCTGCTCCGCCCAGAGCGGGAGGGGTTATTTGATGATTTCCCATCCGAAAAAAAAAAAAAAAAAAAAAAAAAAGCCTAAATTAAGTTTAGTTTGTGCACAACAAAATCGACATCAATCTGTAGATTCTGCCTACTTTTTGAGGCAAAAGGCCTAATTTTTAACTAAAGAGATAAGTTAGGCGACTATAGTATATTTGTTTAGGTAATTAACTAAAGGTAAACAAAAAAAACCACGTGACTCAGAGGTGCTGAACCTTTTATTACAACAAATATTTCTTGGGTTCTAATTAAACTAAATTTATGTGAGAATCGTTTATTTGTCAATTCAAATGCCATTATCTAAACAAAGCGTGATTACGAAAACGATAAACGAAACGAGAAAACGTGAAAAGTTTCATATGATATCTAATGCTGTGGTTTAAGAGACCAATTAGAGAAGGTTTTTGTGAAAATATTCATGTGACAGATAGTTCTATTTAATCACCACATTGTAATACAATTTATTCTGAATCTGATGATGAAGTAGAACTATCTGTCACATGAATAATGAAGCGTTCAGTTGTCTCATCTATTATTTTATCTAAATTAAACATTTTGTGCTCCTCTTTGATGACATGGTCCTCACAATTTTTCCAATTATCCATTGTCACACTTGCTAAGGCCTCTGGCAAAAGCATTTTTAAATCTGCCATTTTAAATGTTTTATTTTTGTCCGCTATGAATCCCTTCACTTGAGCCCATATTAGCTCTATTGGATTCAGCTCACAATGGTACGGTGGTAAGCGCAATACTGTGACACCATTTTCTTTTGCTAATTCATCCACTGCATATAATTGATATTTATGTTTCTCATATTTTACTTTTTGTAATAATTCTGCTTTTATTTCTGTTGCTTCAAAAGCAATATTTTTGTCCGTTAGCCACTTTTGTATATCAGCCTTTCTTGTTGCTGTAGTTGGTATCTTTTCTATTCTTCTGGAATGATACGAAGCATTATCCATTACTAAAATTGAGTTTTTATCCAGTTTTTTTAAAACCGTGGTGATCCATTTTTCAAAATTATGAGAGTCCATTTCGGAGTGGTAATCACCATCACCCTTTTTAGCCTCAAATATGAGCTCCCCTCCTTCAACAAAACCACTGGATGAACCTTAAACAAAATAAAATAATAATTCAACTTCTGACACCGAACAATCTCATTCTTAAATAAGCAATTTAATTCAGATAAAGTATATGTTTTTAGTTTCCGGCTTCACCCCTGTATATAAAATATAGCCTATGTCAGTCAGGAATAAAGCAGCTTTCTATCGGAAAACAATTTAAAAAAATCAGACCATTACTTTCAGAGATTACCTCCCAACAAATAAAAACAAACTTTACCTCTTTATTATATTAGTGTAGATGATATTTATCACAATCTTGTTAAAACTATCTTTTTTTGCATTTTAATAAATTATCTCTTACCAATGTGGCCTAAAATAAGGCGTTTTCCTTTCCCGCTGGGATTTTTCAACCCCGTAGATAATCCTTGCCTGTGGGCTTCTTTGCAGGATGTTATTGTGCAATCTTGCCATGTTGAAGATTTGGTGTGTCCTGCAAAACCAATATTGTTGATAAGTATTTGTATTATGATAATTCTATGCAAAGTTAACAATGTACAATATTTGTTTTAAAAATATATTGATGTTGTTATTACCTTCATTGACCCAAGTTTCGTCCAAATAATATATTTTCTTTCCATCTCTTCTATATTTCGATATTTCATTTAAATATTTTACACGCCATACTGCAATCTCTGGTTTGTCAATGAGCATACTCTTACGATTCCGTTTGGAGTATTTGAAGCCTAATTTTTTCATTAAATAATACATCATGCTCCTTTTCAAATTAGGCAGACTGTCATCATTATTTACACTTTCCAAAACTTTATCTATTGTTGGTATTTCACTGTCAAAAAAAAACATGTGTATTTTCCTCCTGATTGCAGATAAATCCATGTCATCGAAACTATTTATTATCCTTGGTTTCGTTGCCGGTAGAGGAGGTGATTTTAGTTCATGCGAGTTTGTGTACTCTTTAATAACCCTGTACAAAGTAGGTTCGCAAATTCCCAATATTGTTGCAGTTTTTTTTATAATTTCTTTTTTGTACGGATACACATCCTTGGGCCAAGTTTCTTCAATGTATTTGAACACATTTATCACTATCTGCTTCTCAGTTGACGAAAGAGGTACCCTTTTGGGACGTTTTTTCTTGGGTGATGGAAATGTGAGGGCGGAGCTTGCCCGGCTCGTCCCAGGCTCAGGTTCACTCATTTTTCAATACAATACTAATTTAACAACGATTAACAATGAATAACAACAACTTACAATAACTAAATAACAAAAAAACAAGATAAATTCAACAAAACCGAAACGTAAGCGCAAACGACGAGAGAGCTGTCAGTGGCGTCTGATTAACCGACTAAACGTATAACACGTCACTTCAGATGTCGCGCTGCGTCACAGTCGTACTCTTCAATTTGATGACATTATCTAGTTCATATTTCATAGAGAAAGGTTTGGGGACCCTGTCTTTTTAGGCTCTTTCTAGTAGACAGATTAAAAACTATCATATTATTTTGTAAATGTAACTAAAAATTGTACTCAAGTAGTTATATCTACGGAGAGAACTTTCTGGAATTAATGAAAAAGTTTTAACAGACACTTATTAAAAGATTCCGAAAGAAAACTGTCGTAAAATCGTAGATAAATTAAATTTGGTTGTTACGTATTTGGAATCAAGGAAGTGTCATCTATAAACAACCCTTTTTATGATTTGTTTACCTTTAGTTAATTACCTAAACAAATATACTATAGTAGTTTTCCGACCCTTTTGGGGTCGGCTTCCTGTCTTACCAGATGCAGCTGAATACCAGTATTTTACATGGGGCGACTGCCTATCTGACCTCCATAACCCAATTAGTACTGGGTAATACGATACTCCTTAGTAAGACCGGTTGTCAGACTTTTTGGGTCACTGACTACCTGTAACGACTGTCAAAGATTTACAAATGACAGCCGGGACCAACTGCTTTAAGTGCTTTCCTAGGCACGGAGGAAACTTGGTATGTAAGGGTGGTCACCCATCCACAGACTAGCCTAGGCAAGCACGGCTTAGCCTGAAGATCGACCTGAGCGGCTGTTTTTATTTAGCCACGAGCTCCTCTAAAAAATTCCCAGGTGAGAGCAGGAAACAGAAGCTAGATGATATTTATTGACGTGTTATTATCAGTGATAGGAATAGGTAGTGCTTATTAGCCTAAACTTCGAAGAACAGAGACAAGAATCGGAGACTTCCTTAGACTATATTTTTTTCCGGGACATCACGTAAGTACATTAAAAATTAATGTTATTTGGAATAAGTAATTGGTCTATGTTTACCTGAAGTTTACGACTAGACATAACATAACACAGTCGTTACAACCATCAAAATTACTGAAAGTTTTCTTTTTAAGAACATTTTGGAAACGACTTCTTCATCATAAAACTATGATACGCTCTCTTAGGTACGCACTCTTAGAATTTACAAAAAAAAACTCGCCGTGGTCGCATAATAAAATATAGTCTAAGGAAGTCTCCGATTCTTTTCTCTGTTCTTCTTCGAAGTTTAGGCTAATAAGCACTACCTATTCCTATCACTGGTTATTATGAATTATCTCTTTAGTTTCGTTCAAAAAAGGTATTTTTTTTTTGTATAAATTAAAAAATATTAAAAAAAAACAGAAAAAGAAGAGTTTATTGAAAAAAAAAAACAGTTTTGTAGAAGTTGTCTCGAAAAAGCTTATCTCTTTAGTTCGTTGAAAAGAGGGAACAATTTTTTGTATAAATAAATCAATTATTTAAAAAAAAAAACACTTAGTTTTGTAGAATTTGTCTCGAAAACACACAGTTTTTTAGAATATTTACATTTTTACACTTTAAAACTAAGCTATACAGATTTTGATAAAAAACTTTTTCCAGTTATTTAATAGGTGTTATCAATTTTTTTTAACATTACTCTGTTTGTAACTCTTTGAAAGGTTCGTGCATGTTTTATTATGATATATTTTTTTGTAATTATATATTTTTCAAGTATATTAATAGTCTTGTATATTGTGTTTTGGTATAGGTATTCAAGATAATCAGTTGTTTTCGTTTTAAATTTAAACTGTTCCAATACTTGTTATGTGAAAAAAGTATTTTAGGTATGGAGCCCATAATAAAATATTAATGTTTTTAAGTCATATTTTTGTATGACATGGCAATGTGTTGTATTCCATCATTTTCCGTACACAGTGTCAGGGTGTAAAAGACCTCATCACGAAGCCGTCAACCAAGCACTCTGTACATCAAACTAAGTAACTTTACGCAAAAATTATTGCTGGGAAACGACATTTTTTTTAGGGTGAAAAATCATGTTTTGTGGTAGAACTTAATGTAACGTACTCAAAACATTGTGCTGATGAATGGATTGAACAGTACGGGGGTCGTGGAGGTGTTTAAAGTAAAAATGTTACATTAAAAACTTGTATTTAAAAAAAACTTGTAACTTTGACTCCCAATATCTCCGTAACTAGAAGGTTCCCAGGTATGGTGTAGAACAAAAAAATGATCGCAATGACGAGGAGAACAAGTGCCTTTCAGCTTCGTTAAGAGGTGTTTTACACCCTTTATAGCGCATGATTCTAGATCACCCTAGAGCCAATGATTAAAAAAAACGTGCCAAATGAGAGTGGGACGCGCTCACAAAGGGTTCCGTACCATTGTCTATACAACATTAGACAAAACTGCAAAAAAATCTCTTGTAAAATCAGCCAGTGAAAGTCCCGTCAAAATTGGTCCAGCCGTTTTGGACTTTAGCCGCAACAAACAGATTGACAAAAATGAAAAAAGAAGGTTTATTTGTAAAAGTAATATGCGTATGCATTCAGTAGAAAGCATTTATTTTGGAATTACTAATAGACACTTCAATTTTATTTATTTGTATAGATGAAAATTTTAAAACTCTGGGGGATCTAAAATCATGTAACTGAATTAATGGTAAAATTTTATATCCAACAAACATTTTGTAAGACATTGGTGCCGATTCCCTTGTTTACAAACTAAACCAAATTTAAGTTCAGTGCATCTTTTTCTTTCTATTTCATTAAGAAAAGGACAGAAGATAAATTTTAGTTATGTTCTGTCAAATTAATCAGCGCCATACAAGTTTTAGACGCGATTAAAAAGTTTATTAATAAAATTACATCAAATTACGTCAGGTGCTGACTAATTTGACAGGATTAACTAATATTTATCTTCTGTCCTTTTCATAATGAAATAGAAAGAAAAAGATGCATTCAACTTAAATTTAGTTTAGTTTGTGAACAAGGGAATCGGCACCATTGTGTTTTAATAATATTAATAAGCAAATTGTGTATATTATGTAATATATTAAATTGGAAGACTGCCTATCTTAATAGGGAAAGGCGAAATAAATAAATTAAAGCAATTATTATTGTGATAAATGTATATATTAATAATATAAGATTTTATATCATCTTTTATAGAGAAAAGTGGTCCAGCTATGCTTGTATTTTGAGCATGTTTTTTTGATTAGTAGATCGTTGGTTCAGTGGTCGAAAGCACGACTACTTAGCCTGAGATCCTGGGTTCAATTCCCAGGTCGGGCAGTGCTATTGTAATAGGGAATATAAAAAAATAAAAAAATAAAACGTTTATTTCAATTACAATAGGCATTTCGATACACATTATTGGAGATCACCTTTTAAGCAAGGAATTGCTTGTATTAGGAGACTCCGCACTTCCACTTGTCATTTTTATGCAATTGAAATGTAGACAGTATAAACATGAAAGACTAAACAAAGATAAAAATTAAAATTAAATAAATGATAAATATGCATACATTTTCTTTTTTTTCATTTCGATACGGAATGTTAAAAATCTATAAAAATAATGACTAAAAGCGAAAACAAGACATAAATCGGCCAAACAACACAAAAGTTATAACCATTTAAACTTTTGTTTCTATCTCTTTCTAGATAAACAGAATTTAGTATGGATTTTGTACGTCGGTGTAGCGGATGACGTCATTCGCTATATCGAATCTCTCTGTCTAATCAGCAGTTTCAAATGCTTATAACTTAGTATTTTTTATAGATATTAAAAAAATAATTTTACTTTGCTATTTCTGATGTTAATACGCTTTGTTTAGAGCAGTCTTTCCCAACGTGGGCGATAACGCCCCTTTGTGGGCGCTGCAGGCCTAAAGGGGGGCGGTAAGAGACCCAGAAAAAGAAGGGGGCATTGTGTAGGGCTTTGGGGTCGATTTATAATTTCATCTACCTAGCTAGGAAGACTCTTAGACACCGACTGAGCTCTCGACTCTCGACTACATCTTGTGAACATCAACTAATATTAATTAAGATATAGTTCAAACTCGGTTCGATATAAAAGACCGCGGGAAATCATGTTTTAACAAGTTTTTGTTAAATAATCCGAATTGTACATTCCTATACCAATCGGCTGGTTCTACCTTCACATTAGTTTTTATATAAGAATTGATTATGTTTGTTTTATTTTCAATAAAAGATACTCTGTCCGAATACTATAAATTTGCGTTTCAATAATCAGTTATAAGTACTTAGCGGTTTTTAAGTATGTTTAAAAAGGGGGGCGTTAAAAAATAATTTATTCTTAAATTGGGCAGTAGACAAAAAAAGGTTGGGAACCCCTGGTTTAGAGTAATAAAAAAAAAAGTCGGTATACGGGCGAAAGTTTTACGTGACAACGACTTTGAGTGGTAAAATAAACTTTTTATGTCTGTCTCTCTCGCTCTTAGGCGGGACGCGTGCCTCTCACTCGCTCTCATTGTGAGCGCATAACGTGAGCGGAGCGTTACCCAGTTTCTTGAAGTGTCACCCGGCAAACCAATTTATAAGACGTTGTCACGTCAAAATCATGCATATACCTTATAGTCCATCGGGAATTTCTCAGTAGCAGTAAAGGATGCTGGAATTGCGCCCGATTGATGGCAATAGGCGCGCCCCTATTACATGGGACTTAAACATAACTGACGAAATTTGGGTGTACTATTAAGTACTATCGAGGACACTCCCGCCTGATCACCACTAAGCTAATTTTTGCTTGCACCCGCAATATAGAAACGCTCTCTAGCCCCGCCCCGTTGACTTTGTATAGAAATAATGAATGAAAGGATACCGAATCGGCCGAGCGCACTGACGACGCACGCCAAACGAGAGTTATTGTTATTTTGCGCGCCAAAGTTGACGCTTTCCTAATATGCCCAAACTTTAAGGGGGCGTGGCTCGGCGCCTCCGCATGATTTAAGCGAAAAAAATATATTTTATATTATTTATTTATTAAAATATCTAAAAAACTTAATTTAAATACAGTTTGGTTTTAGCCACACATCGAAAACCTCTCAGGGCTTATCTGTGTGCTTGCGAGCCGTTCGTTTAAATTTTACAAAATGTTACAACTACAATGATAGGTACAATAAAACTGACAGTTTATAAAAAATATCAGTTACATACTAAAGTTTAGACTGCGTAGATACGTCAACAAACTAAAAGGACATTGGACAAATATGTATGACTAGCTGTCCCACGCAACTTCGTCTGCGTCACATAAGAGTGAAAAAGCTAACAAAAGGAATACATTTTCCCCGTTTTTGCAACATCTTTCATTTATGCTCCGCTCCTTTTGGTCGTAGCGTGATGTTATATAGCCTATAACCTTCCTCAATAAATGGGCTATCCAACACAAAAATATTTTTTCAATTCCAACTAGTAGTTCCTGAGATTAGCGCGTTCAAACAAACAAACTCTTCAGCTTTAGAATATTAGTATAGATTAAACTGGTCTAATTAAACTGGTCAGGCGGAAAAGACCACGATAGTACACCTCTGCTGACCAATCTTCAGGAACTACAAGCGTGATGTTATGTTACGGTACCCGCTGTGGCCAAAAAAAGTAATTAAATCCTTGTTAGAAGCAACTACATAACTGATTACAAATTCATTGATATTTTCATTAGGGATGTAACGATACATATTTCTGCCGATAGGATACCGATACCGATAATTGTCGTAAATAATCGGCGATACCGATATCGATGGCTTAGTATAAAATAAATCAAATTGTCTTATTAAATGCATAAAAGTTACCTATGTTTAATAGAGAATCGACTTTGTGAAATGTGAAAACATAGAAATAAAAATAAACACCCAAATTAATAAAAAGACAAATCAAAATCCACAGAAACATTTACATAGGTAAGTATATGATATATTATCAAGCAAAAAGTCATTACAAAATAAGCAAATAAACCGATACATAAAATAAAGTCAAGTCAGTAATTAAAGTTTACTTTAGGTAGATTTTTGTTAAGGCGCTGTGAACACCAAAATCGCGCACACTGTCTATTTATATGGGAGTAAATGAGACGTCACTATTACTGGGCGGCTAGGTTTTAGAAAAAAATATTGAAATAAACAAAAGTGATAAATAAAAAGAATAAGTAAAAACAACAGTTACCTTTATTTTTATATATTACATCACTGTTATTAATATTATCAAGATTTGTTTATAAATAATACAGTTACAATTGCTACAATTTCAATTTAAATGGTGGCAATTTTTCGATGATGAAAATGAAAAATAGGTAATGGCTGAATAGCTGGCCGGCCACAGAAAAAAAAAA
The DNA here is from genome assembly GCA_905147715.2 of Xestia xanthographa. Classification (NCBI taxonomy): domain Eukaryota; kingdom Metazoa; phylum Arthropoda; class Insecta; order Lepidoptera; family Noctuidae; genus Xestia; species Xestia xanthographa. Next base: position 23,918,063 of record LR990654.1, read on the forward strand.
CCAAAATAGGCGGGAAAGCGGTCTTCCGTGGTCCGATCTTCATTTGTTGATTGAATGTTTTTATTTTTATTTCCTTGTATTCGTAATGAAAAGCACAGTGTTTACCTCGGGTTAAAGACTTATTTAGTCCCTCGAACTATTAGCGACCAAATCCCGTCTCGGGACTAAATAAGTTACTTTCACCCCTAGGGTAACAATGTACTATTGTGAAGCCTATTTTGACTAAGTACAGCGCCTTAAGAAAATGAAGTTTGTTATCGGTTGTATTTTAATCGGTGATGCCGATATAACGGTATCGGAATCGGGATCGTTACATCCCTAATTTTCATAAATACAGGATTTTCAATGACCAGCCAAAAATTAAAATGAAGATCTAGTTAAAGTCAAAAGTGCATTTTAAATATTGTTGTCGAAAAATCTACAATAATATTATAAAGAGGAAAGATTTGTATTTTGTGTGTATGTTTGTAATGAATACACTCAAAAACTACTGCGACGATTTCAAAAATTCTTTCACCCTTAGAAAGCTACATTCACCCTGAGTAACATAGGCTATATTTTATCCCCGTACTCCCAAGGGAACCGGAACTACGCGGGTGAAACCGCGTGACGTCCGCTAGTATAAAATATAATTAACATTCTTTTGAAAGTATCCTAAAAAAATCCTAAATCATAAACCTAGTGGGAATCAATGCACTTGTGTGCGTGCATGCACCGCCAAATGTATGTGTGTGCTAACTGCTACCTATCTAGGTTGTTGAACTGATTGTGCTGTTGTAATATCCACACTTTGCTTTTTAGTGGTGGACAGGAATGAAATTTTATTTCAAAAAATTTTGATTTCTTTTTCATCATCATCATTTCAGCCTACAGACGTCCACTGCTGGACATAGGCCTCCCCCAAGTGTCGCCACATATCCTGGTCCCGTGCGACTCGCATCCAGCGGATCCCCTTTACCTTCACCAGGTCACCGCTCCACCTAGTGGGAGGTCTTCCAACGCAACGTCTTCCGGTTCGCGGTCGTCACTCCACAACTTTTCGGCCCCATCAGCCATCCGTTCTGCGAGCAATGTGCCCTGCCCACTGCCACTCAAGTTTGGCAATTCTTCGGGCTACGTCGGTAACCTTGGTTCTTTGTCTGTGTGTTTTTTCATTCTATCGAAAATATTATCGATTCTAAACCATTTCTGAAAATTTGGCCGGTTATTGAAAACTAATCCTGTATTATTACTAACAAGTCCATTTAGTTAGTAATCAAGTCCTTGAATTATTTACCTATAATATTAACTCGATCTCTTAAAGAATCTATTAATTTATTGGCAAATTATTTACTCGAAAAAAAAATACACGTAATTGCCTCGTGTGGTGACATAGACCATAAAACTGGAGACTCAATGATATTATAAAGAAGATACGCCATGTTCATACTGAATGGCGTTCAGATATCGTTGCGAGTAATTTAAAACTACGACAGCGATAGATAATACGGAACGTATAAGATAGAAAGAGATAGCTAGCTATCAAAGTGCAACAATTGTGTCACTTTGTCCTCAACAATTTGTGCGTGCTAGTGCGATATCTACCTCTTTTTACTATATAATATCATAGTGGAGACTATGACTTTTGAAAATTAATAACTTTATATAAGTTTCCCATACTTGATCAACTGAATGCTTCAATAGGCTAGTTCCCACCATCAATAAATCGCAAATCTATTTAGTCCGTCAGTTAGAGTATTGGAAAATAATGGACACGTATTTTTTGTTTTTGTAAATCAATGAATATTGACAAAGATAAAACGCATCAAAACTCGAGAGTTGGGGCTCGTGACGTCACAACGCAATAAAATTTATACCACGGCGTGAGGTATTGAGAATTTTAAAATCGTTGTATCTTCGTCAATTTTGGTTTACGTAACAAAAGAAAAAATACGGGTCAAATATTTTTTGATAATCTAACTGACGGACTAATTAGATTATTTCAGGACACAAGCCTATTCCTATTTAAAGTTCAAAGGACAATGAGTAATCGTGGGCCCACCTACTCATGAATGAATAGGTATTTTATGCAGAATAAAACTTAGTATTACGACTAAGTTTAAAAGTGAGTACTTTCAGAGTTACACTACCTTTTATACTGCCATAAGTGATCTCAATCTAAGCAAAGCGGGTACAAGACTTGTACAAAAAATGCATTATTTGAGGTTAGTAACAAAAAAAAAAACAAAAAGCCGACGTCACACGCGGTGTTCCCAGGCGGTCACCCATCCAAGTACTGACCGCGCCCGATGTTGCTTAACTTCGGTAGTCGGACGAGAAGTAATTGTTTCGGTGTGACTAACACTGGCTGGGCCACCATCAGGGATTTTTATTTTGATAACATAAAAAAAATTATCGCTAATTAGACGAAATTTGTCGGTTCAAAAGATATTAGCATTTATAGGTGGTCGATCTGGCGAGAGTCTCCCCAGCTTGGCCACGTTTATATCTCAACTAGCTGACGTCCCGCGGTTTCACCCGCGTAGTTCCCGTTCCCGTGGGAGTACGGGGATAAAATATAGCCTATGTTACTCAAGGTGAATGTAGCTTTCTAATGGTGAAATAATTTTTGAAATCGGCGCAGTAGTTTTTGAAATTATTAATTACAAATATACGCAGAAAAATACAAATCTTTCCTCTTTATAATATTAGTGTAGACTAATGTTCCGCTTAAACATTCCTATCCAACGGTAGGTATATCAAATGTTACTATTGAAAGGTGGGCCCGGTCCCCTTTGTTTCCACTCTTTACCCTTTATATTTGAGAAGAAAATAACAGTGAGAAAAAGTGTTATTCAGTTTTATGGTCGGATACACCACACGAGAGGTAGTGCGTTTATTATGTAACTCCTTGTTATATCAATGGTTAAAACTTGATGTTTTCCTATACATACCTTTTATATGAAGAATTATAAGACCCAATGCGGTAGACGACACCAATCAATGGGAGGTTTTCTTTTTGAGTATTTAAAAAAAAATAGTTTCCAAGAACTCTGTAGATGGCGTTGAACGGACTACGATAGTTGGTGCCAAAGCCAAAACGCTTGGGAAAAAAAACATTGCGTCACGTCACATACGCTCGTTGACTGACACTTTCGTTTGCATAAGTTTCCAAATATAACCATTATATCCAAGTGAATTAATGTGACCGTCCGTTCCTTGCAGTAACTTACCAAGTTCAGCGCCATCTATCCAGCGACTAGGGAAGAAAAAAAAAAATCCCTCGTTGAGATACTTTTAAAGAGCTGTCAAAACGCGGTTCTCTCATAGATTTCGAATGTTTTTTCAACTCAATGACTCAACTATTTATTGATTTCAAAGCAACTATAAATCGAATTTGGCAATTAATTGGAAATAAATCGGGTTTTCAGGCCCCAAATAAAGGGTTTTTTTTTAGAGATAGGTGTCTTGGAATTATTGTTTTATGTCATCTACCCCTAAGGCTTATTAAACAGCAGCATTAAACTAAGATAAAATATCGTTCTGCTGCTGTCAATAGTTAACCTTTAGAACGCCATTGTCACGTATACGTGACAAATCAGTGCGTGCCCTGTACGTCAACGACCAAATATATGACAAAAAATGTGCGGTGGAACACGAAATAAGCAATTAAATAGTTTGGAATTTTGGAATACCTATTATTTTTGTAGGTATTTGCGGTGAAATAGGGATAACGACTGACTAAAAAAAATATGATTCTGTATAGTCCGTCAGTTAGATTATCAAAAAATATTCGATACGTGTTTTTTTTGTTTTAATTAAAATAATAAAAATTTACGAAGATAAAACGCGTCAAAGATCATGAGTGGGGGACTTGTGACGTTACTTTTCGGTAAAAATTAATGTACTCAAATGTGACGTTTCACGAGTTTTCGACGAACTGTATCGTCTTCATTCTTGAAAAAGAAGAAATTATTTGTTCAAGATTTTTTGGAAATCTGTCTTGATAAAAATAGATATTTTTTTTGTCGTCTAGGGTTATTCTGGCTTGACGTGAAGGACCCGCGTGCATTTATGCTCTTGTGGTCAAAAGGTTAAAGAAGACAGAGTAACATCCTTTTCTATAAACAAGACAATGTGATTACTTGAGTAATAGTCATTATTTAAAAATAAGATTTTTATTTTGTTGTTTAATAATGGGTATGGCAACTTTGAAACTAATGGCTAGAATAGTTTGTTCCAAGCATCGTCATTGATAGAAAATCTGGTAATGTCATTTTATATTTCAAAATGGCTTGACCTAATTGGTCAGATTGGGAACAAACTATGCTAGCGCCATCTGCTTTCAGCTTTCACCGGCCAACCCCATTGCTTGAAGTTAGAACTGTCAATGGTTTAAATAATTCTTAGCTTTGCGTTCTTTGACGGTTCTTACTTCATTGTCTATTGCATAAAAATATTTGTTAGTAATTACTTTAACTTATAGGTACGGGTGTTAGAAATATTTCGGTCTCGAATATACCTGTACAAAGATATTTTAGCGCGTGATTAAAATCAGAACCTAAGCTGCCATCTTATTTTTTCAAGACATTCTTGTAGCGGCCTATTATTTCAAATATATTGTGATCCTTAAGTTTACATAATTATGTTATCATTCTACAGTGTATACATATCTTATTATTGTGATAGACTTAGCTATTGAAAGTCTGCAATACATTTTTAAAATGATTTTGTTGCTGTTTTATTTTAGACTAACTTATGCCCGCAGCTTGTGTGCGTTACCCTGGCAAAATGTTGTGCATTTGAGAGATGAGACCATAAAAAATAATTAGTGTATCATGAGGAGCAATTTGTTTAATAGTAGCAAAATTTGTGTGAATTGTAGTTTTAAAGTTATTTGAGAAAAACACATTTTGCTGGAGTAACGTTTGAAACGTTATCCTGACAAAATCGATTTTCAAAAATTCGTTCAGCCCGGAACCAAATACATGATTAGATAGCTTTTGTTGCGTAGTAAATGTTTGTAAAGAGCAAAATTTGTGTTTTTGAGTTATTTTAGTTATTTAAGATTTTGCTGCGGTAATGTTTTCAGATTTCCCAGATCTCGAAAACAGCTCCACGCAGAAGATGAAAAAAAAATACCAAGAAGAGACCTTAATGTGCGATGTAGCACACTTAAACTGCTGGTTTGGTGAGGAGTAAAACCACTGATGAGCTTCGTTCTTCTATTTATTTGAGGAGTATTTTCTTCTAGCTAGCTTGCCGACTACTGTGTCGCATGACAAAAATAGCCCTATTTTCATACGTAATTTTGTAAGCAATTGACCAATCACATTCGTTACATATTTCACGCGGGAAAAACAAATCCAATGAAAACAAGGCAAAAAAGCGGGAAAACATTGTGCAAGTTACCTTAAGTACTGAGAAACTTGACTGTAACGAGAACCGCGAGACAATATTCGCGTTTTTACGAACTTTTTCTATGTAAAAATATATATAACTATATGTTATCGATATATTAGTGATATATTGGCTGTGTGGTATCAGGCAGAGTAGAATAGAACCAACCCATTACAGTCACGGGTGTCGTATAAGGCGACTAATGTCTGAGGCAGAACACCTTGCGCCTCCGTAGACCAGAGAATGGGCAGCAGCGTTTTCTGTTAGGCTTTCATCACTGCGATCTCCAATCCGCCTGCCAAGCGTGGAGATTACGGCAAATTCCTCCCATCATGGGAGGGGCTTATGTCCAGCAGTGGACGTTATGGGCTGTTGTAGTGTAGTAGTATCGATATATTAAGAACTATCATCCAAAAATATAAAATCAACAAAACACATAACATAATATACTTATATACTCCTAACGCTAAGTCTAGCTATGTACACGAACAAAAATGCAAGAATACTATTAAAATATAAACTTAAGCTATTTGCAAACGTTTATATGCTGTACTATTAGTGCCTATTTACTATCCTATCGGTGTCTATGTACTATACACCTATATACTATCTATATAGCTGTACACTGTCATCATTGTCCTGTACACAAAACACTAAAACTATCAATCAGCCTATGTATCACTATGCCACTTTATATACTGTCTGTGCAGTGTCTATGTATCACTATCACTTTACACTATATATTTTCACTTTCCCGCACACTTATTTTGTTTAAATTTGTTTAAACATTAGTTTTTGATTTAGTTGTCGTAAACCAACGGAATTAAATAGTTTTAAAAATCAGATAATAACAGATTTGCAACTAAACCAAAACACTTACAACCAAATAAACAGCTGTAAAAAATACCCATGGTAAATGCTGATAACGCTGATAAAATAACGTCAAAAATATTAAATTCTGTATCTTTACACGTTAAGAAGATAAAAACACATTTGATTAATTTTAGACTGGTCGTACTTTAGCAATGAAATACGCAGTACTCCAAACATTAAGAAACGTGGCATACTTTAATAAACAAATTAAAATGATTCATGAACATTAATTCCTGTTAATTTCAGCTTTCAATTACGGCTGTAACGAAAGTTATATCAAAATGTAAAAATATGTCAGAAATTCTCTAATAAGCCGACCAAATTGAAAAGGTCACGTTAAAGCGGCCGCAGCGTACGTACGAGTAGTCTTCGCAAATTGGCAACTTAGTGTCCGATGTTTTGTACAGTTAGGCAGAAAAACGTTTTACGTGTAACCGATTTTTTAATGTTGAAGTCATCATCATCATCATCATATCAGCCCGGAATCACCCACTGCTGGGTATAGGCCTCCCCTTTTTTCTGCCACACTTCCCGGTTCTGTGCGTCCCTTATCCAGGTGTTTCCCGCGACTTTGACGATGTCGTCGACCCAACGACCTTTAGGGCGGCCCTGGTTTCTATGGCCTTACTTTGGCCACCACTCGGTCAAAGCCTTGCTCCATCGGCCATCTCCGTGTCTAGCCAGATATCCTGCCCAGGTCCATTTGAGGCGCACCGCCCGGTCCCCAACGTCGTAGACTCGTCCGACGCGGCGGATTTCGGTGTTACGCACTCGATCTAAGAGGGTTATGCCGAGCATGGCTCGCTCCATGGCCCTTGAATGTTGAAGTGCAGGTACCATACTACACATTTTCTACTAGTTTTCTATTTTATAAATGAAAAGTGCACTAAAACAATATAAAGTGTAGTTGAAGTGTCTCGGAAACTGTGTTATCGTTATCTAGTGATTTCATATTCTAAAAACGACAGAAACCTTATTCAAACTGTTGTAGATTTTATTAATGAAAAAGCTATACTTACCCACATTCCAATGATATTCTATTAAACATATGTTGTGAGCGCGCAATCGTGAATACTCGAAAACAGGCCAATTGGCCTGTTTTTCCTTTATTCTGCTTCACTGCGTGTATGTGAGCTGGCTCTCCCCCGCGGCACACTTTTTTCTGTGGTTTTGTACGTAGGTGTATATATAACATATCTGTTTATTAGAATATCATTGCCCACATTCAGATTAATAATTTTCTGACACTTTCGAATCTTTTAAAATGTCACTGTCAATGTTGCCATCTTCAATTCAGTGTTGCCACAAAAAAACTTAAATTACCCCAGAAGTTATGGCTCATGTTACCGAAGACCACATAGGAGTAGGGGACCAGGCTCCTATGTTGATGAGTACTACTGGCAACAGCAGTAACAAAAAAACTTGTACAACAAGCTTTCCATCCAAGCTTGTTCCTATCAAGACCAAGATCATCCTCGGTTGGAAATAACCCAACAGTCAAACTGTCAAAAGGAAATACTGATGTGGAGTCCCTTAATTCTAGGGAGGAAGACAATGTACCACAAACCCCATCCTGGCAAAGAGTACCATCAAAAAGTTATTCCAAAAAACGGAAAATGTCAAGCAGCCCTTCTCCTGATGCAGTTAAAACAGCCAATAGATTCAGTGACCTGCCAATTGACCTGACCCAAAATGATCCCGATGAACCAGTAAAAAAAACTAACAAACCTCTACCGATCATCCTTTACGGGATAGAAGATGTCAGCAAATTGACTGAACTTCTAGAGACTTACTGAAAGAAGACAATTCACTTATAAGATTGTTGTGTGAGACTGCCCCAGCAGACTCACGATGTCCGCGATTACGCGGAGCCCTAATCAAAATAATACTTGTCCAATCGACAAAGGGAAAACAACTATTCAACTATTAGATACACTTACCCATCACGTTAGAACTGGTGATCCCTGGTCACGTCGTATCTGGGTGGGGTGTAAGTGTAAATGTGTTTTGTGTTGTGCATGTAAGTTATGTAGATTCGACGGTATTCCAAAGGACGCCCCACAGCGCGTACCGTCGACTGCCTGGTCAAACCTTCAGATCACACACGTGGCACTTTTCAGTCAATGTCCAACTGAATCTTATCCCGGTTTGCTAACCCAATTGGGAATTTACAATAGTCCAGCACTGAATTCAGGAAGTTACCGGCGTCCAAACGACACAAAGCCGGCTACTTAACCAACAAATTATTCGCGGTCACGACGCAAGATGGCGAAATGTCTTAATTTTCACTCAATTATCAACAAAATATCAAAAACCGACCAAGATTGTATCGGATTAACATTAACTCAAAGTTTTAATCAATAATTACACGACCACAGCGTGCATCAAAAAAACAAGACAACGGAAGCAAGTTTCTTCCCAACCAAGATGGCACAGACAACCAAACGTCATCGCACTGACAACTGAAACGTCATCTGTCAAACGTCAAAAAACTGCGTTCGGAAACTTATGGGATGAAACAATTGTGAATAGAAATAGAACGATGTGATATGTGTGGTGTGATTGTGATTGGTTGTGGTTGTGATGGTGTGATTGTGATGCTACCTGATAAATCATCCTGATGGGATGGCCCATGCTGGAACAGCAGTGATAGTAAAAAAGACGATCAAAAATCACCTAATGCCAGAATATAAAACCGACCACATCCAGGCTACAACAATAACCGTGGAAGAAGAAAATCGGTGTCTGAATGTGTCGGCTGTTTACTGCCCCCCGAAACATAAAATTAGCGACATCATGTTTTCACACTTCTTTAAGTCACTTGGTAACCGTTTTGTAGCAGGAGGCGATTGGAATGCGAAGCATACATCTTGGGGTTCGAGGCTAATTACCACTCGAGGTAGACAACTCAAACAGAGCATTCAAGAAAACAACTTGTCTGCAATGTCTACTGCTGAACCTACATACTGGCCGAGCGACTCACAAAAAACCCCAGATCTGCTGGATTTTTTCATATTTAAAGGTTTGTCTAAGGACTATCTTAAACCACAACCGTGTTATGAAACATCATCTGATCATACACCGGTATTATTAACAATAAGTTCAAGACTGATTGAAATTCCGAGACCATCGACATCATACATTACAAGTAACCAGTCCCCAGGTAGCTGTACCACCTCTCAGAAGGAACCAAGGTTGGGCAAGAACACCTCAAGAAAAGGCCGATACATTTGCTGAGCATTTGGCATCGGTATACCGTCATAACGAAGCAACAAATACCGTATCCGAAGAAGAAATAAACTCATTTCTAAATCAAGATTTTCAAATGTCACCTCCGTCGCGGCCCGTCACTACCAGAGAAGTGTGGGCTACAATAAAAAACCTCGGTAGTAGAAAAGCCCTAGGCTTTGACCAAATCACGAAAGAGTTACTGCAACTACCAAAAAAAGCCATCGTGTTTCTAACGACACTTTACAATGGGGTCCTAAGAGTGCAGTACTTTCCACAGGAATGGAAGGTTTCACAGATACTCATGGTGCATAAACCAGGCAAACCACACAATGTGGTGGCATCCTACAGGCCTATAAGCCAGTGGCGGATTAACGTATGAGCACTACAAGCACGTGCTTGGGGCCCCTGTTCTCCAGGGACCTCCATCCTCTGCTGGCGTTTCATTTTATACCTACATTTTATCGAGATTCCTACTTTAGGGACTATACTTTGGGAATCAGAAGGTATATAATAATAACTCCGTAGAATGTGTAAAACTGAATAATTTATTTGGCAAAAGGCGCGTCTTTTATACAATTCTAAACTTACTTGCTAACTTAAAACTAACCAATAAAAACGCGTACATTATCAAAAATCACAAATTACAAAATACAAAAAACCAATAAGAAATGAGATATTTCTACCAATCTAAATTAACTTATGCTAACCAATGAAAACATGTACATTATAAAAAATCAACATTAGCAAAAAGAATAAACCAATAAAATTATAAGAATTTTAACCAATAGCGTCACAGCACTGTTGTAGCAATAATTCCGCGGAGGGCGCTAGTGTGCTGCGGCACCGCTAGCGGCTTTGCGGCGCCCGGACCGCGCCAGCAGAGTCCGAGTTCGCGAGTTTATAAATATGAGCGACCTCGACGCGCGCGCTCACCGTGCTAGATCTTCTGCCAGAATGGCTGTCAAAATGGAGGTTGTCGGTGAATGTGGGTAAAACACAGGCACTGACTGTCGGCGGCTGCAAGAAGCCACCACCCTTGAAACTGCAGGGAGCCGACGTCGAGTGGCATGGTGAGGCCAAGTACCTGGGAGTCACCATCGACAGTCGGCTCTCCATGGCGCCACACGTCCGCACGGTCGTCGCAAGATGCAGGAGCGCCCGCTTCCTGCTGCACCCAGTGCTCTCATCCCGCCTCCCGCTGCGTGCCAGGCTGGGCGTGTACAAAACGTACATCCGCCCGCTGCTCACGTACGCCGCCCCAGCCTGGCTCGCCCTCACGAGCGAGACGAGCAAGAAAAATCTCGAAGCTCAACAAAACATCACCCTGAGGAAGATCGTCGCCGCCCCTCGCTACGTGAGGAACACAGTCGTCAAGCGGGACCTCAACATTGAGAGCCTGGAGGACTTCAGCCGGCGCCTCGCGTCCAACATGTTCGCGCGCGCCGACGCCTCTGCCTGGCCCCACATCGCTCAGATAGCGCCGTGGCACACGCGCCCACCTGACGCGGGGCGCCCCCCGCGCCACCCCAGGCGCCTACCACGCGACCTCGTGACGGACGTGTGACGTCACCCACCGGATTTGACTCCCGAGTATGTAGCTTCACCTACACGCGACATACTCGTACAAACAGACTCCACAACACTACAGTACTCACACATAGGTGAAATGCCGCGTTCTAAGTTAATATAGGCGCGGCACTCACCCACCACCCCATACACACATGACTCCACATACATTTGACTCACGCGACAGATAGCGGCGCGGGCTCGCTATCTACTCGTTAACATGAGCGGTGTTACACAACACAATACCGCTCACACATACATACATGGCCCCTTAGCCCGGAGCGCATCGGCTAGCTTCGATAACGTTGTGGGCGGGGGCCCATCGCCCGGTAGGGGCAGCCCCAGCCGCCTCTGGCTGGTCATCACCCGCTGGGCTTCTCCCGGGGCACCGGGAGTTCCACCTAGCGGTGACAGACCGCCGAGGCGGCGTGAAGATACGGTTAACACCGTGGCGCCTCTACCGACACAAAATGACACTAACTCACAGGCGAGCGGCGCAAGCGCGCTCGCCATTGGCCGAGGCCTACATGGCCGCACCACTGACGGTACCCGTACGTCTACGGGTACAGATGATGCCGCGGGACAAAGGGCGATGCCCATACCCCGCCAGCCGCAGCCCACTACTGGGCAGCAGCGAGTTCTCCGGTGGCGCGCGCTCACTGTCGGGAGGGCCGCAGCCGCGTGAAGACGTCTTGTAGAATGAGTTGCCGGGAAACTGAAGACACGTAAATGAAGATTGAAGACACGCGAAGAGAAGATTGAAGTCACACGAAGTGAAGACTTGAAGAGTGGCCTCATCAGCTCCCGACACTCTTATTTCTTTATTCAGGATTCGTCAAACGTATGAACAACAGCTCTTGTCAGAGCTATTGAAAACAGGAGCGTCAAAACGTGCGTCCTTATCAGGGCGGTTTGCTTCACTGTTTCTTTATCAGACTGCGTCAAAACGTGGTATCTTGCTGTGATTGGTGGTGGCTACACTACCTACATTTTATCAGAGAGAGCTCTGCTGAACGATCCTTCTTACTATTATAAAGATTAAAAAACCCGCAAATAACAAAAATCCGTCAAGACAAGCTTAATTCTTTAGCATTAATGTGTATTGCGGCAGACATACTTCGTCAGATAAATTTCGACGATGTAATCTCGGAGTTTGTTCTGAATAAGGCAAGGAAAAAAATGTTTTAAGTTTTAAATTATACCTACTACACTTTCTATTTTGATGAACTTTCATTTTATACTTTCTACCTTCCAAATTTAAGCAATAGAGGGTGTGACTGACACTGGAAGAGCCACCATCAGGGATTTTAATTTTGATAACACAAAAATTTACTCGCTAATTAGTCGAAATTAGTCGCCAAATATCAGATTTGGTCGGTCACTGGTTCAAAAGATATAAGGGTTTATAGGTGGCCGATCTGGAGAGAGCCTACCCCAGCAGAGCCACATTCATATCTCAAAAACTATGGCACCTAGCGAAGATCTGTTTTCTCCCATATTTACTCGCTAATTAGTCGAAATTAGTCGCCAAATATAGAATTGGTTGGTCACTGGTTCAAAAGATATAAGGGTTTATAGGTGGCCGATCTGGAGAAAGCCTACCCCAGCAGGGCCACATTTATATCTCAAAAACTAGGGCACCTAGCGAAGATGTTTTCTCCCATATTTACTCGCTAATTAGTCGAAATTAGTCGCCAAATATAGAATTGGTTGGTCACTGGTTCAAAAGATATAAGGGTTTATAGGTGGCCGATCTGGAGAAAGCCTACCCCAGCAGGGCCACATTTATATCTCAAAAACTAGGGCACCTAGCGAAGATCTGTTTTCTCCCATATTTACTCGCTAATTAGTCGCCAAATATCAGAATTGGTCAGTCACTGGTTCAAAAGATATAAGGGTTTATAGGTGGCCGGTCTGGAGAGAGCCTACCCCAGCAGGGCCACATTTAGATCTCAAAAACTAGGGCACCTAGCGAAGATCTGTTTTCTCTCATATTTACTCGCTAATTAGTCGAAATTAGTCGCCAAGTTACAGATTTAATCGGGTCCTAGTTCAGAAGATATAATGAGTTCAATTATTAAGGTATAGTCCAAGAGCTAGATCGAAGAGTTCACGATAAATTGCCAAGAAAAAATATTTCTATTAATATGTGTAATATACTTCTAGGTTTATCGGTCTAAAGTCCTTAGAAATGACCGAGAGAGATAAATTCTCTATTAAATACTTGTTTAATGTTTTTAATTATTAAGTTAGAGTGGCTTAAACTTCTTTGAAACCATTAAACCTTGCTCTTGGTCTATTTAGTGTCAAGATGTACAGTCGCATGCAACTGTTTTACTAATTTACAATGTTTAACTCTAATTTACGTTAGAATAATAAATACGTTAAAATTGGTGCCGATTCCCTAGTTTACAAACTAAACCAAATTTAAGTTCAGTGCATCTTTTTCTTTCTATTTCATTAAGAAAAGGACAGAATATAAATTTTAGTTATGTGCTGTCAAATTAATCAGCGCCATACAAGTTTAAGACGCGATTAAAAAGTTGACTACTAAAATTACATCAAATTACGTCAGGTGCTGACTAATTTGACAGGATTAAACTAATATTTATCTTTTGTCCTTTTCATAATGAAATAGAAAGAAAAATATGCATTCAACTTAAATTTAGTTTAGTTTGTGAACAAGGAAATCGGCACCATTATCGTACCTATCTTTAGTAAAATGTAATACTTAAACGTTGAAAACGTATTGTAAGTATATAGGTAAATATCAACCCATTGCTTGAAATACATTACAAAAAAATACATACATAAATCAAAGATGTAAATACTTACTATACCTACTAAGAGCATTAACGGCTCTAATTAAGGTTTAATAGGTAAGTTTATTTATTGTTCCTTAGAAATACAACAAATTGAACTGTATCTTAATGCCGGAAATAATATATAAATCTAAATCAAATTATTTTATAAAAATGAATTTCCAAAAAGTTGGTTTGATGTGTGTATTGTGTCGTGGTAGGTAGAGTTTGTATGGACGGGTTGAGTTTTTATTTTATCTTAATTTAGGTTAGAATAATAAAACTTCATTGTCGAAATATAAAATTATTTATTAGTTACCTTAAAATTATTGTACTAACAGAAAATGTTACAAATACCTATTTAATCAATAATCTGAAGAGATAAAGTTTGTGAATTTGGATGTTAGGGGTAAGTACCTACTCTCCGGTACTACTGATCCGATTTAAAAAATTCTTTATTCCTTTTGTGAGCTTTTTCACTCATAAGTGACGCAACTCGTTCTAAGTAGCTCGTCTGTACACGCGCATCTATCTCTTTCTAAAATTCTCTTTCTAAGATTCTCACCTGACCACTGTCGATAATTGTGTATTCTTAGGTATAACGGTCGATAAAAATTGCAATTGGAAAACACATATAGATAAGATTCTTGCAAAAATAGATCGTTTTATATATGTCCTGAAACGAATTAGACAAACAGTAAACTGTGACACTGCAATGCTGGCATACCATGGTTATGTATCATCTGTACTTAGATACGGCATTGTAATATGGGGTAACTCAGTAGATTTTGACAGAGTTTTTAAAGCTCAAAAAAAATGTATCCGGGCAATTTGTGGAGCTCACTTTTTAGATAGCTGTAAGCCACTATTTCAAAAACTGAAAATTCTACCTCTGCCATGTCTATATATTTTTGAAATATGTGTTTTTGTTAGGAGAAACTACAATTTATTTGAAACTAGCACTGTCAGACCAAATAGCCGAACACGGCAGAAAGATAGACTTCGGTTGCCACCAATAAAACTAAAATTATTTAAGAAAAATGTATACTGCATGTCGATTATTATTTACAATCATTTACCAAATAGTTTTCAAGACCTACCGTTCACAATATTTAAAAAAAAGACTTTTCCAACTCTTACTAACTAAAAGATATTATACCGTTAGGGACTACTAGTACTAAGTACTACTCAGAGGACAAGTCAATAGAACCTGTAATCTGTAATTTGTAAGTTAGACTAATTGACATCGCCTATTGTGAATGTATTTGCACGACATGTTATGACAGGATATGATGAAACCACAATTTACTGTATCACCTTAAATGTACCATATTCTAGCAAATAAATATTTTTGATTGATTTGATTGATTTCTTACTTACCGTGTAAATGTAACGGAGCGCAGCGATCTATCTGTCAGCGACTAAATGCACACATTTTGTTCGATACCTAAATAATTACATATATTTATTGTAGATCTTGTTTTTAGGTAATGAATACTGCTTTCCTTTGGTGGGTTGAAGTTATAGAATTCCTCCAGACGTTGTATAGATACACCTGTCTAAAAACTACTTTAAGTATTTTGTACTTGGTTGTACCACTGTATGGGGAAATTGAATTCTTTAATATCTTTTTAATGACACACCGACTGAATCTGTAACTTGGCGACTAATTTCGACTAATTAGCGAGTAAATATGGGAGAAAACAGACCTTCGCTAGGTGCCCTAGTTTTTGAGATATAAATGTGGCCCTGCTGGGGTAAGCTCTCTCCAGCAGGGCCACCTATAAACCCTTATATCTTTTGAACCAGTGACCGACCAGTTCTGATATTTGGCGACTAATTTCGACTAATTAGCGAGTAAATATGGGAGAAAACAGATCTTCGCTAGGTTCCCTAGTTTTTGAGTTATTAATGTGGCTCTGCTGGGGTAGGCTCTCTCCAGCAGGGCCACCAATAAGCCCTTATATCTTTTGAACCAGTGACCGACCAAATCTGATATTTGGCGACTAATTTCGACTAATTAGCGACTAAATTTTTGTGTTATCAAAATTAAAATCCCTGATGGTGGCTCTGCCAGAGTCAGCCACACTCAATAAGAGACTAACAAAATACCTAGAAAAAAATAACATCATATCCGATAACCAATATGTCTATAAGACAAATCATTCCACTACTGACGCTGTGATTAGATTAACTTCTAGTATAATAATAATAATTTTTTATTGTTTCATAAAAGTGTTACAATAAGATGTGACACTGGATCCTGCACTAGGATACCCTGTGTCGCAGGATCCAGTCTCTCTCGACAAATATGGTTGTTCATGAAGAGGTATCAAATGCAACGGTTCCAATTATGAAAGAAAACTAAAACTAAAAGGTAACTCAAGGCGTGAATGTTACGATGAGTGTTAGTTTGTATGTGTTGGTGTGAAGGCTAGTAATCTATTGCAAGTAGGTTTTCTGTTTCGTTATAGTTAAGTCCGAGTAACCATTCCTGGACTTCTTTTTTACACCCAAACTTGGTCATGTGGAGAATTTTAAGCTTGTTATTGACCTTCCCATACAGATGTGGCCCAATGTATGAGAATGCTTTGTTTCCAAATTTAAGTTTGCAGTTAACTTTGTTCCACCTAGGCTTTCTACGCATGCGTTTGTCCGTAACCACTGTGGCAGCTGCGATTTTATGGAACTTGAGTACCACTGCCATAATAAACAGTTGGCGCACCGTAAGCACTTTATTCTCTTGATATAACATATCAGTGGGGTAACGGATTCCTAATCTATGAGAGACTTTTAGGATAGCTCTTTGTGCACGTTCAGCAGCAATCAGAAACGTTTTTCCAGCTGAACCCCACGACATTATGCAGTAACTAAATATAGACTGACATAAGGCAAGGTATATCATCTTTAAAGTATTTTTGTCAGTTATAGAACGAAGTCTTTTAAAAATGTATAAAAGCTTTCTAACGCGCGCAGTAACCGATTCTATTTGCTTTGTCCATGTCAAATGTTGGTCTATGTCAATCCCGAGGTATCTAATGTACAGTCACGGACTATAATTGATAAGCCACTTTCAAGATTTCCAATTTTGCAGTTGTATACATTCACGAGATTACACGATTAAACACGAACTCAAACCGAATACTCGGAAACAAAATGACACATTACTAATAATCGGAAATAGTCTTATCTATAGAGGTTGAAAAAGGACTTAAAAGTTGTCAATGATAAATCCATACAATGGTGCTGACGTGTATCCCAATCTATTTGATACTGACCTCCTTTGAAGAAATAGTCCGTAATAAATACTATTTATTTCTGAAAACCTATCCGAAGCCAGAGTGACAGTTGAAATGTCGATGTTAGAAAAGACAAAATTTCTCCGTACGCCAACGTTACTAAGGCTACGCTAAAACAATATTGTCGCTAGGTTACGGTTGCTACACCTGCAATTCGTCGACTTTAGGTAGTCACTCTGTACTAAGTACGAATATAACCGACTAAACCCGATTTGCATTACACGACTAAAATACGAATGGTAGCAAGTGGCTCATCATTTATAGTCCGTGACTGTACCTAACCCGCTCAAAGATAGGACAGCTGCAGCCACGACCGTATAACGGCATATTTAGATAAAGGAGAAAAATGCGTGGGGTTATTCCTGGACCTACAGAAGGCATTCGATACCGTTTCCATCCCAATTTAATTTCACGCCTTTAGAATGCAGGTATCAGAGGTATTCCACTTCTGTGGTTTCAGAACTACCTTTCCGCAAGAAAACAAAGCATTAAGATTGGACGGGAGCTTAGCAATAGTAGTAATATTACTTACGGCGTACCTCAAGGGAGTACGCTCGGACCAAGCCTATTATTGCTTTATATTAACGAACTCTGCAACATTAAAATTGACAGAGCTGAATTAATAATGTTCGCAGATGATACGGTAATTCTCTTTCATGATGCAACGTGGGACTCAATTAAAACCACTGTTGAAAAAGGGCTGCCTTTCGTAACGCAGTGGTTAGAAAACAGCCTGTTAAACCTTAATGCTGCGAAAACAAAATATCTATGTTTCAGTATCACGAAATCAGGGGCCCCAAAGAATACATTTGCATTAAAGAGCCACACATGCCCATGTAACAGATATCCAAATCTCGATATTGGGTCAAGTTGTGCGTGCCCCATTTTATCTAAAGCTACGACTATTAAGTACTTAGGTATTATAATAGACGATAAACTAAACTGGGATGCGCACATACTTTCTGTAGCAGCTCGGACTAGAAAGCTAATATTCGCGTTTAAAAATCTGCGTGAAGTAGACGGCAAAAATCTCCTGGTACAGACATACCTAGCACTCTGTCAAAGTGTACTCAACTATTGCATCTGTGCCTGGGGTGGGGCCAGTAAAACAAATATGATTGTTCTCGAGCGTGCACAGAGATCACTGCTAAAAGTCGCATTTAAATTTCCCTACCGCTACCCCACCAAAGACCTTTATGATGAGATAAATGTCATGAGTGTTCGTAAACTCTTTGTTTATGAGGTTTTACGCAGATACCATAGACTCGTTATTCCTACATTACCCAAATCCAGCAAAAGAAAAGTGCGATCCAGTGCCTAGATCAAACACAAAATTTGCTAATAAACTTTACAACTTTCTAGCACCACGCCTATACAATAAAATATTTGACACTATTCAAAACATCAGATCGCTCAAAAACAACCAAGCAAAAATTAAAATTATTGCATGGTTGAATGACATGGACTATGAGAACATAGAGTCACTATTTGTTATAACGGTATAATTCACACACATGCACACACAAATACACACACTCACACACACAGAAACACACACACATTTTTGTTTATTACTATTTTTCTAATATTTTTATTGTTAGTTTATTTAAGATATTAAAATCAGGACGTGTTTTACCTAATTAAAATTATTACGGACATTATACTTTATTGTGAAAGGAAGGAACTGACCTTTCAGAATACAGTATCATACCATAGTCTGGAGGTCAGTCTCACCTGAAAGATGCACTTTTAAAGTTCATAATAAAGATTTGTCTATTGTCTATTGCTTTGGAGAGCTTGACCGAAAATGATCCCTTTCTCTACCAGTGTAGCACCTAGGGCTGTACCTTTGCGCACGGTCGCGTACAGTACAAGTGATGCCATAGCCTCTCCGACGTGGTGTGCTCGAGGTCTTGCCTCGCTGCCTCTACTTCCAAGGCATGGGCCAACGTCTCTTTGAGTGTCTCATGATCCCAAGTCGCACAGCGGCTCTAACTTTCAAGTCGCGTATCCCGTCGACGAACGCCTGTACCAAATTTCCAGTGATGAGTGCAGGGGCAGACCGGTATGCTTTCTAAACCAGCTTTTTTAATTTCAGGGCCCACTGCTACAGGTTCTCGGCACTACGTAGTACACGATCCTTCAACTTGGCACGAAATACGTGCTCCAGGTGCGCGTCACCGTATCTGGACTCTAACGCCTCCAGCAGCTGCTCGTAGGTTAAATCCTTGCCGAGCGCCTCAAGAATGTTGAGGGCCTAGTCTCGGAGGCCCAAGGTGAGCGCGGTCATGGCTTGCGGTTTTGTCCATTTATTCGCCTTCACAACGGCCTCAAATTTTATAAGCCGACTACGAAGATGTTCCATCGAATGGAAGCACCTTAAAACCACGCGAAGAAGGTGCAGCAACAACTGGAGCCACAGTCCCGTCTCCAGCCTTCAATTCGCCCAAAGCCTTCTTTACCCCAGCTATCTGAACTTCTGCCTCCGAGATGCGATTCTCGTGCTGGTGAACTTGATCCTTCATCAGTTTGAGATCTTTTCCAAAAGTTACATGAAGATCCTTTATGAGGAGCATTTGTTCTTCTTGGCGGCGAACCTGCTCCTCTTTAGCTTTCTGCAACTGCTCTTTCAACCGGCGAGCCTGCTCCTCTTGACGGCGAGCCTGCTCCTCTTGACGGCGAGCATGCTCCTCGTTATCTCGTTGCAACTGCTCTTGTAACTGACGAGCCTACTTCCCTTGACGGCAAGCCTGCTCCTCTTGACGGCGAGCATGCTCCTCTTTATCTTGTTGCAACTTCTCTTGTAACTGGCGAGCCTGCTCCTCTTGACGGCGAGCCTGCTCCTGCAGCAGCGCCATTAAAGCTGACAAGTCTGGCGCCACTGATGCTGCAGAAACTCCGGACGGACCAGCGACTGGCTGTGACAGAGTCTGGACACCACCCGGTGTCTGTGTCGCAGAATTTCCAAACCGCCTATGGTCCATGTCCTGCTGTCGCTGACTCCTGGTACAGATACCGTCCGTGTTGTCCTTAGGTAGAATTGGCATTATTTATCCCTCACTTCTGACACCAAATTGTTACGAGCTGGTTATGGGATAAATTAATTACTACCGATTAAACAACATATAACTTTAATAATCACAAAACACTTCACACTCAATCACAAATACACTACTATTCACTATTCACTTAGATATCGCACTTACTAGTTCACTTCGATTCGCTTCGTTGCGCAGCCAAAATCAGACTGTCGCTCCCGCAAACATGTCCGCTATTTATATGGTGACCAATCCTTCGAGAAATATCCTCGACTTACTCGAATTGTTCTAGACAATTATATAAACGGTCATTTTCCTTTCATAACTTGTACAAAAAAAAGAAGTAGGTACCTTATACCATCGGCGTACGGTCGAAATTACAATGACAATTCCTATACCTACATCATTCGAGACTTGTCCTACGTACTTACCTACTACTACCTACCTACTTGTAATTGTAGGTACGAATACGACGTAATAATATGAACATTTTAGTAAAGTTAAAATAAATAAAACCACTATCTAATTATGATACTTTTCAACACGTACGCAATAAACACTACTCGTACAACAATTTTCATGAAGAGACAGTAGCGATTATCTTTCCTGAGTACATGTTTTGTGTGGCTCTGCTAGAGAGCCACAATCAATGTCTATTTTATCATTACCTAATGCACGTACAGCGATAACGATACACGTACATGATGTACGTTTGGCGTACATTATTTTAAGATATTATTGATCTATTTCTAAGATAGTGGCTCCGCAGCAGAGCATGACACATTTTATTCGGTGCATTTAGCGACAGGATGTCCAAACAAAAAAATAGAAGAGTGGAAGAATATTGTAATTACATATCAGTCGCTTGGTCTGGTTCCTGCTGGAAAAGATTGAACCTATGTCCGAGATACATTTTACTCAAATTAAAAAAGGCTGCTATGGTAAGTCTTGTATGTTTTAAAACACATAAAAAAAAATTGAATCAGAAATAATGTTTTTATTGAACAGTCTAAAGAAGGGCAAATTATCGAAACATTAATTCATTATTAAAAATAACATAAATAGGTATTTAACAAGAAATAACTTTAAAATAGACACTAAATTAGGAGCAGACAATTTTGTCAGACAACTCGACTTAACCTTTTGACCCGCCATAGTCACATATACGTGACAAGCAAAGTCAAAAATATTTTTTTTCGTGTTGTTATTAGAAAAGTTACTAAATGATAAAATTGGGTTGTCTGGTCGTCTTTTACTTACTTAAATCTCTTAATCTATACTTACTAATATTATAAAAAGGTAAGTAACATTTGATTGTAAGTTTGTATGTTTGTAAGTTTGTATGTAGGGGGTAATCTCCGGAAGTAATAAACCAATTTTAAAAATTGTTTTACTGGTAGAAAGCTACATTATTCGTGAGTGCTATAGGCTATATTTTATTCCCGTACTCCGGAACGAGAACGGGAATTACGCGGGTGAAACACCGCGGGACGTCAGCTAGTATTACATAAACCCAAAAAATAAAATTCTTCTTAACAAAACACAATAAATATCATATAAACAAATTTCTTAAATGTAACTCAAAAGAAAATCAATTAAGCGCAATAATCATAGTTACTAACCAAGAACAACAAACATTTATAAAATATATATTGAATATATATACCTATATAATAATAATAATCATCTAATTAATATATATACTAGATTGGACTTGTTTGCTGATGAATGGAAGACGATATTGTTGGAATGTTTGTGGTTTTGCGAGAAGACAGAGTAAAAGGATTAGGTATTTAATTTAGTGTTAACGGTTGTAAATACTGTACTAAATAAATAATAATATATACAGGAATTACGACGTCGTCGACGAATGACGATACATTTGAATAAAACCTGGCTTTCATTTCTTAAAATAAGACATTAAAAAAAAGAAATACTACTACTACTAACACAACAAAAGTAAATAGAATCACTGTGCCGGACGGGCGTAATCCGCTGATGGCGTGGATACGTGTACCTGGTGCTCTGCCTATACCCTATTACTACCGGGCGCACGCTTGTACTATACTTCGCCGCCAGACGGCGCTGACGTCCTACACCTAATTAACTGTAGCTGTAGCTGATCATTCTTCGCTATCTCAGGGCGTTGACCTAACGAGGGGGGATAGGGGTTACTGGGAAAATAAGACACTTATTTAACTTTCATGACTGTCCAGGAAGCGATTTCAGGATTAATTCGCGCACTACTTTTTCACTGTTTACTTATACATATTTAATTGCCGTACTGATGACTACGATTTTAAGAAAAGTCGAGTTTACTAAGGTACTCCAGAACTTTACTGTAACGAGAACCCTGATTTCGCTTTCTGATTTCGGAAAACTTTAATGAAAATTTGATTATGGAAATGTACAATCTTTCTGCAAATTACAATTTTGAGCTTATGTTTAAACACATTATATACATCGCCACAATTCTACATAACGTTATTTATGTACAGACATAGAAACAACGAAAATCTTTATTAAAATGGGGAAATTATTTCCATAAAACCGGACAGCTTTTCCAAAAGTGTCTGGATGAAAGGTCTTACAGGCTGAATTACACGAAAACTGTTGCTGTGACTGTAAGTATATAATCGCCATATACTAGACGAGTATATGGTCCATCTAAAACTGTTACTTATTTTTTCGTGTCTGTATCTTTCAGCCTGTAACGATCCTTCAACTGAAAATCTGTAAGACAATTTTTTCCTGTTTTTTTTCCAATATGGCCGCGCTAGACCGTCATACTCTCGTCTAAGTGGTTCAACTATAAGCTAAGTTATAAAAAATTACTATATCCAGGCCTAGGTCGCAACCTAGGCTACCTGGACCTCGCCAAAGCGTTAAATTATACTAAAAAACTCCACTTGCGAGCCCATATGTGTCTAGCGCGACTGAAAATTACTATCTAACTATTCTAGATTCACTGATGGCACTTTGTTATTTCACTATATTGCCCATACACTGACTCTACACTATTTTTTAACTATAATCAACACTCTATGTGCTGGATTGGTGACGTTCGTCGCGAACAATCACGAATCCATTTAGGTTATAAAATTATGAACTATCTTAGAGTAAAAGAGAATCACAAAGCACACAACAACAACAACAACAACAACAGCCCACAACGTCCACTGCTGGACATAAGCCTCTCCCATGATGGGAGGAATTTGCCGTAATCTCCACGCTTGGCAGGCGGATTGGAGATCGCAGTAGTGATGAAAGACTAACAGAAAACGCTGCTGCCCGTTTTCTGGTCTACGGAGGCGCAAGGTGTTCTGCCTCAGACATTTGTCGCCTTTTACGACACCCGTGAGTGTAATGGGTTGGTTCTATTCTACTCTGCCGGATACCACACGGCTCACAAAAGCACAATGATAATAAAACTAAGGATTAAATATAGTCAAAATGTTTTATGTTATTATGCAATTGCTTGATTAAACATACCTACTAAATGTTGAACCAATTTTAATTATCGGTCTCTCTTTGTTTACTTAGCACAAATTAATGAATGGTGGATATTTAATCCACCATGTAGTAAAATTATGAAACCTTATATACTGGGTGTAAAAGACCTCATCACGGAGCTGTCAACCAAGCATTCTGTACATCAAACTAAGTAACTTTACGCAAAAATTATTTAGACTTTTTTTTTGGGGGTGCAAAATCATGTTTAGTGGTAGAACTCAATGTAACACACTCAAAACATTGTGCTGATTGATGGATTGAATAGTACGGGGGTCCTGGAGGTGTAAAATCATACAATAAAAACTTGTATTTAAAAAAAAAGACAAAAAATTGGAACTTACTAAGGTGTGGTATAGATAAAAAAAAACTTACATTAAAAACTTGTATTTCAAAAAAAAAAAATGACAAAAAGTTGTAACTTTGACCCCCAATATCTCCGTAACTAGAAGGTTCTCAGGTATGGTGTAGAACAAAAAAATGATCGCAATGACGAGGAGAACAAGTGCCTTTCGGCTTCGTTAAGAGGTGTTTTACACCCTTTATAAAGTAAAAGAAAATCATAATATCAATATAGTTAAAAATTAATTAACAACGAACAATGTTGTGTAGGTCTCCTACCAATGGTTAAAACGGGCCTGATGCCCATTTTAACTAATTTTAAGAGCATATAAAAATAGTTGCCCAAAAGCGCTGTTGGATTAAAGACCTGGTTCAGCACTAAGAGTGGAAATTCCAGCAGTACAATAATTAGGAATGCATTGAAATATCAATGTTGAAACGGCCATAAAGCTCTCCAGTAGGTTGTATAGTATCCACTGACAGTTACAATAACGTTATACGCATAAGTTTATGTATATCAAGCCCTAAATAAGTTTGTTTGTGAACATAGCAATCTATTCTAATTTCTATGAGAATTTTCGATGAGAACGGATGCAAAGTAGCTTCTCTAGTTGGTTTAATTAAATGAAAAATTTGACATTAGCTTGGTTTAAAATTGACTTAGGTACGGAAAATAAATATTAGAGCTATTTGTAAAAGTCTCCCGATTGGTTTAAGGTGGATGCTCAAGGGTAGCCCGCGAAATTCAAATTTTCTTACGTTTTTTGCAATTTGCAGGCCAGTGCTAGGTTGTATGTTGATTAAAATATTGTTTGCGACTGTAAGACGTATGTAGTAACACAATTATAATCATCAAAATCATCAATACAACCCTCCAAGTTCATAATGGTGCAAGAATGATTTTGACCTTGGAAAAGTAATTTTGACACCAATATGAACTTTGAGGGTTGTATTGATGAGTTTGATGAATATAATTCTGTAACTACATACGTCTTACAGTCGCAAACAAAATTTTAATCAACATACAACCTAGCACTGGCCTGCAAATTGCAAAAAACGTAAGAAAATTTGAATTTCGCGGGCTACGCTTGAGCATCCACCTTAAGCATATAGTTGCTCATGGGCGGGCGCCCTTAAGAGGCAATTAGACCAAGCCTACCCTACCAACTGGGCATTTATTATAACTAATTAACTATGTAATAAAATAACACATTATGTACAAAATATTAAAAAAAAAGTTCAATCTCCTGTTAAAATACTTATAGCAATTTGTCACTCCCGTGTCACGTAACTCACACTATACTGGAAGTTACTACGAAGCTTGGAGCTCCGCCGGACAGGCAAACAGTCGTCTAGCCTAAAATCCATTGATAATTTTACGCACACAGCGGCACATTAGTGCATATTTTCGTGTGTATGAACCGCACACATGTATAGATTGCGGTCATTTTAGGGCGGTAACTCCTGCGAGTGTAGCTGGGCTGTGATTGGCTGCTCAACACAAGGCCAGGATTCAAGGTGGATGTTCTTTAGCCCGCGAAATTCAAATTTCGAAATAGCTTACGTTTTTTGCAATTTGCAGGCCATTGCTAGGTTTAGGTTGTATGTTGATTAAAATAATGATTACTGGGCATTATTGGCGCGTATTATTATTATAATAATTAATAATATTATTGTTATTATATTTTTGAGATAAAAATTCATAAAAAAAATCATGAAAATTTTCAGGTTTTTTTTCATGGGTGTCGTTTTCGAGGTTTTTGGGGTATTCAATAATGAAAATGAGGTCAAAATGAAAATCCAAGATGGCGCCGACGAAAATTTTCAGTTTTTTCTTCATGGGTGTCGTTTTCGAGGTTCTTGGGGTAGTTAATAATGAAAATGAGGTCAAAATGAAAATCCAAGATGGCGCCGACGAAAATTTTCAGTTTTTTCTTCATGGTTGTCGTTTTCGAGATTTTTGGTGTCGCTGATAATGAAAATGAGGTCAAAATGAAAATCCAAGATGGCCCCGATGAAAATTTTTCAGTTTTTTCTTCATGGGTGTCGTTTTCGAGGTTTTTGGGGTAGTTAATAACGAAAGTGTGGTCAAAATGAAAATCCAAGATGGCGCCGACGAAAATTTTCAGTTTTATCTTCATGGGTGCTGTTTTCGAGGTTTTTGGGGTAGTTAATAATGAAAATGAGGTCAAAATGAAAATCCAAGATGGCGCCGACGATAATTTTCAGTTTTTTCTTCATGGGTGTCGTTTTCGAGGTTTTGGGGGGTAGTTAATAACGAAAATGTGGTCAAAATGAAAATCCAAGATGGCGCCGACGTAAATTTTCAGTTTTTTCTTCATGGGTGTCGTTTTCGAGGTTTTTGGGGTAGTTAATAATGAAAATGAGGTCAAAATGAAAATCTAAGATGGCACCGACGAAAATTTTCAGTTTTTTCTTCATGGGTGTCGTTTTCGAGGTTTTTGGGGTAGTTAATAATGAAAATGAGGTCAAAATGAAAATCCAAGATGGCGCTGACGAAATTTGTTTTTTGTTATCATTATTTCGTGGCCTACCCACCGTGTACGACCACTGCACGCCACTGGTTGCTCCTATAGTAAGTCCACATTAAGCACGTTATGTTAAGCCCCATGTAATAGTAAATAACAGGTAAGCCTATTACCATCAATCGGAGACAAATCCAGTCCGTGTTGCTACCGAGAAATACCGATGAAAAACACAATAACACTTTGCCTGACCCGAGAATCTAACACAGGAACGCATGCTCAACAGAAGACCTATGCGACCACTAGACCGACGAGGCAGTCACAGTTTTAACATAAATCAATTTTAAATTTACATAATGTGAAATGATTCACTTAAAAACCAACTGAAGAAGCTACCTGGCATCTAGTTCGTTTAATTATTCGCGTTGTGTTTAGGCCACATTGACTGCCGCGGAGTGTATAATGTGATTCATTTATGATGTTTGCAGAAAACATGATATTTCAAACTACCCTTTCTACTAAAACTCTTCTGACAAATATCACATTTAAAAGATTGCGGACCAGTGTGTGTGCAAATATGCCTTTTCAACATATACTTATAAATATATTTTTTCTGACAAATATCACATTTATAAGGTTTCACACCAGTGTGTGTACGAATATGGTAATGCAAACCTCCCTTTCTACTATAACTCTTCTGACAAATATCACATTTAAAAGGTTTTTCACCAGTGTGTGCTTGAATATGCGTTTTCAAAACAACCTTATAAGCAAATGTTTTCTGACAAATATCACATTTATAAGGTTTCTCACCAGTGTGTCTACGAATATGATAATACAAACTTCCCTTTCTCCTAAAACTATTCTGACAAATATCACATTTAAAAGGTTTTTCACCAGTGTGTGTGCGAATATGACCTTCCAATTGAACCTTAGAAATAAAATTTCTCTGACAAATATCACATCTAAAAGGTCTCTCACCAGTGTGTGTACGAATATGTCTTCTCAAACCACTCTGTCCACTAAAACTTTTCGTACAACTATAACATTCATATGGTTTCTCACCAGTATGTGTACGAATATGAAGTTTCAAATGAAACTTATGAGTAAAATTTCTCTGACAAATATCACATCTAAATGGTTTCTCACCAGTGTGTGTACGAATATGTTTATTCAATGCATGCTTAAAAATAAAACGTTTCGTACAAATATCACATTTATAAGGTTTCTCACTAGAGTGTATACGCAAATGAGATGCCAAAGCATGGTTAAAAATAAAACGTTTCGTACAAATATCACATTTATAAGGTTTCTCACCAGAGTGTATACGCAAATGAGCTACCAAAGTATGCTTAGAACAATAACATTTCTGACAAACATCACATTTATACGGTTTATCTTTATCACATAAACTATTGTGTCTTACGCTATGTCTCTTGATATCACTACTGTTAATACCATTGTAATTACATATCTTACATTTGAATTCATCTTTGTTGACATAACACTGTAATGATGCAGTATTTTCTTTGCTTTTCTTTGTTTGAATACTATTTTTTTCTTTAATACATAAAGTATTATTAGTAGCTTGGCTAGTTTTAATAGAATTTAATAGAGTATAGAGAATAGAGCTAGAAGAATTATTCGTTTTAATTTTTGTGTTTTTTCTAATAGTTTTAGACGTACCTTTTTTGATGTTTTCAGTATTTTTGGTTTGTTCTTGACCCTTTTTCATATGCTTGGGTGATATTAAATCTTCGTTTATATCTTTCTGCCTATCTAGCTTCGGTTTCATTGCAGCGGGTACACCTATTGTAAGAATAAAACATAGTAACCATTTACCATATAAGGAGTTTCTTTACACATGTATTTGTCGATAGAAATGAGTAAATAATATGCCCTTAAAGTATCGGTAAACGGTAGCCAAACACATTGTTTAAGATGAGGCCTTACTTATCAGAATCACTACGGGTACTTGGTACCTAGGTTGCCTACACCGACACAGTGTACGCCTCGCGCCTGCCTGCTCGTTCCGATCGGCTCATTCAAAGCGTGCAAAATGCTCACGCGGTTTTGTTTTTTTGGCCCTAAAAGCTGGCCAAAATCGTTTTTTTTATATTAGTTCTACTCCCTCTAAGCCATTGTTTCCAAAAACAAGGGTAACCGCTCCAAACAATAGCAAAAAACACAAAGCGCTAGCCCCTTCCAGTACGTCGTGGGCTCAGTCGGAAGTTCGTTCGCCAAAAGTGTTCGTGTGATTGTTCGATGCGCTCAGATTTCGTTGTTTTAAAATATTTGCCATCTTGTGACTGAACGATTTTGTGTTGGTTTTCATTATGGATTGTGCAGAACCAGGTATGTATTTTATTTTGGCACTTACTTTTAACAACTAATCTATAGCTTTTCTTAATTTATACCCTTGAGAAGTAAGCCCCAAGAAACTGCTTTTAAAAAACTTAAACACATTTTGGAAGATCAAAGGGAGTTTTAATATATTTCTCATCATTTCTAAGCCAAAATTGTAATGGTTAGCTTTAGAGTAGACCTTTTAGGATGTAATTAAGTGCGAAATAGCCGCCCCAAAGTGCCCCTCTATTTTTGGTGATTTTTTTCCCTAGACACGCTCGATACTCAGTAATTGAAGTTTTACTTATATTTGGTGTATTTTTGTTATAGGCTCTTCTGGAATGAGAGTTATGACTCGAAATGATTTGTTTAATATAATGGAACGCTCAAATACCTCAACTTTTGATGAAAAGTTGCAATGTATGGAGCGGGAACTGCTCAATCAGTATGCAGAAAATGACCAAAATATTGCTGATGTAAAGCAAAAACTATCGATCATCAGACATCAATTTAAGTAAATGGGGCTGCGATGGATCTCAACAGATGCAGTACAAAATGAAATTTGAAAATGAAGCCGATTCGGACGCAAACATAATATTCCAAAGTTCCATGGTACCGCTTCAGTTGATTTACGGACCGGAAAGAAAAATACTGTGGCAAAATCCTGCCCCATCTTCACCACGGTATTGTCGGCCAATAAGAATAAGATTCATAAAAGAAACCACAGATGTGACAAATGAAGAGATTGATTATATTTAATCGCAAATAACAGCGCTCACGAAAAGCGAAGTCAACAGCTTTTTCATCAAGCATAAAATGCTTTTCACCATGATTGATGGAAAAGTATGCAATGCTGCTACGCATACTAAATCAACCATGAGGTGCTACATATGCGGCGCCACGTCATTACAGTTTAATGATTTGGAGAAGGAGAGACCATGCAAAAAAGAAAACCTAGAATTCGGCTTATCTTTGTTGCATGCTCAGATAAGATTTTTTGAGAGCATTTTACATGTGGCCTATAGATTGCCCGTAAAAAAATGGAACGTTCGCCTTACTGCCTTACTGGAAAATAAAAATAAAGAAATCCAAGATAAGTTCCGGGAGAAACTCGGTCTGTTGGTGGATATACCAAAAGCCAACTTTGGAAATACCAATGACGGAAACACTAGCAGACGGTTTTTTGAAAATTTCGAAGTATCAGCGACAATTACGGGGATAGACGTAAATTTAATTTATAGATTAAAAGGTGTTTTGGACACATTGTGCTGTGGTTTAAAAATAAACTGCGAGATGTTTGAAAGATATTGCCAAGAAACGGCAAAGTTGTACGTTTCTTTGTATAAGTTTTACCCAATGTCTCCGAGATTGCATAAAGTGTTGCGTCATGGGGCTTCAGTGGTAAGGGAAGCAATTCTTCCCATTGGACAACTGTCCGAAGAAGCGGCAGAAGCCCGCAACAAACACATTAGGATGTTCCGGCTCAACTACGCCCTAAAATTTTCCCGGGTAGCCTGCAACGCAGATGTTTTTAACAGGCTCCTCTTAACTTCCGACCCTGTCCTGACGGGCATAAGGAAGAGGAAGAATAAAAAAAATCTGTCACTTTCGGCTGATGTTTTAAATTTGTTACTAGAAAGTGATATTTTAAATTTAAGTTTTGATGAAGACGACGAAAATGAAGAATAAATGCTTGTATATATTACATACGCTTTTTTTTTCCTTTTCCAAGCTAAAACTAAAATAAAACATCGTTTGACAGCCATTATGCGTACCAAATATTTTTGGCCAACTTTTAGGACCAAATACCTGTCTGTGCAACATTCGAAGGCAAAGTCACGTAACACCTTTTCTAAACAAGCATTTCTCACTGAAAATGAAGTCCAGACGGAAACTGCACATAGCGTGCCTCCTCGGTGTGGTTAAATATTTACACAAAATCGGACTTCTCATAGAATAAACTAAGTTGGTTAACCAGTAGACGCGAACGTGGGAGGAGGCAAGGCTCGCCACAACTCTCGACTCACTCTCATATCAAAGCAGCTTTCAGGGGTAGCTTTCGCTATGCGGCTTCCAAAATATGGAATAACCTGCCACCACCAAATAGAATGATCAGCACAATACACACATTCAGAAGATGTTTACGGAAGTGTCTAATGGAATCGCAACGGAAGTTGGATATGGTCGCATTGACTGAATGTCTCAATTATATGATGTAAAAGCTATCTTAACCATATGTACTTTATTTGTTTTAACTGTACACACAGTTATCCCATCTAAGTATCCATTTATATATAATAAGCGTGTGTAACTCTTTACGGAACCGACTCACTGATCCGGAACTTTGAAGTGATTCAAAAGATTGGTTCAGTAACAACGTTTCAAACGTATCATTTGGATCTGAAACATTACTTTGCTCTTTCTAATTCCGCGCGCGACGCTTTGCTTGCGAGGCGACTGAGCAGTGAGCGGGCGAGAAAGGGAGACTGAGACACACTGAGTTACTTAATTATTATAAAGACTCGCGGATTCGAGTAAGCGGGCGACAAAATTACAAGTCAGAAACAGATACCAAATGAGATGTGTATCATTCATAGTCATACTCTCACAGATTTTCATTTATCGTTATCCATGCACGTAAAAATGACCACTAAAGTGCTTACGTATCAAATACTATACGGTCGTTTTATGCATAAACTGTTTGCACTAACAACTAACGCAAGGTATCGTTTTACGTTGATATTTTATATCTTTTGAGCCGATGATCCAAATGAAACATATCAGTGATTCGGATCATTTCAGTGATCGAGATGCAAATGTTTCAATCTCAAAAATGATACACTTTGCCCACCTCTAAATTATATATGTTACGACTAATAGCCGAAGTGCGGCTACACCTAGTTTTAGCCGGCTAGAACTAGGTGCAGCCGGCCATATGCGGTTAAACCTAGGTGTATCCTCTTATCTTCGGTTAGAACTAGGTTTAGCCTTCATCATAGCGGCTAGAACTAGGTGCAGCCACACACCGGTGGTTAAACTTAGGTGTGTCTTATTTATCATCAGCTAGAATTAGGTTTTTAGTTCAGTTAAGCCTTCGATCAATAATAGTACTAGATTAAGGATCAGGAACAAAAATAAGTCGCTCAAGTGGCCACGTTTGCACACACGTAAACATCTACATATATTAGAAAAAAGTTTATTAGTATTAACAACTACAATCTATTACAAACCTTAATGCTTTTAAATAAAGTTTAATTACCATTGCAAAATGTATCTATTTAAGTCCTTCTATCGGAGAAAGGTTAGAACGAATAAATTTAAAATGTCGCTTGAAAATAAAAAGTCATCAGTACAAAACTATTTATTCTAAAATAAAACTTAAGTCTATGTCATAAGGTTAAAACATTTTGTTTACAATTTCGTGCTTATTCTATTGCGGAACTAGACGTAGTTCTTGGTGTTACATTTCAATGCTCAGAACACAGTAAGTATTGAAAGACGTAGAGTTGCAGAATTATATTTTTTTTAGGTTCGTTTTGTATGGTGACAAATATTTTTGACCGATTCAAAGAATTAGTAGAGACTATTTTATTATATTGCCACTATTATATTTTAAAAATACCTATTAAATTAAAGTTTCATCTGAGAAAGATTATTACAAAACCTGATTTGATAAATCTTTCGTCAAATATGTTTTATTGGTCCGTGAATCTAAAAAAAAGTCATAATCAACTTATTATTTTATCGAAACGTTTTCTTACACCAACTAGTTAAGTACTTTATAATAATTACCCGCAATTTGGGAACCGCTGCTTTTAATAATCTACGTCTTTGCGTGTTTCCAGTAATGTCGAATGACTCGAATCTGTCAAAATGAATCGTACATATTCTCGATTTTTTATAAGGGTTGCATATTTTTTCTCCTCTTTCTTTCGGGACAATAGATAGATACCCATTCTGCACAGCGAAATGGGTCACTAGGAAATCTACAAACAAAAATAACATTATAAAATAACAACACTACTCCATGCATTCCCTGTTAAAGAACAGTCGATGTTTGATACAATAGTTGGTGCGTGTAGCAAACATTGGCCAAACAATTATAATATTAGCTAATTGAATTCTAAAATATTTAATTCTGTTTTTATTTCATGAAAAACACATAATGATATAAACTTGCCGAAAAAAAAAATATTCCTTACAAAACATTGGTGTTACGTTGGTTATTTACACAGTTTTTGAACGCGCACCGCGGCATTTTGACGTCTTAATGTTGGCTATGATTGGACCATACTAATTTGAAATAAGACCACAAAAGTATTTGTGGTCTTATTTTTCCGGCCGTTTTTGAAGCGCTCATCGGGAATCTAGTACTATTATTGATCGAAGAGTTAAGCATAATTATTGGCTGTGTTTTGAGATTCTTATCTTGCGTTTCCCGATTGATTCGATTTCGTATTACCCCCGCAGATGTATCCGAGTCATGGGAGAACCGGTCGAACGGGCCCCGCGATCGGGGCTCCTACTTCTGAATGGTTTTTAAAAAAATAACCACGAAGGGTATGGCGGGGTCTATTCGCTCGCTTCGCTCGCTCTTTCGACCCCGCCATACCCTTCTATCCTAATCTATCCGTGTCGGGGTGCCCCAAGTCGGCCTAGGCAAAACTAGTTTGTTATCAACCACCTCATTACTGAACTGAAAACCTAGTTCCAGGCGATGATAAATAGGATACACCTAAGTTTAACCACCGGTGTGTGGCTGCACCTAGTTCTAGCCGCTATGATGAAGGCTAAACCTAGTTCCAACCGAAGATAAGAGGATACACCTAGGTTTAACCGCATATGGTCGGCTGCACCTATTTCTAGCCGGCTAAAAGTAGGTGTAGCCGCACTTCGGCTATTAGCCGTAACATATACAAATACCTAGCGAATTACAACACAGACAGCACAAAACTGTTTTATGTCCGTCACATCACCATCTCAGGCCACGTTCTAGCTCCATCATCATACCCTGGATACCATCTAGAGACAAAGTGCTCGTCAAGACGAATCATACGAGCCCAAACTCGATGGGGTTGCGTCGTTTCATTACCGAGTTCCTATGGCCACCTTCCAGTTCCATCATCAGATCAGCTTCATGTCATCATAATATTGCATCGTCACGGGATATACATATGCGTGAAAAATTTCGGTTCAATCGGAAGCCGGGAAGTGTGTCAAATCAAACTAGCAAGATTTGTCCACAAAGAGACAACGGACAGGTAAAAGTAAATAAAAACTTGTACTAAATGTGAAAGCGGTCTTGCATGTAGCAACAGTGGTTAAGGTACCTGCCGTTACTGCCCCGTCTCAGTATTGTCAGGACTTGCTAGAAACCTTGGGCCGCGGCCAGAACTTCAGCACAGTTTCTCCATTTCAAGGTATTTCTTTGGCTGAAGGTGGCGGAAGCGGAAGCTTTGGTCGTACACTACCTTCTATTGATTGGCGGGCCCTTCAGGCGATGTTTTTTAACTACCACAAACATATCCCCCATGGCAATCGATCAGTGTGGCTTTCTATCAGTGAGAGAATAACTAATTCAATACTTACTTATGGAGTCCACGGCTCTGCGTTTCTCCTTAGGTGCTTCTTGTTGTTCTTCCTCTTCTATTTTAAACTCCATTAAAGGGACATCATCGTCTGAATCGAATTCAGAACAGTGTGCTAGTATATCTTCTTCATCTAAGTGGCTATTGTCTAGATTTTCCAGTTCAAGATCTGTAGGTAAACAAAAATAGTTATGAGTTACACATTTCCTATTTTACTGAACAGGTGACGTAAAGACATTGTTTTGTAATATGAACTCGTTTTGACCGTACATCACACAATACACCGAAATGGTAAATTTTGTTTTTTTACATCTATACTAATATTATAAAGAGGAAAACTTTGTTTGTTTGGTTGTAATGAATAGGCTCAAAAACTACTGGACCGATTTAAAAAATTCTTTCACCATTTGAAAGCTACATTATCCACGAGTAACATAGGCTATATTTTATCCCCGTACTCCCACTGGAACGGGAACTACGCGGGTGAAACCGCGGGACGTCCGCTAGTACTTAAATATACAGGAGCCTCCTGAACTTCAGTCTGTACAATGAGTTTGGATAATGGTAATCAATACTTTAAAACAAGCACACATTTATAAATATTCCTAACCCAGCACTGAATGGCAGCCAACTTGTTTTTTAATCTACTGATCTAGGACAAATCTCTAGATGTCTTAGATTAAAGTATATTACACCACCAAATACCTATAGTCAAAAGGTTCGAATTTTTTTGTATGGAGCCTGGCTTGACGAGCTTCCGCCATTTTGGTTAAAATTTAGTATCGTGCGTCACGCGGAGGGGGTAGGGGGGGTGGGGCGGGGGCAGGGGGGGGTCCCTCCTGGCCCCTGGTACCACTCCCATGATTAGGAAATGTACGGTCCCTGAGAAAAACCGAGTAATGTAACCTAACCTCAAAACACTATAGTCTTCTAAAAAGTGCTCAAATTGGCGCGGTCGAGGGAAAGCCGGTCGACGGAGCCCCGCTCCGCGGGGCTCCTACTTCTGAGTGGTTTAAAAAAAAATAACCACGAAGGGTATGGCGGGGTCTATTCGCTCGCTTCGCTCGCTCATTCGACCCCGCCATACCCTTCTAACCTAATCTATCCGTGTCGGGGTGCCCCAAGTCTGGACTGGAGCGAAGCAAGCTCTGGAGCTTGCTTCGCTCGCTCTTGCATCCAAATTATCCTAATCGCATTCTCAGTTTCTATTAACATTGCCTACGCAACTCGAGGAGAAACGGAATGAACAAACGACATGACAGTGACACAATAACATACTTTTTTTTTTTTTTACGTTCCGTTTTGCAGATTTTTCACGTCATTTTGCACCATAGACAATATGTGGAACAGATTTGGTTGTCAATCGCCCATTTTAACGTTCCGTTTTCGCTATGAAGCTGATTTGAGGTTAGAAATTTTTTCTCGAAAATATGCATTTCCTAATAATAGAAGTGATAGCATTATAATCGGGGACCCAATCCCTACCAGCTTTAACCCATTTTACGCCCCTCCGCGTGACGCACGATTCTAAAGCGCAGCCCAAATATTGTATGAGATCAATCTTTTAACTGTGTTACCATTTGTTAATCTAATTTATTTAACGAAAATTTTTGTGTATATTTGGTAGGTCTGAGAATAGGTGGTATGCTATTTTTTTGTCTCAAGCAACAGTTTAACAATACAGGGTGGAACGGCCACCGACACACAAATAATTATCACATGTTCACAAAATATACCTTTGGTCAACGAGGAGATAAACTCACATAGAGACAACTACAAATCCCGACTGAAGCATTCAAATAACCTTGCGGGGCAGCTAACCATCCCAGAAAGCATCCGTCGATTGAAAAAGCGACAGGACATTTTCAACGAGAACAGTCAGTGAGAAGAATGACTTTAGAAAGATAGGGCAGACTCTACAGAGAGTCTCCTAACACGCCATCTGAACCATCTAATCTGCTCATAGTCTGAAAGACTGATTGCAAGATTCAAATGTAATTAAAAATGTTCACCACATCATTCTGAACCAATCTGAAAGAAAAAACAGCAGTTTCCTTCAAAAGTGTAGTACCTACAGGATCAAAATGTATGAAACAGCTGAATTGACAATTGTTTTATAGTTACCAATGAAAAATATATATGTGGGTCTAAAATGATGTATTGAACAAGTGGTAACCGTTTGTCTGTTCGATTCTACCCCATTTACCTATTAACAACACAACTTTCCTGTTCAATAAATAACATCTTTATTGTTAGAAGATCTTTATTGACGTGACAACGTCTTATAAATTGGTTTGCCGGGTGACACTTCAAGAAACTGCGTTACGCTCCGCTCACGTTATGCGCTCACAATGAGAGCGAGTGAGAGGCACGCGTCCCTTCCACTCGGGCATGGTTAGCCCGCCTAAGAGCGAGAGAGACAGACATAAAAAGTGAAAGGCACGCGTCCCTTGCACTCGAGCTTCAAGTCGTTGTCACGTAAAACTTTCGCCCGTATACAGACTTTACAGGCAACCAATTTTTTATATTTATTTGTTTTGAAGACATACCATCACATTGATCATCCTCCTTTGGCTCATGAATATCATCTTGTCTCTCACAATTAGCTGGTAATTCTTCTTTCAAAACAATGCTTTCTGTTTGATCAACTTCAACTATACTTATGCACTCAATTGGAGAGCAAATAAACCCATGAGCAACCTCTAAGTGGTCTTGGTTTAATAGAGGTTTTGGCTGTAAAAAGATCAATACAGTATTACCTAAAATATGTTGATGATCACAAGAGCATTACTTACAGCTAAACAGTTAATATCTGTTGACGAACGCCTCACCTCATAACTCCTATTCATTATCTGAGCAAACCTTATCTGGGCAAACTGCTCTTCTGCTTCCAAACATTTCTTCAGCAATCGGAAGCTTTGCTTAAGTTTAGCACAGCAGAAGGAACAAGCGTGGATCGGTCTACTGTCGTCAGTTACAAACTGCAACAAAATTATGAGTTTCAGCTTTCCGGGTTTGTGAATAACATTTTGCAAACACCTCTTACAAAGCACCACTCGGCAGATTAGAGGTCGATTTCTCTTTTCTCCAAACGAACTTCCTAAGATTCCTCGAGTTAAACATTAAAACAAATTTTCAAGATTTAAGTAATAATAGTATCAACTTACTGGAAAATCAGTCAGCCTCTCATATAGTTCATGCAAGTTCTTGTTAATCACCACATACATTCGAATGTTCTTCGCTAGACATATCCTACACATTGGCAGTTTTTCCATCTTGTTACTGAATTAATGTCTTCAACTTATCAACACAGCTGCGAAAAATTAACTGGCACCGCTTGTAAATTAAATTACCAAAACAACTATTAATTATGCTCTCAAAGTCTCAAGGGCCTCACGTCCCTCGCGAAATAATGGTTAATAGGGATGGCGATTCTTTCCGAAAAAGATTGATTTTTGAATCGATTCGAATCGAACCCTGAAGAATCGATTCACAAAAAAAATAGCGGACTAAAAGATCGATTTCTGAAAAATCGTATTTTTTTTCAAGTTGGCATTTACCTACAATTTTAAATATAAATCCATTTTATTTAAAAAAAGAAAAATACCATAGCAAACGATCTCTTATCAATAAAAGCATGCAATTCGATAAAAATAATTATTTTTATTACCTTAACTTTGATATGGTAATAAAAATAATTATTTTTATCGAATAAAATAAATGTGTACTTTTAGAACTGATCTGATACTTTGGTATCAGATCAGTTCTAAAAGAACACATTTATTTTCGAAATGTATTTGTTACATTAAAAAGTTAAGAAAATAGTTATTATAGCGTAGAGTTCCCAATGCACATCTAAGCTTTTTAAAAACTACAGTCTGTCAAGTCTACTGGGATTCAAGCGGTTCCGCTCATCACTTGCGATGTAGCCGGCAATTGAAAAAAGGCGCTCACAAGAAATAGATATCCCACGATACCTACTCATTTACATCATGGCTATTGAGTGACAGGTAATACCGTAATATCACGGGTACATTGAGCTAATGAGGGATTTTCTTTTTGGCTGTTCCCTAGTCGCTGGATAGATGGCGCTAGGAGTAAGTATGATAATGCAAGGAATGGAACCTAAAATAACTGATTTTAACAAAGCGCGAGAAATGTAGGTTATATTCGGAAGGATAAGCAAATGTAGTGTCAGTCAACGAGAGTATGTGACGTGATACAATGTTTTTTTTTTCAAGCGTTCTGGCTTTGGCACCAACTATCATAGTAAGTTCAACGCCATCTATAGAGTTCTTGGAAACTAAGTTTTTTTTAAAAACCTCAAAAGGAAAACCTCTCATTGTAAATTATTTAATGGTTTTTACAAAAGTTTTACAAAAAATCAAATGTCGAGTTTCAAGGGTGAAATATCGATTCAATGAATCGATTCAGTACTACATATCGATTTCAAAAATCGATTTTTTTGGTCCGAAAAATCGATTCTTCAATTAATCGACGATCTCAGATCGCCATCCCTAACTCGTTAAATCCTTGCCGCGCCACGCCACGCGTTACGTCATCGCATGCGTCATCGCATGCGTAATCTGACCGCGCTCAGTAAAATGTTTATCGCTCGAGTTCTACTAACACTAATAACCAGGGTTGGATTTTGTACTATAATTATAGTATTTATACTCTAATTTCGCCTTTTGTACTATATACTATCCACATACAAGAGTAGTACGCTAAAATACTATAATTTAAAATTTGCTCCCGAATGCTTAGTTTTACGTTATATGAATATTTAGACACCATTTATTGTCTTGTGTTGCAATCAAAATTGATCAAAAGTGGTAGCAAAAGTGGGAATTGACTGATTTTATTCCTACTGAGGATATAATGTTGATGAGATTAAATGCAAAGGATGAAGATAGAAATATTCTAGAACTGACAAACTTAGAAGAGGAGTAAATTTTGCCTTAACTGGTGTTGATTTTAATGACTATTGCATTAAATTAACAAAAAATTAAAGTGTACTATAATTTTTTATAAATACTATCCTTTTAATTTTTTTGTGCCATCTTTTTCAACGTACCTAAATCCAACCCTGCTAATAACACTTATCACGGATTCTCGCCACAGAGTGTATTTGGTTAGCAAGTGTGTCCTGAATTTCAAGTTGTTTTTTAGTGAAAGAGTGACTTGTTGTGACTTGTTTTTGTATTTTTGTGTTTCCTTGTGTTGTTAATCGGGTTTATATTATTATTCATTTCTTGGTATAGTCGTTTTTACCGTAGTAATGGAGCGAAATAAGCCTCCCAACCCTGATCCTCCACCTGACATCCCTTCTTCCACAATTTCCGATTATGCTCCCCTATCACCGAACTCCCCCCATTCTCAACTAGCCAATGTTGCTTGCAGCATAGCAGACACGCAAATTTCATCCAATCCGTCACGCAAACGTCCAGTTGAAGATGTTAAAATGACAAGCCCTCCTACGAAGCAACAAAGAGCTCAAGTTGGTCGTACTAAGTACTCAGCGACAGATAAAGCGCCTTTTCTAGTCCACGTATCCCGCACGGAATGCCATCCTAATGCCAATACCACACTCCATTCCGTTACATTCGGCATGTTTCTTTTCAATAATAACATTGGTAACGTAGTTCGTGACGGAGTTAAACGAGTTGGTCGTAACCGAGTTTCTGTGGAATTTACTTCCCCTCAGGATGCGAATGCCTTTATCTTAAACAGTATTTTGTCCAAAAATGGTTACATCGCTAGTACCCCACATTAAACATTACCCGTATGGGTGTTGTAAAAGGAGTTCCCCATGACATGTCGGAAGAGGAGTGTAAAAGTTATCTATCAGTTCCATCTGGCTGTGGACAAATTCTTAAGATCAGACGCCTAAACAAAAAAGATTTTCCATGACGGAGCTATAGAATGGAAACCCACGGAAACTTGGAGTGGAGGGGGATAGAGCCCCCTCCATTCCCGTATCAGCAGTATGGAAGAGTATAAACCGCTTTAGGCGTAGTTGCTCCCCGTCAATCTCTTCCCCCATCACCAGACAAACTGCTGAATCCTTTTTCGATAAAATTGCTCCGCCCTATGTTCCCTTATCTTCAGAATTATTACTCACGCCTGTAAATACTGCGGATGATCCGCTGGATTACCCCTTCTCAATGGAGGAATTGAATACGGTGCTTCGAAATGTACGGGATACCGCCCCTGGTAAGGACGGCATCCCATACTCTTTTATAGTCCACTCTGGTACCAACGCTAAGAACTATTTTTTCGAAATTGTAAATTACTGATATCGTTTTGGTTGGGTACCGGATCAGTGGAAACTACAAATCGTCATTCCTCTTTTGAAACCAGGCAAGAATGCCGATGACCCGAATGGACTTAGACCAATTGCTTTGTCGTCCGTCTTGGCCAAGTTACTGGAACATCTAATTAAAAATAGACTTGAGTGGTTTGTTGAGTCTCGGGATCTACTACCCAGCCATCAATTTGGCTTTAGGAAGGGACTTAGTACAATGGACAGCGTGGCAACGTTAGTTACGGATATACGTACAGCCTTTTCCAAAAATGAATCTGCTGTAGCCGCCTTCCTAGACATATCTTCCGCTTATAACAATGTCCTTCTTCTCATTCTCAGGCAAAAATTGCTACAGCTGAGTATTCCGGCGAAGATGGTACAGTCCATATGCGGGCTTCTTATGTCCCGCTCTTTGGTGTTGAGAGTCCAGGGTGAGATATATGAGGAAAGACAGACGTGGAAGGGTCTTCCCCAAGGCTCTGTCCTCAGCCCATTACTGTACAATTTATACACAGCTGACATTGGCTCATGCCTTAATTCTGACTGTCATCTTTTACAGTATGCCGACGATCTTGTCCTGTACGTAGCCAATGCATCAGTTGTTGATGCTGCTTCATCTCTCTGTCTCTCTCTGGACTCTTTAAATCAATGGCTTTTAGACCATGGTCTCTCCCTATCTGCTCCGAAAAGTTTGGTTGTCATTTTCTCCC
Organism: Xestia xanthographa; assembly: GCA_905147715.2. Taxonomy (NCBI): domain Eukaryota; kingdom Metazoa; phylum Arthropoda; class Insecta; order Lepidoptera; family Noctuidae; genus Xestia; species Xestia xanthographa. Next base: position 23,959,539 of record LR990654.1, read on the forward strand.
GGAAACAACGGATCCCTCAAGTCTCAGTTAGCATTGAAGATCATAGTAATCCAGTAGTTAATAAAGCAAAATTTTTAGGCGTGTATCTGGATTCCAAATTATCTGGTTTACCCCATATTAACCATTTAGTTAAAAAATGCGAAAGGGTTATCCCTATTTTAAAAGTCCTTGCTGGTGTCTGGTGGGGTGCCCACCCTTACACTATGAAATTAGTCTATAACGCTTTAGTTCGTAGTATTATAGATTATGGCTCATTTTTGTTGATTCCATGTAACAAAGGCGGTTTAGTTGGATTAGTTAAGGTTCAGTCTCAATGCCTTCGGATCATCTCAGGTTGCATGAAGTCCTCTCCCATTAACGCATTGCAGGTCGAATGCGCCGAACCTCCCTTAGCCCTGAGGAGGCAGTATCTGGCGTCCCAGTTCCTGTCTAGGGTTATCCCTATTGTGTTTTATCAAAATAAGACCTGTAACTCCTTTTAGCGGCAACACTGATGAATAATATTTTTCTTGTCTATGTTGATGATTTAAATAAAATTCTGCTGTTTGTCAGTTAACAACTGAACACGTATTTTCTTTATAGGTTATGGGCCCAGTCCCATGCTTTTTTATATAATTACTAGCTGACCCGCGCAACTTCGTCTGCGTCACATGAGCTACCTACCTACCTACTACCTACCTACTACCTACCTACTACCTACCTACTACCTACCTACTACCTACCTACTACCTACCTACTACCTACCTACTACCTACCTACTACCTACCTACTACCTACCTACTACCTACCTACTACCTACCTACTACCTACCTACTACCTACCTACTACCTACCTACTACCTACCTACTACCTACCTACTACCTACCTACTACCTACTACCTACCTACTACCTACCTACTACCTACCTACTACCTACCTACTACCTACCTACTACCTACCTACTACCTACCTACTACCTACCTACTACCTACCTACTACCTACCTACTACCTACCTACTACCTACCTACTACCTACCTACTACCTACCTACTACCTACCTACTACCTACCTACTACCTACCTACTACCTACCTACTACCTACCTACTACCTACCTACTACCTACCTACTACCTACCTACTACCTACCTACTACCTACCTACTACCTACCTACTACCTACCTACTACCTACCTACTACCTACCTACTACCTACCTACTACCTACCTACTACCTACCTACTACCTACCTACTACCTACCTACTACCTACCTACTACCTACCTACTACCTACCTACTACCTACCTACTACCTACCTACTACCTACCTACTACCTACCTACTACCTACCTACTACCTACCTACTACCTACCTACTACCTACCTACTACCTACCTTTCACCCTTTTTTTTATTTTTTCATTGTTTTTAAAATGTATTCTGCTATTCTGGGCGGAGACAAATCCAACGCAACAAAAACCATGAATATTGATCCGGCAGATCTCGAGTTATAAGTGATGTAACAAACCCGTCTTTCTTTTATATATATAGATTTTAAAAGTTCATTCGTAATTTTGACGGAATTAGGAGTTTGAGATAAGTTTCTCACTGTTCAGAGTTTCGAACTTGAGATGGCTGCGAATTACCTTGTCAACGTGCCTAAACTGAAAGGCAGAGAAAATTACAGTGAATGGACTTTTGCTGCGGAAAACTTCCTCGTGCTTGAAGGAATGCTTCATTGCATCAAGCCAGAAAAACGGTTGACCCCGCTGATGACGAAAAAACAAAAGCTAAACTCGTCATGACTATTGACTGTACGCTGTATGTTCATATACGAGATGTGTCGACGTCTAAACTTCTGTGGGATAAACTGAAGAGTTTATTTGATGATTCGGGATTCACTAGAAAGATAAGCCTACTTCGTACTTTAACCTCGATTCGTCTAGAAAACAGCGACTCGATGTCGTCGTATGTAACTCAGATGATTGATACTGGACAAAAGCTAAGTGGAACCGGATTTCAAATAAGTGATGAATGGATCGGATGCATGTTGCTGGCTGGATTAACTGATAAGTACATGCCGATGATTATGGCAATTGAGCATTCGGGGCTTAGCATAACAACAGACGCCATTAAAGCCAAGTTTTTAGATATGGCAGGAACCTCAGATTACGGTGAAAACCGCGAGGGCGCTGCGTTCGCAAGCTCACAAAAGTGGCAACATAAGAACAAAAATAAGTCTATGGGCAATGGCAAAGATGGCGGCTCATCAATCAAAATAAAGTCTAATGTCAAATGTTACAAATGTAAGGAGCCCGGTCATTATCGGAACCAGTGTAAAAATAATATTCCTAATCAAACAACTAATAAGGAAATAACAGGTGAACTGTACACAATTAATGTTTTCAATGATAACCAAGGTGCTCTGAAGTTGTCTGCTAATAATGTTTTCCATAATCGTACAAAACATATCGATATACGTTTTCATTTCTGTCGCGATTGTGTTAACAATAAAATTGTAAAATTACAGTACTTGGAGATAGCTAAATTGCCAGCAGACTTGCTGACCAAATGTTTAAATAATATGAAACATTACTGTTTCTTAAAAGTAATAGGTGTACAAGGTACATAGATTTTGAGTATTGATATAGTTAGGTGATACTATATACTATTATGAAATAGTTTGAAAATGTTTAAGTTATATTAGTTTATTTTGCTACATGTGGGAGTATTGTGTTTTATCAAAATAAGACCTGTAACTCCTTTTAGCGGCCACACTGATGAATAATATTTTTCTTGTCTATGTTGATGGTATTTTCTTTATAATCCCCAAAACTCTACATCCTCTTATACCAAAATTGAAAGAATTAAAGACCTTGTACAGATATTCAAAATATTGGAAATGCAAGGAATCTCCTCTAATATTAAAAGCATTTTGCCAGCTCCAAAATTTAGATTGCCCTATTGTCCAAAGTATGCCTTCCTTCCACTTGACACCACCGGTGGTGTCGTATGGAATCTCTAGTCCATATGACACCACCCTAGTGATGTCCAGAAACGCATGTTTTTGACTAACAGCTCCCAATTTTAAGTTATGTATAGTTAAACGATAATTAATAAAACAGAGTTTTTAAAATATTATTTTTTTATTTAAGTGAAGTAAGTAGTTATGTAGGTATTAAAGAACGGACCGGAAAACTAGTCTTTCAGCATGTCCACAATTGTTGTTACGTGCTTGTAATAGGCCTTAATGAACTTTTCTTTTATTGTTTCTTTTCCGGGAAAAAAAACTTATGTTTTTATGTATTTTATGTCTTCAGTATTAGTATACATGTATATTTTGAAAAATTAAAAGATTAGGACGGAAAGACAATAATATGCAAATTGCAATGAACAATGTCAAGATGACCATTTGAGTGACAGATAAATATAAACTTTGTCAAATGACGGGCCTCATTAATGAAACTGCTTGAACTTAATTGGAGTTTTCATATCAACAACTTTGTATGTAACCTCACTAATAGTCGGTGGTGTCATATGGACTAGAGATTCCATACGACACCACCGGTGGTGTCGTTTTGGTGGTGTCAAGTGGAAGGAAGGAAAGTATGAAGTACTCTGCTTCAAACCCCAAATATTTTACAACATTGGTATTTCCAAGAAGTCCCCTTCGGCAAACTCGATCTTTAATGCGGTGGTGTGTGAGCGATGGAATGGGTTTCAAAGGTTTTTTACTGATGCCTCTAAATTAGCAAGTAACAGTTATATGGGTGCTGCTGTTTATTACCAAAATTCTAAAATTATCCTGCAATTTAAATGTCCAAAGGAATCTTCTGTGTTTACAGGCGAGAGTGTGGCTTTATTGGAAGCATGCCTTTTCATAGAATCCCATAATATTAACTCTAGTGTCATTTTTACAGATTCCCTCAGCTCTCTTCAATCCCTATCCCAGCACCCCTTCAAAAGCAAACTACATAGCCCACTAATTTTAAATATTAAAAAGACATTGCTATCCTGTGCCAATCAGCAAAAAAACATTCATCTAGTTTGGATACCCAGCCACTGTGGCATTATAGGCAATGAATGTGCTGATATATTGGCTAAGGACGCATGCACCTCCCCAACTGCAGACCTTAAACATCTTAATCACCAAGGCTATTATCACCAGGACTCGTCCCTCTGCGAATGCAGATTGGATGAGGGTAGCTTGGATCACATTTTTTCGACTGCATCAATAATGATTCATCTTACGACTTATACAGTCGTCTCCCCAAATTAAAGATTCCTGTGCCAATTAATTTCCCTTCCCTCATAACATACTACTCCCCAGAACTGCTCCAGATGCTGATGGTTTTTATCCGCCTTAATAATATTAAATTGTAAAAACGTTTTTTAGTCAAATTACCTTGGTGTGGCTTATGTTTTATTTTTATTTTATTTTAATGTTATTAACAATTATAATTTATTTATATGTATATTCTTGTTTGTTTCAGTGCTGTCCTACTAACCCAACAACAAGTTCTACAATGAGTTTAGCTATTTAACTGTTATATTACTCTCTCTGGTTTTTCTCTACACATCACTTGCTTTCTGCTTCTTCTGGTGGTCATCGACACTTCTGACATTGGCAGAATTGTCGACATTGGCATCGACAGCATTTGCCATAAATAGAATAGAATAGAACACTTATCAAAAACGGTAAACAGTTTTTTATTCATAGTGAACGGAACCCTTGTATTACAATATAAACAGCTCCTGTAAAACCACTTCAGTATTATAAACATAAGATATGACATTTGAGAATTTGCCACGCTAAGACATGTGGCCGTATCTTATTTTTTTTTGGTAAAACTACTGATTCAATTTACACGAAACTTTAGAACTAATGTAACAAATACACAAGTAACCTAATACATAATTCATTTATGAGTCTTACTGATACATTCGAATCAGATTCCAACTAGATTCTAACAAAAACTTCGTATACGGCAAACTGTCATTTCATTGTCATTGACCTTGACTTAAAACACTTGAAATCTATTTTAAATATGAATATTTATGCCTCGAATACATAAAAATAATGAATTATCACTAAATCTTACCCTGCTAATGCTGTTTCCAAGACCATATTTCATTTTAGAACAGTCAAATTCACATTTTCAATTGTTCACTACATGTTGACAAAATAAATCTTACGACAAATACTTTGTTGGCTCCAAAAACAATTTTGGGATATTGTTCTACCTAAATGTTTTGCTAAGTAGCATTACACTTTAATAAGGTAATAAACATCCACTTGACAAAGTTTTCAAGCACTTAACTAAACAAAAACTAGAGATGCAACGAATATTCGGCAACTATTCGGTATTCGGCCTATTCGGCACGTTTTTTCAGTATTCGGTATTCGGCCGAATAGTAAGTAGTATTCGGCCGAATACCGAATACATAAAAAAGTAGCAAATATCTTATAAAAGGAAATAAAAAAAAGCAATTTAATCGAAACATTTAATTATCCAACAATCATTAATTGCGAAACTTGGAATCTTCATTGAAAACTTCAAAATATTTCCAAATAGGAGACTTTTTCTTCACAACTAAAGCCATTTTAGACAAATTTTAGACAAAGTACCTACATTTAAAAAACTGCACGTTGTAACACGTTTTGCCGGCTACTGAGCCAAATACTTCCCGCCCCGTCACCACCGCACGCACCGCATCAAAACGTGTCGTTACTTGTTAGCGTCGACGTCAATTATACTGGATCTCCCACCGAATATTCGGTATTCGGCTGAGAGCGCCGCCGAATATTCGGTATTCGGTATTCGGCCAAATCACTATTCGTTGCATCTCTAACAAAAACACATTAAATCACTTCGCTGACACCAATGATATTTAATTAAACAGATATGTTATGAGCGCGCAATCGTGAAGACTCGAAAACGTGTCAATTGGCCTGTTTTTCCTTTATTCTGCGTCACTGCGTGTATGTGAGCTGGCTCTCCCCCGCGGCACACTTTTTTCGGTGGGTTTGTAGGTGTATAACATATCTGTTTGTTAGAATATCATTGGCTGACACAATATTTACCGCACTGACATTTCAACGACAACGACGCACAAGACTTCTATATTTTTTTTTTAAAGTTGCCCGTTATAAGTTTCTAGTGTTTGGTATCGTTTGAATCGACTACTCTCAGCAGGCCTATTACTTATCTTTCTGATATCCAGTGACTAACAAGCTTCGGTTATAAATTCCTTGCACTTTCATTTGCTTAACCTTCCGAATATAACCTAGTTTTCTCGCGCTTTGTTAAAATCAGTTTTTTTAGGTTCCGTTCCTAGCATTATCATACTAACTCCTAGTGCCATCTTTCCAGCGACTAGGGAAGAGTTAAAAAGAAAATCCCTCATTGTTGTAGCATGCGGCCTTGTAGCATGCCGCAATACCGCACAGTGTTGCCCCGGCGAAGCAGCCTTTAATGTCGCTTGTTCATCATCAGCTAGATTCCCCAAGACGATAATCGGAGTCCTCCATACAGTCCACGAATAAAAATCCCAATTTCTCTAAATAAAAATCAGTTTTCAAAATCGTGTTTTCTCTACTGGGGAATTTACCCCATATGGATGTACCACTTAGTCGATTTGATTCGATTCAATTCAAAGGTGCAAGAACAACTTTGACCTTGAAAAAGTAATTTTTCCATCTTTATGAACTTGGAGGGTTGTATTGACGATTTCGATGAATATACATAATTCTGTAACTACATACGTCTTACAGCGGCGACTAATATTTTAATCAACATACAACATAGCACTGGCCTGCAAATTGCAAAAAAGTAAGAAAATTTGAATTTCGCAGGCTACCTTTGAGCATCCACCTTAAATCAGTGTTTCAAGTGCAAGCTTCTATCTTAAAATAATCATAATTTTAAAGTTTAAGCGAAATAGCAGCAGAACTTTTTTTTGTTAATAATTTTAAAAGCATATATAGTGTTTTGATTCATTTCATAATAATGTTTTTTTTTTTTCCTTACAAAAATTACACGGTAATTTACACGGTACACTTTTAAAAATTCACCGTAATGTGGTCCAGAAACACCGTATTTTTACCCAAGCAACACGGTAACTCTCGATTTACTTAATAATATGGAGACACTGACAGCTGACTTGAGCTGACTGTTGTTCAGTTGTTCTTAGCGCCATCGCTAAGAACAAACTGAACAACAGTCAGCTCAAGTGTGGCTCAAGTCCTCAAGTCGATTTCGAGATGTTTTAACAATCGAAAGAATCGGAGTCGTTAAAGTAAACCATCGGGTAAGCTATCGACTCGCCGTTCTACAAAACAAACGAGATGTTTTTCGATTGTTTTGAGTCAACTAATCGAATCTACCGCTAGAGCGAGATTCGTCAATCTCGATGGGTCAGTCGATTGCATGTATCGAGCCGAAGTGCATGTAAGATAAAGGCGAGAGCGTACCAGACTCGAGCTATCTAAGTATTCGTACGTAAAGTATTTTATTCCCGTCGCGGTATTGACTATTTTCGATTGCTCTTGTTGAAAGAATTATGTCGTTTGAATTCGCAATCACAACGCAAGTCAAGATCTCGCGAAACTCTAAACCATCGAGGAACAACTCGAATGAAAGCGCCATGCGCCAGTCGCAATAATAGACCGAGTCGGACTCGAGCCCAAGTCGAAATAATCGAGAACCATCGAGATATTTGAACAATCGAATAAAACCTCTCGCCTTCGCGCATCGCTGGTGTTCTACTCTTTGTTCTGTCAGTCTGTGACTGTACTATACTGGGGTACGATTAAGCAAGCCGGCGAAATTTTCGCCGGATAAAAATTAAACTAGCGAGGGTTCGCTGAACGGAGTCTTAGGTCTGCTATGGTCTAAATCGATGATAACTATCAAATTCAATTGACAGCTCAGCTTGTCAAACAAATAATAACTATCAATTCAACTCAACAGTCCATAATCCACAAATAAAATTCACGGAGACGATGAATTCAGTACTCGGTAGAAATATTCGTTTTCTAGGGCGCGAATCGAGCAAATGAAACAACAAACAGCTCAATGTCAATGTCAATCTGACAGCAGACTAAAACTTAGCGAGGTAAAAAGGTCGCTAAAATTTATCCTAGTCAGGCGAAAACTTATACCAGCGGACGACCGTGAACGGGGCAGATTAAATTTTAGTCAGTGTTATTTTTCACCTCGTGGTGTGCTTGAACGGGGTGTTTGACATTTAGTCAGTTTAAATTTTATACTGGACTTAATCGCAGCCCTGTTATGTCAAGCTCATGAAAATAAAAATACCACTGGGCTGCGTTTAAGTCAATTATCCAGTTTAAAATTTAAACTGACTAAATGTCAAACACCCCGTTCAAGCACACCGCGAGGTGAAAAATTAAACTGACTAAAATTTAATCTGCCCCGTTCACGGTCGTCCGCTGGTATAAGTTTTCGCCTGACTAGGATAAATTTTAGCGACCTTTTTACCTCGCTAAGTTTTAGTAGTGATGGGCGATTCCGAGATGTTTTAACAATTGAAAGAATCGGAGTCGTTAAAGTAAACCAACGAGTCGACTATCGACTCGCCGTTTTTTAAAACAATTGAAATGTTTTTCGATTGTTTCGATTCAACGGAATCGACCGCTAGTTTTCGAATCAGTCACTCTCACTTACCGAGTCTTGATCGATCACCGGGGTCAGTCGATTGCATGCATCGAGTCGAAGTGTATGTAAGGCGAGAGTGTGCCAGACTCGAGCTAAGTATTCGTACGTAAGTAAAGATATCTACTTCCATTTTATTCCCGTCGAGGTTTTGATTATTTTCGATTGCTCTTGTTGAAAGAATTAGGTAGTTTGAATTCGCAATCACAACGCAAGTCAAGAACTCGCGAAGCTCTAAACCATCGAGGAACAACTCTCGAATGAACGCGCCATGCGCCAGTCGCAATAACAGACTGAGTCGGACTCGAGCCCAAGTCGAAACAATCGAGAACCATCGAGATATTTGAACAATCGAATAAAACCTCTCGCCTTCGCGCATAGCTAGTGTTCTACTCTTTGATCTGTCACATATACTATTTTACTCTATGATCTGTCAGTCTGTGACTGTACTGCAGGGTTGGATTTTGTACTATAATTATAGTATTTATACTCTAATTTCGCCTTTTGTACTATATACTATCCACATCTATGGATAGTACGCTAAAATACTATAATTTAAAATTTGCTTCCGAATGCTTAGTTTTACGTTAGATGAATATTTAGACACCATTTTATTTGATTTTATTGTCTTGTGTTGCCATCAAAGTTGATCAAAAGCGGTAGCAAAAGTGGGAATTGTACTGATTTTATTCATACTAAGGATATGTTGATGAGATTAAATGCCAAGGATGAAGATAGAAATATTTTAGAACTGACAAACTTAGAAGAGGAGTAAATTTTGCCTTAACTGGTGTTGATTTTAATGATTATTGCGTTAAATTAACAAAAAAATTAAAGTGTACTATAATTTTTTATAAATACTATCCTTTTAATTTTTTTGTGCCATCTTTTTCAACGTACCTAAATCCAACCCTGCTGTACTGTACTGTTATGTCAAGCTCATGAAAATAAAAATACCACTGTTTATTTGCAACTTTACGAATTAAAGCTAAAAGATGGAAAAACTGCCAATGTGTAGGATATGTTTAGTGGAGAATGTTATCATGTATGTAGTAGTCAACAAGAACTTGCATGAACTTTATGAAAAGCTGACTGATATTCCAGTAAGTTGATACTTTGAAGACATTGTCTTATTTTAACTGCCTCTCATCTCTTGTACGAGGATTCATATGAATTTTCGGTCGGTAATAATGCGTATTAAGTATAGCAAAAAAGACGTCGGTCAATAGTTTTCGGTAAAATGAAATTCGAACAAAAAAAAATCGTAAAAGTGATCTGTTCCCATTCGTAATTTTATATCATAGAAACAAAATAGTGTATGTTTATGACAAGTTTTGTTGCAGTTTGTGACCAAGGACAGTAGACCGATCCTTGCTTGTTTCTTCTGTTGCGCTAAACTAAAGCAATGCTTCCGATTTTTGAGAAAATGTTTGGAAGCTGAAGAGCTGTTCGCTCAAATAATGAATGGTGACTATGAGGTGACGTATTATTCTAATTACTTTTATTTCAGTTTTAACTTCACAAATGCCACAGCGTAAAACTTCACATAATTTTTAAACACACAGCCGTGTGAGTCCCATTTTCCGCAATAGACATTGCTTATATGGTGTGCGGTGTTCTCAGGCATACAAGAGGTTTATGTGGAAATTGTTTCGCTCAAGGTCATGTCGTTTTTGAATGATACCTCTGAGTGTTGAGTGTACGCTTTGGTCAAATGTAGGTGATAACAATTAGGTACCTATGACATGTTGCGGACACTTCAAATAGTATGGCTATGAAACTTGCACAGACAGGTACATGGCAGTTTGTTAACGGTCCTCTGTCATGGCAACGATTGCTTGTGCAGTGGTCATTGAGGTTGGTAGCACGGCCATCTGTCTAGGGTGCCTTGGGCTTACTTAAGTATAATCTTATACTTAAGTAAGCCCAAGTATTAAACGTATGGAGGATAAAATATTAACACTGGAAACATCTTTTTACAGCCAAATCCTTCAATAAGCCAAGACGACTTACATTGTTGCACTGGGTTTATTAAAAGTCCAACAGTGCACATAAGCATACTTGATGAATGTGAAACTGACAGTATTGCTATCAAAGAAGAAGTACCAGCTATTTGTGAGAGACAAGTTGATGTTGTTGAGCCAAATGAGGAACATCAAAGTGAAGGTATGTTTTAAGAACAAAACATAATATCACTAAATGAAATTTAATTGTTTCACATACTACAAATGGCTCTATAAAGAAGTAATGCTCTGATCACTTTTACTGTATTTGTTTACCTACAGATGTGGAAAATCTAAACAATACCTGTCTAGGTACAGAAGATATACTCTCACAACTATCTGAACCAGATTCAGGTGGTGATGTTAAAATTGAAGTGGAAGAAGAACAAGAACCAACTAAAAAGAAGCGAAGAGCTGTGGAGACCAATAGTAAGTATTAGTTACTTAATCAATATGTAAGCAAACAGGATGACTGTCCACCTAATAGGAAGTGGTTAACATTACCTAAAGCACGCGCCCACTTACATGTATTATGTTTAATTTTATCAATAGATCTGTATTTCAAAGTCACAAACAACTGGGGCCATCATAGTTAAATTAATAAATTGTTAATATCTTTATACTAGTAGTATTATAAAGCTGAAGAGTTTGAATTTTTCCATCCACCCGCATTCTCCAGTCATCCTGAGATGCATGCACGCTTGCAATAGTGTCGAAATATTGGGTGCTCAAAACAATTGATAATAATCATGGAGTATATCCCGTAAGTGACAGTATAAGTTCAGCTAAAGAGTTTGTTTGGTTGAACGCGCTAATCTCTGGAACTCCTCTTTTGAATTGAAAAATCCTTTTAGTGATGGATAGCCCATTTATCGAGGAAGGCTATTGGCTATATAAGATCACGCTACAATCAATAGGAGCGGAGAATCAATTAAAAGTGTTGCATAAACGGGTAAAATTTATTCCGTCGGTCTTTTGAGAGCTTCCATTGCGTGCGCTGCGTAAACGGTTATAGTTACGCAACAATCAAGTAAGACTGAATTGTTCCTCTTATAGGTTAAAAACCGGTATAGCATTTATTATGTCCATCTTTTGAAAAATCCTCAACTTGTAGAAAAAATTGACCATACTGTCAGAAGCACACTTACTTCAATCCTAAATGTGGCCCTGGACGTCCGAGCGTGGCAGCAAGCGTTCGTGTACTTACGTTATGTAAAGTGACTCCTAGAGTGATATTTATTAGAAACATTTAATTCAGACTCTGACCATATTTTGTTAGTGACAAGGTTCTTAAAAACTAATGTAAAACAAAACAATATTTAAATTATGACATGAAGCCGCACCTACCTTTGCACCACGGGGGACTCCCACCGATCAATGAAACACCCAGTATAGTGTTGGTACTGCCACGAACGCGAGAAGCATCTTTTGGTAACGATAACGGCAAACCCGCTCCTCAGCAAACATCCCTGACGCACTGCAACGCCATGGCAGCCCCAACAGTACCCTGAGTAAATTATTATATTGGACACGCAGGTTGCTGTATGCCCGCTGCGAATACGTGACGTCCAGACCCACATGCTGCAGGTGTATAAAGACTGGCAATATACTTTAAAAAGCGTGATTTTAACTGAATTCTTACACCGTGCAGCATACAACAGACAGCCAGTGACCTATGTTCCCTTTCAATGTCTAAATTATCATTTAAATCATCGGTGCCCCACGTGACCCAAATATTTAAGACAACCTACACAGAGGAGCGCCATACTGTGATACATTGGGAAATGCTGGGTAAGAAAAACCACGGGCTTTAAAGAGCATCAGTTCACTCTTCCCAACATTATATTTGAGTCCATGAGTTACTGCATATGATTTACATTTCGACACAAACTTCCTCATAGCACTGATTGATGGACTCAGCAACACCATGTCTTCTGCGTAGCTAAGATTATTGGTACACAATCCGTAAATATGACATCCGACCTTGGTGCTGCTGAGCTCAACAATCAGCCGGTTAATGTACAGGTTGAACAAGCGAGGGGAGCTTAATCCGCTCTGCCTCCGCATTCCAACCGGTACACATTCGACCGCCTTACACAATTGCGTTGATTGCTTTACCAATACTTGAATATTGATATAACTTCTATCTGGTAATACTGAAGTTTCAGACAGCAATATTTTTCCACATCACGTCATAACTGACAAGATCGAAAGCCTTCAATAGGTCCAGAAATAGGCAAAGACTGGCGTTTTTCTATCCTTGTAGTACTGCACAGTCTACTTGAGACACAATATAGCGCTTTCAGTGGACAGCCCCGGCCTAAAGTCAAACTGAGCGTTATGCATTGTTAGATGCTTAGCCAATTGTGCCTCACGCAGACTGTCCAGCACCTTGGCTGAAACAGTTGCCGATATTGGCCTGTAATTTGAGGCATCAGAGACATTCACAGTTCTTATTTTTGGTAACGGGTACCACAACTGTAATCATGAAGTTATTTGGTAAATAACAGTGACTGATACACAAGTTAAAAAACATGGCAAGTAAATGTGGCAAGTGCAATCCGGCGCCTCTTACCTTACCTCTTTTCATTGATTTTACCACCAATGCAACTTCTTTATGAGTAAAACGAACGTCAATGTCCCCAGAATATACAGAAAAATATGAGTGGAACGTATAATTAGTGTATAATGTGCTGTGAATGTACACTGAATACCTTCCCTCAATATGTCCCTCGTCTAACCTAACATACAGTATTTTTGATTAAATACACTAGTTTTTGGTTTACACCTACACATGCCCGCGTAGCATAGCCGCCGTGGAAACGGGTTTTGTCGACTGACAATCGACAAAATGACAGATATTTGACAGATTTTCGAAAGACTTCTATCGTCCTAAGCATGGCGATGTTTGACATGTGGAAAAGAAAGGTTTCTTTCCTTTAGCGACAAAAGTCTACAACGTCCGAGCATGGCGATATTTTTTTGTCTACTTTTGACACTGGTTGTAGGAATCGTTTCTTGTCAGCAAATGTCAAAAAGTCTACAACACATTAGACCTAGACAAGATTATTTTTATAAATATAATTTGTGTTTGCAAGCCATTTTGTTTTTAAAAACATGTCGGGGTCCTACCGTCGCCATCTCCCCAGTTTTATGCCATAAGAAACGCTGTACGAGCTCTAACCGGGGCTTTCGATATCCCGGAAAACGAGTTCCTTGATGATCTAGCCGATTTCGGCCACAGCGACTGCATTCGATGGCTTTCTAGGGTGGTTGTCGAGTGCTTTGGAGAAGCTCGTGGCTAAATAATAACAACCACTCGGGTCGATCGTTAGGTTAAGCCGTGCTTGCCTGGGTTGGTCTGTGGATGGGTGACCACCAATAACATACAGAGTTTCCTCCGTGCCTCGGAAAGCACGTTAAGCCATTGGTCCCGGCTATCATTTGTAGATCTTTGACAGTCGTTAGGTAGTCAAGAGGCCCAAAAAGTCGGACAACCAGTCTTACCAATGGGTATCGTATTACGGTACTAACTGGGTTGTGGGGGTCAGATAGGCAGTCGCTCCATGTAAAATACTGGTATTCAGCTGCATCCGGTAAAACTGGAAGCCGACCCCAATATAGTTGGGAAAAGGCTAGGCAGATGATGATGTCGAGTGCTTTGGTGTGCTGCTCTTTCATGTGCTATCAAGTGGCTAGCATACATCGTCATCAATCATATCAGCCCGGAATCACCCACTGCTGAGTAAACGCCCCATTTATTCCGCCTCACTTCCCGGTTCTGTTACTACTGTTTACATCATTTTTTTTGTTTGTTTGCATCTTTTTCCTTTCAAACAAATTTAATGTCATCGTCCACCTTGCCTGATATTAACCACCGCCCGTGTAACATTATTTTTAAGTAAACAACAAAACTTGCTAAGAAACTAGCATCTTACCAACTGAACATTGATACAAAAATCAGGAGATTGTTAAAGATGATATGAGATTGCAGGGAAGCAAGAGATCCTGTGATCTCTTCTAAGGTGATGAATATAATATCAACAAACAATAAAAAAAAATATAATCAATTCTATTACTTCTAGATCGCAGATGCTGAGTGCAAAATCCTCAATGTCACTCCGTTGCTATGGAAAGACATTCTATGTCTTTGTCTTCGTACAAACTCGAGTCGATGGGTCGCCGCATGCTCGGGCATGTCAGCCGGCTTAGCATGGCAATTCTATCTCTACTCTACAAGACTCGACAACACTCTTTTCTATACAACTTGACATGTCTTAATGTCTTGACATGCCCGAACATGCGGCGACCCATCGACTAGAGTTTGTACGAAGACAAAGACATAGAATGTCTTTCCATAGCAACGGAGTGACATTGAGGATTTAGCACTCAACATCTGCGATCTAGAAGTAATAGAATTGATTATATTTTTTTAGATTGTTTGTTGATATTATATTCATCACCTTAGAAGAGATCATAGGATCTCTTGCTTCCCTGCAATCTCATATCATCTTTAACAATCTCATGATTTTTGTACTTATCTTAAAATATCCATCAATGTTCAGTTGGTAAGATAATAGTTTCTTACTAAGTTTTTGGAGGAAACTCGGTATGTAAAGGGTGGTCACCCATCCACAGACCAACCTAGGCAAGCACGGCTTAACCTAACGATCGACCCGAGCGGCTGTTATTATTTAGCCACGAGCTCCTCCAAAGCACTCGACAACCAGCCTAGAAAGCCATCGAATGCAGTCGCTGTGGCCGAAATCGGCTAGATGGCATTATCATCAAGGAACTCGTTTTCCGGGATATCGAAAGCCCCGGTTAGAGCTCGTACAGCGTTTCTTATGGCATAAAACTGAGGAGATGGCGACGGTAGGACCCCGACATGTTTTTAAAAACAAAATGGCTTGCAAACACAAATTATATTTATAAAAATAATCTTGTCTAGGTCTAATGTGTTGTAGACTTTTTGACATTTGCTGACAAGAAACGATTCCTACAACCAGTGTCAAAAGTAGACAAAAAAATATCGCCATGCTCGGACGTTGTAGACTTTTGTCGCTAAAGAAAAGAAACCTTTCTTTTCCACATGTCAAACATCGCCATGCTTAGGACGATAGAAGTCTATCGAAAATTTTTCAATACACTTCCTCGAAAACTGGTCCTTAACGCACTACGATTAGGTACAACATACAATGTATTTCACACGCGTGCGATTTTTCCCACTTTCCCGCACGTGTGCGGGAATGAAAATTGCCACAGATAACTATACCTGTACTTAGTCCAAATTGGTTCAATGCCTATAGTCTGAGGTGAATGTTTTTTTTTTAATTTTTGCAAAGCACTACGCGTCTTTACGGCATAAATATTTTTTGAATATTCAAATTGTGTTTATAAATAGAATGTCATAGATAAACATGATTATTTAAAACTAATAGTTACTTTTATACACAAATTAACATTTATTTGTGTTCTGAATTCAAAAATATAAAATAAATCTATTTTTTATATTAGGCTGTGTAGCGGCTTCATACCATTGCCTCTCTTTCAACCTGGCGAGACCAGAGCGCGAAAAAAAAAGAAAATTTAAATCATAGTTTCATAGTTCGTGACAAAAATATGATTAGTTATTTTATTTTATTTCTTCAAAAGTGTATTGAAAAACGTCGTTTGATACACGTGGACATTGTTATTGCAATTCTCGGCTCAAAAACACCCTCGTCTACGGCTCGGGTGTTATAATTCCGCCTCGATTACAATAACAAACTTTCTCCACTTGTATCAAAATGTACTATTGTCGAGTCTTGTAGAGTAGAGATAGAATTGCCATGCTAAGCCGGCTGGTATTGAGCCGGTTTCGTGTGTTTTGCCGTCAAAGTTATGACACCAACTTTTTGACTTTTAGCAATATCTATCTATATCTATATTCTATTCTATATATATATATATATATACATATAATAAAACAGTAAAAAAACTGTGTCTGTACATTGAATATATTAAAAAAGAAATAATTGAGGGGGGTTTAGAAACAGTAATAGAGCACGAATCCAAAAAAAAGTTCTGTCTGTTTGTCTGTGTGTCTGTTTGTTTGTACACGCTAATCTTCGGAACTACTGGACGGATTTGAATGTTTTTTTTTTTGTTGTATAGGTATTAAGTCTGGGCAACATATAGGCTATAATTTATCTTGGAAACTTGAACACCCAGCTAAACTATAAGAGATACATAAATGGTACCATAGCAAAAAATGACGTGATGAGAATTTTCTGCTGAGAGAATAAATTTGAAGATCTGGAACACCTGATGTGGAAATCCAAGAGCCCAGCCACACTATAACATATCTAAAGGAATGACGTTTTAGCAAAAGTTGTTCAATCCGATGAGCACTCTCTGTTGACTTATAAAAATCGAAGATCTGGAACACCTGTTGTGGAACTCCAAGAGCCCAGCTATGCCATAGCACATATAGGAATGACGTCTTAGCAAGTGTTGTTTGGTCTGATAGGCATTTCCTGTTGACTTTTATCTTGGAAACAAACACCTGATGCAGAACCGCAACAGACCAGCTGAACTGTAAGAGATTCAAAAATGGTACCATAGCAAAAATTGTTCTACGTGATGAGCATTTTCTCCTGAGAGAATAAATTTGAAGATCTGGAACACCTGATGTGGAACTCCAAGAGCCCAGCTACACTATAACATATATATAGGAATGACGTCTTAGCAAAAGTTGTACGGTCTGATGGGCATTTCCTGTTGACTTTTATCTTGGAAACAAACATCTGATGCAGAACCGCAACAGACCAGCTGAACTATAAGAGATACAAAAATGGTACCATAGCAAAAATTGTTCCACGTGATGAGCATTTTCTGTTGAAGATCTGGAACACCTGATGTGGAACTTTAAGAGCCCAGCTACACTATAGCATATACATAGGAATGAAGTTTTAGCAAAAGTTGTTCAATCTGATGAGCACTCTCTGTTGACTTATAAAAATCGAAGATCTGGAACACCTGTTGTGGAACTCCAAGAGCCCAGCTACACCATAACACATAGGAATGACGTCTTAGCAAGTGTTGTTTGGTCTAATAGGCATTTCCTGTTGACTTATAAAAATGTTTAGTCTGATGGGCATTTCCTGTTGACTAACAAAAATGAAAGATCTGGAACGTCTCGAATCGTCTCGCGCATCCCGTTGTATTCCCGTCCCCGGGCTCTTAAAATTCGACAACAGACGTTTCAGGTCTTCGATTTTGACGACCCTGTTGTCGCTGGCATAAGCAACAGGATCCGCGTACGAAGTCGCGGGCAGAAGCTAGTTATACAAAAACGCATGCATGAACCCTTTTGAAACTTATTATGGTTATTATTAGCGTCAAGAAGGACCGAATACAGTTTTCAGCGAGCTTATACCTTGTTTCATTTAGGCGCTGCGATGTTTTTCCGGTTTTTTTGAAAACACAAAGTAGTCACAAGGAATCACAGCTGACAAAAGTACTTCAAATATACTTTTCTTAAATTCAAAATAACACCATAGACACATAAACATAAAGTTTGTGTATCCAATACACCCTCATAAATTTTAATTTATAAACACTAAAATATAAATCAATCAAATCAATAATCTATAAGAGTCCTATTACAGTTTTACGCAAATTCATGATTTTTGACGCAGTAATTCTCAGCAGCAGTCAGATATTTTAATGATTTGCTTAAGAATAACGATAGTGCCATTCTCTTTCTTGTAAGTTGGAGTTACACATTTTCATTTTTCTTTTCGTGTAATTTACTATAGATATTTTACGAACTCAGTTTTGCAAGAAAAACCGTCGGCGATGGAATTTTGACGCTCAAATTCACTCTGTTAGATTCAATTCTTATGAAAGCTAAAATTACTGAAAGATAAATTAAATGTTTTACTTGTTTATTGGAGTTCTAGAATTTCTTTAAATTCCTTGAGTTTTCACGGAAAAATCGTAAAGAAAGCTTACGCTTATTTATGGCTTACATTACTGTAAGCCATAAATGTCTTGATTCAGCGTCCATTATATTCCAAATAAACTCAATTTTATCAAATAAATTAATATGATATAAAACTTCGATCTACAACGAATACTTTTCATTAGTTTTTTTTTTTTGTCAATATAATAAGACAATTACAATAAATAAAATTAAAGTACTATAATTCTGCCCCAGTTCAGCTCGCTCCTCAGTCTAGTATCTAATTTTCGTCAATAAAAATCGACAATCACACACACTACAACAGCCCATAACGTCCACTGCTGGACATAAGCCTCTCTCATGATGGGAGGAATTGCCGTAAACACCTAAACCAGTAATGCACTTATAGTGCTTGACACTATACAATAGTTTAGTGAGAACGTCAGCTATCATGGATTTAGTGAGTACATGTCTCAGTTCGATATCTTTGTTATCTCGTAGCACTTCCCTAATATAATGATGCTTTATATCAATAAGTTTACTGCGTACGTGAAACATTGGGTCTTGAGCCAAATATATTGCTCCCTGATTATCGGCATGAACAACTACTCGAGAGTACCTCACAATTCCTAGCTCATAAGACTATTCAAATAACCTGCCCCGAATTGTTGGAAGGTTAAAATTTAGTATCGTGCGGCACGCGGAGGGGGTAGGGGGGGGTGGAGGGGGGGTCCCTCCAGGCCCCTGGTACCACTCCCATGATTAGGCAATGTACGGTTCCTGAGAAAAACTGATTAATGTAACCTAACCTCAAAACACTATAGTCTCCTAAAAAGTGTCGGGGTGCCCCAAGTCTGGACTGGAGCGAAGCAAGCACTGGAGCTTGCTTCGCTCGCTCTTGCATCCAAATTATCCTAGTCGCATTCTCAGTTTCTAGTAACATTGCCTACGCAACTCGAGAAGAAACGGACTGAACAAACGACATGACAGTGACACAATAACATACTTTTTTTTTTTTTTTACGTTCCGTTTTGCAGATTTTTCACGTCATTTTGCACCATAGACAATATGTGGAACAGATTTGGTTGTCAATCGCCCATTTTAACGTTCCGTTTTCGCTATGAAGCTGATTTGAGGTTAGAAAATTTTTCTCGAAAATATGCATTACCTAGTAATAGGAGTGATAGCATTATAATCGGGGACCCAATCTCTACCAGCTTTAACCCATTTTACGCCCCTCCGCGTGCCGCACGATTCTAAAGCGCAGCCCAGGGGGTCTAAAATGGCCGCTTTATCAGAATCCTAATATGAATCACGTTAAGAAATTTAAATTCTTAAAATGGACTTTATAGTCATGCTCATAAAGTCCGTTTTAAGGATTTAATTTTTTAGTGAATTAAATTATGATTCTGCTAAATGTCATTTCTTAAAATGGACTTTATGTTTATGACCATAAAGTCCGTTTTAAAGATTTCATTTTTTTAAAGTGAAATGCATTATGATTCTGCTAAAGTGGCCATTTTAGGCCTGCAGGAAGCTTCTGTATATTTAAGTATGTAAAAAAAAACAAAATTTTCCATTTCGGTGTAATGTGTGATGTACGGTCAAAACGACTTCATATTACAATACATATATCTTTATATATCGTATGTCTTTACGTCACCTGTTCAGTAAAATAGTAAATGTGTAACTCTTAACTGTTTTTGTTTACTTACAGATCTTGAACTGGAAAATCTAGACAATAGCCGTCTAGATGAAGAAGATATACTAGCACACGGTTCTGAATTCGATTCAGACGATGATATACCTCTAATGGGTTTTAAAATAGAAGAGGAAGAACAACAAGAAGCACCTAAGGAGAAACGCAGAGCCGTGGACTCCAAAAGTAAGTATTGTATTAGTTACTCTCTCACTGACAGAAAGCTACACTCTGACCAATTGCCATGGGGGTTTGTGGTTGTTAAATAAAAATCGCCAGCAGGACCCGCCAATCAATAGAAGGTAGTGTACGTTGCTACATGAACTTGGTCTTAGGAGACTTACTTGAGCTTGAATTATATGTTACTAGCGACCTGCCCCGGCTTCGCTCGGGACCAATTTAGAACAAAAAACTTTTTTACAAAAAAATAAAACCGACTTCAAAAAACACAAAAAAGTGAGAAATAACTTTAGCTTCAGAAGTCGGTGACCTTTGATTAATTCATTTAGTTTTTTTTGTCACCGACTTCTGAAGCTAAAGTTATTTTTCACTTTTGTGTGTTTTTTGAAGTCGGTTTTCATTTTTTTGTAAAAAGTTTTTTTATTTTTCCATTTTTAGTTGTAACTAGCTGACCCGCGCAACTTAGTCTGCGCCACATGAGAGAGAGAGAGAGAGAGAGAGGTTCAGAGAGAGTGTGAGTTAACCTTAAAAGATAGACATATCGCTATCGCGGATGTTTTTAGAACGTTTTAAGAGGAACAATTCCCTCATACATGATTATTGCGTAACTTTAACCGTTTATGCAGCGCTCGTAACGGAAGCTCTCATTTTCCCTGTTTTTACAACATTTATTGATTTATCATTGATGCTCCGCTCCTTTTAGTTGTAGCGTGATGTAAGATAACCTTATAGCCTTCCTCGATAAATGGACTATTCAACACTAAAAGTTTTTAAAAAAAATTAGAACCAGTAGTTCCTTTAATTAGCTCGTTCAACCAACCAAACAAAAAAACAAACTAACTCTTGAGCTTTATAATATTATTAAAGATCAAGTGGATAGCAATTTTATTTCTCCGATATATATATATTAATCGCTAAAATAATCTACTTATGTTTTACCAAATAAGAGCTTCCTTCGACAGCCTTACCTACGTCTTCATCCTTAGACACTCGATGACAGTCATACTCTAGCTAGGTCGAAAGTTCTCATCAAAGGTGCAGAAAATCAGCCCAAACGCGATTTTTCAATTTTAAATGGGACCATATTTGAGATATACCTACGCTTTTCACAAAAAAAGGACCACATCGATACCTTTGGGTAGAAAGGTCGTATAAACCAAAACCCGACTTTTCAGGAGAGCAGAAAAACTTTTTTTTTTTTTACATAAAAATTTATAACTTTTTTGTTTTTAAAGTTATAAAAAAATGATATATGAGAAAGGTTCTTACAATTTAAGGTTCTCAATTAGTGATACCATTACGAACCTAAATGAAACAATCAAAAGGCTAACAGCAGAATTACATAGTGCACACTTAGAGATTGAGAACTTGAATAGTGAAAATTTTAGATTGAAGATGGACCTAGGAAACTGCCAAACAACCATTGATGCATATAAAAAGGTTACCTTATCAGATAGGATCACCACACCGAGACGTATCCGGAAAAACATACAAAGTAACAGTTTCTCTACACCAACAAGATCGAAACTTTCTCCTCTCCCAACACGATTCAATAATTCCCATCTAAACCTGATGGTAGACGAAAAATCCGATACATCAATAATAACAGAGGAATCTACAACAGTTGATAAGAGGACCGCTATGGATCTAACAATATTACCCAACGCCTGTACGACTACACTGAGCAAAAATACTCTCAGTAATGATTCATTTGTACTAACTACGAGCCCCACACCCTGTAATACTACACTGAGCAAACATTCTCATAACGAGGATTTGTTCGTATCAATTACGATCCCCAACCCAGGTGAAGGAACTGGAAACATGGGCAACATCCCGAACGACGATTGTGATGATCATTCTAAACACAAAACCCCGGAGCACAGGAAAATATGTATGATTTCTAGTAATAATGTGAATAAAATATTAGGCATTGGGAAAAGTACGTTCGCAGGATATAAATTCTGTCATTACATCACACCAAATGGAGGAGTAAAGCAGTTGTTTGCAAATCTAAATAAGAAACTCAAAAACTTTACCCATGATGATTACTGTGTTATTTATATTGGTGAAGAAGATTTCAAAGTCTCCAATAACTATAGGTTATTAATAGATTACATGAAGAAAGAGCTTAGGAATGTGATTAATACAAATATTGTGATTTGCTCGCCTAATTTTAAACTAAGTAACAATTTTTCTATATTTAATAAGCGTATTGAAATGTTTAATCATTTAATGTATTTAGATAAGCAATTATGGGAATATGCCTACCTCTTTGATTCCAATTATTGTGTGGAATATACATATGAAATGTTCTGGAAATATATTTCAACAGTAAACAATAGAGCAATTGCTAAAATATTCAGAAATTTAATGGAATATATTAAATACCTAGTTTCAGAAACTCGTCATACTCGACATTGCATTGAGTATTCTGTGGTCGGGAATATCTCAAACCAATCAGTCAACAAAAATAACAAGCTTTCTAATGATCAGTCAACCCAAACTGAAAGTACTTGTACAATATGCAAATGTTATAATTTAAATAAAATATGTAAGTGCACTAGTACTAATTCTGGACAAACATTAATGAATGATGATTTTGTACAAAATACGGGTTCTAATGCTGATGATAAGTCAATTTTTTTTCTCGTATAACTATATATTTATCTTACATCAGAATATTAATGGT
Organism: Xestia xanthographa; assembly: GCA_905147715.2. NCBI lineage: Eukaryota > Metazoa > Arthropoda > Insecta > Lepidoptera > Noctuidae > Xestia > Xestia xanthographa. The sequence goes on from LR990654.1 coordinate 23,982,710, forward strand.
TTAATAAATAAATCGGACCTATTTGCCTATCACTTACAAGAACTTCATCATGAAGGTAAACCATTGGCCATAGTTTGCATAACGGAACATAATATGAAGGATGGTGATGCTGTTCATCTACATATACCTAACTTTAAACTTGCATCCTCCTCAAATAGAAATTCTCGACGTGGGGGAGCGTGTATTTTAATTAATCATAAACATAAATTTAAAATTATAGATTTAAGTGAATACTGTTGTCCTAATTATATCGAATGCTGTGGAATTGAACTAATAGAACACAAGCTAAATATTATATGTATTTATAGATCACCAAAGAATAGCATAGATACTACAACCACATTTTTCTATAAATTTGAAGGCATGCTACAAAAAGTCTGCACCAATAATAATAATAAAAAAATTGTGATATGTGGTGATTTTAACATAGACACTTTAAAAGAAACCGTCTTTCATCACAATTTGAAAATCTATTGTTGAGCTATAATTTAAAATTGAGTATTAAACAACCAACTCGAAAAATTAGTGGTACATGTATTGATAATGTTATACATAATATTAGAGGCATTAAAAGTGAGGTATTGGAGTTGGCTTTATCTGATCATACAGCACAAATCGTGAAATGTCCAGTGAAAAAAACATATACAATTACGCACTGGTACGCACTAAAACGAGATTATAGCTTGGAAAATATAAACAAATTTAAAAATGCTATAAATAGCCTGACCTTTAATAATGTTTATGAATGTACGGACCCTGATGAAGCCTATAGTGAGTTTAATCATTTATTTAAACTTTTCTATGAGTTATGTTTCCCAATCATTAAAATTAAAATACCTATTAGAAAGAAACTAAACTGGGTAACAAAGGGTATTAAATTGTGTTGTAAACGCAAGCGAGACATGTTATGGCAATTAAGAAGACATAAAACTTCGGAAAATAAAGAAAAACTAAAGACATACACTAATCGGCTTAAAAAAATCATCTGTCTCACACAAAAATCAAGAAATAACTTTTATATTAATAACTCCAAAAATAAAATGAAAGCTACTTGGCAGACTATAAATAAAAATAAATTAAACTGTCCAAAAGAAAATATTTCTAAAATAATTATCAATAACAAAGAGATAACTGATCCACTAGAAATTGCAGAAGCGTTCAATAATTACTATATTGATTTAGTTCAACCGCTAAGTAATAGTAAAAATCCTAACCTATCATCTATTACTAACACAGCTAATTCAATTTTTATGCCAGCTACAATCCCTATAGATATATACAAAATTATCGGAACCTTAAAAAACACCAATAGTGCAGGTTATGACGAAATTATCACTAAAGTAATAAAAAGTGTAGCCGTGGAAATATCTCCTGTTCTTAGTTTCATTATAAATTTATGCATAGAAAATGGTACATACCCTAAAGATTTAAAGATATCTGTAATAAAACCACTACATAAGAAGGATGACAGACAAAACCCTAAGAATTATAGACCTGTAGCGTTAATTCCAATTTTCTCAAAAATTTTTGAAAAAGTAATTTATAACAACCTGTATAGTTTTCTTGAAAAACATAAAATATTTGCGGAAGAACAGTACGGCTTTAGAAAATACAAAAATATAAATATGGCAATATATAGCCTTGTAAATAAAGTGGTAACAAATATGGATAAACGGACACGGGCGACTGCCTTGTTCATGGATATGACCAAGGCGTTTGATTTTGTAGATTTTAACATACTTTTGTCTAAATTAGAAAAATGTGGAGTAAGGGGCAACGTATTAAAATTAATTGAATCGTATTTAAAAAATAGGTATCAAATAACGAGTATAACAAAGATCTGTCAGAAAACAAAATTAGAACTAACGTACCAATCGAAACCAAGGAAAACGAACTTTGGAGTACCTCAGGGTAGCGTCCTCGGCCCGCCTTTTTTCCTAGTATACATAAACGATATGCCTAGAGTTATTCAACATCCCATGACCTTGTTCGCAGATGATAGTACAATCATATTCACAGAACAAAATAGGGAGTCACATAGTTATGAAGCGGACATAAATCTAAATCTAAACAGGCTAATAACATGGTTAAATAATAACAATCTTAATGCAAATTTAGATAAAACTTATGTTATGTCATTTAAACAAAGAACTAATCAAGATAAACTTAATATAAAATACGCAGACAAAACGATAGAAGAAACAAAACACACAAAGTTCCTGGGACTATATATAGACGAGAATATGAAATGGAGTAAACATATTGAACATATAACAAAAAGACTAAATCAGTTCCAGTACGCTCTGCATAATCTCAGTAAAATAGCAAGCCGCGAAACCGTACTGACTGCATATCATGCATACGTGTCTTCTACATTACGCTATGGCATAATGTTCTGGGGAAATTCATCAGATAGGGAACTAGTGTTTAAGGCACAAAAAAAGTGTTTAAGAGCTGTGTGCCAAATACAAGCTACGGATAGTTGTAGACCTCACTTTATTGAACTAAGAATAATGACTTTTCCATCTCTATACGCATTTGAAGTAGCAATGTTCGTTAAAAAACACCAACATTTATTTGAAACCCTAACGAGTCAACGTCACCGGGGCAAAATTCACGCTGTGCCTCATAAAACAGCATTATATGCAAAAAGTTTTCTGGGAATGGCTCCAAAAATTTATAATATGATACCCACGACTATAAGACTTGAGAATGATGCTAACAAATTTAAAAGAATGCTAACAGACTTTATGGTTAAAAAAGCGTACTATTCCATTGGTGAATTCTTAACAGACAAGTTAGATAAGTAACAATTAGGTGTGACGTTGTGTGAGTCATGTCCGATTTATTTAATCTCAATTCTATGTAAGTGTAATTAAATAATGTAATTTGAATGATTAATAATACCTACATATATTTTAATTTGGATAATAATTTTAATAAGTGCATGAAAAATCATAAATTAGTAAATTCCTTATTTATCTTGACATTATAATTATACTCTGACATTATTTTAGTACTTTTTAATTTGAATTTTTATCATTGCACAATCTATGATTTTTTAATATATGACATTTAATTTGATTTATGAAATTGTATAATTATGAATTTTGCATGCCTAAATTGGTACAACACAGTGGACTGCGCACTCACTTGACATCTGGAAATGTATAAAATGTACTGTGTTGAGCAATAAATATTTGAATTTGAATTTGAATTTGAATTTGCAAATGAAAAAGGTTAAATCATCAAAACCTATCTATCTTCTTTAGTTTTAAAGTTAGCTTGGATTTACGTCTTAGAAAAAAACAATTCTTGGTTAATACACCCCATGAAAATGTACTTTAAAAAAACTGTATAGGTCGTATATCCATTTTTGGTAAGCTTATGGTCACATTTACTGTCGTAAAAACCCATATATGTAGTTTTTTTTGTATTAAAAACCATTTATAATCATAGATCAATTGAATTTTGACTAATAAACAATCCTGTTACTCTCAGAATTAGTAGGAACTTAATTATTATTATTCTAATACCCAATAATGATCGATTCAAATAAAATAAAACTACCTGAAATACGAAATCAACATTTATTAAGTATTATAATACCTTCTAATCAACATTTACTATTATTTCAATAATGGTACAACATACTTAACAGATTTAACATTTTTAAATTGAAAAATAATTAAAACAACTTAATAAACAATCCTGTTACTCTCAGAATTAGTAGGAACTTAATTATTATTATTCTAATACCCAATAATGATCGATTCAAATAAAATAAAACTACCTGAAATACGAAATCAACATTTATTAAGTATTATAATACCTTCTAATCAACATTTACTATTATTTCAATAATGGTACAACATACTTAACAGGTTTAACATTTTTAAATTGAAAAATAATTATAGCAACTTAAACCGAAAAGTGAAATAAAAAAATCTACTTAGTCTTTTTCGAACTTCTTCTAAAAACAAAAATTATTCAACTTCTAAATTAAAGTAATCAGGTATTTTAATCATTTATAAAATTATGACTTAATCGTTTTTTTTTTAATTTTTAATTCAAGAAATTATTGAATTAAGGTTAAACAAGTCTTCCATACAAACGTAGTCTGGTGACTACTCATTTGTTTGACGGTGTAGGTTCAAAATTAAAAATTGTATGAACTGATCTTTTCATTATCTAGCCCTGTATGGAAGCAGAATTGGAAAAAAAATATTGGTTTGGAAGTTATGAGCGTCGAAACTTTCATATTTCAACACTAATTTTAACTCATCTTTGGGCGTAAATAAATGACCTAAGTAGTATGAAAATGGAAAAACTAAAACCATACAAGAATAGATAATTTATTCAAAAGTTGAAATCATTCTATTTTGAACAGATACATCCAATAGATTTTTCATGATATCCGTACTCCCAAAGGTCTACATAAAAAATTTCGCGCGCCCGTTTTCGTTGTAAATCATATTGCATTTCGCTACAAGTTGCCACCCCGGTCAGTGGGGAACGGGGAAGTGCGCAGTGCGTGTGTGTGCGCAGTGTGTGTGGGTGCACACAGTCATGCTCACTTGGTTAGCTGCCGCCCGGCACGTGCTGTCGTACTTACGAGTATACTATTTTATAACATTGAACTCTGGCTTGAATTTTGGATACCGATATTTCTTTATTGATAGTTTGTGTTTTGAATTTGTTTCACGTTTTATTGACCCTGGCATTGGACTTTGCGATTCCGATTTGATAGTGATTTACGCTTAGATTTTTATTGTTTATGACGTAACATCACGCCTGTATGCTTTGAGGGGGTACGCAGATTTGTACAATACACCCAGATTTCAAAAGTTAGGTACCTATGTTTGCGGATGATGGACAGAGATTTTGTTGGCATGTCAGAAGTATTGTGAGAAGAATTTATGAATGTGTGAACCTTTACTTTGTTATTTTGTATATTTTAATTTTATGTTATCTCTTACTCTTTTAGTTCTAGTTTTAGTTACAGTAATTGGTTTATAAATACAACCGTTGTAAGTAGATAAATAAATGTTAAGTTTATAGTGGATAAGCCTATTACCATGACATGTATTGTTAATAATTTAGGTATAATAAATATTTATGGCGACTTGGTTGGGAACGACTCATCATCTGCCACCATCAGCCTTTTTCCAACTATGTTGGGGTCGGCTTCCAGTTTTACCGGATGCAGTTGAATACCAGTACCTATACATGGAGCGACTGCCTATTTGACCACCACAACCCAGTTAGTACCGTGTAATACGATACCCCTTGGTAAGACTGGCTAACAGACTTTTGGGGCCTCTGACTACCTAACGACTGTCAAAGATCTACAAATGACAGCCGGGACCAACGGCTTTATCGTGCTTTCCAAGGCACGGAGGAAACTCGGTATGTAATGGATGGTCACCCATCCACAGACCAACCTAGGCAAGCACGGCTTAACCTAACGATCGACCCGAGCGGCTGTTATTATTTAGCCACGAGCTCCACTTGTTTGAGAACGACTATAAATGAAAAAATAAATAAAAATATTTTTTGCAAAAAATAAAACAGACTTAAAAAAAACACAAACATAAAAAAACACTTTTATAAATTCAATTGTCAAGATAATGGACATACTTATTTATTAAGATAAGGATTAATACTGCAAATAAGGTAGGGTACCTACGTCATATTTTTAAATAAATTTTCAAAGATAAAAATGGTTACTTACCTACTTTACTCTTTGTCTGGATAGAAGGTCTACCTATTCATGCACGAAATATTTTCAGAGAATCATCCAACAGCTATAATGAAGCCTTAGCAACGAAATATTTTTTTTACTGAGTAGGTAGGTACCTATTATTAGATATTTAAAAAATCTTTACTTGACCCACAAAATAAATACTGGCTCCATAATTATTTTAACAACATCCATTACGCTAGTTTAATAAATAAATATTGCTGGACATTACACACAGTGCCATCTAGTGCCACACTAAGTAACGAGGCTTGTATCGTGGACACCAGATAGTTAATATACTACATAGATACTTTTTGTTTGTAAATACATACTTAATATACATATAAACATCCATGATTCGGAAACAAATGTCCATGCTCATCACACAAACATTTGCTCCGACCGGGATTCGAACCCGGGACCCTAAGAACGTAAGGCAGCCTGACTACCACTGCGCAAATCGGGTCGTCATTTACTGCGGCACAATGCCTATTGTTGATAAATGTAGAATAAGACAATATTACAGACCGCTATTGTTAATAAATAAACAGCCAATAAACAATTTACAAAATAACATAATTTTTTATTTGATGAATCAACAACAAGCCTCACAGAGTCACAGACTCACAGTCACATCAGTCACGCTGTCGAAAAAGCAATTATCCTGACTCTGGCTGTACTAATGAGGAGTCGCCTGTGGGTTAATTATAGGTAACTAGCTAGGCTAAGTAAATACTTAGGTATTTAACATAAGTAGTAACACAGTTGCACAACTCATAAAAACAAAGGTAGGTAAGTATAGAAAAAAAAGTCATATTAATGAAATTATTTTTTAAACTAAATAACAATATCTACCTACATCACTACCTACCTACATTGTTCTACTTATATTCACATTTTCGCAAGCGAACTCATTGCCACGTTTCGCAAAGTCGCGGGTAAGTACCTACCTATTAGGAATATTATAGGATGTAGGAGCTTGTCCTTTCATAATAACAACTAAATTGGGTGCATAATAATTACGTTTCACTAGGTGATTTTCCTATGTTGTAAATTCCAACACCTATTAGTTTGAGTTTATGTTGTCCCTCAAACATAAATCGCATACACGCCAGCACGTGCCAACGATGATATTACACAATTACACCCGCGCCGCGCGCACAGAGTACATTATACTTATAGGCCGCGCGCCGCCGCTACAATGTCGTCCCGTCTTCAATGAAATCGCGCATGTATGCGTCACTCAGCGTTAGGAGTGTGTATGTGTACGCGCAGTAGCTTCCTTCTGCTCTTTACAGCGTCTATCCCTTTCGCTCGTGATGTCGGATGAAATAGCATGCATTTTAACCCCGCCCACCAACTAGTTCGTCCCGCTAACTTGTGCGTTCTTAAGCCTTTGTACTAAGGCTTACTTACTAATTAGTCATTTATTGAATTGCAACTAAATACAAAAAAATAAATAAAAAACGATCAAGAACTAAACGTAACTAACCTATGTAATAAAAAGTAACTTATTTATGATATTTTGTACTCATAGTTAGTTTAAAATTATTTATGAATTGTTACTATAAATTATTTTAATTATTGTTATAAATTATTTTAACACGATTATGAATTGAGAAACACATTTAAAAAAAAAAAGGTGACAAAGAATACAATCATTTAAATAGTCTTGTTTTTTTTACTAAATAATATTTTACTAACGAACGCAATGTGAAATTACGTAAATACCAAAAGTTATTATTATTTTATAATAATAATTGTATTATTCAATTAGCTCTTCCTCGTCTTCTTCGTCGGTTAGCGTAAGAGAGTAAGACACATTTCCATGGGGCAAGTTAAGATAATCATGATGGTACCTTTTTGGTATAATGCTATTATCACATAGACGTTTTAAATCTATATTTTACATCCGATATTTGCAATTTGTTTTTATAAAGTGCAGTTGGGGACATAATCATCACCTTTTCATGTGTATCATTGCTTACACCTTGTTCGGGTAATACCGCACGGCTTATTTCACTTTTCAGTTTAAGTTGTTATAATTATATTTCAATTTAAAAATGTTAAACCTGTTAAGTATGTTGTACCATTATTGAAATAATAGTAAATATTGATTAGAAGGTATTATAATACTTAATAAATGTTGATTTTGTGTTTCAGGTAGTTTTATTTTATTTGAATCGATCATTATTGGGTATTAGAATAATAATAATTAAGTTCCTACTAATTCTGAGAGTAACAGGATTGTTTATTAGTCAAAATTCAATTGATCTATGATTATAAATGGTTTTTAATACAATAAAAACTACATATATGGGTTTTTACGACAGTAAATGTGACCATAAGCTTACCAAAAATGGATATACGACCTATACAGTTTTTTTTAAAGTACATTTTCATGGGGTGTATTAACCAAGAATTGTTTTTTTCAAAGACGTAAATCCAAGCTAACTTTGAAACTAAAGAAGATAGATAGGTTTTGATGATTTAACCTTTTTCATTTGCATATTGTAAGAACCTTTCTCATAAATCATTTTTTTATAACTTCAACAACAAAAAAGTTATAATTTTTTATGTAAAAAAAAAAAGATTTTCTGCTCTCCTGAAAAGTCGGGTTTTGGTTTATACGACCTTTCTACCCAAAGGTATCGAAATGCACCGGCCGGTATCAGTTGTCTATCCCGCTCGCTATTCTGCTTGTCGCTGGGCGCCAAATGCGAGTCTTGTGTGTTGGTCGTAAAGTGCTTCTTGCAATGAACATGGTTTATACACCAACGTCGCGAACTGCCTTTGGATTTACGACGTCGAATTTAAACTATGTTTAGGTAATGCATTTAACACGTTAGGGCGTATAAACCATTTACAATTAACGACTATTTTTACGCCCTGAGTTAATATAAATTATGGTCATTACATCATAACAAAACTACAAAAAAAAAACATTCGGCTTTTACATTGAAAATTTACCTTTTTTATGAGGCTATGACCGAAAATTTCTGGGCCGTATTAACCATTTTTGTGCGAATACAGATCGATAGAGAAAAAAAAGCTGAGAAAAATGGTATATATAACTCAATTTGGCCAAAATGGTTTATACGACCTTTCTACCCAAAGGTATCGACATGTATCCGTGTATCGGACTTCTCCGTAAAAAGTTATGCGGGGTCATACATAAAAAAAATATACACTTTCTCCTTTTTGTTTCGTCAGATAAAAAACCAGTTGTGGGATTCAGAAAATGGAGTGAAATTAACAACGCCATCTATCGACAAAGATGTTAAACTGGTAAAATAGAATGCGCGGAAATAATGCTGTGTAAATTTTTAAAGCAGAATCATGTAGATTGTAGACTAATCTAGAGTACCATAAGCTATAACTTTTTTTTTAAAGCCGGTCACTCGATTTAAAAGTTATCCAGATACCACATTTTAAGTCATTTGTACCATATTTCGCTAATAGATGTCGCTGTATGTTACATTTAATGGTTAGTTCTTCTTGAACACTTTATCTTCATATATCTTTTAATAGAATTAACCGATTACGATGAAACTAAAACTAAGTAATACCTCAAGATGCGCACAATTTTTATGTATAAAAGTTATCTAAATTGGTTGCGTAGATTTTACGTGATGCTTGATCATCGAAACAGACAAACAGATAAACAGACAAACAGACAAAAATTCCAAAAATGCTGGAAATGTGTTCTGTTGCTTATCCTTGGCAATTTTTTTCAAAATACTTTCGATGTACAAAAACGATTTTTCTACAGATTTATTATATGTATAGAAGATATCCTATACAAATATTTGCTATGCATTTATTTTACATTGTTAAAAATACATGTCATGGTAATAGGCTTATCCCCAATAAATGGAACTTAACATACCTAAACTGTCGAAATTTGGATGTATTGTATACATCTGCGTACCCCTCAGAGCATACAGGCGTGATGTTACGTCATGATGTTGTGTAAACAATAAACATCCAAGCGATTGCAGCTATCACGACCGATTTACCATCTAGTTTTGAAGAGTTCTATTGTATATCTCCGAAGATCAGCATCAGATCTTCTCCAAATTTAAATGCAACCATCTCAGGAGTATATTCTTTCAAACAAAAAAAGAATTTTGAGAATCGCTCCTCAAATCGAGGAGAAATCGGTGAACATACATGAAATTATACCACACAACTGAAGTAAAAATGTTCATAAAATGAAAACTACGGGGCCAAACCATGTTAAATTTTTATGGGACCAAATGGCAAATATTCCGCATCAAACTAAAAAGAATCACGTAAATCGGATCATAAACGGCAGAGTAATCGGTGTACATACATAAAAAAAAAAAAAAAAATACCAATCGAATTGAGAACCTCCTCCTTTTGGAAGTCGGTTAAAAAGAAGTGCGCTTACTGTAAAATTATTTTGAAATGCAGGTGCCTTTATTTTCCAATAACTCCATTTTGTTTTGGGTGTTAAAATATTCATAAAGATATTCATTTAAATTGAATAGTGTGTAAGGTACGTTCACGTCGTACGTTCTAAAATTGATATTGAAGATATCTATATACACCAAAACTAAGCTTCTTAAATAATGCATTACCTACTTTTTACGCAAAACTTAAGGGCCTATACTACCTCAAATGGCTTAGCATGATCCTCCGTTACGCCTAAAATACTGCAGCATTAATTTTAAAATAAATATATGGGTAAAGTTGAGGATTAATGCTAAGTACTATGTGTGACGAAAACACGATTCCATAAACTTTTTCTCGATTGAAAAAAAATCCAAAGTAACCTCCAAATCGATCAATAAACCGCAGGTATTCAAAAAGTACTTCAAATTAGATCATGAAACTTTGCATACTAACTGAACTATAAAGCAGGTCTTATTAAAATGTGTTTTATTTATTTAGTCCAATCAATAGATTTTTTGTAAATAGCAAAAAAAACACTCATTTCGCACTATTCGGCCCGCAGTGACTGACGTAACAACCACTATGTACTGCAAGCTGATAAGATCTTTATCCTAACAGTATTTCAAACGAAGTTTGAACCACCACAAATAGAGTTTCTAATTTTTTAGCTGCTGTAGTCGCCTTAAAAGATGAAAATGGTTAAGTGAGCAACTGTTACACTACGACCCTATTTGTTTCGCTGAGAATGGTTTTTCAGTCGCGCGTAATTTTAATTCTGTAGTTAATATCTTCTAAATTATTAATTTAAATGATATACTGCTATGAGCCATATTGATCTATATTAAATGCTCAATGTATTTAAGGTACTGACTTGGATAAGGATTAATTTGGTATTGCTTAAAATCGCTTCGTAAATAAGCCATTATTTCTCGTAAAAATAAAGGATAAAAAATGGTTATTGTGGGTTATCCCTAAGAGATAGACATATACCATCACGGACCTTTTTTAGAACTTTTTAAGGCTGCAGTCTTGCAAAATTCACTCGCTGCGAATTATTTGCGTAACAAAGTATTTTTTTTTTAAACGAACATATGAAATAACACGAAATATTATTATTGCACTTATGTAACCATAATATAAGTAATAGCTAGTTATTTTTTTTAAGTTCATTTAAGTGGATTATGTAAGGTAAATCAAGCGTTAAATACAGGTCTTTCGTGCCCAACATCATTTCGAGTTGTGTTTGTGGCTTAGTTTATGGCAATAAAGAATTAATTTACAAATCTGTTCAGCGCATAATGAGCTCTTTCATTTTCTTAATTCAGAGGTCACAATTTCATCAAAATTCTCTGTTTTTATCTCTTAATAAACGGGTTGTTTCATTAAAACTATGCATCGTAAGTATGTAATAATTAAATTATTTTTATGCCAAGAGTTCAATAAAGCAAAATACAAAAAAAATTGCACCTAAATCACCTTACTCTAACAATAATAATGGTTGGGCACCTTGAGTGACCCAAATTGATTTTTTGTTTTAATATTTATTTCTGTTCAACCTAAGTATGTATGGTAATTTCTTTAGGTATAATTAATTCATTTTCAAATGGTTTCTAGTTAGCATCTAAGGCTATTTGGTTTACGCGCCCTAAGACCTCGCGCTGGGATTCGCTGAACCTGGCGACACTAGCGCCATAGTTTTGGCTGCCGCTCACCGAGCGTCGACCAATAAGACATTCCTACTTTTTTTGGAAATCACGGTGGTGCTTTTTCGTGTAATTTTGATGAAAAGTGCGTTTTTTTCACCGTGATGGACAGCTAAAGAGTCAAGAAACTCGTGACAGATACCCAGCAGTGATATAACATTCGGTTACGTGAAAGTGCTTCACGTGGTGAGCTGCTGAGAGTTGCTGGTGAGGCGTCCCGAAGCTGGTCTGAAGGTTAGTGGGCCAATAGTTTTTCGGTGCTGACGTAGAAACCATTTTCTTATTCTGCAGTTCACAGGGTGGGTTTCTTAGGAATCTATATAATTACTTAGTGATTGAGTATCGCGTTTTGCCAACGACGCTTTTGAAATTCCCTATTCAGAAACAGGCTAAAAGATGTAAATTGAGAGAGGTCAGGTACTCACGGGATGCTGGGAGCCAGGAGATCACCACATTGTATCTCACTAGCAGTCGTATTTCACGATATTTTTGGTGTTTTTTCACCGCGCGCGCGGATTTGTGCCGGCCGGACACGTTGGTTGAGTTCGAACTAGTTAATTCGTCTTCACGCCGTCAGATGGCGGGAGCGATGTGTTGTCCTTGTCACACTCGGCGATGGGCGAGTGCGAGTGGCGGCGAATTCAAAAAGGTTAGGAAAAGGAAGGACTAGGGAATGCAACCCAAAGCCTGTTCACTTAGTATTAAACCTTATCCTACAAAATACATTGAGTTCCCCGCCTGGCGTCGGCTACTTACACGCCGCGTCACCAAATAATAATCTCAAAAGACCTACAAGAAATCCCTTGCTAATTCTTGTTTATAAACTCTTTTTTTGTAGGTCTTTTGAGATTATTATTATTGTTAGAGTAAGGTGATTTAGGTGCATTTTTTTTTTGTATTTGCTTTATTGAACTCTTGGCATCAAAATAATTTAATTATTACATACTTACGATGCATAGTTTTAAAGAAACAACCCGTTTATTAAGAGATAAAAACAGAATTTTGATGAAATTGTGACCTCTGAATTAAGAAAATGAAAGATAATTAGAAAAAACTAATCAGCGCATTTTGAAGACGAGAATGTTGAGCTTGTAGTATGGTACGTTATATCACCATACCACGTTATACGGGAATTTAACCCGTATAGTAAGGCTGTTAAGCACTATGTAGCGAGCAAAGCGAAGCGGGAAGAATGAAGGCGATAGACGTAGAAATGAAGGATATTATTATACTGAATGATGAAATATTATATTAAGCTTATTACTAGAGACCGGATAATATGCAACATAAAAAGCTTGAAATATGCATGCAAATATGCATGAAAAATGCCTAAAATATGCACGAAAACTGACAGAATATGCAACATTAAATGAGTTTTTTTTGTTTTGTAAATATTATTCCTTTAGATTTAAGTATTTTGTTAGTAAATACTTGTCTTATTTATGTTTTACTTTATTATGTATGTATCTTTTTAATTTATTGTTATTTGATAAAATAAAAAAACTATTAAGTTTTATATTTTTTATTAAAAAATCAGCATACATTTATAGAAAACTATCCATTGATAGATGTTAATCGATACAGTAGACATTATTTAATATTTTTGTAAACATTAACAATCAAGTATTGTTCCAAATGTTCAGTGGTAAGATTATGTCTTCGATCATTCAAAATATTTTTATAGGTCGAAAATGATCGCTCCACATCTACTGAGGTAACTGGGCAGAATTTGAACTTGGGTGCTATGTTAGCGCTTATATTTTCTGGCAAAACTTCCGTCGGTCCATTAATAAAGCTATCAATTTGAGTGCGCTACGCTCGAAAAATACCTACCTACTGTAAATTATAGCAATAATATGCATCATCACTAGATATTAGTAAAAATATGCTATTAGCCTTGAAAATCGCTTAAATATGCAAATGCATATTATCCGGTCTCTACTTATTACATTAGAAGTATTAGATTTACAAAACAGTTTGACAGTAAGAATTTAGCGTAACAATATTATGAGCGCGGCGCGCCCGGTAAGCTAGCTAGTTGGAAGACCACTGGTGTCCGTAGCACGGCGCGCGCGCAGGCAGGGTCTTGATCACGCAGTCGTCCCAGCGCTCGAGGTCGTTGCCGGCCGCCGCAGTACAATAATCACGCGCCAGTAGTGTGCTTGCTGCGCGTGTAAGCCTCAGTGCGTTCGCACTCGACGACAAACAAGACATCACCTGATTTATGACCGCGGTACAAGCTCATAGGCGGTAGCGGTTTTCTTCCGCTTGTAAGGTGATTGACTAGGTCATGTTCTGCCACATATTCCCCCCGGCCAGACCGTAACTACGGTCGATAATAATCAGGGAACTTTACTCGCCGCCCGCTTCTCGTCCGCCTCTCTTCAGTTGTAGTGGTTTTTGGAGCGGCCGTTGGTGTTGTCGCGACCGTTGGGGCTGGCGCAGCTGTTGGGGTTGGCGCGACCGTTGGTGTTGGCGCGGCTTCTGGTTGCTTTTCCTCTTCACGCATTTTGTAGGCTGGTTTTAGTCGATCGACCGATACGTTACTTGACTTGCCTTGTATCTCGATCGTGAAGTATTTAGGGTGCCTCTGCAGTACCTTGTAGGGTCCTGCGTACGGTGGTTCTAGTGAGCGCCGTACGTAGTCTCTCCGGAGGAAAACGTGGGAGGAAGAGTGAAGGTCTCGTGGCACGTAGAAAGGCGTTGTAGTGTGCCACGCAGTAGGTTTAGGAGTGAGGTTGGCCATGTGACGTCGTAGCCGGTTTGCGTACTCGGTGACGTCTGCTGCTGTGAACTCTGCCTTCGAAGATAGAAACTGGCCAGGAAGCTGAAGTGCTTCCCCGTAGACGAGCTCGGCCGGCGTAGCTTGGATGTCTTCTTTCCACGAGTTACGCATGCCGAGAAGTACCAGTGGGAGAGCTTCATGATGGCAGCCTTCAGCTGCCGGTGCATTCGTTCCACGATGCCGTTCGCTGCGGGATGGTAGGCAGTGGTGCGGAAGTGGTCTGCCCCCAACAAGGCAGTGAGAGCCTTGAACAGGTGGCTCTCGAATTGGCGACCACGGTCTGTGGTAACCCGGGCAGGACAGCCGAACCTGGCTATCCAGCCAGACACCAAGGCAGCAGCACAGGCCTCAGCGGTGATCTCCTTAAGCGGGTACGCCTCAGGCCACCGAGTAAATCGGTCGATGACAGTGAGGCAGTATCTGTAATCATAAGAAGGGGTTAGGGGCCCTACGATGTCGAGGTGAATGTGGGAGAAACGAGAGGATGGGGTCTGGTATGAGGAAAGTGGAGATTTCGTGTGACGTGTGATTTTACACGTCTGGCATTGTTCACATTGCCTTTCCCACTCTCTACAGTCTCTACGTATCCCTGGCCACACAAAGTGTTGTGAGACCAGTCGCGCTGTAGCGGAACGTCCTGGATGATGAATGTTGTGCAACGATTTGAAGGCTTGCTTTCTTAGTTGTGGTGTCACATATGGGCGGTGCGTCGGCGTTGAAGTGTCGCATAAAATGTTTGCATTTCCCGTCAGTGTGGCGACCTTTTCCAGCTTGAGTGAAGAGCCGTTTCGAATCAGGTCTTGCAGTTCTGGATCTGTTTCTGTAATTTTGCAAGATCCTCGAAGTTTATTGCCGCTGACACCTCTTCAACCCGTGACAATGCATCAGCTACGACGTTTTCCCTGCCTGGTATGTACCGTATGTCAGTAGTGAATTGCCCTATGAAATCTAGGTACCTGAATTGTCTTGGCGAATGGCTGTCTCTGTTGGTTTTGAAGGCGAACACTAGCGGTTTATGGTCGGTGAAGATGGCAAAGTTCCTCGCCTCAACCATATGTCGAAAGTATTTTACTGCTTCATACGCCGCTAACAATTCGCGGTCGTATGGGCTGTATTTCTTTTGAGCACCACTAAGTCTGTGGGAGTAAAATGCTAGAGGTTCCCAGTCGTCTCCTTTTCGCTGTTGAAGCACAGCGCCGATGGCGGTATCAGACGCATCAGTGACTATGGTCAATTCCGCTGATGTATCTGGATGAGCGAGGAGAGTTGCGTTGTATAATGAATTCTTAGTGTCTTTGAAAGCCTTTAGGAGTTCTGGAGTCATGTCGACTGGATGTGATCCTTTTACCTTGGGGCCTGCAAGGACAGCATTCAATGGGGCTTGGAGTTTAGCTGCGTTTGGGACAAATCTGCGATAAAAATTTATCATACCCATAAATCGACGCAGTTCCTTTACTGTTTTGGGGACTGGATACTCCTGGATAGCCTGTATCTTGGTCCCGAGAGGCTTCGTCCCTGCAGCTGACACACTATATCCTATTAAAGTTACCTCTGAGTGTCCTATATTACACTTTGATGTGTTTACTACTATTCCGTAGCGTTTCAAGCGGTCGAACAGTTGCCGTAAGTGCTGTTTGTGCTGGTTTGGAGTTTGTGAAAATACGAGGATGTCGTCGATATATCCGTAGCAGAAGTCCAAACCAAGCAGAACTTCGTCGATGAACCTTTGGAAAGTTTGGGCGGCGTTTCTCAAACCAAAAGTCATGTAAGGGAACTCGTATAGACCAAATGGTGTAGTGATGGCAGTCTTGGGAATGTCGTCTGGGTTAATGGCTATTTGGTTGTATGCTTTGACCAGATCTATGGTGGAAAATACTGCACACCCAGATAGCTGGTAGGAGAAGTCATGTATATGGCGGATGGGGTACCTGTCTGGTATCGTTCTTGCGTTTAGTGCTCTGTAGTCGCCGCATGGTCTCCATCCGTCGTCCTTCTTCCTAACCAGGTGTAGTGGAGCAGACCAGGCACTCTCCGAGCGTCTGGCCACGCCACTCGCTAACATGTCTTCAAACTCTTTCTTAGCAGCTAAAGTTCGAGCAGGATCAAGGCGTCGTGGTTTGCTTGCTACTGGTGGGCCTGGAGTTGTCCTTATGTGATGTGTTATATATGTGTAAGCAGGTTTAGTCTGTGAAGGTTGCAACCTCACGCACATGTCACTTCTTTATAATAAACTGTCAGTGCTAAGCAAGTCGTTGTTTTATTCGCACGTACGTAATAGTGGCGACGAGGAAAAAAACAATACAACGCGTGCAAAATGGCGGCCAATTTTTTCGGTATTCTTAATACTTTTGACCATCTATCTCAGGATTGGGAGTCATTTAAAAATCGTCTCCAGCAATGGTTTATTGCCAACGATCTTGTGATTACTGATAAATCGGGTCTGAAACGCAAAGCGATTTTGCTTACAACACTCAGCGAGTCCACCTACAAACTCACAAGCGACCTTGTGCTGCCAAAGAAATTGGAGGAAGAAGAGTTCCAGAATATTTTGGACGTCTTAGATAAACATTTTACACCTAAGCGTCATGGATTCGCCGAACGATCAAAATTTTATGTTGCGTGTCAGAGGGCAGATGAAGGTCCCGCACAATGGGCAGCCCGATTAAGAGGGCTAGCGGCTCACTGCGGCTTCGGGAACTTGGAGGAGTCGTTGCTAGACCGCTTCGTCATGGGAATGATGAGCGGACCCGAGCGCGACAAGCTGTTCTCGAAGAACGTCAAGGAGCTGACGTTGGCGAAGGCGGTGGAGTTGGCGGAAAGCGTGCGCTGTGCGCGCGCAGCCGCCGCTATTGTTCCCGCGGTTCCAGCGGCAGACTTGGCGTCTAGTGCGGTATTCAAAATTGCGGATAGGAAAGTGAACGAGGTGGCTAAATGTGTAGTGTAGGGTTTTAAAAATCACAAATCGAACGACTGTCGTTTTAAAAAATTTTCGTGTCGGAAATGTGGCAAAAAGGGTCATTTACGGCGAATGTGTTCTGATAAAACGTCTAGTTCTGTGAAATACGTTGAGGAGAATTCCGTAGGGGAAGGCAATACAGGTAAAGTCAAATGCATAAGTAATATTCGGTGTGAGTCAGAGTCGAAGCCAATGTCTGAGCGCATTCATATTAACGGATTGTATTTACAATTTGACATCGATAGTGGAGCGGCCGTTTCAGCAATTTCTAATAACACTTATGATAAATATTTTTCTAACATTCCGTTATCGCCGACAACTAAAACCTTAAAAAGTTATGGTGGAGGTACGATTGTTAACTTAGGCGTTATGCCAGTGCCGGTGACGTACCAAAGTCACACACACACGCTTAATATTTACGTAGTGCGCGATGGTGGACCCCCGTTGTTGGGGAGAAATTTTATAAGGCTTTTTAGATTATAAATAGCTTCTATAAAATGTTGCGACATGGGGAATGTTAAACGGTTTCAACAATATTTATATGGTAGGGAGGATCCGTTTATTTTACGCACCGATCATAAACCCCTTCTGTCAATTTTCGGGTCGCACAAAGGGATTCCAGAAGTAACAGCAAATAGATTACAGCGTTACGCAATATTTTTAGCAGCTTATAATTACAAAATAACCTACGTTCGCAGTGCCGATAATATAGCAGATTTCCTGTCACGTTCTATTGCAAACACAGATGAACCGAGTACGGGCCTGGGCTTACACGAAGAGGTGAACGAATGTGAGGATCGGTCGGCCTATGTTTCTTTCATTGTTGAGGGAGATTTACCAGTCACTCTAGATCAACTTCGTGCGTCTACCGACCGAGATTTAGTATTGCAAAAGGTAGTGGAGTACACGCAGCGCGGCTGGCCGCGAAAGATTACGGACTCAGATTTAAAACCTTACTATCTTTGCAAGACGCAACTATCTGTAGAGGATGGGTGTCTGATGAAAGGGCATAAAATTGTTATTCCTGCTGAATTACACGGTAAGGTGATTAAGGAGTTACATAGTTCGCACTTTGGTGTTGTGAAAATGAAGTCCGAAGCGCGCGCGCGGTTGTGGTTTCCAGGAATCGACGCCGCGATCGAGAGTGAGGCGCGCGCCTGCGCTGTGTGCGCTCAGTTGCGACCCGCTCCGCCACGCGACCCGCTCGCGCCATGGCCGTTCCCACCACATGCTTTCTATAGGATACACATCGACTTCTTAGGTCCGTTACATGATCGCATGTATCTCATAGTTGTCGATGCTTATTCAAAATGGGTTGAATGTTTTTCGATGAGGTCCACTATCACGTCGGATGCGGTAATTGAGCGTTTATATGAGTTGATGTCTAGGACGGGAGTACCAGCAATTATAGTTAGCGATAACGGTACATCCTTCACGTCGCAAAGATTCAGTGAGTTTTGTAGATTGAATGGTATACGACAAATTTTTTCGCCCGTATACCATCCAAGCAGTAACGGCCAAGTCGAGAGTTCCGTTAAAATTGTTAAAAAAGGTATCAAAAGTTTATTATTGATATGCCATGATAGGAAAAACTTAGATAATAGAATAAACAAGTTTTTATTTCATTATCGGAACTCAACACATAGCTCGACAAATAAATCACCGGCACAGTTGTTATATGGCCGCCCACTCAGGTGTAGATTAGACTTATTAAAACCGACGCCTTTGCCTTTCACGCCGGAGCTCTTCGCAGCGGTTAAACGTAAACAAGTTTTACAGAGTAAATACTACGGCGGTAAAAATAGTAAAGACTTTAACCTAAGTGAAGAAGTATTGATTAAAAAATATGTGAATAAGAAAAAACATTTTTGGATACGAGCAATTATCGTAGAACAGATTGGCAGGGTGGTGTACAAAGTTTTTGTTCCTGAATTGAACTCCCATGTAACTAGACACAAGAATCAGATAAGAAAATATCATAGTGGCCAATGTGAGCACACGACGTCAACGTGGGATACCTACAGTGTTTCCGACGCATCAGAAATTGAAACTGATTCGGAAATCATATCACAGTCAGAAACAGACTGCCCAACTACCACCGCTCATGTTACTAGGGCTGTGGAGGAGGAGACGGAGACTGATCACAGTGAAGTACCGTCAGCAGTAGCTTCTGAAGGCGGAGCTACGTCTGCCACAGACGGTGGAATTGTGTCAACGGAATGTCGAGTACTGGGACTTGATATACCACCTACTGCCGCACAAGACAGGGCGAAACGTAATCGTCCTCATGTAGATTATAAACAGTTTTTTTAGAATTAAGTCAATACTTGTAAGGGCCCCTCCCTTACAACAAGAACAATTGTTATATATGTGTAAGCAGGTTTAGTCTGTGAAGGTTGCAACCTCACGCACATGTCACTTCTTTATAATAAACTGTCAGTGCTAAGCAAGTCGTTGTTTCATTTGCACGTACGTAATATGATGCAACGTGTTATGCTTACTTGTTAAGTGTGTTCCTGGTGGTCGCGTGATTTCCGGATACTCGCGAAGAATTTCGTGGTAGTCTGTGTCACCAACTACAGCCTTCACGGATGCAATATCGTCCGTTGATTTGCAATGAGCTCCTGTAACTGATAGTGTCGTTGTGTTGTCTATCAAGCGTTGGTTTCTGCAATCTATGAGTAAGTTGTAGAAACTGAGGAAGTCGACCCCTATGATAGGTCGTGACACATCTGCCACTGTGAATTTCCACGTGTAGTCTCTTCTGAGACCTAAGTTAAGTCGTAGCTGTACTGGTCCGTACGTGTGTATCACAGTGTTGTTGGCAGCGATTAGATCGAATTTTGATTGAATGACAGGCGTCTTTACTGCCGATCGAGGGAAAACGCACAGGTCTGAGCCAGTGTCCACTAGGAACTGCATTTTCGTAGTCCGGTCGGTGATGAATAAACGGCCTGTTGAAGTGGGGCAGTCGTTTGCCGCTACTTGCGACCGCCCTTTGGGTTTTCCGACGCGAATGTACAGGGTTGCTTACATTTGTTTGCTTTTTCCCCGAAGGTGTAGTGGTAGTAGCAATGCGGGTGATTTGGTGGTGGCTGCTGTGATTTAGAGCGACTGCGATCATACCTTTTTTGGTTTCGGCGGGTTTGCGAGCGTGAGCGGGAACGTTCTCTCCAGTTTCTGTTCCTTTGTGATGTCAGTAGTGCCACTTGCCTTGTGAGCTCGCTTATTTGCTTGAGCAAATCTGTTGAAGTGCTGGTTGTGGCTGAGGTGGCAGCGACTTGTGGAGTGGATGGTACAATTTCGTACACCCTGTCAGCGATCTCGGCCAGTTTTTCTACCTGTAAGTCGGCAATCTGTGAAGCAATTACGGTCTGTATATGTTGTGGCAAGCGGTTAGTCCAGAGACTCTTCACAAAATCCGAAGCTCCAGCGGGTCCAGCTAGGTTTTGCAGGTGCCGAAGAAACTGTGACGGCCTGCGGTCACCTAGCTCCTCATGGATCAACAGTTGCTGAATTCGCTTCTCCTGTGAGGCGGACAGGCGATTTATTAGCTCACTTTTTAATTTGTCGTACCTGTTTGTTTCCGGTGGTTTTGTGATGATGTCCTTTACTTGGAGTGCATATTTCGTTTCCAGCTGTGTGGTCACGAAATAGAATTTTGTTGTGTCGCTGGTTATCCTTGACAGGATAAATTGGCCCTCTAATTGAGCGAACCATAAAGCTGGCTCCTCTGGTCAGAATGGTGGGCAGCGTAATGGCAGTCCTACTTTCGATACTTCTCCAAGCACAGCAGGGTCTGCTGCTTTCGCGTCAGTATCGACAAAAGCCTCGGTATCGGACATGCTTCAATAAAATATAAAATCGCTCACCGCTTATGTTTTTGGACCACCGCCTAATTTTTCCTTAGCTCCAATGTAAACAAACTGGCCACCACTGTTCTTGTTTCACTGCTACTGCTTGCTTCTTCCTTGCTGCACTCAAGTCTTCAATATGCGCGATAGTCGAGGGTCACCAATGTAGTATGGTACGTTATATCACCATACCACGTTATACGGGAATTTAACCCGTATAGTAAGGCTGTTAAGCACTATGTAGCGAGCAAAGCGAAGCGGGAAGAATGAAGGCGATAGACGTAGAAATTAAGGATATTATTATACTGAATGATGAAATATTATATTAAGCTTATTACATTAGAAGTATTAAATTTACAAAACAGTTTGACAGTAAGAATTTAGCGTAACAATATTATGAGCGCGGCGCGCCCGGTAAGCTAGCTAGTTGGAAGACCACTGGTGTCCGTAGCACGGCGCGCGCGCAGGCAGGGTCTTGATCACGCAGTCGTCCCAGCGCTCGAGGTCGTTGCCGGCCGCCGCAGTACAATAATCACGCGCCAGTAGTGTGCTTGCTGCGCGTGTAAGCCTCAGTGCGTTCGCACTCGACGACAAACAAGACATCACCTGATTTATGACCGCGGTACAAGCTCATAGGCGGTAGCGGTTTTCTTCCGCTTGTAAGGTGATTGACTAGGTCATGTTCTGCCACAAGCTCATTATGCGCTGAACAGATTTGTAAATTAATTCTTTATTGCCATAAACTAAGCGCACAAACAACTCAAAATGATGTTGGGCACGAAAGACCTGTATTTAACGCTTGATTTACCTAACATAACCCACTTAAATGAACTTAAAAAAAAAAACTAGCTATTACTTATATTATGGTTACTTATGTGCACTAAAAATATTTCGTGTTATTTCATCCGTTTGTTTAAAACAAAATATACTTTGTTACGCAAATAATTCGCAGTGAGTGAATTTTGCAAGACTGCAGCCTTAAGGTGTACAATACTCTAGTATATTATTTTGATCTATCTCGTAGTGTTCAGCAAGCGTTTGCAATGTAACCGTAAAAAAAAATTGTGTATTTACGACATCACGTTAAAAACCTCTAAAATTATCAGTGTTTCTCTACTATATTATGCATGTTATATACATATAAACCTTCCTCTTGAATCACCCTATCTGTTAAAAAAACCCGCATCAAAATCCTTTGCGTAGTTTTAAAGATTTAAGCATACATAGGGACAGACAGACGGCGAGACGTGACTTTGTTTTATACTATGTAGTGATTAGGTATCTCTAAAATTAAATATGAATATTTGTATGTTTGTTCTCTATGCATTCTTACCGATCGATCTATAACAGTATCGATTATAGATGTTAAATTATTCGATTTTTTACTTAATTTAAGGCTTTATTTCACTATTTACTATAAAGTACCATCAGATTCTATTGTATATTGTTTAATGGGCTGGTGTCCGCAACTCCACGTCAAAGCGCGTATAGGTCGCGGCACGTATCTCTAGCGCTGAACGTTATTGCGCAGAAGTTGGCTCTCCAGTCGTATAACATGCGCAGGTATCCCTTCCACGTTTCGTTCAGCGCTAGAGTTACGTGCTGCGACCTGTATTTTGCGTATGGGCACCACGCCGGCCCAGTGCGAATTGATTGATTAAAAAAATAAATCTGGTTCTATTGTAAGCTTCATTGCCCGGGATTTAATTTCAATTAAGAAATAAAATCGACTTAGGCTTAAAAAAAGTATGGACTTCTCTAGTAACGTAAGTATTTACGGATGCGTTCAAAGTCAAATATTTTATTTTGCGTTCTGTTAATTAAAATAGTATTTTTTAAGACATACAATTAACGAGCCACCAGATTTAGCCAAATGTAACGGCAAAAAAATCACTTTTGATTGCCAAAATTAGTGAAATCAGAACCAAATATTTATTTTTGAGGCTGATGCTCGCCTCCTATTTCTTAATGATTTAAAAAAAAAAAAGCATTGGATCTATTACCCTTCTAACCTAATCTATCCGTGTCGGGGTGCCCCAAGTGGGCCTAGGCAAAACTAGTTTGTTATCAACCTCATTAAAATTTGGTGCTCAATTTACTAACTTTGGTGATCAATTGATATTTTAGGTGATAGATGTTAGTGGTCACAGAGTTATTTTTGGTGTTCATTATATTTTCCCCCTTTTTTAAAACGATTACCTCTATATTTTTTCTGCTTTTAAAAATAAATTGATGGTATCCAATAACATTAACAATGTGGTGATGGTCTCATCTCGCGACCAATTTCTGTTTTTTCCTAGTCCAAAGTGACCAATGTTCAGGTGTTGTATTGGTACTTACAAGTTTTCACGAAAATCAAAGTTTGCCCATATCTTTTTATCGTGTTGACTCAGAACCATGATTTTTATACACCTAATTGGGGCTATAGACCTCAGTATCTTTCAACTTGCCAGGTCCACCCGTTCCTGAAAAAATCGGTGGTGACACACGGACAGACAGATTGACACATTAAGTAGTCCTGTTTTGTATATTTAACCACACCGAACAGGAGGCACGCCAAGTGTAGTTTCCGTCTGGACTACATTTTTAGTGAGAAATGCTTGTTTAGAAAAGATGTTACGTGACTTCGCCGAGGAATATTGTAGTAAAACCGCGCGCAAGCATTTTTGCACTCTTTGATTAAGTCGATCGGTACAAGCTAGCAGGCATGGGCAGGGCAGTACGAGTACCAAAGTTTCCACAAGCTGGTCCCGTAGTGATTCTGATAAGTAAGGCCTCGTTTTATACAATGTGTTTGGCTACCGGTTACCGATACCTTAAGGATATTATTTACTCATTTTTATCGACAAATATATGTTTATAAATACTACTAACCCCACACCCCGCGAATGGCAGCCATTTTGTTTTTCTAATCGGCTGATCTAGGGAATGTTCAATGAAATGCTAATATCTTTGAATGTAAGAGACCTAGAGACGTGCAAATGCACCTTATTGCAAGGTTAAACAACGAGGCTATCAAAATATTAAATATATTTTATTGAAAAGTTATTCTAAAGAGCCTAAAAAAATACAATATTTAAAAAGAACATAAATCCACACGATCCTTAAATAAATTTCTCTCCGGTCCATCGGTCAGTCGGTCTAGTCGGCTCCAATTATTAAATAAATTTTCTAAAAATTTCCATAAAAAGCAAAAAAAAAACTCAATTTTACATAAAAAAATATTATTCTTTTTACATTTTCTACTCTAGTGCAAAATTAGCCCTGGAATGTTGTGTACGTTTTTATGTTAAATGAGACGTATTTGAGGCAACCTACATAATGATATCAAAATATTGACTCAACGGCAATTATTTTAAGAGTTATAGCCATTTGAACACAGCCCTGTCCCAGCGCAAAGGCTCCACAATGTTGCAGGTATGCCATTCTATATTCATTTATATTCTATATTATATTATTAAATTCTATTTGTTTGAGCAGGTAGATATGGCACCAAAACGAGTGGAAGTGAGACGGCAGAAAGGTAAGTGAGTGAGTGAGTAAAGTGGCTAAATAATAACAGCTGCACGGGTCGATCTTCAAGGTTAAGCTGTGATTGCCTAGGTTCTGTTCGTAGATGGGTGTCCATCTATTACAAACCGAGTTTCCTCCGTGCTGGCATCTCACTTCCACTTGTAAATTTGGTGCCTTATCTATCTGCTACTGGGGTACCTGCAACATTGTGGAGCCTTTGCGCTGCGACAGGGCTATGTTTAAATGTCTATAATTTTTAATGAAATTGTTGTCGGTCGAGTCAATATTTTGTATAATCGCATACTACATACATAATATTTATATTTCATTTTGTAGGTTCACTCAAATACTTCTTTCTCATTTAACATAAAAACATACACAGCCAGCAGTTTTTCAATTAAGCAACTTTCAACACAGTATATTATATTAATGTTTTATTCTCACAATAGGTGTACCCGCTGCAAAGAAACCGAAGCTAGATGTGCAGAAAGATAAAAACGAAGATTTAATATCACCCAAAAGTAGTTACAGCAGTATTAACAGTAGTGACATCAGGAGAAATAGCTTAAGACACAATCGTTTATGTGATAAAGATAGACCGTTTAAATGTGATATTTTTCAAAGTAGTTTTATTAAAAGTAGTCATTTGAAAACTCATATTCGCACACACACTGGTGAGAAACCTTTTAAATGTGATGTTTGTCAGAGAAGTTTTATTAAAAGTAATCATTTGAAAACTCATATTCGCACACACACTGGTGAGAAACCTTTTAAATGTGATGTTTGTCAGAGAAGTTTTAGTGCAAAGAGTGATTTGAAGAAACATATTCGTACACACACTGGTGAGAAACCTTATAAATGTGATATTTGTCAAAGTAGTTTTCGTGAAAAGTATACTTTGAAAACTCATATTCGTACACACACTGGTGAGAAACCTCATAAATGTGATATTTGTCAAAGTAGTTTTAGTGAAAAGTATACTTTGAAAACTCATATTCGAACACACACTGGTGAGAAACCTCATAAATGTGATGTTTGTCAAAGAAGTTTTGGTCAAAAGGGTGATTTGAAGAAACATATTCGTACACACACTGGTGAGAAACCTTTTAAATGTGATGTTTGTCAGAGAAGTTTTAGTGCAAAGAGTGATTTGAAGAAACATATTCGTACACACACTGGTGAGAAACCTTATAAATGTGATATTTGTCAAAGTAGTTTTCGTGAAAAGTATACTTTGAAAACTCATATTCGTACACACACTGGTGAGAAACCTCATAAATGTGATATTTGTCAAAGTAGTTTTAGTGAAAAGTATACTTTGAAAACTCATATTCGAACACACACTGGTGAGAAACCTCATAAATGTGATGTTTGTCAAAGAAGTTTTGGTCAAAAGGGTGATTTGAAGAAACATATTCGTACACACACTGGTGAGAAACCTTATAAATGTGATCGTTGTCCGACAAGTTTTACAGCCAAAAAATCTTTGAAATACCATGTTTTTAAACAACATAAATAAATCACATTAAGGAATTACTTTTTTATCACTTTCAAAAAAAAATGTGTATATTATGTGAAAGGTGTAGAAGCTTATGGCACAACCAGTTTTTTTTTTCACAGCTTAAAAAAAAATGATCCATGATTAAAAAAACGTTACAAATTTCAAGGATTTTTTTTGGAATAAAGAAAAGAAAGAGTGTTGAAAAAAATAATCGAATTTCAATTTTTGTAGATTTTGATTGCGAATTTTTTTTTTTTTTATTCGTAACAGAAAAAAATGCTAAGTATGCCATTTGCTTCTACTCCGTTCACCTATTATACCCTTTATACCCTTTTTTTTTGGAAAATGATATAAAGGCAGTCAAATTGGCCTAAACACTAAACGCGAATAAGTGAACAAACTAGATGCCAGGTAGCTGTTCTGTTGAGCACGTGTTCCTGTGTTAGATTCTCGGGTCAGGCAAAGTGTGATTGTGTTTTTCATCGGTATTTCTCGGTAGCAACCCGGATTGGATTTATATTCGATTGATGGTAATAGGCTCACCTGTTATTAACTATTACATGGTACTTAGAAATAACGTGCGTAATGTGTACTCACTATAGAAGCAACCTTAAGGAGACTTTTAAAAATAGGTAGCTCCCATTTTTTTCATTCTTAAGTCAATTTTGAACGAACAACGCTTGGCTTTCTTTCAAAGTGAGTCACTTTGAAACCGTCGCACTGTCCATGATTTAGTTTTTCTACAAGGTTGTGAATGATCAAATTGAATGCGAACAGTTGCTAGAACGTGTCATGTTGTCAGTCCCATATAACCGCCCTAGACAGCCAATTTCTAGACTGTTCACCCGCCAGCCAGTCGAAATAACATCGGAAGACACTCACCAGTATCAAGAATGTTCATTCAATACAACGAACTCAATTTAAAATTGCTCGTGTGTTCTTTAGTTCCCTACCCAAGTTCAAAACCCTGTTGCGCACTCATTTATTTAATGTCGGTACATTTGAACAGTCATGTCTTTTTTTTTAGTTTATAAAATTATATTTTGTAGCTATTTTGTCTATACTACTTTATTGTTGTAAGTCTGTTATTTGATCTCTTTTTTAGCAAAGAAGCTTTATTATACTAAAAATGTTGTGTACACTTATACTTCAGGACAGGTCTGCTCAAATCTGCATGGTTCTTTCTTCAAAAGACCATCTCAGACACTAATCTGCATAGTCCTCATGTGAATTGAGCAAGATTATGTCTGGACCTCTGAGATTGTTTCGGCTGTTTCTTCTCAGAGTAGTCAGGTACGAAGCACCGGACCCATCTAGTTCTAAAAAAATGGCGTGTAAAAGTGTTTGTAAAAACCTACTTGCAATAATAAACATCATTTCATTTCTTTTCATCAATTGGTAGGTACATTAGAACCATAGCAAGTGTACTTTTATCAATAATGTTAGGTATGTACCATTGGTGCACCTATTTTAAATAAATAAATTTTAATTCAAGCTAATGTCAAATTATTTTCTTAATATTTTTAATGCCAAAGACATTTTGACCCATATACGTGATGAAAAGCAACCGCGTGCCCTGTACGCCAACGGCACATAAAAGTGACAAGAAATGTGCCGTGCACTATAAACAATTAAATACGAGTAGCTTTGGAATCCCTATTCTTTTTGTATGAATTTGCGGTGAAATTGTGGCTTGGCGTAGAGGCGTTCAAAATGTTAATAATAAACCAACTACAGAAGCAAGATATTAGAATAAATTACTATGTTCACAAACAATCGTATTTAGTGCTTGAGTTACATAAACCTATGCGAATAACGTTATTGTATATTTTGTGAGTGGTAGTACCCACTTAGAATTTAAAAGAAACCTTTAAGACCGTTTTCAACAAGCGATACCTCAATGCATTAGTTTATTGTTGTTAAATGTTATTTTGTGTATGTTATCTATGGGCCTTAGTTGCCTGATAATAAAATGATTATTATTGTTCATTACTAAATATTATTGTGCTGCTGGAATCTCCACTATATGTGTTGAACCAGGTCTTTAAATTCCAACAGCGCTTTTAGGTTAAAGCTACTCTTAGAATAAGTTAAAACGGGTATTCGGGTATATATAAGGCCCGCATGGGTATTGGTAGGTGACATGTGATGTGTGTGTTCTTTTACTTTATATATAAACTATCTGATGCCCGCGGCTTCGCCCGGCCGCAAATTATATACTAAAACCTTCCTCTTGAATCACTCTATCTATTAAAAAACCCGCATCAAAATCCGTTGCGTAATTTAAAAGATCTAAGCACATACATATGGACAGACAGACAGACGTGGCGGGGGACTTTTTTTTAATAATATGTAGTGATCATGGTGTCATAATTTTATATCATTTTGGATTTGTGTTTAATTCATTTTTGCTAAGCAAGTGAAGTGAAAGATGGACTGATAATCATAATTTGTTCAACATTTAAATAAATGTAAATAGTCAACCAAGTAATTGCTTTATAATTTTAACCCTTTTGAGCATATTTTGTTCATAGTTTTAATATTGTGATTTTGTGATTCACTTTAGCTCTATATTATGTTAGTTCATAATTTGTAACATGATGGATTCGTGATTCTATTTTATTTCTTGTAAAATGTAAAGCTTTTTGAAATGCCATAATTAAATAATAAAAGACAGGTTTTATTCAAATAAATATCTCTGGACATTTCACACAGCGCCATTAGGTGCCACACTTGTGTTGGGCATACGGCAGACATGACCAGCCCAGTCCCACTTTAGCTTGCGGCTTTTTGAGCAACGTCAGTGATTTGTGCTTTGGAGCGCAGTGTGGTGTTGCGTACATGGTCGGTAAGATTGACGCAATGCTGCGCTCCATTGCACGTTGGTAAACCTTGAGCTTGGACTTTTGAATGTTTGTCAAAGACCAAGTCTGTGATCCATATGTCAAAATGGGAAGAATGCGCATGTAAATGATTTTACGCTTCAGTGACAAAGGAAGATTTCCTTTCATTAGCTCTTTCATGAACCAGTAGCTCTTCCAGGCATTTTCGGTTCGTCTTATGACTTCCTTATCGTGTCTGGACTGGAAAGAGACTAACTGGCCCAAGTAGATGTATTCATGGACATATTGCAATTCTTCACCATTCACTTGGATCTTGTATTTGGTGGTATTTGACATCAGTTTGGTCTTCGACTTGTTCATCACGAGTCCAACCTCAAGGGTTGCCTCACTGAGCTGGTTCAACATAAACTCCAGTTCTGCCGCCGTGGAAGAGAATACGACAATGTTGTCAGCGAAGCGAAGGTTTGTTAACCGAGCCCCACCAATTTCAATGCCGCTTCTCTCCCAACTAGCCGTAAGCTTTTTGAACACTTCTTCAAGCGCGCTATTGAAAAGCTTGGGTGAAAGCGGGTCTCTTTGCTATACGCCTTTTCTATGGAGAATGATGGTCCAACTGTCTGTAATCTAATTGAAGCAGTGCTGTTTAAGTATACGTTACAAAGCAGGTTGACGTAGGTGGGATCGATCTCTTGGTTGTTCAGAGCGTCAAATATAGCAGTATGTGTCAAACTATCAAAAGCTTTTGAATAGTCAATGAAGGCAAGATATATCAACGACAAGATAACTCATGGTATTTTTCAATTATTTGGTTTATTGTATGCGGATGGTCAGGAGTAGGGAATGCAAATCCGTTCTGTTTTGAAATCCGGATTTTTACGAACGGATTTTTGGTCCAATCCGGATTATCCGGATTTTACGGATTTTTCATGAAAATAAACAAAATACCCATATTATTACAAATTTGGAATTAATCAAATTAAATACCATAATTGAGATGTTATAGCCATAATTAGCCCAATAAAATCGACGCTTAAAAGGCTAAAATCGCAAAGCATAATGTAGTTGTACATTTTTGATGTTATATAGTGATCTATATAACACACAGTTACACATTTGGATCTTGATGTGGATCCAAATGTGTAACTACGAAAGTCTTGTGTTCGCTGCGCACCACGCGATAAACTGCGAAATTTTGAGACTATTTCACTTTTTGCTCGGAAACTCAAAAACTGGGCATTTTTAACAAAATAACATTCGGTATTACTATAAAGTTGACTCAATTTGCAACAATTTAAGCCTAACCGCAACTCTATAAACCTTATGACCAAGCCAAGGCCCTTCAAAGATGGTAAATTTTTACCGATTATTGTCAATTTTCTTTGTGAAGCAAAATATTGGTAAGTCGCTCATCTCGTCCTATAGAACGAAGTCTGTGAGACTAAATAGTTCTCACAATCTTGAAAAAACGAAAAGATCAAAATGGATACATCACGGTTTGTGATTTTATTATTAACTAGCTGACCCACGCAACTTCGTCTGCGTCACATAAAAGAGAAACAGCTCACAAAAGGAATACATTTTTCCCCGTTTTTGCAATATTTTTCATTTATGCTCCGCTCCTTTTGGTCTCAGCTGATGTTATATAGCCTATAGCCTTTCTCGATAAATGGACTACCCAACACTGAAAGAATCATTCAAATCGGACCAGTAGTTCCAGAGATTAGCGCGTTCAAACAAACAAACAAACAAACTCTTCAGCTTTATAATATTATAGTATAGATTTGTTTTGTCTCAATCCTTCAAAAATACATTTTTACCATCTTTTCGTTGTTTCAAGATTTTGAGTTAACTGTTAGTCTCACAGACTTCGTTTTATACTTACATGAAAGAAATTAAATGAACTACGACTTTTTTATTGATGACTTGTCTCATAGGACGAGCTATTTGCCAATATTTTACTTCGGGCCATATCTTGGTCCCTATAAAATTGATAGAGCTGCCGTTGGGCCTAAATTGTTACAAATTTAATTAACTTTATACAAATACTGAATGTCAATTGTTGGAAACGCACAGTTTTTGAGTTTTCAAGCAAAAAGTGAAAAGTTCGCAGTCTATCGCATGGTGCGCAGCGACCACAAGTTTTTCGAAGTAGCAAATTTGGATTCATATCACATTAACAACAACATTAACATTGTTGTTTAACTGATCTATACAACAATGTTCGATCAAAAATGCAGAATTACATCATGCTTTGCTAAATATTCTTATTATTAAAATAATCAGTCTGTTACTCGCTTGCTGAGTAACGTTAGTAAAATAAAGAATAACTACAAATTAAAATAAACTCTGAAGAACAAAAATAAAAAATACAAACAAAATTCAGAAAATCCGGATTCGATTTTCGAATCCGGATTTGGGAGTAGAGTCAAAATGAGCGGATATCCGGATTTTTTGGATTACGGATAGTCCGGATTGCATTCCCTAGTCAGGAGGTTGATGTTTGTCTAACTGAGTCATAACCGTCATAGTAAGTCAGTCAGTAGTCATCAAAGTCATAGACCAGCGTATCTCACGATACGCTGGTCTATGACTTTGATGAAGGCCTTATATAGATGGGATACAAGGCTTATCGGTCGATAGTTGTTGTAGACTCCTAGAATGATATTTATTATTAACATTTACTTCAGATTATGTTCATATTGTGTTAGTCACAATGTTCTTAAAAATATGTTAGTATCAGAAAAACAATATTTAAATGACGACATGAAGCCGCACCTACCTTTGCACCATGGGGGACTCCCACCGATCAATGAAAACACCCAGTATAGTGTTGGTACTGCCACGAACGCGAGGCGCATCTTTTCGTAACGATAACGGCAAAGCCATCCACTCGCTCCTCAGCAAACATCCCTGACGCACTGCAACGCCATGGCAGCCCCAACAATACCCTGAGTAAATTATTATATTGGACACGCAGGTTGCTGTATGCCCGCTGCGAATACCTGACGTCCTGACTCACGTGCTGCAGGTGTAGAAAGACTGGCAATATACTTTAAAAAGCGTGATGTTAACTGAATTTGTACACAGTGCAAACCTGGAGGGCAGCATACAACAGACAGCCAGCGACTTACGTTCCCATTCAATTTCAAAATTATCACTTAAATCATCGGTGCCCCCACGTTACCCAAATATTTAAGACAACCTACACAGAGGAGTGCCATACTGTGATACATTGGGAAATGCTGGGTGAGAAAAACCACGGGCTTTAAAGAGCATCAGTTCACTCTTCCCAACATTATATTTGAGCCCATGAGTCACTGCATATGATTTACATTTCGACACTAACTTCCTCATAGCACTGATTGATGGACTCAGCAACACCATGTCTTCTGCGTAGCTAAGATAATTGGTACACACTCCGTAAATATGACATCCGACCTTGGTGCTGCTGAGCTCAACAATCAGCCGGTTAATGTACAGGTTGAACAAGCAAGGGGAGCTTAATCCGCTCTGCCTCACTCCGCATTCCAACCGGTACACATTCGACCGCCTTACACAATTGCGTTGATTGCTTTACCAATACTTGAATATTGATATAACTTCTATCTGGTAATACTGAAGTTTCAGACAGCAATATTTTTCCACATCACGTCATAACTGACAAGATCGAAAGCCTTCAATAGGTCCAAAAATAGGCAAAGACTGACGTTTTTCTATCCTTGTAGTACTGCACAGTCTACTTGAGACACAATATTGCGCTTTCAGTGGACAGCCCCGGCCTAAAGCCAAACTGAGCGTTATGCAGTGTTAGATGCTTAACCAATTGTGCCTCATGCAGACTGTCCAGCACCTTGGCTGAAACAGTTGCCAAGGATATTGGCCTGTAATTTGAGGCATCAGAGGCATTCCCAGTTTTTATTTTTGATAACAGGTACCACAACTGTAATCATGAAGTTATTTGGTAAATAACAGTGACTGATACACAAGTTAAAAAACATGGCAAGTAAACGTGGCAAGTGCAATCCGGCGCCTCTTACCTTACCTCTTTTCATTGATTTTACCACCAATGCAACTTCTTTATGAGTAAAACGAACGTCAATGTCCCCAGAATATACAGACAGATATGAGTGGAACGTATAATTAGTGTATAATGGGCTGTGAATGTACACTGAATACCTTCCCTCAATATGTCCCTTGTTTAACCTTTTTTTTTTTTTTTTTTTCGGATGGGAAATCATCAAATAACCCCTCCCGCTCTGGGCGGAGCAGGAGGGAGTGTCAGACTTTTACTGACTAAAACCCATCCATGTTCCTTCATCGCCCTTTGTGTTCCGGGGCCACGGTATCTCTTTCGAATAGTCCCGCAACCCCGGCAGGCATCGGTCCTTACGGACCCCTTCCTTTTTGCTGACTCTCTTTGAGGCGCGCGTGGAACACGAACGCGCCGTCGACACGGCCTGTCGTCATGAGACGGACGGACGGCGAGCTAGCCCATAGCTCACCGTCCACAGGCCCGCGCCTACGGTGGCCGGGGGCCACGTGGTTGTGGCCCCCGACGCCCGGGGCGTCTCCCGCGGCGGCCGGGACGTTGAGAGGTTCTCTCCCTCTCACGTTCCGCCACCTCCTTCTCTAGCATTACTGCTTCGCAGAAGGAGGTGACGGCGTCCCATTCCGTCTCGCTCCGGACCATGGCTTGCACCAGGGCCGGACGCGAGAGGTCGCCGCCGCCGATCGCCGCTTCGAGGACACGGCGGTGCTCCGCCCACGCGGGGCACACCTCCACCGTGTGTTCCACCGTGTCCTCCGGTCGATCTTCACAATGGAAGCACCCGGGCGTTTCCTCCCGCCCGATTCGGTGCAGGAACCTCCCGAACACTCCGTGTCCGGTGAGGACCTGCGTCAGGCGGAAGGTGAGGACGCCGTGGCGTCTCTCAAGCCACTCCTCAAAGAGGGGACTTATCGCCACAATTGTGGCGTGCCCTGCACGGGGTTGCGACAGTCGCTCTCTCCATGTCGCCATGAGATCCCGCCGGAAGTCTGTCCGCTGAGCGACAATTTGTCGCTGCAGCGGGGTTTCCCCCCGGCGTAGCGCCTCCGCGCGCCATTCATGCAGGCGCGCGAGGACTATCGCCTCCAGATCCCATGGCGGCAATCCGGCAAGGAGGCTCGCCGCCTCGCGGGCAATCGTGCGGTAGCCCCGGGCCAGCCTTACGGCTACTACCTTTTGGGGCGCGTTCAGGTAGTGGGCGGCACGCCGCCTCAAAGAACGCGCCCACACCGGGGCCCCGTAAAGGGCCATGGACCGCACGACTCCCGCGTAGAGCCTCCGGCAGGAGGCGTTCGGCCCCCCCAGGTTGGGCAGGAGCCGCCTGAAGGCAGCCCCAGTCCGTTCCAGTTTGGGGGCCAAACGTCGGAAGTGCTCCACGAAGTTCCACCGGCTGTCGAGGACGAGTCCTAGGTACTTCAAAGTCGACTCGACACCGATGGATACCCCTCCTACCGTAAGTAAGGATCCCGGAGGTGGCGCATTCCGAGGCCCATGAAAGCACATGGCCTCGGACTTGTGCAATGCCACCTCGAGACCCAGTTGCCGGATCCTCTCAACGACTGTCGCAACCCCGCGTGTCATCGCTTCGGCCGCCGCCTCGTGCGACCTCCCCTGGGCCAGCACCAGCGTGTCGTCAGCGTAGCAAACTACGCTGACACCACTAGGGAGGTCGGCGCGCAGCACCCAGTCGTAACCGATGTTCCACAAGGACGGCCCTAGGACCGATCCCTGCGGAACACCGCACGACATCTCTCGCCGGTTCCATTCTCCGCTGCGACCGGGGTAGATGACGGCTCTGTCCGTCAGATAGTCCCCGACCACTCGACGGAGGTAGGTCGGCACCCGGTGATACCGGAGTGCCTCCCTAATGCAGCTCCAGGGCATGGAGTTGAAGGCGTTGGCGATGTCGAGAGACACCGCCAAGACGACCCCACCCCTGGAAACCGCATCCCCCGTCGTGAGGGCTCTCACGCGCATGATGGCGTCCACCGTAGAGCGCCCCTTGCGGAAACCGAACTGGTGTTCCGCAAGGTCCGGCCCAGTCCCCGCAAGGTGCTCGGCGAGGCGGTTCGCAATGACTCTTTCAAAGAGCTTGCCCACCTCGTCGAGCAGCACCACGGGCCGGTATGCGGACGGAGAGTCCGCAGGGCGCCCCGGCTTCCGGATGAGGACCAGCTTCCCCGTCTTCCAACGAAGCGGGAACTGGCCTCTCTCCAAGCATGCGCTTAGGAGCCCCTCCAGTCGGGGCCCGAGAGCCTCCGAGGCCAGGACCCAGGCTTTGCCAGGCAAGCCATCGGGTCCCGGGGCGGTATTTTTGGCACTGAGCCTGCGCACCGCCACTCTCAGGTCTACCCCAGTCACCTCCGGAGTGTCGTCGTCGTCGTCCTGATGATCCGCTTCCAGCACCGCAGGCGGCGGAGCCATAGGCGGGGGTGGGTGTTCCCCTCGCGAAGGGAACAGAGTGCTCACCACGTCCTCCACGAGCTCAGGCCGGAGACTCTGCGTCAGTGGGGGGGCCCAGGGGCGGAGTTTGTCCCGCACCAACTTGTAAGGGCGCCCCCACGGATCTCTGTCGAGAGTCCCCAGCATCTCCTCGCGGGCCAGATCCCTGGCCCGCAGGACAGCCTCGCGGAGAGCGGTCTTCGCCGCTCTGTACCCCTCATATAGCTCCGCCTCAATGGCTGCCGCATCCGGTGGGCGGATGCGGAGCCTGCGATGCCTGGCGTACAGGTGCCGTGCAGCGACGCACGCTTTGCGCAGAGACG
Organism: Xestia xanthographa; assembly: GCA_905147715.2. NCBI lineage: Eukaryota > Metazoa > Arthropoda > Insecta > Lepidoptera > Noctuidae > Xestia > Xestia xanthographa. The sequence continues at coordinate 24,018,840 of LR990654.1, forward strand.
TTAGCTCTCGCGACCACCAGTACACCTGATGCCGGGCGCTTCTTGACCGAACGCGGGGCATTGCCACGTCGCAGATGTCGGACATGGCCTCCTGGAACCACCCTGCCTCATTGTTTACGTCGGCAGGCCTGTCCGGTGATGTCACCCAGGCCTGCACGATCGAGGCTTCCAGGAGGAGCTCCCGGTCCAGCTGCTTCAGCGCCCAACGCGGACCACTCGGGGCCTGTTGGACCGGCGCGCTTGAGGTCTGGGTGGAGACGTCGAACCGGATGTACCGGTGGTCGGAATAGGTCTCCACCCCCTCCATGACACGCCAGTCAACGACACGCGGCGACAGAGCGGGGCTAGCGAACGAAATGTCCACCACCGACTCGCCCCGCATCCGCACACACGTGGGGACAGAACCCCGGTTTAGGACGACCAGGCCCTTCTCCAGGGCCCAGTCTTCCACCATCCTTCCCCGCACGTCTGTGCAACGAGAACCCCAAGCCAAGTTCTTGGCATTGAAGTCCCCGAGGACAAGCACGGGGAGGGAATGGTTTCCGACGACAACACTCAACTCTGCGAGAGAGTTGTGGAACTCGGCGAGAGTTCGGCTCGGGGAGAAGTATACTCCCACCACTACGATCTCCCCGAACCGGGCTGCTACGCACCCCCGACCCCTCCTGACACCTTCAAGAGTCGGGGTACCGGCGGCGGCCGACGACACTATGGTCACTGAGCCGCTAAGGTCCGCCACCCAGTCTTCCCTGGGGAGGACAAAGTACGGCTCAGCGACCACAGCAATGTTAATCAACCACTGCGCCATGCTCTGGAGCAACAGATCCTGAGCGCAGGCGCAGTGGTTGATGTTCGCTTGGAGGAAGCGTAATGGGGCCGTTATTGGCACTCCATTACCGCTTCCTCCCTAGCCCCCTGCGAGGTCCCCTCTGTGGCGGCGACAGTGGCAGCGGCAACGGTGGCAGTTGCGGCTGCGGCGGTGGCGACGGTGGTGGTGGTGGCGGCGGAGGGCCTCCCCTTGCCTCTGGTGGCCTTGGTGGGTGCAGCGCAGGCCTTGCTTCCAGCCCGGTGGTCGGCTGGCTTGCCAGCCGCCGCACAGGCACCGCAGTGCGGCGTGGCGCAGCAAGCCGCGGATACGTGACCGGGCTGGCTGCAACGGAAGCAGAGTCCGCTGCGGTCAACCTCCGAGGCGCACTGTACTGACACGTGGTGTCCCACGTGGCAGCGATAGCACCTCAGAGGTCTGGGCTCTAGCAGCTTCACCTGCGCTGAGACCCAGCCCACCAGTAGCCTTCGGCCCTCCGTTATGGCTTTAGCCGCCGTCACCGGGCAGCATACCGTAACGGTATGCATACCCGTGGAGTCCGGGCGAATGGCGCCTGCCCTGACCTGATCGGCAGGGGACCCTCCGGACCTGGCGACGGCAGCCACCACCTCCTCCTCGGTAACCGAGTCGTCCAGACCCAGGATGCGCAGGTCTGCGCATCTGACGGGCCTGGACACTCGGGCCTCGTCCGCGTTTAGGGACGCTCTGAGCTTTTCAGCCAGAGCGTCGGCGGACGAGCCGCTGGTTTCGCCGGGGATCTCCAGCAACCGAGCCCCTGTCGCGGTGACTTTAAGCCGGAGGCCCCCGGTGATCCCAAGCTCACTGAGGTTCACCGCCTCTTTCGCCTTCGCCAGAAGGTCGCGGTAGGACACGCCCCTCTTTTCCGCGTCCGGCTGTAGTGTGATCACTACAGCCGCGGTCTTCGGGGCGCGAAGCCTAGCCGCGATCTTTCGCGCCCTGTGCTGGCGCTGCCGCTCCACATTTCGGGCCTTTTTGGCCGCCTTCCTCCCCTTCTTCTTCTCCCCGACCACCTGCCATCCGGCTTCAGCCGCAGATGTCGGGGGCTGGGGGGGCGGTGGTGGCGGCGGCAGCTGGCTTGCCGCAGGCACTGGCCCACTCGCCGCTGGCACTGGCGCCGCTGGCGCTGGAGCCGACACAGTCGCCGCCTGTGCAGCCGCCTTGCCCTTTCTCCTCCTGGGCGCCTTCTTAGTCGGCGCCGGTTGCGCCGGAGCTGACTTTCCAGGGGGAGGGGGCGCCGCAGCCCTGCCGGAGGACTGGCTCGACGGCCCAGGTCCAGGTGTGGCAGCCGCAGCAGCCGCGTATGACACCGTCCCTTGTTTAACCTAACATACAGTATTTTTGACTAAATACACTAGTTTTTGGTTTACACCTACACATCTGGGATTGAGCCGGTTTCGTGTGTTTTGCCGTCAAAGTTATGACACCAACTTTTTGACTTTTAGCAATATTATACAAAAACGCATGCATGAACCCTTTTGAAACTTATTATGGTTATTATTAGCGTCAAGAAGGACCGAATACAGTTTCAGCGAGCTTATACCTTGTTTCATTTAGGCGCTGCGATGTTTGTCCGGGGTTTTGAAAACACAAAGTAGTCACAAGGAATCACAGCTGACAAAAGTACTTCAAATATACTTTTCTTAAATTCAAAATAACACCATAGACACTTAAACATAAAGTTTGTGTATCCAATACACCCTCATAAATTTTAATTTAAAATCACTAAAATATAAATCAATCAAATGACGACCTGATTGGCGCAGCTGTAGTGAGGCTGCCTTACGTTCTTAGGGTCCCGGGTTCGAATCCCGGTCTGAGCAAATGTTTGTGTGATGAACATGGACATTTGTTTCCGAGTCATGGATGTTTATATGTATAATAAGTATGTATTTACAAACAAAAAGTATCTATGTAGTATATCAACTATCTGGTGTCCACGACACAAGCCTCGTTGTTTAGTGTGGCACTAGATGGCGCTGTGTGTAATGTCCAGCGATATTTATATTTATTATATTTATATTTATAAATCAATAATCTATAAGAGTCCTATTACATTTTTACGCAAATTCATGATTTTTGACGCAGTAATTCTCAGCAGCAGTCAGATATTTTAATTATTTGCTTAAGAATAACGATAGTGCCATTCTCTTTCTCGTAAGTTGGAGTTACACATTTTAATTTTTCTTTTCGTGTAATTTACTATAGATATTTTACGAACTCAGTTTTGCAAGAAAAACCGTCGGCGATGGAACTTTGACGCTCAAATTCACACTGTTAGATTCAATTCTTATGAATGCTAAAATTACTGAAAGATAAATTGAATGTTTTATTTGTTTATTGGAGTTCTAGAATTTCTTTAAATTCCTTGAGTTTTCACGGAAAAATCGTAAAGAAAGCGTAATGTAAGCCATAAATGTCTTGATTCAGCGTCCATTATATTCCAAATAAACTCAATTTTATCAAATAAATTAATATGATATAAAACTTCGATCTACAACGAATACTTTTCATTAGTTTTTTTTTTGTCAATATATTAAGACAATTACAATAAACTCCTCAGTCTCATATCAGTCTAGTATCTAATTTTCGTCACTAAAAATCGACAATCGTCCGGATATGGCTATTATTATCGACTCGTGTACGCCGATCAAAATAATTTGATCCAGGAAGTAAAAATCAAAAATTTGCGAAAAAAGGTGTCAAGAGTTCTATTACTACAACAGCCCATAACGTCCACTGCTGGACATAAGCCTCTCCCATGATGGGAGGAATTGCCGTAAACACCTAAACCAGTAATGCACTTATAGTGCTTGACACTATACAACAGTTTAGTGAGAACGTCAGCTATCATGGATTCAGTGAGTACATGTCTCAGTTCGATGTCTTTGTTATCTCGTAGCACTTCCCTAATATAATGATGCTTTATATCAATAAGTTTACTGCGTACGTGAAACATTGGGTCTTGAGCCAAACATATTGCTCCCTGATTATCGGCATGAACAACTACTCGAGAGTACCTCACAATACCTAGCTCATAAGACTATTCAAATAATCTGCCCCGAATTGTTGGAATATTAAAAATGTGTGTTTGTCTTAAAGTATTGGTTACCGTTATTCAAACACATGGTACTGACTGAACTTCAGGAAGCTTCTGTATATTTAAGTATATAAAAAAAAACAAAGGTTACCATTTCGGAGTAATGTGTGATGTACGGTCTAAACGAGTTCATATTACAATACTATGTCTTTACGTCACCTGTTCAGTAAAATAGTAAATGTGTAACCTGTTTTTATTTACTTACAGATCTTGAACTGGAAAATCTAGACAATAGCCGTCTATTTGAAGAAGATATACCAGCACACGGTTCTGAATTCTATTCAGACGATGATATACCTCGAATGGGGTTTAAAATAGAAGAGGAAGAACAACAAGAAGCACCTAAGGAGAAACGCAGAGCCGTGGACACCAAAAGTAAGTATTGTATTAATAGTTACTCTCTCACTGACAGAAAGCTACACTCTGACCGATTGCCATGGGGGATATGTTTGTGGTAGTTAAATAAAAATCGCCAGCAGGACCCGCCAATCAATAGAAGGCAGTGTACGTTGCTACATGAACACGGTCTTGAGCTTGAATTATATGTTACTAACGACCCGCCCCGGCTTCGCTCGGGACCAATTTAGAACAAAAAAGAAGTGCGCTTACTGTAAAATTATTTTGAAATGCGGGTGTAGGGCTTGCATTATCTGTCAAATTTTAGTATCCAAATAATTCGAATAGTAGGAAGTCTTACTATCCGGATATCCGGATAATTAGGATAATTTTGAAAGGCACTAAAATTAAAACTAGAATATGAAAAACAATGCCCTCCCTGTAGCACCCAGGCAATTAAAACAAGGGAATTTATTCAAAGTATCAGTATTTATTAACAACTAAACAGTTCTTCACCTAAAATCAACAAACCAACAATTTTGTTATGATTTATGTTATTATGAGGCAAAAATCAAATAAAACCAAACATAAAGGGTAAAAAATTAACTTTTATAATTTCTAATGTAATCATCATAAACTCTTCTTGAATAATCCAACTACCCAGCTATTCTTATTCTTTATTGCACAAATTTCACTCAAATAAAAAAACAAATATGCATATAAATCAAATACAAAAAAACATAACAAACAACAAATCTAAATACTTATTTTCTCCATAAATCAACTTTTATCTTTGTCTCAATCTCAAGCATTTTTTAATTTTTATTTTGGTAGTAAGATCTTAAAAAGCTCAAGCAATCCAGAGAGTCATCTTTCATGGCTGTACGTAAATGGTTACATAGATAGCCAGAGGCAGAAATTCTGCCTCTACACTAGTGGGTGGAATTGCCAGCAAAACACTGTACGCTCTCTCCAAATTCTTGCTTCTTTGGCCTCCCTGATCATAAAGCGCCATTTCTAACCGTATTGTAGTAAGCAAATCGCTTTGACGGAAAGAAGATGGTTGCGCATATTGCCCTCGCGAAAGTTCTGAAGATGAGGGTTTTATTATTTTATTTATCTCTTCTTGTAATTGTTCTTTTATTGAACCTTTTACGACGTGAGCAACTTCAGTTACTTGAGGCTCGTTAGGGATATTTTCAGGTTCTTGTGCTCCAAAATAAGTAGAAATAATATGGACGATCGTCCGTTGAATTGATGCATTTGAAGGATTGCCAAAAGGGTAAACAGATGTGTCGAGTTCTGCTTCATCATAAAAGCTTTTCGCGTCGTGAAGATATTTAATTGTCCCACTAAGTTCTGGTACGCGGCGCTTTGCAATTCTTGTTTTCAGTGAATCCACAAGGTCAGCACTTATTTGACTATTTTGGCAGTTTGAAAGTTTATTCACCATGAACTTCAAACCAATCTCAGGAGTCAACAGGTTTGCTTTTTCTTCACAGATTGATTCCACGGTAGCCTTTATAATGCTTAGAGCGTCTGATATATCCTCAAGTTGATTCAACTCTTGTGTACTAAACGTAGTTTTCATTTTTAAATCAATAAGTGTTTTAAGCACAGATTCTTTCAGTTTTATAAATCGGCTGATCATATTGGCAAGACTGCTCCATCTTGTCTTACAGTCCAGTATTAGGTGAACGCCTGTTTTTTCTCCTTCTGCGTCATATTTATATAGGATTTCAGACTTGGTTGGAGAACGCTTAAACATCTTCACAACTGTTCGTACTTCGTTAATTACGTCTTTGTAGCACTCCCGTATACTGCTGTCTGTTCCAGACCCACTTCTTGTTCCCGTAGCGACAAAAAATCCTTCTTCATTGTCTGAGCCGGTGTCATCGCTGTCCACCTTCATCTTCTGTAGCAGGAGCAGTATTTTGAGTTTCAATGAATTCCCGTTCCTCGTCGGTAGTTTTTTTTTTCTTATACAGAACATCCTGAACTGCTAACTGGATTCCGTGTGCGTAGCACAACTGGTGGTAAGTGTGTGTCCTTTTCCTTAGAGCTGTCATTACAGTAGCTCCGTCCGTTATGAGACAAATTATATCATGATCCAAAGTGAGCCCGTAGTCAGTCAATTTTTCTTGAAGAATTTTGTGACAATTTGCCGCTGTACCGCTTCCTGTTATTTTGGCTAATCCTAGGTTTCTGAAGGGTTTGTTCTGAAGTTTTGGGCTATGTATGTTGATGTTCATGAATCTTTTATTTTGCAAAGATGTCCATTCATCGAGGCTCACTGCAAACATACATTCTTCCGACTTCAAATTATCCAAATCGTTCTTTAAGTGTGTGAGACTGCACAAACAGACTCACGATGTCCGCGATTACGCGGAGCCCTAATCAAAATAATATTGTTCCAATCGACAAGGGGAAAACAAATATTAGTTACACTTACCCATCACGTTGGTACCGGTGATGTGACGCAGTCCTGGTCACGTCTTATCTGGGTGGGGTGTAAGTATAACTGTGGTTTGTGTGGTGTATGTGTAGTTATGTGAGATTACGACGGTTCCATGGACGCCCACAGCGCGCACCGTCGACCCCAGGATCAAACCTTCAGATCCCACACGTGGCACCTTTCACCAATGTCCAACTGAATTTTATCCCGGTTTGCTAACCCAATCGGGGATTTTCAATAGTCCAGCACTGAATCTAGGAATTTACCGGCGTTCAAATGACACAAAAGGCCGGACATAACCAACAAATCACTCGCGGTCAAGACCCAAAATGGCGAGATTTTTCAATTTTCACTCAATTATCAACAAAATATCAAACACCGATCAAGATGGTATCGGATTAACAATAACTCAAAGTTTTCAAACAATAATTACACGAAACAGCGTGTACCAAAATTACAAGCACGGAGCGACCATCTTTCAACCAAAATTGCACTGACAAGCCAACGTCATCGCACAGACTCGCACAGACAACGAAACGTAATCTGTCAAACGTCAAAAGGTGCGTTCAGAGTCTTGGTGGATGAAACATCTACCCCCCCCGGACGGGCCGTCCCGTCCGCTAATCAATTGGCAGTCTTGACAAGGTTGCGACCGCTCTCTTCATAACCGACCCATCCACTAAAACCTCAGCAAAACGAGGTACCCCGTCGGTGCCAGCCACCAAATTGAGAATGCGCCCCCGGCGCCAATACAGAGGCTTAAGGTTGGCATCCTTAATAAGGACGAGGTCTCCTATCTTGGGCGGATGAGTTTTATCAGTCCACTTGACGCGCTGCTGGAGGATGTGCAGATACTCTAAGCTCCAACGCTTCCAAAAGCTCTGAGTGAGCTGTTGCACCAACTGAAACCGCGATAGCCGATTTTGGCTCACATCAACAAAAGGGTACTCAGGCAGAGCGACAAGTGGCTGTCCAATCAAGAATTTTTTTTTTTTTTTTACTTTTATTAATCATATACACTGTTTACAAATATTTTATACAACTTAAACATACCACACAAACCATCGTGGGTTTAACAGTGGTATGCCAGACACGGCAACTCGGTGCCACAAGTCACAACACATTACTAATCAGTACCTACAATACAGCATATTATGTATACGTACTTACCTACGCTCTGTAGTGTATGAGCTACTACGGTACGTGCGCGATCCGAGCGCAACCGGGGCATAGGGTGCGGCGCGGGCGCACCCGCCCCCCCCGCCGGCGGGATACCCCACCCTGCTCGCCCGCAGTGATGTAGTCAACACTACACTGCAGGCGGGCGAGGCGAGGCGCGCCGACGGCGGGGGCATGCGCGCCCGCCCCACACCCCACACCCCGACGGCACCCCGAGCGCCCGCGCGCCGCAGGTACCGTATAGGAAACATATCGGATATTATTATCTAGTAAGTACGTTTATAGTAGTATGGGCACTAAAAAGACACTTCCTAGGTTGTACTACAACCTAGAAAGTATCTCTTTAGTACCTTCGAACAATTATTCACATTTATTGCCTTGCAGATTTCTAGCGGTAAGTCATTCATAATTGATGGTAGCATGCATTCCCACGTCCTTGCTCCATAGACGTTATTAGATTTAGGTATCTTAAATGTGGGTAGGTATGACAAACAACGTAACGACTTTAGCCTTTCTATATTTATATTTTCGAATTGAACCTAGATTGTGGTAGTTCTCGTTAACAACTAGTACACGCACTTTGTCGAAGACATTTACAATTTGACAGTACTTAAATAGGCCCGTGTTGTCATCTTGGAATTCTTGTTTTATTCTTCTTGGTACAATCGTTTTTAAAATACGTAACTGTAACTTGTAAATGTCATCGATGTAAGTCTTGTATGTGCGCCCGTAGCTACTTAGGCCGTAGTCAATAACGGAATCAGCCAGTGCCAAGTACAATGTTCTAAGCGTTCTATATGGAAGTTTATACTTAAGTATCGATAACTTTGATAGTACAGATCTAAGTTTATTACATACGTGATCAATGTGCGGCCGCCAGTGAAAATTACTATCTATTATCAGACCAAGATACATGTGATGAGTCACCAATTCCAAAGCCTGGCAGCTACACGCTGTGGTCGGTCGGTGTAAACACAGATGCTCGTGGGCAACGACAAAAGGTACAGAAGACGTCGTCAGGTAAGGTGAGTGAATATGCAGAAGTTTAGTTTTTTTTGCATTAATAACAAGACCAACGTCGTGAGCCCACTTACATAAGAGGTCGAAATTACCCTGCATCACTCTCTGTGCCTCACGTATGTCTTTATGTGCAGTAACTAGACAAGTATCGTCAGCAAATTGGTACACGGAGCCTTCTGTAAAGATGTTACACATATCGTTCACGTACAGTAAGTATTCGGTCGGTCCGATAATCGAACCTTGAGCTGTGCCTTTATCGGTTGGGATCATGCTACTTAACGCGCCTGCGACACTCACAGACGTGAAGCGGTTTTTGTGGTAGTTTTTAAACCATTCTAATAAAGGACCCCGTATACCACTTTGCTGTAATTTATTAAATAGCGTCTTATATTCTAAACAATCAAACGCTTTGCTGAAGTCAATGAGGATAACAAGTACATGTTCACGATTGTTCAGGCACTTGTTGACCTCATTACTAAACTTAGACAATAATTGCGAGGTATTTTTGTTTTTTTGAAATCCGTACTGTTTATCATTAATCACCTCATTTTTTGTCAAGAATTTGTTGATTTCTCGTCCGAGATACCTCTCAATTATCTTATCAATACATGATAAAATAGTGATTGGCCTATAGTTATTAACATCTGTGAACGAACCGTTCTTATGGATAGGTCTTACTATTCCAACCTTTAGTTGGTCAGGGTACAAGGACGTCGCAATGCATGTGTTAATGAGATGTGTTATAACGGGAGTAATTTCTTTATATATGTATTTTAAGTCTTTGACTCGGATGCCATCGAAACCTGGACACTTTTTTTCGTTTAGGTGTTTTATTATAACGGATACAACGTCATCTGTGGCCTTTTGCAATCTCATTGATGAGCTACAATTATAAGTATATGAATTGACATCTAGAATTGGTGTGTTACACTGAAATTTGCAAGTTTTATTTACATTATCTCTGAATTCGGTGGCAAACTTATTAGATACGATATTTGGCAATAGTTTAAAATGTTTTGTGATTATATCATCTATAGATTTATTTATTTTTCCACATAAGTTGTTAATAGTTTCCCAAACTTTTTTAGAATTATGAAAATTGGATTTTACCTCCTTCAGAAAATAATTATTCTTAACATTATTAATATGTTTATTTGTTTTATTTCTGCCGGCCCGGGGTTAGAGCCTCCAAATCGTTAGGGTCCGAAGAGAGCGGGCACAATGGACGCGAATTTAGTACCGCTTCAATGCGACAAAATACCGTAGCTAATTCCTCAAAGGTGAGAACGGTGTCTCCCAACAATCTCCGCCAGAGTCCCTTTGCCGCTTTCACCGCGGCCTCAAAAATACCCCCCCAATGGGGGCAGGCTGGCGGGTCAAACAACCAAGTGACCCCTCGACGGGCCAATTTGTTACCAATGTCAACCTGGCTCTCATTAAGAAAGTCATACACTTCCTTCAAATAGTTACTTGTACCCTTGTAGTTGGTACCGCAATCAGACCTGATCAGAGAAGGTAACCCACGGCGAGACGTAAATCTATCCAAAGTTGCCACAAAGGCCTCCGTCGAGAGGGAGGATACCAGCTCCAAGTGCACTGCCTTAGTTGACAGGCAGACAAATACGCACAAATAAGCCTTGACAATTTTACTATTGCGCAGGGTAGACGTCTTTATCGAAAAGGGACCAGCAAAGTCCGTTCCTACGCCTGCAAAGGGCCTCGCCTCATTGACACGATCAGCAGGCTAGTCTCCCATCTGGGGCTGCATGAGCTGCATCGTTGGGGCCTTAGTCCGATAACACGGTATGCAACGGAAGACGATGCTACGAATGGTACGACGAGCCGACAAAATCCAAACTCTCGCTGCAGAATGGCCAACAGCGCATTGCAACCGGCGTGCGAGTTCTTAATGTGACGATCAGTCACCAACAATTTAATCAAATGGCCCGCCTTGGGCAACAAAAGGGGGTGACGGACCCCATAAGGAAGGCTAGAGTGCCTCAACCGTCCTCCAACACGCAAAAGACCCGTTTCATCCAAAAAGGGGTTCAACTTACTAACGGCTCCCGACAACTTAACTCTACCGGTGACAGGCGCTTGTCCCCTGGATTCCTAGCATTGTGACCAAAACGCCTGATCCACGAGGTAACGTTCAACAATTTGTCGAGGGAGCTGTATCGATTCAACAAAATATCAGGATCAAACGGAGGGTCCTTCGTCCCAACAGCGAGCACCTTAAGCCCGGGCAAAGGATCCGACATCAAAATTGGCGTTCGAGGCCAATCATCCTCGGGGCGAGTCAGCCAATCCGGTCCCCACCAAAGGGGGTGCACAATCAGGCTCAGGTGGAGGGGCAGCCTTCAACACTGGGCCCATCACCGCAAAGCCAAAGATGGTCGAGACAGCCACCAAACCGTTCGGCTGCAAGACTTTCATATTACCCAACAATATTCTCCCTAGTACATCGGAACCCAATATCAAATGAGCTGTATTAGGGGAATCAAACCGGCGGTCAGCCAAATCCAGGCCTGACGTCAACCGGACAATATCAGGCGACAGCTGACGTTGGGGATGACAGCCCAAAATACTCGTCAGAACAATAGCCGAAGGAAAACACTTAGGGTCCAAACAACTCACAGGAGTGAGCCCAAATAAGGTTTGTCCCTCAACAGTCGGGATAGGTGTTTCGCCTATTCCATTAATCGTGCCTGAAAAGGCACGGACATCCAGGCTCACCCGACCCGCTAACCAAGACGACAAAAGGCAACCCTGGGCTCCCGTGTCCAAAATGGCACGGACCACAACAGAGTCCCCCGTGGGTCCCCAGACCCTGACCGATGCCGTTGGCAACAAAACCGTGTCGATCTAGGGAGGTACGTTAGCGGGACAGGCGCCAATTTCCTAGTAATGCCTGGGCGGCGACCGATCGCCGCATCCAGGCTGGGGTCTATCCCGATGAGGAAAGTAGTCAAACTCCTCATCCGCGCGATGTCCCGAGCCGCGCGCCATCGCTGGAGGGGCATATCTCACTTGACGCCTGAGTGGCGGGGGGCGCGTCTCCAAACGGGGACGTTCCGCCAACGGAGGGGAGGGAAGGCGGTGCTGGTCTGGCCAACGTCGCCTACCAGCAGCTGCATAGTCGCCTTCACGAGGGGAGGTCAATCGGCGGTCGTGCGGCTCCCGATCAACTGGCGCGGGGGGTGGAGTGCGGCGGTCAAAGTTGCAGGCCCCTCCTCGACTCTGATCCGGCGAGCGAGAAGCCCGGTGCTCATCTCCATCATACCCCCCCCTGCGCGAACCCCCATCAGAGGCTGGTCTGTCAGAGCGGTTCGCGTTGGCGCACAAAACTTCAAGATGTGAGCCCCTACAAATTGAACAAGGGCGGGGGTTGGGGCAATCCCGATGAAAATGATTCCCCAAACACGAAAAGCACAGACGGCGTGCATTGGCAACTCGGCGGCGGGCACTCACGTGCAACTCCAAGAAGGCCGCGCAAGTTGGTACGCCATGTCCCGTGGCCTTACAATAGCCGCAAACAAGATTACTCTGGGTGCCACCAAAACGGGGGGCAGGGCGGCTATCACCAGGCCCGACAGTCCTAGTCCGTCCCTGGGCCCTCGGCCGAGAGGGCGGTTGGCTTGACCCCGTGGCACCACGGGCGTTGTCGAGGAAACGACACTCATCCTCCAAAAATTTGACGAGGTCCTCAAAGGGGGGAAGATGGGTGGCACTATCCCCACCATACTTCTGCTCAAAACGGGACCTCAAGTCTGACGGAAGCCGCTGCAACACCAAGTGTACCAAAAAATAGGACCAATAGTCCACCGGCAACTCCAATCGTTTCAAGGCGTTGGTTGCTGCGAGCAACGGATTCAAAAGGTCAGCACGCAACGCTGACATTCTGGTGATGGCCGGCAACCCCAAGATCTGGTCAATATGGACATCAGCCAGGCAACGTTTGTTCTGGTACCGTCGGGATAGAAGTTCCAGAGCAGTGGGATAGGCCGAGTCGGTCACCGGCAAGTGCTGCACCAAGGCTCGAGCCTCACCTCCTAGGGCTGACAACAAATAAGCCAACTTCTGGGCCGGTCGGAGGTCAGAGCGCGAATCAACCAAACTGTCAAATAGGTTCCTGAAGCTTAACCAATGGTCCAAGTGACCGTCAAAATGTGGCAGCTCCAGGGTAGGCAGTCTACCCAAAAGTCCAGGGCCTGCAACAACAGAGGTCTCTGTTTTGACCTGGGCAGGGTCCCGACTCTTCAAAATTTCCCTGGCGCGCATACTTATTATGTCACCCAGGTTCAACATGTGGTCATAATCCGCAACAACCTTATCACGGGCTGCTTGACCCAATGTTTCCAAGTCCAAGTCCAAAATCACTTCATTGAAGCGAGCAAACAAAGTGTCAACCGCACTCAATCTCGCATTCAACTGCTCATACCGGGCAAGCGTGGCCTCTTCCAGGTCTCGACGCTCAGCGGTCGCAGCAGCTGAGGCAAACCATCTTAGCTGTGAGGTCAATCCACCAATGGCTTGGTTTACAGCTTTCAATGAAGCCATTGGGACAAATATCAAATAAACAAATTAAATTCAATTAAATAATCAACAGGAATAATTTTCCCGGACCCAACTACAATTTAAACCAAATAATAAAACTTAGTTTGAATTATTACAAGTTCAAATCCGACCCTGTACAAGCAATACCTTGTTTATACAATAACAAATTAAAGTACAAACCACAAGGGACACTACATATCATAATATATTATGTCAAACAATCTATGTTAATTTGAGTCAGGCTGACGGCAACAAATCAGACTTCTCAATACTTTTAACTCGACAATAAGTGGTGAATTTAACAATTAAACCACACTCTGCTACCAGTTGTGTGAGACTGCACAAACAGACTCACGATGTCCGCGATTACGCGGAGCCCTAATCAAAATAATATTGTTCCAATCGACAAGGGGAAAACAAATATTAGTTACACTTACCCATCACGTTGGTACCGGTGATGTGACGCAGTCCTGGTCACGTCTTATCTGGGTGGGGTGTAAGTATAACTGTGGTTTGTGTGGTGTATGTGTAGTTATGTGAGATTACGACGGTTCCATGGACGCCCACAGCGCGCACCGTCGACCCCAGGATCAAACCTTCAGATCCCACACGTGGCACCTTTCACCAATGTCCAACTGAATTTTATCCCGGTTTGCTAATCCAATCGGGGATTTTCAATAGTCCAGCACTGAATCTAGGAATTTACCGGCGTTCAAATGACACAAAAGGCCGGACATAACCAACAAATCACTCGCGGTCAAGACCCAAAATGGCGAGATTTCTCAATTTTCACTCAATTATCAACAAAATATCAAACACCGATCAAGATGGTATCGGATTAACAATAACTCAAAGTTTTCAAACAATAATTACACGAAACAGCGTGTACCAAAATTACAAGCACGGAGCGACCATCTTTCAACCAAAATTGCACTGACAAGCCAACGTCATCGCACAGACTCGCACAGACAACGAAACGTAATCTGTCAAACGTCAAAAGGTGCGTTCAGAGTCTTGGTGGATGAAACATTAAGTCTGCTTTAAGTTCTTTACAATGAGTTAGGTATTACCATTTTTTTGATGGTGTGTGGCGATTGAGGCAATGGTTTTCCACATTTTGTGAATAATTTTCTCAATGTGTCTGATGTGCAAAATACATTGAATGCAAATCCATCTGATGCTGCTAGTTTTGAAACCATAACTTCTGTGCGATCTTCAGACTTTAAATAATCGGTTATTTTAGATTTCTTTTTAGGGATTTCATCTTCAGCATCTGACAAAGATTGTAATGTTCCTAATGTAGTTGTACTAGTCGAAGGGTTTGACAACGTAGTAGCTGATATTGCTTGTAAAGTGCCGACTTCTTTCAAATTTATAGCGTGTTTCAGTTTCAGATGATTGTGCAAAGGAGAAGTCGACCCAGAATGTTTCAAAATCTGCTTGCACAGTTTGCATCGCGCTTGCATGCCGCACGTGCTTCGTTTGAAATATTTCCAAACGGAATGTGGGTCCTTGCAACATTTTTTATTTTCAATAAATTGGATATCGCTTGCAGACATAACCTATAACAAAATAAAATAATTCAATCAATACTAAAAATTGCAAGATGCTAACATTTTTTTTAATATTTGTCGCGTGGCGTGACGTCGACGTAAAACTGGTTAGAGACCACAGTAACCCTCCAATATTCTATGAGAGTTTCAATTAGTACCTACGTTTTACAGATAACGTTTAAATTTTAAGCTGGTACATTCATTAACATTTCACATTAGCTTACACGAGCCCATCTGCCCCTAAGTACCTGCACTACCTGCTCACACCCAATTGTCCAAAGTAGAAATAAAACATAAAAAAAAACAAAAGAAAACTTGTTAAATATCTCTAAGTAGGTAATAAAACGCGCGCGCGACGTTGCCGCTCTTATTATGCGCAAGATGTAATGCAAACAACCTACTCAATTATTACAAGAAATGAACTTCATAGAAGCGTATTTACTTGTATTAAGTAGATTATGATATTTATGAAACAAAATATAACATATAAATCAATAAATATTGAATATTTGTGTAGGTACTTACTCAGTAAACTGGAATTTCTTTCAATGAGCCGCCACCGACAGGAACCACACCACGTAGTCTACACGTTCGCGATTTGTGATTCGACCTAATGCGTTCGCAGCGTGCGTGCGACTAGTCAGATAATGCGGAGTGCGGAGTGCGTGGCGCTGAGAGCTAGGTATCGCCAGTGTTGCCAACTTTGATTTTAAAAATGACGTAGATCAGAAATAATCAAAATAGAAAATTACGTAGACTCAGTAAAAATTTAAATTTGTAGTAAGTAGATATTATAATGTCTGTAGAGTAAATACATGTGTTTACTTGTACTGCACACAATGCAAAATGTATTATTAGGCTTTATATACATAGAACACACGAATAAATCGACTATCTGAAAAATCCGTATTATCTGGATACAGTTGCATTCATTATCCGAATTTGAAAAATGGACGGATATCCGGATAATTCGGATATCCGGATATCCGGATTGCAAGCCCTATGCAGGTGCCTTTATTTTCCAATAACTCCATTTTTTTGGGTGTTAAAATATTCATAATGATATTCATTTAAATTGAATAGTGTGTAAGGTAAATACGTTCTAAAATTGATATTGAAGATATCTATATACACCAAAACTAAGTCTTAAATAATGCATTACCTACTTTTTACGCAAAACTTAAGGGCCTATACTACCTCAAATGGCTTAGCATGATCCTCCGTTACGCCTAAAATACTGCAGCATTAATTTTAAAATAAATATATGGGTAAAGTTGAGGATTAATGCTAAGTACTATGTGTGACGAAAACACTATTCCATAAACTTTTTCTCGATAAAAAAAAAATCCAAAGTAACCTCCAAATCGATCAATAAACCGCTGGTATTCAAAAAGTACTTCAAATTAGATCATGAAACTTTGCATACTAACTGAACTATAAAGCAGGTCTTATTAAAATGTGTTTTATTTATTTAGTCCAATCAATAGATTTTTTGTAAATAGCAAAAAACAGGTACCACAACTGTAATCATGAAGTTATTTGGTAAATAACAGTGACTGATACACAAGTTAAAAAACATGGCAAGTAAACGTGGCAAGTGCAATCCGGCGCCTCTTACCTTACCTCTTTTCATTGATTTTACCACCAATGCAACTTCTTTATGAGTAAAACGAACGTCAATGTCCCCAGAATATACAGACAGATATGAGTGGAACGTATAATTAGTGTATAATGGGCTGTGAATGTACACTGAATACATTCCCTCAATATGTCCCTTGTTTAACCTAACATACAGTATTTTTGTCTAAATACACTAGTTTTTGGTTTACACCTACACATCTGGGATTTAGCCGGTTTCGTGTGTTTTGCCGTCAAAGTTATGTAAAAACGCATGCATGAACCCTTTTGAAACTTATTATGGTTATTATTAGCGTCAAGAAAAACCGAATACAGTTTTCAGCAAGCTTATACCTTGTTTCATTTAGGCGCTGCGATGTTTTTTCGGGTTTTTTGAAAACAAAGTAGTCACAAGGAATCACAGCTGACAAAAGTACTTCAAATATACTTTTCTTAAATTCAAAATAACACCATAGACACTCAAACAAAAAGTTTGTGTATCCAATACACCCTCATAAATTTTAATTTAAAAACACTAAAATTTAAATCAATCAAATCAATAATCTATAAGAGTCCTAATACATTTTTACGCAAATTCATGATTTTTGACGCAGTAATTCTCAGCAGCAGTCAGATATTTTAATGATTTGCTTAAGAATAACGATAGTGCCATTCTCTTTCTTGTAAGTTGGAGTTACACATTTTCATTTTTCTTTTCGTGTAATTTACTTTAAATATTTTACGAACTCAGTTTTGCAAGAAAAACCGTCGGCGATGGAACTTTGACGCTCAAATTCACACTGTTAGATTCAATTCTTATGAAAGCTAAAATTACTGAAAGATAAATTGAATATTTTACTTGTTTATTGGAGTTCTAGAATTTCTTTATATTCCTTGAGTTTTCACGGAAAAATCGTAAAGAAAGCGTTATGTAAGCCATAAATGTCTTTATTCAGCGTCCATTATATTCCAAATATACTCAATTTGATCAAATAAATTAATATGATATATATACTATACTTCGATCTACAACGAATACTTTTCATTAGTTTTTTTGTCAATATAATAAGAAAATTACAATAAATAAAATTAAAGTACTATAATTCTGCCCCAGTTCAGCTCGCTCCTCAGTCTCAGTCATCAGTCTAATATCTAATTTTCGTCAATAAAAATCGACAATCGTCCGGATATGGCTATTATTATCGACTCGTGTACGCCGATCAAAATAATTTGATCCAGGAAGTAAATATAAAAAATTTGCGAAAAAAGGTGTCAAGAGTTCATATTACTCTTAACACACTACAACAGCCCATAACGTCCACTGCTGGACATAAGCCTCTCCCATGATGGGAGGAATTGCCGTAAACACCTAAACCAGTAATGCACTTATAGTGCTTGACACTATACAATAGTTTAGTGAGAACGTCAGCCATCATGGATTCAGTGAGTACATGTCTCAGTTCGATGTCTTTGTTATCTCGTAGCACTTCCCTAATATAATGATGCTTTATATCAATAAGTTTACTGCGTACGTGAAACATTGGGTCTTGAGCCAAACATATTGCTCCCTGATTATCGGCATGAACAACTACTCGAGAGTACCTCACAATACCTAGCTCATAAGACTATTCAAATAATCTGCCCCGAATTGTTGGAATATTAAAAATGTGTGTTTGTCTTAAAGTATTGGTTACCGTTATTCAAACACATGGTACTGACTGAACTTCAGGAAGCTTCTGTATATTTAAGTATATAAAAAAAAAACAAAGTTTACCATTTCGGAGTAATGTGTGATGTACGGTCTAAACGAGTTCATATTACAATACTATGTCTTTACGTCACCTGTTCAGTAAAATAGTAAATGTGTAACCTGTTTTTATTTACTTACAGATCTTGAACTGGAAAATCTAGACAATAGCCGTCTATTTGAAGAAGATATACCAGCACACGGTTCTGAATTCTATTCAGACGATGATATACCTCTAATGGGGTTTAAAATAGAAGAGGAAGAACAACAAGAAGCACCTAAGGTGAAACGCAGAGCCGTGGACACCAAAAGTAAGTATTGTATTAATAGTTACTCTCTCACTGACAGAAAGCTACACTCTGACCGATTGCCATGGGGGATATGTTTGTGGTAGTTAAATAAAAGTCGCCAGCAGGACCCGCCAATCAATAGAAGGCAGTGTACGTTGCTACATGAACACGGTCTTGAGCTTAAATTATATGTTACTAACGACCCGCCCCGGCTTCGCTCGGGACCAATTTAGAACAAAAAAGAAGTGCGCTTACTGTAAAATTATTTTGAAATGCAGGTCACAGGTGCCTTTATTTTCCAATAACTCCATTTTTTTTTGGGTGTTAAAATATTCATAATGATATTCATTTAAATTGAATAGTGTGTAAGGTAAATACGTTCTAAAATTGATATTGAAGATCAACACCAAAACTAAGCTTCTTAAATAATGCATTACCTACTTTTTACGCAAAACTTAAGGGCCTATACTACCTCAAATGGCTCAGCATGATCCTCCGTTACGCCTAAAACACTGCAGCATTTATTTTAAAATAAATATATGGGTAAAGTTGAGGATTAATGCTAAGTACTATGTATGACGAAAACACGATTCCATAAACTTTTTCTCGATTGAAAAAAAATCCAAAGTAACCTCAAAATCGATCAATAACCGCTGGTATTCAAAAAGTACTTCAAATTAGATCATGAAACTTTGCATACTAACTGAACTATAAAGCAGGTCTTATTAAAATGTGTTTTATTTATTTAGTCCAATCAATAGATTTTTTGTAAATAGCAAAAAAACACTCATTTCGCACTATTCGGCCCGCAGTGACTGACGTAACAACCACTCTGTACTGCAAGCTGATAAGATCTTTATTCTAACAGTATTTCAAACGAAGTTTGAATCACCACAAATAGAGTTGCTAATTTTTTAGCTGCTGTAGTCGCCTTAAAAGATGAAAATGGTTAAGTGAGCAACTTTTACACTACGACCCTATTAGTAGGGGAGCCCACGAGGCTAAATGGGGATTTACTCGAGCGTCGTAGAGACCTATTGGGATGCAAAGCTTAGATGATAAGAAGAAAAAAATGTTATATGATATATACCTTTACATCGGTGGGGGAAGCGGCTATAGATTTTTAAATATGTAAAAAAAACTGTTGCATGGACATCCTCGAGCGCATCAGATATTGATAGCATCAATGCCCTACGTATTTTTAATAATGTACGTATGTTAATCTGATCGTTTGCATGATGCGGGTGGTTGTATTCAAGGGTTGAAAATGAAAAAAAAAAAATTAATCGAGCGCGTCAGATTTTCTAAGGGAGTGTTAAGTACACCAAAAAAAAGCTCTCATTCACTAATCTGACGATTTCGATGGGACGCAAACTCGCGGCCATTTTCATAATGTGCAAAAAAAATCGCCATTTTGAAATACTCAAGCGCGTCAGATTAAGATATATATGGTACATCTTTATGTTCTAAACGTACTGTCTCATAATCTGACGATTATCTAGAGGGATTCGCCTGATCTGACAAAAAAAAATTAGAAAAACGGTTCACTTTAAAGGCCATCCCTGCAACTTCCCGCTAATTCCATTCCTGGGCGCTTGAAATTGTACTTATGACATTTTTGAGCTCAAAATATAATTTATGTGATATTTTGAGCTCGCTAAGTTCAAAGAAATAATATTTCTATACATTTGAGCTCTCCCAGCTCGAAAGTCTGATAGAAGTTTCATAGAACACTATTTTTGGAATTTTCAAACCGCAATAACTTTTGAATCAGACTCGCCAAGATACGTCGGCCGTATTGTATGCCACGAACGAGTCTTTATGATCAGCTGTGATGGCGTCATGGCAACAGAAACCAGAGTGGGGACGGAGTGAGAGAGGAATAGAAATCCGGAGAAGGAAATGTAGGCATCACGCAGCTGCACGCATTTAACTTTATCGACGAATTTTTGTTATTTCGGCTTGCGGAAATCGTCAGATTATATATTTTTCATTATTCTTGAATTATTTCCTTCAAAATAAAAAAAAATTTAGCTACGCTCGAGAATGTCGAGATGACGTTTTTTTTTTACAACTTAGTTGCCCTCCCCTTTTTTACGTCACTCTCAAATTGTCAGATTAGTGGAATATACACTTTTTAGGATGTAATTAACTCACCCTACCTTAATCTGACGCGCTCGAGAATTTATGATGGTCAATTTTTTTTTACTAATCTGATCCTGTATCCTTCACGGGCGGCCTTATATATGGGCCTCATGTTTTGTGGAGGTACTTAACCGGGTACAAGGTATCCCCCTGTATATTAATCTGCCGCGCTTTAGTAAATCCCGAAATCCCCGCTTGGGCTCCCCTACTATATTTGTTTCGCTGAGAATGGTTTTTCAGTCGCGCGTAATTTTAATTCTGTAGTTAATATCTTCTAAATTATTAATTTAAATGATATACTGCTATGAGCCATATTGATCTATATTAAATGCTCAATTTATTTAAGGTACTGACTTGGATAAGGATTAATTTGGTATTGCTTAAAATCGCTTCGTAAATAAGCCATTATTTCTCGTAAAAATAAAGGATAAAAAATGGTTATTGTGAGTTATCCCTAAGATATAGACATATACCATCACGGACCTTTTTTAGTACTTTTTAAGGCTGCAGTCTTACAAAATTCACTCGCTGCGAATTATTTGCGTAACAAAGTATATTTTTTTTAAACAAACAGATGTAATATTTCGTGTTATTTCAACACGAAATATTATTATTGCACTTATGTAACCATAATATAAGTAATAGCTAGTTATTTTATTTAAGTTCATTTAAGTGGATTATGTTAGGTAAATCAAGCGTTAAATACAGGTCTTTCGTGCCCAACATCATTTCGAGTTGTGTTTGTGGCTTAGTTTATGGCAATAAAGAATTAATTTACAAATCTGTTCAGCGCATAATGAGCTCAACATTCTCGTCTTCAAAATGCGCTGATTAGTTTTTTCTAATTATCTTTCATTTTCTTAATTCAGAGGTCACAATTTCATCAAAATTCTCTGTTTTTATCTCTTAATAAACGGGTTGTTTCATTAAAACGTAAGTATGTAATAATTAAATTATTTTGATGCCAAGAGTTCAATAAAGCAAATACAAAAAAAAAATGCACCTAAATCACCTTATTCTAACAATAATAATGGTTGGGTACCTTGAGTGACCCAAATTGATTTTTTGTTTTAATATTTATTTCTGTTCAACCTAAGTATATGGTAATTTCTTTAGGTATAATTAATTCATTTTCAAATGGTTTCTAGTTAGTATCTAAGGCTATTTGGTTTACGCGCCCTAAGACCTCGCGCTGGGATTCGCTGAACCTGGCGACACTAGCGCCATAGTTTTGGCTGCCGCTCACCGAGCGTCGACCAATAAGACATTCCTACTTTTTTTGGAAATCACGGTGGTGCTTTTTCGTGTAATTTTGATGAAAAGTGCGTTTTTTTTCACCGTGATGGACAGCTAAAGAGTCAAGAAACTCGTGACAGATACCCAGCAGTGATATAACATTCGGTTACGTGAGACTGCTTCACGTGGTGAGCTGCTGAGAGTTGCTGGTGAGGCGTCCCGAAGCTGGTCTGAAGGTTTGTGGGCCAATAGTTTTTCGGTGCTGACGTAGAAACCATTTTCTTATTCTGCAGTTCACAGGGTGGGTTTCTTAGGAATCTATATAATTACTTAGTATTAAACCTTATCCTACAAAATACATTGAGTTCCCCGCCTGGCGTCGGCTACTTACACGCCGCGTCACCATTTTATTTGGTCCTTCATAGCTCGGATATTGTACACTAGCATATATTTTCATTCCAATACTTATTAAAAGTATTATTTTCCACATAAATGCTTGGATGTTCGCAGATTTACGTAATTTTTTGGTAAAGTTCTCGAAGTACCTACATATTACCGCCATTGTGCGCCGGTACAGAATAGATAGTAGTACTAGCGGCGCCGGTTACGCCATTTGCAAATTCCACATATTTTTACGTCATTATTATCACGTAGGTAATTAATATTTTTTTTTTCTGTATAGGTATTTTATTGTGAATTCTTGCTTTATAATGCCTACGGATAAAGACAATACGTCTAGTTCGATTGATAAACAGTTCGTCCTTTTGACGGCTAAAAAAGAAAGACTTTTTTCGCGGATGAATGATTTATTTGATCTTTCAAAAAACATTTCTAATTACTTGTCAAGAAGTAATGAAACTTTCATGGCTAAGTCTGAACCAATTGATGAGATGCGTAGTCAGTTCGAAACGTTGTTAGATGATTTAAATGGTCTCCAGTTATCAGTTGATATGTCGTTTAAACCAGATTACAAGCCTTTAGATTCGTTTCATGATCTATACCTTCGAGTAAAGCACACCCGAAATAATATTATTCAGGCGTTGCGATCACATGAATCATCATCGCGAAATGACTTGTCTAATTCTAATGTTGCATGCACCATTAAGTTGCCTCTAGGGCTTGCAATATCCGTTCATTTTTACTATCCGGATAATACGGATATCAATATTTTACTATCCGGATTATCCGGATAATGCGGATAATACGGATATTTTTAAGTTTTTATCCTAAATAAAATTAGTCAACTTTTGTAAGACGTTGTAGTCAGTCTCTCAAGCAAAATGACAAAGAAATAATAAACTATATCAATATTTCAAGTAATAATCACATAAGAAAACTAGTTCACTCTCTAAAATTACACAATAAAAACCCGATACCGCACAAATAATTTGTATCTATTCTTCTCAGACTTAAAACAATTCCAATTAAAAATGAGATCTTACATTTATCACAAAATCCTAACCAGATCAACCTATTTAAAACATAATAATTAATATCACTTTAGAACAAGAACTGGTTTTAAGTGAGAAGCGTATTGTATCGCACGCACGGTTGCGTGCGATACAATACAATACGTAGTCGTGCCATAAGTTCTGTCACATAGGTAAAATTTCGAATTTAGAATGCAAGCTGAGGAAAAATGTTATGGGCATTCGAAATATGAATATTTAATTAAATTAAAAACAAAGGGTTTCTGGAATTTTGTTCATTTTTAAAATGGAGTGGAAGCGCAAAGAAGACAGAGTTGCAGTTATTGCATTGCATCGTTGCGGTCACGCGCCAACTGAGATTTTTAAACTGCTGAAAAATGTGAAAATTCCACTGAGATTTATTTATCGTACTATCAAACGATTCAGGGAAGATTCAAGATTAGAAGACAAACAAAGGAGCGGTCGACCTCGTACTGTTCGGACTCCAGCGGTCATCAAGGCAGTGAAGGCGCGAATCCAACGAAATCCTTTCCGCAAGCAAAAATTGTTGGTTCTGCAGATGGGACTAAGCAGACCTACTGTTAAAAGGGTGTTGAATGAAGACCTAGGACTGCGTGCTTATAGAAAAAAAAACAGCACATCTTCTTAACGCATGGCTGAAGAAAATCAGACTCGAAAAAAGCCGTGTTTTGTTAAGGCGGTACGCGGGAAAAAAATACCGCCAAATACTTTTTTCGGACGAAAACATTTTTAATGTTGAGGAGAGTTTCAACAAACAAAATGATAAAGTGTATGCACACTCTAGTGAAGAAGTGAGAAGACGTGTGCCACGTGTTCAGCGTGGTCATCACCCTTCGGCATTCATGGTTTGGCTCGGGGTGTCCTATTTGGGCCCAACGGAGGTGTTTTTTTGTGAAAAAGGAGTGAAAACCAGTGCCCTCGTATATCAAAACACAGTTCTAACAAACATTGTGGAACCTCTTTCACAAACAATGTTTGAAAACAGGCACTGGGTTTTTCAGGAGGATTCTGCGTCGGCTCACAAGGCTCACGGCCCGTGGAATCAACTTTATCAGGCATGAGGATTGGCCCTCATCCAGTCCAGATTTGAATGCCTTGGATTACAAAATATGGCAGCACTTAGAGGAGAAGGTCTGCGCTAAACCCCATCGCAACTTGAAGTCACTTAAAGCATCCCTGATTAAAGCAGTCGCCGATATCATCACACATGAACGTCGTGCGTGCTTCGATTGATGACTGGCCTTGCAGATTGAAGGCTTGTATCAAAGCAACAGAAATTATTCGAAATGTCCATTTCGAATAATTTTAATGTGGTTTAAATCTGTATTTTATACCCTTTCATTTGTAATATAAATGGTTATAGTGTGTGACTCATTGTGTCCTTTATTTAACTTTCCATATGTGACAAAACTTATGACCAGACTACGTACAATCTTGAAAATACGTGCAGTATGGATATAAGTTTAACTTTAACAAGTGGTCAATGTTGTTATGATCTCTGTCACTAAATTGACTTATTATGTTGTGATTTATGAAGTGAATAATTGTAATTGCAAGAGTGATTAGCTCTATATTAAAATAATAAATAACGTAATAACAGTTATGTACTTTGCAGATAGTTGTATTTCTATTTTAAATATTAAATAAAAAGCTGTCTTATTTAATATTTAAAATAGAAATACAACTATCCGTATTATCCGAAAAATCCGGATAATGATGCAAGTAAAATCCGGATTTGAAAATCGGCGGATATCCGGATAATACGGATATCCGGATTGCAAGCCCTAGTTGCCTCCAATAGAATTGCCAAGTTTTGTTGGCAAAACATAAAATTGGCCTAAGTTTTACGAAAGTTTTAAATCTAACATTCATAACAACAGCCAGCTGACTGACTCGCAACGCGTACAGTATTTAGTAGGTAAACTTACGCACGACGCACTCAAGGTCACGGCAGGCATTGTGCCTACGGGGGAAACCTGTAATATTATTTGGGAAAGTTTAGTAAAAAAGTTTCAAGATAAACGTGCATTAGGCACACATTACTTAAATAATATTCTTGACTCTAAGAGTTGCATAAACACGTCTAACAGTCTGGATACATTTATTGGTATATATACCTCCTCCGTGGCGGCATTGAAACAATTAGGTATCGAGGATTTGTCCGATTTCATCTTATTTCATTGCGCGCTTAGGAAAATCCATTCACAAACAGTACAAGCGTTTGAGTTAGCGTTTTGTAATAAAGAAATTCCGTCTTAAAATGACTTGGTATCATTCGTACAAGATCAAGCAAAAATATTGCAACGTTTAAACAATAATTCGACGCGGACATGGAACACTGGCGCGAGCGCAAGCAAGCCGCCTACTCATCAATCGTCCCGTCCTCATACCTACAAGTCGTTCGTCGCGAGTAATGAGAGTGTGCCTACTACTTCACCGTCGAAATCGTGCAAATTTTGTAACAAAACTGATCATTTAATTTACGCTCGTTCTCAGTTCAAGAACTTAAGTTCTCCGCGAGCACGATTTGAATTTATTAAATCAAAACATGGTTGTGTTAATTGTTTAAATGGGTCTCACACAGTTACGTCTTGTAAATCTACACATGTTTGCGATACATGCAAGAAAAAACATCACACTTACTTACACTTTGATGAAATAATTACGTTCAAGTGTCTCAACTCCCTGCCGGTCAAGGGTCATTGACTTCACCTGTGATCCCGTCGTCGCGCGCTTCGTCCGGACAGGCCGCTGTAAACATAGACTCGCGCGTTATGAAAAGTTGCTCAGTTGATAACAGCGCACCTGTTTCGGCTGCGTTGCGCATTGATAACTCGAATCATAGTGTTGATGTTTCTTCAGGTATTCCCTCGCTGTCATTAAGTGCTGAAGTTAGACCTAATTCTTCTATTTTATTGTCAACCGCGCAAGTTTACGCGAAAGCTAAGACTGGTAATAAAAAACTCTCAAAATAACTTGATAACCGTTGATTGTTGCAAGGCGCTTAACCTAGCTATAATCCCCTTGAGTAATTCTTTTGTTAAGGGAATTGGCTCTGCGTCTCAGCCAATATTGGGGTACGTTAATTTGGACATTGAGTCTCGCGTATACCCAAATAATAAATACTCGATACATGCACTTGTCGTTGTCGGTATAACAGATCAGCTGCCTACTCACTATATAACCAAGGGTGATGTCGGCTACTTAGAGGGATTACCCCTTGCTGATTTGACGTGGAATATTCCCGGGAACGTGGACGTCGTATTAGGTGCGCAATTATTTCCGTACATTTACTTAGGTAACAAAGTTGAGTCGGGCACTAACGCGCCCCCCGCTTTATTGACCGCGTTCGGTTTCGTGTTGATGGGTGACTATCCCTGTAATGAGTCTCAAAATAAAATTAATAAAACTTCTTTTTCTACACTCGCACTTAATGATTTAGTTCAAAAATTCTGGCAACTGGAAGAAATACCGAATATGCGATTTTTAAGTCCAGAAGAGACTGAATGTGAGAACTTGTTTGCATCGTCGATCACTCGCGCTGATGGTGGCCGGTATTCTGTTGCGTTACCTTTTTCTAAAGACCCGAGTGCACTGGGTAGTTCTCGCATTGCTGCTCAACGTCGACCGATGGCCTTGGAACGCAAGTTCAAACAATCGCCTGATTTACAAAAAAACTATAATAACGTAATTAATGAATATGTCGATAAGGGTTACTTGTCACAAGTCGCTGAGTCCGATATTACTGACGAGGGATACTACATCCCGCATCACGCTGTTACCCGTCCGGATAAGCCGAGGCCTCGGATCGTACTTGATGCTAGTGCCACAACTCACAACGGATTGTCATTGAACGACGTGTTACATACCGGTCCTAACTTGCTGGCAGATTTATTCTTGCTATTGTTTGATTTTCGGCTTTTCCCTGTCGCTATGACTGCGGATATAAAGCAAATGTATTTGCAGATTGAAGTCCCTGATGAACATCGTAAATATTTGAGAATCTTATATAGATTCAATCCTGACGATTTAATAGGAACCTTTCAATTTAATCGGGTCCTTTTTGGACTCAAATTAAGCCCGTATTTGGCAATGCGGACCGTTCGCCAATTAGCCCAGGATATGAGGCCACATTTCCCGGATGCTGCCACTGTGGCAGAGTCTAAACTTTATATGTATGATTTGGTTCATTCTATTCCAGATGAATCCAGCGCCATTCTCCTTTCACGAGAATTGATCTCGTTGTTTAAGTCTGGCGCCTTTGATTTAGTAAAGTGGTCGAGCAATTCTCAAATGCTACTTGATGATGTTCCGGATTCGCACCGCAGTACGGTAGACTTTTGTGACGATTCTTCTACCAATGCTTCAAAGGTATTAGGCCTTTCATGGGCAACGGTAGATGATAGCGGTTGTTCTTCAAGACTCTTAATGTAGAAGAGAAGTGTACTAAGCGGAGCATACTGTCGGTAGTTGCCCGACTATTTGATGTCCTCGGCTTAGTAGCCCCTATAATTTTATATGCCAAGCTGCTTATCAGAGAGCTGTGGCTGTCCAATATTGGTTGGGATGACACTCCACCCGAAAGCATTATTCAAAAGTTCTCGGCGTTCATACAAGAATTTCCATTAATTTAATCTCTGAAAATTCCTCGACACGTAGGCGTTTTGCGTGATAGCACTGTGCTGATCGTTGCCTTCTGCGACGCCAGTATGAATGGGTATGGATGTGTCATATACCTACACACTACTGATCCTGCTGGGAAATATAACAGTGAGATTATTGTGTGCGAAATCAAAGGTTTTCCCTACCAAAGTAACCACACTTGCTCGCTTGGAACTTTGCGCTGCGGTTCTTATGTCTAAGCTGATACGTACAGTTCATGAAACTTATCGTGAACGTCTTCCTATTGCAGGAACTTTCGCGTTCTCGGATTCTACCATCGCTCTTTCGTGGATACATTCTTCCTCGCATCGGTGGTTAGTATTTGTCAGCAACCGCGTTGCCCAGTGTCAGGAGAATTTACCTCCTGAAAATTATTATCACGTCGCCGGGTGTGAAAACCCGAGTGATTGTCTTTCGCATGGTATGTTATCTTCGCAGCTCATGTCGCACGACTTGTGGTGGAACGGCCCATCGTGGATTCGGAACATAAGAGCTTGAAAACTCACCTTCACCGTGTGATAGGAGATCAGCTTCTCACTTACGAGGAGTTGCAGACAGTATTGGTTCAGATAGAGTGCATTATGAATTCTCGTCCACTTACTGTTGTGTCTTCTGATCCTTCACCAGAAGTTATAACCCCTGCGCATTTCTTAATGTCAACCCCATTGCAGTACTTGCCTGCCGTGGACTTGAAAGACGTGCGCATTAATCTTATTCATCGCAAACAATTACTAGATAGCCTGGTTCAGTCTTACTGGAAAAAGTGGCGTTTGGAATATCTGCACACGCTGCAAGTCAGATAGAAGTGGACCTCTCCTGACCGTCCTATAGAAATCGGAACCATCGTACTTGTTGGACAGGACGAATGCCCTCCTTTAAGATAGCCATTAGGTGTAATCACAGAAATTCATCCCGGTTCTGATAAAGTCGTTCGTGTTGCGACGGTTAAAACGAAATGTGGAATTTTCAAGCGTCCGGTTGTAAAACTGTATCCCATATCAACGCAATAATAACATTATCTCTTTTCTCATATTATTTAGTATAATGCAATTAATTTAATAAACATAATTCTAACAACCATAATTCATTTACCTTTATTAATTTGTCTTCTTTTGAAAGTTCTGCGAACTTCCAAACCGGGCAGCTTGGTTGGGCACCTTGAGTGACCCAAATTGTTTTTTTGTTTTAATAATTATTTCTGTTCAACCTAAGTATATGGTAATTTCTTTAGGTATAATTAATTCATTTTCAAATGGTTTCTAGTTAGTATCTAAGGCTATTTGGTTTACGCGCCCTAAGACCTCGCGCTGGGATTCGCTGAACCTGGCGACACTAGCGCCATAGTTTTGGCTGCCGCTCACCGAGCGTCGACCAATAAGACTTTCCTACTTTTTTTGGAAATCACGGTGGTGCTTTTTCGTGTGATTTTGATGAAAAGTGCGTTTTTTTCACCGTGATGGACAGCTAAAGAGTCAAGAAACTCGTGACAGTTACCCAGCAGTGATATAACATTCGGTTACGTGAAAGTGCTTCACGTGGTGAGCTCACCACGTGAAGCACTTTCACGTAACTGAATGTTAACCGAATGTTGTATGCTGAGAGTTGCTGGTGAGGCGTCCCGAAGCTGGTCTGAAGGTTTGTGGGCCAATAGTTTTTCGGTGCTGACGTAGAAACCATTTTCTTATTCTGCAGTTCACAGGGTGGGTTTCTTAGGAATCTATATAATTACTTAGTATTAAACCTTATCCTACAAAATACATTGAGTTCCCCGCCTGGCGTCGGCTACTTACACGCCGCGTCACCAAATTATAATCTCAAAAGACCTACAAGAAATCCCTTGCAATTCTTGTTTATAAACTCTTTTTTTGTAGGTATTTTGAGATTATTATTGGTGGCGCGAAGGGCTAAATTAGTGGACTGTATTTTGCGAGGCGGAATAAAAAGACTGACAAACACTGTGATAGGGGATTCGAGTTTCAGTGGGTGTGGGACAATAGAAAACAACCCGAAATAGCAAGGGAAGGAAGCACAAACCATTTACGGGAGCCACGTGCTCGTCGTCGCCGGTGCACCGGTTCACTTTCCAGGTTCAGGGGCAGTTGGGCTTCAAATCACTGTCTCACACGTTAAAACAATAACACAGACGATTGAATAAAGTCTTATTAGATGCGAAAATGCGGTGATTCCAAAGTTATTAATATTTTTAAGCTGAACGGGCAGACGCCATTGCGTGCGCGGCGCGATTCGATCCGGAAGTGATTTCGCGACAAAGAGACGAGCGAAATCTTCTTATTCACTCGCGAGGTATGTGCGGAAGGGAGATGGGAATAGGAAGTGGCGAATGTCAGTCAATTTTTGAATGTTGGCGCAACCATTCCCGGGTTTGAAGGATCACCTCCAAAAAAAAAACAATAAGCGAAACTAATCCAATAACTAAATTCTTGCGTAACCTAACCTAACTGCTAAACTATTCCTAAACTACATCTAAAGCGTTACTATAACTACTAAACTAAGTTGAAACCTGCTGCTGATTAGGCAGAGGACAGAGGCGAATAACCGGACGTAAATAAGAACCGGTTGCGGTTTTAATTCGTACTATACGCGTTACTCCCTTTGTATCAGGGAAAACTTCCTCCACTACACCTAGAGGCCAGTGTAGAGGGGGCGCACTCTCGGTCATTAAAACTACCACAGTACCAACGGTAACTGGATTCGATGGAGTATTCCATTTTTGACGCGACTGCAGCGTGTGTAAATAATCTGTTCTCCAACACCTCCAAAATGATTGAACTAATCTATCCAAAAGAGCGTGATGCTTTAGGAGATGCAGTCTGTCTTCATCGACATCCATAGCGGGCAAATACTTAAGAGGAGTCGTGGTTAAGAAGTGAGCCGGCGTTAAAGCTAAAGACTCCGATGGGTCACTAGATAGAGTTCGACACAATGGACGAGTATTCATCACTGCCTCTATCTGAGCGAGTACAGTACTCAGCTCCTCATAAAAGAGAATCTGTACACCTACAACGCGGTACAGATGCGACTTGAGGCTCTTCATGTTAGTCTCCCAATTACCACCAAAGTGACTAGCAGCGGGCGTATTAAAATGCCATTCAATACGGTTTTCGGCCAAAACATGAGCGAATTCACTCTGGTAATACTTTGACCGCAAGAATGCGTGTAGTTCCGAGATATTACGGCGAGCTCCAACATAATTAGTACCGTTGTCCGAATATAAACGTTTCACGGGACCACGTCGCGACAGAAAACGCTTAAACGCGGACATAAAACTATGCGTACTTAAATCACCGGTCAATTCTATGTGAACAGCGCGAGTTGTCATACAAATAAATAGACAGACGTAAGCTTTTGTAGAGCGTATACCACGACCACGGGCAATAGTTACTCTAAACGGGCCAGCGAAGTCCGTGCCGGTGTGTACGAAAGGTTTAGCGGATTGAACAACACGACAAGACCGATGATCGGCCATTTCAGGCGCGACAAATCGCGGGCGAAGCTTAAAACAGGGCACACATTTGTGCACTCTAGCGCGAATCAAATTGCGAGCGGAAAGTATCCAATACTTCTGTCTAAGTATAGACATCAACAAGTCTGGACCTGCGTGACAATTCACCTTATGATGATAATCTACAATCAAATCTAAAATATGGTCCTTGCGGGGTAAAACTACTGGATGCTTTTGTTCAAATCCTAAATCGGAATTTCTCAAACGACCCCCTACTCGAATGAGACCATTCTGCAAAAAGGGTTTCAAATGTTGAAAAGTGCGACTACAAGTTTTGTTGGACTCTAAAATACTAAATTCCGATGCGAAATAAAATCTCTGCAATTCACGAAGCACGACGGACTCAGCTTTATCCAGATCAGCGGCGGTTATTATTTATCGCGTGTGGACAGTAGTTTTAGAAAACGACAGATATACACCACACAACGCTAAAGTTTCGACCAAGACGAGACTCGATTAGACAATGATAAAATAATCGACCCTTCACGTGGAACCGAAACTACGAGAGAATGCTTCTTCTCCTCGGGTGGTTCTGAAATGGCAGCTGGGTTAAAGGGCTTAACCGGCCATTCTTCAAGCATGCTGTGAGTCCAAGGCGGAGCGCAGAACCACAGCGGATGATCTAAAATTTGTGAAGGGAGCAATCCACGGGAGAGGCAATCGGCGGGATTATCTGTGCCAGCAACGTGAAAGAGATTTTGTGGTGGTGATTCGGACTGAATTTTAGCCACCCTATTAGCGACGAATGTGTCCCAGCGATGGGGCGAAGAATGTGCCCAACACAAAGCTACAGTAGAGTCAGAAAAAGCCATAATTCTATTAATAATAATGCGGTGCCTACAGGCATTGACAATAGAGCTGATTAATTGCACTAACAAAAGTATAGCGCACAGCTCCAGGCGCGCTAGAGAAACGACCTTGCGAGGAGAGACTTTGGATTTAGCGCTTATAAGACTAACCGAGACCTTATCAGCATTCAAAACGTGAAAGTAAACTACACCCCCGTAAGCCTTTTCACTGGCGTCCGCGAAGCCTACAACAGTAACCGTACTGTCTGACAATATATCAACATGGCGTGGAATTTTTATTTGATTGAGCAATGGAAGTTCTTTGCGAAAGCGAGCCCACAATTTAACAATATTGTCGGGCGCGGGGTCGTCCCAATCACTATTGGAAAGCCAAAGTTCCTTTATAAGCAACTTGGCGTATAAAACGACGGGAGCTACAAATCCCATAACATCCCATATACGTGCTACACACGACAGGATTATGCGCTTAGTACAAATTTGCGGAGTCGAACTAACTTTAAGACTGAACATGTCGGACGCGGGTGACCAACTTAAGCCTAGAACCTTGTGCGTATCGTCACCATCAAATTCCTTCACTGAAGATAATTGATGTGATACTGGAATTGAATCTAGAGCGGTTTGCGAGTTACTTGTCCACTTCACAAGGTCAAACTGACCGGCTTTCATCAGACTTATTACCTTAGCGGCGGTCTCAACGGCCTCTGCCTCGCTGGCGACACTATATACAAAGTCATCCATGTATAGCCCAGTCTCAATAGTATCTTGCGCTTTCGGGAATCTTTCACCCTCATCAGCGGCTAATTGCTTGATAGTGCGAAGCGCATGGAAAGGACTCGACTTAAGCCCAAAACAAACACGATTAAACTCGTAAACTTTCAAAGGTTCTTGAGGTGAAAATCTATACAAAAAACGCTGAAATCTGCGGTCACATTCGCGAATACTAATAGAAAGGAACATTTGCCTTATGTCGGCGGAAAGCGCGACAGCAAACAAGCGGAAATTTACAATAATATCAAATAAGTTACCTTGAAGGTTTTGACCACAATACAAAATATCATTGAGCGATACAGAAGTGCTAGTTTTAGCACTGCCGTCCAAAACCACGCGAAGTTTAGTAGTAAGCTTATCTTCTCTAACAACTCCGTGATGCGGGATGATGTAAGATGGATGACCGCGAGTCTCGTCAGTCTCTGCGGTAGGCGCAGGTGAGATGTATCCTTTATCTAGGTATTCGATAACAACCTCATCATAGGCTTGCTTCAACTTCGGAGATGCTTGCATCTTACGTTCTAAACAAGAAAAGCGTTTTCCAGCGGAAGCGTAGGAGTCACCGAGCGAAAAAATATC
The DNA here is from genome assembly GCA_905147715.2 of Xestia xanthographa. Lineage (NCBI taxonomy): Eukaryota > Metazoa > Arthropoda > Insecta > Lepidoptera > Noctuidae > Xestia > Xestia xanthographa. The sequence goes on from LR990654.1 coordinate 24,052,711, forward strand.
CCCCTTGAATGGGAGCGCGACAACATAACGACCATCATCATTTCGAATAGTCGTGCGACAATAAATCTCCTCAGCCACCTTATCATCAGGGCTTAGGATAGGCGGGACATTGACCTCTTCAATTTCCCAGAACCTGCGGATGGTAGACTCCAGCGGTGGCTCAACAGTGCAGCAGTGTGACACAGTCGAGAAACTATCTAAATGTGCGGGTGCGGAACCAACAATAACAAAACCTAGAACTGTTTCTAGGGCGTGCGGTGCGGGATACGACGAATGACCTTGAACCTTACGCGATAACTGGAGGTGCGGGAGAATCGATGCGCCGATCAACATATCGACGTCTCCAGGAACACCATAAGATTCATCTGCCAGCGGTAGGTCTTTAAATTTGGTCAATAAAGACGTGTCAACCGGGACAGTAGGCAATTTTTCCGTAATTTTATCTACGACAAGCGAATCCATATCAAAACAAATAGCGGAATTAAAACGCGAGGCAAATTTAACTTTAATCGAACCATGAATGGTTGATTTTAAACCACCGAACCCCTTAACTACTGAGCGGGCTGGCCGATTATTAATATTAAATCCAAGGCGTTGACAACAACTTTGAGTTAAAAAATTACTCTGCGAAGCGCAATCTAACAACGCTCGAACAAGACACGGATTACCTACAGCATCATTAACAACAACGTGAGCGGTCGCGAGCACCACGGTAGTACACGCACTGCTTGCGGACATCGAACACAACGTGACGTCACTCACGGTGGTCTGCGAGCGGGCAACGTCGCGCGCTGGCTGCGGCTGCGGCTGCGAAGCGATCGCAGAGTTCGCACTGACTGTCTGCGACGACGTGTCACCGCTTGATAAACTAACTGTGCTCACATTGGATGCGGCATTGTTAGAAACTTTCTCCATGTGAAGTAAAGTGTGGTGCTTCGAAGGGCACTTACGACAGCTTTGACTACTATTACATGACGTAACCCGATGTTTGTCACTTAAGCAGTTGAAACACAAATTGTTTTCTCGAACAAACTTATAACGTTCATAAGGCGTAAATTTTAAAAAACCAGAACACTTGTACAATTGCGGATGTTGACTATTGCACAAAGAGCAAATAGATTGTACAGGTGCAGGTGCGGTATTCACATAAGTATGTGTCGACTTTTGTGACTTCGAAGGCGCATCCGTTCGACGGTCGGATTTAGTAACTACTTTCTTTGTAACTTCATGGTTTGACGAAGTGCGTTGTAATATTTTAATATGATCGCGAACAAAACATTCTAAATCATTGAAGTTTGGCAGTTTACTACTGCGATGGTTCATTTCAAATAAACGAACAGTTTCATTATCTAATTTCCTTAAACCCAAATACAAAAACAAAAAGTCGCAGAGGTCATCGACCTTCAGGTTCTTTACTGCGCGAACAGATGATGCAAAAGTATCTAAAAACTTCTCTAAATTATGTTCATTACAAACTGTAATATTTTTCAATTCGAATAACTGATCTAAATATGCGGTAGCTACCAATCTTTTGTCTTCGTATTTCGACCTTAAAGTTTTTAAAATTAATGAATAATTTTCAGAACTAAAAGTAATGCCGGCACAAACAGTTTTAGCTTTACCAGTTAACTTTTCAACCAGATAGTGTAATTTTTCATGATCTGTCAAAGAGACGTTCTTATCTATAGTGTTTTCAAAACTGTCTATAAACTGATTCCAATTGCGAATATCACCATTAAATTCAGGTATCTGAATGGGCGGTAATTTAGGTCGATCGCGAGTGTGATTTGCATGGCTGTGATGGACAGACGGCATCTCCAAACTTCTCGCGACGCGCTTGATGCGACAGAATAAATCATCAAATGACGCCAAAGCTTGATAACTTACAGCGTATTCTGGATTTAATTCTAACTCTAAAACGTTAATATCATGAATTACGGATTCAAATTCCGTGCGCAAACTATCCAAATTTTCTACAGAACATAAGAACGAATCTCTAATGGCTAGATCAGCTGTTTTAAGTGCATTATCACAAATAGATTGCACGCGGGAAAATAGCATGTCTCTTTTAGCATATAAAAGTTTCAATTGAACTTTGTTATCCTTTGGAGGCATCGTGAACAATATTATGACACACTATCAATGCGGTAAACAAACAAAATAAAGTTATTTTTAACTAATAAGCGGTGAAGCACAGTGACGCGGAGAATATTTAATTACCTAAATTGGGTAGGCAGTTATAAATGTACTGCGAGTATACTAAACGAACTGTAGGTACTTTTAAATTATTCTTTACCCATTAGGTTGTGTCGCTGTTTCTGATATAAAATTACTTTTAGACTTCCCAATGAATTAACAGAGTACTAGCGATATATAGCTACGTAGGTATGTAGGTATTACGAACGTACCATTACGTATTATATGAACTATTTGCGAAACGAACAACGAATTGCGTTAGGTATAAGACTGCGGTGCAGTGCGTTTATTCTCTATGGAATAAATACTAATGCGATAACTACAACAAATATGTACCTAATTCAAATACCTATACTATCCGGCTCGAAGGACCAAGGAAAATGGTGGCGCGAAGGGCTAAATTAGTGGACTGTATTTTGCGAGGCGGAATAAAAAGACTGACAAACACTGTGATAGGGGATTCGAGTTGCAGTGGGTGTGGGACAATAGAAAACAACCCGAAATAACAAGGGAAGGAAGCACAAACCATTTACGGGAGCCACGTGCTCGTCGTCGCCGGTGCACCGGTTCACTTTCCAGGTTCAGGGGCAGTTGGGCTTCAAATCACTGTCTCACACGTTAAAACACTACAGACTCTACATTATGATGGCCCTCAAAATAGTCACATTTATTGATTTATAATATTTGAAAATAACCCTGTACAAACAAAAGTTATAAATGCAAGAAGTCAAGAACTCACCACATTATTCAAGGTTCTCACTCAACGATTCATGAACACAACTCACGATTTTCATTCGAAAACAAAATAATTTATTTGTATGTATACAGCCACACAGCCAGGTAAATGTTGCATAATTTTGAGGATTGAAATGACGTGTACGCGATGAATTACCATATTTTTGGATTAATTCTCGTAATTCGGGTACACATCTACCTTTTGACACAACTTGAAGCTTATCATTATACGATAATTGAGAAAACTTATTGCCTTTAACTTCTAACAAACACACATTATCAGCACTACAAACATCACAAGTAAACACCATTCTTAGGTGAAACAATTAATATACACAACAAAATTAATATTTACACTACTGTTACTGTTAAATGTACGTATTTCGTTTCAAAACAAATGTGTAAATAAGTTAATAATATGTTAAAATTAAAACATTCAAGATCGCGATATAAATTGCTTGTCACAAAGAAACAATAATGGCTTCCTTCAGAAAAATATAATTTCTAATTTGTCGATAAAAAAATACGACCAAATAAAATTGCATCATTTTCATATCGAGTTGCTCTCACGACAGTGATCAACAAAATTTTGCAGGATAATACGAAATCTCCACTAATTTATATTTAATTTGGAAGGGAACCGGAACCACTTAATGCATTACTGCACGGTAGCCCGCGAAATTCAAATTTCCTCACGTTTTTTGCAATTTGCAGGCCAGTGCTAGGTTGTATGTTGATGATTATATGATTTGCGGCTGTAAGACGTATGTAGTCATAATTTAATCAACATACAACATAGCACTGGCCTGCAAATTTCAAAAAACGTAAGGAAATTTGAATTTCGCGGGCTAAAGAACATCCACCTTGAATCCTGACCTTGTATTGTAGCAGCCAATCATAGCCCAGCTACACTCGCAGGAGTTACCGCCCCAAAATGGCTGCAATCTATACATGTGTGCGGTTCATACACACGAAAATATGCACCAATGTGCCGCTGTGTGCGTAAATTTATCAATGAGATCTAGGCTCGAAGACAATTTGCCTATTACATACGTGTGGCGGGTGAGCGTCGAGCTTCTTAGCAACTTCCAGTACAGTGTTAGTTACGTAACACGGGCGCGTAAAATTGCTATAAGTATTCGAACAGGGGTTGGATTTTTAAAAATATTTTGTACAAAGTGTTATTTTATTACATAGTTCATTAGTTATAATAATTGCCCCAGTTGGTAGGGTAGGCATTGTCTAATTGCCTCTTCGGTGCGCACGCGCGTGACGGGCAGACGCCATTGCGTGCGCGGCGCGATTCGATCCGGAAGTGATTTCGCGACAAAGAGACGAGCGAAATCTTCTTATTCACTCGCGAGGTATGTGCGGAAGGGAGATGGGAATAGGAAGTGGCGAATGTCAGTCAATTTTTGAATGTTGGCGCAACCAATTATTATTGTTAGAGTAAGGTGATTTAGGTGGATTTTTTTTGTATTTGCTTTATTGAACTCTTGGCATCAAAATAATTTAATTATTACATACTTACGATGCATAGTTTTAATGAAACAACTCGTTTATTAAGAGATAAAAACAGAGAATTTTGATGAAATTGTGACCTCTGAATTAAGAAAATGAAAGATAATTAGAAAAAACTAATCAGCGCATTTTGAAGACGAGAATGTTGAGCTCATTATGCGCTGAACCGATTTGTAAATTAATTCTTTATTGCCATAAACTAAGCGCACAAACAACTCATAATAATGTTGGGCACGAGAGACCTGTATTTAACGCTTGATTTACCTAACATAATCCACTTAAATGAACTTAAAAAAAATAACTAGCTATTACTTATATTATGGTTACTTATGTGCACTAAAAATATTTCGTGTTATTTCATCCGTTTGTTTAAAACAAAATATACTTTGTTACGCAAATAATTCGCAGTGAGTGAATTTTGCAAGACTGCAGCCTTAAGGTGTACAATACTCTAGTATATTATTTTGATCTATCTCGTAGTGTTCAGCAAGCGTTTGCAATGAAACCGTAAAAAAAAATTGTGTATTTACGACATCACGTTAAAAACCTCTAAAATTATCAGTGTTTCTCTACTATATTATGCATATTATGCATATTATATACATATAAACCTTCCTCTTGAATCACCCTACCTGTTAAAAAAACCCGCATCAAAATCCTTTGCGTAGTTTTAAAGATCTAAGCATACATAGGGACAGACAGACAGACGGCGAGAAGTGACTTTGTTTTATACTATGTAGTGATTAGGTATCTCTAAAATTAAATATGAATATTTGTATGTTTGTTCTCTATGCATTCTTACCGATCGATCTATAACAGTATCGATTATAGATGTTAAATTATTCGATTTTTTACTTAATTTAAGGCTTTATTTCACTATTTACTATAAAGTACCATCAGATTCTATTGTATATTGTTTAATGGGCTGGTGTCCGCAACTCCACGTCAAAGCGCGTATAGGTCGCGGCACGTATCTCTAGCGCTGAACGTTATTGCGCAGAAGTTGGCTCTCCAGTCGACAGTCGTATAACATGCGCAGGTATCCCCTCCACGTTTCGTTCAGCGCTAGAGTTACGTGCTGCGACCTGTATTTTGCGTATGGGCACCACGACGGCCCAGTGCGAATTGATAGATGAAAAAAATAAATCTGGTTCTATTGTAAGCTTAGGTTAATAATCAAGGTGTGTTTATACGACTCACATTGCCCGGGATTTAATTTCAATTAAGAAATAAAATCGACTTAGGCTTAAAAAAAGTATGGACTTCTCTAGTAACGTAAGTATTTACGGATGCGTTCAAAGTCAAATATTTTATTTTGCGTTCTGTTAATTAAAATAGTATTTTTTTAAGACATACAATTAACGAGCCACCAGATTTAGCAAAATATAACGGCAAAAAAATCACTTTTGATTGCCAAAATTAGTGAAATCTGAACCAAATATTTATTTTTGAGGCTGATGCTCGCCTCCTATTTCTTAATGATTAAAAGATAAAAAAAAACATCGGATCTATTACCCTTCTAACCTAATCTATCCGTGTCGGGGTGCCCCAAGTGGGCCTAGGCGAAACTAGTTTGTTATCAACCACCTCATTAAAATTTGGTGCTCAATTTACTAACTTTGGTGATCAATTGATATTTTAGGTGATAGATGTTAGTGGTCACAGAGTTATTTTTGGTGTTCATTATATTTTCCCCCTTTTTTAAAACGATTACCTCCATATTTTCCCTGCTTTTAACAATAAATTGATGGTATCCAATAATTACATTAACAATGTGGTGATGGTCTCATCTCGCGACCAATTTCTGTTTTTTCCTAGTCCAAAGTGACCAATGTTCAGGTGTTGTATTGTTACTTACAAGTTTTCACGAAAATCTAAGTTTGCCCATATCTTTTTATCGTGTTGACTCAGAACCATGATTTTTATACACCTAATTGGGGCTATAGACCTCAGTATCTTTCAACTTGCTAGGTCCACCCGTTCCTGAAAAAATCGGTGGTGACACACGGACAGACAGATTGACACATTAAGTAGTCCTGTTTTGTATATTTAACCACACCGAACAGGAGGCACGCCAAGTGTAGTTTCCGTCTGGACTACATTTTTAGTGAGAAATGCTTGTTTAGAAAAGATGTTACGTGACTTCGCCGAGGAATATTGTAGTAAAACCGCGCGCAAGCATTTTTGCACTCTTTGATTAAGTCGATCGGTACAAGCTAGCAGGCATGGGCAGGGCAGTACGAGTACCAAAGTTTCCACAAGCTGGTCCCGTAGTGATTCTGATAAGTAAGGCCTCGTTTTATACAATGTGTTTGGCTACCGGTTACCGATACCTTAAGGATATTATTTACTCATTTTTATCGACAAATATATGTTTATAAATACTACTAACCCCACACCCCGCGAATGGCAGCCATTTTGTTTTTCTAATCGGCTGATCTAGGGAATGTTCAATGAAATGCTAATATCTTTGAATGTAAGAGACCTAGAGACGTGCAAATGCACCTTATTGCAAGGTTAAACAACGAGGCTATCAAAATATTAAATATATTTTATTGAAAAGTTATTCTAAAGAGCCTAAAAAAATACAAAATTTAAAAAGAACATAAATCCACACGATCCTTAAATAAATTTCTCTCCGGTCCATCGGTCAGTCGGTCTAGTCGGCTCCAATTATTAAATAAATTTTCTAAAAATTTCCATAAAAAGCAAAAAAAAAACTCAATTTTACATAAAAAAATATTATTCTTTTTACATTTTCTACTCTAGTGCAAAATTAGCCCTGGAATGTTGTGTACGTTTTTATGTTAAATGAGACGTATTTGAGGCAACCTACAAAATGATATCAAAATATTGACTCAACGGCAATTATTTTAAGAGTTATAGCCATTTGAACACAGCCCTGTCCCAGCGCAAAGGCTCCACAATGTTGCAGGTATGCCATTCTATATTCATTTATATTCTATATTATATTATTAAATTCTATTTGTTTGAGCAGGTAGATATGGCACCAAAACGAGTGGAAGTGAGACGGCAGAAAGGTAAGTGAGTGAGTGAGTAAAGTGGCTAAATAATAACAGCTGCACGGGTCGATCTTCAAGGTTAAGCTGTGATTGCCTAGGTTCTGTTCGTAGATGGGTGTCCATCTATTACAAACCGAGTTTCCTCCGTGCTGGCATCTCACTTCCACTTGTAAATTTGGTGCCTTATCTATCTGCTGCTGGGGTACCTGCAACATTGTGGAGCCTTTGCGCTGCGACAGGGCTATGTTTAAATGTCTATAATTTTTAATGAAATTGTTGTCGGTCGAGTCAATATTTTGTATAATCGCATACTACATACATAATATTTATATTTCATTTTGTAGGTTCACTCAAATACTTCTTTCTCATTTAACATAAAAACATACACAGCCAGCAGTTTTTCAATTAAGCAACTTTCAACACAGTATATTATATTAATGTTTTATTCTCACAATAGGTGTACCCGCTGCAAAGAAACCGAAGCTAGATGTGCAGAAAGATAAAAACGAAGATTTAATATCACCCAAAAGTAGTTACAGCAGTATTAACAGTAGTGACATCAGGAGAAATAGCTTAAGACACAATCGTTTATGTGATAAAGATAGACCGTTTAAATGTGATATTTTTCAAAGTAGTTTTATTAAAAGTAGTCATTTGAAAACTCATATTCGCACACACACTGGTGAGAAACCTTTTAAATGTGATGTTTGTCAGAGAAGTTTTATTAAAAGTAATCATTTGAAAACTCATATTCGCACACACACTGGTGAGAAACCTTTTAAATGTGATGTTTGTCAGAGAAGTTTTAGTGCAAAGGGTAGTTTGGATTATCATATTCGTACACACACTGGTGAGAAACTTTATAAATGTGATATTTGTCAGACTAGTTTTAGACAAAAGAGTACTTTGGTAACTCATATTCGTACACACACTGGTAAGAAACCTCATAAATGTGATATCTGTCAGAGCAGTTTTAGTCACAGTAGCCACTTGAAAACACATATTCGTACACACACTGGTGAGAATCCTTATAAATGTGATATTTGTCAGACTAGTTTTAGACAAAAGAGTACTTTGGTAACTCATATTCGTACACACACTGGTGAGAAACCTTATAAATGTGATGTTTGTCAAAGAAGTTGTAGTCAAAAGAGTGATTTGAAGAAACATATTCGTACACACACTGGTGAGAAACCTTATAAATGTGATATTTGTCAAAGTAGTTTTCGTGAAAAGTATACTTTGAAAACTCATATTCGTACACACACTGGTGAGAAACCTCATAAATGTGATATTTGTCAAAGTAGTTTTAGTGAAAAGTATACTTTGAAAACTCATATTCGAACACACACTGGTGAGAAACCTCATAAATGTGATGTTTGTCAAAGAAGTTTTGGTCAAAAGGGTGATTTGAAGAAACATATTCGTACACACACTGGTGAGAAACCTTATAAATGTGATCGTTGTCCGACAAGTTTTACAGCCAAAAAATCTTTGAAATACCATGTTTTTAAACAACATAAATAAATCACATTAAGGAATTACTTTTTTATCACTTTCAAAAAAAAAATGTGTATATTATGTGAAAGGTGTAGAAGCTTATGGCACAACCAGTTTTTTTTTTCACAGCTTAAAAAAAAATGATCCATGATTAAAAAAACGTTACAAATTTCAACGATTTTTTTTGGAATAAAAAAAAGAAAGAGAGTGTTGAAAAAAATAATCGAATTTCAATTTTTGTAGATTTTGATTGCGAATTTTTTTTTTTTTATTCGTAACAGAAAAAATGCTAAGTATGCCATTTGCTTCTACTCCGTTCACCTATTATACCCTTTATTTTTGGAAAATGATATAAAGGCAGTCAAATTGGCCTAAACACTAAACGCGAATAAGTGAACAAACTAGATGCCAGGTAGCTGTTCTGTTGAGCACGTGTTCCTGTGTTAGATTCTCGGGTCAGGCAAAGTTTGATTGTGTTTTTCATCGGTATTTCTCGGTAGCAACCCGGATTGGATTTATATTCGATTGATGGTAATAGGCTCACCTGTTATTAACTATTACAGTACCCGGCACGTAACTTGGCAAGAGTCGTTAGATGCGCAGAAGTCGTTTTTTAGGTCTCTTTGGCGGTCAAGCGGGACGCGGGGTATGAAGTAGCGCCGATCCGAGCGCGCGATTGGCGCGTCAGTCGACCCCTGCCTCCCGCACCGCGTCTACATTCCGTTCGCTCCCGATTACACTTGCGGTGCTAGATATATATAAAGTACTCTGTGGGTGCTAGTGCACGAGTACTACTCTACCCTTTGTTTTTGTGACGAGTTCAGTTTTAGTTTTAAATTAAGTTTTTGTTACGAGTTATTGTTATTGTTGTTGTTTTATTAAATTTATTAAGTTTTATTAATGGGCGCCGATCAATGGTCGAAATTATGTGAGAAAGTTAAAAAAACTGAGGCAGATTATTTCCAAAGCGACCATATAGTCGACAAAGTTACTGAACGTTTTGTTATTTACACCGGTGACGACAGCGACTCCTCCAGCGACGAGAGTGACGATAGTTTTGTCGAGGATGAGGAGCCAACTCCTTCCACCAGCTCAGGTGGTAGTTTTAATTTGATGCCAGGTGTAACGGTATTAGTAACCGATAGTGACGACGAGAACCTATAATTTTTAATAATAATACTTTTTTTTACATAATAAAAAAAAATGCATCAGTATTACGTTTTATTTATTTCACCTAATAAAAGTCACGAATTCCTCTGCTTTGTTTAACTACATGATTAAAAATAAATGATGGCAATAATCAAAAATGACAATCAATAAAATTTAAGTGACCAGTGGTTTGTTCCACTAAGTGTACGATGCGCGAACTTGCCCCCACTCCGCCAAAACCTTGCCAACTTACGTGCCGGGTACTGTACATGGTACTTAGAAATAACGTGCGTAATGTGTACTCACTATAGAAGCAACCTTAAGGAGACTTTTAAAAATAGGTAGCTCCCATTTTTTTCATTCTTAAGTCAATTTTGAACGAACAACGCTTGGCTTTCTTTCAAAGTGAGTCACTTTGAAACCGTCGCACTGTCCATGATTTAGTTTTTCTACAAGGTTGTGAATGATCAAATTGAATGCGAACAGTTGCTAGAACGTGTCATGTTGTCAGTCCCATATAACCGCCCTAGACAGCCAATTTCTAGACTGTTCACCCGCCAGCCAGTCGAAATAACATCGGAAGACACTCACCAGTATCAAGAATGTTCATTCAATACAACGAACTCAATTTAAAATTGCTCGTGTGTTCTTTAGTTCCCTACCCAAGTTCAAAACCCTGTTGCGCACTCATTTATTTAATGTCGGTACATTTGAACAGTCATGTCTTTTTTTTTAGTTTATAAAATTATATTTTGTAGTTATTTTGTCTATACTACTTTATTGTTGTAAGTCTGTTATTTGATCTCTTTTTAGCAAAGAAGCTTTATTATACTAAAAATGTTGTGTACACTTATACTTCAGGACAGGTCTGCTCAAATCTGCATGGTTCTTTCTTCAAAAGACCATCTCAGACACTAATCTGCATAGTCCTCATGTGAATTGAGCAAGATTATGTCTGGACCTCTGAGATTGTTTCGGCTGTTTCTTCTCAGAGTAGTCAGGTACGAAGCACCGGACCCATCTAGTTCTAAAAAAATGGCGTGTAAAAGTGTTTGTAAAAACCTACTTGCAATAATAAACATCATTTCATTTCTTTTCATCAATTGGTAGGTACATTAGAACCATAGCAAGTGTACTTTTATCAATAATGTTATGTATGTACCATTGGTGCACCTATTTTAAATAAATAAATTTTAAACCAAGCTAATGTCAAATTATTTTCTTAATATTTTTAATGCCAAAGACATTTTGACCCATATACGTGATGAAAAGCAACCGCGTGCCCTGTACGCCAACGGCACATAAAAGTGACAAGAAATGTGCCGTGCACTATAAACAATTAAATACGAGTAGCTTTGGAATCCCTATTCTTTTTGTATGAATTTGCGGTGAAATTGTGGCTTGGCGTAGAGGCGTTCAAAATGTTAATAATAAACCAACTACAGAAGCAAGAAGCAAGATATTAGAATAAATTACTATGTTCACAAACAAACGTATTTAGTGCTTGAGTTACATAAACCTATGCGAATAACGTTAATGTATATTTTGTGAGTGGTAGTACCCACTTAGAATTTAAAAGAAACCTTTAAGACCGTTTTCAACAAGCGATACCTCAATGCATTAGTTTATTGTTGTTAAATGTTATTTTGTGTATGTTATCTATGGGCCTTAGTTGCCTGATAATAAAATGATTATTATTATTCATTACTAAATATTATTGTGCTGCTGGAATCTCCACTATATGTGTTGAACCAGGTCTTTAAATTCCAACAGCGCTTTTAGGTTAAAGCTACTCTTAGAATAAGTTAAAACGGGTATTCGGGTATATATAAGGCCCGCATGGGTATTGGTAGGTGACATGTGATGTGTGTGTGTTCTTTTACTTTATATATAAACTATCTGATGCCCGCGGCTTCGCCCGGCCGCAAATTATATACTAAAACCTTCCTCTTGAATCACTCTATCTATTAAAAAACCCGCATCAAAATCCGTTGCGTAATTTAAAAGATCTAAGCACATACATATGGACAGACAGACAGACGTGGCGGGGGACTTTTTTTTAATAATAATTATGTAGTGATCATGGTGTCATAATTTTATATCATTTTGGATTTGTGTTTAATTCATTTTTGCTAAGCAAGTGAAGTGAAAGATGGACTGATAATCATAATTTGTTCAACATTTAAATAAATGTAAATAGTCAACCAAGTAATTGCTTTATAATTTTAACCCTTTTGAGCATATTTTGTTCATAGTTTTAATATTGTGATTTTGTGATTCACTTTAGCTCTATATTATGTTAGTTCATAATTTGTAACATGATGGATTCGTGATTCTATTTTATTTCTTGTAAAATGTAAAGCTTTTTGAAATGCCATAATTGAATAATAAAAGACAGGTTTTATTAAAATAAATATCTCTGGACATTTCACACAGCGCCATTAGGTGCCACACTTGTGTTGGGCATACGGCAGACATGACCAGCCCAGTCCCACTTTAGCTTGCGGCTTTTTGAGCAACGTCAGTGATTTGTGCTTTGGAGCGCAGTGTGGTGTTGCGTACATGGTCGGTAAGATTGACGCAATGCTGCGCTCCATTGCACGTTGGTAAACCTTGAGCTTGGACTTTTGAATGTTTGTCAAAGACCTAGTCTGTGATCCATATGTCAAAATGGGAAGAATGCGCATGTAAATGATTTTACGCTTCAGTGACAAAGGAAGATTTCCTTTCATTAGCTCTTTCATGAACCAGTAGCTCTTCCAGGCATTTTCGGTTCGTCTTATGACTTCCTTATCGTGTCTGGACTGGAAAGAGACTAACTGGCCCAAGTAGATGTATTCATAGACATATTGCAATTCTTCACCATTCACTTGGATCTTGTATTTGGTGGTATTTGACATCAGTTTGGTCTTCGACTTGTTCATCACGAGTCCAACCTCAAGGGTTGCCTCACTGAGCTGGTTCAACATAAACTCCAGTTCTGCCGCCGTGGAAGAGAATACGACAATGTTGTCAGCGAAGCGAAGGTTTGTTAACCGAGCCCCACCAGTTTCAATGCCGCTTCTCTCCCAACTAGCCGTAAGCTTTTTGAACACTTCTTCAAGCGCGCTATTCAAAAGCTTGGGTGAAAGCGGGTCTCTTTGCTATACGCCTTTTCTATGGAGAATGATGGTCCAACTGTCTGTAATCTAATTGAAGCAGTGCTGTTTAAGTATACGTTACAAAGCAGGTTGACGTAGGTGGGATCGATCTCTTGGTTGTTCAGAGCGTCAAATATAGCAGTATGTGTCAAACTATCAAAAGCTTTTGAATAGTCAATGAAGGCAAGATATATCAACGACAAGATAACTCATGGTATTTTTCAATTATTTGGTTTATTGTATGCGGATGGTCAGGAGGTTGATGTTTGTCTAACTGAGGTGAGATACGCTGGTCTATGACTTTGATGAAGGCCTTATATAGATGGGATACAAGGCTTATCGGTCGATAGTTGTAGACTCCTAGAATGATATTTATTAAAAACATTTACTTCAGACTATGTTCATATTGCGTTAGTCACAATGTTCTTAAAAAAATATGTTAGTATAAGAAAAACAATATTTAAATTACGACATGAAGCCGCACCTACCTTTGCACCATGGGGGACTCCCACCGATCAATGAAAACACCCAGTATAGTGTTGGTACTGCCACGAACGCGAGGCGCATCTTTTCGTAACAATAACGGCAAAGCCATCCACTCGCTCCTCAGCAAACATCCCTGACGCACTGCAACGCCATGGCAGCCCCAACAGTACCCTGAGTAAATTATTATATTGGACACGCAGGTTGCCCGCTGCGAATACCTGACGTCCAGACCCACAGGCTGCAGGTGTAGAAAGACTGGCAATATACTTTAAAAAGCGTGATTTTAACTGAATTTGTACACAGTGCAAACCTGGAGGGCAGCATACAACAGACAGCCAGCGACTTACGTTCCCATTCAATTTCAAAATTATCACTTAAATCATCGGTGCCCCCACGTTACCCAAATATTTAAGACAACCTACACAGAGGAGTGCCATACTGTAATATATATGGAAATGCTGGGTAAGAAAATCCACGGGCTTTAAAGAGCATCAGTTCACTCTTCCCAACATTATATTTGAGCCCATGAGTCACCGCGTATGATTTCAGATCGACACTAACTTCCTCATAGCACTGATTGATGGACTCGGCAACACCATGTCTTCTGCGTAGCTAAGATTATTGGTACACACTCCGTAAATATGACATCCGACCTTGGTGCTACTGAGCTCAACAATCAGCCGGTTAATGTACAGGTTGAAAGAGCGAGGGGAGCTTAATTTGCTCTGCCTTTTTTTTTTTGTTTTTTCGGATGAGAAATCATCAAATAACTCCTCCCGCTCTGGGCGGAGCAGGAGGGAGTGTCAGACTTTTATTGACTAAAACCCATCCATGTTCCTTCATCGCCCTTTGTGTTCCGGGGCCACGGTATCTCTTTCGAACAGTCCCGCAACCCCGGCAGGCATCGGTCCTTACGGACCCCTTCGGTTTTGCTGACTCTCTTTGAGGCGCGCGTGGAACACGAACGCGCCGTCGACACGGCCTGTCGTCATGAGACGGACGGACGGCGAGCTAGCCCATAGCCTACCGTCCACAGGCCCGCGCCTACGGTGGCCGGGGGCCACGTGGTGGTGGCCCCCGACGCCCGGGGCGTCTCCCGCGGCGGCCGGGACGTTAAGAGGTTCTCTCCCTCTCACGTTCCGCCACCTCCTTCTCTAGCATTACTGCTTCGCAGAAGGAGGTGACGGCGTCCCATTCCGTCTCGCTCCGGACCATGGCTTGCACCAGGGCCGGACGCGAGAGGTCGCCGCCGCCGATCGCCGCTTCGAGGACACGGCGGTGCTCCGCCCACGCGGGGCACACCTCCACCGTGTGTTCCACCGTGTCCTCCGGTCGATCCTCACAATGGAAGCACCCGGGCATTTCCTCCTGCCCGATTTGGTGCAGGAACCTCCCGAATACTCCGTGTCTGGTGAGGACCTGCGTCAGGCGGAAGGTGAGGACGCCGTGGCGTCTGTTAAGCCACTCCTCAAAGAGGGGACTTATCGCCACTATCGTGGCGTGCCCTGCACGGGGTTGCGACAGTCGCTGTTTCTATGTCGCCATGAGATCCCGCCGGAAGTCGCCGGAAGAGTTTCCCCCCGGTGCGGCGTAGCGCCTCCGCGCGCCATTCATGCTGGCGCGCGAGGACTATCGCCTCCAGATCCCATGGCGGCAATCCGGCAAGGAGGCTCGGCGCCTCGCGGGAGATCGTGCGGTTACTGCCTTGATTGGAAATCTACCTACTTTTTCCAAACCAGATCGGATCATCTAGTTATTGTCGTCGTGTCATCTGGCTTATAGGCCTAAAATACATGACATTTGTTTAACAAGTTTTGTGAAATCGCGGTATTTTTTTTTATCTGGTGTGTGTGCAAGACCGACCAATCACTGACGGTACTATATATTACCTGTGGTACTACTTACTGAATCTGCCAATCTGGTTACAAGGCATAAAAACTGTGAAAGTACTGTAGTTGACCATTCAATAGCTTAGATCTCTATGGAGAAGAACGGGTAAGGAACTCCATGGACACTCTTTTAAATGAAAATAATTCTTTGAAACCTACATTATGTGAGAACGGTGTACTTACCAAGATAAAATGCACGTTAAAAGTGTCCCCAGTAAAAAAAAAATAACAATTTAAAAATAAAATAATTAAGTTAAATAAGCCATGGCAAATAAGAGAGAAGCACTCCGATTAAGTTAGGTCAGTACAGTAGGTAAATATTTACATGAATATGTGTACCTATTTATATGTTCTAATGTATTATAATCACACTTATAATTCAAGCTCAATTCCATTTTACCTCATGTGGGTATGATTTTTTGTTAATCTACTGATCTACTGCTATAACTTTAATTTTTCTACTGATATCTTCAGATTCCATCTAGCAACACTAGTCACAATTAGAAAATGATGAGTACTAATATTTTATTTCAGCCATTTTTGAGTTAATTAATCGTATTTAGATCAACATAGAAACGAATAAAAAGGATGATAAACAGTATTATGAATGATGAATATAAAGTGTAAGTATAGCATAAGTACTATAACATCACGTCATAATTGACAAGATCGAAAGCTTTCGATAGGTCCAAAAAACAGGCAAAGACTGTCGTTTTTCTATCCTTGTCTCTAATAGAGTGTATGATTTATAATCCACAATGTAAATACATATCCTAAAAATATTTGCTTTATGTGGCAAATTAAATATCTATTTTCAAAAAAGAAAAATTATACGTAGCATTTTTCTGGTATGCTAAATAAATTTGAAAAAAATAAATGTTGAGGTACTAAGAAGGTAGTAAATATTAACAAACAGTTAAAAATAGGTATGTTGTCTCAAACTATGGAAAAAAAAAGTGGTCAAGACATCTTGACGTCACAATGTCTGACCACGTTCTTTACGCGTTTTTACGCTGTCCATCGAGGTAGGTAGTAAATATTTGAAGTTAAGTATCAAATAGTAGCAGAAAGGTAGTGCATTTTGTTATTTTCTAAGCATCAAATATCTCTATTGGTCCAGGGGTTTTGACGCTCGCTTCGGCCACCTTCAGCCAAAGAAATACCTTAAAATGGACAAAATGTGCTGAAGTTTTGGCTGCAGCCCAACTGAATACTGAGGACGTGGCAGTAGCAGGAGATACCTTAATGCTACCTGCAACATTGCGCTGAGACAGGGCTATGTTCAAATAGCTATAACTCTCAACCCTTTAAATAATTGGTGTTGAGTCAATATTTTGATATAATTTTGTCTATTTTCTCTATTTTGTATAATATCTATACATATAATAAATCTGTAGAAAAATCGTTTTTGTACATCGAAAATATTTCAAAAAAAAATTGCCAGGGTGTGAAAGGATAACCAACAGAACTCATTTCCAGCATTTTTTGAATTTTTGTCTGTTTTTCTGTTTGTCTGTTTCGATGATCAAGCGTCACGTAAAATATACGAAACCAATACAGATAACTTTTAAACGTAAAAATTGTGCGTATCTTGAGGTATTACTTAGTTTTTGTTTCACCGTTATCGGTTAATTCTATCAGAAGATATACGAATTTAAAGTGTTCAAGAAGAACTAATCTTAAATTTAAGATGCAGCGACATCTATTGTACTAGAATGGTACCAGACCATGACCAGCTTTATAATAGTACATTGTAATACAAGGGGCTAAAATTACCCATTATATACGAGGTAGTAAATAGGTACCAAGTTATAATGGGATTTTAGCGCCGTTTCACTTTCGAGTGCGAGAAAAATAGTCAATTTAGTCAGACGGACAGATGCACAGGCAGACGGACAGACAGACAGACGGACGCATAGACGGAATGACAGTCGAACAGACAGACGGACAGACAGATGTACAGACAGACAGATGGACGGACAGACAGACGGATAGATGGACAGGCAGACGCATAGACGGACAGACAGTCGAACAAACAGACAGACGGTCGGACAGACAGACAGATGGACAGACAGATAAACAGACAGATGGATAGACAGACATGGACAGACAGACGAATTAAAATAAAGAGGTTATTCTATGAAGTTGAAGTTGTTCGTGTGGCTGTTGGACCGTGGTGTTGGTCTTCAACGAAGATTTTGTTTTATGCTCTAGAGCATAAAAAGCGACTTTATGTCGCCCACGCACGCCACAAAGGCGAACTTAAGAGCATGAGAAGTGAAAAAGTTATTATTGCATAAGGTTAGAGTACCTTATGCAATAATAACTTTTTCACTTTAGTCTACACACGATTAGTCTACAATCTACATGACGCTGCTTTGAAAATTTACATCATCACGCCACTGCTTGATGATGTAAATTTAGTAAGTAATAGAAATAAATTTTCCCCGTTTTTGCAACATTTATCATTGATGCTTCGAGCGAAAAACGGGGAAAATTTATTTCTTTTGAGAACTTCCGTTGCGAGCGCTGCATAAACGGTAAAAGTTACGCAACAACATATATTAGGGAATTGTTCCTCTTAAAAAGTTCAACATAAAATCCGCGATAGCATAATAATGTCTGTCTTTTATGGTTGACTCACACTCTCTCTAACCCTCTCTCTCTGTCTCATGTGACGCAGACGAAGTTGCGCGGGTCAGCTAGTTAAACATAAAAACATACACAGCCAGCAGTTTTTCAGTTAGCCAACTTTCAATATACATTATATTAATGTTTTGTTTTTACAATAGGTGAACCCGCTGCAAAGAAACCGAAGCTAGATGTGCAGAAAGATAAAAACGAAGATTTAATATCACCCAAAAGTAGTTACAGCGGTATTAACAGTAGTGACATCAAGAGAAATATCTTAAGACACAATCGTTTAAGTGATAAAGATAGACCGTTTAAATGTGATATTTGTCAAAGTAGTTTTATTAGAAGTAATCATTTGAAAACTCATATTCGTACACACACCGGTGAGAAACCTTTTAAATGTGATATTTGTCAGAGAAGTTTTAGTCGAAAGAGTGCTTTGAATAGACATATTCGTTCACACACTGGTGACAAACCTTTTAAATGTGATATTTGTCAGACTAGTTTTAGACAAAAGGGTGATTTGAATAAACATATTCGTACACACACTGGTGAGAAACCTTTTAAATGTGATGTTTGTCAGAGTAGTTTTAGTGGAAAAGGTGGTTTGGATTATCATATTCGTACACACTCTGGTGAGAAACCTTATAAATGTGATATTTGTCAGAAAAATTTTAGTCAAAGGATCCAATTGAAAATTCATATTCGCACACACACTGGAGAGAAACCTTTTAAATGTGAAATTTGTCAGAGGAGTTTTAGTCGAAAGGATAATTTGGAAACTCATATTCGTACACACACTGGAGAGAAACCTTTTAAATGTGATATTTGTCAGAAGAGTTTTAAACGAAAGGATAATTTGGTAAATCATGTTCGTACACACACTGGTGTTATTAGTCCTTATAAATGTGATATTTGTCAGAAAAATTTTAGTCAAAGGATCCAATTGAAAATTCATATTCGCACACACACTGGAGAGAAACCTTTTAAGTGTGATATTTGTCAGAAGAGTTTTAGTCGAAAGGATAATTTGGAAACTCATATTCGTACACACACTGGAGAGAAACCTTTTAGATGTGATATTTGTCAGAAGAGTTTTAAACGAAAGGATAATTTGGAAACTCATATTCGTACACACACTGGTGTTATTAGTCCTTATAAATGTGATATTTGTCAGAAAAATTTTAGTCAAAGGATCCAATTGAAAATTCATATTCGCACACACACTGGTGAGAAACCGTATAAATGTGATGTTTGTCAGAGAAGTTTTAGTCAAAAGGGTACTTTGGTAACTCATATTCGCACACACACTGGTGAGAAACCTTATAAATGTGATATTTGTCAGACTAGTTTTAGACAAAAGAGTACTTTGGTAACTCATATTCGTACACACACTGGTGAGAAACCTTATAAATGTGATATCTGTCAGAGCAGTTTTAGTCACAGTAGCCACTTGAAAACTCATATTCGTACACACACTGGTAAGGAACCTTATAAATGTGATATCTGTCAGATTAATTTAAGTCGCAGTAGTCGTTTGAAAACTCATATTCGTACACACACTGGTGAGAAACCTTATAAATGTGATGTTTGTCAGAGAAGTTTTAGTCACAAGTGTGTTTTGGAAACTCATATTCGTACACACACTGGTGAGAAACCTTATAACTGTGATCGTTGTCCGTCAAGTTTTTCAGACAAAAGTTCTTTGAAATACCATGTTTTCAAACATCATAAATGAATCAAATTATACACTCCGCGGCAGTCAATTTAGCCTAAACACTAAACGCGAATAAGTGAACAATCGATTTATGTTAAAACTGTGACTGCCTTGTCGGTCTAGTGGTCGCATAGCTCTTCTGTTGAGCATGTGTTCCAGTGTTAGATTCTCGGGTCAGACAAAGTGTTATTGTGTTTTTCATCGGTATTGCTAGGTAGCAACCCGGACTAGATTTGTGTCCGATTGATGGTAATAGGCCCACCTGTTATTTTTATTACATGGGACTTAACATAACGTGCGTAATGTGGACTTACTTTAGGAGCAACTATACAGGGTGTAAAAGACCTCATCACGAAGTCGTCAACCAAGCATTCTGTACATCAAACTGAGTAACTTCATGCAAAAATTATTGCTGGGTAACTACTTTTTGTGTGGGGTGAAAAATCATGTTTTGTAGTAGAACTCAATGTAAATAAAATAAAATAAAAATGCCTTTTATTTCTTGCATTAATAGTTTACACATTCTACATAGATTTAAAGTTTGTCCTACACTAACACAATTTCTATTTTATTTTATTATAAATTACTTTGTTTTATAATCATCAATCAGTCGACCGCCGAACGCGCTAGCGAACGGTTCGAATGTAGGTACCCACCTACTTCCGCGACAATGTCTGTAAATACGCTAAAATGTGTGAACTGTAACATAGTGATATGTGAACTATTA
This sequence comes from Xestia xanthographa, assembly GCA_905147715.2. Taxonomy (NCBI): domain Eukaryota; kingdom Metazoa; phylum Arthropoda; class Insecta; order Lepidoptera; family Noctuidae; genus Xestia; species Xestia xanthographa. The sequence continues at coordinate 24,073,428 of LR990654.1, forward strand.
TCGTTTATTCAGAACAAGATAGATGTAATAGACAATGAAAGCCTAATAAGAATCTGTGTATCTGCATTTCGCGAAGAAGATGTAGTTAGTGCTAAAGAGTTGCTGTTTAGTTCTCTAAAGACTAACCAGAAGAAGATATCCAGGCGTAAAGAAGGCAAAAAACAGAGAGACTTAGAGGATATCATATGTGTTTTTAAAGTGACCGAACCAGATCTTATCGGGCCGATCTTTGTGGCGCGTGACTTGCAAAAATTACCGCCCGTTACATTTGACCATGTCGATGTCACCAAATTATTAAAAGACTTGTTAATTGTGCGTGCTGAAATTAATGACATTAAAGGCAACTATGCAACAGTCCGTCAATTGGATGAGCTGAAGACTGAATTAGGATGTAGCAGGCTGCCAGCATCGTTGTTAACATGCAACGTCAATACAAATAAAAGAGGAGGGTACTTGCTTGATAGCGGGCCGGTTGGTCTACCGCCGGACAACACCGCGATGACGGAGCGCTCGAGCACAGAGCGGGCTGACTCACCAAAGTATCGCTCTCTCGCTCACGCGGCCTATACTGAGGGAGATAAGCTTAGTGCGCACGCACCTGTTAATTCGACGTTGTTGGATAACGAAATGTAAATAATAATAATAATATAATTGTAGTAGTTATAAAGTAAGCCAAAATAAAATAAAGAAATATGCAAAACTAAATAGAATTATAAAAAAATGCAAGAAATTTAAAAAACAACAAAAACACAGTTCCAAAAATATTCAACTAATAAAAGAACGTGTTTTCCTCATAAAAAAGTTGAATAATTATCAAATTAAATTAGAAGATAGTAAGAAGTTTTATGAAATAGACACTCAAAACTTACAGTCTGAAATTCAAGTTTTAGAGCGTCAACTTAAGTCATGTTATTCTATGTATGTAAATTCTCAAAAACAAATTAAGGAACATATCCTTGCTGCAAACGAATTAGTTGATAGCGGTAATAGCAATGCAGACTGTGTAGACACGATGACCTTCAACAACACTCAATGTACATCACAAAGTGAATCCAGCCCGGACACTCTCCTACCCGAGGTAACGGAGAACCCGACCCGGCTGAGCAGTGTTCCGGACTGTATCTCCATTCAAAATTCACCAGATATTGTACAAGGTTCATCACAGGTAGGACAAATAGATAGTAGTTCTCCCCCTTCTTGTAATACACACAGTTGCTGCTCCATTTTGTTCTCAGATAGTATAGGAAAAGGGTTAGGCAAGTTAATTAGTAACAATCTGAGTCATTCTTCTCTAAATTATTGTACTCCTCAGGCTTCTTACAACCAGATAATAACATCAATAACTCGGAAGGAATTTGATCCTAATACCATTATAACTGTACTTGTAGGTAACAGTTCTAACGTTAAACTTGATGATGTCACTGACAATGTCACTCAACTATTAAAACTAAATTGTAAGAGAGTAATTCTGTGCTCATTCCCATATTTTGAGAAATTGTCAAGCAGACGGAATCATTATATCCATACACTAAACGATAGGCTACATTTGTTGGTTAGTCATTTTAGTGACAGGTTGACATTTTTCGACACCAACTGTTTCGTTCAGAAATTAAAGTCAACTAGGAACGATGCGTACCTGCCTATTAGTTTTAGACGTCAAATAGCAAGGCTATTAGCTTTTATTATAAACTCAGACATAAGTGGTATGTCGCAGTTTTTTGTAAATATGTCTACGGAAATTAGTAATTATACTAATTGTAATTATACAAATATTAGCTTAGATTTAAACTAGTCAGTAAGACAATAGAAGGTACAAGTGACAATTTAGTTTAACATAGCAACTCTAGGGTATCTTCTAGCTCTCAATTAATAAATTGTCAAAAAGGGTTTGAGCAGAATTCCTTTAAATTATTTCATCAGAATATTCAGGGTTTTTCTTCCAAACAATTAGAAATTGAACTATTTTTAGAAAAAACCAAGTTTGATATTATCTGTATAACTGAACATTGGATGAAAGATTATGAAATGCAAATAAATTTTGAGAATTACAGTACGGGCAGTTGCTTTAATCGGAAATCTAAGATGCGTGGGGGTTCACTAATCTTAGTTAAAAATTGTATTAAATTCAAGCCTAGAAATGATATTGTCGAGCTATCGGTTGAACATAGCATCGAATTGTCTTGTGTTGAGCTAGATAGGCATGTGATAGTGTGCGTTTACAGACCCCCTAATTTTCTGAACTACTCTATCTTTGAGTCAGTAATGGAAGATGCTTTAGCAAAACTTGTTACTGGTAATAAACTAATAATTATCTGTGGTGACTTTAACGTTAATATCTTAGAAAATAACGTAAACAGCAGTAGATTTTTAAGTCTCTTTAAATCATTTAATTTGTCAAATGTTTTTTCAGAACCTACCCGAATTACTACCAATACTGCTACATGTATTGATAATGTTTTTGTTGCTGCGAGTACTTAGACAAATCCATTGTAAATTACCTTCCTTCAGATCACAGCGGACAGACTGTGACTTTCGCATCCAAGATACAGTTACAAAGAACTCAGATTCAAACTAGACAAATAACACCTAGCAGTTTAGAAAAATTTAATAATAATTTAAATAACAAGTTAAATATACCAGGCCATATTAGAAACAATGTAAATGAATTGTATGAAGAATTCTTTTCGGTAGTGCACGCCGAGTTCAATAATACTTTAAAAAAGAAAACAAAAACTATTGGCCCAAAGTTTATTTTCAGTGACTGGGCAACACAGGGTATTAGGAAAAGTAGGGAACGATTGTTTGAGCTGTACGGCCTTAAGCCTTACATTAACACAGAATCTTTTAGTAAATATGTTGCTACTTACTCGAAATTTTTTAAAAACTCTTGCAGGGTAGCCAAATCTCTTTTTATTAGCAACAAGATTAAATCAGCTGATAACAAAATTAAGACAGTTTGGAAAATTATCAACAGTGAAACAAGTAGAAATAAAAAACAAAGTAATGACATAACACTAGAGACCTCACGTGGCCTCGTGAGCTCTAATAATGAAGTTGCTCAAGAATTTGTAAATTTCTTTACCAGTATCCCACTTAAAACTACAGAAAGCTTAAATTCCTCTCCCTTGCTCTCTGTTGATTTATTGAAAGCGAACGTTCCAGCCTGTTCTAATGAATTTAAATTTCAGCACATAAACCCCATAACAATCGTAAAAGCTTTTAAACAAATCAAGATTAAATTAACCGAAGATCTATGGGGTATGTCTATCAAAGCTTGTACCTCAATTATTGAGACTAGCACCGTATTTAGCCTCGATATTTAATTTGTGCGTGGATCAAGGGGTCTTCCCGGATTTAATGAAATTAAGTAAGGTAATACCTCTTTTTAAATCCGGAGACAGTAAAGACACCAATAACTATAGGCCCGTATCCGTGTTGCCGGTTTTTAGCAAGGTGTTTGAAAAGATTATGCTCAATCAAATGCTTAACCACTTTAACACCAATAAAATATTACACGAGCAACAGTACGGTTTCACCAAAGGACGTTGTACGACTGACGCCGGTGTCACTTTATTAAAACACATATTTACTGCGTGGGAAGAGGCACAAGATGCCATAGGAATCTTCTGTGACCTTTCGAAGGCATTTGATTGCGTAAATCACGAAACCCTGATTTTGAAACTGGAGCATTACGGTTTAGGTAAACTTGCGCTCAGTTTAGTAAAATCGTATTTGAATGATAGACAGCAGCATGTACAAGTAAATGGTGTAAATTCAATGGGTTTAAAAGTAAAAATGGGTGTACCACAAGGTTCGATATTGGGTCCCTTCCTCTTTTTAGTGTACATAAATGACCTACCCCATTTATTTAAAAACTACCCGCAATTGGTGTTGTTTGCTGACGATACTTCTTTAATATTTAGGATAAACAGACATGCCACAAATCTTGACGACATAAATAACGCCTTGCTGCAGGTTCATAATTGGTTTACCGCTAATAACTTAGTACTAAATGGGGAAAAAACAAAGTGCATAAGATTTGCTTTACCAAATGTCAAAAGTACTGACTGTGACGTGGTATTGAATCAAGAGAAACTAGAATTTGTCGATAAAACGGTTTTCTTGGGAATGACGCTTGACTCAAGGCTACAATGGGGTCCTCATTTAATATCTCTTGCAGGACGGCTGAGCTCAGCAGCATATGCTGTTAGAAAAATCCGTCAATTTACAGATGTTGATACGGCGAGGCTAGTCTATTTTAGTTATTTTCATAGTATTATGTCATACGGTATTTTACTATGGGGACGGGCTGCAGACATCGAGTCTATATTTATTCTGCAGAAAAGAGCCATCAGAGCCATTTATGAATTACGTAGACGCGATTCTCTAAGAGAACTGTTTAAGGAAATAAATATCATGACAGTACCTTGTCAATACATCTATGAGAATATCATGTACGTTAGGAAAAATCTGCATTTATTCAGTAAAAGAGGTGATAGACACCACTATAATACTAGAAATAGGGACCAACTAGTTCAGCCAGGTTTTAGGCTTGCTAAGGTAGATTCATCTTTCATGGGGTACTGTTTAAAATGTTACAATAAAATACCTCCCCACATTCTACAACTAAATGAGACGAAATTTAAATCTTGTATAAAACGCACACTATGTAGTCAAGCATATTATAAGTTAGGGGATTACATTAATGATAAAAATGCTTGGCTCAATGCTGGTCCTGCTCCACAAACATAGGGGAAAACTAATTGGGCAAATTATTGTGGTAGCTGCAGAAGATTGTAAAAATATCCTTGCTTTGTATAGACTCCATCTCTTAGTATTGTATAATTGCATAGCTCATGTGTGAGTACCATGTACTGTAAAGCATTTGCATTTAGTTATCTTTCATTGACTTGAATATGCTTTGGTGGCCGAGAGAATGTCATGCTCACTCAAATGTCTCGCTGATGGTGGCGGGTGTGTCGGGTCATTTAGTTCCCTTCAATCTGGTTGAGTTGAATGGCGCCGATACATGCGTCATGTTCGTGTACGGGCGCTGTCAGTTGGGACTGGTCATCTCTTAGCTGCCATGGTTCATTTTAATTACCTACTTTATTTATACATTTTTGATTTAATATTTTGCTCTGGACGCTCTTAATGTGCACGTCTTTCTACATCGTTCTCACATATATGTATAATCTCAACATGAATGATGTAACCAAGATTTTGTAACAATATTTTGATTTAAAAGAGTGTCCATGGAGTTTCTTGCCCGTTCTTCTCCATCGAGATCTACGCTAGGGAATGGGCAACTACAGTACTTTCTCAAGTTATTATGTCTTGTGACTGGGACTGTAGCTTTGTTTTTTTTTTTGTATTTTTGACATTCAAAAGTGCCGTAATGGTCTAATTGAAATAAATGCTTTGAGTTTGAGTTTGCAATTCTGATCATTTTCTTTCACTTTCATTCAGCTGTTGTATATGGTCTACTGCAATCTTAGTCTATGGTTTACTCAACTTGGTGTATGTCAAACTCGATTTTAAATGTGTCAAAACTTAGTTTAGAGAATCTTGTTTTCAGAATAACTTATCAAAACCAACTAACTAAAAATAAGAAATTTTAGTTATAGTTTAGGTTAGTTCGGGGTACAAGAGAATCAGCACCAATAACTAATGTTACCAAGAAACAAAAACCCCACACGTTGTTACCAGAATTCGAACTCGGTTCTCTTTGATCGTGAATCCTACTGATTACCCCAACAGCTATCAACATATTGTAAATATATGTGAATTTTAGCTATCCAATGGTAAGAACAGGTCGCTACACGAATAAGGTTTGCTGCGTGTATAATAAAAGAGACGGAAATATTATTTTTATGTTTCGTGGAGTGTGACGCGCGATATGCGATTGGGCGAACTCTGTGGCTGTGGTGTGCGTACTGTATTGAGACCACTTACACATACAGACGCACGGACGCTCGACCGTGCGTTCACAGCAATACAATCCTTAGCGTGCCTCAGCACTTATGAACGCTTACTGTACTTGCATAACTTGTGATATTCCTTACAATTAATTATAAGACTAATACTTCATTAGTATTCCTTCATCTAGCTAGGCACATATTGAAAATATGGGTCATAGCAGGGATAAGCAAGTTTCTGTTTTCTTTTTTCTTTAAGGACGTTATTAGTTATAGAATCCCACCCAGTGCAACAGACGTTTTTGAGACCCGAAATTAGGCGCTCTATCTCTGACTCGTCTAAATGGACATTGCAAAAGAGTTTAATGGACTAGTGGATTGTGGACTAGAAGCAAAGGAGTGATGGGGATTTTGGCAACTGATGGTCTTGCTGGCTAAAGTTTGTCCTACCGTGACAAAGTACTCGTTCACCTCTTCAATCGATTGTGAAGGACAAGGAGTGTTTATTAGGTGAGCTATTCAGTGGTGAGCTGTTAAGTTTCTGTGCGGAGCAGTGCTGGACCTGCGCGGATCTGGACCTACTGCTGCGAGGTACGTACACTTTCGTGACGCACACGGTTGCCAACGCTGGCTAGACCATTGTGTAGTGACCGAGGCCGCGAGGCGTCTGCTCGTTAGTGCAACTGTGTTGTATGATACGTATTGGTCGGATCACATGCCTATACAATTAAAGTGTAATTTTAATATGATAAGACCTATAATTGTAACACCTAATCCAAGCAAAAATTGTACATTGTGGGGTGAAAGGGACGCTAGTCAAATAGAAAAATACAAAGAGTGTGTATATTACACACTAAGTTAAGGGAAATTAATTTTCCATTAGAATTTAAGGAATGTGCGAACGGGTTTTGTGCGAATGCGAACCACAAGCATATATTAGATAATATGTATGAAACCATTGTGTGTATACTCACTGAGGCTGCCCAATGTCCCAGTAGTGTGGGCGCAGGAGGGGGAGGGAACAGTAAACGTGTTGTAGGGTGGAATAGGCATGTTAAGCAGGCTCACGCGGATGCCCGGCTAGCTTTTCAAATCTGGAGCATGTCCGGTAAACCAACTTCTGGTCATGTGCATAAACAAATGTACGACACGAGAAAAATCTTTAAATCAAAGTTAAGATGGTGTCAGAATAATCAAAATAAAATAAAAATGGATATATTAGCTGAACATCACAAAGCTAAAGATTTCTCAAGATTCTGGAAAAACACCAACAGATTGAACGCGAGGCCGGGCGTCCCCGTGAGTGTGGCGGGGCAACATGAGCTTACCACTATAGCAAACTTGTTTGTGGAACACTTCAAAGTGGAATCCTCTCTGGGCTCAGCATCGCAGGCGGTCGATGCTGAGGATTGTCTGATGGAGATGAATGTCAGGTTTTTAGCGAAAGATGTCGCTACTGTTGTGAAAAATATGGTAAGGGGCAAGTCTCCGGGGCATGACTACCTCAGCATCGAGCACCTGCAGCATGCTGGTGTTCACCTGCCAAGGGTGTTGGCGATGTTCTTCTCGCTCTGTCTGAGTCACGCTCATCTGCCCAGCGATCTCATGAAAACTGTGGTTGTGCCTATTGTAAAGGATAAGACTGGAGACACATCAGATCTCTCAAACTATAGGCCTATATCCCTTACTACTGTCATTGCCAAGGTATTGGACAGTTAGCTTGATAGGCACATGGCGAGCCGCATCGAATTACATGATGCGCAGTGTTCCGACCTGGTCTCTCCACGGAAAGTGCCATACTGTCTCTCAAGCATACTGTCCAGTATTATACGTCTAGAAAAACGCCTGTTAACGCATGTTTCCTAGACCTTTCCAAAGCATTCGATCTGGTATCCTACGACTTACTGTGGCAGAAACTGTTGAACGATACCACAGTGGATAGGGGAGTTATAGCTATATTACGGTACTGGTATAGCAACCAGACCAATTGTGTGAGGTGGGCAGGCTCGTTATCGGATGTGTACAGGCTGGAGTGTGGAGTGAGACAGGGCGGCCTGACCTCCCCTCGCCTCTTCAGTTTGTACATAAACCGGTTGATCGTTGAGCTCAGCAACACTTATCAAGGCTGTTATGTAGACGGAACATGTGTCAACAATATTAGTTATGCTGATGATATGGTGTTGCTGAGCCCATCGATTAACTCAATGATGAGTCTGCTTATGATATGTGAAAGGTACGCGGAGGCCCATGGACTCAGATACAATGTTAAGAAAAGTGAAGTACTGGTATTCAAGGCAGGCACTAAAACCTACCCGATTGCGCCTCAGCTGAAACTTTGCGGAAGTCCCTTAAACCAAGTCACATCTTTCAAGTATCTGGGCCACTGCGCACTGGGTTTCCGAGGACCTAAAGGACAGCGTAGACATTGAGCGTGAGCGCAGAGCGTTGGCTGTCCGCTGCAATATGTTGGCTCGCAGATTTGCGAAATGCTCGACTGAAGTAAAGGCTACACTGTTCACAGCGTACTGTCAGTCGTTCTATACATGCAGTCTGTGGGTCAACTACACGCAGAGGGCATACAGCACTCTGCGCGTACAATATAACAATGCGTTCAGGGTGTTGATGGGGTTGCCGCGCTACTGCAGTGCTTCCGGCATGTTTGCAGAAGCGGGCATTGATGGCTTTCACGCCATCATGCGCAAGCGATGCGCCTCCATCATGCGCAGGGTACGCGTCAGCCCCAACAGCATCCTGAAAACTATAGCTGACAGGTGGGACAGTCCCATACTGGGGCATTGGATGCGCCTACATGCCACTGTGGCGCATAATTAATAATTGTTTTGTTTTGTTCTTCGGGTAGATATAAGTACTAACACTAGTATATAAGTTGTGTGTTGTACTAACCAAATGGACTTAGTCTGAATAAAAAGCATTTTATTTATTTATTTATTAGCTCGAAAGCGTGATTTTGTGCTTTAGTTGTGTTTGTGATGTTATTTGCGTTCCATACTTTTTTATTATTTTTACCCGCCTGCTCTAGCAGTTTTTTATTATAAGCTATTTTAATTTTTTTCAACAGATTATTACAGAAATTTCTATATCTGGTATACGTTTATTTAAGATCTTTTTCTGGTGATTGTTTGACTTTTTGTGGAGCGTGTCCGAGTGTGTCCCTATGTCTCATACATCGCACTAGTCCAGGTGTAATCCATGGCTTTTGTTTGAGTACCGGAACCGACTTTTCGCCAGTGTGTGTACGAACATGATTTTTGTTAAAGTAGGTACCCTTTTCACTGAAACTACGCTGACATATGTCACACTTGTAAGGTTTTTCACCAGTGTGTGGTATACGAATTGTTAAATTATCCTTCAGACTGAAACTACTTTGACATAAATCACACTTGTAAGGTTAAACACCGGTGTGTGTACGAGTATGAATTGTTAAAGTAACCTTTTCACTGAAACTACGCTGACATATCACACTTGTAAATTTTTCACCAGTGTGTGTACGAATATTTAGTTAAATTAAACTTCTGACTGAAACTACGCTGACATATATCACACTTGTAGGGTTTTACACCAGTGTGTGTACGAATATAAATTGTTAAAGTACCCTTTTCACTGAAACTACTCTGACATTTAACACACTTGTAAAGTTTTTCACCAGTGTGTACGAATATGACAACTTAAATTATTCTTATGTCTGAAACTACTCTGACATATATCACACTTGTAAGGTTTTACACCAGTGTGTGTACGAATATGACTTGTTAATGTAACATTTTGACTGAAACTACGCTGAGAAATATCACACTTGTAAGGTGTTTCACCAGTGTGTGTACGAATATGTCTCGTTAAATGAGCATTTTGACTGAAACTACTTTGACATATATCACACTTGTAAGGTTTTTCACCAGTGTGTGTACGAATATGACTAGTTAATGTTGCCTTTTGACTGAAACTACGCTGACAAATATCACACTTGTGAAGTTTTTCACAAGTGTGTGTACGAATATGGTTTGTTAAAGATATCTTTTGCTTGAAACTACTTTGACATATGTCACACTTGTAAGGTTTTTCACCAGTGTGTAACGCTCCAGTATACATTGATGGTCGCCATGTGTACATGGTACAGCCATGTATAGCCATGCCAAGCCATGCTAAGCCAAGCCATGCCATCGCCATTAGAAGCCAGTTGTCAAAGCGAGCCAATAAGAGTGAACGGCGGGAAAACTAGACATTCCTGACATTGAGCTGTCAAATGAAAAAGAAAATAACTCTCCAAGTTTTTTTAAATAAATAATTGTGATTACTTAACAGAAAAAGAGTGTATTACTGCTACCCGTTTCATTCAGAATTGGGATATGAAGCGTAATCACCCTACTACATCTGTTGGCCTTAGAGTCCGTCCGCCTGGCTGGAGTGAAGAAGAACAAGGCCATATTAGTGAAGATGACGAATTCCCGCCACCACCAGCTAGAAAACTGCTCAAAAGTATGCTGGAAAAAGAAGTAGATAGGGCGATACACGAACTCAATGACGAAACCTTGCCGCTCAACCACTTCAAAGGCCATCGTGCGGCGTCTCTTATCCCGGAATTTGACCCCGAAGGAGAAGATTGCACAGTGTCGGTATGGTTAAAGAAAATTGACCAGTTAGGAGATATACATGGCTGGAGCGACCAAGTGAAATCATTTCACCTTCAAGATAAACTCCGTGGTCAAGCACGTAAGTGGTACAACAGACTTGATGAATATAACTATTCCTGGGACGAATGGAAATGCATGCTTGTAAGAGCATTTCCCAAACATCGTGACTTCAGTGCTTTGTTAGACGAAATGATGAACAGGAAGAAGTTGCCCAACGAAACAATGACTAAATATTACCAGGATAAAATTGCTATGTGCTTTCGTTGTAACCTGTCTGACGATGCTAGTGTTTCGTGTATAATCAGAGGGTTACCGCCTTCATTACAACCAAACGCACGGGCTTTCCAGTGCAAGCGCCCAGATGAACTATACGAGGCATTTCTCTGTGCCATCGACGATTATCGTGTACCGACGTTCGAAGTACGTGACAAGCCGAACAAGGATGCTAGACAACTGCCGAATCCAGACAAGAAAGTGAACCCTGAGACTGACCCCTGTCCACGTTGCAAGAAGACTGGTCACATTTTGCGGAATTGCTCATTACCTGATCAACGTATTTGTTTCAAGTGTGGTGAGCAAGGTCATATTGCCACGCGCTGCCCTGGCTCTTCAACTAAGCATGCCAAGTCATCTGCCGAATCAAACAGCAACGTCAAGGAAATTATGCTAGTGCAAAATTACAATGAGATTTACAAAAAGGTTGTAAAGGTAAATGGGATTTTTTTGAAATCTTACATTGATACAGGAAGCCAGGTAAATGTTATAAATGCACATATTGTTGGTCTTTTGGGACTCAAAGTTAAATCTACGAGCACCATCTTAAAGGGCTTTTCTGGTGGTTTACTTACAAGCCGCGGAGAAGTAGAATTTGATCTAGAAATTGATGAAATTCACGTGAGATGTACTGCACATGTAACAGAGGCAGACATGCAGGACATTCATTTACTGATTGGTCAGCCAGTTATAAACGCTGATCGTGTGTCACTTGAGGTGACTAAAAGAACTGCTACATTAAGATTGGATCCAGACCCTTTTGCTAAACTTCAAGTAGTCCAAGAAATTCAGAAATTCAAGGTAGTGATATCGAGCAAAGAATCCTTGCCTCCCGGTGTCTCTATCATCAAAGTTCGCGTGTTGGACAATGACGGGGAAGATGATGTCTGCACAGCGCCGCGTCACTATGAACTGCAGGGAGTTTCCTACTCGTTACCTGCCACGTTACTTCGAGGTGGAGGTGGCTTCATGAAGGTCATCAACACCGGCACCAAAGACATCGAGTGGGAAGCCGGCCAGATCCTCGCACGAGCAGATAGCTGCGACGATTCTGCTATCCAACCAAGCCAAGCCAAGCGGGTAAGTTCAGCCAAGCCATTACTATCATCTTTCTTGCCTGACATTATGCCAAATAAGCCAAATTATTTAGTCACTAATTCTTCTTATCCATGTGACCTTACAGTCCCTTATGCTTCGGTTTTAACAACCACTAAAATCACTGATGATAGTATAGGTGGGGTACCTATATCTGAAATCAGCATGGGGAGTTTAAATGAAAACGAACATGATAGTTTAATACATTTATTATTACAATATAAACACACCTTTGCAATTAACACAAAAGATCTTGGTTGCACCAACTTATTACATATGAAAATAAAACTTAACACACAACAGCCAATATATCGTCAACCTTATAGGTTATCTCACACTGAACAACAAATAGTTAATTCTAAAGTTTGTGAGTTACTAGATGCCGGTATTATTAAGGAATCTGAGTCAGAATATGCCTCTCCAGTTATCTTGGTAAAAAAAAGAATGGTGATACTCGGTTATGTGTTGATTATCGTGCCCTTAACTTGATTACTATAAAAGATAGATATCCATTACCAAACATCGACGATCAGGTTTCAAAGCTAGCCGGTAAGAAATACTTTACAAGCCTCGATATGGCTCAAGGTTATTACCAGCTGCGAGTTGCACCTGAAGATACTCATAAAACTGCATTTATAACACCTCAGGGCCATTATGAGTACATGCGCGTTCCGTTTGGTTTAGCAAATGCACCTTCAGTTTTCATGCGAATGATCAGTAAAATTGTTGATTCAATACATTCTCAAACGTCACAAACTCACAGTTCAACTGGTGAAATTCTTGCATTCTTAGATGATTTATTACTACCCTCTGATGATTTTAGTTCTGGTATAAATACGTTAGAATCGGTGTTGCGAAAGTTTGAATCGGAAAATCTAAAATTAAATATGAAAAAATGTTCTTTTTTAAAAGAGAAAGTGACCTATTTAGGACATGAAATTTCGTATGAAGGTGTGCAACCGGCAGAACCAAAATTAATTGCAGTTTCGCATTTTCCTACACCGAGGAATGTACATGAGGTACGTCAATTTACAGGCCTTTGCAGTTACTTCCGTAAATTCATATATAATTTCGCGGTTATAGCACGCCCTTTAACAGAATTGACTAAGAAAAATGTACGGTGGGTATGGAGTGTTAGACAGGTCGATAGTTTTAACGACTTAAAAAAAAGGTTATGCTCTAAACCAGTGTTAGCTTTGTATGACCCTACATTAGATATAGAAATTCATACCGATGCATGCAAATTAGGAATAGCAGGAATTTTATTACAAAAGCAGTCTGACGGTACTTTGCGCCCCGTTATGTATTCTAGCCGAGTGACGTCTAGGGAGGAAACTATGTACCATAGCTACGAGTTAGAAACATTAGCAGTAGTTGAATCGTTGCGTAAATTTCGTGTGTACATAATAGGTAAACACGTGAAGGTAGTCACCGACTGTACCGCCGTCCGAGCCACTCTCACTAAACGCGATATTATACCGCGTATCGCGAGATGGTGGCTGTTAATTCAGGAATACGATATTAGTGTAGAATATAGGCCTGGTGAACGAATGAAACATGTCGATGCGCTAAGTAGGAATCCAATCGACGCTGTAAATATTAATCGTTTAGAAGTCACTGATTGGTTTTATACAGTTCAATATCAAGATGATAAATTAAAAAATATTATTGACCAATTAAAAGCCGGGTCGACTGAACGCGATATAATAAACAATTACGTGCTAATAGAGGATTGGTTGTATAGGAAGACGCTTAGTGGTAATCGACTTGTAGTGCCCGGGGCAGCTAGGTGGAAAATTCTTCAAATGCACCATGACGAAATAGGGCATGTGGGATTAAAACGATGCACAGACTTGATTAAAAGTGATTTTTGGTTCCCTAAAATGACTCGGTTCATTCGTAAATATGTAACCTCTTGTTTAAGTTGCGCCTATGGAAAAGGAGATCATGGCAGAAAGGAAGGCAAGTTACATCCGATTCCTAAGCCAAATGAACCATTTAGAATGATACATGTCGACCATTTAGGCCCGTTTTGTAGGACAAAGAAAGGATATGAATATATGTTAGTTATTACTGACGCGTTTTCAAAATTTGTTATTGCAGAGTGCAGTCGATCAGTTAATTCAGTAGAAACTATTAGAATACTCAAAAGAATGTTTTCATTATTTGGCTATCCGGATAGAGTAGTAACTGACCATGGCAAAGGCATTCACTAGTAGGTATTTTAAGAAATTTGCGTCAGATAAGCAATTTAGACATACGTTGAATGCAATTGCGTGCCCGCGTGCCAATGGGCAAGTTGAGCGCACTAATCGCACCATACTAAATGCTTTACGCGCAACTGACCCTAGTGAGGCCGCTAATAGCTGGTCTAACCGTCTACCCGATGTGATTTGGGGAATAAATAATACTTTAAATGAGACTACCGGGTTTAAACCTTATGATTTGATGTTTGCGCGGAGTGGTAGGCCATTGTGTGATGTAACCATCCCAGGCCGAATAACTGAACCAACCCAGGCCAAGCGCAGCAAGGCCAGTGCACGTATCAACAAAGCTAGCGTTAGAATGAAACATAATTTTGATAAGCGTCGCAAAAATTGTCATGTTTATAAGAAAGGAGACTTGATTCTATGGAGGCAGGCGCCTACTAGTAGTGCTGCTAAAGTCAACACAAAGCTAGATGACTTTTATTCAGGCCCCTATATTATAACTAAAGTTGTTGGAAATGACAGATACAGGATCAGGAGCATTAAGGGTTTAAGGGGTTACAAAAACTTTACGGGGCTTGTTTCAGCAGACTCTCTGCGGCCTTATCGTAGCATAGCTCCTGTATCTGACAGTGCCAGTAGCTCTGATGACCAGCTGGAGACGGAAGACTTGGTTGATCTATTAGAAAGCTAATGAAAATCGTGTGCTCCATTGCGGGAGCAATTGTTACAGGATGGCCGACTGTAACGCTCCAGTATACATTGATGGTCGCCATGTGTACATGGTACAGCCATGTATAGCCATGCCAAGCCATGCTAAGCCAAGCCATGCCATCGCCATTAGAAGCCAGTTGTCAAAGCGAGCCAATAAGAGTGAACGGCGGGAAAACTAGACATTCCTGACATTGAGCTGTCAAATGAAAAAGAAAATAACTCTCCAAGTTTTTTTAAATAAATAATTGTGATTACTTAACAGAAAAAGAGTGTATTACTGCTACCCGTTTCAAGTGTGTGTACGAATATGACTTGTTAGAGATGTCTTGTGCCTGAAACTAGTTTGACATATACCACACTTGTAAGGTTTTTCACCAGTGTGTGTACGAATATGACTTGTTAATGTTGCCTTTTGACTGAAACTACGCTTACATATATGACATCCGTAAGGTGTTTCACCAGAGTGTGTACGACTATGGTTTGTTAATGTAGCCTTTTGACTGAAACTACGCTGACATATATCACACTTGTACGGTTTTACACAAGTGTGTGTACGAATATGGTTTGTTAAAGATATCTTGTGCCTGAAACTAGTTTGACATATATCACACTTGTAAGGTTTTTCACCAGTGTGTGTACGAATATGGATTGTTAAAGATTTCTTGTGCATGAAACTACCATGACATATATCACACTTGTAAGGTTTTACACCAGTGTGTGTACGAATATGCATTGTTAGAGATATCTTGTGCTTGAAACTACTCTGACATATATCACACTTGTAAGGTTTTTCATCAGAGTGTGTACGAATATGATCTGTTAAATTATTCTTATGTCTGAAACTACTCTGACATATATCACAATTGTAGGGTCTTTCACCAGTGTGTGTACGAATATGACTAGTTAATGTATCCTTTTGACTGAAACTACGCTGACATATATCACACTTGTAAGGTTTTTCACCAGTGTGTGTACGAATATGACTAGTTAATGTTACCTTTTGACTGAAACTACGCTGACATATATCACACTTGTAAGGTTTTTCACCAGTGTGTGTACGAATATGGATTGTTAAATTGCTTTTGTTACTAAACTTATAGTGGCATATTTCACATTCGTTAGGCTTTTTGAATTTAGTTATAAATTTGGACGTACGATTTTGAGTGGCTTGGATAATTTTCGAGTCCGTTTTTTGGGTTGTCTTTTGGTCGGCTGGTATTGAGTCTTCTGATTTTGTTCTTCGTAAGTGTAGGAGTGGTTCCTCCGCAACAGTCGGCCCTGGATAAAAAAATCGGTAAGTACAATTTTCTAGGTAGATTGGGGAAAGAGAAGGTAGGTAACCACTTAGTGGGCCTCGCACGAGGCCCTACCTCCGGAATTTGCCTGCAAAGCTTTAGTCTTTTGCCAGAATTTGCTAGCCAAGAAGCTTCGACGTAGGTTTATACCTACGTCGACGTATGTCGTGACGTGAATTGGTGTGGTTTTAATAAAACTACCCACCACTTTCATGGCCTGGTTCTGTAATCTATCTAATTTTCTTATGTGATTTTTTGCACTGTTGTCATAAAAATAAACTTCCATAATTCATACGGCTTCAAATTAAAGTTAGATAAAGTCTTCTTAGATATTTTGGGTGCACACCCCAACTCGACCCAGCCAACACTTTAAAAATTCTAATAAATTTAAGAACTTTTTGGCAAATCTCATTTATATGTTTTCCCCACCTGAGAGAACGATCCAACCACACACCAAGATATCGTACCGAGTCAACAACCTCAAAACTATTATTTCTAATTGACAAGATAAGCGACCGTTTCCGATAGCCTCTGTCAAAGATACAAATTTTACTTTTATTCGATGAAATACTGAGATTAAGGGAATCAAATAGATCTAAGATATTTAGCGCTTCCTGTAACTCAGCGGCTGCTTGGTCAATATTATGACAAGCACAGAAATATAAAAAAACCGGTAGAAGTGGCTAGGGGGCGTGTCGGTGTCTATGCGACATGCCCTACAGGCCATGTCATAAGCAAATGGCCGTCTCCGCGAACTAGTGTGCTTTAGTGTGCTTTAGACTGCGATCGTGACAACTTATAGCTATTCCGTGTTGTTCAGGGATTTTTTGTAAAAACCGAAGCATAAACTTAAACTTTGTTGATCACGAAATTACTTATCTCTTCTTCTTCTTATTATAATTAGTAAGTACAAGTATTTTCCTATAATATTTGTCTTTAAAATCATGAAAAACAACAAATCGTAAAATAATTCTTGCTTTTACTACGTTATTTTTGTTTTCAAATATCACAGCGACTGTTCTATTTTTGGAATACCACTCCTTAACCACTACCTAAGTTTGTCGCTAAGTGACTGAAAAGTAATGTAAATATTACAAAACGATATTTCATTGAGGGGCTCCCCGAATATTCAGCGTGCACACTAGCGCCACTTTAAAAGTACAAAAAATCAGAACTCGGTAAATACACAATTAATATAAAATCTGATCGACAAAATCAATGCTTGAAAGAAAGAAAGAAAAAAGGTCTTCTTAATTATTTACGTTTGCTTAACTCATTGAAACATAGCTCGCTGTAGTAAGATACAAAATGGGAAAAAAACGGCCGTTTTTAGCAATTTTTCTAACTGTAACTACAGTGAAGTATATTTTTCAACACACTTGCTCACATAATGCTCACACAACAAAATGCCTAAAATTTCACTGCAATTAGGTACATAATGACACCTATAATCAAACTGTGACTTTTTCATTACTATTATTCACAAGTGAGTTATAGGGTTTTTTTTTATAGGTTGAGGTGCTTGTTGCTATGTTCTTAAAAAAGTTTCAATACAAAAAATCGTGTTCATTAATACAAATAGCATTAATTTAAAGTTGTATCTATAAGCTTATGTTAATAACATGCTTTGTTTGTTTTAGGTGTTTCTGTAAGCACAGTGCGCAGAATTGTGCAAAACGGCGGGAAATTCTCGACTCCAGCTATGCACAGAAAAGGTCGCCCCTCATAATATACATATATTTGAGTGTACTTGTAGTTTTATTACTATTACGTACCAAATCTATTTATTATCTATGAGGAACTTATTGAAAGCAATGAATTAATAAACATACTTATTTAAAATAATTATTTTCTCATTATTTATAGCTATTAGCCAATAATAATAATCAAGTATCAAGATCAGCTAGGTCGTACTAACTGGGTTGCCACCTGAGCGATCGCAGCGCCCTCATTTAATTTCTACTCTTTTGTGTTGCACTATACTAGTTATGAAGAAAATGATTTATGATGTACACCGGCCGATATAAGATGTGAATCCCTTAACGTTATGGTAGACCCCAAGAATATAAATAAGAAAGGAATATAAATCAAATGTTTCTGTACTCATTCTGGTATAGTCAAAGAATTTATCGGGATATTGTCTTTGTTATTCATAATTCCGATGAAACTCGCTTTTTTGCGAATTTATATCTTCTTTTGCCCACAATAAATCCACCTTAAGGAAGGAATTAGAATAAAAAACCGGCCAAGTGCGAGTCGGACTCGCGCACGAAGGGTTCCGTACCATTATTATCAAAAAAAGGGCAAAAAAATCACCTTTGTTGTATGGGAGCCCCCCTTAAATATTAATTGTTTGTAGTTGAATGTTTTTAGTATTTAGTTATAGCGGCAACAGAAATACATCATCTGTGAAAATCTCAACTGTCTAGCTGTCACGGTTCATGAGACAGACAGACGGACAGACAGCGAAGTCTTGGTAATAGGGTTCCGTTTTTACCCTTGGGTACGGAAGCCTAAAAAAGATGTTGTCGTCGCTGTTTAGGCATGGGTCTACCCTTTATAGCAGAACTTTTTATGTCATAATATTACTTTGCATAACAGTAGATAGCATAAACTTCATTTCGCAGAAAATCGTTTAGCAGACACTCATTTATCATACATTCAAAACTCATAATTTTGTAAGTCAGAATCATCTTTTGGCATAAATTTCATATCGATAGTCATTAAAAGGCAGAACTATCATATTACAGTAAGTTTACAGTTAAAATCATCTTTTGGCATACATTTCCTTATGCATAATAATGGAAAGCCTCATCTATTATATAACAAAAAATTCATAGTTAGAATTATTTTGTATTTCTTACCATAATAATAAAATTGATTGAATATTATTTTATTCGCCAGAAACATACGACGATAATGTTAATTGCTGCATATTTCTGATCAGGCAAGCATACATTATGCATGCAGCAAGCATGCAATATGCAAACAAGCATGCAGTATGCAAACCACCATACGCCATGCATGCAGCCAGCATGCAAGCAAGCACGCAGACTGCAAGCTAGCATGCAACATGCAACAGGCATGGTTTCTGTCACGGCTCCGGCGCTGCAGGGTTCCGGCGGTCCCATGCGAGCTTATCGTCGCAGATGTGTTTTACGCTCACCACCGCAGCTTCGGCTTGCTGGCCGGCTTAGCCTCAGCTACGGCGGCGAGCTTCAAAACCACCTGCTCCTCAGCTCACGGGGCGCCTTACGCGGATTTAAATTACACTCTAGGGGTAGGGCAGACAAGACTACGTGGAGTCGGTTTTGGAGCGATTCGTTTCTGTCACTAACTTTTTTAGCGTAACATATTGTATTTTTAAGACAATAGGTCTAATTTAAAGTTAAACATGTTTTTTATAGAAATGTCAATAATGCCAAACAAAATTTGGCAAAGTATTATTATGACAAAACAAATTATGCCAAAACAGTTATGCCAAAGTATATTAGGAAAAAGAACATTATGCAAAAAAAAGGGATCCCCTATTGAACATTGCCAAAGGTAATTATGCCATCTTAAAAGTATGCCATTGTAAATTCGGACATACAAACATTCGGTCAAACAATAACTATATTAAATATATTTTATGCATTAAAAATATTCGTTTAAAAAAGATTATGCCAAGTGTGTTATGCCAAATAAATTTCAGAGCATCAAGATTCTGCCAGATAGAAGGAACCCATATACTTGAAGCTGTCAAGTTTCATAAAGGGGTTCTATCCAAAATCATGCATATTAATTGCTCCATCACGTCGTCGGCGGGCATTTTGAAATTTTAGTCGATAGTTTATTCTGCACAACACTACGTCAATGCAGTCTCGGGGGCACCGCTCGTTTGCCGCTCGCCGCTCGTACGCCGCTCGGCGCCCGCTGCCCACGCCGCCGCCGCGCCACTGACTTCGTGAACAGTTCCATTTAAGAGCGGGCCTAACGCCAGGATAAATTCTGATTTCCCCCGCGCGTCTCGCTACACCCGCATTAGTGCCGATAACAAACACGGGTGGCCGCGGCGCCACGACGCGCGACGCGCGGGACCAAGCTTGCGTCACTACGCAACACCCGCTACACTGCGGGTAGAGCGTAGTATATGCAAGCAACAGTTAAATAAAACCACTTTTTTTTTTCTTAATTTTTTTTTGTGTTCATTTTTTAACACCGTCTATACAATACATTCTTATGTTGTTTGTATGTCGTGAAATAAAAGTTTTGAGTACTCCATTTCATCTTAATTTATTTCTCCATTTCGTTTTATCATCACGCCTGTTATTTATACTTGAAGGTGGTTTTTTTTTGTTTTTCCGTCATGGTGTCGTTTTCATGGTTTTCGTGGTTGCTGATTACGAAAATGAGGTCAAAATGAAAAGGCAAAAATTTATTTTTGCGTCAACCCCGAAAACCATGAAAACGACACCCATGACGGAAAATCAATAATTTTCCTGGGCTTCATCTTGAATTTTCAGTTTGACTTCATTTTCGTTATCAGTGACCCCGAAAACCATGAAAACGACACCGATGACGGAAAAACCAAACAAATTCCTCGGAACCATCTTGAGATTTTCATTTTGACCTCATTTTTGTACTCAGCGTCCTCGAAAACCATGAAAACGACACCGATGACGGAAAAACCAAAAAATTTCCTCGGAGCCATCTTGGATTTACATTTTGACCTCATTTTCGTTATCAGTGACCCCGAAAACCATAAAAACGACACCCATGACGGAAAATCTAAAATTTTCCTCGAGGCCATCTTGGATTTTCATTTTGACCTCATTTTCGTTATCAGTGACCACGTAAACCATGAAAACGACACCCATGATGGAAAAACCTAAAAATTTCATCAGCTCCATCTTGGATTTTCATTTTGACCACATTTTCGTAATAAGCAACCATGAAAACGACAGCCATGTTTGAAAAACCTAAAATTTTGCTCGCCGCTATCTTGGAATTTCATTTTGACCTCATTTTCGTTATCAGCGACTCCGAAACCATGAAAATGTCACCCACGACAGAAAAACCAAAAAACCAACTTCAAGTATAAATAACAGGCGTAAATGTTTACAGAGGTGAACCTCAGTGGTCATTAAGTCGTGCAAAAGTTCAGACACGCAAGTGTCTTTCGCGCAAGTTTCTTGATACTTTACCTACCTACTACCTACCTACTCCTACCACCTACCTACCACCTACCTTCCACCTACCTACCACCTACCTACCACCTACCTACCTACCACCTACCTACCACCTTCCTACCACCTACCTACCACCTACCTACCACCTACCTAACACCTACCTACCACCTACCTACCACCTACCTACCTACCACCTACCTACCACCTTCCTACCACCTACCTACCACCTACCTACCACCTGCCTACCACCTACCTACCACCTACCTACCACCTACCTACCACCTACCTACCACCTACCTACCACCTACCTACCACCTACCTACCACCTACCTACCACCTACCTACCACCTACCTACCACCTACCTACCACCTACCTACCACCTACCTACCACCTACCTACCACCTACCTACCACCTACCTACCACCTACCTACCACCTACCTACCACCTACCTACCACCTACCTACCACCTACCTACCACCTACCTACCACCTACCTACCACCTACCTACCACCTACCTACTACCTACCGGTTAATTCGGACGGGTTGTATATATTTAAAATAATTTCGGACAAAAACAATGCACAGAAATCAATCATCCGTTTAATTTGCGTTTACTATGAGCTTATGCACGTAAAGAATACATAGTACCTTCGACTTCGGCAATCAGCCATCATTTGAGTCTTCAACTGTTTTAGTTATCGCTTTTCAATTGTATTTTTCTTGTTACCCATGTTACACAAAAAAATAATTGATTCAATGATAATAATAATGGCGAAGAGCAAAGTGACATAGACTACCCGTCTCAACAGAGCGAGGGCAACTGATCGGCGAGTGATCGGTGAAACAAACTGATGTCTCAAGCTCGCGTCACGCGAGACGGAAGACTGCGTATTGCGCGGAATAAAAATGTAGTAAGCGCCAAATGCTTTGAGTCTGTTATCTCTTAAAATAGAAAATATTTTGAAAAACTGCTATTGTCAGCTCTAGGTTATACATGAGTGATAATATTTATCAAGTTTATGGTTCAGTAACATGCACCAAAATAGAAGACAAACCAAAAATGTTGAAAATTAGAGGTAACTTTGTGATGGTTTTCTATCGAGAAAATTTTATCCTATTATGTTTTTCGTCAATGCCAACCTTCACATTCATAATGAAGTTTCCTGACATATACTTTTTTTCCAATTTGAACATGATTTACTACTCTAAAAATCTAATCAAAGATTGAAGATTTTGGTTTAGGCCCGCTCTTAAATGTATGCATTGGAACGCCCCGCGCCCGCGCCGCGCCCGCACCGCTTCCGCCGCTGTCTTCGTGAATGAGGCCTCATAGGGAGGTGCAGGAAAAGATTTTCTATATGAAACATTAAATTCACTCATTAAACTGCGTATTTTTGTTCGTACACAGGGCAAGTTTTGTCTAATGCTATGTGATTCTTCGAGGAATGAACACACAGCGAAAAATTATCGCGGCATACGTACGCACGGCTGGAGCGCGACAGCCACACCGAGCTTGCATATTCAATATGCGCGAAGCGGTAGGTAAATATCTCATGCCTATACACAAAGTGACAGAGCTCTGACCATACCTCCAGCATCTGGCACATTGCGTAACGGGACAAACGTAAGGTTCTACCAAAACTGTCATTTCGTATATAAGTACGGTCGAACAAGCTATTTGGTATACAGTTTAACCCACAAATTACATTGTAAAATGTAAACCAAATAGCTTGTTCGACCGTACGTACATAAGGGGGCAACGATGGTCCTTCAAATCCTATTCTCCATGTCTCGCTATCGGTCCACGTGGCTGCTTCTCTGTCTCTTCGTTGTAGGCGTTTTACATTCACGACCTTACAGGTATTTAATAAACATGTGTAATTCGTCCTCCAAAATTTCAAAGTCGATATTTTTAGACTCCATAACATAATCCAACTTCAAAAGGCCGTTGAAATCGCCATCCTAAACCACTAAAATGATCTGAGTTGGCTAATTTCTCCGCGCTGTCAGAATTATTAAGTGCGATAATAATTTTGTACGGGTTTATATGTTTCACTTTGGTGATATTTTATATTCCTTGTTCCTTAAATAAATTTGCGAGGGCGAATTGTTTAGTAACTTTACTTTACAAGTAACACTCAAGTCCGTAATCCCTCTTACTTCTCTCAACCTCTGTTTTCTGCTCCTAACTTCAGTCCACTCCTCATTTTCTCTCACTCTTTTGAGCTTTCTCGAGCTCTTTCGATGTCTCATCCTTCATCTCAAATAATTGTGTTAAGTCTTCTGAATGTATATTTTCTTCATCGTCCATTATAACAGTGTTGATTAATTCTTCATTATGATTCTCGTCTGTATTCATTACGCGTAAAGTGATAAAGTGAAAAAGTAGATTCGCGCAAGCGATAACCGATGGTTCGGCCGAGCGGCCGACCCAGAACCCTTACTCCCTAACGCTTCGCCCGTAAATTCGGATCTATCCGTCTCTCTCACTCGCACTCATCTGCAGACGTGCGCGACAGAGACAGATAGATCTGAATATACGGACGAAACGTGAGTAGCGCCCCAGGTAGGTGCACAATAGATAACGATGTACTTAGGTAATGACCGCAAAAAACACGCAACGTCGAATCTAAGCAACACCGTACGCGCTTCGACACTGAAAATACACATTTTAATAATGTCTTTTTTTAACAATAGGCATCTCGTAAGAAATGATGCCTTACACTTATGTGTCTTGTTCTGCTATGTTATACAGGATTAGTACATAATCTTTGAGCAGATTGATTATCATTATAAATCAATATTTTACTAAACTTTCCAAGTAGTACATGCAAGAAATTTTTAACAAACAAAGCCTCTTTACAGGCCTCTGATAAGGACATATATTCAGGAATATAAAACAGTGGCTCTCTCTAGAGAGCCACTGTTTTTTGCTTTCTACTCTCCCATGATATGGTTCTACTACCAAGTTTGAAAACAAAACCAGCGTAAGTACGATCGTACGTCACCAGCCCTATCTGCATATACATATGCAGTGAGATTCAACTCACTCTTCTGGAAAGTTATAGACTGCATTAGCCTCTGCAGTTTGCCCAATACTTGAACTAGTGAGATTTAATGAGCTCATCACTTAACGAACGACAAAAGTCGGTATGTCAGGGGTCACCCATCCACGGGCCTAGCCAAGAACTGTTAAGATTCGAAAATCTGAAAAACAAAAATGACGCTCCACCCTAATGCATACGTTAACCAGTTCCTGTCAGTCAGGTCTGGGTAGACCAGACTTATCGGTCCACCATTGGTTGTGCCAACCTATTGAAAAACAAACAAATACTTACTATTTGTCTTCTTAGCTTTTCGTTTCTTTTCAGATACTTCTGGTTCTTCTACCACTTCAGTTTCAAACCCCAAGAAAGGCAATTGCTCTTCTGAGTCTGATTCCAAATGGTGTGACTGTAGTTGTATGACTCCTATATCCAGATAGTTGTCATATAGATTTACTGGTTTTAGATCTGTAAGTAAACAAAAACGGTCATGAGCATTTCTAGTTTTACATATAAATATTCTATTCTTTATTGAATTTATCTAGAAACTAGCGGACTTCCCGCGGTTTCACCCGCGTAGTTCTCGTTCCCGTAGGAGTACGGGAATAAAATATAGCCTATGTTACTCGTGGATAATGTAGCTTTGGAATGGTGAAAGAATTTTTTAAATCGGTCCAGTAGTTTTTGAGCCTATTCATTACAAACAAACAAACAATTCAAAGTTTTCCTCTTTATAATATTAGTAAGTATAGATAACAAAACAAAACGTAGACTTAAAACATATTTTTTATTAAGTATTACTTATTCAACTCTAGTTTCTGTCGGCGGCTTCGCACATGTGAATCGGGAATTATCCCACGAGAATCCTAACAGCATAAAAAGCATTATTTGTCCCAATGCACGTTATGGTCTATCCTAGGGATTCCCAAACTATTTTGGGTACAAGACCCATTTTCCAAAATAAACTGATATCCTGGACCCCCACAGCCCAATTTAAAAATACTATCTCTTTTTTTTCCCTATTGATACAAAAAACTTACTTAACTATTTAAAACTTGCACGCTTATCAACTTGTTGAGGTTTTTAAAATTACAACACTTATACTGTAAGATTTTTACTTTAAACACCAACACGGCTTCGTGATGAGGTTATTTACACCCTGTATACCCCTCCATACTAATAAAAGATGATATATGCAACACAAAACTCTTCAGGCCCCGGCCGTTCCCGAAGGGGAATGGTGCATTGTTATTTCAATTGTGTCTGTAATTGCAGGTATCTAAAGGTTAACATGAACACAACCAATCACTGTATATTGGCTTTATAGACTACACAAAAGCATTCGACAGCATATCTTACACCTCCATATGAAAAGCACTAAAGACTTGCAACATAGAAGAAAATTACATAAAACATTTTAAAAAAATTTTAGAAGCTCAAGCAAAATAAGGCTAGGAACAAAAGGAGAAGAGATTGCAATAGAAAGAGGAGTCCGGCAGGGCGATGCCCTGTTTCCTAAATTATTCATTGCAATGTTGGAAGATTCCAAAACATTAACTGGAACAAAAAGGGTATTTGGATAAATAATAAACATTTAAGACACCAATGTCATCTGCAAATCTTTTGCAGATGACATTGTTATCTTCGATAAGTCAGCCAGAGGACTGCAACAAATTATACAGACTCTAAGCGAAGAGAGCAAAGAGGTGGCACTATCATTTGACTGGCCTCACTTTGCTGTTCGCGGAGTTCCGTCTTTTTGGTCTGAGGTAAATCCTAAGTGATGACAAATGGCCTCCAGAAACCAATCCAAATAGATAACAAAACCCAAATAGATTACGTCAGTGAGTATAATAATATATACCTCGGCAAACAAGTATCCTTCAATCAAGATAGCAATGAAAAAGAAATGGATAGAAGAGTCAACTGCGCATGGAAAAGCTTTTGGGCCCAAAAAGAAATAATGAAAGGAAATACAGCATGCCAGTAAGAAAGACGTTAATAGAAACCTGCATTTTTCCAAGCCTAACATACGGCTGCCAGACAATGGTCTACAAAAACAAGATAAAAATAAAATACCTACAACCCAACAAGCTATGGAAAGGAGTATCTTGAATTTAAGAAGAAAAGAGAAAGTAAAAAGTGAAGAGATAAGAAACAAAACAAAGCTGACAGATGCCCTTAAACAAGCCTTGAAGCTGAAGTGACAATGGGTGGGCCACGTGACAGGATACGCAGACAAAAGGTGGACCTCATAGTCGACAAAGTGGTCTAGCCCACTAGGAAAAAGAAAAGTTAGAAGACCAAAGAAACGGTCGGCAGACGATATAATTGCAGTTGCAAGCAGGAACTGGTGGAATCACGGTGCAAAAAGAGAGAAATGGAAAAAGATGGAGGAGGCTTTTACACATAAGGGTTCAATTATGGCAGAAAACATATAAATACTTAAATAGCATAACTATGAATCACTTTATAATGTAATAAAAAATAATAATAATGAACATGTGTTGTGTTACATGTTCATTATTATTATTTTTTAAAGGAGAATGCCCATTTTTCTACTGACCGCCGTTGCGCATCAAATCTTTTTGTATGATAGCATAAATTGAATATAAAAGAGGGGTGATGTCGTACTTTCTAAGGAAAAAAAAATATCCATTTATTTTGTGGGGGTTTTAGTTGTTCTTTGATTTTCTGTTCAGTTTTGAGGTTAGTTTTGTAACGAACTTTCCACTAAAAGCAGCAGCCCATTACAACAGTATGACTTGAATTGACATAAGACACGAACAGTACGCAATGATAAGTTATTTATAAGCACAACAAACTCAACAACTATCGATGCACAAGTAAAAACAAAAGTTCGCTGTTGTTTTGTTTGTTTGACAAATTGACAGAGACAGTTCACATATCACATTGTGATAGTGTTACCAACAGTCAATCTAAATCACTCTGACTATAACTGATTTGTCAACTAAAGAAAGATTTTTAATTAGCAAAGTAATATTATTTATAGGATGTGAATAAAGAAAAAAAAACACAAAAAGAAAAGGACAAAAAAATACACTAAAAGAAAAACAAAAAAAAAACACTAAAACAAAACCACAAAAAAGTGAAAAATAACTTTAGCTTCAGAAGTCGGTGAGAAAAACACCAAATCAATCAAAGGTCAAGTTTCAGAAGACGGTGACAAAAACACTAAATCAATTAAACAAGGTGGTTTTGTTTTAGTGTTTTTTGTTTGTTTTTCTTTTAGTGTATTTTTTTGTCCTTTTCTTTTTGTGTTTTTTTTGTTTGTTGTTTTTTTTGAAGTCGGTTTTATTTTTGGCAAAAAAGTTTTATTTTATTTTTCCATTTTTAGTTGTAATATCCTATACTTACAAATATTTGCTATGCATTCATTGTACATGGTTAACAATACATGTCATGGTAATAGGCTTATCCCCAATAAATGGAACATAACATGCCATAACTGTCGAAATCTGGGTGTACTGTACACATCTATGTACCCCTCAGAGCAAACAGGTGTAATGTTACGTCATGATGTTGTTTAAACAATGAACATCCAACCGATTGGAGCTATCACAACAGATTTGCCGTCTATTTTTGAAGAGTTCCATTGTATATCTCCGAAGATCAGCATCAGATCTTCACCAAGTTAAAATGGGACCACCTCAGGAGTATACTTTTTCAAATAAAAAAAGAATTTTGAGAATCGGTCCACAAATGGGAGAGAAATCAGGTAAATTGTACACTTCTGCGTACCCCCTCAGAGCATACAGGCGTGATGTTCCGTCATGATATTGTATAAACAATGAACATCCAACCGATTGGAGCTATCACAACAGATTTGCCGTCTCTTTTTGAAGAGTTCCATTGTATATCTCCGAAGGTCAGCATCAGATCTTCACCAAATTAAAATGGGACCACCTCAGGAGTGTACTCTATCAAATGAAAAAAGAATTTTGAAAATCGGTCCACAAATGGGAGAGAAATCAGGTAACATACATAAAAAAAAAAAAATACATACACACGAACATAATTATAACCTCCGCCTTTTTTTGAAGTCGGTTAAAAATATGTTATTTCAATTGTGCTAATTAAAAATATAAATAACGAGGATAAAGTCATAGTTGAATTTATTTTTAAAACTGAGTCTGACGGATTATGTCCCAGGTTTTAATAAATTGGCAACATTGATTTTACCGAAATACGCCATTTTAAAAAGTAAGCAATAAAATCCAATACTGTAGCTAATAAAATACAAAATAGTAACCCCACATACGATTTCGTTCAAGTGAACTAAGAGAAGTTAAAAAAATATTTTATAATTTATGAGTTTATTTTTATGGCCATACTCTTTTAATTTAGAGCGACTCTGATTGTGGTCAATCTCCTTTATATATTTAATAAATTTAATTTTTTTTTTTAAACAGTATATTGAAAGTTTCATTTAAGAACTTGTGTTAATTAAAAGGGGTCAAAAAATGAGTTTTAATTTAAGTCGACCCCTCGAAAACCGATATCGACTCCTAAGGAATCCCTGGTCTATCTGTGTGACACATCAAAATACGTTCAGCCAATAGGGTGCAGAAATCAACTAACTCACATTCACAGTAACTCTACAAACTCATTAACTGTCCAAAGAGAGCCTCCTTTGGTTGAGGCTCTTGGCAATTAACCCATTCACTGTCACGACTATCAGCACAATGATTACAGAATCGACTTCCCTCATATTGACCATATATATCTCACCCTCGCGAGCCACATCCTGTTAGTGATGATGGGTCGATCCCAGTTTATAGTGATATTGTCGATTAATTTAGAATCCGGACATAAGATTAGCCAAAGCTAGGAAAACCAGTTTCAACACAGATTTCTTTTGTTCATCAGCCATTAATCTGTCATTTTTCGATTCATAGTTGACTAAACCCATGTCCACAGCGGCCATCGCAAGCTTGTGGAGATTGATAGATGAAGGAAGAAAAAAGAAGGACCCTGCCGGTCCCAAGCCAAGTGCACATCACAAGAGCTGATGGATACTACTCAAAGTTACAAGCACATCGCCAAGTTTGGGCAGACACAATTTTAATTGTCATCAACGCACTAAGAAGAGTTTTTTTTTTTTTTTTTTTTATGAAAGAGTATTGCTCTTCAGTCTTTCTTGACATACAACAGGCTTTTGACAAGGTATGGCATAAAGGACTACTCTGCAAAATCAAGAATAGCCTCCCTCACAGTTACTATCTACTGCTAAAATCGTACCTGGCAGATAGACTCTTTCAGGTGAAGGAAGCCGACTCCACTTCAAAGTTCCACCAAATAGACGCTGGCGTGCCACAAGGATCAGTCCTGGGACCTGTACTGTATACCATATATACGTCTGACCTGCCAGAAGATGAGAGTGTCACTACAGCCACATTCGCAGATGATACGGCAATTTTAGCAAGCGACAAGAACCCTGTGCTCGCAACACAAAAGCTACAAACAAGCCTCAACAATGTTACCAATTGGCTCCAAAAATGGAGGATAAAGGCTAGCGCATCAAAATCCGTACATGTTACGTTTACACTGCGACAAGGAAATTGCCCTCCTGTACACCTGGGAAACAATACTTTACCTCATCAAGACAGTGTACGATACCTTGGACTACACCTAGACCGACGCCTTACATGGAGACACCATATCAAAACTAAGAGGCAAGAACTCAAACTTCGATACACTCGCCTCTCCTGGTTACTGGGCCGAAACAGCAAACTAAGTGTAGACAACAAACTACTCATATACAAGAGCGTTCTTAAACCTGTCTGGAAGTATGGTATACAACTCTGGGGCAGCGCTTGCGACTCCAATATCATAATAATACAGCGGATGCAGAACATGATCCTCAGAAACCTATGCAATGTCCCAAGGTACATCACCAACGCAGAAATACACCATCATCTGTGGATGAGCACGGTGAAGGAAGAGAGCCATAACACTACAGAGACATACAAAGAGAAGCTGGAAAGACACCCCAACAAATTGGCGGCTAATCTAACAACCAGAAGCTACAAAAAACGGCTAAAGCGGAAAGACATATTGACCATATAATCCACTTCTATGGTCTACTGATGAGGTGATGACCTCACTGGAGGACACACTCAAACTGCCACATCTTACAACTCATCTGCTCATAGCATAGCTGATTGCAGATTACAATATAAAAAAAAAAAAAAAAGCACTAAGAGTAAGGATTTTTATTTAAATTTTAAAACATACCGTCGTCATCACTTGAATGTTCCTCATTTGGCTCAATGATATCATCTAGTCCCTCACAAACATCATGTAATTCTTCTTTTACAGCAATGCTTTCTGTTTGACCAACTTCAACTATACTTATGCTCTGTATTGGAGAGTTAATAAACCCATGGAAAATCTCTAAGTGGTCTTCGTTAATTAAAGGTTTTGGCTGTAAAATGATTATAGTAACAGTTAAATAATTATGATGATGATCACAAGGACATTACTTTCACATCAGAGATTATATCTCTGCTGAAGAATATCTCACCTCGTAGTTTCCATTCATAATCTGAGTGAATCGCTCTTCAGCTTCCAGACATTTTCTTAGTAATCGGTAGCATTTCTTCAGTTGAGCACAGCAGACAAAACAAGCTAGTATTGGTCTACTGTCTTCAGTTACAAACTGCAACAAAATTATTTGTTAAATAAATAAAAGATCTACTTTCAAATATTTTAATATACTGTCCATTCTATCATCATGGCCATCCATACTTGTCACTCTAATGAGAATATTAGAGAAAACTTTAAAGTGGCACCTGTTAGAGAGAAATTGAAAGTGAGTTATCCATTTTGGTATCACTGAACCAAATACCTAATATATTTCAAAGCTACTATATTGTACCTTAGTTGGTAACACATATTATATCATCAACTTACTGGAATATCAGTCAGCTTCTCATATAGTTCATGCAAGTTCTTGTTGCCCACTACGTACATGTGAACATTCTGCACTAAACATATTCTACACATTGGTAGTTTATCCATCTTTGAACTTTATAGAAACACTTGATCAAGATTTATCTTCACAAAACACAGTAAGTTTATTAATACTGGTGTGGGTTTTATATTAATAACATGATGAATTCTTCTTTATAATTGTTTAGAAACAAATATTTAAATTCATATCGTATGCACTTCTTTGTTGGACCTAGTAGACAGGGCAGCAGTCAAGTCTAGATAATTAGACTTATATTTCTCTCGTAGAGAGCTCGGTCTGTCTGGTAGGTAATCCTTCAAAACGATCACAATTCACTATTATTTCACAAACTTGCCAATTTCATGTAGGTGTTTACCAAATGTGTAATTGCACTTCTATTCTATTCTCCTTCAATACGTTTTCAACTGTTTATTAATTACAGAGTATCTAAATAAACACCACGTTCCATACATGAAACACTAACGAACACTGATCGGTCAACAGATTTTAAAGATTTTTTTCCTTTCTTCGCTTTTCGTTGGGGCATGTGCACAGAACATATTCACACAGAGCATCTATCATTTTACATTTACTACCTATTCAATATAGTTCAGCATCGTACTCGTTATTACTCTTTTTTTTTTTTTTCTTTTCCTTTTTGGCAACTGAGCCGGTTCCGACTATTCTGCCAGTGTCACGTCGTGACGGCAGCACAGAGAGGCAGGCCGTCGAACTTCGTACTTCGTGGTAGGTGTTAGTCTAGCTGTAAGGACGAACACATAGGTTAGTAGAACAAAGCAATCCACGCCAAGATTGACTATTTGACTATTAGTACGAAGAAAACACCAAAATTGCTCATGCACAACATTGAGTTATAATGTAGTACGTAGTACATTATAACTCAATGATGCACAACAAGAAAATAATCATGACAGGTATAGCTAAGTTACCACAATTTTGCATTTTGCAGGGCTGCGTTTAGTCAAACCAGTTTAAAATTTAAACTGACTAAATGTCAAACACCCCGTTCAAGCACACCGCGAGGTGAAAAATTAAACTGATTAAAATTTAATCTGCCCCGTTCACGGTCGTCCGCTGGTATAAATTTTCGCCTGACTAGGATAAATTTTAGCGACCTTTTTAGCTCGCTAAATTTTAGTCTGCTGTCAGATTGACATTGACATTGAGCAGTTTGTTGTTTCATTTGCTCGATTCGCGCCCTAGAAAACGAATATTTCTACCGAGTTCTTAATTCATCGTCTCCGTGAATTTTATTTGTGGATCATGGACTGTTGAGTTGAATTGTTAGTTGTTACTTGTTTGACAAGCTGAGCTGTCAATTGAATTTGATAGTTAGGACTCCGTTCAGCGAACCTTCGCTAGTTTAATTTTTATCTGGCGAAAATTTCGCCGGCTTACTTAAGGCTGATGCTCCAGGGTAGCCCGCGAAATTCAAATTTTCTTACGTTTTTGGCAAATTGCAGGCCAGTGCTAGGTTGTATGTTGATTAAAATATTGGACGCGATTGTGAGACGTATATAGTTACAGAATTATAATCATCAAAACCATCAATACAACCCTCCAAGTTCATAAAGGTCGAGAAACGATTTTTTCAAGGTCAAAGTCATTGCTAGACCTTTATGAACTTGGAGGGTTGTATTGATGGTTTTGATGATTATAATTCTGTAACTACATAAGTCTTACAATCGCGTCCAATATTTTAATCAACATACAACCTTGCACTGGCTTGCAATTTGCCAAAAACGTAAGAAAATTTGAATTTCGCGGGCTACCCTGGAGCATCAGCCTTAAGGTTCAGAAACAAGTCGCCTGAATTGGGGTAGGGGGGGAGGGATGGAGGAAGGGTTGTATAGTCGCCTCTCTCTTTCATCCACTGCCGGAGATGCGTAGTTTTTTTTTAAATTATTTTTTAAGGGTTACAATTTTTATTGAAAATTTTAGTCAGTGGATAAATTTCGAGGTAGTTGGGCACAGTTCTAACATAACCTAACCTATATAGTCGGAGTGAACGGAATCCCCTCGACATCGTTTTTATGACAAACGGTTAGTCGGAGACAAAAAACACCAAGACACTTTTAGCCTTATAATTACATGTTTCGATAGAATCGAGAAAATAAACGATTTGCGAAAATAACACATTTTTGGCCATTTTTTTTTTTTCTCAGTGCCCCGTTACGTACGTACCTAATTTATATTTTTCCGGCAGCTAAAATCTTATGGAGGCGCTTCAGATCAACCCCCTTGACCCCTCCACAGTGACAGACTCTACGAATTCAGGCGACTCGTTTCTGAACCCAACCCGACGTTTTTAAGTCGCGACTAATCTTAACTTCTCAGCTTGTAAATTGAAAATATATAAGGCGACCCTCTGACCCGTGAGCAGTTCGTTTGTGGATCACGCTATGCACGCTCACGAGAGCGGCCGGAGAGTGCTCAACTTATTATATCCCTCCCAAGGACAGCCAATAATATAAAAAAAAATATATTTTTTTTTTTTTTTTTTTTTATTAAATTCACAAAACTGATGTACAATCACAAAAGCAATAAAAAAGTTACAACACCATATTTCTGATTGACATCTACTGGATGTGAATCTAGCATGCATGTATATGTAAGACAATTAGGTAAAACTCACAAATTGTGAACCTTTCCAACAATTACGAAAAAGTTTTTGAGAGAAAAATTAAACAAAGAAATAAAAAAAAAAGAAACAGTGACATTATACAATTAAGACTCTAAGATTAGTCCTAACCGAGGCTACAGAACCAGCAAAGACATCTATTTCACTACGAATGGAGTTCGCTAGAGAGAGCATACGGTAAATGGGCGAAAAATTACCTATATTAGTTCGACTATGGGGCAGGACGAAAGTCCTTCGGTTAATTAAGCGGCTACTACTACGTGGGATACTATTGGACCTTAAACAAAATCGAGTGCAAACGAAGTACGAATACTAGTGTCAAAATAAGAATACAATCACAGATAGCTCTTGCTATTGTTGATCCACTTCATGGACGTACGAATAATACTACATTGAAATTGACGCTAAAGTTAAAAGTTACCTGTCATTCCTGTCAAAGCAGGCACAGAGTAAACGCCTCTTAGGCATAATTACACATACTCTTAAATTATATAATAATATAATATATTATTATTAATTAACTCTTATAGATTCCTACTTTGAAAAATTTAGGCGCTGTTCTCACTATGTCGTGACGATAAATTTGTCGTTGGTTTTTAGTAAGCAATAGTTTTGGACGAGAGTAATCGCGTCGTCCTCTATGTGAACACCTCCATTTAAATATACAAGCCATGACACTTAAAACTACACGATTATCTGTCGTCGTCACGACATATGATTAAATCTCACATTCTAAATGCGGTAATTTTCTCGATTCTCGCAGCTACCCTTTGGTATAAGTATTCTACATTGACATAATAAATGTAGATGGACTGGAAATACATACAAAAAAAAATTGGTTGCCTGTAAAGTCGGTATACGGGCGAAAGTTTTACGTGACAACGACTTTGAGTGGTAAAATAAACTTTTTATGTCTGTCTCTCTCGCTCTTAGGCGGGCTCTCACTCGCTCTCATTGTGAGCGCATAACGTGAGCGGGAGCGTAACGCAGTTTCTTGAAGTGTCACCCGGCAAACCAATTTATAAGACGTTGTCACGTCAAAAGGTGCCAGGGTTGCCAGACGTTGAATTTTTTTCCTCGTACCAGGGTTGCCAAATATCTCGTAATTTCAGAACATAATCTCGTAAAAGTAAAAAAATAAAAATGTCGTAAAATCCATAATTTACACTGTAACCATTCATCCCGAAAAGTTTGAGAATGATGTTTAAAAACCGTGTCACCTGTTTTTTTGGCTGTCCATCCTCCCTTTTTAGTTTTTTTCTAGGTGGAGTGGGTGGAGATTCACTGTCACCACTCATTATTTTAAATTAATCACTAAATAATTCGGAAGACACATCAAAATGCACTGGAAATCAATAAACTTCAACTACTACTGAGTTAAATTATATTTCCCTGCGTGTTTCGGTTAGAGCAAGGGAGATAAGAATCCGATGTTTACATGAGTGCAACAAGGACAACAACAAAGAAATACATTGAGCGGGAATTCCCCGGCCAAAGACCACAGAGATGAGGTAATGAATCTAGTGATGTGCTGAGTGAGTCGATCGTTTATTACAATGTTTATTGTAAACTTTTTTATAATATTTTGATTTGGATACATGGTGAAGTCAGGGGAAAGTTAAACAATCCTGCCTTGTTTATTTATAGGGATATGTTTAGGTGTACCAGGCATCGCCGGTAGTTGAAATTTTGAAAAAAAAGAAACGTGGTTAAAATCTCGTAAAAAATATACGAGATTTTTTTTTTCTCGTATCTCGTACAGAGACCGCGAAATCTCGTAAAGTTACGAGATTTCTCGTACATCTGGCAACACTGAAAGGTGCATACCTTCTACTCAAAATGTCTCATATAACGGCTGCCAATGCTAGGGTTGTTCCAATCAGGGAATATAGTGTCACTCTATCCATACTAACAAGTATCGTTATTAATGCTACATAATAGTATTTTGGTTCGAGTTGTTAAAATATGTAATTAAAACAAACAACAAAATGCTGTCGTCTTATTTACGGATTTAGTGTAACCCAACCATCATAAAAGTTTGTGGAACGGTCTCTCGGTGCTGTGAACCGCGAGCCGGACCTAGAAAGGTCACTCGAACCGATTGGCACACGTATTAAACCGATATCGTATCAGCACAGTGAAGGAACTAGTATCGGAAAACATTACAGCAACGATAGTAAGCTATTCCACCATGACATATTATTGTAAGCAAACGAAAAAAAAAAGTTAAATTAAAAAAAGGTCTATTGAATGACCTCTCCGACGCTAAGCGCGCGGATTTGCAAATACCGTAACCGCTCACATGCAAAAATTTTTGCAAGTTTTCAAAACATTTTCTGCCCGTTCCGATAAAAACACCTGTAGCTCAAAAACTACAAGTCCTACAGCAATTACAAAAATACTGTTGTCAAGCTGATTAGATAAGGAATCTACTTATCTAGAAATCAAAATGAAATACTTTAATTATATACTCCAAGTCATAATGTATAGCAAAAAATAGTTACAAAAACTGATATTTCGCTAGAAATATCAGTTTTCTCTTAGTTTTTTATCCATTTTAACATTAAAGAAATAAACTAGACTATATTTCCTTTCCAACAAGACCACAATCTCATTTATAGCTCAATAGCATCATATCTAAATATACTTATGAAACTAGATACTCACTGTTTGTTTACATCTGGGAACTAATTTTTGGCAGCCGGTGTTGGATGAAAAAACACACAAACCCACATGTTTTTTGGTGTAGATAGTTGAACAATCTAATCACCTCACTAATTAAGCACTGCTTTTCCCATTTCACACACGTTTTAGTCACTAAATCACGTATTTCTTCACACAACACAATCACTATAGGTACATATAATAACTACTTTTTCACGGGCGAAATATTGCAACTTCGAGATTCCAAAACGAATTTACGTTGACAAAATAATGAAGCACGGTTCTCAAGGATAATTTTGATATATAATAGTATCAGCTACCATTAAAAATACCAGAGTTATCAACGACATTTTCTGCGAAGGGAAATTCGAGTGTTCACCGTCTGTCAAATGAAAGTTTTTTTTTTTTTCGGCAAATTGTCTATGGAGTAGTGTTGCGATGTTCGATTTTATTATTGAGGAATTTAGTAACGAATTGAACACAGAGGTATAAGCTCTAGAGGAGAGAGTTTTAGACGGTTTTTAATGCAGTTTTTTGGGAGGCGGGTGCGCGTAGTAATAGCGTGACAGATAGCGCTTATGTATAGGACAGCGATATACAATGTGTGACAGATAGCGCCGGAGTGGTAAGCCCAAATATGAATACTTACAGCCATAAATTCATGATCGCTTAGCATTTTTTTCATCGAAAGCTTATTACCATGTGTAATATTGCATGAAAACCGGCTACTAACCTGTGCAAAGACAATTTGAAGATGATTTTCCTTCTTTCTTGCACCACACTTAATACTACAACACTCAGGCATGTTGAATGGCTGTTTTCCACCATATCCGTGCAATTTAAAGATAAACTCCTCGTAATTTTGTCATAAATCCCAATAATACCAAAAGTAAACACATATTTAGCACTAGAACTACCACGAAACTCGCCGCATAATATGGCGGATACGACACATAACTACAACTATCATTAGAACATTTGAAGGTTTTAAAGAAGGCACACAGCGTGTAAACACCACATCTTATGCAATATTAAATTTGCAAAAGTAAGTTTCTTTGTTACCTTTTCACGCGTAGGCTACTGAACGATCATCCTGAAAAGAATGAGGGTCAAAAATATTGTTATTACTTTTTTCGGTGCAACGGAACCAAGTGTACAAGTCCGACTCGCACTTGGCCAGTTTAAGTTTCAAACAAACAAATATATAGCTTTATTTGTTTACCTTGCCTTTTGCAAAAAGTGGAAGAAAATATTGTTCGGTGGTTCGCTTTTTGCTTTTTCTATCGCTTATTCCTCTATGAGTCATGGTGTTAGTTCCATGATTTAAACTTCCCAGGAAAAAAAAGTTGAAGAATTATTGTTTGTGACAGGTTGTGTCACTGTCACTTTCAAAAGCAATATTGTGGACACCTATATCCCTGTTACGATCATTTTTGTGTTGTGCAATTTTGGTGTTTTCTTCGTAATAATAATACAAAGCTGCTATAATAATTTACAAGCGATGCCTGTTATTTTTACGCAGCAGTGTTGTTAAGTTGAAGTAATTAGCTTTTATGACTTATACAGTAGAACCCGCATACGATCACGCTGCGCGATCGGGTTAAAAGAAGTCGCAATAATTATAAACAAGCGTCGCCTGTTATTTGTACGCATCAGAACATCCAAGTTGGAGTAATATCTACAGAGATACATAATATTGTTACAAGATGGGAAAACTGCCAATGTGTAGGATATGTCTGGCGGAGAACATTCGAATGTATGTTGTGGTCAACAAGAACTTGCATGAACTATATGAGAGGCTGACTGATATTCCAGTAAGTAGATACTTTAATAATATTGGTATTTCTTTGAAATTGTATATTTGTTTTACTCAAAGAATTGGAGAACAGTGAAATCAACCTTTTTGGAAAAAGGAAATAATGAATAAGAACCTGTGCTTAAAATCGAATACCTTTAAACAAGCAATTCTTCTATATTCATAATCTGAATCTCAGAAACGGCTCCAACGATTTTCATGAAATTTAGTATGCAGGTTTCGGAGGTGATAAATCAATCAAATCAAATAATTTATTGATGGTACATAAATGTTACACATAATATAACAATGAGGATCCTCATATTAACCATTTCTGGTATACGAAATATAAAATAAAAGCTTTTAATAACAATTAATAGCAATGGGTGATATAACTATTATTATTGCACTAGACTAGGATCTTAGATCTTGCTCGTTTTCATTTTTAAAAAACATTGTTTGACAAAACCAAACAAAACTCGGCCAGATATTAAATTATAAATAAAATAAAAAATAATTAAATATAAAGCCTTTTATTTCTAATCTCAATAAAATTTCTACACTGTTTAACATTAGGGAGGTACTTATTCATAAATCATAAATGTTAGTTGTGTTAGTCTTTAACTTGTCCTAGTTAGTGGTGTTAGTTTTTATAAAATCTTGGAAATGTAGCTCCATTACGGGTAAAGGCCTCCTCCATCTTTTTCCACTTCTCACGGTCCTTGGCAATATTTAGCCAGTTTAAGCCAGCAGTTTGTGCTACATCGTCAACCCCATAGACTTAGTAGTTAGAGTAGAAAATCCCTTACAGAAATATAGCAAGATGGAAAAGGATCGCAAATCCAATGTCACTGTGACCGGATTTGAATGACAGGTCTGCACAAGTCGGCACGCGGGGAATCAAATCTTCAGTATTTTGGATTTTTAGCTTGTGGTTTATTTTCAGTAAATACAGTTGTATTTAACAATGGTTACTTGTTCTGTGCGTGAATGTGGTGTTAATCATAGAAATAAGCCTGAAAATTGCACATTTCACAAGTAAATAGGTACTCAGGATGTCGTCACTGCTACAACGTGTTTTTTTTTGGTTTAAATTTGTGTTTTATCCTGTATAAAAAATATAAAATAATACCAATGTTTTTGTTTACTTTCATATTTTGGATACTAAACGTCCATTTGTTGATAATTTACATTTGTACAATAGATACCCCTAGATAGGTACTTGTATTGTATAGCGGGCTGGTGTCCGCAACTCCACGGCAAAGCGCGTATTTTGCGTACGGGTGGGAATTTTATTCGATCCACCCTAACTCCCCGAGAAAGGCCAGCAGCGCCTTGGTGTTGCTGACAATCTCGCGGAGAGTACCTGGGTTACCGAAGTACTTTGCCCTGTATGTTGCAACCCCTGGGCAGTGCAGAAGCACGTGGGCTGCTGTCTCGTCTTCCTCCATGCAGGCACGGCACCGGGGGCTGTCCGTGACTCCTATGACAAAGAGGTGTTTATTAAAAGAGCCGTGTCCAGTAATGGCGGCTGTAACTGTGCGCAGCTGCGGTTTGGTCAACCGAAGCGCGCGTTTGGTGAGGCGGCCGTCGATAGTAGGAAGTGTTTCCTTGGCATGCCTGCACTCGCCGTGGTCTAGCCATAGCTTGTGGTGTTGTTCACTAGTTCGGTTCCTTACCAGTGTGCGTAGGTATCTGAAAGGGAGTGGCACGATAGGTTCGGGTCCCACCGCTGCCATGCTCGATCCCCTTCTAGCGAGTTCGTCCGCTGCATCATTGCCACGGGAATCGCTGTGTCCCTTAATCCATTGGATGGTTATATTATTGAGATTACCAACCTGGTTCAGGCGTTGGTGACACTCGTGTATTAACCCAGAGTTCACTGTGTGGTTGTTTAGTGCCAGCAGTACAGCCATGCTGTCTGAGAGTATACGGATTGAGTGGTCCACAACCTTCCTGGCTAATATGGCAGATGCCGCCAGGGAAATGCCCATGCATTCTGCCTGAAATACCGTGTTGTGGGTCCCCAGAGGTTTGGCTATCTGGATGTTGAGATCCTCGGAGAAGACTCCAGCACCTGTGCCAGTACCTGTTTTAGATCCATCCGTGAAGATCCGTAGTTCCGCGGGGTTTAATCCCTCGCAGCGGTGATCCTCGTGGAGCTGGATTTTGTACTTCTTATCGAATACGAATTGTTTTGGTATAGATAGGTACTTACTACAATTCGAGAAAAATGGTTGAGATTAATTAGGCGCGTTGGTTGGAATCCAAAGACGAAGTAGTATATTATCTGTACCAAAAACGTGATACAACTTTATTTAAAGAATGAAAAGTTTATTCTTGTCAAATCAGTCAAGGTATTGGGAAGGACCTGATTAAATTCCCACGTGTACACACTTGTATGAATATCATATTATTATATAGTATGGATATTAAATTATAAGTCCACCAATCTGCCTTGAGCAAGAGTGGTGCTCAATGTATATTTCTTCTTTGTAAGAGGTGTTTACAAAGCGTTACTGCACTAAACTCGTAGCCTTGTGCTTGCAAAATGTTATTTACAAACCCAGAAAACTAAAACTCAAAAGTTTTGTTGCAGTTTGTAACTGACGACAGTAGACCGATCCTCGCTTGTTCCTTCTGCTGTGCTAAATTAAAGAAATGCTTTCAATTGCTGAGAAAATGTTTGGAAGCAGAAGAGCAGTTCGGTCAGATAATGAATGGGAATTATAAGGTGAGGTGTTCTTCAACAGACATTTACTGTTTTATGTGTAAGTAGTGCCCTCATGATCATCAATATAGTTATGTAATACTGTAATCATCTTTTTACAGCCAAAACCTTTAATAAACCAAGACCACTTGGAGGTTGCCCATGGGTTTATTATCTCTTCAATAGATAGCCTAAGTATAGTTGAAGTTGGTCAAACAGACAGCGTCGTTGTGGAAGAAGAATTACCGGCTGTTT
The DNA here is from genome assembly GCA_905147715.2 of Xestia xanthographa. NCBI lineage: Eukaryota > Metazoa > Arthropoda > Insecta > Lepidoptera > Noctuidae > Xestia > Xestia xanthographa. The sequence goes on from LR990654.1 coordinate 24,114,858, forward strand.
GTGAGAGACAAGATGATATTCTAGAGCCAAAGGAGGAATATCAATGTGGTGGTATGTTTTTGAGACAAAATGTTATTGATAAAGTTATATCTTCCAACAAATAAAGTTACAATTTATTGTACAGAAAAGGTTTATTGTTAGTAAATGGGATAAAAGCTACACAGACACACAAACAGTTGCCACATAATCACACATAATTCAGAACCTACAAAGAAATTTTTCATCAGTAACAAAAAATAGAACATTTTGACCGTGTAGGTAACCTTTACCTACACTGCACTGTTGTAAGAAATAGCTGTTTTTTAGGGTTCTGCACCCAAAGGGTAAAAACTGGACCCTATTACTAAGACCCCACTTTCCATCTGTCTGTCTGTCACCAGGCTGTATCTGATGAAAGGTAGTGCACTGGGGCCACCCCAGTATACTACCTTGAGGCCTACCTTGCCTTGCCGTGTTGAAGATACATGTTTCCATTTTATCAATAGGATAAATTCTGGTGATTCTGCACAGTGAGTTGTATCACTCAATTATGATTCCAAGAGCTTTAATTTTATGTTTCCTCTAGTGCCGTACCCATATCATTTTTGTATCAAAATCTTATGATCCACAAAATCAAACGCTTTCATCATATCGGTCAGTGTAGCATACACATACATACATTATCTACAGATGACACATGATATTATACTGGATAGCAAATCAAATAGAGCCATATTAATATTGGTATTTTTCTAAACCCTTTCAAAATGTTATAGTATGTCTTTATGTCACCTGTTCAATACAATAGTAAATGTGTAAGTCATGACTGTTGCTTGTTTACTTGCAGATCTAGAACTGGAAAATCTAGACGGTAGCGGACTAGATGAAGAAGATATACAAGCACACGGTTCTAAATTCGATTCAGAGGAACAAGAAGCATCTAAGGAGAAACACAGAACCGTGAGCACCAATAGTAAGTATTAGTTACTTAATCAATAGGAGTGTCCGAGCTAAGCTTCCACTTCGGCCACCTTCAGCCAAAAAAATACCTTGAAATGGACAAAATGTGCTGAAGTTTTGGCCGCAGCCCAAGGTTTCTAGCAAGTTCTGACTGAATACTGAGACCCTGATTATATACTCGGCCGCATACATGAAGACTTGTTCCGTGAGTGCGTCCACCGATGTCGCCGCGCGCCGCCCTGAGCTGTGGCCGCCTCGATACTCGCTAGAACATTTGTTTCACTGGCCCTCCGCGCAGCCCTTAGCCGCCGCGTGTCGCGCGGCTCTACTCTACGCGGTAGCTGTACATACTTCATATGTTGTCTAGCATTTGTTTTCGCCGCTCACCGCCGCCGCCGACGTCTTGGCTGCTAATTTTGGTTGAATAGAAGCGCGGCGGTAGACTGACGAGCTAGTGTTGCAAGCGCACTCATAACACTGTGCTTGTAACTGTATTTCACTTAATTAGCCGACTTAAAACACGTACTGCGTTCTGTGCGCAACATCACTGAAACGCACCTGTCCTGTGCCCGAGTGTGCAAGAGAATTTTAGAAAACCTGTGGATGCAGATTATAAAATTAAAGGAATGTTTCCTAGAGTAGGTACTTTCCCCCCAGGTAGCATTGTAAAATTCCACCCTGTAACAAATCTTATTAAAAAACCTAACTTTAGTTTAGTTTTTAGTTGGTGCCAGTTAAGATGAGAATATCGGTCATTGCCCTTTCCCTAATATCTCTTTGTACGAACCAAAACAAATAAACCATGTATGGTTTAAAAAAAAAATGTTGAAGATGACAATAGATGACGATTCCAGACTTGAACAGTGTTATGTCTGGTATTCAAAGTCATGAAGTTTAATAAATGTAGGTGGTATTGAACAGAATATGTATAATCTCAACATAAATGACGTAACCAAGACCTTGTAAAAATATTTTGATTGATGACTGGGACTGTAGCCTCATCCTGTAGGTCTAATTTAAATAAATGCTTTGTTCTTGTTTCAGTTTGAAATAACTATGAGCATTGCTCTTGACTGTTTTTGTTTGTGTAGGTACAGATATCAAACAGGAAAATCGTGACATTAGCTGTTCAGACAAAGAAGTTATCTCTTTCTCATCAATTCAATTTGAAGAAGATTCCGAAGATGATGTACCACTAATGGAGTTTAAAATTGAAGTTGAAGAAGAACAAGAAGTATCTGAACAGAAACAAAGAGCCATGGAGACCAATAGTAAGTACTAGTTAGTTAATGGGTATCATGCATGCTATGACGACTAATAGAGAAGTATGGATGAGCGAAGACATGCTGCACCAACCCCAAGTAATGCGGGATACGGACGGGGAACTACTGTACTGTGAACTGTATTACTTCTAACTTCATTATAGGTTTTAAGTGCTGTAAGTCGTGAAGTCCAAACATTTAAGGCTTTATTCATACTGTCTACATTTTCTTCGAAATCGTATCAGTGTACAGCAAAAAGAATGGGACCTCTACTAAGCTCCGTGGCCGCGCGGCCATGGTTAAACCTTTACAACTTTCTGAATATTAAATCTACGAATTTGCGACTTTCATTGTTAGTGCTTTACAACTTTTTTTCGTAATGTTGACGTAGTCGTTTTTTTCTACGACACTGTGTCCGAGCAGTCGTAACGGACACGCCAAAAGCTGTTTGTAGCCGGGTTAGATATTAGCGCCGATGGCCAATTTCGCGGCGGCGGCATGGCCTGAAAATTACCACAGCGGCGGCGCGGCGTTGCCGGCCGTAGGCCTGACATTTTTTTTTTATCAGGGAGAGATTTCTTAAAAATAACAAAGAAAACCATATTGTTGTTACAAAAAAAAATTAGTCTTCTAAATAATAATTGGAGATAACGTTTACTGAAAAATAATCATTTCAGCATTTTGAGTTGAAGTGAAACCGAGTTTTTTTTAATCAGAGTTTTTCTTATCTATCTATATACTAAAAACTATATTAAAAAAAAAAAAAACAGAAATAAATTATTTAAAGTATTATCATAAATTTTGTTTCTTGTTAACATCACACAACAATACACGCTTATCCGGTAAAATATTCGACTCGACTGCGTGAGCGACGAGTGTAGCGAAGCTACTTTACGGAGACGCGGCGCGTCGGGCGGCGCGTTGTGCGGCGCGTTGTGCGGCGCGGCTCGCTTTCAATTCAAACATGACGATTGACGATGTGCGAGAGCGTATACGGCGAAGCGATTTTACGCGCGTTTACTGAAAGTCAGCGTTGCCCGCCGCGCTTCACTCGCGCAAATAATAATATATCGCAGATTACACCGCCTCTCCGTAAACGGGAAAACGCGCAACGCGCCGTATGACGCGCCGCACAACGCGCCGCCCGACGCGCCGCGTCTCCGAAATGAGCACTTATGCGGTCTGGCCGCGCGTGCGAGCGAGAAAACAAGTTGCGAGTCGTCGCGACGGCGCGCCGCACGCTGCACTCGGCGACGACGCGTCGACATGAACTCACGGCGACGGCGGCGCGCCGGCGCGGCGCTTATATCTAAGCCGGGTGCGTTTGTACGACGTGGGTTGCGCCTAGGTTCGGGTTTTTTTGGTGTTAGCTGCTAGTGAGAAACGAATCCTTTTATGATCAGAGCAAGACTCGTTGGATACGTGCCAGTTAGAGATAAGTTTTGTCGCGCTTTCCGAAGCCAGTGTTGGGTCAATGATTGTTTGTCCGCGAGCTGTGACTGTGGAGACTGTTCCGGCGTCACAGCGGAGCACACTCAGGAAGTCCGCCCAACCTGACAATGCGGCGCCGCGATTTCGTGGCGATCTCTGCTGTGGATACGAACACCTCACTTGCGGTCGTGGTTCAGTCCATGGCCGGGAGCGCGACGGGTGCCAGAGGGAGCACAACGACCTCCGGCCGTCGTAAGTTGTGGCCTGCGGATGACATATTTGGGAAGTTTGTCACCTGAGCAGCCACAGGCCCGGGACGGCCGCGCACCAAGTTTTGCGCGCGCCTCTCATGTGGAATTATTATGGCCATGTACGGCTGCAGTGGGTGACGGTCCCGCATGTTTATGTGAGCCAAAAGATGGTCCGGGGATCGTGCCGAACCGCGCAAGTTCAATACTCAAATTTTATTTGCATTCCACAATGTGTACTTAGGTGGTAAGTTAAAGAATTGTGAGCATTGTGGACCCTGACGGGCACAGCAAAAGACAAAAATTAAAGTTCGAGAGAGGAAGCTATAAATAGAATAATAGTATATATATAATATATTATATTATATTATAATATATATATATTATATACACATCAACACGGTCTAGGGATATTTCATACTCAATTAAATAACTCGAAAAGTACTGGCCGCATTGGAATCTTTTATACACCGATTTGTTTGTAATTTATCTCAGACTAATTCCAAATTCAAATTTTTGAAAATTCTTTTGTTTCGGTGGCATAAAAATGTCTTGATGTATAGGAGAGGGAATTTTCATTTGTGCGAAATTTAGAAAACAATACGAATTACGTTTAGTTACAGTTTTTTTTTCATTTTTAAACGAAAGATAAAGTTAAAATTGAGGTATTGTAGCCATGCAACGCCGACATTTGACGAGGGCGGAGATGTTACGAGCTGTGGGAATGCTGGAAGCTGGATCTGTTCAGCGTAATGTTGCTGAGGCCATAGGGACCCATCAAAATGTAATTTCAAGATTGTGGACACGCTATCGTGCCACAGGTGAAGTAGCGGAGAGGCACCGGGGGCCAAGTCGCATCACTACCCCCAGACAAGACCGATTTTTGCAAATTACTGCGCGAGCACAACCAAATGCAACGGCGACTCAATTGGTCCAAAGGCTGCGAGTGGAACACCAAGTGCTTGTGAGTGACCAAACTGTAAGAAGGCGACTGCATGAAAGCAATCTACGCTCTCGTAGACCACTCCGGGTCCCACCTTTACGGAGAGGCAATCGTGGACGACGATTAGAATGGGTTCGGAACCACGTGGACTGGGGCCGTGACCAATGGTCCAATGTGCTGTTCACGGATGAATCCAGGTTCGGCTTCCATCCAGATTCACGAAGGACGCGTGTTTGGCGAGTTCCTGGACGATGGAGCCGTCTCCAGAACCCTCAGGAAGTTCACCCATACCAAGGAGGAACAATTATGGTTTGGGCAGGAATTCGTCTTGGAGGACGGACGGATCTCGTTTGGGTGCGGGGCAATATGACGGCAGAACGATACGTCCAACAGGTGCTGGGGCCCGTAATCTTGCCCCACAGAACACAAATGGGGCAAGATTTCCTGCTCATGCACGACAATGCCCGGGCACACACGGCGAGAACGGTAGCAGCTTGGTTACATACACATAATGTTAGGGCCTTAGACTGGCCTGCTCAATCGCCAGATCTAAATCCCATTGAGCATGCGTGGGATATGCTGCAAAGAAGAGCTCTGAAGGAAGTTCCTGAAAATCTGGCTACAGAAGATCAACTTTTTGCGCACCTCAGAAGGACATGGGACAATATTCCGCAGCAAGACATTGACAACCTTGTTCTGAGCATGCCGAATCGTTGCCGATGTGCAGGCGCGGATACAGGGGGGGGGGCAATGGGTGCAATTGCCCCCCCCTGAACCGGACCAAATACGTCACTAGCCAAGCTTGAACTAGTTTGACGGAATTGAAACTAAATATTCTAATTGTATATCTTGTCATGGGCGTCGCCAGGAGGAGGTAGGCAGCTGCCCCTAGAGGCTCACTTTTTCCTGCCTGATGCCATAGAATGGTATTAAGTATAGCATAATTATCTGAGGCAATGTAAAAAATTTCGAGCTCGCTTCGCTTGTTCTTGAAGCCTAGTTTTTCATGAGTGTTAACCTCGGCCACTTATAGACAAATCTATAAGTGGCCCAGGTAACTCCAGTAGGTCGGTAGGAAAAGTGTTACAATTTTCGAGCTCTACAGACTACTTTGTCTTGAATTTATCTTAAATTCGACCAAGTAACTCCTATATGATCGTTCGAAACCATTATAACCTGTCCAAGGCAAGGTGTCGCAAAGAATTTCTCGCTGTGCTCCCCCCCCCCTGGCCCAAAAGCTGGCGCCCTCTTGTAACTTGCATATCATGGATTTCTGTAAAGTAACGCCTATTTAGGTACTATCAAAAGTTTATCAATTTTTTTTACTTAATGAATTTTCCAAAAATTGCCCCCCCTTGAAGGAAATCCTGTATCCGCGCCTGCCGATGTGTTATGAACATCATGGGCGCTTTCTCAGACTACTAACTTCAAGTTTATAAACACAAATTAAATGATTTTTCTATTTTTTTCAGTTTTTACTCACAAATTAAAAGTTCATTCATATACGGTTTCCGTCTATGCTTCATTTTTTTTCCATAAAATCCTGAAATTTTAATCTATACCTTAGTACCTTACCTTAAGGTGACACAGCACACGAGCTCGAACTCATTGGTGGGCGTGGCTAAAAAGCACGCTGTCTCACCTGGCATCGTGCCCGAAGGAGATAGTATCAGTGATGAGCAGTTAGACGCTAGTCTTCACGTGCGTCTAGTTCGTACGCACACACTCAGCGTTCCGAACCGTTCCGAACAAAAACGAAGTTATAATACTTTCGTCTGAACTTTTATTTGCGCTAAAAAGAATAAAATAAACTTTTTCTTTAAAACTTTTACTATCAACTTATAACGTCATCGTCACTACACAATTCGCGAGATTAGTGGCAACAATAATATTGTATAACTATATTGTTTGTTATTGTTGGCCTGGGGTCACGATGTCCTGGACGCTTTCCGCCAGGTCTGCTAATCCCTCGAGAGAAATAAATAGCTGTGAAGCCAGCAGAGTCTGGACGTTGGTCGGCAGACGACTGCTTTATATTGTCATCGTGGTACTGTGGATTTCCTTGGCCTGATAAAGTTTAGGATTTCCTTTTCAGGGCGTATCACGTCGGAGTCACCAATTTAGTGGTTGTTATACACTAACTAAATTAAATTAAAAATGTTCATAATTCTATATCAATTTAGTCAACACAAGACAGAGAAGTGACAGATCAGAAGAAAAGTAAAAATTATATCGTGAAGGTTTTATCTATATAAACTTTCTAAATAAGTAGGTCGCTACACCATTTATAGGGTGTGCGTTTCGATGGCGCGACCACGGCGTTTTTTTTTTTAAAATAACTATGCCATGATTTTGTAAAAATTATGTATGTACGTGGTTCAAATTTCCCAAAACCTTAAATTTGTCAAAGTTATGGTTAAAAAGTTATCAGGGTTTGAACGTGGCCACGCCATCGAAACGCGGATAACCGCGCGGCCATGGAAATCTTAAAAACTAAGCGTTGCAGAGACCTGAAATTTAGGTAAATAAAAAATTGAATTTGTAAAAAAAATATAAAAAATCCTAGGTTTTATATTTCAGGAGCATACGTATGGTATCGCTTATCACCTTCAAAATGTTCTGAATGTGAAATATTTAATTAATTAATGAATTTAATTTTAAATAATTTATTTTTTACAAAATCTTGCCATAGCTTAAAAAAAAAAGAATGCCGTGGTCGCGCCATCGAAACGCACACATTATAGGAGTGCAATAAAAATGCACAGGCCCTTCAACTTCAGCGAAAAACAAATGACACGTCACTGACGTCATGCATGAAATGAAAAGGACAGAAATATAGGTCTTGTTCTTCTATCAAACGAAGGACATGTCAATATGGCGTATCCCCCTCCCGCACCGCACCGGGGGAAACATTATTCAGTGAGATGCACGAAAATTCATAGTAAAAGGCGCGCGTAAAAAAATATGAAAAGGCTTTTGGGAAATCGAATTTTATGAAAAAACCACTGCATAAATCATTATCAAATAAAATTTATTGAATTCTTCGATAATTTTGCTGTGTCGGTACCGACTTTGTTTTGGAAATTTGACACTTCTTTTATTACTAATTTACGCCCAAAGTTACGTTAAAATTGGCAATAAAAATGAATCTTTGGTAGCTCGTAACTTTTGAATGCCTTTTTATTTTACTATTCTGTTTCCGCACAGACACAATTAATAATGAGACAAAACGATATCATGTTTAACTTTAGATGTACCATGTCAAACAGTGGAGTAATAGTCCCCCGAAATTTGTATGGAAAATATGTTGTGCAGATCAACCTTAAGTTTATAAACACAAATTAAATGATTTTTCTATTTTTTTCAGTTTTTACTCACAAATTAAAAGTTCATTCATATACGGTTTCCGTCTATGCTTCATTTTTTTTCCATAAAATCCTGAAATTTTAATCTATACCTTAACCATTATTAAAAAATGGTAGAATATTAAATAACGTATCTTTTCAATATATATACATGTCATATAAATAATTAACACATTGATAGTAATTCGCTTTTTTAAAAATATCCCTAGACCGTGTTGATGTGTGTATAAAATAGAAGTTCTCCAGCACCCCGACTCACGCACGGTAGCCGAAGAACACCGTGCGGTTTTGATCAGTAGGAGTCTGACAGACCTCTTCGCCCATCCCAGGGTGGAGGATTTCCACATGCAATTAAAAAGGGATCAGGTCATGTCGTATGTTCCATAGTGTCATTCTAGTCATAGAGATGTAAGTGGCAACAACGGGAGGGACTCCCTAGAAGGACATACACTGACCTTATTGGTGAGGTTCTTCTGAACGGTCGGGTGTGTAGTACTCGCAACCGGCGAGCGTGTATGACCAGATGTATGAACGTGGACGAGGGAAACGGAGTATATAAGGATCGTAGCAGGTGGCGTGCTGTGGTTGCTGCCTACCCTCTCCAGCGTGTCAACCGCGCTAAAAAAAGTCAGCCCGCGCCATACCGCGCATGCTTGCGAAAAATTTGCACGTAATTTGACACTTCATATAATAGTATAAGATCCCTTTAAGAACGACCTTCACCGAGCTGGTTATTGAATGAAAAGTGTTTTATTTCAAATTAAATATGTCATAAAATATATTGCAAACGGGTTGTCTAAAAAATTGCAGTCCAGATTTTTTTTTTTTTTTTTTCAACATTTCACTGGTTTAGCTAATAGACGAATTCCATACCAATCGAAAGTATGAAACCTGTAAAATATGCAAACGTTAGGTTAACCTAACATTTGCACATTCTATAGGCTGCATAACTTTTGCATATTCTATAGCCTATAGAATATGCAAACGTTAGGTTAACCGGTCAACCTAACGTTTGTATATATTCTATATATTATAATTTAAAATAGCCATATACTCGGCCTCTGTACTTGAAAGCGCTACTGTTCTTTGTTTTTTACAACCCCATGAGATGACTGAACCTGATAACTTAAAACAGAAACCAGAATAAGATCTTCTATCTATGGAATTATTTGCCCAATCAGCATCAATATAACCCTCAATATTAACATTTCCATTTTTACAATACTTTAAACCTAAATATCTAGTTTTTTTTTTTAATATTTTAATATTCTTTTAGCATATAACCAGTGTTCATTATTATGACAGTTATTAAATTGACGTTAAGTATCCTACAGCATAGGATATGTCTGGCCTAGTCAGTACAGCTAAATACATTAGGCTCCCTATGAGCTGCTGATATGGATTTTGACTTTTAACATCTTGACTTTTTACAGTATTCAATTTAGCCTCCATGGGTGTATCAACAGACTTACACTCAGTCATATTAAATTTACACAATAAATTATCAATATAGGTTTCTTGACTCAAAGCACAGATAATATAATACTTCGTACAGATACCCAATCCCATACAAAGAAATGACACCTCCCTAAGTCAGGTAATTGCTCGGGTTATTTTCTGGTTTCCATTACTTCAACAGATGGCAGCACCAGCGTCTCACTTCACACGAGTTTTACAACGCCATCTAGGAGTCCACCATCACATCACCTAGGTAGATACAGAGTGGAATCGATTTCGATGATATCGAAACTAGATGGCGCTGTTTTTATATAGATTCTCACCAACGCACCATGATCCGTGCCTTCAAGGACGAGTAGGTAATAATAATACAAAAAACCGGTCATGTGCGAGTCGGACTCGCGCACAAAGGGTTCCGTACCATTATGTATACAACATTAGACAAAACGGCAGAAAAACACGTTTGTTGTGTGAGAGCCTCCCATAAATATTTAATTTATTTTGATTTAACTATTTATTTTTAAATTGAATACACAACTAAATATTGTATGAATATTTAAAGCGTTTATCTGTTGCCGTTATTAATAATGAGCAAAAAACGGCAAAAAAATCAAGTTTGTTGTAAGTGAGCCCCTCTGAAATATTAATGTTATTCTGTTTTTTGTGTATTTGTTGTTATAGCGTCAACAGAAATACATCATCTGTGAAAATTTCAGCTGTCTAGCTATCACGGTTCATGACATACAGCCTGGTGACAAACAGACGGACGGACGAACAGTGGAGTCTTAGTAATAGGGTCCCGTTTAACCCTTTGGGTACGGAACCGTCAAAATGTCTTGAGTGGGCAAAACAGTTTCATTTATGTGAGTGAGCTAGCAATATACACGCTCCGGCGAATGAATCTTTATGTGTTTTTGAGTATTTCAATGCATACGGGGCCCTCTTACATGTCGGCGCCGGCGGCGTTACGCTAATATAGGTATTTTACGCACCGAGCGAGGCGGCGACCAACGCAAGCGATACATTCATTCATAATATCTATTCACTCGCTCGCACTAAGATATTGCGAATATACACAAGTTTTCGGTGAACGGAAAAACTTTTGATGTGATATTTTTATGTTATTTAATATTATTATAATTCGTATTACTTAATATATTTTTCACTAATTATTGAAGTGTTGATACATAAATATTCTAATTGTGACGCAGTAACCGAGCGTTGATAACCAACATCTGTAACATAGTGGTCTGGAAATCGTGCTTCAGAACTCATAGTCGAAATAATTATGGTACTATCGATACTATGAAAGTACGTGGTATATTTTAAAAGAGAATAAAGTCCGCGATATTCGTATTATTTTAACGTTTCAATTACTGCTACATTTTAAATGCGCGGTTAGAAACGAACGCGTTGAAAACGAACGTGTTTTCTAAGCAATCAGGTTTTAAATAGGTAAAAGGATAATTTAGCTTCAGAAATTTCTGCTCCCTAGGCAGACAAATATCTTTGTCTAACTTTTATGTGCACCTACGTAAATAAATAAATAGTAGGTACACAGGTTAACAAGTAAACAGGTTTTAACGTGTTTAAATAAATAATTATTTTATTTGGTGCTTCAATTAGGTACCATGTTTTTCAACGATCAAAACTGCAGTCGTAGTTTACGATGTTCTAGGATGCACACAAAAGCAGCGTCTATACGGCAAGACGCACACCACGATAATACCGACACGAGGAAACGCCAGGGTAGCCCGCGAAATTTTATTTTGCAATGCAATGCGCATGTCAGTGTCAGCATACAGATACAACATACAGATGTTGAACAAAATATGTAGGTATGATTCGCGACCGAAAGCGAATTATCATCATCATCATCAGCCTATTAATATTTCCACTGCTGGGGCACAGGCCTCCTCTCTATGAGAGGGAATGGGCTATATATAATCCACCACGCGGGCCCAGTGCGGATTGGTAGATGTCACATGTTGAATCGAATTGTTTGGTTCTAGGACATGCCGGTTTCCTCACGATGTTTTCCTTCACCGTTTCTAGAGGAGTGGTGATGTAATAAATTACGCAAAGTAATGCGCCTGTCTGGGTTCGAACCCACGTCTTACTGTTCGTAAGTCGGAGCCGCCACCACTGGGCCACCGCTGCTCTTCATGTCATTAAAAATGAATCGATAAAAATCACGTTAAAAATTTAAAATTCTTAAAATGGAATTTATAGTTATAACAATAAAGTCAATTTTAAGAATTTAAATTTTTCATAATAATAAGAATCACGTTAAAGAAATTAATGTGGTTATGAAATTAATTACACAATGCGCCTGTCTGGGTTCGAACCCACGACTTACTGTTCGTAAGTCGGGGCCGCCACCACTGGGCCACCGCTGCTAATTAAAATCGTCAATAAATTCCCATTTAATAACTATTTAATGAAAAGATCATTCAATGGGATTAAATGAAATTAGAGGGTTGTATTGATGATTTTAATGATTACAATTCTGTAACTAGGTAGGTACCTACATACCTACATGTTACGGCCGCGAATCATATTTTTTAATTAACAAAGTGACACTGCGGGTCTAAAATGGCCGCTTTAGCAGAATCCACGCAGAATCTTAGAATGAATCACGTTAAAAAATTAAAATTCTTAAAATGGACTTTATGATTATGAGCATAAAGTCCATTTTAAGAATTTTAAATTTTTAACGTGATTCATATTACGATTCTGCTAAAGCGGCCATTTTAGACCCCCTGACCTGCAAAAAACGTAAGATAAATTTACTAGTGTGCCATTCGCGCAGCTTTACGTTAGATGTTCCGAGCCGCTATAAAGTAGACCGTCACTTGCAGCACAGAATAGAAAATAGTACTAGCTTGCAGCTCATAATACTTAAATAGGTATCATTAGTTAATTACCTACTCAAATAATTCAAATCCCTTGTAATTTAATTTAGTTACTGCAGCAAGGAAATAAAATGAAATAGGAAGGTACCTAGTAGAAGTAGGATGAAAGATGGAAATAGGTACTAGCAGTACTAGCACAGTACTAGGTAGCTACATACATTGTTTTTGTTTACTTGCTAAGTATAATTAGTGATTAAACGAACTTACCTGTAAGCGAAGTTCGATCATAATTATACGAAGCGCTTCGTCCGAAGAGATTAGAGCACAATGTAGTAACACACAAGTGACACCACTCAGACACTGTAGTTGAGAGTACCTACAATTTTTTTTTTTTTTTTTTTTACTGCGGGTACTTCTCTGCTTCTCCTTCCTTACTTGTCGGCTTGGAATCTCTTGTCATTTAGTGTAAAGAATAAGCGTTACTTAATATTTTCTGAAGATATAAGGGCGTAGCGTAAGCGTGGGAGGGAGGGACCTAATCTCTTCGGACGAAGCGCTTCGTATAATTATGATCGAACTTCGCTTACAGGTAAGTTCGTTTAATCACTAATTATACTAACGCTTCGTCCTCGAGATTAGAGCACAATGTAGATTTTGAGAGTTACCTTCTGGAAATATTAATAACGCAATGTTATAATTTTGGAATTATTTATTCTGGTAACAATATTTTCAAACAACAAAAAATAATCAAATCTTACATTATTACAGATTTAGGTAATTAATGTTTCATTAACAATCAGAAAAATAATAATGAATTCTAACTTTGTGCATGAGTACAATTTATTCTTAGTGAATAAGTTGCAACAGCTACAATTAATAAGAAATCTAGACTATTGATTGATTATTGACCTTGCTAAGGAACTTTCGTCATAATCAGTGATGGTGCGATTATAAAATCTAGCAAAAGTCTCAGAACTACCGCTCCATCCGGCAGTCCTGCGAATTTCATCGATACTGACCCCGACGGCGTGCGCACGCGACGTAGCCGCGTGACGCGTGCTATGCGCCGAGAAAATTGACACATCTAACCCACTATCGCTTAAAGTGCACTTAATCCAGCGGCTAAGTGTTTGCGGACTTACAGAATTGTGTGGCTTTTTTGGGTTAATAAAAAGGATGTCAGATTTGCGAATATCTTTGGTTTTGTTTATGTAAAACACTAGTGTGTTAGCGGGACATATTTCTAGACTTTCATTAAAAAAGGGTAAAGTTAATAGAGGTTGTTTAGACCCCATTCGAGAAGTTTTTATCAAATCAGGAATTTTTATAATAATTTTGGATGGCACTATACTGATATTTTCCATAGAAATTTTCGACAGAGTTTGAACCCTATGAGCCGTGGTAAGGGCCAGTAATGTTGCACATTTTTTTGAATTTCTACCAGTGACAGTTGTTCATTTGGGTATTTCAATCGTAAGAAATTCAGCACACAGTTAGTATCCCATGTTACATTATATTTCGGCTTAGGTGGTCGTAGGCGAAAGACACCTTTAAAAAATCTAAGAATTCGATCGTCTTTAGACATATTTGGGCCCAAAATCAGTGATAGCGCTGATCGATATGAATTTAAGGTCCCATATTTACTACCGTTGTTAAAAATTTGCGTAAGAAAATATATTACTGATGGAACCGAGGCCTCATAATAATTGACAAGTTTTTCTTGGCAAAAACTCCACCATTTTTTTAGACATACGTCATATTGCTTCATCGAGTTATCTGATAGAGAAGCCATCATAATATCTATTGAGGAAGGCGGCAGGCATCGTCGTGAGAACGCCTCCCGGATAACACCCCGGCAACCAGGGTAAGCGTCGAGTGCACCTGCCGGTTGCTGGAATGAGATATTAAGAGGTTTACATTGGGAGTAAATATAATTGGTTCTGATATAAGCAGAGACCTAAATAGGGGATACCACGGTTGTGTGGGCCATAAAGGAGCAATGAAAATTCCTTGAGCGTTGTCATTAATTATTTTCCTTAGACTTTTTAAAATAACAGTGACAGGGGGAAACGCATAAAAATAAGATAAACCCCAATCGATTGTAAATGAGTTTATAGCATATGCGTCTGGATCTTTTTGCCAGGAAACGTATTTCGCACATTTTTTGTTGATGCGGCTAGCAAACAAATCTATATCGGGCTGCCCAAATTTACACTTAAGAGTATTGAAGGCGTTCTCTGACAACTCCCATTCTATGTCTGGGTGATTTCGACGCGACTCGGCGTCCGCGATGGTGTTATCACAAGATCGTATGTAGGACGCGAATATATAAAGTTTTCGTTCTTCGCACCACTTCCAAATCTCCCTTGACATATCGGTTAAGTGGGGAAATTGAACCCCGCCCATGCGATTGATGTATGCTATAGCAGTCGAATTATCTATACGAAGTAGTACCTGACAGTCGTATAAATCCTTAGCAAAAAGTTTTAGAGCGATGAAAGCGGCTAATAATTCTAAATAATTTATGTGCTTATCGCGTTCGCTATTCGACCACTGACCACTTGCATTTTCACCATCACAGGAGGCGCCCCATCCCGTCTTTGAGGCGTCAGAAAATATTTCGATGCAATAGTTGTCATCTCTAATACGGTGCTTTGAATTATCAATAACCTTTAACCACCAAAGAAAATCAGGCAATAATGAATCAGGGAGAATCATTTGTTTGTTATAATCTTCATCGCACTTAAGATTTAAGAATTTGCAACACTCGAATTGTTTAGTGTGTACCCATCCGTATTCCACAGCTGGGCAGGCTGACACTAAAATACCTACTAATTGTGCGAAGGTTCTAATTTTGCATTGTCTCATGGCAATAAATTTACGGATTTCGTTTTTAATGCGCGCTTTTTTATCTGTGGGTAAACTAATTTCTAAATTGACTGAATTTATAACTACTCCTAAGAATTTACACAAAGTAGACGGATACGGATTGCTTTTATCATCGTTGATAATAAAGCCTAAGGAACAAAGTAGTTTCTTTGTGATTGCAAGATTTGTTTTGCAATTTTCGAATGTATTCGCTAATAATAAAAAATCATCTAAGTAGACGGTAGATAAAAAACCCGCGGACCGCAACAATTTCACAACCGGTTTCATTATTTTTGTGAACAAGAATGGAGCTGTGTTCAAACCGAATGGTAGCACATTGAATTCGAATAATTGGCTATTAAACGAGAATCTAAGATATTTACGAGAACTTTCATGAATTTTGATAGAAAAATAAGCGTCTTTTAGGTCTAAGGTCGTCATATAGCAGCCCTTAGTAACAAGTTTTATAGCGGTTCTTAAGTCCTCTAATTTAAAATGGTGTGTATTAATAAACTTGTTTAAATGTTTGAGGTTTAATATGAACCTCATTTTCCCATTTGGTTTAGGCGTAAGGAACACGCTGGATACGAATTGGCCTGGGCACGGGTCACATTTCGATATGGCTCCTATGTTTAATAGGTTATTAATAGCATCGGAAAAATGAGTAAACTCAGAAGTCGAATAACTATTCTCGGCAGGCACTACCGTCTGGATTACCTGAGAGGAAAATGTAAGTTTGTATCCGTCGATCCACGACAGTATAGATTGATCACTCGTTATAAGTGACCATTGTTTGTAAAAATATGATAAGCGACCGGCATACTTAACTGGGTCTAGTAGCGGCGCTGCGGTTGGTGTTGTGGCGGCCACTTCCTCGATGAGCTCGCGGGCGGCGGCGGCTGCCGCGTTGCTGCAGGCTCGCGGCTCCTCGGCGCGGCTGCCAGCGGCCTGCGCTGCGCTGGAGCAGGAGCTCGTCGGTTTAAATGTCTCTGAGGCATTGGGATGTTTGGTCGTTTTTGATGGCTTTTGTTGACGGTATCGGGCTTCAGTTCTGTACTCGACTTTGTTACGGCTTTAGCTGATTTTATCGTTTCCGATAGATTATCGCCGAATAAAAATTCATCAATTTTAGTATTACCTAGGGCATCCTTCATGTCCTTTTTTAGCGCAGATAAAATAAAGTTTCTGCGGGTAATTGAGTCGTAGTGTTGGATATCGCAAAGGATTCGTGTAGCGTCCATTAGCTGAGGTAGTAACTCGTTGTTTTTTGAAATGAGTTGAGTTGTGATTACCTGGCCCAGGCAGGAGATAGCACTTGCCATCTGATTTTGTTTGACGACTATAGCCTTATCTCGTTTCGATGCGACTTCAGGTATTGCTGCTTTCAGCTCTGCGTTCAACGCTGGGGCAGCAATATAACGGCAGTTTGATGGGACTAAGTATTTAGCTACTAGTGCTTTTCTACAATCCTTGTCGAGGCCCTCGGTAGCGATGTGCAGGAAGCGTTTAGTTACTTCTTTATGTAAATCTGGTCCGTATTTAACAGATGTCGACGGGTCTTCCCCCAGGATGATCATAGTGTCCTGGTCTAGGTCCGCGTCGATGATGTCACCTGACGCTTCTTGCGAGGTACTGGGTTTGTCCTGCAAATTTGCAGGGTCGATTGATATGACCGGATCCAGTGGTACTACGGGATCAACCGAAATAACGGGATCAACTGGAACCGCAGTGGTCTCCTCAGGTGGATTACTGACCTCTGGAGGGTCTTGCAACCAATCATCAGGCTCAATACCAGTGTATTCTAAAAAGAAACACGGAGTAGGAATAATTACGACTCATTTTTATATATATATATTTTATATAGCCAAAGCGAAGAATAAATTGTTAACTCACTCGTGTGTAGCAGAAAAATAAAGTAGATAAATATCTACTCGTTAAGTTTAACGGAAAAATAGATTTGAATATCATTTTTCTGGATGAACAAACGTTTAAAACGTTTAAATATCGAAAATAACGAACGTTTTAACGAGTGAGTTGGTATAACATAATTGCTTTTATTATTATTCGTTGCGTCGGGACAGCCCACAGACAGCCCGGAGTGCACGACTTAGTTAAACGTAAACACATTTAATTTATTGAGTATCGGTAGTAGTTTGTGCGTCGGAAAACCCATAGGTAGCCCGGAGTGCAAAACTTAAACTTTAACGTAAATACGTTATTTGAATACTCTGTAGGAAAGTATTCCTAGTGAGGTACACAAGTTGTTACTTGACATACCTGTCTGTTCATATGGTGAACACGCGATCGGAGGCGTTGAGTCTTGCGAGGGTGGATATAGACGCCGTAATCTGCGTTCATATTTACGTAACTTTTTCGTTAGATGTTCGTAATCAACAACACTGGTTCTTTTCGACATGATATTTACTGTACAGTTTAGTTGATGTTAAACGTGTTGAGCGGCTGAACACTAAAATGTGAATGACAAGAGATTCCAAGCCGACAAATAAGGAAGGAGAAGCAGAGAAGTACCCGCAGTAAAAAAAAAAAAAAAAAAAATTGTAGGTACTCTCAACTACAGTGTCTGAGTGGTGTCACTTGTGTGTTACTACATTGTGCTCTAATCTCGAGGACGAAGCGTTAGTATAATAATTATTATTGGCGCCAAATAGTACCTACCTATTCTATTATGCATTTTGCAGTGCACTGCTCGATCTATTTCTAGCTTGTTATTAACACGACGACTATCGAACTTCTACAATTTTTTTAATAATTTAGGATTACTTTTAAAATTAGCTAAGTACCTACTTACTTCATATATAAAGAAGGCAAACCTACAAAATTATGCTCAATATAATATTTTTTGAGCTATCGATAACCTTTGACAAAACTTAGCCCTATGGCCCTAATGCACCTTTTTTGGGACGTAAATAACATTGGCTTATTGATAGTTTTCTCAGAATATAACGCCAATCCATAAACCGACAATAAAACCGCATTCAGTAGGTAGGTAGGTAGGTATAATGGGTGCAAGTTTGTAGAGCGCGTAAGCAAACCTAGGAATTGTTTTTTTTTGTATTCAAAAGCTTTGTTTATTATTTTCAATGGAGATTTTTATCAATTGTTACACCTACAAATTTTAGTCTACTTTTGTTTTCTCTCTTTTACCTATTGGGGTTGGTGATGTTAAACGTTGAATGAAAAATAACTTTTGTTTTATTTAGGTTAGTTTTAGAGACGTTATAAACCGATCCTTGATAATTAATGTTAGGGTTTGGTGATGTCAAACGTTGAATGAAAAACATAACTTTCGGCGTTGTTTTTAAATGATGCTGTTACCTGTTGTCCGCGATTCGACCTTCGTGAAATAATTACAAAAATAGTAAGTAGGTACAGCGAACTATTTAAATCGAACCTATTTTGTTAAAAATGACAGTCTTTTTTTTTGCACGTAGACTTAAGTAACTATTATTCTAAAATAAAAGTAGTCTTCATTGATGTATTAGAAGGTGGCCTCCGAACAGCTATCTGCCAGTTGTCCCGTCAAACGCCGAAACACAGGCAGACAGACAAAGACAAAAATTAAAAAAACAATGTAGGTATTCATTCAGTAAAAAGACACACTCGCACATTGAATATGACATCGCACCTTGCATTCAAGGAAAAGTAATAACAATAGGTACCTACACTAACAAAAAATATCTCGCTCGAGTTTTTACTGTGCTCAAGTTGTGCTAGCTGTGCAACAGTTTAATTTGTGTGAGTGATAGCTCACAAACAAAACTGTTTCGTTCCGCGTGTGAGGTAAATTGAGTAAAACGCCATCTATACAAAATAGCTCTAAACAGAATGATCTACAGATGGCTGACTTTTGAAAACTTTATCAATCTAAGGGTTCGGATTGAAGTAAAAGGCCTCCTTTATCTTTTTTGTTGAAATAACGTGTTTTATGAGTGTAAATAGATAAATTAGCATTAAACAGGGAACATTTGAATTTTTGCTAATCTTATTTCGGCCGAAATCTACCGTTGTGCAACAGTTTAATTTGTGTGAGTGATAGCTCACAAACAAAACTGTTTCGTTCCGCGTGTGAGGTAAATTGAGTAAAACGCCATCTATACAAAATAGCTCTAAACAGAATGATCTACAGATGGCTGACTTTTGAAAACTTTATCAATCTAAGGGTTCGGATTGAAGTAAAAGGCCTCCTTTATCTTTTTTGTTGAAATAACGTGTTTTATGAGTGTAAATAGATAAATTAGCATTAAACAGGGAACATTTGAATTTTTGCTAATCTTATTTCGGCCGAAATCTACCGTTTATCGCATTTTAGTGATTGTCAATTTCATTACTGTTACCTATGCTGCCATCTATTGATTTTTTTCAAGACTAATTATAATTTGTTCGGGTTGAGACCCCATGCTCAAAGTAATGACTTTATTCTCTTTATCAGTACTTACATTTATACCAAGACATTGTTTAATTTGCCCTAAATCTTTAATTTCAAATTGACTACTTAAAGTTTCTTTTAACAATTCTGTTTCCTTTTTATCATTTGAAAAAACAAAAAAATCATCGCCATACAATGTCACAATAGTCCTGAGACCATTCACAATCTTTGTATACAAACAGGGTTCTAATTTAGATTTTTTATAACCATTAGCTAACATTACATTATCAACTTTTTTATGCCATGCCCTTGAGGCTTGTTTGAGACCATATATAGCTGTATTCAACTTAAGAACTTTTGTTTTATCCTTATTAGAACACTCAAAACAATCTGGTTTTTGCATATATATGGTTTCTTCCAATTCTCCATTTAGGAATGCAGTCTTAACATCTAAATGGGCAGTATCTAAATTAAGTTGCACAGCTAAAGCAAATAATAACCTTAATGTAGTATGACTGACAACAGGGGAGAAAGTCTCAGTATAGTCAATACCACTTTTCTGATTATATCCTTTCGCAACTAACTTGGCACGATAACGAATGTTATTTTCACTGTCACACTTTTTCTTAAGCACCCACTTACACTTAACAACAGTTCCACTTTTTGGGGCATCTGCAAGCTCCCAAGCACTGTTATCTTCAAAGCACTGTAGCTCCTCTTGGACTGCACGCAACCAATGCTCCTTCTCCGGGCCTTGTAGAGCTTTCTCTAATGACAACTCACCAATATCTACATTAGTACTTTCTGTACACATATTTGAAAAACCATATCTTTCTAGTTTCCTCCTGTGTTTCGCAGGTAATGTCTGTACTACACTGCCTGTACTTCCCATAAAACTGTCAGAGTCTTCATTTCCACTTGGCACATAGGTAAGATCATTGCTGTCATCTACAGAGATAAATTAATCATCTGACTCATTGTCCCCCACTGAATTCAAACTCTTCTCTTCATTTTCTATGCAAGTTTCTGAATTCTTATTCTCAGTAACAGTCACACTGCTTACATCCAAATCCTTCTCAATAATGACTACATCCCTACTAGTTGTAATCAACTTTGACTCAGGATTATATATCCCATATCCCTTCACATCTTCAAAATAACCCACCAGGATACACTTGTTGGATTTTTTATCCCATTTAAACCTTTTTTTTTTGGTACATGCGCGATTACTGTGCTACCAAATATCCTCAGATGACTTAAATTAGGTTTATTATTATTCCATAACTCATATGGAGTTTTATTATTTAGACAAGCCGATACTGTTCGGTTCTGTAAATAAACAGCTGTATTAGTCGCCTCTGCCCAAAACTCTTTCTTCAAATCAGCATCAAATAATAAGCAACGAGCCTTTTCAATAATAGTACGGTTCATCCTCTCGCTTAGACCATTTTGCTCAGGTGTGTATGGGTTGGACTTTTGATGAATTATGCCCTTCTGCCTTAGAAAATTATCAAATTGACCATTGTAAAATTCACGGCCATTATCGCTGCGCAATACTTTGATTTTTCTACTAAGTGAGTTCTCTACTTTGGCTGCATAATCTCTAAAATATTGAAAAGCTTCACTTTTATTTTTCATAAGTAAATATGAGTCATACGGCTATAATCATCAACAAATATTATAAAGTACCTTGATCCGCCCAGGGAGACACATTCCATTGGTCCACACACGTCGGTATGCACTACTTCTAGTAGCTGAGAGCATCTGTTGCCACTGCTTGGGAAAGGTAGACGACTTTGCTTCCCTTCACAACAGGTAACACATGAAGTTGTACTTATTGCTGCCTTGTCAATGGAAAAACCTTCACCTGCATTCTGCATTCTATTCAAGTAAGTACTGTTGATATGACCAAGTCTTCGGTGCCACATCTCACTGGTTACCATCGCTGAAGCTGACAGGTGTACTGGTGTATTTAGCTTATACACCCCATTAACCAACGTGGCTGAAGCCACCATGACTCCTTTTCTGTTGTAGATATCACAACCACTGTCTCTAAAGGTCACTTTATTACCTTTCTTTATTAGCTGACTCACTGACAAAAGATTTGTCGTGAGATTCGGAACACACATAACCTCTTCTACAGTTATGTCAAAGTTACATTTATCTGTACAAGTTGTAATTTGCACATTACCGGAACATTTAACAGGCACTTTGTTCTCATTCGCAACAATAATTTCCTTCGTGCATTGTTCGTATGATGCATTTACGATCCAATGTTCATTTGTTGTTAAATGTACGCTTGCTCCCGAGTCAACATACCAGTCAGATTTACTGTAGGACCCGCTTAAGAAAACTACACTAAACGCATTTGTTTGTTTCTGATCCATTGCTTTAGAATCTGTTGTATTTGTACACTGATTTCGGTAATGTCCCACTTGTTTACATTTGTAACATCTAACTTTCGACTTGGACTGCTGCCCGCCGCCATCTTTTTTACGACTTATTATTGGCTTGACATTTTTCTTATGTTGGCCAGATTGGTTTTTTCGTTGAAAACTACCAAACGCAGCACTGTCGCTTCCACTGACTTCTGACTCCATATCTAGTAATTTAGATTTAATGGCGTCTGTTGTGATGGACATCCCCGAATGCTCGATGGCCATTATCATTGGGGAAAATTTGTCTGTTAATCCAGCAAGCAATAATGAACCGATCCATTCATCATTTATATTGAATCCAGTTCCCGCCAATTTCTGACCAGTTTCCACTAACTGAGTAACGTAGGAATTCATGGAGATAGAATTTTCCAGTCGAATTGATATGAGATTTCTTAACAAACTTATTCTTCTAGTAAATCCCGAATCATCATACAAGGATTTCAATTAATCCCAAAGTTCCTTTGTTGTTTTAACTTCTTTAATGTAGACATAAATAGAGGGATCTATCGTCAATATTAACTTGGCTCTGGTCTTGACATCTTCTGCAGCTGCAACTGCTGCTTGGCCTTGCTCTGGCTTGATGCATCCTAGCATTCCTTCCAATACTAAGAAGTTTTCTGCTGCAAAGCACCACTCACTGTAGTTTTCGCGCCCTTTAAGTTTCGGTACGCTCACGACATAGGAGTTCGACGCCATTACGTTTTTTTTGTTCACAGCACGACTGCACACAACTAACTGTTCTCTCTTTTGTACTGCAACTTATTATTGTCCAGATAATACACTGTCGCTGAGAAAGAACTAGTTTACCGGGTTCAGGATGATGTCCTGGGCCCATAACCTATTATAATTTAGGTTTTTAGATTATCTAAGTAAAATAAAACGAACGTGCTCGGCTGACAAAATAAGACGGAAGGAAGTTTATTACTTTTTTTTTTTAAACAAATCATAGACACTGCAATAGATAACTTATAACCATAAAAACTAATTAGAGCAAGGTATTTTGAGCATATTACAACACTATAGGCTTCATACTTTCAATTGGTATGGAATTTGTCTATTAAGCAAACCAGAGAAAAGTTAAAAAATATATTTAAAAAATAAATTGATAATTAATCATATTCTGGACTGAAATTTTTTAGACAACCCATTTGCAATATATTTTTTGACATATTTAATTTGAAATAAAACACTTTTCATCCAATAACCAGCTCGGTGAAGGTCGTTCCTCAAGGGATCTTAGACTATAAAAACATTTGTCGATCGCAAACTGCAAGAGTTAGAGCTCTAGAAAAATTACAGTGAATAGCAGAATAGATAAGGAAACTGCTTAATTAAAAATTAAGACATACAATTATAATTTGATACTCCAAAAACAATGTAGAACTTGAAAAACAGTGATAAAAACGGATATGTTGCTAATAAAATATTAATTTGATCAAAAACTATTAACTTTTTTACTATTTTTTAATATTTAAAAATAAACTAGATTATATTACCTTTCCAATAAGACCTTAATCTCATTAATATCTCATTAGCATCATATCAAAATAATTATATGAAACTAGATACTCACTGTTTGTTTACATCTGGAACTAATTATTGTCAGTCGCTGTTTGGACGAAAAACACACAAAACTTCTTGTTTTTTGGTGTAGATAGTTGAGCAATCTAATCACCTCACTAATTAAGCACTATTTTTCCCATTTCACACACGTTTTAGTCACTAAATCACTTATTTCTTCACACTTCACAATCAAAGTAGGTAATTATACCTACGTCATTTTCACAGGCGCAATACTGCAACTTTGCGATTCGAAACCTAATTTGCGTTATCACAATACGATAGTACAACTTCTCACAAACATTTAAAGGTATTACACTATAACACAATAATAAATACGTAGCTCGTAATCACTTGAAATGTGACACTAACGCGCGCTAACACGATGACGCAAAAAATGGCGCGGTCTGTTGACGTAACTTTATTTATGTTATTTGACAACTTGTCAATGGAGTAGAGCTGTGATTTTTGGTACGGCGTTTGGAAATGTTATAGGGATGTGAAATAAACTATTGAAAACATGAACAGTGCAAGTTTTAGTCGATTTTTTATTTAAAATATCTTCATAAAGCCGCGTGCAACACATGTGACACTCCGCGGTTAAGCTGATAAGCAATTGCAACAAGTGTGACAAAACGCGGTTGAGAGGCTACCCACATGGAAAAAGGTTCGCGAGTTTACGTATGTAGATATAGAAGTGATTTTACCGAATTATAGTTCCAAAATGTATCCAGAAGGTCGTGGCACACTACACGCGCACCGCACCGGCACCGCTCCAACCCAGCAATTAACTTGCCATTCAAAATAGAGCATTAAATCGTGTGACATAAAATATATTTTATAATGTCTGTATGAAAAAGCTTACGGCGGGCGGTCAGCGCGCTTGCCGCTACCATACGACTCGAATCGCGGGCGATTCGGAGCGCGGGTGGTTGGCGCGCCGCCGCACAGTGGATCGTCCCCATACAAGAGGTCGGACATAGAATGAAAAATTAAAAAAGTATTTAATAAAAAAAAAAAAAAATACAGTTGCATTATTCTATTGAAGAACAACAAAAAATGTTACTACGCTTTTTTTATTTGACCAGCACTTTAGGAGCTATTCGATGAAAACTGTTATTTTTGTATGGAAACGAACACAAAAATGTCTGTATCTCATGATTCCCTCCTTGTTTCGATTTGCGGTTTGCACTACTGTCTTTTACCTATTTTATGCCACGTTTTCTTCAAGGACACATGGTGCCCGCAGAGCGCCCCTTTCGAGATATTTTGCCTATAGTAACTATCTTTGTTATTGTATTACTGATGGAATGGAGGTACATTAAGTATACTTATTACTGAGAATTAGTCATCACTAAGTAGTTCCTTAAAGAACAGGTGCATTTGTGAGTACTTTAATGACTTATTAACGCTTTTGTTGCAATATAACAAAAGCGTTAATGAGTCATTAAGTAACGACTACCAGTACTTGCTTAATCTAATTATTTATTATAATTACTAAGAATTACACATAAGAAGTTAAATGAAGAAAAGGTGCATTAGTGAGTTCTATAAGTATATTGAAAAAAAAAATATCGGTAATGAGTTGTGACATCGCATTAACAATAACAAATCAAAAAGAAAATAAATGTTTTATGATGTTGATGAATAAGAAAATACGTATTTATAATTTTTTTATTTATATAATATAACACTGTAAAATATATTTAAATCTTTAAATAAATTACACTTAAACCTATAATAATTTATAAATAAAAAATAAAACAATTACTAATAACTAAATTGTAAATATTGATTATAATAAAAAATAAATAAACTAATACTACCTTAAAGTTACTAACAATTATATTACTATAAGACTTAAACTATATTTTCTTCATCTTCATCAATAACGACATCATGATCATTATTGTCGTCATCTTCTTCAATGTCACTACATTCCGAAACTGCTCCAACTATTGTATCTGTTGAAATGTCAATAAGCTCCAATTCACTCTGGTCATGTATGAGCAAATCGTCCAGTTCTCTAAATGAAGATTTTTTAACTCTATTGGGCATCCTCGGTCGTAGGCTCGTTAGAAGAGGATCGGAAGATAAAAGAAGATTATGAAGAATGTCTTCATTAGTGGCGATGCTACTGTGCTTTCGCGTATGAGTTTCTCTAAATTTACGAAAATCCTTGTTTCTTGCTTCAGATGCTTCCTCAGACAAAAAACCTATAGGCACTACTGATAGGTGTTCCACTATCTGCGATCCATGAATCAGCAATTTATGCAAACTTGATGGCATGTTATACCATGGATATAACTGTACGAAGAAATTTGCTGTTTCATCACAATATAACTTGAATTTTTGGATTTCAATTTTTTCGCCTGAGGAAATGCATTGCAAAATTACAGCGAGTCTTCTAATTAAATTGACATCTAATTTGTAATTTCCGCAGTCGTTTCAGGGTTTGCAAAAAACCTTCTAGCAGTATTTACAGTGTTTGTATTGCCACTACCCTGCTTTACAACATCCAGAAGTAAGCCTGTGTTTCTTCGGAAAGCAGCTTGAATAGCTTCTTTCTTATCTTTAACAATTCTTTTATTATCGTCACCTTTTGCTTGCCATGATTTTATGTCCATTCTGTAGGCAATGTGTAATAAACACTCCATAGACCGAATCCAAGCATGCAACGAACTAAATCCATGCTTGTATAAATTTTTTTTAGGTTTAGCTCTCACTTCTTCCAAATTATTCATCTCACTTGGGCGAGCTTTGCACAAATCACATACTGCTGCCGATGTTCCCGATATGATTGAATGTACCTTACCATCAATCATGGTTAACCACAGATTGTGCGTAACAGTAGCATTGCCGCAAGCAGTTGGGTTTAGTTCACGAATCTCGGTCTCAAATATATCCATTTCAGCCTTTACATTTGCTTCCGTTTCTTTCATAAACGTAAATGAAATCGGACGACAATATGTGGTTGACGATGGCCGATCATTCTGCCACATTGTGTTTCCACTAGAAGTCACTAACTTAAGAGGTACAAGACTTGCCATAAATACACTGGATAAATCTTGTTCACTTGTTGTTGTTCTTTGATGATAAATGCTTTGACTTGAAGCTCCATCAAAACCCCATTTACTGTGAAGCACAAGTTGTTCACCAGCATCAAAATTCGGTTCAAGTGAATCGATCAGCCTCCTAACTGTGAGATCAAGGAGGGCTTGGAGTCGTATCTTTGCGGAAGTATCAGTCACAGTTACGTCTTCTTTTGCCGGGTAACACTTAAGTTTTTCTTTCACTAACATGTAATAGCTTGGGTATTTCGCATGACCTTCTTTAAAACTAAAGTCCCTAAGTGTGATGTAACGCCACTTGGATAACTGCATGTGAACGTAAAGAGCAAGTGCTTTGTGAGTAGGAACTTCACGAAGCAAAGTATTCTGTTTAGTTTCCAGGACATTCAGAACGGTTGAGACATGTTCAGGATTTCCCAGCAAATGCTTCATGATTTTGGCCACATCATTTTTTCCGGCAGACTTAAGTGCACTTTCAACAGTATGTAAAAGCTCATCTGGACGACTGCAACTAGCCATATTTTCATCAACACGTCTTCTTTTCTGTCTACTGGATAAATCTTCAAAGCGTTTTCGAGGAGATTTAAATGTTGAAGTTGATGCATCTGATTTTGATGGACTGATTACCTCTTCTGTCTCATCTTTAGCTTCTTCAGTGTGACAATATTTTCCTTAAAGCAATTTGGCCAAATGATATCGGAACCTTAACCACTCTCTGTTCTTGTCCATGAACTTGTCGACTGTCCTTCTTGATTGCACCCATTTGGAGTAAACCCGATAGCAAAATCGTCGACACCAGTTTTTTAGATCCGACACATCATTTTCACTTAACTGGACGTTACTATTCGACTTCAATGTATTACATAAATTTTCATAGTCACGAAGATCTTTATGATTACGAAGAGCAACATAAAGATCAAGATAAGTAGAAAACCCACGGAAAGCCATAATGACAACACTTGGTAGAGGTTGAAATTACAACTGAATAATATTTGCAAAACACACTAAAATATATACGGCAGCAAGTTGCAACTAGTAATGAATTTGATAAGCTAATGATGACATATGAGCCAAACACAATGCAGAGCTTAAGGGCTGTTAACATGGTAATTACAATAACTAATTAGATTAAGCAAGTACTGGTAGTCGTTACTTAATGACTCATTAACGCTTTTGTTATATTGCAACAAAAGCGTTAATAAGTCATTAAAGTACTCACAAATGCACCTGTTCTTTAAGGAACTACTTAGTGATGACTAATTCTCAGTAATAAGTATACTTAATGTACCTCCATTCCATCAGTAATACAATAACAAAGATAGTTACTATAGGCAAAATATCTCGAAAGGGGCGCTCTGCGGGCACCATGTGTCCTTGAAGAAAACGTGGCATAAAATAGGTAAAAGACAGTAGTGAAAACCGCAAATCGAAACAAGGAGGGAATCATGAGATACAGACATTTTTGTGTTCGTTTCCATACAAAAATAACAGTTTTCATCGAATAGCTCCTAAAGTGCTGGTCAAATAAAAAAAGCGTAGTAACATTTTTTGTTGTTCTTCAATAGAGAAATGCAACTGTATTTTTTTTTTTTTTAAATTAAATACTTTTTTAATTTTTCATTCTATGTCCGACCTCTTGTATGGGGACGATCCACTGTGCGCCGTCGCGTGGCCCGCGGGTGGACGCCGCGCGGACCGCGGGTGGACGCCGTGCGGCCCGCGGTTGGACGGCGCAGAGTAGCCTAAATTCGAGGCAACGCCGGGCAACAGCTGTGCTGGTGCAGTGCTGGTGCGGTGCTTGTGTAGTGTACTGTACCTTTAGAAAGCAAAGCTAGCTCGAAAATTTCACGATAGATTTTAAATGTTCCTAAATTAACATAACATCACGCCTGTAATCCTCGAAGGGTTAGACAGAGGTGTATCTAATAGGACACCCACATTTCGCCGCCTATTGCCATCAACTGGGCGTAAATCCAGACTCCGTGGCTGCTACTGAGAAATTCCTGATGGGAAAATCAAATAACACTGCCCGACCCGGGAATCAAACCCAGGGGCTCCTGCTCAGCAGTCTTGCTTACCAACGAAGCAGTCTCCTACGAAGCATTTTCCTGTGAATTTTGTTATTTGACCAAGACTTTGCCCTAACCCCTAACCACTTAGTGGGGCCTCGTAGTTTCTTTTCCGTTCGTAATGTGAATTCTTATCTTTATTGCACACAAAATAACAAATATACTTACAAAATGTAATAATATAGCTTATGTACAGTGTCGTCCAAAAGTCGATAGGCAATCTCACAAAGCAATAGCTTGACGTTTAGTTTGACTTACGACCTTCTACATTCAAGAAAATAGACATTGTCATCTTCAAGTAAATGTAGTCCAAAATTTCAACATTGAAATATAAGCCAAGATGGCCTAGTGGTTAGGCGCGTCCACATCTAAGAGTGAATCAGTAAGCCGTGAGTTCAAATCTCACGTTGTTACTTTTAGACTTTTTGTAAGTTTTTACTCGATTTGAAGTAATGGGACAGAAAAATATTCTCGCTTTGTTCACACATTTCGTAAAGTTAGAAGAAGGTAGATCATAGAAAAATAAGTCAAGAATTTATATTTCTGTGAGGTAAACTTGAGTTTTATGAATATTTTACTTGATCGAAATGAACGTTGTCGTTTGGTTGTGTTAAATTTGGTTAGTGACGTGGGGTTTAATAGATAGCGGTGTTGTTGTTGGTATTTCTCAAAATGCAGGCAAATATTGATATTGAGGCGAGGGCACGATAATATTAGTCAATAAAAGCATAAAAGCTGCATAAAAGTGGCAAATATCCGAAGAAACCGGACTAATGTGAGTATTATATTTATGAATTATTGTAACAAAGTTTTTATTAAAAATGAAAACCTACTTTGTTATTGTTTATTTATTTGGTGACATATGGATTAATAAATTGATTTAAATCCATCATGAGGCATAAAAGATAAATAATTAGTGTTAATTATTGGATTTATAAATGCAGAGTGAATGATAGCTTCAGTATTTTATTATAGCTGCCTAACATAATTTTTTTGTTTTTTGTTTTAGAGGAATACTGTGAGTCAGATCAAAAGGCCTTGCTAGTCGACAATGAAGTGGAAAGCCGTCGCTTATTAGCGATGCGTAGCGACGACATAATATATGGTTGGCGAATAAGAAACAAATGGTTTCACACCTACGAGACACTTTGTGGAATTATTTGACACCTCATCGCAAACTGTTCGCCGTGCCCTCCACGCTGAAGGCTTGTATCACGAAGACCAGCTAAGAAGCCCTTCTTGACAGAAAGAGATAAAGAAGAACGATTACGTTTCGCACGGGATTATTTAGATTTTGACTGGAATACTACCATGAGAAGACTAAAAAAACTGACTTTTTAAATCAAGTCAAAAGGGTAGGCTTCATTTATGGCGCAAGAATAACACTCTGCTGGTCTGACAAAAACATAATCCCTAATACAGACTATGTCATGCTACAAAATTAATCCCTAGATGCTTTAGTTTTAATTAAATGTGTAACAAAATATTTAGTGAATATTAACTTATCCGTAATTATATTAATGATCTTAAATTGAGGTTAAGTTTCAATCTTCTTTTCTTCGGGAAAATGAACACTTAAACTATGACCTCAATACGAGTTACATTTATTGTGACGTCACAAAAAATATATTCATAAAGTCTAAATTATTTATATTAGTTTTCAATAAACTCTGCTGATTACCGATACTTATAATAAGTGGGTATCAACTATATGTTATATTTGTGTGATTAGAATATTCTTTCCTTGTTACTTAAGTATGTTATTATGAATTGAAAGTAAGTGGGTATACCGATACAATAAAAAATCTTATAATCGGTTACAAGAGAACTTTTTTACATCTAGGTAGGAATGTGACGTTACAATTATCATGAAAGTTTGTTAATTTTATAAATAAATAAAACGAATAAACATTTCTATTATCATTCACCACGACTTTTTTATTTCCATCTTCCAACACCGAACAGCTAAAATAATAAATAAATAGTTGAATAATAATACTATGTTTTTTTTTACTAATATTTAACTTATTCTTGTAAAAAATAAATAATGAACTAATAACTAATGTTACCAAGAAACAAAAACCCCACGTTGTTAACAGGATTCGAACTCGGATCTCTTTGATCGTGAATCCTACTGAATACCCCAACAGCTATCAACACATGGTAAATAAATGTGAATTTTAGCTATCCAATGGTAATGGTAATGGTCGCTACACAAATAATAAGGTTTGCTGCGTATTCTTATGTTTCGTGGAGTGTGACGCGCGACATGCGATTGGGCGAACTCTGTGGCTGTGGTGTGCGTACTGTATTGAGACCACTTACACATACAGACGCACGGACGCTCGACCGTGCGTTCACAGCAATACAATCCTTAGCGTGCCTCTGAACTTATTGACGCTTACTGTACAAATGCGAGCTTAACTCAGAATTACGTTTTCTTTATACAACCAACCTAATTTTGATAGCGAGATCTGTAAAAGAGGATACACATATATGTGCATTACCATTACATTCTGTTACTTAAATTAATTAAACTCATAAACTAAACCACATAAATATGATATAATATACGTAATACATACAGTATATATATAATATAATTAAATATATATATGATTATATGATAAATTTATTATCATTTATAGGATTTTATAGGTATATATTATATACCTATAAAATCCTATAAATGATAATAAATTTCGCTGGACATTACACACAACGCCATCTAGTGCCGCACTAAGCAACGAGGCTTGTGTCGTGGACACCAGATAGTTGATATACTACATAGATACTTTTTGTTTGTAAATACATACTTATTACACATATAAAAATCTATGACTCTGAAACAAATGTCCATGCTCGTCACACAAACATTTGCTCTTACCGGGATTCGAACCCGGGACCCGAAGAACGTACATCAGCCTCACTACCGCTGTGCCATTCGGGTATATCATTCGAAATCCTGTTAATTTGATTTATGTTTAAACCAATCTAACTTGAAAGATTGTATTAACCGTTTTTTTCATTCCAGGGCCGATTGTTGCGGAGGAACCAGTCCTACACTTACGAAGGACAAAATTAGAAGACTTGAAAATTATCCGAGCCACTCAAAATCGTACGTCCAAATATAAAACTAAATTCAAAAAGCTAAATGAATGTGAAATATGCCACTATAAGTGTAGTTCAAAGACTGAATTAACTAAACATGTGCGTACACACACTGGTGAAAAACCTTACAACTGTGATATATGCCAGAGTAGTTTCAGTAGAAAGAGTCATTTAACGAGTCATATTCGTACACACACTGGTGAAAAACCTTACAAGTGTGATATATGTCTGAGTAGTTTTAGTCAAAATGTAAATTTAAGGACTCATATTCGTACACACACTGGTGAAAAACCTTACAAGTGTGATATATGTCAGAGTAGTTTCAATCGAAAGGCCAGATTAACAGAACATATTCGTACACACACTGGTGAAAAACCTTACAAGTGTGATATATGTCAGAGTAGTTTCTATCAAAAGGCCACATTAACGAGGCATATTCGTACACACACTGGTGAAAAACCTTACAAGTGTGATATATGTCAGAGTAGTTTCAATCAAAAGGCCAGATTAACAGAACATATTCGTACACACACTGGTGAAAAACCTTACAAGTGTGATATATGTCAGAGTAGTTTCAATCAAAAGGCCACATTAACAAAGCATATTCGTACACACACTGGTGAAAAACCTTACAAGTGTGATATATGTCAGAGTAGTTTCAATCAAAAGGACACATTAACAAAGCATATTCGTACACACACTGGTGAAAAACCTTACAAGTGTGATATATGTCAGAGTAGTTTCAATCAAAAGGCCACATTAACAAAGCATATTATTCGTACACACACTGGTGAAAAACCTTACAAGTGTGATATATGTCAGAGTAGTTTCTATCAAAAGGCCACATTAACAAAGCATATTCGTACACACTGGTGAAAAACCTTACAAGTGTGATATATGTCAGCGTAGTTTTAGTTGTAAGAGTTATATAGGTGAAAAACCTTACAAGTGTGATATATGTCGGAGTATCCAGTTTCAGTCGCAAGGGTTTTCGTAACCATACCTGGGAACCTTCTAGTTACGGAGATATTGGGGGTTCTAACTTTTTAACAAGTTTTTTTTATAATACAAGTTTTTGATGTAAGATTTTGACGTGACAACGTCTTATTAATTGGTTTGCCGGGTGACACTTCAAGAAACTGGGTCACGTTATGCGCTCACAATGAGAGCGAGTGAGAGGCACGCGTCCCGCCTAAGAGCGAGAGAGACAGACATAAAAAGTTTATTTTACCACTCAAAGTCGTTGTCACGTAAAACTTTCGCCCGTATACCGACTTTACAGGCAACCAATTTTTTACTCTAAACACCTCCATGACCCCTGTACTATTCAATCCATCCATCAGCACTGTCCAAATAGATTAGCTTTTTGTATACTGAGCCTATAGATATGTTTACGTAGTAGCTAATATAGCTATCTATACATGTATATTTTACAATCCACTATGTTTTGTCTCAGTTGCGAATAAACCTGCATACTAAATACACGTTGTTTTCTTCAAAAAAATCCCGGCAAACAAAAGTCAACCTTATATGTTCAACATTTTAGTCCGTATTCGAACCGGAGCGTGTTAATGAGCATTGAGCCCGGCCGGCCGCGAGAACAAAAGAATATTACCTGAGTGCGATAAGGAGTCGTCGGGAGCCACGTGTTGCTAAAGACAAATGTGCAAGTTATAAAACATTAATACCAAACGAGTTATTAATTACAGTGATATTGATTGACTATAAACTGTTACTTGTTTACAAGGAGTATGTGACATTTTGTGTAAATCATAATAACAGTACATTGAGTGAGTGTTCAAGAGATTAAAATTAACAAACTGTTACTTTGCGAGAACTTATTACCTAAAACAAGTGACTGATCAGTGTGTTGTTTGCTGGGACTGCTGTGCGAGTTTATTTGTTACCACAATGGAGGCACTTTTTTCGTTACAATATGAGTTGTTCGACAATTTGACGAAAGCTGAGAGAAATTTTAAGAAAACGCCGAAAGAAAGAATTATACGTCAATACATAGAAACGAGTTTGGAATTATTAGAGCAACTATTTAAAGATTTTAAAGACGGACACAAGAAGGTAGTTGCAAAAGCGAAAAATAAGAAAGACGCAGATTATTTTGCAGAAGAAAAATATGAGACTTTTGAGGAGCTATATGTGCAGTATAAAACAAGTTTGCGAGAAGCTTTACAACAGTTTTTACCGCCAGTTACCGGGTTTTCTAACCCATCGGTTACCAATTGCGAGAACATAAATCATTGCAGTGATGTAAAACCACCTCGCATACAATTACCTACTTTTGGGTGTAAATATGAAGAGTAGCCAACCTTTTACGACATGTTTTCCTCATTCATACATAACAATAAGAACATTTCATCGGTACAGAAATTACATTATCTCAAGTCCAATTTGAGTGGAGAAGCATTAAATCTATTAAGTAATTTTTCGACGACTGATGCAAATTATGAAGAAGCGTGGAAGCAGTTAGTTCGGCGATACAATAATAAGCGTTATAACTGCAACGCTATTATGAGGACTTTATTTGGCACAAAGAAAATTCAAACCGAGTCAGCCAATGCAATTAGGAGTTTGTTGGATACGACATCTACCTGTCTTAAATCTTTGGAAAACTTGGGCATTGGTACTAGGGCTTTCAAATACCGGAGTTTTTCAATACCGGTATCAATACCGGTATTGGAAAAGTCAATACCGTGATCCCGGTATCAATACCGATAGTCCGGTATTGAACGCAAGTTCAATTAGGACATTAATTAAATAAGTGAAATTGAGGAGTAAACACGGTCTTAATCGAGTATCGGTCTTAATCGAGTATTTACTAAGTACCCTCCTATCTTATCCGTTACTCTTCTAAGGTATGGCAAGAAAGTTGGTTGGCGCTCCACCGTAGATCGGGCGGCTCGCATCTTTTCTGGTCTCACTCCTCCAACGTTGGTTTTGTAGCCATTCTTATGGAAAACCTTTTGAACGTGGGATCATTCACTATCAAGATGTTCCGAGTTAGTCACACAGACCAAATGACGGATTTGTGAATGAGGTGACAGGGGTGATGATGTGAGGTGGCATGTAAGAAGCGGTCCGTATGAGTCGACTTCCTGTACACTGAATGGCTGAGGGTCTCATCACTCCTTGCAAAGACATTCACGCCAAGAAATGCTATCGTCCGATCTTTCTCCACTTCCGCTGTGAAACGCATGGCCGAGTAGATATTATTCAGATGGTTCAAACATCTCTCAACTTCACCACCTCCAAACTTCACCTCTGAGGATGCAGAATACGTCGTCCACATACCGCTTCCAAACCTTGATGGGCACCGGACATGTTGAAATAGCCAGGTCTTCGATGTGTTCCATCCACAAGTTATCAACCACAGGTGCCACTGAACTACCCATGGCTACACCATCAATTTGTAGATAAAATTGCCATTTGATTAAGAAGAAATTGTTGGGCAGACATTGCTCCAGCAATTTGACATAATCAATCGGGATATCGTGTTCTGGAAACTTTCTTCTTAATAACTTCCATACATTTTAGTACGGCAACATTGGTTAAGAGGGATTCGTCGTCAAAAATGACCATAATCTCATCATCCTCGCCCCGTTTTAGTGTTCAATTCGACGTGGTTTGAGTCGGACAACTTGCAGTTTTATTTAGATTCATCCCGTTGAGCATTCACTGACATTTTCTGTATTTAAGTTTAAATTTGACATTTTACATTTGCATTGACATTACTTATGTTAGGGAAGCACCCTACACTACACCTGGTCTGCTTCAACTAACTCACAAAATGGCGGGAGTCGTTGACGAAAGATGAGTGTAGCCCACCAGTTTCTGTAGCGTGTCTGAAACATGTCTCGCTAAGTCACTAGTTGGAGAATCAATCTAACTATTGGGCGCAATGGGACATCCTTCTTATGAATTTTGGGTAATCCGTAAAACTTTGGTGGCTGCGAAACCTTGGGCCTAAGGAGCTTGTTTAGAACTTCGTCAGAGAAGACATCGTGGCAGTCTTTAATAACCTGGATAGTACGTCGCGAGACCCTCGCCTATGGGTTATACTTTACAGGTTTGTATGTTTTGTTGCCACAGCAGAGATCCCATCTTCTCGTTATACTCAGAAACATAGGCATCATTATTAGTAGAAAGGGTAAGACACGAAGAGGCAGCAACGACGGTAATCTAATTAAACTAGCAAAAATACGCGCTAGTAGATCACAACTACACAGTCACAAGTTAACACTACACAATAATAAAGTCTATAGACGAGTTATCCCGTCGCCTTTGCGAAACTGACTGACAATAACAAAAACGACACATAAGTACAGCTCGATTTCGGGCATTGCCTCAAGCGGGGTGTGGGAGGGTGAGCACGGGACACTTGCGCTGTAGAAAACAAGTGTGAGAATAATATCAGATCACATCATTTTTAGATCGAATGTTTGTAATACCGTAATCACGGTATTGGGGTGTCAATACCGGTATTGTAAAAGGCCAAAATAAAATCCGTGATCACGGTATTACGGGATCCCGGAATACCGGTATTGAAAGCCCTAATTGGTACTGAATCCAGTTACGCTGATGCGTCTGTCGTTCACTTAGTCGTTTCGAAATTGGACACGGAATCTGTCAAACAGTGGGAACAGCAGATAAATATGATGAGTGATGACTTGTCCACTTGGACACAAACACAATTGAGAGATTATTTGGAGTTCAGATTCCGGACGTTAGAAATGATAAATTCGAACGGGAACCGCGCCGCGCAACAAGGTAAGCCTGCTACTAAGTCGAAATCTTTTCACGCATCAGTAGAGAAGGAGAAAGAGAATAAGTCCAAGCCTAAACAAGATTGTCCGATGTGTCATGAAATTCATTATCTTAAGGCCGTCTACGCCAAGCAAAGTAGGTATTTAACGCTACCACCCTTTACGCGAAACGAGTCGTGCACACGCGTCGCCGACTTGAACCCAAAGCTGAGCGAAGTGTCACAGTATAGGTAAGCGTGTCGTGTAGGCAGTAGGTCAACTTATTTTATTAAATTGTCAGCTTGATTTATTATAATAGGTAGTAATTGCGAAAACCTAACATTTAAATGTAATAAATTAATTTGAATAGATATTGTAAATACAAATTGCTGCAAGTCGTAATTTATTCAATTATTTGTGTACCAGACGGGTGGACTCGTGTTTGGAAATTCAAAAACTATAACGGAACCAAATCTGAGCCACTAACCGCCCTGTACCGAAAGTTCCGGGTGTAAACGTTAGCTTCGTGGAACGGAGAGGTGGGTTTGGAAAATACTGCACTATTATTGTAGATGGAGAAGAAATGAAACACTATTTGACTATGGTAAGACACTACAAGCAGACAATACTGGAAAAACTGAGCTGAAACTATAATCGGAAAGAACTGTTAACTATTCGGATATCGAAACGAAACTGACTGCTTGAATATCGTAAACAAAACTGACTGTTCCAATGTCGAAAACAAAACTTACTATGCGGTGCCTGCGCTGTGCTTTCATACTATTAGCAGACACACAAAAAATATTCGCGAATCCTCTAGCGGTGTGTAGTATTTGTTCGCTAGACAATCTTTTAATTCATACAAAAAGCATGAACAAAAAACATGAACAAAAAATACAAAGGAAACTATAAGCAAAAGGATAATAAATAACTCGAACGGAAGAAGGAAGTAGGTACTTTACGCTCTCGGCGTACGGTCGAAATTAAATTAACATTTCTCGATGTTTTTTATAAGTAGTTTGCGTACGCGCACCTGTGACGAGACTATTCTCGAGGGTATTTGTACCTACTTACTTTTAAAACTAATAATAACAGAAAGTACTCGACAAAGAATCACAAACACGGCAATAGCGTACTTTCTCGAACGCGCTTTCTATAGACTATATAAAAACACTGTTTTAGACACTTGTCGCGAACAATGTGACTAGGTTTCTTACATTGTTTTTATCTCACGAAGAGACACATGCTTTATTTGTTGTATGTGTCACCGTAAAATTGTAAATACCGTTAGATTATAATCTATCTCGTGAGATTGTAAACTCGTTCGTTGAGGAATTCCCTCGACTGTCTATGGTCTCCATCATCAGACCAATGGCACTTACAACCCATATGGGTGCAAAGTTCCCATCAATAGAAATGAATTAAATCCAAACACAAGGTAGCTACTGTAAAACGTTGAGGAGTTCCTTTGACTGTCCTTCGTCTTTATCATCAGACCCTTAAAGATGACCACAACCCATTTAGGTGTAAAGTTCTCATCAATACAAATTAATCAAGCCCAAACACCAGGTAATTATTGTGAATCGTTGAGGAGTGCCCTCGACTGTCTTCGGGTTCCATCATCAGATCGAGTCCAGACTTTCTTTAAATAGTAGTGCTCTAAAATACTCAATGAACAAAAAAACAAACGCACTAGTCGCACTACGATGTTCAAAGGTTCCCCTCGATTTCTCTGAGATGCCATCATCAGATCCCAGTTTCATGGTCATGGTACTACTCTTGGAATATCTTCTTTCCAACAAAAAAAGAATCATCT
Source organism: Xestia xanthographa (assembly GCA_905147715.2). Classification (NCBI taxonomy): domain Eukaryota; kingdom Metazoa; phylum Arthropoda; class Insecta; order Lepidoptera; family Noctuidae; genus Xestia; species Xestia xanthographa. Next base: position 24,153,436 of record LR990654.1, read on the forward strand.
AAATCGGTTCATAAACGACGAAGTTATCCTACGGTCAAATCGTGAAACCTCCTCCTTTTTTTAAGTCGGTTAAAAAAGACTGTACTGTTATAATTACACTACGTTCTTTAAATAAATCGTTCGATAAATCGACGGGACAGCCGTGCGCCAGCAAAAGGGACATAGGTCCTACCTCGTCAAGGCCTGGCGGGCGACTGAATCCACGTACGCAAGCCGTTTTCTTATATAATAATTTATTATTAAAAGGATTAAATTGTTTTGAAAAATTTAACCACAAATAATTGTTCTATATGTTATTAACTTTGCTTAGATATTTTTTTTGGAAGTAAAACTTTCATATTCTCCAAGTAAAATAAGAAAAACATAAAAAAATATTCGAATTAGGCTCCTGTTCGGATTTTTTTTTCATCGAGTGAAGTTTTTGATATCATGTTTTGAACCACAAATTATCTTAGTAAATATAGTCAACTATAATATCTATTTTTTTTGGCTTTAAAAAATCACTATTTCTTTGTTTACTATTGAATCAAAGTTATGTAAAATTGGGAAAATTGGGACTACCTGCCCTTAATCAGTGCAAGCGTTTTAGTCTTATGACACCAAAGGAAAGGCAGAACTTTGTTCAAACAAGTAAATTATGTTTTAATTGCCTGGCACCGACTCATGCAGCAATTAAGTGTCGTCAGTCATTCAGCTGTAAGAAATGTGGGAGAAGACATCACACGTTGTTACATTTTGAAAGAGAGAACCAGGAGCCAGCCAGTAGCGTGGAGCAGGCAGCCCCCGTGCCACCGAGTGAACCACAACAGGAGAGAGCGAGTACATCACGAGGTGACACAACCATAACTGCTACTTTTTCTAGAGGAGAGCTTCAACCCAACAGCGTGCTACTTGCGACGGCTAAGGTTAAGGTAATCCGTTCTAACGGTTTTAAACAGATAATTCGAGCTTTACTTGACCAAGGGTCACAGGCATCTTTTGTATCTGAGTCAACTGTGCAATTATTAGGTCTTGTACGCAAACCAGTAAGTGGCTGGGTGTCAGGGCTGGGAGTATGAGAATAAAAACACGGTTTTCTTCGTCTGGAATCGCGTCATAATCCAGCTAGTTACATCCTAGTTAACGCTTATGTTTTGCGTTCCTTAACGTCACTACTTCCTTCAACCAACGTGAACACTTTCAAATGGGTAGATATTGACAATCTTCCTATAGCTGATCCTACATACGCGATGCCAGGTAAGATCGACATTTTGCTAGGTGTTTATTGCGAAATATTACTTGATGGTGTTATGAAGCATACTGATTGTAATTTAATAGCAGAAAATACGGTTTTTGGATGGATTTTGTCAGAAAGAATGTCAAAGGGGTCTCGAACGTTAGCAAGGGATAATCTCATTAGCATGCATGTACAGGTGAAGGAGGATGAGTTACTTAAAAGGTTTTGGGAGATGGAAGATGAGCCTAATTTAATAAAGAAAGAGATGACTAATAGCGAGAAAGTATGTGAGGATTTGTTTGACTTAACTACAGTGAGAGATAATGAAGGGAGATTTATATCCCCCCCCCCTGCTGTACTAGTAGCGAACGGTCGTGTTTTTTTGAGCTCCGTAATTTTATTTAACAAAAAGTGTTTTTTATCATCAGATATTCATAAAAATCGCTTACAGTTAAACAATAGCGATATTCTGAGGTGCTTATGAAAAATATCATGTAAAAACTCAGTTCAAGTGACTCTAATAGCTAATTTGAAGCAAAGAAACAGTGTAAAAAGTGAGAATCATATTGGTGAATCTGTGAAGTATACCCACATCGTAATAATTATCACAGTGTTACGCCAAAAAAAAAACACCGAGATCGTCTCAGGATCAAAAATTTCGCCTCAACAGTTACAAACACAGATAGCCTGTTTGGAACAGGCTTGACTGCCGTGTCGAGTGGCCCGAGTTCAAAAACTACCAACGAGTTGTTCTTTTTGTGTGCAAATAAATTGTCAAACCTAAAGAAATATAAAGTACTGGGAGTGCAGACACGTTCAAAAGGTCACTGCGGGGACTACGCACACTTGAAACGACACTGCGCGTGAGTCACACATACGTACTCGCTACTTTTAAACGCACTACGTGTCGTGCGCGCGCCGTATACTCGTAGCTCGTAACGCCGCGCCGCCGACGTTACTATGATGCCGGTGCGGCGCTCTCTACCGAGTACGGTGAAACATTTGAATTCTCCGATTTACCCCGCACACCATAATTCGGACTCAGCCCTCAATGAAATGTCCAAAACCTCTAACGAGGTCGACAATTGTGTCAATGTTTCAAAGCGCTATAAACGCACCTTGGATAACCTAGAGAGCAGCCCAATGCGTTCGTCTGAAATAAAAGACCTCCTCGAAGAAATCATGATGCAACAAGAATCCAAGTTCGAATTATTAAATAAAGCTCTTATCAATATAACAAACCAAAACCAAGAAATACAAAAGTCGGTTGAGACCTTATCAGCTAAACATGGCGAACTCATTAAAAAAGTTAATAACTTAGAGCAGGAGAATACTGAATATAAGAAACGAGTGTTGGAGTTAGAACGTAGCTTAAATCATCTGGAATCAAATGTGCGTTCTTCAGCCATAGAAATCCGTAACCTACCCAAGCAGGAAAACGAAAACAAGCAAGTTTTGCAAACACTTTACTCAAAAAAGCAAAAAAGAAATACGACAAACACGAGATTCATAGTGCTAAGGGCAACAAAAAACAGCTTTGGGATGTAATAAAAAGAATAACGGCTCAGAAAAAAGAATAGACCATTCATCGTCTCTCTTGACATCAACCAATCCCGACTCTGACCTAAACAACATCAACCACTTCTTTGCAAACGTAGGTGCAAACCTAGCGAACAAGATCACAAAAAATAAACAAGCTCCATCCTCCTACAACGATCACGTACCGCTCACCCACCCAAATTCAATGGTCATCCTACCCACTGACGAGCAAGAGATCTTCACACTTATCAATAGATTAAAGGATAAATGCGCAGTGGGTATCGACCTCATAAGTGGTAAAATAGTCAAGAGATACGCAAACCTTCTTGTTTCTCCCTTGACTCATATTTGTAACTTGTCAATCTCTACAGGGATTTTCCCAGAGCTGTTTAAAATAGCTCTTATCCAGCCTATCTACAAGGCTGGTGAAAAGCACTCTGTGAACAACTACCGACCCATTTCCATTCTTCCAGCACTTTCCAAAATCCTGGAGCGCTTAATTAATAAGCGTCTAATCATGTATCTGGAGAACAACAAACTACTCTCCCCTTCACAATTCGGCTTTAGGGCCGGTAAGAGTACCAACGACGCTGTCCATGAGCTGGTTAATTCTATCGTTGGCAGTCTGGATGATGGGATGAAATGTTTAACGGTGTTTCTCGACCTTGCAAAGGCGTTTGATACAGTCTCAATCCCGCATCTTCTAAAAAAATTGGATCGGTTAGGCGTAAGAGGAACTCCTCTTAAATTACTGGAGAATTACCTTACTGGAAGGAAGCAAAGAGTCAAAATTAATGATAGGTTGAGTGACGAGCTGACTGTCAATTTTGGTGTACCACAAGGTAGTATTATCGGACCAACCATCTTCTTAGTGTATATCAATGACCTCTGCCAGCTCCCTCTACTGAAAGGAAAAATCGACACTTTTGCAGATGATACCGCACTGTTTTTCAGTGGTGGTAGCTGGGATGAGATCTTTGATACTGCTCAACTGGGTATTGACACAGTCAGCGAATGGTTGCAAAACAATTTACTGACACTAAACGTTTCGAAAACCAAATATGTAACCTTTGCACATAGAGCTAACCTTCTTCCTCCGTCAACCTATTCTGTTTCGGTGCACACGTGTTGTTCTCCAAATCCCGATTGTACCTGTCCCACCCTCGAAAGGACTGTTAATATAAAGTATCTTGAGATCACTATTGACGCACACCTTTCTTTTAAATTTCATTTTGATACGCTTGTTCCGAGAATCCGTAAGCTTATCTATATTTTTAAGTCATTAAGACACACTGCGGATCGAAAGACCATTAAAATGGTTTACTTTGCCTTATGCCAGTCGTTAATTGAGTACTGCATCACAACCTGGGGCGGCGCAGCCAAAACCCATCTTATCCAGGTAGAGAGGGCGCAGCGTGCTAAACTTAAGGTGGGTGCTGGTCTCCCCTTCCGCTTTCCAACTGATGATTTGTACAAAGAATGGGACATCCTTACAGTCAGACAAACTTTTATCCTGCTTACTGTAACTAAAAAGCACTCCCAGCTACAGTTCGACTCCAAATTAATTAATAACCAACGACGGAAGGGATGAGTCTGCCCCTCATTGCAGTTCAAATCATCACTCCCCCAGAATTTTTTTTGCTTCCTTGGTCAATTCTTGTACAACAAATTAAATGTCACTCTTGACCTATATCCTACTACTACACTACAACAGCCCATAACGTCCACTGCTGGACATAAGCCTCTCCCGTGATGGGAGGAATTTGCCGTAATCTCCACGCTAGGCAGGCGGATTGGAGATCGCAGTGATGAAAGACAAACAGAAAACGCTGCTGCCCATTCTCAGGTCTACGGAGGCGCAAGGTGTTCTGCCTCAGACATTAGTCGCCTTATACGACACCCGTGAGTGTAATGGGTTGGTTCTATTCTACTCTGCCGGATACCACACGGCTAAAACATAAAACCACCTAAAACCACCTCCTATTGTCACAAAACAGTAAAAACATTTCTTAAAACGCTTGACTACCATAAAACTGAGAACCTTTTGACAATTCCTAAATAGATTTTCTTATCTCCTACTATCTTTTCTTATCTAGAATAGATCTCCTCTCTCCCGTGGCTGTTTTTACATCTCATTCCTCGCTCTCGCACACTCCAACATACATTCATACACTGCAACATACATTCACACACTCCAGCATACTTTCATACGCGACACTACACTCGTGTAAACCATTAGTTCTCCATTTTTTATTTTGATTTTGCCTCTCTTTGTTTCTTTATTATTTGTACTATTGTTAACCTTAAACTGATTGTCTCTTTGTGATCTTTTTGGGACCATGAATGATGTTTACACAAGATCGTCTTTCAACCTTTAACAATATTATTGTTTTGCTGTGGGGGGGCCCTGGTGACCTGTAACACAGGGTTCTTCGAAAACCTACTTCAGGCACCAGTCTCTTCCAATGGTGGAATATTACTTTGTCAAAAACATTGTTGATTTTTATGTACCTACCAATATTGTGAAGAGAGAATAAATGAATTGAATTGAATTTATAGTGAGATTACCTTTTGCAACGGACGATCCTCAGTGTCAATATGGTAACACAGAAGAGAGAGCAGTGAAGAGGTTAGAGTTAGAGTATTTAGAGAGAAAGCTATCGGAAAATTCAAAGTTGAGAGAAGAATATAATATGGTTATGAGTGAGTACTTGAGTATGAACCACATGAGACTGGTTTCTGAGAGTGAGTTAGAGAAGTCTAAAGGTGTGTATCTTCCTCACCATGCTGTGGTGAGAGAAGACAAAGACACTACTAAAGTAAGAGTTGTCTTTGACGCTTCTAGCAAAGGTGACACTATGTGTGGTGACAATATATCTCTAAATGATGAGCTTCTTGTTGGACCAAGATTACAACAAGATTTGGGGCACATCTTGATGACATGGCGTCACCATAAAATATGTATCGTAGCCGATATAGTGAAAATGTATCGGATGGTAAGAGTTGCGGACAAGGACACATATTTCCAGAGAGTTGTCTGGAGATTTGATCCGTCGGAGCCTATGCAACGATACAAATTGTTACGTTTAACGTTTGGTACAGCATGCGCGCCATATCTAGTTTATTACTGAGTTAGAACAAAATAAGTATCCATTAGCTGCGAGAATAACAAAACAATGCTATTATAATATGGATGACTTAATGACCGGGTGTGACACGGTTAGTGAGGCAATTCAAATGTATGAGGAGATGAATGAGTTAATGAGGAGTGGTGGTTTTGAGTTACAGAAATGGAATAGCAATAGTGAACAGTTTCTAGAGCAGATTGGGAAAACTGAGTTGAGTGAATGGCAAGCTATTAAATTAAATAATCTAATCAAAGTGTTAGGTTTGAGTTGGAATAGAAAGAATGATAATTTTGAATACGTAGTAAACTTACCTGAACCTAAAGATTTAGTCACTAAAAGACAAGTCTTATCTGAAGTAGCGAGATTGTATGGCCCTTTAGGCTGGATTGCCCCCGTGATAGTTAATGCTAAGATTTTAATTCAGGAACTGTGGAAATCTGGTCTTGGATGGGATGAGAGTTTGACAGATGAATTACATGGTGAGTGGCTAAAATACAGAGAAAAACTAACAGATTTGAAAAATCTTAAAATACCTAGGTGGGTAAATTTAACACAAGAATGCAAGAGAGAGTTACACGTATTTTCAGATTCTTCAAAATCAGCTTTTGCGTGAATGAATGAAAAATGGAGTGCATGTACATTTACTGTCCGCAAAGACTCGAGTTGCCCCAATTGTAAAGGAAATTTCTATACCCCGACTTGAATTATGTGGAACCACCTTAGCAGCCAAGCTTATATGTGAAGTATCACAAGTTTTGGAGATACCAAAGGAACATATCTATGGGTGGACTGACTCCTCCATAGTGTTAGCATGGCTCAAAGGAGGCTCAAGTCGCTGGGCAACATTTGTTAGCAACAGAGTGTCCACTATATTAAATATTATGGATTACCACCAATGGAGTCATGTCTCATCAGAGACAAACCCTGCGGACTGTGCTTCGCGTGGTCTGCAGCCCAATGAGTTGAGTGAGCATACATTGTGGTGGAGAGGACCGCACTGGTTGCCAGAAACCACAGTACACACAGAGAGTAAAACTATTGAAGACTCACACGAAGAGGAACGAATCCAATCTTTATCCGTTTTATCTGACGTTGACGAAGAATTTGTTTGGTTAAAATATTCATCTTTAAATAAACTATTAAAAATTGTATCCTATTGTAGACGAGTTTTGAATTACAAATTAATAATAAATAATAGACCTATACTACCAAAATATACCACACCAAGTGAAATTAACGAGACTTTATTAGCATGCATTAAACAAGTTCAAGAGCGCGAGTTTTTGTTTGAAATGAAACGGTTAAAGACTGGAGGATGTGTGCCTAAAAAGAGTAAGTTAAGATCTCTTTGTCCCTTTTTGGACCAAAAGGGGATACTAAGAGTAAGTGGACGCATAGCACAATCGGACGCGTGTTATGACACGAAGTACCCGATAATTATGCCTGGTAACCATCATTTTACCAAGGTTTTAATTGCGGATGCTCATGCAAAAACATTGCACGGTGGTCCACAGGCTATGTTAAATTATCTGAGAACTAAGTACTGGATCTTACGTGGTAAGGAACGCGTTAAAAAATATTTTAGCGAATGCACTATTTGTTTGAGATACTCCTCAAAGAAGACTACTCCTCTAATGGGCCTGCTTCCAGAGGCAAGGTTGAAACCCAGTAAGCCATTCAAATCTACCGGTGTGGATTACTGTGGTCCTGTTTTTATCAGATTTTCGCCAGGCCGAGGAGCCAAGTCTTATAAAGGTTATATTTGCATATTTGTGTGTATGGTTACACGAGCAGTCCATTTAGAAGCAGTAACCGACATGACTGCCAAAGGTTTTATTGCTGCGTTTAGACGGTTTACTGCTCGTAGAGGCCATGTCAAGACTTGTACAGTGACAATGGTACTAATTTTGTTGGTGCCGATAAGCAAATGCGAGAAATGTTCAATAGTGCCTGATCTTCTCTTCCTGGAGAATTATCCGAGCTACTTTCTTTAGAAAGAACCACTTGGCATTATATTCCTCCACACTCGCCTAACTTTGGCGGGCTGTGGGAATCCTCAGTGCGCGGTAGCCGGTACTAAGACCCATTTGAAAAAGGTAGTAGGAAATAGTACACTCACGTACGAAGAAATGTCGACTGTCCTGGCGCAAGTAGAGGCGTGTTTAAACTCGAGACCAATTTCCTTGTTGAGTGATGACCCGAATGACCCTCTGCCCTTGACACCAGGTCACTTCTTGGTAGGTGAACCATTGTTGAATATTGCAGATGAGGATTACACTAATTGTAATGTTGTTGGTTTGGATAGATGGCGATTGACGCAAAAAATTCTAACAGATTTTTGGAATAGGTGGTATAAGGAATACCTAGTTAATTTAAATCAAAGGTATAAATGAAACACTAAACGAGATGAACCAGAAATAGGCGACATTGTTGTTTCAAAGAAAGATAATATACCGCCAGCTAAATGGTTACTTGGTAAAATTATCAAAAAATATCCTGGACCTGATAATGTAACCCGAGTTGTTTCTGTAAAGTGTAAAACGGGTATAAGCGTTTGAATATAAGCGTTGGAATTAGGGCTTGCAATATCCGTTCATTTTTACTATCCGGATAATACGGATATCAATATTTTACTATCCGGATAATACGGATATTTTTTATTTTTTATTCTAAATAAAACTAATAAACTTTTGTAACACGTTTTAATCAGTCTCTCAAGCAAAATGACAAAGAAAAAATAACCTTTACCAATATTTCAAGTATCATCAAATCAACCTATTTAAAACATATTAATTAAATAACGATTTCACTTTAGAACAAGAACTGGTTATAAGTGAAAAACGACCGTGTGTGCGATACAATACAATACAATCTTGAAAATACGTGCAGTATGGATGTAAGTTTAACTTTAACAAGTGGTCAATGTTGTTATGATCTCTGTCACTAAATTGAATTATTGTGTTGTGATTTGTGAAGTGAATAAACAATTGCAAGAGTGATTAGCTCTATATTAATAGTACATTATGGTACAAGTGTGTAATGTTGGTGATTACCGCTGAGGCGCTATTGAGAGGTCTTAAGAGAGCCGAGGACGGTAATCATCAATACACACGTGTATTGATGATTATATTATACGCACATGTAACAATAGCGATCGGCCATAGACTAAAATAATGAGGTTTTTTTTGCTTCTCGTGGATAGCTTTTCAGCCACGTACAAAATGGGGAATTCAAAGTTAGAAAACAAAAGTTATATTTGAGTGAAAGTTTTATTTATTAAAAACGTACAAGTTTAAATTATCTATTTAAATACGAAGTTGCATAAAATGAGCAAGCACCATTAATTAACCGACTTCAAAAAAGGCGGAGGTTATTTATTTGTACTATTTATTGAACATGATTTTTTGTATCGAAACTTTTTTAAGAACAAAGCAACAAGCAACTCAACCTATAAAAAAAACCCTATAACTCACTTGTGAATAATAGTAATGAAAAAGTCATAGTTTGATTATAGATGTCATTACGTACCTAATTTCAGTGAATTTAGAGCCATTGTATGAGCAAGTGTGTTGAAAAATAATAAATAACGTAATAACAGTTATGTACTTTGCAGATTACAGCTATTTATTTAATTTTAAAAATAGAAATACAACTATCCGTATTATCCGTAAAATCCGGATAATTATGCATGTAAAATCCGGATTTGAAAATCGGCGGATATCCGGGTAATACGGACATCCGGATATCCGGATTGCAAGCCCTAGTTGGAATATAAGCGTCCAATAAGCAAAATTTGTATTTTAACTAAATGAAATCTGTTTAATTTTTTCCTGTTATATTACTTAAAAATGTTGTTAAAATAGATTTAATTGCTTTCAAATTCAGAGTTTATTTTACCTACATATCAAAATGAAGTTTCAAAAAGCCAATGTATTTCTGTTATTATTGTACTATGATGAGTTAGGAGCTCGTGGCTAAATAATAGCAGCCGCTCGGGTCGATCGTTAGGTTAAGCCGTGCTTGCCTAGGTTGGTCTGTGGATGGGTGACCACCCATTACATACCGAGTTTCCTCCGTGCCTCGGAAAGCACGTTAAGCCGTTGGTCCCGGCTGTCATTTGTAGATCTTTGACAGTCGTTAGGTAGTCAGAGGCCCAAAAAGTCTGACAACCAGTCTTACCAAGGGGTATCGTATTACCCGGTAGTAACTGGGTTGTGGAGGTCAGATAGCAGTCGCTCCATGTAAAATACTGGTATTCAGCTGCATCCGGTTAGACTGGAAGCCGACCCCAACAAAGTTGGGAAAAGGCTAGGCAGATGATTGTACTATGATGAGTTCTCCCGAACCTACTCTTTACCTGCATCATTATGTTCAGTTGAGCTATTTACTAATCACCTGTTTATTATCAGTGTACTTAATTGAATACGCCTGGCTTGAGACGCACGTATTCTGCGTTACTTGAATATTTGTTAAACTATTAATAAGAACGGTACAGGTTTTTCTTTTGTTCATTCATTTGTTTTTTTTTGTTATTATTAAGATTTTGAGAGGAATTTTTTTGTTTTAAGATTGTTTTTACACTTGTTATTTGTGTTTAGCTTTTTTTCATTTTTCGAGTTTAAGTGTAGTTAAAGAACTATGTTCTTTGGCGGGCGGAATGTCCAAATAGATTAGCGTTTTTATACTGAGCCTATAGATATGTTTACGTAGTAGCTGATATAGCTCTCTATACATGTATATTTTACAGTCCACTATGTTTTGTCTCAGTTGCGAATAAACCTGCATACTAAATACACGTTGTTTTCTTCAAAAAATCCCGGCAAACAAAAGTCAACCTTAATTATGTTCTACAACGTAGATCATAGAACAGGCGACGATATATGCCCATCCCTTTCCCTCCAATATTGCGCTCGCCTGCCGGATCGGCAGGGCGAGAGTCAAGTTCGTATGGACTTCCGTTGAGTGTGGTCACATCGCGCCGCACCGTACGTTTACCGCACTGCGCTGCGCTGGTATCTACTGATCACGCGCCGCGTCGGATATCCGGTTATCGCAAACCGCAAAATAAAGAGACTCCACTTCAAGACAGCTAAACGTTTGCTTCACGACCGCGCTGCGTATACGCCAGCCTGCAGGTCAAACCGCCCTCCGCCGGAATCGTGATATACAAACAGCGCCCCGGGGCCATCCGCGACCTGGTGCACCAGAAGACACTGACAACCAGTGTTTCCATCAATCGCCGGCATCTTCATCCTACCGGCCGCGCCATCGAAGCCGCCACGTGGTCCAGAACAAGTCAGGTGAGCCACAATTCTCCATCTCCTCTTAATCTATTGTCGCATGTTCGTGTCATTTTGATTCCCCAAGACGATAATCAGAATCCTCCATACAGTCCACTAATAAATAAACCCCATTTCTCTAAATAAAATAAATTTTCAAAATCGTCTTATAAATTGGTGAATTTACCCACCAACAGCCTTCAGTCGAAATACACTTTCCAGTTTCAGTACCACCGATGTGTGATGCGAGGGAGGATGATTGTGTCGAAAATACATATAGCTTGGATCGCGCTGCAAGTAGCTCTGGATAGCTTAGTTCGACTTTGCCCCCCACATCGCCGGATTTGGTTGTGAGTCAGGAAATAGAAAGCCAAGATGACTCTACTGAACCACTACAAACGTCTTCAGAAGCATCAATGCCAGAATCACCTCATTATGAAGACGCCTTAGATGATGGTGATGATACTGAACGACCAAGAATCTCAGATGATATAGCTGAGATAGCCACTAGAATGACTTTACGGGATGGAAGTCAAATACGAGATTTGGAGATTACGTCATGATGTCAGATGAAATTTTTAGTCAGATAAATGAACCTAAAACCTACAAAGAAGCAATGACTAGTACGAGTAGTACGCATAAAGATCAGTGGGTCAAAGCAATGGAAAGTGAGGTGAAGTCATTAAAGGAAAACAAAACCTGGATAATGGTGGACCTTCCAAAAGACAGGAAGCCTATATCCTGTAAATGGATATATTGTAAATGGATATATAAGATCAAAACCAATGCTGATGGCTCTCTAGATAAATTCAAAGCAAGTCTAGTTGCTAGAGGATATACACAGAAAAAGGGCATCGACTATGATGAGACTTTCTGCCCAGTTGCTAAGATGTCAACAATAAGATCAGTTCTAAGCGTTGCTGCAAATGAAGGTCTAAAACTCACACAGTTTGATGCATCTACTGCTTTTCTTTATGGTTCACTGAGTGAAGAAATAAATATATATGAATCAACCTGATGGCTACTCTCATGGATCTAACAAGGTTTGTAAACTCAAGAAAAGTTTATATGGTCTCAAGCAAGCGCCTCGGTGTTGGAATAAATGTATGGTGGATTATTTAAAATCCATTGGATTCAAACAATGCGATACCGACCCCTGCCTGTTTTTAGGAAACCGTTCAAGTAACTAAATTATTTTTGCTCTCTCTGTAGACGACAGTTTGGTTGCTGCAACAAATCAGGAAGATTCTGAAAAGTTAATGAGAGAATTGAAGAGAAGATTTAAAATCACGATAAATGATGCATCCTATTTTCAAGGACTAGAAATCATGATGGTAATATAAAAGTGTCACAAGAGCACTATACTCAGAAAGTTTTAGATCGCTTTAGTATGAGTGATTGCAAACCTGCTACCACTCCTGTACAAAAAGATGGACAGCCAGATCTGGATAACGAAGTGGTAGACCCTGATTTATTTCCGTATAGAGAAGCTGTGGGAGCACTCGCATATCTGACCGTTGGAACCAGACCGGACTTAGCATATGCTGTAAGCGTTGTATCACGGAGTCTAGAAAACCCTTCTAAAGAAGACATCCAGAGGCTGAAACGTATCCTAAGATACATCAAAGGAACTTTCAACTATGGAATAGTTTTTAAGAAGAGCTGCAATGCTGGAATTCTAGAATGCTACAGTAATTCTGACCACGGTGGAGACCACAGTACCGGACGTTCAACATCAGGCATATTATGCTTAAACTCTGGAGGAGCAATTTCTTGGACAAGTCGACGACAAACATGTGTTGCAATATCAAGCACCAAAGCCAGACTTGGTTGCTGCCAGTGAAGCGTCTAGAGAGATTGTCTGGATCAAAAGACTTTTTGGTGAAATATCTAAATGGAAAGATACCTAAGCTAAAGGTTGTTAATGATGCAGCCATAAAGATCTCACACAATCCAGAACTCCACAGAAGAACCAAGCATGTTATTCGACATTTCTATGTGAGAGAACTCGTTGTTAATGGAGAAATACGTGTAGAATACGTTCCCAGCGAGTTCCAACTAGCGGATTTACTAACCAAAGCATTACATAAGCCACGGATTGTATCAATCGCAAAACAAATTGACTTGATATAGTAATAGGGTTGCCAAAAAGGGAGGATGTTAGGGAGTATGTAATACTAGAACCTTATTATTTTTGATAACCTTTTAAACTTATGTCAGAAATTGCCCAGGAACCGCTGTTATTAATGAAATTATATTTTTCCATGTCACAACCACGATTATTATTTTATAATGATAAAATAGTTTTATCAAAACCCGTTCTGAATTACCGTGAGCGCGATATCAATGTCCCTATTGTCCCTTGAATCGTCATAGAAGACGTGATGACATGCGCCATCTTGCGATTACACCGACCATGCTCCAAATAAATATCACCGTGATCGCTGTCAAAAATGCAGGTGTGTTCACAGGTTGTGTCAATTTTTTTGATTGAAAAAAATTTAAATGAGTACTTAATTAATTACCGTTGCATTTTACCTATGTAATTTCTAATTTGTGGGATTTTTTTAAGGGGTAAATCTTTGCCGGGAGAACAATACGCTAATATCAACGCTTTCGTCATCCATTTCATCACTGGACGAATCGTCGTTCTCTATCTCAAAATCTGAGTTAATAGATTTGATAGAGTCAACCAACATAACTTCCATTTTCAAAAATGTGATATCTTAATCGGAACGCAAAATATCGATGTGAGCGCTGTAAGCGATTATAAGGGCGGTTTCGAACTAAACGTTGTTCACAAGGGTGAGACGTGTTCGGGTGTCTAAGCGGCAGAGGCATTTGCTCAGTACTTTGCAAGCGTGTTTCAGCTCAAGACACCTAAATTAGACCCTAGGAACTCCAGTGCAAGTGGTGTGGCAAATAATATTCACAACCCCATCGGACCCCCTCCCCCCCCTACCCTCCCCTGAGAGGAGGAACGCGGCGCGGCGGGGAGGGGTCCCTCCCCTTCTTAACCCCATCGGACGTAGTAGAAGGGATTGCTAAACTTAGACCCTCTAGCTCGGTTGGCCCTGACAACATTCCAGCCTTTGTTTTAAGGGCTGTGACCTTGGCAGCTCCTCTGTGTCATATTTTTAACCTAGCCCTCCAATCCGGCGTATACCCTGAGCAATGGACAATTTCGCGAGTTACTCCCATCCCTAAGACCTCCGACAAAACATCGGTAGAGGAACACAGACCCGTCGCAATCCTCCCAACTATCGCCAAGGATTTCGAGCATATTCTCCATACCGTGATTTACAAACACGTAAATAAGCTGTTATCTGATGCCCAACACGGTTTTCGACCGGGTCGCTCCGTAAACTCGAATTTGCTCATCCATGTTGACTACATATCCAGTAGCTTGAACATCGGGAGGCAGGTCGACACTCTATATTTTGATTTCCGAAAAGCCTTAGAGTTGACAACGATGTACTCTTGACAAAACTAGAGGCTATAGGTTTCTCGTCCGGATTTCTCTGCTTTTTTGCCGACTACCTGCGCGATCGCAAGCAGTTTGTCAGACATGGTTGCTTTGAATCAAAGCCTTACAACACCCGCTCGGGGGTGAGCCAGGGATCCGTGTTGGGGCCGCCTCTGTTCCTGATCATGATTAATGATTTGGTAACAAATGTAAAGTTTGCCAGGTGCTTGCTATACGCCGACGACTTAAACTTGTTGCACAAATCAGATCGGACGAGGACTGTAAACTCCTACAAAGAGACATTGATGCAGTTTATATGTGGAGTATTGTAAATAAACTTCCTTTCAACACAAACAAGTGCCAGGTCATGACATACGGTCGAAGCTTGCGACCAATCCTTTTCAATTACAGATTGGGTGGCGACGTAATTTCTCGAGTCACCAACGTTAAGGATTTGGGAGTGACGTTTGACCGCTGTCTTACATTTAAAGACCACATTTCTACCCTCGCGAAGGAATTCTTCAGGCGTTTCGGCTTTGTGATGCGAAATGCGCGCGACTTCCGCAATCCTAACGTCCTTCGATTACTGTACACCACTCTGGTTCGGAGCAAACTTGAGTTTAGTGCCTGTGTCTGGCACCCTTACACCGCTGCCCCAACACTGATGCTCGAAAAGGTGCAAAAAACGTTTCTAAGAGGCTTTTTCCAAAGGTTATATTTCTATTTTCCCTTCATGTAGGTACCCCACCAACTACCTGTTAGGATTGTTGGGCTTTAACTCCTTGGAGGTGAGAAGAGGTTGTGAGCAGCTCACGGTAGCCTGTAAGACTACGGGGACTAATCGACTGCCCTGAACTCCACAGCCTTTTCTGCCGGCTATTTGTTTCCGACAAATAGGTACATCGGTCACCGCCAGTGCCGCCGGCACATTCTGTTCGCCCCACCGCCATCCAAAACTGTCGCCAGAGCTGAATCTCCGGTATGTCGTACTCTTAGGCGCTCAACGCCCTTCTGATTGCCAACCCTGCATGTGATGTGTTTGCGGTCCGGATGAATGGAGTAAGGTTATGCGAATATGGCTGATGTTCTGTGAGAGAAAGTATGTAAGGGTGTCCACTGTTCCGTGTTAGTATTAGTAATTTAATTCAAACCATTGAATGGTGTCAACTGGATGTTTTTACTTTTGTTTTGTTTATTATTGTAATTGGTGTTTCTATGTCAATTATTGTAATTGGTGTTTACCTTTTTAATTAACTATAAATAAATAAATAAAGTCGGCCAGTGATGTGACGCGAAACTTTTCACTGTTTGATTTGACCCGTTGAAATATTTATAATAATTACTTTCGAAAACAATTTGAAATCATTAAAATATGACATCTGTTATTATCTAAGTTAAAATACTACGGTTTTGATAACAATGCAATCCAGTGCAAGGCCGTAGCCAGAAACCAATTTCTGGGGGCGTCTGGTTTGGTGCAACAGTAGAAAAACATAAAATTGTTTTAGTAAAAGAAATAAAATGGTGTTATTTATTATAAATATAATATTCATTAAAAAGCGATTAAAGAAATATTAACACCTTATTTCAAAATTAAATTGAGTCTTCTAGCTTACTTTGCAGCGAACAAATCAATTAGGTACCTCCTCGGTGTCAATTCTGCGGTGGATTGACATTAACGTCATAGATAAAAATAACAGTAGGTATAGAGAATAGTGTTTAACTATTATTTTATGTACCTACAACAACAGAGTGAGACAGGCGCGCTGCAGTCTCATTAATACTTACTAAAATAAATATCTCTTTTTTTGTTTCATTTTGGGGGGGGATCAATCCCCTTGACACCCCCCCCCCCCCCCCGCTACGGCCTTTATCCAGTGGTTCCAAGGTTACCTCAGTCATCATGATCAGCCTATAATATTCCCACTGCTGGGACCCGGCCTCCTCTAAATGAGGGAATGGGCTATAATCCACCACGCGGGCCCAATACGGAGTGGTAGATGTCACATGTCTTCGAATTTTGGGTTCTAGGACATGCCGGTTTCCTCATGATGAATAAATTACACAAAGTAATGCGCCTGTCTGGGTTCGAACCCACGACTTACTGTTCGTAAGTCGAGGCCGACACCACTGGGCCACCGCTCGCTGCTAAGTTACCTCAGTGACAGAAAACAACTCGTAGAATTACAAATGACTGAATAAAGTAATGATATGTTAATGTTGCATTGTGATTATCAATAAAATTGTTTTCATTGTAATTATGTATGAGTTTATTACCAAGGAATGAATAATACACCCGACAAACCGAATTAGAACACTGAAAACTCGGCTAACGTGTGATTAGTGTTTAGGGGCTGCATCCAGGCTCGCCGCTAGGTGTTTGAGCGCTCGCGTGCAGGAGGTACTGATTATGTCGCCCCCGATGGCTCTAGGGCTAGGCTCTAGTTACGTCACATTAGGATATCAAAGGGGTTTGAAATGGTTCTCTATTGTATAACCTAACTTTTTTATTCATAATTTAAAGTGCCATAACTTTTTTTGTTCTAATCATCATTTGTCCGAATGATAACTTACCCGAACTTAATATCACATAATATAACATGCCATAAAATTGAAATCCCTAAATACAATATGCCCTAAACCCGTTTGCCATAAATATTACAATCAATAATATACAAAAGACTAAAAACCGTTTTCAATAATAGTTATAAATCCTAAATTTAAAAAAAAATTCAATGTTTTGATCTTAATAATATTTTTAAAACAAACCGGTGTGTTCCCAGACGTTCCCAAAAGGGAATAGAACATTGTTATTTTAATTGTGTCTGTAATTACGGGTTAATTAATAGTTAGCTTTTGCAATGCTATGAACTTCTCTCAAAACAACACATGTTTATACAAAATTGCTCTTATGAAATTTGTAAAAATTAAAAAGTAGAACCATCATAATAACGCAAAAAGTTCACAGTTAGAATCTTCTTTTTGCATACATTTCTTATCGGTAGTCACTAAAAGGCAGAAAATCAATCAATCAAACAAACATACACCAAACAAAAATACACCATGCATGCAGCAAGCATTCAGCAAGCATGCAGCAAGCATTCAGCAAGCATGCAGCAAGCATGCAACAAGCTTGCAGCAACCATGCAGCATGCAAGCACGCATACAGTATGCAAGCAAGCATGCAGCATGCAAGCAAGCAAGCAACATGCAGCAGGCATGGTTTCTGTCACGGCTCCGGCGCTGCGGGGCTCCGGCGGTCCCACGCGAGCTTATCGTCGCAGATGTGTTTAACGCTCACCACCGCAGCTTCGGCTTGCTGGCCGGCTTCGCCGGCCAGCCTCAGCAGCGGCGGCGAGTGTTACAACCACCTGCTCCTCAACTCGCGGGCCGCCTAGCTCCTCCGCGCCTACGCGATTTTAAATTACACTCTCGGGGTAGGGCAGACAAGACTGCGTGGGGTTGGATTTACAGCGATTCGTTTCTGTCACTAAAACCTAATTTTTAGCAAATGTTTTAGGACCAAAAATTTCATTATACTTATAGAAACATTCGGAATAATACACATTATATAGTAAAATACTTAGGACATTTGACTTTATGGCATGTAAAATTAGAAGATTCAATTATTATAGTATTCGATATTATGGCAGAACAGTTTTAGAAATAAAGATAATTATGTAAAACAAAATTTCGGGATTTTGAACATTATGGTTACTGAAGTTTATAGCAAACGTTTTATGGATAATGATTTTCGGACAAAAGTTTTTAGGAGAATTAAGGGAGTACCGTTTGAAATACTTGGACTGCCTAACTTCCACCGTTTAGGAGGCCTTCAGACGTTCATAAAACCAGAATTTTCAAAACCTGAAAGCTTAATTTTTTTAACTATCCTGAACATGTTTCTTGTTTGACAATTAAGGCGAAAACCGACCCGGTGCACGCTGCGCATTTTAGCTGCGTGTGCATTTATTTACATTTCCAACAGCCATTAAATAAACATACCATAAAGTAAATATACTATACCCTTCCATATCGTGACAGTAACAAGTTGCCATTGCAGTTACTGAAAAGAGGTCATAGTAGGTTCTTAATACATGGGACCAAGGCCAACCTTGAAACCGCGAAAAACTACATTTATGCTAGCACAAGTCGACAAAATGTAGGGAATGGCAGATATCTATTCACGATTTCAGGTTTGTTCAATAGGATAAACACAGGAATAGGATATATCTAGGAGTGCCTACGACCACCTACACGTGGAGTTCAAGTTTGAGTCAGACTTG
The DNA here is from genome assembly GCA_905147715.2 of Xestia xanthographa. Classification (NCBI taxonomy): domain Eukaryota; kingdom Metazoa; phylum Arthropoda; class Insecta; order Lepidoptera; family Noctuidae; genus Xestia; species Xestia xanthographa. Next base: position 24,172,350 of record LR990654.1, read on the forward strand.
GGTATTATCAAAGTTGGTTTTCTGTTTGTTTGACCCTAGTGTCGGGATAAAGTTTTAGAGGGTTTTTCAATTTTTAACATAATAGGGATCTATTTATAAAACATCAGTTATTTTTATGGCCGCCGCAGCTGGCGCCAACTTCCATTTAAATGTGATTGGGAGCCGGCGGTGCACATGGGTATGTTGGCAGCACTGCATCAAGTGTCCGTCAATGTCAAAATGTGTCGCCATAAAAAAAAAACTTTTTTGCAAAAAATAAAACCGACTTCAAAAACACAAAAAAGTGAAAAATAACTTTAGCTTCAGAAGTCGGTGACCTTTGTTTGATTGATTTAGTTTTTTTGTCATCGACTTCTGAAGCTAAAGTTATTTTTCACTTTTCTGTGTTTTTGAAGTCGGTTTAATTTTTTGCAAAAACGTTTTTATTTTTCCATTTTTAGTTGTTCCCAAACAAATATTTGCCAAGCATTTATTTGGCATTTTTAGCAATACATGTCATGGTAATAGGCATATCCCCAATATATGGAACTTAACATACCTTTTTTTTCGGATGGGAAATCATCAAATTACCCGCTTCCGCTCCGCCCAGAGCGGGAGGGCCGCTCTGGGCGGAGCGGAAGGGAATGTCAGACTTTTACTGACTAAAACCCATCCATGTTCCTTCTTAGCCCTCTGTGTTCCAGGGCAGCAGTATTTCTTTAGAACAGTCCCGTTTGCTGACATCTCTTTGAGGGGTGCGCGAAACACGAACGAACTGTCGAAATCTGGGTGTATTGTACACATCTGCATACCCCTTAAGAGCATACAGGCGTGATGTTACGTCATGATGTTGTATAAACAATAAACATCCATGCGATTGCAACATTCACGGCTCATTTGCCGTCTATTTTTGAAGAGTTCCATGGTATATCTCCGAAGATCAGCATCAGATGTTCACAAAATTAAATGGGACCACACGGGAAGCACCAGCTTTCAATTAAAAAAAGAATCGTCAAAATCGGTTCACCCAGTCGAAAGTAATTGTGAGGTAACAAACACAAAAAAAAAATACAGTCGAATTGCGAACCTCCTCTTTTTGGAAGTCGGTTGAAAAGGAAGAAGTTTGTTTGGTAATTGGTTGGGCTGGTCTTTCGTTTGTTTGAGGTTGATTGGTAAGTTTAAAAAGCGTAGTAGACGGAGCCCAAGCGGATATTTTTCCCGCGTGGTTTATTAACCCATGTCTGTCATGTCATGCTGGATGGATGGATTTCGAAGATAAAAGGTATCATTAGATTTCCCATTTGACTGAATGTAACCTATAAATCAGTGGTTCCTAACCTTTTCAATGTCACTACCCCTGTGAACAAGTATGGGAATTGGGTTTACCCCTAGCTAATTTAAAATAATTAAAACCACACAAATTTGAACGAAAATATGTTTATTATGTAAGAAATTGCCCGTTTAGGTAACTAATAAAGTAATATATAAATCTCGGAGTTAACTAGTGTGAAGGTTGAAATTGCTTTGCATTCGCAAGTTTGACAATATTAGGTTCGGATTTACTCAACGCGCATGTCATGCTAAACATTCAGACGGTTTCTGTTTTTGTTTTTAATGTAACAAGAGTTGAGAAGCGGCGCGCATTCTCATGCGCGCCGTGCTACCGTTTACCATACTATTATTTTGTTTATTGCTATTTTAATACTTTTTCGTGCCATCCCGTGTTACCCCTCTAGATTCTCCGTTTTACCCCTGCGGGGGTAATTACCCCCAGGTTAGGAACCACTGCTATAAATGAAGAAAATCCATCCAGCATTTGGAAGATACGAGGTTATAAAGAAATTCACAAAGAAACAAACAGGACATACGCGCGAAAAACATACCTAACACTTCCTTCCTTTACAGAGATAATGTAACCGGATCGATCGTAGATTCCCTAGCGCACTACGCAGCCACGACCACGACTTTTGGCCGCAGAAGCTTCGGCCAGGAAGAAATTTTGGTCGCACGACCAGGCCGACAAATGACCTATTACAGTTGAAGCCCATTCACTGATGGTATCTTCAGCACAACTTTGATAGCTTCTTATTTATATCTCAGAAACGTGACACTTTAAAACAATTTTGTCTCATACAAACCTGGTTTGTATTGATACCAGCTATCGATTAATATAGCTATTATTCGTGGCCGCAACTTTGAAAAAAAAAAAAAAAACAAATTTAATTCTTCATACAAAAATCTTCCAAGCCACAGATTAGCATTTAGACTCGTCACGCAACACGTAATTTTGACTGTCTTAAGCCCGGACCCACTCTCACCTAAACTGTTCGCAAGCGCACTGCAGGAGGTTTTTAACAAACTGCCTGCTTCGTGGCAGTCACAAGGCATAAATGTTAGCGGCCATCAGCTAACAAACCTCCGCTTTGCTGACGATATTGTGTTGTTCTCCACATCTGCTTCAGAACTCGAAGAAATGCTCCAAGATCTGAGCACAGCAAGTCTTGCGGTTGGACTTTCAATGAACAGATCTAAAACCCAGGTCATGACCAACAGCTCGAAACGTAGGGTCGAGGTGGACGAGCATGTGTTGCAATATGTCGATGAGTATTGAGTATACATAAGTATACTTGGGCCAGATAGTGTCTTTTGAAAATAGGCAAGATAAGAAAGTTGAGAGACGAGTCCAAAATGCTTGGAAGACCATCTGGGCCCTAAAAGAACCCATGAAGGGATGCCTTCCAATGACTCTAAAAGAAAACTTATCGACATGTGCATCCTGCCCGTCCTAACCTACGCTGCGTAATGTTGGTCACTTACTGAACCAAACTCAAGATTTTCCAGCGGGCAATGGAACGCAGCATAATAGGTGTGAGGCGTACTTATCTTATACGAGAAGTGTGAAGTACTCACAGTAAGACAGAATTATATTCTGCAAGTGGTTTGTAAGCAGCACAGTATTACCCCTTTTTTAATGCACAAAGTAATAAGAAGCGCACTATAAAAAACGTTTGCTTAACTTTACGCTGTCACACGGCGTCCGCTAGGCGACAGCGGATATATCTTGCCGCTTTTCTTTATAATAAATTAAACAAAATCCTGAACATTAATCCCTAACGACTCGTGAAACAAAAAATAAGGTAAAAACATGGCTACTGACACAGGACTACAACGCTATTGCAAATTTACTGCAATCAACATAAGTATTTAAGAACACAAATAAATGGTACTTTTTTGGAATTTTATGGTAAGCTTTTTTTTTTTACTACAATCATTATTTTTTAATTATTGTTTCTAATTCAATTATTATAATAATAAAATCATTTATTTCAGGTAATTAACACCCATTGCCAAATAAAAATTAATAAAAGATAAAAACATCATTACAATAAAATAAAATAAAATCAGACTCAATCAACTAAAATTAAATTAAATAGAATCAAAACGTAACAAATTAAATCGAATTAAATCCAAAATCTATGTCAACCAATTACAATCAGAATAAATTAAATAAATCAAATTAAATTAAATAAAATCAAATATAAATCGTAAAATGTAAAATAAAAATAAAATGAAATGATGTCAAAATAAATCCATAGGTAATTGAAAAATAATAAAATTAATACCTTCTCTCCGACACTGGTACAGCAACATGTCTGCTGGAACAATGCCGGATGAAGGGACAATCCAGTCTTCCTGCAATCATCGCCAGCACGATGTTGGGGCTATCCCGTACCCTACGCACAAAGGACGCGGCGCGCTTGCGCATGGTCGCGTGAAAGCAATCGGTACGCGCCTCAGCAAACATACCCGAGGCGCTGCAGTATCGGGGTAGCCCCATCACCGCCCTGAACGCATTATTGTACTGGACGCGGATGGCGCTGTAACTTCTATTAGAGTAGTGAGCCCACAGACTGCACGAGTACAGCGATGTGCAGTACGCCCTAAACAGCGTGGCCTTAACATCTCTAGAGCACCGCGCAAATCTGCGGGCGATCATGTTAGCTCTAACAGACAGCGCCCTCCGCTCCCATTCCATGTCTGCGTGATCCTTGAGGTCGACAGTCAAAACATGCCCCAAGTATGTAAACTGGTCAACCCTTTCCAGAGGAACCCCATTGAGCCTGACCGGAGGTATGCTTCCCGGACATTTTGCACTGGCGGTCTCAAAAATCATACACTGGCTCTTATTTACATTATACATCAAACCGTGACCACAAGCATATTCCTCACATATCCGCAACAGCTTTCTCAAGCCGCAGACCGAAGCGCTCATCAGCACCATGTCGTCAGCATAACTTAGATTATTGACACATGTACCGTCAATGTGACAGCCGACATGCTGGCTACTGAGCGCCACGATCAGCCCGTTTATGTACAAATTAAAAAGGGTAGGGGAGGTTAAGCCGCCCTGCCTGACTCCGCATTCGAGCTGATACGCTTCCGACATTGCCCCCGCCCACCGAACACTATTAGACTGGTGCGCATACCAGTACTGGAACATACTGATGAGTTCCGGCGGCAAACCTATGCTCCTCAGCTTGCTCCACAGCTGGTCATATGCTACAAGGTCGAAAGCCTTGGACAAATCAAGGAAGCAAGCATACACGGGAGTTTTACGATCCGTGTAGTATCTGACGGTATGCTTAAGGCACAGTATAGCACTTTCAGTGGACAGCCGGGGACGAAACCCGAACTGGTTATCGTGCAGTGTTACCGATCTATTTAACTGTGCGTTAAGCAAACCGTCAAACACCTTAGCAGTCACAGTGGCAAGAGAAATAGGCCTGTAGTTACTCTTGTCAGTGAGGTCACCAGTTTTATTCTTCACTACAGGCACTACCACTGTTTTCATAAAGTCGTCTGGCAGGTAGGAATGGCTCACACACAGCGAGTAAAACATAGCCAAGACCCTGGCAATATGTGGCCCGGCGTATTGTAGGTGCTCAATGCTGAGCCCATCATGACCCGGGGACTTACCTCTCGAGATCAACCTAATGGCTTTAGTAACTTCCTTAGCCCGGAAGGTAGTCCCAACCTCATGACTGTTTACGTCAGCATTGAGCACCTCCGTTGCTGTACCCAACGGAGACTTCACTGAGAAGTGATTCTTAAAAAGATTCGCAATCTCCTTTGGGTTATTCACACCATCAATGCGCACAGGGAGACCAGGGCGTAGGTTTTCTTTTTTGGTGCCCTTCCAGAAACCACGAAAATCCCCCTTGCAATGTTTCACAGCTAGAGCGTCCATTCTTATTTGGTCCTGATGATTTTGGCACCATTTTAATCGAGACTTGAACACTCTTCTGCTATCGCACATTTCTTTGTATAAAGGTCCTGACTTAGGCCTACCACACAACACCCAATCGAGAAACCTACATTTGGCCACCCTGTGAGCCCCGCTGACATGTTTGTTCCACCCGGCTATGCGCGAGCCACCCCCGCCCTTCCTCGTGCTTCCCCGACTCGCCACTGCCACCATAGCTGCGTCACGGAGGGCAGTCACAATGTCGGAATAAAGCGTATCCAGAACAAGCCTGTGGCCACGGTCACTACAAAAACAATCAGCACAGCTTACACACTCAGAAGGGAAGTCAATTACTTTAAGTCTCTTATGACACTCTTTGGCATATATTGAAACTTGTTCCTCACTTTTTACACCCCAAACCACATCTTTATTGACATTACTCACTTGGGACGAGATCTTAGGGGACAGCAATTTTAAATTACATATAATCACAAGTGGGAAATGATCAGACCACAGAGTGTCATACTTAACTTCTACATTAACAACAGCCTGCTTAGCCGAGTGAGTAGCTAAACAGTGGTCCAGCCAGCTGCTAGTCCCGTGCACATCACTTATAAAAGTAAAAGTACCCGAGTCTAACCCTAGCATATCTATGTCTATACATGACCATAGTTGGTCACTACAAATATGCACAAGTTCACTGTAAAACAACTCACCCGGATCCGCATTAAAGTCGCCTAAAATAAAAACAGATTCGATTCCGTATTCGTCAATAATGGCACTTATCTCACTCATGCAATCAGTAAAATCTTGTAAGTTATCAACAGAGTTAGTTGGTAAGTAAACACTCATTACGACCACTTGTCTATCGCTCGTTGTAATTTTAATAGCACAAATACGTGCGTTTTCGCACTGTAACACTGACACATGTTTAAACGCACTGTATCTCCATAGCAACGCGACGCCGCCATAGGGACGCCCGCGCAGTATCCCCGCGGACGTATCAACCGCAGACGTCGCGGTGTATCCGAAACCGCTGTCGATCGTGCTGACAAAGGGTATGTCGTGCGGCATCAGCCAAGTTTCCTGTAGACACACCACGTCGCAAGTACGGCACAGATCTCTGATGTCACTGATGGAGCGTTTCACATTCTTGCAGTTGAAAGTAGCAAATCTATAATGACCACTATCCATAACTAGGTTTATTTGGGCCGTCGGCGGCGGTAAGATGTGCACCGTTTGTTGTCTTGTGTTTGAAATTCACAAACCGCCGAAATAAGACACCTGCAGGCCATAAAGTTTCGTCCATGTACCTTGATAGATTGGCCTCTGATATGAAAAACTTGTACGCTTTGTGTCCCCTTTCAAATTTCATATTTATTTTCTCTAAAGACACAGTTTCCTGTGTCTTATTGTAAATATGTTTTATTATGTCACTTTCTAAAGTCGACATATGCACATTTTGTAATGAACATCGGAATTTTTCTATCTGCTCCACGAAATGTGCACTCCAACGCTCTGGCTACACCTGTCCTGCCTACGAAACAATATTTCGCTGACCTTTTACGATGTACTACTCTCTGCCATCCTTCGTTGTTATTGTTAACGTTGGTCGTACTTTCGCAAACATACACCGGCTGCTGTAGTCCATGCTGTCCCGTTGCAAAGCTATGCCCGTCCTTAACAGCGGCAGTCAGCTGATCTGCTATCTGTATAGGCATACTCGGTGCGTGTGACGTCACCGCAGCGCTAAGCACAGAACCGGTCCGCGCGTTCGCCTCTTGACTCACGGACAAGCGTTCCCTCTCCGCGCCGCAGCCAGCGCCCGCACTCGCCTTATGACGCGGCAGTGACGATTGACGATCGCCTCCTGCGCTCACCAACCCGCATTCTACCGACGACCGTTGCTGTTCACCTGATTTATGATCGGTTTTTTTCTCCTCAACTACCGCCATTTCTCGATATTGCGACAAAGGTGACCGAATATTTAAAGATTCAGTACTCTTGTTATTCGTATTTAACTCGTCACTCAGATTATGAAAATCATGTGAAAGTCCTATAGGACCACTGTCCAGCCAGGCACCTCGTCTTATGTTTACTTTAAACGCCGACGCCGGTGGCAGGGAGTCGTTTTTAATGTGAAGAACGTCCGATTTTAATTTATTAACACTTTCCAGTGTAGCATAGGTCGACTTTATATCTTCAATTTCGGTTTTCAATACTTGCATGTCCTTTAACAATTTGGAACAATCCAAGTGATCTATCAGGATCGGGGGTAATTTATCCAGTTGTCTCGCCACAAAAATTGGAATAATGTCGGGCTCTGTTGATTTCAATAGATTTATAATATCTGTTACATCGCGCTCCTCCTTCCCTTTGTTTTTTCGCAGAATTTTCTTTATGTCCGTTGGGATGGACTCAAACAGGAGTGACTTCGAGTTCTTGATTTCATCACTTGTGAATGCAGCCTTGCAGATACGCACTAGTGATTCTTCGTCCATGATTGACACTTTATTTTGTATGTACGACAGCATCTCATCAATGATGATATTACACACATTGCACTTTGCAACGTTCGTCATTTTTATTACAAGACACGAAACCACGCTCCGTATATAAAAACACACCCGACGCTAGTAGGTGCGCGCGCGCCCGCATTATTAATCTAAATTTTGAATCCTGATTTTATTCTAATTCTATTTTTAGTGCTTAAGGTTGAACTGCGCAACATATTTTCCATACAAATTTCGGGGGGCTATTACTCCACTGTTTGACATGGTACATCTAAAGTTAAACATGATATCGTTTTGTCTCATTATTAATTGTGTCTGTGCGGAAACAGAATAGTAAAATAAAAAGCCATTCAAAAGTTACGAGCTACCAAAGATTCATTTTTATTGCCAATTTTAACGTAATTTTGGGCGTAAATTAGTAATAAAAGAAGTGTCAAATTTCCAAAACAAAGTCGGTACCGACACAGCACAATTATCGAAGAATTCAATAAATTTTATTTGATAATGATTTATGCAGTGGTTGTTTCATAAAATTCGATTTCCCAAAAGCCTTTTCATATTTTTTTACGCGCGCCTTTTACTATGAATTTTCGTGCATCTCACTGAATATTGTTTCCCCCGGTGCGGTGCGGGAGGGGGACACGCGATATTGACATGTCGTTCGTTTGATAGAAGAACAAGACCTATATTTCTGTCCTTTTCATTTCATGCATGACGTCAGTGACGTGTCATTTGTTTTTCGCTGAAGTTGAAGGGCCTGTGCATTTTTATTGCTCTCCTATAATGTGTGCGTTTCGATGGCGCGACCACGGCATTATTTTTTTTTTAAACTATGGCAAGATTTGGTAAAAAAAAAAAATTAAAATTATCTTAATTAAATTAATTAATTTCAATTTTAAATTTCACATTCAACATTTTGAAGGTTATAAGCGATACCGTACGATTACTCCTGAAATATAAACGTAGGATTTTTTATATTTTTTTTACAAATTCAATCTGTTATTTACCTAAATTTCAGGTCTCTGCAACGCTTAGTTTTTAAGATTTCCGTGGCCGCGCGGTTCTCCGCGTTTCGATGGCGTGGCCACGTTCAAACCCTTATAACTTTTTAACCATAACTTTGACAAATTTAAGGTTTTGGGAAATTTGAACCACGTACATACATATTTTTACAATATCATGGCATAGTTATTTAAAAAAAAAAACGCCGTGGTCGCGCCATCGAAACGCACACCCTATATTATGGTGTAGCGACCTACTTATTTAGAAACTTTATTTACATAAAACCTTCACGATATAATTTTTACTTTTCTTCTGATCTGTCACTTCTCTGTCTTGTGTTGACTAAATGTATATAGAATTATGAACATTTTTAATTTAATTTAGTTAGTGTACAACAACCACTAAATTAGTGACTCCGACGTGATACGCCCTGAAAAGGAAATCCTAAACTTTATCAGGCCAAGGAAATCCACAGTACCACGATGACAATATAAAGCAAAAAGCAGTCGTCTGCCGACCAACGTCCAGACTCTGCTGGCTTCACAGCCATTTATTTCTCTCGAGGGATTAGCAGACCTGGCGAACAATAACAAACAATATAGTTATACAATATTATTGTTGCCACTAATCTGGCGAATTGTGTAGTGACGATGACGTTATAAGTTGATAGTAATTTTTTTAAAGAAAAAGTTTATTTTATTCTTTTTAGCGCATTTAAATAAAAGTTCAGACGAAAGTCTTTGATTATATAATGTCTAGATGGAGCGTCGCCTTACAATCAAAACGTAAAAAACGAGCCAACACTTTTAAGCCTGTGTGCGTGTAGGCGGTGTTTTACACTGCCCTACTGTGTCTCTGTGTGCGTGAATAATGTTACCAGATAGTACAATAATTCTCCCATAAGTCACACATTAAAAATAATAGACTACTTAATTAAATAAGATAAGTTTTAGGTGTATGTATGTAGTAGGTATTAATCAGTTTTAGTAGTGTATTTTAGTTACTTTCTTCGATAAATAAAAAAACACTATTTAAAGTGAAATAGAGTTGTTGAATGGTGTATTAAATCAGCTAAGTTAATTAGATTAGTATTAGAATTGTGCCGATTCCCTTGTTCACAAACTAAACTAAAATTACTCTATTTCTATCTTTTTCTCTCTACAGTAGTTTCTCAAACTACATTAGTTTTTGTTGGTTTCCACGTGGCATCTCCGCGGCTTTTTTGAATGCGATCTATCCATCGATTCCTGATAATAGGATTATTGGGTATTCTAAAAAATAAGATGTTATGTTGATCACCATATTCTACTCATTCAATAATTATGTTTGATGGGCTGATTATTCATTAGTCAGATAACTTTTATCCAAGGAATAAAAATAGAGGTTAAATTACCGATTTAATACTTTTAATCAGTGCCAGTTATTAATAATATATATATATATATAAATGAATTGCCGTTCGTCGCTCTAAAACTCGAAAACGGCTGGACCGATTTGGCTATTTTTGGTCTTGAATTGTTTGTGGAAGTTCACGGAAGGATTAAACGGTGAGAAATAGGTAGGTCGTAGGTAGGTGGTAGGTAGGTAGGTGCTAGGTAGGTAGGTGGTAGGTAGGTAGGTAGGTAGGTAGTAGGTAGGTAGGTAGATAGTAGGTAGGTAGGTAGGTAATAGGTAGGTGGTAGGTAGGTAGTAGGTAGGTAGGAAGGGAGTAGGTAGTGGAGTAGCCAGGGAGTAGGTAGGAAGGGAGTAGGTAGGAAGGTAGTAGGTAGGTAGGTACGCTCATGTGACGCAGACGATGTTGCGCGGGTCAGCTAATAATGACTAAAATGTGAACATGAAGTCGGTATCAAGTATATTATTTACCTAGCTAATATAATAACAAGTTTTACTTGGAATCGCCCTCAAAATCATATAAAGAAAGACTTAATACGAATTTATAAACTCCACCTTTTTTTAAATCGATAAATAAAGTAGACCAACTAAATAATATAAACGTAACCCTAGACTAACTAATTTACCCACAAAAAATGACGTTCTGTTGGGAGAATGAAAAAAAGAAACTGGCAACACTGATAAAATATGGCGTAATTTTATGTTCATAAAAACAAATCAGAAATATATAGTTTTTTGGTTACCTATCGATGATAGGCGATGCGCTTGGTATTTTTTACCCTTCCTGTATAATTCCGGCACAGTTTAATAGCACATACCGTCATTTTATCGCTGTTATTTGTTTATTAGCTAACGCGCGTAATACGTGGTGACGCCAAAGCGGCACGATCGGCACTAATCGGCGGGTAAGAACTTGTAAGCCAACAGTTGGCTGATATTTTTTGACACGTTTGCGCGCACTTGACGCTCCATCTAGACATTATATAATCAAAGGACGAAAGTATTATATAACTTCGTTTTTGTTCGGAACGGTTCGGAACACTGAGTGTGTGCGTACGAACTAGACGCGCGTGAAGACTAGCATCTAACTGCTCGCTCATCACTGATACTATCTCTGTCGGGCACGATGCCAGGTGAGACAGCGTGCTTTTTGGCCACGCCCACCAATGAGTTCGAGCCCGTGTGATGTGTCACTTTAATAAGTAATTACCTAAATGTAAAATGAAAACGATTGAACTTAATTTTAAGTAATTTAATTTTGTCACATTTTGCTGCATAAAAGTTGCCCACTTGTAACTTAAATGGAAGAAGTAACTGGCTCCTGAAATACAGGTACTCTAACCTAGCTCTGGAGCCATAGGGTCTCACATTTTTCTGTAACCTGTTTTTATGGCAATAAAGAATTTATTATTTATTATAGATCGCGTAAGAAACACCACCTTGCGTTTCATAACTAAGGTTGCAGATTTCGGAGAAAAAACAGCCAAGCTAAAGTGGGAGTGGGCTCGCCACGTAGCGCGAATTCACCAGGAGAAGTGGGCAAAGATCGTCACTCACTGGACGCCTGACGGAGGAAATCGCCGTCGAGGTAGACCGCGGCGAAGGTGGTGTGACGACCTGATCTCGTTCGCGGGGCGAACAGCGATACAGAGGTTTGGAAGGAGAAAGGGGAGGCTTTTGCACAGAAAAAACCGCCGGAAAACTATTAAAGAAAAGTTGCATAGCAGGTTATGTTACGAGAATTGTGTAGGTAGATACCGGCAGCGAATACGTCCTCGGGCTATCTATGAATTTGCGGTCGGTAGCGGATGGTTTTTTTAAAGTAAATTACTTATTCTGCTTTTTTAACTCGGCCCTATAGTTTTTTATTTATTTTAACTACCCAGTTTGAGTGACAAAGGTGTTGTTCACACTTACACCCTATAATACTATCACCCGCAAACGCCAACATGTTGTCATCCGTGAAAGAGATAATTCCAATAATAATCATTTTATTTTAATTTTTTGTAAGAACCAAAATTACATATTATATATTACAAAAAATAGATTATAAGGACTTATACAAATGTAAAACCAACCACGATCTCTACAGATAAACAAAACACATACAAAAGACAAAGACAATATTGATGAAGTAAGAGTCAGAATGAATAGATAATTGCATGAGATAAAAATAAAATACACATAAATCACAGCCACTAAGGAACACTATAGACATGTAATAATCACACAGATTCTGGATTGTGTCAAGTAATATTTTTCTAAGTGATCTAGCAGACAGCAAACACATCCAAGTTAGAGAAAACCTTATTGGAATTGCCTTGAGGTGCCCGCAAGCCATCATTATTCTCTTTATTTTTATTTTTTTCGTTATGTAAGTTTTACATTTTTAAATATTTCTATACAAAATAATACTTAAAAAAAATATAATAATAGAAGCCCACCGGTATTGGAAACAGGGTCCAAGCTAGCGGGGATCAGGGCTCCAGAGAGAGGAACTTCCTAACAACAAGAGCCGTGTCTCTGAATCAAGCCCTTGACTCAGCTGCCTAACGAGAGCCACAGATATTGATTGAGGCTCCTGACAATTAAGCCATGGTCTGAAACGACGATCGGCACATTGATCGCTGAGCTCACATTCCACATGTCGACAACTTCGCGAGCCAAATCAAGATACTTGATTTGCTTATCTTTCTCGACTTTCACGAGGTTCTCGTCATGCGAGACCATTATGTCAATAATCATTGCGCGCCGCTGTGATCGATTCACCAACATTATATTAGGCTTAGTGGCTACAATAGTCCTAATATGATAGATTGATCCCAGTACAGTGTGACATTGCCGTTTTCGAGAACTGGGTTGGGCACCGGCACTTCCGATTCCACAAGGCTGTATCTTAGAGCAAGTTGCTGATTTATAATCCAGGCTACAAGGTTGTGTCTATGCAAGTACTCTCCGTTAGCCAGAACACCCGGAATTAATGTGACGGATTGATTCGCCTGGACGGTGGCATGTCTACATTTGTCAACCGTGCCGCCGCCCTTCACAATAAATCTCCGGTAGTTATTCGTCAACATAACTTCATCCCGTAATGGCACAGACAAAACCTTAGGTTTCTCCGAAGTGGTCCCCGGAACGTGGCAAGGCTACGGACGCTGATAGGTCTACATCAGGTCCATGCATCGCAACCACATCTCGATGCATCCCCACGTCGGTTTCTAAGAAATATCTCGCGATTGTGGAGAGTATTAGCGTTTAAAAAGCCTTGACCCCCACACTTCCGCGGGATATACAGTCTCACAACCGAAGAACGTGGGTGATGCATTCGATGTGCTGTCAACAATTTACAGACCTTCGTATCCAGGGCGTCTAATTCTGTTTGAGTCCATTTGAGTATGCCGAAATGGTACATCTAAACCGGCATGACCCAACCGTTGAAGGCACGCAACTTGTTTCCGCCCGTAAAAAGACTATTTAATACTTTATTCCATCTAAGTACTATTTTTATAAATTTCTAACTATCATTTTATAAAAATTACATTTAACTAAACAGTCCAGCAGTGGACGTCTTTCGGCTGAAATGATGACATTTAACTATGAATTTTTTAATTTATACTTAGGTTTATCACCTGTGTGTATACGCACATGTCTTGTAAAACTATTATTTGTTCTAAACTTACAGTGGCATGTGTCACACTTGTAAGGTTTTAAACCAGTGTGTGTACGAATATGACTTGTTAAGGTAACCTTTTGACTGAAACAACGCTGACATATATCGCACTTGTACGGTTTTTCACCAGTGTGTGTGCGAATATGATTTGTTAAAGAGTACCCTTTTCACTGAAACTACTCAAACATATATCACACTTGTAAGGTTTTTCACCAGTGTGTGTACGAATGTGATTTCTTAAATTAAGCTTTAGACTGAAACTACTTTGACATATATCACAATTAAAAGGTTTTTCACCAGTGTGTGTGCGAATATGATTTGATAATGTAGTCTTCTGACTAAAACTACTCTGACAAAAAACACACTTGTACGGTTTTACACCAGTGTGTGTGCGAATATGCCTTGTTAAAGTACTCTTTACACTGAAACTACTCTGACATATACCACACTTGTAAGGTTTTACACCAGAATGTGTACGAATATGTCTCGTTAAATGAGCATTTCGACTGAAACTACTCTGACATATTTCACACTTGTAAGGTTTTTCACCAGTGTGTGTAGGAATGTGAACCGTTAAATTAACCTTTTGATTGAAACTTCTCTGACATATATCACACGTGTATGGTTTTTCACCAGTGTGTGTACGACTATGATTTGTTAAATGCCTCTTGTTACTAAACTTATAGTATATTATATATTTGGACGTACGATTTTGAGTGGCTCGGATAATTTTCGAGTCCGCTATTTGGTTTGTCTTTTGGTCGGCTGGTATTGAGTCTTCTAATTTTGTTCTTCGCAAGTGTAGTTTTGGTTCCTCTGCAACAGCCGGGCCTGTGAGAATAAATCGGGTAAGTACAATATTCCAAATCGATTGGGGATAAGATGTATGTTTATTTATTGAGTCCGTTACCCCAGCCAGATGTTGTCGAAAGTGGTCATTTGAATCTTATAGATAATTAGTTTTACGGCTTCTATAATTGTTGCGCACATTTTTAAATTTGTTGCGCTTATAGTTTTTTAATTATTTCACAAAAACATTTCCTGCTGGGGTAACGTTACCCCAGCCAGACCTTTTTCTTTCTAATTGGAATATTTAAATAAATACTAGCTATAAAATTAGTTGTCTAGATGAAGTAAATGTTGTGCCTTATTTTGTATTTGTTCTTTCATCGGTTGCGAAGTTATTCGAGATTTTGCTGGGGTAACGTTTTTGGTTTTGCTAGATCTTTGAAATGGTTAAGCGGATTCTTATCATATTTTGTACATGACTTCTTAAGAATTAGTTTAAATTTGTACTGCAATAAAAAAAAAAAAAAAAAAACAAAATAATTCATAGCTTAAAGGTTATATCATTAAATAGAAAAACACTTCAATTGGTCCCAGCACTCTCAATAAGAGGTTTTAGACCTCTTATTGAGAGTGCTGGGACTTACTTTAAACATTATTTTGAAGCTTGTAACTGCCTTCAAATGTGTGTGAAGTTTCATTAGTATCCTGTAAGTATTTAACAAGTTATGATGATATTCAGTTCTTCACAAGCACGGTCTTGATGCGCGCGGTGTTATTTGGCCACTGGATTGGATATATGAACTGAATGTTGTCAATTATTAGTTTTTTAGTTCAGTTGTATATCAGTAAAATTTCAGCGTAGTACATTGGATAATTAATGAGATAATACGATGAAAGTCATTAGGAAGTGAATGACCGTGGTAACCCGACCAAGTTTAGGTGGTTACGAAAAAGCGAAAACGCAGAACATTATGGTACCTTCTAAGGATAGTAGGTAGTAGGTAGGATAGTGTTACAAATTTAGTACAGACATGTACACAAAATGTTGTGATGTTTAAAAAAAAACCTACATGATTATTAAAGAATTTTTATTGACAGGTAAAATAATCATTTCAATTGAACTCTTAAAGTATTAATAAACTTATACTTAAAAACAATCACAGATTAAAATAACAGATAGTAATTTTGCTAAAAAAAGAAAATAATAGGTAAGTTCCTAAATTCAAATATTTAAGCCTTAAAAAAAATACAGTTTTAGATAAGTACCTAACAACATGTACATATTAATAATAATTTTGCTACTATTTCTATAGTTACATCATGCAAGCTTACCTTGTTCGTGAATTCATCAAGCAGCCCGCACCATAATTATGATCATCAATAGAAGCACTCCACATTAGCAGTAATTCGCCACACTTATTATTAAATAATAGCTCTCACGCACTCGATAAATATTTGCAAAAACGGGAAACGGAACTGCCGAAGCGCACGAGCACTCTACAAGATGAATTATGTGATTATGGAGCATGTTTAGTGCGTTATGCAAACAATGTATTACCCCTTCACCCCACCCCTCCCGCGTCCCACCGAACGACATGTTATATCGGTGATTTTTGATAAGTTTGTGAAACTGGAAGATAATAATAATGTTTTCATAGTACAGATATTATTATATTATTATGTATTTAACAGTGTACGCGTCTGTACCGAAATTGTAAGGTGTATTATCTATACATATAATAAATCTGTAGAAAAATCGTTTTTGTACATCGAAAATATTTTGAAAAAATATTGCCAGGGTGTTAAAGGATAAGCAATAGAACACATTTCCAGCATTTTTGGAATTTTTGTCTGTTTATCTGTTTGTCTGTTTCGATGATCAAGCATCACGCAAAATTTACGCAACCAATGTAGATAACTTATATACATAAAAATTGTGCGTATCTTGAGGTATTATTTAGTTTTTTTTTTCTTCGTAATCGG
The DNA here is from genome assembly GCA_905147715.2 of Xestia xanthographa. Taxonomy (NCBI): domain Eukaryota; kingdom Metazoa; phylum Arthropoda; class Insecta; order Lepidoptera; family Noctuidae; genus Xestia; species Xestia xanthographa. The sequence continues at coordinate 24,188,923 of LR990654.1, forward strand.
TTAATTCTATCAAAAGATATATGATTTTAAAGTGTTCAAGAAGAACTAATCATCAAATGTAAGATGCATACATGCAGCGACATCTGTTAAACTGAAATGGTACTCATGACTAAAAATGTGTCTAACATTTACACATCATGATTTCCATGCATTACATTATAATTATGTCTATCTTTTAAGGTTGAACTCTCTCTCTCTTATGTGACGCAGACGAAGTTGCGCGGGTCAGCTAGTACTAAATATTTCAAAAGATAGTGTAATGTTCTGCGTTTTCGCTTTTTCGTAACCACCTAAACTCGGTCGGGTTACCACGGTCATTCACTTCCTAATGACTTTAATCGTATTATCTCATTAATTATCCAATGTACTACGCTGAAATTTTACTGATATACAACTGAACTAAAAAACTAATAATTGACATAACATTCAGTTCATATATCCAATCCAGTGGCCAAATAACACCGCGCGCATCAAGACCGTGCTCGTGAAGAACTGAATATCATCATAACTTGTTAAATACTTACAGGATACTAATGAAACTTCACACACATTTGTAGGCAGTTACAAGCTTGAAAATAACGTTTAAAGTAAGTCTTTAGACTTCTTATTGAGAGTGCTGGGACCAATTGAAGTGTTTTTCTATTTAATGAAATAACCTTTAAGCTATGCATTATTTTGGTTTTTTTATTGCAGAACAAATTTAAACTAATTCCTAAGAAGTCATGTACAAAATATGATAAGAATCCGCTTAACCATTTCAAAGATCTAGCAAAACCAAAAACGTTACCCCAGCAAAATCTCGAATAACTTCGCAACCGATGAAAGAACAAATACAAAATAAGGCACAACATTTACTTCAACTAGACAACTAATTTTATAGCTAGTATTTATTTAAATATTCCCATTAGAAAGAAAAAGGTCTGGCTGGAGTAACGTTACCCCAGCAGGAAATGTTTTTGTGAAATAATTAAAAAACTATAAGCGCAACAAATTTAAAAATGTGCGCAACAATTATAGAAGCCGTAAAACTAATTATCTATTAGATTCAAATGACCATTTTCGACAAAATCTGGCTGGGGTAACGGACTCTTATTTGCTGTGCTCTGAGTTTTCGGACATTAAATTAAGGCTAGGTGGCCCCCAATTTAAGTTTTTTTAAACAATTTGAGACAAAGGATTTAGTGTTTTAAATTAAAAATATATATATATATGTATTAGTTAAGGATCTTGTCTAGTCAAAATCGCATTCAGTTGCAAGACCTGATGAACTTCACTCGATAGAAAAAAATCGCAAAGTTGCCCCTTTTTATAACGTATTTTCAATATTATGACTACATTACTGATTTTTTACATTAAATTTTTGTACTATATTAAAGAAACTAATTAGTTATAGACAAATTCGTAGAGTTTGACTTGATAAAATGATTTTCTTAATTACTACGATTAAATATGTATTTAAAGCACCCGCGGCGGCTCCGACAGGTCCGTTCAGTCGCGTGCTGGCGCTTATGGACGACGGACTTGTGTCAGTTTTTTCCGCGACAACTTCGCGCACCTTATCATCTGTTTTTGAGAGTTTTTTTGTTAGTTATAATGGGCAATAAACAACGCAGTCGAAAAAAGTCGTGTAAAGCAATAAAAGAAACAAATAGAAACATATCCACAGTATAAAAATATCAGTACTACTAGAGAATGCTAAGATTTTTGATAAAATTAAATCATATTTTGTTATTTCGATATCTCAGCCTGGCGTTTGCAAACTAAAAGTAAATACTAATACTATATCTACCTATCAATTTCATCTGTGAAATAGGTACTTCATTTACTTTTTGTTATAAGTCAGTGGGGCAGCCTCAAGAATTGTAACCGGCAATTTTAAGATGACTAAAGTACTATCGAGGACACTCCCGCCTGACCACCACTAAGCTAATTTTTGCTTGCACTCGCAACATAGAAACGCTCTCTAGCCCCGACCCGTTGACTTTGTATAGAAATAATGAATGAAAAGATACCGAATCGGCCGAGCGCACGGATGACGCACGCCAAACGAGAGTTATTGTTATTTTGCGCGGCAAAGTTGACGTTTTCCTAATAGGCCCAAACTTTAAGGGGGCGTGGCTCGGCGCCTCTGCATGTTTTAAGCGAAAAAAAAATTAAAATGGTCAGGAGGAAAGACCACGATAGTACATGAAAATATTTAAAACTAGCTGTGCCTTTAATATTAACTATAATAGGTATTTAAAACTAGCATGCGTTGCAATGCGCCTTTTCCTACTACCTACCTACTTACTACCGACCGCCTACCTACCTACGTACTACCTACCATCTACTTACCTACTACCGACCGCCTACCTACCTACGTACTACCTACCATCTACCTACCTACGTACTACCTACCATCTACCTACTTCCTATCTACTACCTACAGTACATACCTGCCCACTACCTACTACCTACTTACCTACTACCTGCCAACCACCTACCTACTGCCTACCCCCTATTTTTTAACTTTTATACAAACCTTGACCTATTGTTGAGTTTTAGCGAGACTAACGAACAGCATTATTATATAGATTTCTTTTATAAATTTGTTTTATTTGACACCCTAGGTTCTTTTTAACCGACTTCCAAAAGGAGGAGGTTCTCAATTCGATTGGTATTTTTTTTTTTTTTTTTATGTATGTACACCGATTACTCTGCCGTTTATGATCCGATTTACGTGATTCTTTTTTAGTTTGATGCGGAATAGTTGCCATTTGGTTCCATAAAAATTTAACATGGTTTGGCCCAGTAGTTTTCATTTTATGAACATTTTTACTTCAGTTGTGTGGTATAATTTCATGTATGTTCACCGATTTCTCCTCGATTTGTGGAGCGATTCTCAAAATTCTTTTTTTGTTTGAAAGAATATACTCCGGAGATGGTCGCATTTAAATTTGGTGAAGATCTGATGCTGATCTTCGGAGATATACAATGGAACTCTTCAATACTAGATGGTAAATCGGTCGTGATAGCTGCAATCGCTTGGATGTTTATTGTTTACAAAACATCATGACGTAACATCACGCCTGTACGCTCTGAGGGGGTATGCGATGTGTACAATACACCCAGATTTCGACAGTTAGGTATGCTTAGTTGGCGCGATCGTGTTCCGCGCGCGCAGCAAATGACGTAACATCTCGCCTGTATGCTCTGAGGGGTACGCAGATGTGTACAATACACCCAAATTTCGACAGTTTAGCTATGTTAAGTTCCATTTATTGGGAATAAGCCTATTACCATGACATGTATTTTTAACAATGTAAAATAAATGCATAGCTAATATTTGTATAGGATATTACAACTAAAAATGGAAAAATAAAAAAACTTTTTTACAAAAAAATAAAACCGACTTCAAAAAACACAAAAAAAGTGAAAAATAACTTTAGCTTCAGAAGTCGGTGACAAAAAAAAACTAAATGAATCAATCAAAGGTCACCGACTGTACTTTGAATCACGGGGTTAATTTGATAGAAACTTCTTATCGACATAAAATTACAAATTTCGTAAAACGGAACAACTTTTGGTAGAGTTTTTATGCGGATGACAACACTGGTAAACTGTCACAATCCTTTTTGCGCGTGCGCTGATGATGACACGTTGTTTCATGCAAAAAAAAAGGTAAGTTTTTTATTAATACCGATTTTTACCAGATAAAATGTGTTCCAAAACTTCATGTGCCACTGCAATTTCTGTTTAGTAGGTTATGTTGCTAGCAACACAAGTTGTCTATGATATTTTATATTTTTACTCTGTATTCAAGAGCTTTTTTTGTCTCTGTATCGTTCACGGTTCTTTCTAATACGCTGCGAAAACTAAGACGTTGTATCCGTGTACATTTTTGTGATTAAATTAGTTTTGACTGTGCCAAGCTGGGACTCTTATTCCAAAACGACCTAAAACAGTCCACAAACCAAGAAGAATCAAACATTGGTCAGTTCGAACCGGATTTGAGCTCAAGCATTGCATTCCCGACACGTGCGAGTGAAAGAAGAATTGGTCAATTCAAGCCATTCTTGTGTTCAAGCATCAATGCGATTATAACTGGTGTTATAAATTATAAATAGTTGTCAAGCATTGCATTGTATCAACGTGCTACGTGGTCAAAACTCGAAACATCACATCATTCCTCAGCGTGCGAGTGAAACAACAAGTTTGAAGGTGTTCGTCATACGAGCTGCCACACGCGATAGAAGAGGACGAAAGATTATTACAACAACGGCGTCATCATCCTAGTTTCGGCGGGAACTGCGCGCGCTCTTTGCCGGTGCGCGGGAGGGAGCAACGTTCAATCTACTACGCGTTCGATATTCAGTCGATCTCCAAAGAGGGTGAGCAAGATAGCAAGCGACTTCGATCCTGTGAAAGAAAGAGCGAGAACGAGTCTGCGAGTGAACGACGAACGACAAGTACCACGTGACCAACGAGAACGACGCTCTCCGTTAGAGATGTTATATTAGGGTCATTTTTAGGTAATCATATTAATGAATATATTATTTAACGCATATTATGATACCATACCTATTACTGGGTATTAGTCAAATATTAGTGAACAGATTCATTATTAGCTACTCAATCTAATATTGATACCTGCTTCTAATCTCTGAATATGAAATATGCCTATTACAAATGATAATAAGTAATGAAAATGATGAATGATGATGAAAATGAAAAACCACCACTAAACCAAAACCTCCACCAAAAATAAATACAAAATAGCTACTAACTTAATACCTATTAGGTAAATATTATCAATCACTGCGTGCACGTGCTATCTGAATACAATATGGAGTCGCTGTGAGCTTCGGTCACCGACTCACCGCTAATATTCGTATTAGATTAGCGAATACACAGTGCGACAGAAACAAGTGACCAAATTTGAAAAACGGTTTTCATTGCTTACTTACTTTGTTCCCATCTCATGCAGCTTTCATACGTAGCCCGACGTGTATAACTATATCTTTACAATTACAATACACACATTACGTGCATAATTCGACAAGCAAGCGGCCAGATACTATTCATACAATACAATATTCATCTCGCTCACTCGCCCGCCTAGTCGGTTTAGGCGAGTCTTGTCATCTCGCTCACTCGTCGGCGAGCGAGTGAGTGAGATGACGGCGGTGGCGGTCGGCAAATAGTAGGTAATAGACTAGCGAGCGAAGTGAGTCGCACAGATAATAGCCTCGCTATTACGCGTCCCTAATATTTGACTAATACCTGGTAACCTATTACTTTACATTCGCGTATCCTAATATTAATATACGTCGCTTGTATTATAATACCTGTACCTATTATGAATATATTAGTTACACCTCTACTCTCCGTCTTGTTCGTTTTCTCAGCAAAATCAAGACGAACGGTATCGCCATTTTGATTTCATCATTGCAAGTTTTTTCATGTTGAATGTAATTTTATGTGTAAATTGTGCGTTTGTGCTTAAAATTAAGTGCATTGTATTGTACCAAAGCATTATTGTTGCAAGCTGTGCTCTAACAATAACACCATGGAGGAAAGCATCAAAAAACTTAATGTGAATAGAGGTTACACCAAAGGTATGATTACTAGACTTTACACGTTTGCTTGTAACGAGAAGGATATCGAAGTTAGCTCATTAGAAGCGATAAACGCGAAGCGAGATAGATTAATTGCTAGTTTTAACGAGTACGAAAGCTACAATAGAGAAATATTGTTGTTAAATTCTAGTGATGACGAAAATATTGTCGAGGTAGAAAATAAATATTTTCACTGTTTGACCGTGTTCAACGCGAAGATTAACTTGTTGAGTAGTTCTAAAATGGAACAGAAACCTCCGGAGCAGGGTAGCAGTAGTATTTTTAGGACGAAACTGCCAAACATAAACATACCAAGCTTTGAGGGGCAATACTCACAGTATGTCACATTTATTGAAACTTTTAAATCTGTGTTTCACAGCAACAAAACCCTTGATAATATTCAAAAGTTGTATTACTTGAGATCTTTTTTACTTGGGGAACCATTCGATTTAATTAAAAACTTACCTTTAATAGGGCAAAGCTATGAGGAGGCATTGCTCCTTCTAGACAAACGATATTTTAATAAATATAGAATCACTACAGAACATGTAAACTGTCTTTTGGACATTGATAAGTTGCCCAAATTTGCTTCTCCTAAAAATATTAGGGATTTTATTTCAGTTGTCCGGCAAAACCTGGTGGCTCTAAAAAATCTAGACGTTCCTGTAAAGGGTTGGGATGCCATATTACTGGCCATCCTAATGCGTAAGTTAGACACCTACAGCGCCAGGGCTTACCAGCTTGATCGAGCTCAGGATAAGGATCCAACAGTTGAGGAATTTTTAGGCTACATGGAAAGGCGAGCCTTATCACTGGAAACTTCATCAGAGGTACCTGCACAAGCTGATGTGAAGCAAAAGCCTGGCACAACAGGAAAATCCAAGGTAGCATTGGCAGCTGCAGCGAAGGGCTCAACTGAATGTCTATTCTGTAAGTGTTCCGACCATAAATTATTTTCTTGCAACAAATTTAAATTGCAGACTTCTAAAGAAAGAATTTCCTTTGCTAATGTTAAAAAATTATGCACTACTTGTTTGAATCCACATAATGGAAAATGCAAATTTCATTTTAAGTGCTCAACATGTAAAAAGAGCCATCACACACTCTTGCATCCCGAAGAAAGTAACACTACAGATCCAGTAGTGCTCATATCTGGCCGCTCCTCTCAACATAATAATGTTTTGATTCCAACAGCTCATGTAAAAACATTTGCCAAAGATGGAAGGGAAGTGCACATCAAGTGCATATTAGACACTGGCTCACAGGTGTCTCTAATCACAACAAAGGCTATTAAAGTTCTGCAATACACACCTGAGCGATTAGACATAAACCTTATTGGTGTGACAGAGAGCAAAAATAAAATCAGCTATTGTATTCCATTAAATATTCATTCCCTTACATCTGATTTTAAGACATTAATCAACTGTCATGTAGTAGAAAAAATAACCTGTTCATTGCCACAGATACCAATAGACATGGAGGGCCTTAAGCTACCCCCTGGTATCACTCTAGCAGATCCAAGCTTCAACGAGCCATCTGAGATTAATATGCTCATTGGGTGTGATGTGTTTTTTCAGCTGCTCCTGCCGACTGATGCAGAGAATTCAAATGCCTGCAGTAACTACTCTTTATCTTCATCGCATCCGTCATCTCCGTGCATCTTGAATACCAAGCTTGGCCATGTCATCGCTGGAGCATTTGAGTCAAGCATCATAAAGAAACAGGTTGTATCCCTTTTATGCACTACATGTAACTCTGATGTCAGCGAAAATTTAAAAAAATTTGGGAAGTGGAGTGTGTTCCAGAAATACTAATAGAGGGGGATTCAGAGCATGATTTAGCTGAAAAGGTTTTTGTTAAATCAGTTAAGCTTGAGAATAAAAAGTTCCAAGTGGATCTACCATTAAAATTAGAAAAAGAAAATATTAATGAAACATTGGGAAATTCATTTGACTTAGCTTTACATAGATTTTATAGTCTAGAAAGGAGACTGCTGTAATGATAAAAAAAAAGAAATTGCGGGTGTGTTTTGGTATTATATTATAAATGTTAAAAATGTGTGGTGTGCTCCAAATAAAAATAATAAATAAAAATGGAAATTCGGGCGCCAGGAGTACACACAAAACTATGCCTAGGATAGACTTACCTGCGAGAGTTGGATTTTAATCTTCAAGCGGGAAGGTATCAATTAAAATCGACCATGAATGTTACAGATCTATTTTATTACCCGAAGGCTTGCTGGTTGGGAGAAAAACACAAAAAAAATCCTTTCTAATATTAACCGATCCGAAAAATCCTTTCTAATATAATCCGATGGGATTTGCTGGGCCTGTTATCATAAAAGCAAATAGTTTTATGCAGAGGTTGTGGTCGCTTACTATAGAGTGGGATGCTTCCTTGCCTGACGATTTGGCCGATGAATGGTTGGAGTTTTCCAAAGGTCTAGCTACTATGCAACCAATCTATTTAGATCGACACATTCCAACAGCTGATGCTGCTGAAGTGCAGCTGATAGGTTTCGCCGACGCGTCAAGTACAACGGGGTACGGTTGCTGTATCTATCTACGTGTCGTCGACAAAACAGGTATGCCTGAGTTATACTTACTCTGTTCTAAGTCGCGAGTTAATCCACTCTCAAAACCTCAAAGCATCCCACGATTAGAACTCAATGCTGCCTTGCTTTTGTCTACATTCATGGAAAGGGTGCATGGCACCTTGTCCAAGGCCATGAAGATTGATAGAATCTATTTGTTTACGGATTCAAAAATAACTTTAGCTTGGATAAATACTCATGCTACCAAACTACAAGCGTATGTCTCAAACAGAGTGTGTGTAATTCAGAAAAAAACTGGCAACTGGGCATGGTCTTATGTACCATCGGTAGATAATCCTTCTGACATTATTAGTAGGGGTATTACCCCACAGGAGCTTTCGACTAGCGACCTCTGGTGGAAGGGGCCAAAGTTTCTGCAAGGTAAATATGACTTTAATAAAAATGAAAAATTAGACTTACCTGTTGAGTTACCCGAGATGAAAAATAAGGCTGATGATAAAGTAGTACTTACCACTGTCGACTCACATGAATTTCTTCAAAATTTGATAGAAAGGTATTCCGATATAGAAAAGATGATACGGGTTCTAGGATACGTTTTTAGGTTCTGTCATAATGTGAGAAGTGGTACAAAAAATACAAATAAGGTGCTTAGTTCTGATGAGTTGGAGCAAGGCTTGCACACTATAATAAAGTACGAGCAAGCAATTCATTTTAAAGATGATTTGCAATTATTGCGTAAAGGCGACTGTGTGCAAGGACCACTGAAATCTCTACATCCTTTCATAGACGAGAAGGGATTGCTTAGGGTAGGTGGGCGATTAGATAACTCTGTTAGACCGCTATCTCAGAAACACCCTATCATTTTGCCCAAGACATCTAGAATAACTGGTCTAATAATATTAAATGAGCATATTAGGCTATTACATGCTGGGCCGAAATCACTATTAGCTAACTTGAACCAAAAATATTGGTTAATAAATGGGATAAGACAGGTTAAAAAAATTACTCACAAATGCTTGGTATGTTTCAGGATGAAAGCTGGTGCAGCGAAGCAGCTAATGGGGTCCTTGCTTCAGGACAGAGTCACTGCATGCCGACCATTCCAAAAGATAGGCATCGACTTCGCTGGGCCAGTCAAAGTAAAAAATTCAAGAATCCGGAACGCCATAATCACGAAGGGCTATGTGTGTGTATATGTTTGCTTTGTCACCAAAGCAATTCATTTAGAATTAACTTCAGACATTTCCACTGAGGCATTTTTGGCGAGCTTTAAACGATTTATAAGCAGACGTGGCTTGCCCAGCGACGTCTATTGTGACAATGGCGGATGTTTCCGTGGGGCAAGGACCCAGCTAGCTGAGCTGTACAATTTATTAAATTCTGCCAATCATCAGACGCCTGTGCAAACTTATGCAGCTAAGCAAGGTATAAAGTTTCATTTCACACCAAGTTACAGCCCAGTATTCGCTGGACTTGCGGAGGCGTCTGTGAAAGGCATGAAATTCCATTTAAAACGAATCATATTAGATGCTCAATTAACGTATGAACAATTAAGTACCGTGTTATGTCAAATTGAGGCGGTCCTTAACTCGCGCCCAATGTTGCCTCTCTCTCAGGATGTAAATGACTACTGCTATCTTACTCCGGGGCATTTTTTAATAGGATCAGCCTTAACAATGTATCCAGAAACAAACATTTCAGAAAATAATGTCAATAGGGTTTCATTTTGGCAGAAAAGTATTCAATTAAAGCAAAGGTTTTGGAATGCTTGGTACAAATATTATTTAAACACTTTACAAAATAGAAATAAGTGGTGTCATGCTACGTCTAATTTAACGGTAGGTGCTTTAGTACTCATGCGGGAGCCGAATGCTCCACCATTGGTGTGGCCCATGGCACGGGTTGTGAAAATTTTTCCCGGAAAGGACGGGAAAGTTAGAGCCTTTCAGCTTAAGGCGCTACCGAGCAAACGATACGTAATTCCAAAATAATTGCATTCGCTTGATCCCTTACTGCATCGTTATTACTTATCCTTCAGTTATGCAATTAATATGTAAGATATTTAAGGATTCACTCAATACATCATACGCTTTAGAAACACGATTACTTTTAGTTTCCTCGATAGAAAAAAAATCCAAAGTAATCTCTAAAAAACAAAATAAACCCTAAGTACGGCGTAAATACTTCACGGAAGATCATCAGATTTTGAATAATAACAAAACTATATGTTTTCTATAACGTATACGTTTTACATTTTCGAAATGTGTCTTTGTTTGAATATTATGAAGGAAATACCTAAATTAGCGTGCGTGCCGCCCGTTCTAACCAGAGCCGCCACGCTTCCCCCCTATCCGCTTTAGTCCTGCTTCGGCTGTTGGACGGGGAGCTTGTGTCGCTTGTTGATTTTTGCGGCGCGCCATAGAAATATAATTTATTAAATTTCGACTTTCGGACCGCGATCGTAACAACAACAACGTGACGACTGTACTATTTTTGCAATAAATACATTGCTCTTTGACCACTACGTAAGTTTGTCGCTAAGTCACTGGACAAGCAATGTAAAAATCACAAAACGATACTTCATTAGGCGGATACTTCGCGTAGTACAGCCGCTTCTTCTTGCGACTAGTTAGGGATGTGCGTGTGGAGATCCACTGACGTAGGCTGTCGACAATATCGACTGACGAATGAAATATTGCTATTTTAGTCGATTTTTTAATTTGTCAACCGTTTTAACCCGGTTGGAATATCGATTTGTAATAATGTTTTTACGTATTTTGATTATTTTACAGCATAGTAGAGAATCGCGTAACCAACTTTCGTAAAGTAAGTTAATTAAATTTGAGGTTAAATCGGTGGAGTGTTTTTGGCTTTGAATTATCGTATATTATGCCTTATCCTCGTGCTACTAACTACTGTTTCAATAGGCCATGACAGCCTAAACCAGCGGTCGGCAACCTTTTGGCAGGCAAGGGCCACAAGGTGGCAAAATAAACTAAAGGCGGGCAGCACTTGTGATATTAACTCTAGAAGCCCAATATACCTACGTATCATATCCCATAGAAAAAATGAAAAGCGCTTGTTGAGGTTGCACTTATCGCGGGCTCGAACTCACTGTTGCGCGTGCCCAAAAAGCACGCTGTCTCACCTGGCATCGTGCCCGACAGAATGAGCTCAGTGAGATGCAAGATAATTCATAGTAAAAGGTGCCTAAAAAATACGAAAAGAACTTTGAAAAATCGAGTTTTATGAAAAAAACCAGGGCATAAATCAAGTACAAATCAAATTGATTGAATTCTTCGATAATTGTGCTTTGTCAGTACCGACTTGTTTTGGAAATTTGACACATCTTTTATTACTAATTTACGCCCAAAGTTGCGTTAAAATTGGCAATAAAAAGTAAAACGAATCTTTGGTAGCTCGTAACTCTTTAAGGCGAATGCTTCAGGGTAGCCCGCGAAATTCAAATTTTCTTACGTTTTTTGCAATTTGCAGGCCAGTGCTAGGTTGTATGTTGATTAAAATATTATTCGCGGTTGTAAGACGTATGTAGATACAGAATTATATTCATCAAAATCATCAATACAAAAAAAGTTCATAAAGGTGGAAAAATTACTTTTCCAAGGTCAAAATCATTCTTGCACCTTTATGAACTTGGAGGGTTGTATTGATGATTTTGATGATTATAATTCTGTAACTACATACGTCTTACAGTCGCAAACAAACAATTTTAATCAACATACAACCTAGCACTGGCCTGCGAATTGCAAAAAAAGTAAGAAAATTTAAAATTTCGCGGGTTACCCTGGAGCATCAGCCTTAATGGCTTTTTATTTTACTATTCTGTTTCCTGTTGTGCTGTTCTGTGTTGTGTGTGTGTAAAATTATTATTGAGACAAAACGATATCATGTATAACTTTGGAGTTTGTATGTACAGTGTCCAACAGTGGAGTAATTCCCTCCCGAAATTTCTATGGAAAAAATATAGACTACCTTAAGGCTGGATTCACACTATACGGTCGATTGTGGTTTGTTCATGCATTTATTTTATTTTGATAATTATAACTTATTTACAAAACTTTTACGGGCCGCAAGTGAGACGGCGGCGGGTTGCCGACCGCTGGCTTAAACCAACGTAACCGGATATTTTATTGTTTTAATTTACTTATTAATATATTTTTTAGCTACATATTGTTTATTTTTATTATAATATTATATTCCGGACATTATTTTTTATTTAATTATTTTCAGGATCCCAAAAAAATAATTGTACAATAATAAATGGAAGATTCGATATCTTTCCGATTTAGTCAATCACTAGCGTACAGTGCTTTTGCGGGTGTGCCTTACGCACACATACGTGGAGCACATAGAATACCTAAAATCTATTAGCGCCAGAAGCTCGGCCCGCTCTTAAGACAGCTGATGGAAAGTTGTACACAAGGTCACTGCAGTGCATAAGTGTATTACCTTTAGATAACTAGATAATAAGTTCTTATCATTATAATTTTTGTTACTAAAACTTTTTTTGTTAACTAAGTGCTAAGCTACATGTTGTAACTGCTCTCCAGCAACCTTTCTTAGTGACACAAACAGTCACATAAGTTAATCTAGTTTAAGATAAGCTTGTCAAAAATTAAATATCTAAGATATTGTTTTAAAATATTTAGTTTATATAAAGGCGCACAGATTCTTTTACATAATTATAACTAAGTTGTTAGCTTCATAAAATGTATAGCATATTCGAAAATGCGGTTTATTTTTTTTAAGTAGGCTACTGTATGTAACTACTTACCAATAATAGGTACTTCATGGTGTATCAAATTGATTACATATATAATTATAGTAAATAAGAAAACATTTTGCTTTAGTAATTATATTATGTCACAGAACATAGAACATTGTCATGAATAATGGAAAACAATTGTAATATTCTTGATCATTTAAAATGAACCTTACTTTGTCTTTATTGTAATTTTTCTAGCCGGCAGTATGTTGCTAGCAACACAAGTTGTCTATGATATTTTTATATTTTTACTCTGTATTGAAGAGCTTTTTTTTGTCTCTGTATCGTTCACTGTTCTTCCTAATACGGTGCGAAAACTAAGACGTATCTGTGTACATTTTGTGATTAAATTAGTTTTGACTGTGCCAAGCTGGGCCTCTTATTCCAAAACAACCTAAAACAGTCCACAAACCAAGAAGAATCAAACACTATCCAGTCAGATGTCGTGCAGAAAACTGTCTCCATCACTGCCAAGGTTTGTGATTCTCCTTTTTTCTTTTGATTTTGCTGATCACGTCTTCTTTTAAAACATTTAGACTTAATGTGTCCAGGACGATTGCAATAGTGGCAGACTTTCTTAGTAGCAAATGCCATATTGCTGTCTCCGGTAACTCCACTTGTTGTTATTTTCCAATGTTCTTCTTGTAGCAGTCGAGATCGAACCATCTCGCTTGTCAATGTAGTGCCAATGCCGATCGTCTCCATGTTAGAAACTAACGCATCATATTCAGTAGGTAAGCCGCTCAAAAGAATCTCCGCCACTTCATCATCCTCAATGGTACGCCCGATGTCTGCCAATTTTTGGACGAGTAGCATTACAATTTCAATGTATTCTTTCATATTTGCAAATGAGTTAAAATCTATGCGATGAAGCTGCCGTAGGAAAAGCACACCCTTTGTCATCTAACACTTTTTCTAACTTTTGCCATGCTTCTTTCGCCGTTGTGGCATTCCGGACATCTTGAATTAAAGATGAACTTACTGCTAGGCATATTCTTGCTAAAGCTCGTTGGTCGCGGGCAGCGTCCGGCATCTGTGCCTTCAATGACGCCCCACAGTCCTTCAAGTATAAGTAGCATACGCATCGTAAATTTCCACGACGTGTAGTTCGATACACCGGTCAGTTTTTCAACGTGGTGGGTTCCATACATGACAGGCTGTCCACCGGGAGCAGGTCCAGCCGTCGCCATCGTATTCGCTTGATTCGGCATCGCGTGGTTTCACTCATCAGACATAAATACCCCGCAGCAGGTTTTTTACATCTCTGGGCCCATAACCTATAGTCATGGGATTATCAAGGCGGTTTCAGAGTTCAGTGGATAATATGAAAAACACTCAGCTGCAGTTGGTATTTGGCTTTATATTTCGTCCACAAAATATCAGCAAAATACAGGATTAATTTATAATAAAAAGATTATAGTAATTCACACAGAGTCATGTCGAGAGACGGAAGGAATAAGACAGATGACATTGACAAGACAAAATGACAGTGACATAGGTTGCGTTCCAATAAATAACATGCTAAAACATACAATCCGACATTAACAACTAAGTAGCCGGGTAAACCACGCGCGATAAAGCGATTGCGAATTACATATGTCTATCTCAAATAACGGCGAAGTTAGCGATAGTTGGAACAGAAATTGATTTTAAAAACACACTATTTGTGAAATGGATATGTAGGAAACAGTAAATAATTGGAACGAACTCACAGATGTCCTTAACCGTTTCACTAATTGACTTCTTCAGCTGCAACGGTAATTTCGCCGATCGATGACGGTTGACATTCAATTCCACTTCAACAATTCACTTGATGACTACTTATTCTTGCTTTTTCTTGTTTACTCCTGGATGTTTCCCGATAGAAGGACCATGTTCATGGCTCAGGGAGATTAATAAATAAAAGCGTGGACTGTATACTATTTCAATTATATTAAGTATTGGCGATAAATAGGTAGCGGTACAGTGATGTTGCCAAAGGGAGCGCGCCTGTCGTCCTAGCCGTGCAATCGTGAAGTGCCCCGCCGCCGCCGCCGCCGCAGCGGTGTGCGTGTGTCTCCCTGAGCCATGAATCAACAGAACTTTACTGTGGCTGGTGTCGAGACTGCCATTATTGGATCTGACTTTTAGATTATTTTAACTTGTTACCCGATTGTCACAACAAACTTTTACGAGATGGTAAAACTGGCCTGTCAGTACCAGTCTCCATTGGTAGTAGTGGTTAGATTCACCCTTTTCTAAAATTCTTTTGGAGTTTCCAGATGTGACGAGGCCCCCGGGTATTCACCGTGTAGTAAAACATAACACTGTTCACTACACCAAAACGACTGATGGTCCGCCAGTCGTGTCACGCCCGCGCCGCCTCGCGCCTGAAAAACTGCGCGCTGCTGAAAAAGAATTTGCCGACATGGTACATGCAGGCACAGCGCGCCCTTCCGAGAGTGCGTGGTCATCACCCCTCCACCTAGCGCCGAAAAAAGACGCGACATGGCGTCCCTGTGGTGAATACCGGGCATTAAATACCCGAACTATCCCAGATCGTTACCCCGTCCGTCACATTGGGGACAATTTAGCTGGATCTACTATATTTAGCTCCATTGATTTAGTGAAAGCCTATCAACAGGTACCAGTGAATCCAGATGATATGTGCAAGACCGCTATAATAACGCCTTTCGGCCTACATGAATTCCCCTTTATGATGTTCGGGCTGCGGAAAGCTGGGCAAACCTTCCAACGATTCATGGATGAAATTGTTCGTGGGCTGGATTATTGTGTCCCATATATCGATGATATTCTCGTGTTTTCACGCTCTCCCAAAGACCATATTAAACATTTACGCACGATTTTTGAGAAGCTGGCCGACTATGGGTGTGTCGTAAACCCCGCCAAGTGTGTTCTCGGTGTCCATTAAATCACCTTCCTGGGATATCGAATCTCCAGGGACGGCGTTCGCCCTCCCGAAGAAAAAATCGCCGCTCTCCGCGAATTTCCACTTCCAAAAACAGCCCAAGGTTTAAGGAGATTCCTAGGTATGATAAATTATTACCTAATTTTTTACCTAAGGCTGCTGAAACACAGAGCCCCTTAATTGACTTCCTGGCTGTAACTAAATTGAAGGGGAATAAGCCCATGCCTTGGACCGCCGACCTAGAACAGGCCTTTGTATCTTGCAAAGAAAGCCTTTCTAGCGCTACGCAGCTTGCGCATCCTATACAAAACGCTATTTTGGGTCTGTACACAGATGCATCCAGCACTCACGTAGGGGCCGGCCTGCAACAACAGACAGATAAAGGCTGGCAATCCCTGGCATAAACACCACCGACCAATCAGCCTGACCTCCTTTCTCCTTAAAACTTTGGAGAGAATTTGCGAGAGAGAGCTGAGTGACAGCGTTTTGAAAACTATCCCACTCCACACTTACCAACACGCTTACAGCTCGGGCAAGTCCACTGAATCCGCCCTCCATCTAGTGGTCGGCCGGATAGAAGAGGAGATTCACCAGAAGGGCATCTGCATGGGCACCTTCATAGACATCGAAGAAGCCTTCGATAAAACAAACTTCGCCAGCATCAACACCGCGCTCTCCCGTCACGGAGTAGAACAGGTACTGACAGACTGGATCACCAACATGTTAAGCAAACGAGTGGTTCGACTTCAAGGGGAACAGCAGATGGCCTTGATAGCCAGAGGCTGCCCTCAAGGTGGAGTATTATCCCCACTCCTCTGGAATCTGGTGATAAATGATCTCATCACAAAACTCAACGCGAACCATTTCTACACAGTAGGGTATGCTGACGACCTCGCTATCCTCATTTCAGGTGGAGGAGTGAGGTTGCAGATTATCCCCGTCACTTTGACGGGGATAATCTGCAACCTTACTCAACAAGCACTACGCATCGTTGAGCGGTGGTGCAGAGAGTTCGATCTCTCAGTGAACCCCACGAAAACTGAACTAGTCATTTTTACCCAAAAACGAACACTAGGCCCTTATCGCCTAACCAAGTTTTTCGAAACAGAACTCCAGTTAACCGACGAGGTCAAATGTCGAGTCGAGTCATCCTGGACAGTAAGTTTAATTGGAGTAGTCACATAGATAATAAAATAAACAGGGCCTGCATCACCTTTTGGCAATGCAGGAGGATGATAGGTAAGAAGTGGGGCCTATCCCCTAAAATTATATTTAGGTTATACTGCGCGGTAATCCGACCTATGATCACTTATGGGGCAGTGGTCTGGTGGCCCCGCACCAAACTGACTACAGCCTCCATCAAACTGCAACGCATGCAAAGGCTGGCTTGCATGGCGATCACAGGCTGCATGAGGACTACCCCGACCGCAGCTCTCGAAGCCATGCTGGGGCTCCCACCGCTTCATCTGTTCATACAGCAGGAAGCGACGATGACGGCTGTACGCCTTAATACACTTCAACTCTGGGGTAAGAAAGAAACACAGCACACCGCGGTACTGGAGGGATTCCACAACGAGTTCCCCCTGACGAAAGCAATAAACGATCGGATACCAAAACAGTTCGTATTCGATAAGAAGTACAAAATCCAGCTCCATGAGGATCACCGCTGCGAGGGATTAAACCCCGCGGAACTACGGATCTTCACGGATGGATCTAAAACAGGTACTGGCACAGGTGCTGGAGTCTTCTCCGAGGATCTCAACATCCAGATAGCCAAACCTCTGGGGGCCCACAACACGGTATTTCAGGCAGAATGCATGGGCATTTCCCTGGCGGCATCTGCCATCTTAGCCAGGAAGGTTGTGGACCACTCAATCCGTATACTCTCAGACAGCATGGCTGTACTGCTGGTCTGTTGGCACTAAACAACCACACAGTCAACTCTGGGTTTTAATACACGAGTGTCACCAACGCCTGAACCAGGTTGGTAATCTCAATAATATAACCATCCAATGGATTAAGGGACACAGCGATTCCCATGGCAATGATGCGGCGGACGAACACGCTAGAAGGGGATCGAGCATGGCAGCGGTGGGACCCGAACCTATCGTGCCACTCCCTTTCGGATACCTACGCACACGGGTAAGGAACAGAACTAGTGAACAACACCACAAGCTATGGCTAGACCACGGCGAGTGCAGGCAGGCCAAGGAAGCACTTCCTACTATCGACGGCCGCCTCACTAAACGCGTGCTTCGGTTGACCAAACAGCAGCTGCGCACAGTTACAGCCGCCATTACTGGACACGGCTCTTTTAATAAACACCTCTTTGTCATAGGAGTCACGGACAGCCCCTGTGCCGTGCCCGCATGGAGGAAGACGAGACAGCAGCCGACGTGCTTCTGCACTGCCCAGTGGTTGCAACATACAGGGCAAAGTACTTCGGTAACCCAGGTACTCTCCGCGAGATTGTCAGCAACACCAAGGCGCTGCTGGTCTTTCTCGGGGAGTTAGGCTGGATCGAATAAAATTCCCACCCGTACGCAAAATACGCGCTTTGACGTGGAGTTGCGGACACCAGCCCGCTATACAATACAATACAATACAACCCCTGGCATTTTTTAGCAGAAAGCTGACACCAAGTCAAACCACTTGGCTAGCATACTATCGGGAAATGTGGAAAGGTAAGGACTAAGGTTCGTAAAATAAATATTAGAGCTATTTGTTAAAGTATCCCGATGGGTTTAAGCATAAAGGGTGTAAAACACCTCTTAACGAAGCCGAAAGGCACTAGTTCTCCTCGTCATTGCGACCATTATTTTGTTCTACATCATACCTGGGAACCTTCTAGTTACAGAGATATTGGGGGTCAAAGTTCCAACTTTATGACAAGTTTTTAATGTAAGATTTTTACTTTAAACACCTCCACGACCCCCGTACTATTCAATCCATCCATCAGCACAATGTTTTGAGTGCGTTACATTGAGTTGGATAGAAGGACTTCACAACCCTCAAAAAACAGAACATGACCGAAAAGAGATCCTACACATAGCAACCAACTTTTATGAAAACTTGTACAGTGCTCCAGTACGCCAAGACACAGACCAAAGTGACTCAGAAAATGAGGACAATGATGTAAAAATAAACCCAGTGGATGAATCAGAAATTATAATGGGAATCAAAAGGCTAAAAGAAGAGAAGAGCCCAGGACCTGACAAAATAACAAATCAGGCCATAAAAATAGCGTGTGCCTATCTAGTAAATCCTCTGACGCATCTATTTTATTTGTTAAATAACAAATAACAAACGAGGCCATAAAAATAGCGTGTGCCTACCTAGTAAATCCTCTGACGCATCTATTTAATTTTTTATTAAGTTCCTTCGTGACACCTAAACAATGGTCTGAGTCTTATATTATATTGTTGTATAAAAAAGGTGATCCAAAGAACATAGCCAATTACCGACCAATTAGCCTTCTTCCAGCACTTTATAAATTATTCTCATCAACTATAGAGAACAGAATTAGTACTAAGCTCGAAAACAGTCAACCGATCGAACAAGCTGGGTTTCGAAAGAGCTACTCCACAATAAACCACATCTACTCTTTGGAATAGGTTATGGAAAAATATCAAGAGTACCAACGTCCACTCAACATAGGATTTGTAGACTAACAGAAAGCTTTTGATACGATACTACATCCCTCAATATGGAAGGCTTTACAATCCCAAAAAGTGGAGAAAAAACACATACAAGTTTTTAAAATACCTTTACGAGAACAACACTAGTAGAGTAAAACTGGAGACCGCAGGACCACCTATCCCCATCAAAAGAGGAGTACGGCAAGGTGATCCCTTATCACCTCGAATCTTCATAGCAGTACTAGAATCGATTATTGGAAAACTAAATTGGGAAACAACAGGCATATGCATAGAAGGGAAACATATTAGTCACCTAAGGTTCGCCGACGACATTGTCCTTATATCAGAGAATAGCACAGAGCTTGCATCAATGTTACAAGCGGTACAACAAGCAAGCAGAGAGGTAGGACTAGCAATTAACCTGAGCAAAACAAAACTAATGACAAATGCTGCACAACACTATTTATAACAACACTTGATATGCCTGAACAACACACCAGTTAACGACAACGTACTCTACTTTACAAGCTATATCTACCTAGGCAAACAAATTTCTTTCCAAAAGCTAAACAACGATGCAGAAGTAGACAGAAGAATAATAACGACATGTAAATAGTTTTAGAGCCTAAAGGGAATTTTAAAAAGTCAGATGCTAATGAAAATCAAGTGCAAAGTTAGGTACTCATGTCTTTTGCCTTCATTAACCTACGCCTGTCAAACGTGGAAGTTCACTCGAAGAGTAAAAAATAAAATCACGTCCTGCCAGCGAAGCATGGAGAGAAGTGTCTCAAAAATCAGGATAATATGTCAGAAAGTTCGTCACACTACCATCAGGCAAAAAACTGGAGTAATAGATGCTCTCACCTACTCTCTAAAGTTAAAATGGAGATGGGCAGGACACGTAGCGAGAATGAGCGATGAACGATGGACAATTCGCATGACGTCATGGCCAGGTCCGACAGGCACTCGAAAAATAGGAAGACCTGTAACTAAATGGTCTGACGACATTACACGAGTCGCGGAAACAAACTGTCTGACAGAAGCCAAAGATCGAGACAGCTGGGGTTCTCTGGAGGAGGCCTTCACCCTCACTACCTGAGGGGTTCATGCATGCATTTTATTTTAATTTATTACTTTATTAATTCATTTAAATTCAATTCATTTATTTATTTCAGATAATTATACAATTTTAATACATACAATACATTTAAATTTAAAATCAATTCACATTTATGCTAGCATAAAATAATAAAAATTAAAAACCAATTTATACAATACTATTATCAAATACAATACAGTGTATACAATTATAAAACAAAGTAATTTATAATAAGATAAAATAGAAATTGTGTTAGTGTAGGACAAACTTTAAATCTATGTAGAATGTGTAAACTATTAATGCAAGAAATAAAAGGCATTTTTATTTTATTTTATTTACATTAAGTTCTACTACAAAACATGATTTTTCACCCCACACAAAAAGTAGTTACCCAGCAATAATTTTTGCGTGAAGTTACTCAGTTTGATGTACAGAATGCTTGGTTGACGACTTCGTGATGAGGTCTTTTACACCCTGTATAGTTGCTCCTAAAGTAAGTCCACATTACGCACGTTATGTTAAGTCCCATGTAATAAAAAATAACAGGTGAGCCTATTACCATCAATCGGACACAAATCTAGTCCGGGTTGCTACCTAGCAATACCGATGAAAAACACAATAACACTTTGTCTGACCCGAGAATCTAACACTGGAACACAGAAGAGCTATGCGACCACTAGACCGACAAGGCAGTCACAGTTTTAACATAAATCAATTATTCACTTATTCGCGTTTAGTGTTTAGGCTACATTGACTGCCGCGGAGTGTATAATTTGATTCATTTATGATGTTTGAAAACATGGTATTTCAAAGAACTTTTGTCTGAAAAACTTGACGGACAACGATCACAGTTATAAGGTTTCTCACCAGTGTGTGTACGAATATGAGTTTCCAAAACACACTTGTGACTAAAACTTCTCTGACAAACATCACATTTATAAGGTTTCTCACCAGTGTGTGTACGAATATGAGTTTTCAAACGACTACTGCGACTAAAATTAATCTGACAGATATCACATTTATAAGGTTCCTCACCAGTGTGTGTACGAATATGAGTTTTCAAGTGGCTACTGTGACTAAAACTGCTCTGACAGATATCACATTTATAAGGTTTCTCACCAGTGTGTGTACGAATATGAGTTACCAAAGTATTCTTTAGTCTAAAACTAGTCTGAGAAATATCACATTTATAAGGTATCTCACCAGTGTGTGTGCGAATATGAGTTACCAAAGTACCCTTTTGTCTAAAACTCCTCTGACAAACATCACATTTATACGGTTTCTCACCAGTGTGTGTGCGAATATGAATTTTCAATTGGATCCTTTGACTAAAATTTTTCTGACAAATATCACATTTATAAGGACTAATAACACCAGTGTGTGTACGAACATGAGTTTCCAAATTATGCTTTCGTTTAAAACTCTTCTGACAAATATCACATTTTAAAGGTTTCTCTCCAGTGTGTGTACGAATATGAGTTTCCAAATTATCCTTTCGACTAAAACTCCTCTGACAAATATCACATTTAAAAGGTTTGTTTCCAGTGTGTGTACGAATATGAGTTTTCAAGTGGCTACTGTGCCTAAAACTGCTCTGACAGATATCACATTTATAAGGTTTCTCACCAGTGTGTGTACGAATATGAATTACCAAAGTACCCTTTTGTCTAAAACTAGTCTGACAAATATTACATTTATGAGGTTTCTCACCAGTGTGTGTACGAATATGATAATCCAAACTACCCTTTGCACTAAAACTTCTCTGACAAACATCACATTTAAAAGGTTTCTCACCAGTGTGTGTGCGAATATGAGTTTTCAAATGACTACTTTTAATAAAACTTCTCTGACAAAGATCACATTTAAAAGGTTTCTCACCAGTGTGTGTGCGAATATGAGTTTTCAAATGACTACTTTTAATAAAACTACTTTGACAAATATCAGATTTAAACGGTCTATCTTTATCACATAAACGATTGTGTCTTAAGCTATTTCTCTTGATGTCACTACTGTTAGTACCGCTGTAACTAGTTTTGGGTGATATTAAATCTTCGTTTTTATCTTTCTGCACATCTAGCTTCGGTTTCTTTCCAGCGGGTACACCTATTGTGAGAATAAAACATTAATATAATATATATACTGTGTTGAAAGTTGCTTAATTGAAAAACTGCTGGCTGTGTATGTTTTTATGTTAAATGAGAAAGAAGTATTTGAGTGAACCTACAAAATGATATATAAATATTATGTATGTAGTATGCGATTATACAAAATATTGACTCGACCGACAACAATTATATTAAAAATTATAGACATTATTATTATTTAAACATAGCCCTGTCGCAGCGCAAAGGCTCCACAATGTTGCAGGTACCCCAGCAGCAGATAGATAAGGCACCAAATTTACAAGTGGAAGTGAGATGCCAGCACGGAGGAAACTCGGTTTGTAATAGATGGACACCCATCTACGAACAGAACCTAGGCAATCACAGCTTAACCTTGAAGATCGACCCGTGCAGCTGTTATTATTTAGCCACTTTACTCACTCACTCACTTACCTTTCTGCCGTCTCACTTCCACTCGTTTTGGTGCCTTATCTACCTGCTCAAACAAATAGAATTTAATAATATAATATAGAATATAAATTAATATAGAATGGCATACCTGCAACATTGTGGAGCCTTTGCGCTGGGACAGGGCTGTGTTCCAATGGCTATAACTCTTAAAATAATTGCCGTTGAGTCAATATTTTGATATCATTTTGTAGGTTGCCTCAAATACGTCTCATTTAACATAAAAACGTACACAACATTCCAGGGCTAATTTTGCACTAGAGTAGAAAATGTAAAAAGAATAATATTTTTTTATGTAAAATTGAGTTTTTTTTTTGCTTTTTATGGAAATTTTTAGAAAATTTATTTAATAATTGGAGCCGACTAGACCGACTGACCGATGGACCGGAGAGAAATTTATTTAAGGATCGTGTGGATTTATGTTCTTTTTAAATTTTGTATTTTTTTAGTCTCTTTAGAATAACTTTTCAATAAAATATATTTAATAATTTGATAGCCTCGTTGTTTAACCTTGCAATAAGGTCATTTGCACGTCTCTAGGTCTCTTACATTCAAAGATATTAGCATTTCATTGAACATTCCCTAGATCAGCCGATTAGAAAAACAAAATGGCTGCCATTCGCGGGGTGTGGGGTTAGAAGTATTTATAAACATATATTTGTCGATAAAAATGAGTAAATAATATCCTTAAGGTATCGGTAACCGGTAGCCAAACACATTGTATAAAACGAGGCCTTACTTATCAGAATCACTACGGGACCAGCTTGTGGAAACTTTGGTACTCGTACTGCCCTGCCCATGCCTGCTAGCTTGTACCGATCGACTCAATCAAAGAGTGCAAAAATGCTTGCGCGCGGTTTTACTACAATATGCCTCAGCGAAGTCACGTAACATCTTTTCTAAACAAGCATTTCTCACTAAAAATGTAGTCCAGACGGAAACTACAATTGGCGTGCCTCCTGTTCGGTGTGGTTAAATATACAAAACTGGACTACTTAATGTGTCAATCTGTCTGTCCGTGTGTCACCACCGATTTTTTCAGGAACGGGTGGACCTAGCAAGTTGAAAGATACTGAGGTCTATAGCCCCAATTAGGTATATAAAATCATGGTTCTGAGTCAACACGATAAAAAGATATGGGCAAACTTAGATTTTCGTGAAAACTTGTAAGTACCAATACAACACCTGAACATTGGTCACTTTGGACTAGGAAAAAACAGAAATTGGTCGCGAGATGAGACCATCACCACATTGTTAATGTAATTATTGGATACCATCAATTTATTTTTAAAAGCAGGGAAAATATAGAGGTAATCGTTTTAAAAAAGGGGGAAAATATAATGAACACCAAAAATAACTCTGTGACCACTAACATCTATCACCTTGTTTCATCCCACAAGTTTCCGAACGCAGTTTTTTGACGTTTGACAGATGACGTTTTGTTGGCGTGCGATCTTTGGTTGGAAAAAAAACTCGCTTCTTTTTTTTGATGCACGCTGTTGTCGGGCAATTATTGATTAAAACTTTGAGTTAATGTTAATCCAATACAATCTTGATCGGTTTTTGATATTTTGTTGATAATTGAGTGAAAATTAAGACATTTCGCCATCTTGAGTCGTGACTGCGAATAATTTGTTGGTTAAGTAGCCGGCTTTTGTGTCGTTTGGACGCCGGTAACTTCCTGACATTAGTGCTGAACTATTGTAAATCCCCACTTGGGTTAGCTAACCGGGATAAGATTTAGTTGGACATTGACTGGAAAGTGCCACGGGTGTGATCTTGGAAGGTTTGACCAGGCAGTCGACGGTACGCGCTGTGGGGCGTCCTTTGGAATACCGTCGAATAGTCGAATCTGACATAACTTCACATGCACAACACAAAACACATTTACACTTACACCCCACCCAGATATGACGTGACCTGGGACAGTGACAGACAGTTCCAACGTGATGGGTAAGTGTACCTAATAGTTGGTTTCGCCTTGTCGATTGGACAAGTATTATTTTGATTAGGGCTCCGCGTAATCGCGGACATCGTGAGTCTGCTGGTGCAGTCTCACACACACCTAAAATATCAATTGATCACCAAAGTTAGTAAATTTAGCACCAAATTTTAATGAGGTGGTTGATAACAAACTAGTTTTGCCTAAGCCCACTTGGGGCACCCCGACACGGATAGATTAGGTTAGAAGGGTAATAGATCCGATGTTTTTTCTTTTCTTTTAATCATTAAGAAATAGGAGGCGAGCATCAGCCTCAAAAATAAATATTTGGTTCTGATTTTTTTGCCGTTACATTTTGCTAAATCTGGTGGCTCGATAATTGTATGTCTTAAAAAAATACTATTTTAATTAACAGAACGCAAAATAAAATATTTGACTTTGAACGCATCCGTAAATACTTACGTTACTAGAGAAGATCATACTTTTTTTAAGCCTAAGTCGATTTTATTTCTTAATTGAAATTAAATCCCGGGCAATGTGAGTCGTATAAACACACCTTGATTATTAACCTAAGCTTACAATAGAACCAGATTTATTTTTTTCATCTATCAATTCGCACTGGGCCGGCGTGGTGCCCATACGCAAAATACAGGTCGCAGCACGTAACTCTAGCGCTGAACGAAACGTGGAGGGGATACCTGCGCATGTTATACGACTGGAGAGCCAACTTCTGCGCAATAACGTTCAGCGCTAGAGATACGTGCCGCGACCTATACGCGCTTTGACGTGGAGTTGCGGACACCAGCCCATTAAACAATATTCAATAGAATCTGATGGTACTTTATAGTAAATAGTGAAATAAAGCTTTAAATTAAGTAAAAAATCGAACAATTTAACATCTGTAATCGATACTGTTATAGATCGATCGGTAAGAATGCATAGAGAACAAACATACAAATATTCATATTTAATTTTAGAGATACCTAATCACTACATAGTATAAAACAAAGTCACTTCTCGCCGTCTGTCTGTCTGTCCCTATGTATGCTTAGATCTTTAAAACTACGCAAAGGATTTTAAAAACTACGGATACTTATGAAACAACCCGTTTATTTAGAGATAAAAAAAAAACAGAGAATTTTGATGAAATTGTGACCTCTGAATTAAGAAAATGAAAGATAATTAGAAAAAACTAATCAGCGCATTATGAAGACGAGAATGTTGAGCTCATTATGCGCTGAACAGATTTGTAAATTAATTCTTTATTGACATAAACTAAGCGCACAAACACAACTCGAAATGATGTTGGGCACGAAAGACCTGTATTTAACGCTTGATTTACCTAACATAATCCACTTAAATGAACTTAAAAAAAAATAACTAGCTATTACTTATATTATGGTTACATAAGTGCAATAATAATATTTCGTGTTATTTCATCTGTTTGTTTAAAAAAAAAATATACTTTGTTACGCAAATGAAGACTGCAGCCTTAAAAAGTTCTAAAAAAGGTCTGTGATGGTATATGTCTATCTCTTAGGGATAACCCACAATAACCATTTTTTATCCTTTATTTTTACGAGAAATAATGGCTTATTTACGAAGCGATTTTAAGGAATACCAAATTAATCCTTATCCAATTCAGTACCTTAATAATATATTACATATTATAATACATTGAGCATTTAATATAGATCAATATGGCTCATAGCAGTATATCATTTAAATTAATAATTTAGAAGATATTAAGTACAGAATTAAAATTACGCGCGACAGAAAAACCATTCTCAGCGAAACAAATAGGGTCGTAGTGTAACAGTTGCTCACTTAACCATTTTCATCTTTTAAGGCGACTACAGCAGCTAAAAAATTAGCAACTCTATTTGTGGTGGTTCAAACTTCGTTTGAAATACTGTTAGAATAAAGATCTTATCAGCTTGCAGTACAGAGTGGTTGTTACGTCAGTCACTGCGGGCCGAATAGTGCGAAATGAGTGTTTTTTTTTGCTATTTACAAAAAATCTATTGATTGGACTAAATAAATAAAACACATTTTAATAAGACCTGCTTTATAGTTCAGTTAGTATACAAAGTTTCATGATCTAATTTGAAGTACTTTTTGAATACCAGCGGTTTATTGATCGATTTGGAGGTTACTTTGGATTTTTTTTCAATCGAGAAAAAGTTTATGGAATCGTGTTTTCGTCACACATAGTACTTAGCATTAATCCTCAACTTTACCCATATATTTATTTTAAAATTAATGCTGCAGTATTTTAGGCGTAACGGAGGATCATGCTAAGCCATTTGAGGTAGTATAAGCCCTTAAGTTTTGCGTAAAAAGTAGGTAATGCATTATATAAGAAGCTTAGTTTTGGCGTATTTACCTTACACACTATTCAATTTAAATGAATATCTTTATGAATATTTTAACACCCAAAAAAAAATGGAGTTATTGGAAAATAAAGGCACCTGCATTTCAAAATAATTTTACAGTAAGCGCACTTCTTTTTAACCGACTTCCAAAAGGAGGAGGTTCTCAATTCGGTTGGTATTTTTTTTATTTTTTTTATGTATGTACACCGATTACTCTGCCGTTTATGATCCGATTTACGTGATTCTTTTTTAGTTCGATGCGGAATAGTTGCCATTTGGTCCCATAAAAATTTAACATGGTTTGGCCCCGTAGTTTTCATTTTATGAACATTTTTACTTCAGTTGTGTGGTATAATTTCATGTATGTTCACCGATTTCTCTTCGATTTGAGGAGCGATTCTCAAAATTCTTTTTTTGTTTGAAAGAATATACTCCTGAGATGGTCGCATTTAAATTTGGAGAAGATCTGATGCTGATCTTCGGAGATATACAATAGAACTCTTCAAAACTAGATGGTAAATCGGTCGTGCTAGCTGCAATCGCTTGGATGTTTATTGTTTACACAACATCATGACGTAACATCACGCCTGTATGCTCTGAGGGGTACGCAGATGTGTACAATACACCCAAATTTCGACAGTTTAGGTATGTTAAGTTCCATTTATTGGGGATAAGCCTATTACCATGACATGTATTTTTAACAATGTAAAATAAATGCATAGCAAATATTTGTATAGGATATCTTCTATACATATAATAAATCTGTAGAAAAATCGTTTTTGTACATCGAAAATATTTTGAAAAATATTGCCAAGGATAAGCAACAGAACACATTTCCAGCATTTTTGGAATTTTTGTCTGTTTATCTGTTTGTCTGTTTCGATGATCAAGCATCACGTAAAATCTACACAACCAATTTAGATAACTTTTATACATAAAAATTGTGCGCATCTTGAGGTATTACTTAGTTTTTGTTTCGTCGTAATCGGTTAATTCTATTAAAAGATATATGAAGATAAAGTGTTCAAGAAGAACTAACCATTAAATGTAACATACAGCGACATCTATTAGCGAAATATGGTACAAATGACTTAAAATGTGCTAACTGGATAACTTTTAAATCGAGTGACCGGCTTTAAAAAAAAAGTTATAGCTTATGGTACTCTAGATTAGTCTACAATCTACATGATTCTGCTTTAAAAATTTACACAGCATTATTTCCGCGCATTCCTTTTTACCAGTTTAACATCTTTGTCGATAGATGGCGTTGTTAATTTCACTCCATTTTCTGAATCCCACAACTGTTTCTTTTCTGACGAAACAAAAAGGAGAAAGTGTATATTTTTTTATGTATGACCCCGCATAACTTTTTACGGAGAAGTCCGATACACGGATACATGTGGTCCTTTTTTGTGAAAAGCGTAGGTATATCTCAAATATGGTCCCATTTAAAATTGAAAAATCGCGTTTGGGCTGATTTTCTGCACCTTTGATGAGAACTTTCGACCTAGCTAGAGTATGACTGTCATCGAGTGTCTAAGGATGAAGACGTAGGTAAGGCTGTCGAAGGAAGCTCTTATTTGGTAAAACATAAGTAGATTATTTTAGCGATTAATGTATATATATCGGAGAAATAAAATTGCTATCCACATGATCTTTAATAATATTATAAAGCTCAAGAGTTAGTTTGTTTTTTTGTTTGGTTGGTTGAACGAGCTAATTAAAGGAACTACTGGTTCTAATTAAAAAAAAAAAACTTTTAGTGTTGAATAGTCCATTTATCGAGGAAGGCTATAGGTTATCTTACATCACGCTACAACTAAAAGGAGCGGAGCATCAATGATAAATCAATAAATGTTGTAAAAACAGGGAAAATGAGAGCTTCCGTTACAAGCGCTGCATAAACGGTTAAAGTTACGCAATAATCATGTATGAGGGAATTGTTCCTCTTAAAACGTTCTAAAAACATCCGCGATAGCGATATGTCTATCTTTTAAGGTTAACTCACACTCTCTCTGAACCTCTCTCTCTCTCTCTCTCTCATGTGGCGCAGACTAAGTTGCGCGGGTCAGCTAGTTACAACTAAAAATGGAAAAATAAAAAAACTTTTTACAAAAAAATAAAACTGACAAAAAAAAACTAAATGAATCAATCAAAGGTCACCGACTTCTGAAGCTAAAGTTATTTTTCACTTTTTTGTGTTTTTTGAAGTCGGTTTTATTTTTTTGTAAAAAAGTTTTTTGTTCTAAATTGGTCCCGAGCGAAGCCGGGGCGGGTCGCTAGTAACATATAATTCAAGCTCAAGTAAGTCTCCTAAGACCAAGTTCATGTAGCAACGTACTCTTCTACCTTCTATTGATTGGCGGGTCCTGCTGGCGATTTTTATTTAACTACCACAAACCCCCCATGGCAATCGGTCAGAGTGTAGCTTTCTGTCAGTGAGAGAGTAACTATTAATACAATACTTACTTTTGGTGTCCACGGCTCTGCGTTTCTCCTTAGGTGCTTCTTGTTGTTCTTCCTCTTCTATTTTAAACCCCATTAGAGGTATATCATCGTCTGAATCGAATTCAGAACCGTGTGCTAGTATATCTTCTTCAAATAGACGGCTATTGTCTAGATTTTCCAGTTCAAGATCTGTAAGTAAACAAAAACAGTTATGAGTTACACATTTACTATTTTACTGAACAGGTGACGTAAAGACATACGATATATAAAGATATATGTATTGTAATATGAAGTCGTTTTGACCGTACATCACACATTACACCGAAATGGAAAATTTTGTTTTTTTTACATACTTAAATATACAGAAGCTTCGTGGGCTGCGCTTTAGAATCGTGCGGCACGCGGAGGGGCGTAAAATGGGTTAAAACTGGTAGGGATTGGGTCCCCGATTATAATGCTATCACTCCTATTACTAGGTAATGCATATTTTCGAGAAAGATTTTCTAACCTCAAATCAGCTTCATAGCGAAAACGGAACGTTAAAATGGGCGATTGACAACCAAATCTGTTCCACATATTGTCTATGGTGCAAAATGACGTGAAAAATCTGCAAAACGGAACGTAAAAAAAAAAAAAAGTATGTTATTGTGTCACTGTCATGTCGTTTGTTCATTCCGTTTCTCCTCGAGTTGCGTAGGCAATGTTACTAGAAACTGAGAATGCGACTAGGATAATTTGGATGCAAGAGCGAGCGAAGCAAGCTCCAGAGCTTGCTTCGCTCCAGTCCAGACTTGTGGGGCATCCCGATTTTTTTTTAAACCGGCGGGGCTCCGTCGACCGGCTTTCCCTCGACCGCGCCACTTTGAGCACTTTTTAGGAGACTATAGTGTTTTGAGGTTAGGTTACATTAATCGGTTTTTCTCAGGAACCGTACATTGCCTAATCATGGGAGTGGTACCAGGGGCCTGGAGGGACCCCCCCTCCCCCCCTACCCCTCCGCGTGCCGCACGATACTAAATTTTAACCTTCCAACAATTCGGGGCAGGTTATTTGAATAGTCTTATGAGCTAGGAATTGTGAGGTACTGTCGAGTAGTTGTTCATGCCGATAATCAGGGAGCAATATGTTTGGCTCAAGACCCAATGTTTCACGTACGCAGTAAACTTATTGATATAAAGCATCATTATATTAGGGAAGTGCTACGAGATAACAAAGACATCGAACTGAGACATGTACTCACTGAATCCATGATAGCTGACGTTCTCACTAAACTATTGTATAGTGTCAAGCACTATAAGTGCATTACTGGTTTAGGTGTTTACGGCAATTCCTCCCATCATGGGAGAGGCTTATGTCCAGCAGTGGACGTTATGGGCTGTTGTAGTGTGTGTGTGTGTGTGTAGTGTGTTAAGAGTAATAGGACTCTTGACACCTTTTTTCGCAAATTTTTGATTTTTACTTCCTGGATCAAATTATTTTGATCGGCGTACACGAGTCGATAATAATAGCCATATCCGGACGATTGTCGATTTTTATTGACGAAATTTAGATACTAGACTGATATGAGACTGAGGAGCGAGCTGAACTGGGGCAGAATTATAGTACTTTAATTTTATTTATTGTAATCGTCTTATTATATTGACAAAAAATAACTAATGAAAAGTATTCGTTGTAGATCGAAGTTTATTTGGAATATAATGGACGCTGAATCAAGACATTGATGGCTTACATTACGCTTTCTTTACGATTTTTCCGTGAAAACTCAAGGAATTTAAAGAAATTCTAGAACTCCAACAAACAAGTAAAATATTCAATTTATCTTTCAGTAATTTTAGCTTTCATAAGAATTGAATCTAACAGTGTGAATTTGAGCGTCAAAGTTCCATCGCCGACGGTTTTTCTTGCAAAACTGAGTTCGTAAAATAATTACACGAAAAGAAAAATGAAAATGTGTAACTCCAACTTACAAGAAAGAGAATGGCACTATCGTTATTCTTAAGCAAATAATTAAAATATCTGACTGCTGCTGAGAATTACTGCGTCAAAAATCATGAATTTGCGTAAAAATGTAATAGGACTCTTATAGATTATTGATTTGATTGATTTATATTTTAGTGTTTTTTAATTTAAAATTTATGAGGGTGTATTGGATACACAAACTTTATGTTTGAGTGTCTATGGTGTTATTTTGAATTTAAGAAAACTATATTTGAAGTACTTTTGTCAGCTGTGATTCCTTGTGACTACTTTGTTTTCGAAAAACCCGAAAAAACATCGCAGCGCCTAAATGAAACAAGGTATAAGCTCGCTGAAAACTGTATTCGGTTTTTCTTGACGCTAATAATAACCATAATAAGTTTCAAAAGGGTTCATGCATGCGTTTTTACATAACTTTGACGGCAAAACACACGAAACCGGCTAAATCCCAGATGTGTAGGTGTAAACCAAAAACTAGTGTATTTAATCAAAAAAACTGTATGTTAGGTTAGACGAGGGACATATTGAGGGAAGGTATTCAGTGTACATTCACAGCACATTATACACTAATTATACGTTCCACTCATATCTTTCTGTATATTCTGGGGACATTGACGTTCGTTTTACTCATAAAGAAGTTGCATTGGTGGTAAAATCAATTAAAAGAGGTAAGGTAAGAGGCGCCGGATTGCACTTGCCAGGCAGCTGATCTGTTATACCGACAACGACAAGTGCATGTATCGAGTATTTATTATTTGGGTATACGCGAGACTCAATGTCCAAATTAACGTACCCCAATATTGGCTGAGACGCAGAGCCAATTCCCTTAACAAAAGAATTACTCAAGGGGATTATAGCTAGGTTAAGCGCCTTGCAACAATCAACGTTTATCAAGTTATTTTGAGAGCCATTATCAATAAGGCAACGTATAATTTTTTTATTACCAGTCTTAGCTTTCGCGTAAACTTGCGCGGTTGACAATAAAATAGAAGAATTAGGTCTAACTTCAGCACTTAATGACAGCGAGGGAATACCTGAAGAAACATCAACACTATGATTCGAGTTATCAATGCGCAACGCAGCCGAAACAGGTGCGCTGTTATCAACTGAGCAACTTTTCATATTTAATATATTTATTCAAATCGTGCTCGCGGAGAACTCAAGTTCTTGAACTGAGAACGAGCGTAAATTAAATGATCAGTTTTGTTACAAAATTCGCACGATTTCGACGGCGAAGTAGTAGACACACTCGACGAACGACTTGTAGGTATGAAGACAGGACGATTGATTAGTAGGCGGCTTGCTTGCGCTCGCGCCAGTGTTCGATGTCCGCGTCGAATTATTGTTTAAACGTTGCAATATTTTTGCTTGATCTTGTACGAAAGATACCAAGTCATTATAAGACGGAATTTCTTTATTACGAAACGCTAACTCAAACGCTTGTACTGTTTGTGAATCGATTTTCCTAAGCGCGCAATGAAATAAGATGAAATCGGACAAATCCCCGATACCTAATTGTTTCAATGCCGCCACGGAGGAGGTATATATACCAATAAATGTATCCAGACTGTTAGACGTGTTTATGCAACTCTTAGAGTCAAGAATATTATTTAAGTAATGTGTGCCTAATGCACGTTTATCTTGAAACTTTTTTACTAAACTTTCCCAAATAATATTATAGGTTTCCCCCGTAGGCACAATGCCTGCCGTGACCTTGAGTGCGTCGTGCGTAAGTTTACCTACTAAATACTGTACGCGTTGCGAGTCAGTCAGCTGGCTGTTGTTATGAATGTTAGATTTAAAACTTTCGTAAAACTTAGGCCAATTTTGTGTTTTGCCATCAAAACTTGGCAATTCTATTGGAGGCAACTTAATGGTGCATGCAACATTAGAATTAGACAAGTCATTTCGCGATGATGATTCATGTGATCGCAACGCCTGAATAATATTATTTCGGGTGTGCTTTACTCGAAGGTATAGATCATGAAACGAATCTAAAGGCTTGTAAGCTGGCTTAAACGACATATCAACTGATAACTGAAGACCATTTAAATCATCTAACAACGTTTCGAACTGACTACGCATCTCATCAATTGGTTCAGACTTAGCCATGAAAGTTTCGTTACTTCTTGACGCGTAATTAGAAATGTTTTTTGAAAGATCAAATAAATCATTCATCCGCGAAAAGTCTTTCTTTTTTAGCCGTCAAAAGGACGAACTGTTTATCAATCGAACTAGACGTATTGTCTTTATCCGTAGGCATTATAAAGCAAGAATTCACAATGAATACCTATACAGAAAAAAATAAAAAATAATTACCTACGTGATAATAATGACGTAAAGATATGTGGAATTTGCAAATGGCGTAACCGGCGCCGCTAGTACTACTATCTATTCTGTGCCGGCGCACAATGGCGGTAATATGTAGGTACTTCGAGAAATTTACCAAAAAATTACGTAAATCTGCGAACATCCAAGCATTTATGTGGAAAATAATACTTTTAATAAGTATTTGAATGAAAATATATGCTAGTGTACAATATCCGAGCTATAAAGGACCAAATAAAATGGTGACGCGGCGTGTAAGTAGCCGACGCCGGGCGGGGAACTCAATGTATTTTGTAGGATAAGGTTTAATACTAAGTATTTATAGATTCCTAAGAAACCCACCCTGTGAACTGCACAATAAGAAAATGGTTTCTACGTCAGCACCGAAAAACTATTGGCCCACTAACCTTCAGACCAGCTTCGGGACGCCTCACCAGCAACTCTCAGCAGCTCACCACGTGAAGCACTTTCACGTAACCGAATGTTATATCACTGCTGGGTATCTGTCACGAGTTTCTTGATTCTTTAGCTGTCCATCACGGTGAAAAAAAACGCACTTTTCATCAAAATTACACGAAAAAGCACCACCGTGATTTCCAAAAAAAGAAGGAATGTCTTATTGGTCGACGCTCGGTGAGCGGCAGCCAAAACTATGGCGCTAGTGTCGCCAGGTTCAGCGAATCCCAGCGCGAGGTCTTAGGGCGCGTAAACCAAATAGCCTTAGATACTAACTAGAAACCATTTGAAAATGAATTAATTATACCTAAAGAAATTACCATATACTTAGGTTGAACAGAAATAATTATTAAAACAAAAAATCAATTTGGGTCACTCAAGGTACCCAACCATTATTATTGTTAGAATAAGGTGATTTAGGTGCATTTTTTTTTGTATTTGCTTTATTGAACTCTTGGCATCAAAATAATTTAATTATTACATACTTACGATGCATAGTTTTAATGAAACAACCCGTTTATTAAGAGATAAAAACAGAGAATTTTGATGAAATTGTGACCTCTGAATTAAGAAAATGAAAGATAATTAGTAAAAACTAATCAGCGCATTTTGAAGACGAGAATGTTGAGCTCATTATGCGCTTAACAGATTTGTAAATTAATTCTTTATTGCTATAAACTAAGCCACAAACACAACTCGAAATGATGTTGGGCACGGAAGACCTGTATTTAACGCTTGATTTACCTAACATAATCCACTTAAATGAACTTAAAAAAAATAACTAGCTATTACTTATATTATGGTTACATAAGTGCAATAATAATATTTCGTGTTATTTCATATGTTCGTTTAAAAAAAATATACTTTGTTACGCAAATAATTCGCAGCGAGTGAATTTTGCAAGACTTCAGCCTTAAAAAGTTCTAAAAAAAGGTCCGTGATGGTATATGTCTATCTCTTAGGGATAACCCACAATAACCATTTTTTATCCTTTATTTTTACGAGAAATAATGGCTTATTTACGAAGCGATTTTAAGCAATACCAAATTAATCCTTATCCTTACCTTAAATACATTGAGCATTTAATATAGATCAATATGGCTCATAGCAGTATATCATTTAAATTCATAATTTAAAATATATTAACTACAGAATTAAAATTACGCGCGACTGAAAAACCATTCTCAGCGAAACAAATAGGGTCGTAGTGTAACAGTTGCTCACATAACCATTTTCATCTTTTAAGGCGACTACAGCAGCTAAAAAATTAGCAACTCTATTTGTGGTGGTTCAAACTTCGTTTGAAATACTGTTAGAATAAAGATCTTATCAGCTTGCAGTACAGAGTGGTTGTTACGTCAGTCACTGCGGGCCGAATAGTGCGAAATGAGTGTTTTTGTTTGCTATTTACAAAAAATCTATTGATTGGAATAAATAAATAAAACACATTTTAATAAGACCTGCTTTATAGTTCAGTTAGTATGCAAAGTTTCATGATCTAATTTGAAGTACTTTTTGAATACCAGCGGTTTATTGATCGATTTGGAGGTTACTTTGGATTTTTTTTAATCGAGAAAAAGTTTATGGAATAGTGTTTTCGTCACACATAGTACTTAGCATTAATCCTCAACTTTACCCATATATTTATTTTAAAATTAATGCTGCAGTATTTTAGGCGTAACGGAGGATCATGCTAAGCCATTTGAGGTAGTATAGGCCCTTAAGTTTTGCGTAAAAAGTAGGTAATGCATTATTTAAGACTTAGTTTTGGTGTATATAGATATCTTCAATATCAATTTTAGAACGTATTTACCTTACACACTATTCAATTTAAATGAATATCATTACGAATATTTTAACACCCAAAAAAAATGGAGTTATTGGAAAATAAAGGCACCTGCATAGGGCTTGCAATCCGGATATCCGGATTTCCGAATTATCCGGATATCCGTCCATTTTTCATATTCGGATAATGAATGCAACTGTATCCAGATAATACGGATTTTTCGGATAGTCGATTTATTCGTGTGTTCTATGTATATAAAGCCTAATAATACATTTTGCATTGTGTGCAGTACAAGTAAACACATGTATTTACTCTACAGACATTATCTACTTACTACAAATTTAAATTTTGACTGAGTCTACGTAATTTTCTATTTTGATTATTTCTGATCTACGTCATTTTTAAAATCAAAGTTGGCAACACTGGCGATACCTAGCTCTAGCGCCACGCACTCCGCACTCTGCATTATCTGACTAGTCGCACGCACGCTGCGAACGCATTAGGTCGAATCACAAATCGCGAACGTGTAGACTACGTGGTGTGGTTCCTGTCGGTGGCGGCTCATTGAAAGAAATTCCAGTTTACTGAGTAAGTACCTACACAAATATTCAATATTTATTGATTTATATGTTATATTTTGTTTCATAAATATCATAATCTAGTTAATGCAAGTAAATACGCTTCTATGAAGTTCATTTCTTTTAATAATTGAGTAGGTTGTTTGCATTACATCTTGCGCATAATAAGAGCGGCAACGTCGCGCGCGCGTTTTATTACCTACTTAGAGATATTTAACAAGTTTTCTTTTGTTTTTTTTTTTATGTTTTATTTCTACTTTGGACAATTGGGTGTGAGCAGGTAGTGCAGGTACTTAGGGGCAGATGGGCTCGTGTAAGCTAATGTGAAATGTTAATGAATGTACCAGCTTAAAATTTAAACGTTATCTGTAAAACGTAGGTACTAATTGAAACTCTCATAGAATATTGGAGGGTTACTGTGGTCTCTAACCAGTTTTACGTCGACGTCACGCCACGCGACAAATATTAAAAAAAATGTTAGCATCTTGCAATTTTTTGTATTGATTGAATTATTTTATTTTGTTATAATAATAATAATAATAAATCATTTTATTTCGGACAACTAAGAGATCCATAAATTGTTAGTAACAGGTTTGCACTTAAACACTATTGTTAGTAACTTAACTAAACACGAGTTAATAAGATGACCACCCATAGTAAATAGCCATGATAATAACTAGGACAACAGAATTCTAGGGTATTAGTCTTCTCACAAATTGCCTTATTATGGTGGAGGAAGTATCAGCCGCCACCGCCTTCAGGATGCTATTGCGACTGCCCCTTATTCTGCTCAGGAGCGAGGCTGTTTTTTTGCGGATGATGGCATGAAACCCATCGGTATGAGTTACCGCGAACATTCCAGAGGCACTGCAAAAACGAGGCAATCGCAATAGCATCCTAAAAACATTATTGTATTGGACGCGCAGGACATCCAGCGATCTTTTTGAGTAGTTGACCCAAAGATTACCGGTGTACAAACTCTGACAATAAGCTTTAAAAAGCGTTACCTTTACTTGGTCAGTACACCGAGCAAATCTTCGTGCCAACATATTTCCCCTGACCGCCAGTGCCCTACGCTCCCGTTCAATGTCAACATGGTCACTGAGGTCGTCGGTAAGAAAATGTCCAAGATACTTAAACTTATTGACTCTGCGTATTGATGTACCGTTTATGGAAAGTTCGATTGTACTTTCCCGGTGCTTACCAGCGACCCCAAAGACCATGTATTCACATTTTTTGGCATTATAGACCAGTCCATGTGCAGCAGCGAAGGTCTGACATACATGAAGCAGCTCCGCGATCGCTCCCGGCGACGGGCCCAGCAGCACCATGTCATCCGCATAACTGATGTTGTTACAACTAACACCATTTACCCTGCATCCGACACGCATGCTGCTGAGCTCGACAATGAGGTCATTCACATATAGATTGAAGAGCCGAGGGGATGAAAGACCACCCTGCCTCACCCCGCACTCCAACCCATATGACTCCGAGAGCGCATTAGACCATTTAACACGGTTTGTCTGGCTACGATACCAATACTGCAATACACTGAGCAGTTCCTCCGGTATACCCCTACCCCTCAACTTGCTCCAAAGTACATCGTAAGAAACGAGATCGAAAGCTTTGGAGAGGTCAAGGAAGCAGGCGTACACCGGCGTCTTACGGTCAGTGTAGTATTTGACAGTATGCTTGACACTTAGAATAGCACTTTCGGTTGATAATCCAGGGCAAAACCCAAACTGTGCATCGTGCAACTTAACATATTTCGCCAAACAAGAGTCAAGCATACTGTCCAACACTTTGGCCATAATAGTTGCAAGAGAGATGGGGCGGTAATTGCTTATGTCCGAGATGTCTCCTGTCCTATTCTTCACGATGGGTACCACAATGGTCTTTATTAAGTCTGCCGGTAGATACGAATGGCTGAGACACATCGTATAGAACAAGGACAGGACCCTCGGCATATGCATGCCTGCATATTTTAAATGCTCAATGCTAAGCCCATCATGCCCAGGGGATGCCCAGGGGGTTATAGGTTATGTCTGCAAGCGATATCCAATTTATTGAAAATAAAAAATGTTGCAAGGACCCACATTCCGTTTGGAAATATTTCAAACGAAGCACGTGCGGCATGCAAGCGCGATGCAAACTGTGCAAGCAGATTTTGAAACATTCTGGGTCGACTTCTCCTTTGCACAATCATCTGAAACTGAAACACGCTATAAATTTGAAAGAAGTCGGCACTTTACAAGCAATATCAGCTACTACGTTGTCAAACCCTTCGACTAGTACAACTACACTAGGAACATTAGAATCTTTGTCAGATGCTGAAGATGAAATCCCTAAAAAGAAATCTAAAATAACCGATTATTTAAAGTCTGAAGATCGCACAGAAGTTATGGTTTCAAAACTAGCAGCATCAGATGGATTTGCATTCAATGTATTTTGCACATCAGACACATTGAGAAAACCATTGCCTCAATCGCCACACACCATCAAAAAAATGGTAATACCTAACTCATTGTAAAGAACTTAAAGCAGACTTAAAGAACGATTTGGATAATTTGAAGTCGGAAGAATGTATGTTTGCAGTGAGCCTCGATGAATGGACATCTTTGCAAAATAAAAGATTCATGAACATCAACATACATAGCCCAAAACTTCAGAACAAACCCTTCAGAAACCTAGGATTAGCCAAAATAACAGGAAGCGGTACAGCGGCAAATTGTCACAAAATTCTTCTTGAAGAATTTTGTGACAATTTGCCGCACAAATTATACACAAATTATATCATGATCCAAAGTGAGCCCGTAGTCAGTCAATTTTTCTTGAAAAATTGACTGACTACGGGCTCACTTTGGATCATGATATAATTTGTCTCATAACGGACGGAGCTACTGTAATGACAGCTCTAAGGAAAAGGACACACACTTACCACCAGTTGTGCTACGCACACGGAATCCAGTTAGCAGTTCAGGATGTTCTGTATAAGAAAAAAAAAACTACCGACGAGGAACGGGAATTCATTGAAACTCAAAATACTGCTCCTGCTACAGAAGATGAAGGTGGACAGCGATGACACCGGCTCAGACAATGAAGAAGGATTTTTTGTCGCTACGGGAACAAGAAGTGGGTCTGGAACAGACAGCAGTATACGGGAGTGCTACAAAGACGTAATTAACAAAGTACGAACAGTTGTGAAGATGTTTAAGCGTTCTCCAACCAAGTCTGAAATCCTATATAAATATGACGCAGAAGGAGAAAAAACAGGCGTTCACCTAATACTGGACTGTAAGACAAGATGGAGCAGTCTTGCCAATATGATCAGCCGATTTATAAAACTGAAAGAATCTGTGCTTAAAACACTTATTGATTTAAAAATGAAAACTACGTTTAGTACACAAGAGTTGAATCAACTTGAGGATATATCAGACGCTCTAAGCATTATAAAGGCTACCGTGGAATCAATCTGTGAAGAAAAAGCAAACCTGTTGACTCCTGAGATTGGTTTGAAGTTCATGGTGAATAAACTTTCAAACTGCCAAAATAGTCAAATAAGTGCTAACCTTGTGGATTCACTGAAAACAAGAATTGCAAAGCGCCGCGTACCAGAACTTAGTGGGACAATTAAATATCTTCACGACCCGAAAAGCTTTTATGATGAAGCAGAACTCGACACATCTGTTTACCCTTTTGGCAATCCTTCAAATGCATCAATTCAACGGACGATCGTCCATATTATTTCTACTTATTTTGGAGCACAAGAACCTGAAAATATCCCTAACGAGCCTCAAGTAACTGAAGTTGCTCACGTCGTAAAAGGTTCAATAAAAGAACAATTACAAGAAGAGATAAATAAAATAATGAAACCCTCATCTTCAGAACTTTCGCGAGGGCAATATGCGCAACCATCTTCTTTCCGTCAAAGCGATTTGCTTACTACAATACGGTTAGAAATGGCGCTTTATGATCAGGGAGGCCAAAGAAGCAAGAATTTGGAGAGAGCGTACAGTGTTTTGCTGGCAATTCCACCCACTAGTGACCCACACCATCTATGTAACCATTTACGTACAGCCATGAAGATGACTCTCTGGATTGCTTGAGCTTTTTAAGATCTCACTACCAAAATAAAAATTAAAAAAATGCTTGAGATTGAGACAAAGATAAAAGTTGATTTATGGAGAAAATAAGTATTTAGATTTGTTGTTTGTTATGTTTTTTGTATTTGATTTATATGCATATTTGTTTTTTTATGTGAGTGAAATTTGTGCAATAAAGAATAAGAATAGCTGGGTAGTTGGATTATTCAAGAAGAGTTTATGATGATTACATTAGAAATTATAAAAGTTAATTTTTTACCCTTTATGTTTGGTTTTATATGATTTTTGCCTCATAATAACACAAATCATAACAAAATTGTTGGTTTGTTGATTTTAGGTGAAGAACTGTTTAGTTGTTAATAAATACTGATACTTTGAATAAATTCCCTTGTTTTAATTGCCTGGGTGCTACAGGGAGGGCATTGTTTTTCATATTCTAGTTTTAATTTTAGTGCCTTTCAAAATTATCCGAATTATCCGGATATCCGGATAGTAAGACTTCCTACTATTCGAATTATTCGGATACTAAAATTTGACAGATAATGCAAGCCCTACACCCGCATTTCAAAATAATTTTACAGTAAGCTCACTTCTTTTTTGTTCTAAATTGGTCCCGAGCGAAGCCGGGGCGGGTCGTTAGTAACATATAATTCAAGCTCAAGGCCGTGTTCATGTAGCAACGTACACTGCCTTCTATTGATTGGCGGGTCCTGCTGGCGATTTTTATTTAACTACCACAAACATATCCCCCATGGCAATCGGTCAGAGTGTAGCTTTCTGTCAGTGAGATTAACTATTAATACAATACTTACTTTTGGTGTCCACGGCTCTGCGTTTCTCCTTAGGTGCTTCTTGTTGTTCTTCCTCTTCTATTTTAAACCCCATTAGAGGTATATCATCGTCTGAATAGAATTCAGAACCGTGTGCTAGTATATCTTCTTCAAATAGACGGCTATTGTCTAGATTTTCCAGTTCAAGATCTGTAAGTAAATAAAAACAGGTTACACATTTACTATTTTACTGAACAGGTGACGTAGACATAGTATTGTAATATGAACTCGTTTAGACCGTACATCACACATTACTCCGAAATGGTAAACTTTGTTTTTTTTTTTATATACTTAAATATACAGAAGCTTCCTGAAGTTCAGTCAGTACCATGTGTTTGAATAACGGTAACCAATACTTTAAGACAAACACACATTTTTAATATTCCAACAATTCGGGGCAGTTTATTTGAATAGTCTTATGAGCTAGGTATTGTGAGGTACTCTCGAGTAGTTGTTCATGCCGATAATCAGGGAGCAATATGTTTGGCTCAAGACCCAATGTTTCACGTACGCAGTAAACTTATTGATATAAAGCATCATTATATTAGGGAAGTGCTACGAGATAACAAAGACATCGAACTGAGACATGTACTCACTGAATCCATGATAGCTGACGTTCTCACTAAACTATTGTATAGTGTCAAGCACTATAAGTGCATTACTGGTTTAGGTGTTTACGGCAATTCCTCCCATCATGGGAGAGGCTTATGTCCAGCAGTGGACGTTATGGGCTGTTGTAGTGTGTTAAGAGTAATAGAACTCTTGACACCTTTTTTCGCAATTTTTTTATTTTTACTTCCTGGATCAAATTATTTTGATCGGCGTACACGAGTCGATAATAATAGCCATATCCGGACGATTGTCGATTTTTATTGACGAAAATTAGATATTAGACTGATATGAGACTGAGGAGCGAGCTGAACTGGGGCAGAATTATAGTACTTTAATTTTATTTATTGTAATTTTCTTATTATATTGACAAAAATAATGAAAAGTATTCGTTGTAGATCGAAGTATAGTATATATATCATATTAATTTATTTGATAAAATTGAGTTTCTTTGGAATATAATGGACGCTGAATAAAGACATTTATGGCTTACATAACGCTTTCTTTACGATTTTTCCGTGAAAACTCAAGGAATATAAAGAAATTCTAGAACTCCAATAAACAAGTAAAATATTCAATTTATCTTTCAGTAATTTTAGCTTTCATAAGAATTGAATCTAACAGTGTGAATTTGAGCGTCAAAGTTCCATCGCCGACGGTTTTTCTTGCAAAACTGAGTTCGTAAAATATTTATAGTAAATTACACGAAAAGAAAAATGAAAATGTGTAACTCCAACTTACAAGAAAGAGAATGGCACTATCGTTATTCTTAAGCAAATAATTAAAATATCTGACTGCTGCTGAGAATTACTGCGTCAAAAATCATGAATTTGCGTAAAAATGTAATAGGACTCTTATAGATTATTGATTTGATTGATTTATATTTTAGTGTTTTTAAATTAAAATTTATGAGGGTGTATTGGATACACAAACTTTATGTTTGAGTGTCTATGGTGTTATTTTGAATTTAAGAAAACTATATTTGAAGTACTTTTGTCAGCTGTGATTCCTTGTGACTACTTTGTTTTCAAAAAACCCGAAAAAACATCGCAGCGCCTAAATGAAACAAGGTATAAGCTCGCTGAAAACTGTATTCGGTTTTTCTTGACGCTAATAATAACCATAATAAGTTTCAAAAGGGTTCATGCATGTGTTAGATAAATTAAATTATTATGTGTCTAGTATTAAATACATAAATACTTGAAATACCTATAAATGCAAATATTATCTGTTTTATTTTGTCTAATCAATTGTTAAAATGAATTAATTAAATAACAAACTTATTTGTGTACAAGTCAAACACTGATTTGACTCAACGGTCACTTGTGAATCATACTTATTTGTTAACGGGTATAAAAGAGCGGAGCCTCATTGGAGCGGGTTCAGTCGCTCTACGACTTTTGGGGCGTTAACATCTAAGGTATGACATTATTTTGATTATGGTTGATAATACTATTCTGATTATATTGTTGATTTGTCGTGATGACGATGATAGTGATTGTGATAACGATGATGGTGATTGAGATAACGATGATAGTGATTGTGACAACGATGATGGTGATTGTGACAACGATGATGGTGATTGTGATAACGACGATGGTGATTGTGATAACGACGATGGTGATTGTGATAGTGCGACGATGGAGATTGTGATAGTGCGACGATGGTGATTGTGTTAGTGATTGTGAATAACGACGATGGTGATTGTGTTAGTTTAGGTTAGATTAATATTGTGATAAAATGATGATGATTGTGTTAAAATGATAATGATTGTGATAAAATGATAATGATTGTGATAAAATGATAATGATTGTGATAAAATGATAATGATTGTGATAAAATGATAATGATTGTGATAAAATGATAATGATTGTGATAAAATGATGATGTGATAAAATGAAGATTGTGATAAAATGAAGATTGTGATAAAACGACGATTGTGATAAAATGATGATTGTGATAATGAAGGTGAATCACAATCATCTTCATTATAACAAGATAATGAAGATGATTGTGGTTATTATTATGTTATTATTATGTGTGTTGTTTATTAGGAATGGTCGATATATTGCTACGTAACGTTGTGTTATATACACTACTACGGTTAATTGTTATATACTACGAGGTAAATATAATGTTATTATGAAGTGAATCCCATTGTATTCCATTGTGTTTTGTAACAATATTCCGATTTAAAAGAGTGTCCATGGAGTTTCTTGCCCGTTCTTCTCCATAGAGATCTACGCTAGGGAATGGGCAACTACAGTACTTTCACAGTTTTTATGTCTTGTGACTGGGACTGTAGCTACATTTAATTTTCATCTTTGTTTCGACAATTCAAAAGTGCCTGTAACTGGCT
This sequence comes from Xestia xanthographa, assembly GCA_905147715.2. Taxonomy (NCBI): domain Eukaryota; kingdom Metazoa; phylum Arthropoda; class Insecta; order Lepidoptera; family Noctuidae; genus Xestia; species Xestia xanthographa. The sequence continues at coordinate 24,233,866 of LR990654.1, forward strand.
TACTTGAAATAAATGCTTTGATTTTGATTTTGATTGTTTATATTTTATACCTAACAAGTCACGAACATTAAATATTTAAATACATCTAGTTACATATCTACATAGTTATATACTCAAACTCTAACACATGCGTTTTTACATAACTTTGACGGCAAAACACACGAAACCGGCTAAATCCCAGATGTGTAGGTGTAAACCAAAAACTAGTGTATTTAATCAAAAATACTGTATGTTAGGTTAGACGAGGGACATATTGAGGGAAGGTATTCAGTGTACATTCACAGCACATTATACACTAATTATACGTTCCACTCATATCTTTCTGTATATTCTGGGGACATTGACGTTCGTTTTACTCATAAAGAAGTTGCATTGGTGGTAAAATCAATTAAAAGAGGTAAGGTAAGAGGCGCCGGATTGCACTTGCCACGTTTACTTGCCATGTTTTTTAACTTGTGTATCAGTCACTGTTATTTACCAAATAACTTCATGATTACAGTTGTGGTACCTGTTACCAAAAATAAGAACTGTGAATGTCTCTGATGCCTCAAATTACAGGCCAATATCGGCAACTGTTTCAGCCAAGGTGCTGGACAGTCTGCGTGAGGCACAATTCACCTAACACTGCATAACGCTCAGTTTGGCTTTAGGCCGGGGCTGTCCACTGAAAGCGCTATATTGTGTCTCAAGTAGACTGTGCAGTACTACAAGGATAGAAAAACGCCAGTCTTTGCCTATTTTAGGACCTATTGAAGGCTTTCGATCTTGTCAGTTATGACGTGATCTAAAACAGGTACTGGGACAGGTGCTGGAGTCTTCTCGGAGGATCTCAACATCCACATAGCCAAACCTCTGGGAGCCCACAACACGGTATTTCAGGCAGAATGCATGGGCATTTCCCTGGCGGCATCTGCCATCTTAGCCAGGAAGGTTGTGGACCACTCAATTCGTATACTCTCAGACAGCATGGCTGTACTGCTAGCACTGAACAACCACACAGTGAACTCTGGGTTAATACACGAGTGTCACCAACGCCTGAACCAGGTTGGTAATCTCAATAATATAACTATCCAATGGATTAAAGGACACAGCGATTCCCGTGGCAATGATGCGGCGGACGAACTCGCTAGAAGGGGATCGAGCACGGCAGATCGTACCGCTCCCTTTCGGATACCTACGTACACTGGTAAGGAAACGAACTAGCGAACAGCACCACAAGCTGTGGCTGGACCACGGCGAATGTAGGCAGGTCAAGGAAGCACTTCCTGCTATCAATGACCGCTTCACCAAATGCGCGCTGCGGTTGACCAAACCACAGCTGCGCACAGTTACAGCCGCCGTTACCGGACACGGCTCTTTTAATAAACACCTCTTTGTCTTAGGAGTCACAGACAGCCCCCTGTGCCGTGCCTGCATGGAGGAGGACGAGACAGCAGCCCACGTGCTTCTGCACTGCCCAGTGGTTGCAACATACAGGGCAAAGTACTTTGGTAACCCAGGTACTCTCCGCGAGATAGTCAGCAACATTGGGGCGTTACTGGCGTTTTTCGGGGAATTGGGATGGATCGAATAGTTTCCCACCCGCACGCAAAATACGCGCTTTGACGTGGAGTTGCGGACACCAGCCCGTTATACAATACAATACAATACAGATCTAATGATAAAATTAAACAATACGCGCTTTGACGTGGAGTTGCGGACACCAGCCCGTTATACAATACAATACAATACAGATCTATTGATAAAATTAAACATAACACATGTAGGTGGGTGCGTGCTTTAGGTAATGTTAACCACTTCCTATTAGGTGGACTGTCATCCTGTTTGCTTACATATTGATTAAGTAACTAATACTTACTATTGGTCTCCACAGCTCTTCGCTTCTTTTTAGTTGGTTCTTGTTCTTCTTCCACTTCAATTTTAACATCACCACCTGAATCTGGTTCAGATAGTTGTGAGAGTATATCTTCTGTACCTAGAAAGAAAGAAAGAAAGAAAAAGGATTTATTAGCCCGCACAGGACAAAACATACAAATTAAACTGGTAAAATTAACAACAGGTACAACTAATAACAATTATACAAAACGAAATAAAAATAAAATTAAAATAAACGAAATTAGTCCTGTACGAGGCCAAAAGGCCCCTATCTCAGCATGGTGCTGTAACATTAAAAAACGTTACAGCGCTGGTATTCTGATAGGGCCCAGAGCAGAGTGATGCCACGGTCAGTTACGGATAAAATGAATTAAAAAAAAAAAGATATATATAAAGTGTAAACGAAAAAACAATACAAATATGTGAAGAATAGATACGAAGAAATGATAATTACGTCGACACCCCACGTACCCACCATGACTTTCACAGGCAACACTGACGAACAGAGACGCGGGCGCAGACGCAATATTATATAATCTGTGATTTGTTTGGAACTGTGGAACATTATGTCAGCCAAGAGAAATCAAAACAATAAATAATGTCATTATTACAATTACATTAATGTACTTTGTACATAATAAAATCTTAGCAGGTAGCGTGCAAGGATAGTGTAACATAAATCGTATTATACTGGGGCTGTCAACGAGTTAAAACAAGAAACCAACAAACAGTTTAGTCGATAAATGTCAGATAATCAGATTCCAGAAATGGAAAGTTATTAACTACGAATGTGTGAGTTACCGAAGAAAGAAAAAAGAAACAAAAGTGCATCTGAACTGCATCTCAATGCCAAGGTGACGGGAATTCACAACCAGACGCTAGAAAATGATGTATCATCATAATATATATAAAAAAAATACGGACAGCAAGACGCTCCGGCCACCATTGCAAGCTGCGTGCAGAACCATTGGTAAGTTATTCGGATGAGTCTTTTTGCTGTTGGAGTAAGTAACGCTTGTATTTATTCCTAAAAGTACCAATTGTTTTTAGAGCACGAAAAGGTGGTGGGAGGTCATTCCAGCAGCGACTGGCGGCGAATTTGAAACTACCACGGAATGCAGCAGTTCTGTGGGAGGAAGCCAACATCAGGTATGAAGATGCTCTAGTTTTAATTTGATTAACATCCCGCGACCAAGACAGTTTTTTATAAAGATATTCAGACAGGTATTGTTTAGATTTTCCACATCTGTAGGTAAACAAATACAGTAAAAGTGATCAGAGCATTACTTCTTAATAGTGCCATTTGTAGTATGTGAAACAAATTTCATTTAATGATATTATGTTTTGTTCTTAAAACATACCTTCACTTTGATGTTCCTCATTTGGCGCAACAACATCAACTTGTCTCTCACAAATAGCTGGTACTTCTTCTTTGATAGCAATACTGTCAGTTTCACATTCATCAAGTATGCTTATGTGCACTGTTGGACTTTTAATAAACCCAGTGCAACAATGTAAGTCGTCTTGGCTTATTGAAGGATTTGGCTGTAAAAAGATGTTTCCAGTATTAATATTTTAAAGTGACTAAAAATAGCCTCCATAAGTTTAATACTTGGGCTTACTTAAGTATAAGATTATACTTAAGTAAGCCCAAGGCACCCTAGACAGATGGCCGTGCTACCAACCTCAATGACCACTGCACAAGCTATCGTTGCCATGACAGAGGACCGTTAACAAACTGCCATGTACTTGTCTGTGCAAGTTTCATAGCCATACTATTTGAAGTGTCCACAACATGTCATACCTAATTGTTATCACCTACATTTGACGAAAGCGTACACTCAACACTCCGAGGTATCATTCAAAAACGACATGACCTTGAGCGAAACAATTTCCACATAAACCTCTTGTATGCCTGAGTACACCGCACACCATATAAGCAATGTCTACTGCGGAAAATGGGACTCACATGGCTGTGTGTTTAAAAATTATGTGAAGTTTTACGCTCTGGCATTTGTGAAGTTAAAACTGAAATAAAAGTAATTAGAATAATACGTCACCTCATAGTCACCATTCATTATTTGAGCGAACAGCTCCTCAGCTTCCAAACATTTTCTCAAAAATCGGAAGCATTGCTTTAGTTTAGCGCAACAGAAGAAACAAGCAAGGATCGGTCTACTGTCCTTGGTCACAAACTGCAACAAAACTTGTCATAAACATACACTATTTTGTTTCTATGATATAAAATTACGAATGGGAACAGATCACTTTTACGATTTTTTTTGTTCGAATTTCATTTTACCGAAAACTATTGACCGACGTCTTTTTTGCTATAATACGCATTATTACCGACCGAAAATTCATATGAATCCTCGTACAAGAGATGAGAGGCAGTTAAATTATTATGACAATGTCTTCAAAGTATCAACTTACTGGAATATCAGTCAGCTTTTCATAAAGTTCATGCAAGTTCTTGTTGACTACTACATACATGATAACATTCTCCACTAAACATATCCTACACATTGGCAGTTTTTCCATCTTTTAGCTTTAATTCGTAAAGTTGCAAATAAACAGTGGTATTTTTATTTTCATGAGCTTGACATAACAGTACAGTACACTGTACAGTCACAGACTGACAGATCATAGAGTAAAATAGTATATGTGACAGATCAAAGAGTAGAACACTAGCTATGCGCGAAGGCGAGAGGTTTTATTCGATTGTTCAAATATCTCGATGGTTCTCGATTGTTTCGACTTGGGCTCGAGTCCGACTCAGTCTGTTATTGCGACTGGCGCATGGCGCGTTCATTCGAGAGTTGTTCCTCGATGGTTTAGAGCTTCGCGAGTTCTTGACTTGCGTTGTGATTGCGAATTCAAACTACCTAATTCTTTCAACAAGAGCAATCGAAAATAATCAAAACCTCGACGGGAATAAAATGGAAGTAGATATCTTTACTTACGTACGAATACTTAGCTCGAGTCTGGCACACTCTCGCCTTGCATACACTTCGACTCGATGCATGCAATCGACTGACCCCGGTGATCGATCGAGACTCGGTAAGTGAGAGTGACTGATTCGAAAACTAGCGGTCGATTCCGTTGAATCGAAACAATCGAAAAACATTTCAATTGTTTTAAAAAACGGCGAGTCGATAGTCGACTCGTTGGTTTAATTTAACGACTCCGATTCTTTCGATTGTTAAAACATCTCGGAATCGCCCATCACTACTAAAACTTAGCGAGGTAAAAAGGTCGCTAAAATTTATCCTAGTCAGGCGAAAACTTATACCAGCGGACGACCGTGAACGGGGCAGATTACATTTTAGTCAGTTTAATTTTTCACCTCGCGGTGTGCTTGAACGGGGTGTTTGACATTTAGTCAGTTTAAATTTTAAACTGGATAATTGACTTAAACGCAGCCCAGACAGATCAAAGAGTAGAACACCAGCGATGCGCGAAGGCGAGAGGTTTTATTCGATTGTTCAAATATCTCGATGGTTCTCGATTATTTCGACTTGGGCTCGAGTCCGACTCGGTCTATTATTGCGACTGGCGCATGGCGCTTTCATTCGAGTTGTTCCTCGATGGTTTAGAGATTCGCGAGATCTTGACTTGCGTTGTGATTGCGAATTCAAACGACATAATTCTTTCAACAAGAGCAATCGAAAATAGTCAATACCGCGACGGGAATAAAATACTTTACGTACGAATACTTAGATAGCTCGAGTCTGGTACGCTCTCGCCTTTATCTTACATGCACTTCGGCTCGATACATGCAATCGACTGACCCATCGAGATTGACGAATCTCGCTCTAGCGGTAGATTCGATTAGTTGACTCAAAACAATCGAAAAACATCTCGTTTGTTTTGTAGAACGGCGAGTCGATAGCTTACCCGATGGTTTACTTTAACGACTCCGATTCTTTCGATTGTTAAAACATCTCGAAATCGACTTGAGGACTTGAGCCACACTTGAGCTGACTGTTGTTCAGTTTGTTCTTAGCGATGGCGCTAAGAACAACTGAACAACAGTCAGCTCAAGTCAGCTGTCAGTGTCTCCATATTATTAAGTAAATCGAGAGTTACCGTGTTGCTTGGGTAAAAATACGGTGTTTCTGGACCGCATTACGGTGAATTTTTAAAAGTGTACCGTGTAAATTACCGTGTAATTTTTGTAAGGAAAAAAAAAAAACATTATTATGAAATGAATCAAAACACTATATGCTTTTAAAATTATTAACAAAAAAAAATTCTGCTGCTATTTCGCTTAAACTTTAAAATTATGATTATTTTAAGATAGTAGCTTGCACTTGAAACACTGATTTACGGTGGATGCTCAAAGGTAGCCTGCGAAATTCAAATTTTCTTACTTTTTTGCAATTTGCAGGCCAGTGCTATGTTGTATGTTGATTAAAATATTATTCGTCGCTGTAAGACGTATGTAGTTACAGAATTATGTATATTCATCGAAATCGTCAATACAACCCTCCAAGTTCATAGAGATGGAAAAATTACTTTTTCAAGGTCAAAGTTGTTCTTGCACCTTTGAATTGAATCGAATCAAATCGACTAAGTGGTACATCCATATGGGGTAAATTCCCCAGTAGAGAAAACACGATTTAGAAAACTGATTTTTATTTAGAGAAATTGGGATTTTTATTCGTGGACTGTATGGAGGACTCCGATTATCGTCTCGGGGAATCTAGCTGATGATGAACAAGCGAGATTAAAGGCTGCTTCGCCGGGGCAACACTGTGCGGTATTGCGGCATGCTACAAGGCCGCATGCTACAACAATGAGGGATTTTCTTTTTAACTCTTCCCTAGTCGCTGGATAGATGACACTAGGAGTTAGTATGATAATGCTAGGAACGGAACCTAAAAAAACTGATTTTAACAAAGCGCGAGAAAACTAGGTTATATTCGGAAGGTTAAGCAAATGAAAGTGCAAGGAATTTATAACCGAAGCTTGTTAGTCACTGGATATCAGAAAGATAAGTAATAGGCCTGCTGAGAGTAGTCGATTCAAACGATACCAAACACTAGAAACTTATAACGGGCAACTTTTAAAAAAAAATATAGAAGTGCGTCGTTGTAACATTTGACATTAGACTTTATTTTGATTGATGAGCCGCCATCTTTGCCATTGCCCATAGACTTATTTTTGTTCTTATGTTGCCACTTTTGTGAGCTTGCGAACGCAGCGCCCTCGCGGTTTTCACCGTAATCTGAGGTTCCTGCCATATCTAAAAACTTGGCTTTAATGGCGTCTGTTGTTATGCTAAGCCCCGAATGCTCAATTGCCATAATCATCGGCATGTACTTTTCAGTTAATCCAGCCAGCAACATGCATCCGATCCATTCATCACTTATTTGAAATCCGGTTCCACTTAGCTTTTGTCCAGTATCAATCATCTGAGTTACATACGACGACATCGCGTCGCTGTTTTCTAGACGAATCGAGGTTAAAGTACGAAGTAGGCTTATCTTCCTAGTGAATCCCGAATCATCAAATAAACTCTTCAGTTTATCCCACAGAAGTTTAGACGTCGACACATCTCGTATATGAACATACAGCGTACAGTCAATAGTCATGACGAGTTTAGCTTTTGTTTTTTCGTCATCAGCGGGGTCAACCGTTTTTCTGGCTTGATGCAATGAAGCATTCCTTCAAGCACGAGGAAGTTTTCCGCAGCAAAAGTCCATTCACTGTAATTTTCTCTGCCTTTCAGTTTAGGCACGTTGACAAGGTAATTCGCAGCCATCTCAAGTTCGAAACTCTGAACAGTGAGAAACTTATCTCAAACTCCTAATTCCGTCAAAATTACGAATGAACTTTTAAAATAATTATTTAAAAAAGCATGGGACTGGGCCCATAAACCTATAAAGAAAATACGTGTTCAGTTGTTAACTGTCAAACAGCAGAATTTTATTTAAATCATCAACATAGACAAGAAAAATATTATTCATCAGTGTTGCCGCTAAAAGGAGTTACAGGTCTTATTTTGATAAAACACAAAAGGGATAACCCTAGATAGGAACCGGGACGCCAGATACTGGCTCCTCAGGGCTAAGGGAGGTTCGGCGCATTCGACCTGCAAGGCGTTAATGGGAGAGGACTTCATGCAACCTGAAATGATCCGAAGGCATTGAGACTGAACCCTAACTAATCCAACTAAACCACCTTTGTTACATGGAATCAACAAAAATGAGCCATAATCTATAATACTACGAACTAAAGCGTTATAGACTAATTTCATAGTGTAAGGGTGGGCACCCCACCAGACACCAGCAAGGACTTTTAAAATAGGGATAACCCTTTCGCATTTTTGACGTGACAACGTCTTATAAATTGGTTTGCCGGGTGACACTTCAAGAAACTGGGTCACGTTATGCGGCTTACAATGAGAGCGAGTGAGAGGCACGCGTCCCGCCTAAGAGCGAGAGAGACAGACATAAAAAGTTTATTTTACCACTCAAAGTCGTTGTCACGTAAAATTATCGTCCGTAAACAGACTTTACAGACAGCCAGTTTTTTTAACTAAATAGTTAATGTGGGGTAAACCAGATAATTTGGAATCCAGATACACGCCTAAAAATTTTGCTTTATTAACTACTGGATTACTATGAGAGAGTTGATGTTAAAGGGAAAAGATCTCCCGGATCCGTAGTAAGAATGGGGGTACCCCAGGGCTCAATTCTTGGTCCATTTTTGTTTCTTATTTATATAAATGACTTGCCTTACCTCATAAAGGATAATCATGACATAGTATTGTTTGCAGACGACACTTCTCTTTTATTTAAACTCAAACGTCAGCAGTTAGTTGCGGATGATGTTAATAGCGCCCTGGCGAAAGTCGTTAATTGGTTTAATGTTAATAATCTACTCCTAAATGAGAAAAAAACTAAGTGTATTAAGTTTACGATACCCCATGTAAGACAAGTGGAAACTACTGTACTAATTAAGGATGAAGAGCTAAAAGCGGAAGATAGCACAGTCTTCTTAGGCATAACTTTGGATGCCAAGCTTCAGTGGGGCCCGCATATAGACAAACTGTAGAAGAAACTTAGCTCTGCAGCATTCGCCGTTAGAAGAATTCGTGATTTAACTGACTTAGAGACAGCCCGTTTAGTTTACTTTAGTTATTTCCATAGCGTGATGTCGTACGGTATTCTCTTGTGGGGCAATGCCGCCGATATTCAGACAATATTTGTTTTGCAAAAAAGGGCAATTCGTTCAATTTATAAATTAAGTCCCAGATACTCCCTCAGAGAAAAATTTAAAGAGACTAATATTCTTACTGTGCCCTCTCAGTTTATTTATGAAAACCTTTTGTACGCCCACAAAAATATTAATTTATTTAAAAAATACAGTGATATCCACAACATAAACACGAGGAACAAACACAAATTTGTTGTTCCTGCAACGAGGCTCAAAAAAATAGGAGGTACGTTCAGATGCCAATGTATACGCTTTTACAATAAACTTCCGAGCCAAATTCAAGCACTAAGCCTAAATAAATTCAAATCGTTTATAAAACGGAAGCTGTGCCTGAAAGCCTACTATCATGTTAATCACTATCTTGAAGATAAAAAAGCTTGGGATTAAGCTGCTCCAATGAAATTTGCTCTGTGAATGTCGAAATTTCGGACTTCGCTTGTTTATTATTGATTCCTTTCTTTTATACACTCTGACATTGAATTTTTTTTGACATGTATTTTATTATTTTACTTTTATTTTTTTATTTTTTATTGTTTTATGTGACATTTACTGATTTGACATGAATACTTATTTTTTTAAGTATTTTACTTTTTTATTTTATTATCATTGCGACATTTAATGATTTTTGTGTTTTTTTTTTTACTTACATTCATTTGAAAAGAATTTGTTATTAATTTTATTTGATTATTGTGAATGTGGGGACCATGTGGGTCACATTTTTATTTTTAGTTTGTTTTTTTCCCACAACTGTCTGGCAGTTTGAGTACCTACTATAAGCGACCTTCCCAAATGTCCTTTCTTTGGTATTGTTCGTCGTTTCGTTGAGCTCCTTGAGTTATAAGTCGAGCTACACGTTAACTGACAAATGCTTGCACTGACTGGACAGGTCCACTCAAATCTGTATGGTTCTTTCTTCAAAAGACCATCTCAGACACTAATCTGCATAGTCCTCATGTGAATTGAGCAAGATTGTCTGGACTTTAAAAGAGACTATGACCTCTGAGTTTGTTTCGGCTGTTTCTTCTCAGAGTAGTCAGGTACGAAACACCGGCCCCATCTAGTTTTAAAAAATGACGAGTAAAAGTGTTTGTAAAAACCTACTTGCAAAATAAACATCATTTATCATTTATCATTATCATTTATGATCTTCAATGCTAACTGAGACTTGAGGGATCCGTTGTTTTCGGGAGAAAATGACAACCAAACTTTTCGGAGCAGATAGGGAGAGACCATGGTCTAAAAGCCATTGATTTAAAGAGTCCAGAGAGAGACAGAGAGATGAAGCAGCATCAACAACTGATGCATTGGCTACGTACAGGACAAGATCGTCGGCATACTGTAAAAGATGACAGTCAGAATTAAGGCATGAGCCAATGTCAGCTGTGTATAAATTGTACAGTAATGGGCTGAGGACAGAGCCTTGGGGAAGACCCTTCCACGTCTGTCTTTCCTCATATATCTCACCCTGGACTCTCAACACCAAAGAGCGGGACATAAGAAGCCCGCATATGCACTGTACCATCTTCGCCGGAATACTCAGCTGTAGCAATTTTTGCCTGAGAATGAGAAGAAGGACATTGTTATAAGCGGAAGATATGTCTAGGAAGGCGGCTACAGCAGATTCATTTTTGGAAAAGGCTGTACGTATATCCGTAACTAACGTTGCCACGCTGTCCATTGTACTAAGTCCCTTCCTAAAGCCAAATTGATGGCTGGGTAGTAGATCCCGAGACTCAACAAACCACTCAAGTCTATTTTTAATTAAATGTTCCAGTAACTTGGCCAAGACGGACGACAAAGCAATTGGTCTAAGTCCATTCGGGTCATCGGCATTCTTGCCTGGTGAAGCGTGGGAATATGGAACCCTAATAGGTTTGAACAAAATTCACCAACACTTTCATAAAAATAATTTATTAAAAATAGGTCGCGGATTTCTAAGGCCCGTCATAAGTTTTTTCCGACATATGGAGGTAGGCGCGTCAAGTACTGCCCTGGCTTGCGCGTAGCTGTATGGACGCTGGAGCCGAGGAGCAGGATGCAGGACCCGCAGGGTAGGTGGTAGCGGTGCCGGATGCCCGTAGAGGCGTCGCCGTCGTTGGATGCCGGATGCCGGTGGAACCGACTCGTCAGTTGCGAGTGTCGGCACCAGGTGACGCAGCAACGGCACACACGGGTTAACCCCGGAGGAAGAAAATCCCGAACTTTGGTCCCTGGAATTTATGTCCAGTGGTAAACATAGGGTTCTCTGCTTATCCTCTCCTGACGGTGACCACAGCAGCGTAAGCGCAAGCGTAGGGATGGGTACTATTGCGCTTAGGGCGTATGTGTGTAGAGGTCACCTTCAGAAGCGGAGTTTACAGAGAGAAAAAGAAAAGAGAAAAAAAGGTGTGAAGCACTTTTAAATTAATATTTACACATACCTACATAAAACATTGATGTAGCAATTAAGGTTTGAGTACAATAGTTGAAATAGTAGCTAAAATGATGTCTATGAAAAAGATGATGAAATAATTTTGCACATCATTGACCTTGACATGACATTTAGAAACAAGCACTGCGTGAATTTGTCAACACTTAGCCACTTACCCGATATGGGGAATTACACACTGAAGTTATGGTTCCTTTATAGAACTTTTTAAAAAGTAAAATTATTAAAAAAAGTTTTGGAAATTATCAGTAGTCCAATCAAAGTATAATTCGCGAGGCTGCGCATATGTCGTCTAATATGTGTGTAGACTGACCGCGCGTAAATGACGACTGGCCTCTGCAGGCATGCGAGCGTGGTCGACGCTCGCGGCGCGCGGAGAATGATGGAGTGGGAAAAAAACTGGTTTTAGGAACGCGAGCGAGTGAGACAAAAGTACAGGCGCGATCAGGTGATTTGGTCGGCTGGTAAACGATATTAAAATGACTTCTGTTTTATTTGTTTACGTTTTATCAATTATGAACTAACAACGTTACACTGGTTTCAAAAGAGGAATGACGATTTGTAGTTTCCACTGATCCGGTACCCAACCAAAACGATATCAGTAATTTACAATTTCGAAAAAATAGTTCTTAGCGTTGGTACCAGAGTGGACTATAAAAGAGTATGGGATGCCGTCCTTACCAGGGGCGGTATCCCGTACATTTCGAAGCACCGTATTCAATTCCTCCATTGAGAAGGGGTAATCCAGCGGATCATCCGCAGTATTTACAGGCTTGAGTAATAATTCTGAAGATAAGGGAACATAGGGCGGAGCAATTTTATCGAAAAAGGATTCAGCAGTTTGTCTGGTGATGGGGGAAGAGATTGACGGGGAGCAACTACGCCTAAAGCGGTTTATACTCTTCCATACTGCTGATACGGGAATGGAGGGGGCTCTATCCCCCTCCACTCCAAGTTTCCGTGGGTTTCCATTCTATAGCTCCGTCATGGAAAATCTTTTTGTTTAGGCGTCTGATCTTAAGAATTTGTCCACAGCCAGATGGAACTGATAGATAACTTTTACACTCCTCTTCCGACATGTCATGGGGAACTCCTTTTACAACACCCATACGGGTAATGTTTAATGTGGGGTACTAGCGATGTAACCATTTTTGGACAAAATACTGTTTAAAATAAAGGCATTCGCATCCTGAGGGGAAGTAAATTCCACAGAAACTCGGTTACGACCAACTCGTTTAACTCCGTCACGAACTAGGTACGTTACCAATGTTATTATTGAATAGAAACATGCCGAATGTAACGGGATGGAGTGTAGTATTGGCATTAGGATGGGATTCCGTGCGGGATACGTGGACTAAGAAAGGCGCTTTATCTATCGCTGAGTACTTAGTACCTACGACCAACTTGAGCTCTTTGTTGCTTCGTAGGAGGGCTTGTCATATTAACATCGTCAACTGGACGTTTGCGTGACGGATTGGATGAAATTTGCGTGTCTGCTATGCTGCAAGCAACATTGGCGAGTTGAGAAAGGGGGGAGTTCGGTGATAGGGGAGCATAATCGGAAATTGAGGAAGAAGGGATGTCAGGTGGAGGATCAGGGTCGGGAGGCTTATTTCGCTCCATTACTACTGTAAAAACGACTATACCAAGAAATGAACAATACAAACCCGATTAACAACACAAGGAAACACAGAAATACAAAAACAAGTCACAACAAGTCACTCTTTCATTAAAAAACAACTTGAAATTCAGGACACACTTGCTAACCAAATACACTCTGTGGCGAGAATCCGTGATAATGATAAGTGTTATTAGTGTTAGTAGAACTCGAGCGATAAGCATTTTACTGAGCGCGGTCAGATTACGCATGCGATGACGCATGCGATGACGTAACGCGTGGCGTGCGTGGCGCGGCAAGGATTTAACGAGTTAGGGATGGCGATCTGAGATCGTCGATTAATTGAAGAATCGAATTTTCGGGCCAAAAAAATCGATTTTTGAAATTGATATGTAGTACTGAATCGATTCATTGAATCGATATTTCACCCTTTAAAATCGACATTTGATTTTTTGTAAAACTTTTGTAAAAACCATTAAATAATTTACAATGAGAGGTTTTCCTTTTGAGGTTTTTAAAAAAAACTTAGTTTCCAAGAACTCTATAGATGGCGTTGGACTTACTATGATAGTTGGTGCCAAAGCCAAAACGCTTGAAAAAAAAAACATTGTATCACGTCACATACTCTCGTTGACTGACACGACATTTGCTTATCCTTCCGAATATAACCTACATTTCTCGCGCTTTGTTAAAATCAGTTTTTTTAGGTTCCATTCCTTGCATTATCATACTTACTCCTAGCGCCATCTATTCAGCGACTAGGGAACAGCTAAAAAGAAAATCCCTCATTAGCTCAATGTACCCGTGATATTACGGTATTACCTGTCACTCAATAGCCATGATGTAAATGAGTAGGTATCGTGGGATATCTATTTCTTTTGAGCGCCTTTTTTCAATTGCCGGCTACATCGCAAGTGATGAGCGGAACCGCTTGAATCCCAGTAGACTTGACAGACTGTAGTTTTTTAAAAGCTTAGATGTGCATTGGGAACTCTACGCTTTATTAGCTATTTTCTTAACTTTTTAATGTAACAAATACATTTAGAAAATAAATGTGTTCTTTTAGAACTGATCTGATACCAAAGTATCAGATCCAGTTCTAAAAGTACACATTTATTTTATTCGACAAAAATAATTATTTTTATTATTGAATTGCATGCTTTTATTGATAACGTTTGCTATGGTATTTTTCTTTTTTTAAATAAAATGTATTTATATTTAAATTGTAGGTAAATGCCAACTTGAAAAAAATATCGATTTTTCAGAAATCGATCTTTTACACCGCGATTTTTTTGTGAATCGATTCTTCAGGATACGATTCGAATCGATTCAAAAATCAATCTTTTTGGGAAAGAATCGCCATCCCCGAGGCCCTTGAGACTTTGAGAGCATAATTTATTAATAGTTGTTTTGGTAATTTACAAGCGGTGCCAGTTAATTTTTCGCAGCTGTGTTGATAAGTTGAAGACATTAATTCAGTAACAAGATGGAAAAACTGCCAATGTGTAGGATATGTCTAGCGGAGAACATTCGAATGTATGTGGTGGTCAACAAGAACTTGCATGAACTATATGAGAGGCTGACTGATATTCCAGTAAGTTGATACTAACCTACTTAAATCTTGAAAATTTGTTTTAATGTTTAACTCGAGGAATCTTAGGAAGTTCGTTTGGAGAAAAGAGAAATCGACCTATAATCTGCCTTGAGAGTGGTGCTTTGTAAGAGGTGTTTGCAAAATGTTATTCACAAACCCGGAAAGCTGAAACTCATAATTTTGTTGCAGTTTGTAACTGACGACAGTAGACCGATCCACGCTTGTTCCTTCTGCTGTGCTAAACTTAAGCAAAGCTTCCGATTGCTGAGGAAATGTTTGGAAGCAGAAGAGCAGTTTGCCCAGATAAGGTTTGCTCAGATAATGAATAGGAGTTATGAGGTGAGGCGTTCGTCAACAGGTATTAACTGTTTAGCTGTAAGTAATGCTCTTGTGATCATCAACATATTATTATAAGTAACACTGTATTGATCTTTTTACAGCCAAAACCTCTATTAAACCAAGACCACTTAGAGGTTGCCCATGGGTTTATTTGCTCTCCCATTGAGAGCATAAATATAGTTGAAGTTGATCAAACAGAAAGCATTGTTGTGAAAGAAGAATTACCAGCTAATTGTGAGAGACAAGATGATATTCTTGAGCCAAAGGAGGATGATCAATGTGATGGTATGTCTTCAAAACAAATAAATATAAATAAAGAACAATAAAGATGTAATTTATTGAACGGGAAAGTTGTGTTGTTAATAGGTAAATGGGGTAGAAGCGAACACACAAACGGTTACCACTTGTTCAGTACATCATTTTAGACCCATATATAAATTTTTCATTGGTAATTATAAAACAATTGTCAATTCAGCTGTTTCATACATTTTAATCCTGTTGTAGGTATTGCACTTTTGTAGGAAACTGCTGTTTTTTTCTTTCAGAATGGTTCAGAATGATGATGTGAACATGTGGTAATTATTTGTGTGTTGGTGACCGTTCCACCCTGTATTGTTAAACTAGCTGTTGCTTGTGACTTCGTTCATAAGGTTTTGATGTGTATGCGTAAGACTAAAAAATAGCCTAAAACCTATTCTCAGACCTACCAAATATTACACAAAAAAATTCGTGAAAATCAGTCGAGCAGTTTCAGAGGAGTATTATGACAAACACTGTGACAGGAGATTTATATAAATTAGATTAATAAATGGAAACACAGTGCATGAATTAAAATAAATGAAAACGCAGTGCTTTAAAAGATTTGCCCTCATACAGTACTTGTTTGTATTGATGTCAGCTATTGTTTTGATTAAACAGCTTTTATGAATATCTGATATTTTCGAATATAAAAAATGGCAGAAGCTCGTCAAGGCAGGCTCCATACAAAAAATTTCAAACCTTTTGACTACAAAGTGTGGTATGTTTAGTTTGGTGGTGTTGTCTTTGAATCTAAGACATCTAGAGATTTGTTCATATGTAAGTGTCTTAGATTAAAAAATATGCCCTAGATCAGTAGATTAAAAACAAGGTGGCTGCCATTCGATGCCGGGTTAGGAACATTTATAAATGTGTGTTTGTCTTAAAGTATTGGTTACCGTTATCCAAACTCATTGTACTGACTGAACTTCAGGAGGCTTTTGTATATTTAAGTATGTAAAAAAAATTTCAATGTACTGTGTGATGGACGGTCATAATGAGTTCACAACATTGTTGAGTTGTTATTGAGTTTTTTTACAATATTATATGTCTTAATGTCACCTACTCAGTAAAATAGTACCTAAATGTGTAACTTATAACTGTTTTTGGTTACTTTCAGATCTTGAACTGGAAAATCTAGACAATAGCCATCTAGATGAAGAAGAAATACAAGCACACGGTTCTGAATTCGATTCAGAAGATGATGTACCTTTAATGGAGTTTAAAATAGAAGAGGACGAACAACAAGAAGCACCTAAGGAGAAACGCAGAGCTGTGGACACCAAAAGTAAGTATTGTATTAGTTACTCTTTCACTGATAGAAAGCTACACTCTAACCAATTGCCATGGGGATATGTTTATGGTAGTAAAAAAAAAGTCGCCAGCTGGACCCGCCAATCAATAGAAGGTAGTGTACGACTTAACCTTCCGTTTCGGCCACCATCAGCCAAAGAAATACCTTGAAATGGACAAACTGTACTGAAGTTCTGCCCGCAGCCCAAGGTTTCTAGCAAGTCCTGACTGAATACTGAGACGGGGCAGTAACAGCAGGTACCTTAACCACTGTTGCTACATGAAAACGGTCATAGGAGACTTACTTGAGCTTGAATTATGTTATTATCTCCAAAATTGAAAATTAATATTTGTATGTTTGTTCTATATGCATTTGATCCGATTGTGATGAAACTTTGATGGGTCCTTCTGCCTACGCCTGTGAAGGTTCTTGGCCCAAAAACTCCATACAAATATTAACGTCGCATTGCATGATACATACTTTGAAATAAATGCAATATAATTAATTTAAATTATTTACTCTGAGACCAAAGAAGAAGAAAAAAGATGTGAACCTGGATATCACCAGATGGGAAATCAAAAAACGAAACAGATTTTATAATGACCAGTAAAAGCGTGTGTTCCGTTCTGGCCCGGCCACGATGCCAAACAAGGTCATGGTTATGGCAGGAGACTGTGCGGATATGTACCTTTTGGTACTATAAAGAGAAATAAGAGTACCACATTTTCAGTGGCCGGGCACGGTCCTAGCACGGCCACGCTTAGATCGGCTGAAATCCATAACTTTAATGGATGATTCGTGTCTGAGATCAGTGTACGTGTGATTTACTATAAAATAGACCTACTTATATTTAAAAAAAACCTACAAATCTATTTAATAGTCATTTCAAATTTTCAGGTAGAAAACGTGTGTGCGAAAGTGGCGTGCTAGAAAAGAAAGGAGGTTCGTTTAAGATACAAAAAGGAGTTAGACAAGGAGATCCTCTCTCCAAAACTTTTCTCCACTGTCTATCTGTCTATCATTGGGTTTAGGTTTCCGCACTTAGTCCTTGAAGTGGACCATTGTGCGTGAGCCATGGTGGCCGATTACTCTAACCAGCCCACCTCCATCCAGAAGCAGATCAAACTTCCCGGTCTCCTCAGGGCAGCCGTAAGGGATCTTGGTGTTCCCAGGGTCTCCTCGCGAATCATGGTAACGCCTGTGTACTCGAGGAGCACATGCCCCACCGTTTCCTCCTGCATGCATGCTCTGCACAGGGGACTGATTCAGTGATTCCTAGGATGTGGAAGTGTTTATTCAGTGAACAGTGTTCAGTGATGGTCCCCGCCACCAGAGCAGGCTATCTTTGTCCAGGCGCAGAAGGAGCCTGGTCAGCTTTGTATCCAGGGGTGGCATAGCTTCCTTGGATTGCCTACATCCTGGTGTCGAGGTTCACCGTTACTCCGCTTGTATTCGAGTGTGATCCTTTAACCAGCATCTAAGCTGCTTAAAAGGAATGGGCACAATGGGTTCGGGTCCGTAGGGTTTTGTACTGGATCGTCTTCTGGCAAATTCGTCAGCTGCATCGCTTCCAAGTGATTTACTGTGACCTCTAATCCATTGTAGCGTACCGTGTTGTGATTTAGTACCGTGGTTCTTCTAGGGCTTTGTGGCATTCTAGTGTTAGTCTCAACGTGATCTGATTACACTTTAGGGATTGAAGAACTGAGGCACTGTCGGAGAGTATTCGAATATTGGTATCCGTAACCTCCCTGGGCCAGTCTCGACAGAGTTAACGATGCTTGCGAGAAACGCATCTTGGATGCAGAGACTTGCGTTACAGGCAAGTATCATTATTGCAACCGAATTTATTCGTTAGTAATTAGCAATCAAAAGTTAGCGATTTTGTCGTTATCTCTGTCGAGACTGCTGGCCCTGGCCTCTATAGCGTGTGCCGCTTGGATAATACCTACACCCTCTGTATGGTAAACAGAGTTGAGCATTCCAAGTGGTTTGGATATCTTAATGTTTTGGTCTTCGGAGAACACCCCGACGCCTGTCTCATCGTCGGTTTATGATCCATCAGTGTAAATCCTTAGCTTTTTTGTACCTGAGAAGTCACACAACTCCTCTATGAGCTCTATGTTGTAGTGTTTTTTGAAGCAGTGGGTCTTCAGGGTTGTTCCGATGGGTAATGCCATCATCGGCTGTTCTTTGATTGCATCTGCTCTGATGCGTGTGTGTTTGATTCTGGAATCACTGCTTAGGGTGAAGGATACTTCGAGTCTAAAAGTCGCTATGGCCGCCTCCTCTCTTACGACGAGGTGTAGGGGTGGTAGCCCCAGCATCACCTGTAACGCAGCAGTGGGGGAAGTTCTCATGCTGCCGGTGATTGCTACGCAGGCAAATCTTTGTAGTGTCTCGGTATCCTTTTGGGTCGTACTTAGGTTGGTCCTGGGCCGCCAAACTAAAGAACCGTATGTAATGATTGGTTGGATAACTGTGGTGTAATAGTAGGTGATTTTGGGGCTTATGCCACAATTTCTATCGAGGAGTCACTTACATTGCCATAGGATATACTAGCTTTTGATGATGTAGTCAGTGTGTTTTGCCTAGTTCAGTTGTTTGTCCAAAAAGATACCCAGGTATTTGGTTTCAGTCGAAAGGCTTAGGGTGGTCCCAAAGAAGCTTGGTAATTGTAACGTTGCCAGCTTCCTTTTCTTTGTGAAGAGGACGAGTTCGGTTTTGGTAGGGTTCACTGCTAGTCTGTATTCCTTGCACCAGTCTTCTACTATCCTTAGGGCTTGGCGCATAAGGTTGCATAGTGTGTTTTCGTGTGTGCCGTTTATTATTATGGTCAGATCATCAGCAGGAGAGCACACTAAGCAGCGCAGATTCTGTTTATTTTCCTGAGGAATACGCGTGTTGTTGTTTGTGAAGTGGTCGCTCCCGAAGGAGGTCCTTTTCTCCGCTTTTTTGGAAATGATCTTCAGAAGCATTGACTGGTAAAATCTGGGTTTAAATATAGACGGCCGCACGCTGACACACTTAAGATTTGCAGATGATATTGTGTCATTCGCAAAAACGCCAGGAGACCCAAATATAATGTTAAACGAACTAGCATCTAAGAGTGAAAAAGTAGGACTAAAATTAAATCACGAAAAAACAAAAGTAATGACCAATGGAAATAAAAGCAGCATAAATGCAGGCGAGTCACAAATTAGCTATGTTGAAGAATATGGACATCATATATCACCCAAAGATAACATAAACCAAGAAATCGAAAGAAGAACAGCGAACAGTTGGAAAAGATATTGGGGCCTAAGGGATAATGAAATACAAAAACCTTCCTATATTAACAAAGAGCAAACTATTTAATGTTTGCATTCTACCAATCTTAATGTATGGAAGTCAAACATAGGCCATAAAAAACAACCAATAGATTTACCAACGAGCAATGGAGAGAAGTATTTATGTAAAAAGCGGGAATAGTATAAGAAACATCAACATTAGGAAAAAGACCAAGATAAAAGACGTAACCCTAAAAATAAAAAGGCTAAAATGGAAGTGATCGGGACACATGTTCAGAGGAAAGGACCAATGGAGCAAAATAATAACACATTGGTACCCAAGGGAAGGTAAAAGGAAAAGAGGCAGACAATAAAAAAGATGGGACGATGATATCAGGCAGTTTGCAGTGTAGTGTTTAAGACTAATGTATACGTATGTCTCATCTGTATTCTACTACTAGCTGACCCGCGCGACTTCGTCTGCGTCACATAATATAGCTGTTATAGCTTATAGCTGTTCTCCGCGGTTTCACCCTCGCTGCTCAGCACCTGTTGGTCGTAGCGTGATGTTATATAGCCTATAGCCTTCCTCAAGAAATGGACTATCCAACACTAAAAGAATTTTCCAATTCCAACCAGTAGTCCCTGAGATTAGCGCGTTCAAACAAACAAACAAACTCTTTAGCTTTATAATATTACTAGTATTTGCATGGGTGCGCGAGCTGCGCGCAGCTCGCGTGTTGTCATGTTCTTGAGAAGTATTCCTTACCCTAATAAAATTTTGAGAATCCATAGGAATCCTTAAAATGTTGGCAATCTAAAGTCCACTTATAAAACCGGCTTTGTGCGTAGTCTCGGTCAACATCGAAGGGTTCTCAGAAGACAAATCAGAAATTCTTTCCGATGTCTACCGCAAAACTCAGTGCGACATTCTTTGCGTCCAAGAGACCCACCGAGATGAAACCCAAAGCCGGCCACACATCGATGGACTTACGCTTATCGCCGAGATCAGTCACCCAAAGCACGGTAACGCAGTGTTTGTTGCTCCCGGCGTAAGCATACTATCCACCAAGTGCTCAAACGAGAATGGAATAGAAATTATCACCTTGGATGTTGGCAACTGTTCCATTAGTTCCGTTTATAAACCACCTGGTACCACATTCAATTTTACTCCCCCAGAGAACTTTAGCAACCAACCAATTAGAATTGTAATCGGTGACTTCAACAGTCATAGCACCAACTGGGGCTACAATGACACGGATGCTAGCGGAGAAGCAGTCGAGGAATGGGCTGAGGCCAATGACTTGATGCTGATTCATGATGCCAAACAACCGGCCTCATTTAATAGTGGCCGCTGGAAACGCGGATACAACCCAGATCTTATCTTCGCCAGCTCATCTATCAGCTCACAGTGCTCCAAAAGCGTATGCTCTCCTATTCCCCGCACTCAGCACAGACCTATAATGTGCTGCATCAAACCCGTAGTCCAGCCTATAAGTTTCCCTTTCAAGCGCCGATTTAACTACACCAAGGCCGACTGGGAGTCCTTCACGCGTTCGATTGATGACGCCCTCTTGAATGTCTTGCCAACCCCACTTAACTACGACAAATTTGCTGACATCGTGTCCACTACTTCTCGAAGATGCATTCCAAGGGGTTGCAGGACTTCCTATATTCCAGGGCTGTCGACAGACTCTCGTGAACTACTGAGCCGATATGAGTCATTGTATGAGACTGACCCTTTCTCGGAGGAAACCACGCTAGCTGGAGAAATGCTGCTTTCAAAATTTGGTGAAAACAGGCAGGAGAGGTGGATCAACACTGTATCCAGTATTGATATGACTCATAATAGTAAAAAAGCTTGGAGTACTATTAGAAAGCTGACTAGTGAGTCCCCTCATCCCACACCACCAAGCCAAGTTACCGCCAACCAGGTAGCCAACTGCTACCAACTGCTGCGGTCACCAACTGCTTGCAAATGGCAAACCAATACGCCGTCCCAGTAAGGTCCCGATGTCACAAAACCTCGATGGCGCTTGCGACGATATTAGCAAACCGTTCAACCTTACTGATATCGTCGTAGCGATTAGGGGCCTTAAGTGCGGCAAAGCCTCCGGAATGGACGACATCTCGGTTGAGCAGATAAAACATCTTGGCCCAGTTGCTGTGTCGTGGTTGCTGCAACTATTCAACAATTGTCTGGAATCAGCTTCAGTACCCCGTCTCTGGAGAAAGTCTAAGGTCATAGCAATACCCAAGCCAGGTAAAGCAGCAGACGACCCAAAAAACTTCCGTCCAATCTCTCTACTGTGTCATACATACAAGCTTTTCGAGAGACTGCTGCTGAACCGTCTTACGAGCGTTATTGACCCGAAATTAATCCCAGAGCAAGCTGGTTTCAGACCCGTCAAGTCTTGCAGTAACCCGACCCTTAAACTCGTTCAACACCTTGAAGATGGTTTCGAGGAAGGAATGGTCACAGGTGCTGTGTTCGTGGACCTTTCAGCTGCTTACGACACAGTCAACTTCAAGCGGCTATTAAGGAAAGTAGAGACCTTGATAAGCGATCAGAGGTTTGTTCGATTACTCCGGGATCTTCTCCACAACCGCCGTTTCCAGGTCCACCTTCTCTCAGACAAAAGTCGTTGGAGGGCACAAAAGAACGGCTTGCCCCAAGGTAGTGTCTTGGCACCGCTTCTATTTAATATATACACCAACGACCAACCATCAAGTCCGAACACGTCCCGCTTCCTCTATGCAGACGACCTTGCCCTCACCTCCCAAGCCACCACCTTTGAGGAGGTCAAGGTCCACTTGTCAGATGCTCTTGGTGAATTGTCGACATACTACCTCGCTAATTCACTCAAACCCAATCCGAGCAAAACACAGTCTTGCATTTTCCACCTTCGAAACAGAGAGGCCAGGCGCAAACTTAATATAGTTTGGGACGGGGTGCCTATCGAGCACAGTAACTTCCCAAAATATCTTGGAGTTACTCTGGACAGATCATTGACCTTCAGCAAAAACTGCAACACCATCAAGCAGAAGGTGCATACTCGCAACAATCTCTTACGGCGACTAGTCTCTTCTAAGTGGGGTGCTTCGCCTCATGTCTTGCGGACTACTGCGCTGGCGCTATCTTTTTCAGCTGGTGAATTTGCGTGCCCCGTGTGGAGCCGTTCAGCCCATACAAAGTTAGTGGATACAGCTCTGAATGAAACGTGCTGGATTATCACTGGTTGCCTTAAACCGACCCCGGTACAGATGCTGTACCCACTGGCAGGAATAGCGCCACCAGAAGTTCGCAGGATATTGGCAAGCTCTAGCGAAAGAGCCAAAATGGCTTCAGACACACGTCACCCTTTACATCTGAATACCCTCGTGTCACAAAGGCTGAAAAGCCGAAACAGCTTTCTGAAGTGTGTCACCCCTCTCAGTGGCGAGCGCTCCACGGAAAGACTAAAGCTGTGGCGCAGTAATGCATCCTTACCTATCCCATTCATTCCACCCGCTGAAAATCTCCCACCTGGACATGAGTTGCCATGGCTGACCTGGAAGTCATTAAATAGACTCCGGACCCAGGTTGGCCGCAGCAAGGAAAACCTGGTTAGGTGGAGATTCATCAATGACTCTTGCCTGGAGTGTAAATGTGGTGCTGTTCCACAAACGATGGGGCACTTATTATCGTGTCCTGCGTGTCCTGTTGTTTGCTCACTACAGGAACTGATGGACGCAACCGAAAGCGCCAAACTAGTGACTCAGTTCTGGGCCGACTCAATTTAGATTGCCATCGACACGCTAAGAAGAAGAATCCTTAAAATAATTGGAAAATCCATTAGAGTCCTTAAAAGATTTTGTAAATTTTAATTCAATCCATCCATCCATCAGAAAAATGTTTTGAGTGCGTTACATTGAAAAAAAACCCACAAAACATGATTTTCCAACCCGAATAAAAAAGTCGTTTCCCAGCAATAATTTTTTACGAAAAAGTTACTTAGTTTGATGTACAGAATGCTTGGTTGACGGCTTCGTGATGAGGTCTCTTACACCCTGTATAAAATGTTATTCCTTATAAGTGACTTAAGTAAATAATGAAATAAGTTATAAGTACCCTTGATGGTACGGTGGGTGTTTTAAAGTTTAACGATACCACCTGGAATAGTGTTATAATACTATGTCTTCGACGCTCCGCCGGCCTTCGGCCCAGGCTCCTCGTGCCAGCTAGCAAGGCTGTTCGAGATATAAGCAAATTTAGAACCTGCTACGACTCCATGACGCGCGCTCGCTTCGCTCGCATAATAAATAACACTCTTTGACTTCTGCCCCCGAAGTGCCGGGCCTCCGCCGGCCTCCTTCGTCGGCCTACGGCCCGGTGCCCATGCCGCTCATGAAGGATACTGTCGCGAGACGGTCGTCGCCCGTCTGGGGGTCTGTGGGTCTGCACCTCCTAGGTACTTAGTTGGCTACAAGCATTTGAATTAAATAGTTTAATAAATTACTACGTACAAGATATGGTATTGGTTCCAATATACCAACGTGTTGATCGATTTTGGACAGATATTGGACATAAACGGAACATTGCGTACTTTACCAGTTTACACGATCAAAGGCGAGGGGAGAGAAAAAGGTAGACGGTGGGCAACTTGGGTCCAGCGTCGCTTCTCGATGGTAGGTAGGTACCATATCTACCTACTATTGCTCGATGTCATAAAAAATGTCCTAAAATGATAACCAAACGATTAAAACAATAATTTACTTGCTATTAACATTATCTTCATAGCTCATGAGTAACAAGGCCTATTTCGTATAATACCTTTTTACCCAATTTGAAACTCACTTTTGTTTCAACAGAATAGACTCCTCCATTTCCTTCGGTGGATCGTAAGAAGCAACTAAAGAATTACATCAGGGAATGGGCATCTGCATTTATCCGAGTAGGTACATACCTTATTAGGTACACCAATAAGCCTGCCAAGCGTGGTAATATGTGGGGTGTAGTATGTACCTACTGCAACGAATTTTTAAAGGCAGATGATGCTGGTGCGTTTTATGTCAAGGTATCCCCGTTACAGGCGTATCCCCAATAGAGGCCTAATCAACCTAAACTACTCGACTTACATAATACTAAATCTAACCAAACTACATATACATATTAAATAATGTATATCCAAAACTACCGATAACTACAAACCTTTTTCCACACCACCTGGAGAGGTAAGGTTTGAGGCGCGTTTTTTTTTTACGTGGTATCCCCCCGAAGAGGCCTAATCCACCTAAACTACATCTATGTACCTACACTAAACTACACTTTTCTAAAATAAAAAAATCAAAGTAGCCTAATTACCTACATTAAAATATATTTATTAACCTCTTTGATCCGTTAATTTATTTATATTTATAGACAAAACTGTTACCTATTCGACATTACGCTCAATATACATCTGCTATAAACACAGGTTATAAAATATTTATTTTTCACAGTTAGTGTAATGTAAATAACATAATTATCTATACTAATATTATAAAGAGATAAACTTTGTTTGTTTGTTTGTAATGAATAGGCTCAAAAACTACTGGACCGATTTAAAAAATTCTTTCTCCATTCGAAAGCTACATTATCCACGAGTAACATAGGCTATATTTTATCCCCGTACTCCCACGGGAACGGGAACTACGCGGGTGTAACCGCGGGACGTCCGCTAGTATACCAATATAATGTGAATATTAGATTAATATAAAAAGCTAAAACAAATTAAATAAAAAACGCTCATTGAGTAGCAATGTCAACATGATTTAATGATTGACTTAATTGATTTGCCTAAGAAGATCACAGGTAAACAGTTTTAGACTTGTTCAGGCAGCTCAAAATTTAATTTTTTACTGATATAGATTGAATTTACATGAACTAATTTATAGGAGCTCCGGTATTATGACATTTTTCGCGTACGGTTTGCCATCTAAAACCCGATCTTTGTGAATTAAAATTTTTATATATTCTTTTTTGGTTGCTCGACCTAACGCGACGTACAATTGCCCGTGACTAAACATATCCGACCTAAGATCTACTCCGACCCGGCTCAGGGTTTGGCCCTGACTTTTGTGAATAGTCATCGCGTATTGGCATTTTTTTTTTTTGAACTATGGCAAGATTTTGTAAAAAAATAATTTTAAATTAAATTAATTAATTAATTAAATTAATTAATTAATTAAATTAATTCTTTTCAATTTTAAATTTCACATTCAGAACATTTTGAAGGTGATAAGTGATACCGTACGTATGTTTCTGAAATATAAACCTAGGATTTTTATATTTTTTTTACAAATTCAATCTGTTATTTACCTAAATTTCAGGTCTCTGCAACGCTTAGTTCTTAAGATTTCCGTGGCCGCGCGGTTCTCCGCGTTTCGATGGCGTGGCCACGTTAAAACCCCTATAACTTTTTAACCATAACTTTGACAAATTTAAGGTTTTGGGAAATTTGAACCACGTACATACATATTTTTACAAAATCATGGCATAGTTATTTAAAAAAAAAAACGCCGTGGTCATCGAAGGCCATCGAAACGCACACCCTATGATATGGTGTAGCGACCTACTCATTTAGAAACTTTATATCATAAAACCTTCACGATATAATTTTTACTTTTCTTCTGATCTGTCACTTCTCTGTCTTGTGTTGACAAAATTTATATAGAATTATGAACATTTTTAATTTAATTTAGTTAGTGTACAACAACCACTAAATTGGTGACTCCGACGTGATACGCCCTGAAAAGGAAATCCTAAACTTTATCAGGCCAAGGAAATCCACAGTACCACGATGACAATATAAAGCAGTTGTCTGCCGACCAACGTCCAGACTCTGCTGGCTTCACAGCCATTTATTTCTCTCGAGGGATTAGCAGACCTGGCGGAAAGCGTCCAGGACATCGTGACCCCAGGTCAACAATAACAAACAATATAGTTACACAATATTATTGTTGCCACTAATCGCGCGAATTGTGTAGTGACGATGACGTTATAAGTTGATAGTGAAAGTTTTAAAGAAAAAGTTTATATATTCTTTTTAGCGCATTTAAATAAAAGGTCAGACGAAAGTATTACATAACTTCGTTTTTGTTCGGAACGGTTCGGAACGCTGAGTGTGTGCGTACGAACTAGACGCGCGTGAAGACTAGCGTATAACTGCTCATCACTGATACTATCTCTGTCGGGCACGATGCCAGGTGAGACAGCGTGCTTTTTAGCCACGCCCACCAATAAGTTCGAGCCCGTGTGATGTGTCACCTTAAGTCATCTATGAGCAGTAATATACGAGATACCAATGAAGGCACTTGTTTTACTCGGTTCCCTATCCTTTGCGCTGGGACAGGGCTGTGTTCAAATGGCTATAACTCTCAACCCTTCAAATAAATTGGTGTTGAGTCATTTTGTAGGTTGACTCAAATACTTCATAATAATAAACATAAAAACATCACAGCCAGCAGTTTTTCAGTGAAACAACTTTCAATATACATTATATTAATGTTTTATTCTTACAATAGGTGTACCCGCTGCAAAGAAACCGAAGCTAGATGTGCAGAAAGATAAAAACGAAGATTTAATATCACCCAAAAGTAGTTACAGTGGTATTAACAGTAGTGACATCAAAAGAAATAGCTTAAGACACAATCGTTTATTTGATAAAAATAGACCGTTTAAATGTGATATTTGTCAAAGTAGTTTTAGTCGAAAGGGTCATTTGAAAACTCATAATCGCACACACACTGGTGAGAAACCTTTTAAATGTGATGTTTGTCAGAGGAGTTTTAGTGGAAAGGGTAGTTTGGATTATCATATTCGTACACACACTGGTGAGAAACCTTTTAAATGTGATGTTTGTCAGAGGAGTTTTAGTGGAAAGGGTAGTTTGGATTATCATATTCGTACACACACTGGTGAGAAACCGTATAAATGTGATGTATGTCAAAAGTGTTTTAGTAAAAATGGTAATCTGAAAAAACATTGTCGTACACACACTGGTGAGAAACCTTTTAAATGTGATGTTTGTCAGAAGAGTTATAGTCAAAGTGGTGATTTGAAAAATCATATTCGTACACACACTGGTGAGAAACCTTATAAATGTGATATTTGTTACAGTATTTTTAGTCAAAAGGGTACTTTGGTAACTCATATTCATAAACACATTGGTGAGAAACCTTATAAATGTGATGTTTGTCAAATAAGTTTTAGTCGAAAGAGTGAATTGAAAAATCATATTCGTACACACACTGGTGAGAAACCTTATAAATGTGATGTTTGTCAGAGGAGTTTTAGTCAAAGTGGTTATTTGAAAAAACATATTCGTACACACACTGGTGAGAAACCTTATAAATGTGATATTTGTCAGAGTATTTTTAGTCAAAAGAGATATTTGGTAACTCATATTCGTATACACACTGGTGAGAAACCTTATAAATGTGATCGTTGTCCGACAAGTTTTTCAGACAAAAGTTCTTTGAAATACAATGTTTTCAAACATCATAAATGAATCACATTATACACTCCGCGGCAGTCAATGTGGCCTCAACACTAAACGCGAATAAATGAACAAACTAGATGCCAGGTAGCTTCTTCAATTGGCTTAAGTGAATCATTTCGCATTATGTTACTTCAAAATTGTTTAATGTTAAAACTGTGACTGCCTCTTCGGTCTAGTGGTCGCATAGCTCTTCTGTTGAGCATGTGTTCCTGTGCTAGATTCTCAGGCAAAGTGATGTTGTGTTTTTCATCGGTAATTCTCGGTAGCAACCCGAACTGGATTTGTGTCCGATTGATGGTAGTAGGCTCACCTGTTATTTACTATTACATGGGGCTTAACATAACGTGCATAATGTGGACTTACTATAGGAGCAACTATATGCTTAAACCCATCGGGAGACTTTTACAAAAGACTAATATTTATTTTACGTACCTAATTCTATTTTAAACCAAGCTAATGTCAAAGTTTTCATTCAATTAAACCAACTAGAGAAGCTACTTTGCAGTGAGAGTCAAGATGGCGGGTGTACCATTGCGAATCAAATTTTACCTATTACCAAAAAAAATTACCTAAAATATACTTTTTAGTGCCTGCCTAGCTCTAAAAAATCTGTACCTCTTTCAGAACGAAATTATTTCGAAATTAAGGTACACCAATATTGACGTCAAGATGGCGGGTATACTATAATATTTTATTATTTAACCTTTACTCATAAAATATAATTACACGAAAAAAATGTACCTAAAAAGTACCTCAATTAAAAAAACACACTTGATCAGTTGGATACCTAGTTCTTGAGAAATAAAACAACCGTGTCTTGTATAATTATGTTTCAGTCAAAACTGTTAATCGGTCAAAACCACTTTTGACTGATGTCATATAAAATATTTAATTAATCAAAGTATGTACCATTGCTATCTATGCACTTTTGCCATCTCATAGGTAGTTCATTGATCCCTTAACTAAAAAAACCATTTGGATGGGAATCAATAAAATCTTTGAAGGCGGTTTGGACTGCCCCATCGGAGTTGAATTTTTTCCCTTGCAAGTAGTTATCCAAATTTCGAAAAAAATGGTAGTCTGTTGGAGCAAGGACCGGAGAGTACGGTGGATGTCTTAGACATTCCTATTAAAGCTCCTCTAATTTGGAAGCCGTCTGTTGAGCAGCGTGTGGTCTAGCGTTGTCCTGAAGTAGCAGTGGCCTAGAGCGATTGACCAGCCTCAGTTGTTTAGCAGCTAGCTTTTCCATCATGGTTTGCAGTTGCTGACAATAGACATCTGCCGCAATCGTCTGGCCAGATTTAAGAAAGCTGTAGTGGACGACACCGGCACTGGTCCACCAAACGCTCATAAGTAACTTTTTTTGAGTCAGTTTTCGCTTGGGGCATGATTTGGCTGTTTCACCAGGGTTCAGCCATTGCGATAAGCGTTTCCAATTATCGTATATTGTCCACTTTTCATCATACGTATTGATTCGATTTAAAATCCCTTCATTATTGTGCCGGTTGAGTAATGTAAAGCAGCAGTCGACACACGTTTGTCGATTTGCTTTACTCAATTCGTGAGGTACCCTTTCAAGCATTTTTACCTTCCCAATTCTTCCGAATTCTTGATTATCAACTTTGATCTTCGGCCATCCACAGGGCTGGTTCTGCACGTCGAAATTTACAGAACGAAAACGATGGTACCAAAAACGCACTGTGTTTTCTTTTGCGACACCGCCGCCATACACATCATTAATCCTTCGAGCCGTTTCTGCAGCACTGAGTCCAAGGTGGAACTCGTAAATAACGCGATATTTCAAGTTTTTTGAGTGACGCAAAGAAAAAATACAAAAGAGAAAAACAAATGAATTATGGTTTTCGAAACACAAATGCATGCGTAAATAGCCGTATAAATTATTCATTTGGAATACCTAACCAAAGAGGAGTTATTTGAGATTAAAGTGGTCAGTACGACAAAACGCCAATTTCAAATGTAACGACCTAATATGTTGTTTTAGAACGCCTCAGTTGTAATTACTAGTCCTAGAATTACATGATGTTTTTCAAAGGGTCACAAAAAAATCTAACAACCTAATACATAAGTTTCTAAGCTAATGTTAGTTATTGTTAAAATTAAAATAGTTTTGACCGATCAAAAGTAGTGTTGACTGATTAACAGTTTTGACTGTGACATATAATGTAAACACGATTATTATCATGATATCTAAATATATAAAAGAAGAAACTGACTGACTGACTGACTCATCTATCAACGCAAACCCCAAACCGCTGGGTCTACAGATTCCAAATTTGGCAAGTAGGTTCCTTATGTGGTCTAGCGGTGCATTAAGAAAGGATTTTTCAAAATTCATTCCCTAAGGGGGTTAAACGGGGCTCCAAAGTTTGTATGGGGAAACAAGATTAGTTATACTATTTTATTCGAAACCGTCCCAAACCGGCTGTGTCCTCGAAGCGGTGATTGGCGGCGGCGATCTCTCGCGTCCGGCCATGGTCCAAGCCATGGTCCGGAGCGAGACGGAATGACGGAATGGGACGCCGTTTCCTCCCTCTGCGAAGCAGTAATGCTAGAGAAGGAGGTGGCGGAGAGGGAGAGAACCTGAGACGCCCCGGGTGTCGGGGGCCACCACGTGGCCCCCGGCCACCGTAGGCGCGGGCCTGTGGACGGTGGGCTATATGGGCTAGCTCGCCGTCCATCCGTCTCATGAAGACAGGCCGTGTCGACGGCGCGTTCTTATTCCACGCGCGCCTCAAAGAGAGTCAGCAAAAAGGAAGGGGTCCGTAAGGACCGATGCCTGCTAGGGTTGCGGGACTGTTCGAAAGAGATACCGTGGCCACGGAACACAAAGGGTGATGAAGGAACATGGATGGGTTTTAGTCAGTAAAAGTCTGACACTCCCTCCTGCTCCGCCCAGAGCGGGAGGAGTCATTTGATGATTTGTCATCCGAAAAAAATAATAAAAAAGACGTTCTTAAACAACATATTTTTATTGCAGAAAATGTATTTTAACTTCATAAGGATTTTGACTGACACCAGTCAAAAGTGGTTTGGACCGATTAACAGTTTTGACTGTAACATAATTATACAGGACTCGGTCGTTTTATTTTTCAAGAACTAGGTATCCAACTGATCAAGTGTGTTTTTTTAATGGAGGTATTTTTTGGTACAATTTTTTGGTGTAGTTATATTTTATGAGTAAAGGTTAACTAATAAAATATTATAGTACACCCGCCCCATCTTGACGTCAATATAGTTCGAAATAATTTCCTTCTGAAGGAGGTACAGATTTTTTAGAGCTAGGTACTAAATAGTATATTTTAGGTAATTGGTATAATTTAATTCGCTATGGTACACCCGCCATTTTGACTCTCACTACTTTGCATCCATTCTCATTGAAAATTCTCATAGATATTTGAATAGATTGCTATGATCTCAAACAAACGTATTTAGGGCTTGATAAACATAAATATATGCGTGTAACGTTATTGTAACTGTCAGTGGATAAATACCATTTTAAGCTTTCACGGTTCATAACTATACTTAATATGAACTTACTTATCAATAATCACGGAAGATATCCCGTAAGTGACATTTTAAGTACAATAATCACGGAAGATATCCCGTAAGTGACATTTTAAGTTTTGTCAGTGGATACTATAGAACCTACAGGATACCTTTATGACCGTTTCAACAAGCGATATCTCAATGCATTCCTAATTATTGTGCTGCTGGAATTTCCACTCTTAGTGCTGAACCAGGTCTTCAAGTCCAACAGCGCTTTTGGGCAATTATTTTTAAATTGTTTTTAAAATTAGTTGAAATTGGCATCAAGCCCGTTTTAACCATTGTTAGGAGACCTACACAACATTGTTTGTTGTTACTTAATTTTAACTTTATTAATATTGTGCTTTACTTTTGCTTTATATTTAAGGTTTCATAATTTTACTACATGGATTTTTACTAAGTAAACCAAAGTGAAAGAGAGACCGATAATTAAAATTGGTAAAACATTTAGTAGGTATGTATAGTCAAGCAATTGCCTAATAACTTTAAACATTTTGACTATATTTTATTCTTAGTTTTATTAACATTGTGCTTTTGTGATTCTCTTTTACTCTAAGATTCTATTTACTTTTGTTGTGTCAGAAGTAGGTAGTATAACTTTGTATAATGTCTTATTTAAAGAAATGAAAGCCGGGTTTTATTCAAATGTATCGTCATTCGTCGACGTCGTAATTCCTGTATATTTTTTTATTTATTTTTTGTTGTTCTTGGTTAGTAACATTGATATATTAAAAAACCCAAGGTACACATTCAGTGTCTCAAAAGCGTCCGCATAAAATACAGGCACAATTACTAATTGTGCGTCTATTTCAATTAGACTCACGTCGCTCGCGTAACTACCTACCCGCTAGTTAAAAATGCCGAAGTGTTCGATAAATTATAAAAATATTACGTCAAGAACGTTAAAGAAGAATGGGATATCGTATTTTCAGGAAGTAAAAAAGTTTATTGTTGTTTTTATCACTTAATATAGAAAGCAACATGTGATTTTGATTTAATTTGTCTGAAAACTTCACTCAATGGTCCAAGTGTAAGTCGGCCAATGGCCGCTATGTCAGTGTAAGAACGATGCATTACAGCTTCTTTTATTTTAGTCGCGTAATATAAATGACCCTGTTCTTATTCAACGGAATCGGTTTTTTTAATGTGTTTAATTTTTTATTAATAAGTTTATTCACTTTTGAACTTTTTTGTTTTAAGTTTTTAACAAATATTAAATAGGTAGGTTATATTACAATATAGTTTTTAATAATTGAATTCAAAAAGGAGAAGAGGTTGTCAATTCGTCGTTTTTTTAATGATTGTAATTATATTATATTGATTAAAAGGGATTTACGTTAAGGTGAAAATATAATAATGTGTTTAGAACACAATTTTCCAAACTCATAAAATACTAACACAAAGTCCTATTAAAAAAAAAAAACAACAAATATTTGTCTCCACTCCATGCCTTGTCCTACCGGCTAACTTCGGTCGTAAAATTAATTGTTTTTTTTACACTGCTTTGTAAAATCATCTGTAAACAATCCGCATAAGGTTGAATTTGCAAAAAAATATGTTTATAGTATATATAACGATAACTACTTATGTAGTAGTGGGTTGTAGTGGTGAGTGTTTGGCGACAGTTTTGAGTGATACTTTTGTTCGAAACTGTGCATCTTGGGTTTCTTATATATCAATGGTCAGTACTCGTAACTATGATTATTGCGCTTAATTGATTTTCTTTTGAGTTACATTTAAGAAATTTGTGTATTATGTGATTTAATTATTGTAGAATGAAAAAAATAAAATAATTTAACACTTTATTATACCTTTACACGAAACATTTTATTTTTAACCTTTTCACTTTGCTTGTCACGTATATGTGACTATGGCGGGTCAAAATGTTAAGTCGAGTTGTCTGATAAAATTGTCTGCTCCTAATTTAGTGTGTCTATTTTAAAGTTATTTCTTGTTAAATCCATACTTAAGTTAATTTTTAAAGGGATATTATCAATTGCATATCAAATAAATAATCGCCTATCAATACATACTCATCATTTATATTCTTTTTTACATCAAATAACTTACTTCACTACAAATAAACTAAATGTTTAACAAAACTCAAACTGCAGATAATTCGAAATTATACATCAATATGACATAACTTTTTTCCTCATAATGCAATACAGTTAAATTTATTTTTGTACAAAAATACTACATACATAGCATAAATACTGACTGCACAGCAAATTTTCCATATTTCATAGCAAAATAACTATCCCAGTCGCATATTAACCAGTAAGTACAACAAAACCTGTTCATCATATTTGTCTTAATTTTCAAGAAGCCATGCTCGGCAAATTTAATGATTATTATAACAAAAAAATTCTTTTACATTGCATTATTTCTAAAAGCAGAACAAATTAACGGAAAAAAGGTTCGCGGCTTCGCGCGCTTTTTCGTTACTGGAGTGCAACCTCCCTCAACTGCGCCACGGTGAGTGGTATAGGATACTACTTGGGGACCCCGACGTTAGGTTATTTAGGTCCCTTTAAACCCTTTATTCAGAAATAGGAGCCCTGCGTAGCGGGGCTCCGTCGACTCCGTTTTTTAGGCGAATATAGAGTGTTTTGAAGTTAGGTTACAAAAATTGGTTTTTCTCATGTAATACATAATGATCACTAATTTTACAATTAATAAATTACAATTTTGTATCTAATTTTATATTTTTTTTTGCTGATCTCATTATGTGGTAATTAATAAATAATAAGACGACTGTGACTAATAAAATGCTGTTTTATTGTTTTATTGGTTGAAGATACTCCTATTACAAAAAAAAGAGGGGCTTCAAAGAATAAGGGTATATTTTCTGTCGACAAAATACATGCTTGGCTTTTATACTGAAAGAAATATTTAACTACTTCGGCTACTTCAGGAATAATCAAAGTTTGACAAGACTTTATAAAAGTTAACTTGATTTAATAAAAGTGATTTGTCTAAGTATATAAGACAAAAGAGCCTATGTTATTTCAAGTTAGGTCATTAGTAAAAATAAATATGACTAGCTCTAAACATACTGAAGTAAACAAACGTAAGTGGTTACAGGCTAATAAACAGTTATGTCCGATTTAGGCATTAACATTGCGTAACAATTAACCTAATTTGTTTTGTGGAGAATGACAAAACTGCAGGTTAGCAACATCTAGCCAAAATTAAAAAGTCTAAAGTAAGGACTAAAAATTAGTAAATGACCTCCTCTATATGCGAATTTGCTATAGCGGGTCCAGATCCAGTCACCCTGTATATTTGAATTTAGTATATCACTGCTGTTTTCAGTAAGTAATTTTTTAATGTGGAATTAGTTACTGTGATACCACAATCTCGCCTTTACCAAGCGAAACATCATGGATGTATAGTATAGTTCCACAGCGCGTTCGATAGATGGCGTTGTTCGTATGACGCGCAGTCCTGAATCGCGGTATTAAGATTCTCTGGGACTGAACGACCTCCCCCGGTTCAGTTAGTACGTTATCGCTTCTCGGCCTTTTGGCTAAGATCAAAGTGTAGTATCTGTTCTTTTCAGCTTAATATCTGAAAGTTCCCTCACTGAGGGACCAGTATATTAATCTGATTTTTGTAAGCTGACGGGATGTTCGGGGCTCGCTTCACCTTGTCGCGGGTCGGCCCGGCATTGCAGTGCCGCCGGGATTGGCCCTCATAACCCACTCATAAATAAATATAACAAGAAAATCATGTTACATATTATCAAATGATTGGTTTACAGGGAACAAATAATTTATTTAAAGTAACTTATAATTATAGTAAGATGTAGGGAATCATTATGTTTACTTATAAAAAATGTAAGGCCAAAAGTAACGTAAACGTTTTCTTATCATGTAGCTAAAACTGCTTTACAATATACAACACAAATAGTTGGCTATAAAAATAAGCCAACTGGTTTTAGTTACATGTTGCATAAAGTTATGTGGTCACTTTTTTGTGTTACATGTTGACGAAAGTTTGGTTATGTATAAGTAATTTTTTTTTTCAGCCGAGTATAATTAGACATAAAATACTCAAAAGGTGGAACGAAGTTTATAGTGGTCTGATTTTCATGGGACTTTTTTTATTGAGTTTCTAGAGGAGTGGAGAAGAAAGTTAAAAAAAAAATTTCGCCGCTCGCGACTTTTTTTATTTTTTCTTTGTAATATTTTTTTTCGTTTATGACCAACTTCAAATTCCACGAAATTATATTGTAGCGTAATAGTGTGACCTGTGTGCACCCATTTAATGCAAATTTAGTCTGTTTCTTTGTTCATAGTAGTCGATGTAATGCAATATTTCAAGTCTTTTTGGAAAATGTCCTATTTTCTGCAATTATTTTAAATTTTTTGAATTTTAAGACCAAGATTTCTTTTGAAATTGGTAACTGATACTTTTTTACAGATAATTGGATGTAAAAATATTCAAGAAAACCATGTTTACGAGTAAAGTGACTAAAAATGTATTCACAATTATCAGGCAATCGTCTGACAATATAAAAGTAAAGAAGCCCATTTTTCTCAAAATATTTTTATGACGGTCAACGTAAATGTTATCTTCAAAATATCCTTATTATGTCTGCTATCTATAGATAACAAAAACTAAAAAAAAATTGGTGGTACTCGATAAAGGTTGATTATTGCTGACAAAAGTGTAATGGGGCCGCTGGTAAATTTACAAAAATTATCGGAATTATAACGTAACCATTTCTCACGATTTCTATCTGAAATAAGTTGCAAGCTTGGGTCTCTGCGCGCAATTTAATATCAATACCGATACCGATACCAGTCCCACTTCTTAGCGATAGAGTCCCTTTTGTCATGATTTTCTTTTTCAGTAGTAACCAATATTTAACAAGTATCCTTAAATAATTATCTAGTTATTATACCTCGTTAGATAGCTAATAAAATGAGGATTATGACAATAATTTGCACATTGAGTTTCATAGCGGTATTTGGAAAAAAAATGCTTTCATTAACATACACGATTTTCTAACATTTCCGAATGAATTTTAAGTCACTACACTCATGAAAGTGGTCTTCATTAATACTTTCTGATCCAGTTATCTGTGAAAAAGCATCAGTTACCAATTTCAAAAGAAATCTAAGTCTTAAAATTCGATATTTTAGAAATAATTGCAGAAATTAGGACATTTTCAAAAATACTTGAAATTTACATTAAATCGACAACAATGAACAAATAAACAGACCAAATTAGCGTTTAATGGATGCACGTAGGTCACACTATTACGATACAATATGAATTCGCCGAATTTGAAGTTATTCATAAACGAAAAAAAATATTTCGATGAAAAAAAAAAAAAAAAAAAATGTTGCGAGCATCGAATTTTTTTTTTTTAACTTTCTTCTCCACCGCTCTAGGAACTCAATAAAAAAGTCCCACGAAAATCCGACCACTATAAACTGTGTTCCACCTTATTGTCTAATTGCACTCGACTATTTGTTTTAGTAATAAAGGTAGTGAGTCATCTTCTGGCGAGAGTACAGATGATTAAAATAATTTATGGTAAGAGTAAGAGAAACATGTTGCAGTGTCTGAATATCTAATGTATATGTCGCCGCAAGAGGCTCTATCTGCTAAGATTTAATCTAATTAATAGCACTCATAATTATTCTATTCCATGATAAAACTGGTGAACCTGCCATCTCTGCTTGGCGGTACAATTATTACATAGAAGTTAATTAATTGACAGATGAGTTAAGCGCCATCTATTGGCTTACCTAGTACTTAGATAATTCATGGTATAAAATAGTAATTTATTAAACAAAAGTCTAGCTAAAGACTCTCAGTAAGTCTTTAGCTAGATCTATAGTTAAAATTATGATAAGCAAGTATTTTATGACATTGGATTTGTAATTATTATTGTTCATTTGACACAAGATTGTTTATGAGGCAACACTACAGGTGTAAGATGGCGCCGATTACGATTTGGTCAATAACTCAATTAATAATTTGAAACTACAACTAAATCAGATTATCTAACTAAATTACAAACTAAAAAGTAACAAGATTATTTTACAGAACAATTTATTAGTGAAAGACTTCTTATGTGTTCTTTATATTAAATCCTTTGATTTTCCGGAAATGGTTTTAAAGCAAGATCGAATATTGTTGTAAAAAGTAATGAAGCGACTAATTAGCTTTAACTAGATAAAACCTTTGCATTTGTGAATATTGGAAATGTTTAATTAATAAAATGATTAATTGCGAATTATTCTAGAATTGTTTGTAAGTTTTAATGAATTTATTATGTAATGAATAAACTGTACTGAATGAGGGACTTCCGCCCAATCAGAATGGACGCGTGAGCAACGAACAGTCACGTTATCCTACGATTAGCAAAAACAATTGAAATACTATGTAATTATAAGTGTTTAATGAAGTGAACAAATAAACGTTTGGAATTTGAGTCAAGTGCTGTGTGTGATTTCAAATACCCACCTACCTATCTACCAACAATGAAGAATTGTAGGTGTCGCACGGCGATGTGATGGCTAGAAAAGTAGAGACTGAAAGAGAAAGGCGGATTGGCGGCGTATGGCGCTAATATTTGGGCAGAGTGTTCCTCTAAGCTTTCCCTGCCGTGATATCAGAAGAGGTGATAGCTCTTGCGCGCTGCTCACAGTGTCGGACATCCAGAACAATTTCAAGGAACTAGAACTCTTGCTTTCGTGACCATGACCGAAGGCATGTCAAGGAATTTTTCACCGAAGTACCGACATAATATGCTGCCACAACCAATATACAGTGCTATGTGGCAATGAATTGACAGACAAGATACTTGAAGACTGAGATAGCCAAAGTGTTGGCTGCATTTTCATCCAAGTGGCTGAACATGATAATTTATTGCAACACTTGACCCAAAACAGACCACAATAACACGAAAATGCAATTTAAGGTTAAACAAGTCAGTCATTCTTCCATACAAACGTAGTCTGGTGATTACTCGTCTGTTTGACGGTGTAGGTTCAATATTAAAAATTGTATCAACTGATCTTATCATTATCTAGCCCTGTATGGAAGCAGAATTGGAAAAAAAAATTGTTTGGAAGTTATGAGCGTCGAAACTTTCATATTTCAACACTAATTTTAACTCATCTTTGGGCGTAAATAAATGACTTAAGTAGTATGAAAATGGAAAAACTGAAACCATACAAGGGTAGATAATTTATTCAAATATTGAAATAATTTTATTTTGAACAGATACATCTAATAGATTTTTCATGATATCCGTACTCCCAAAGGTCTGCATAAAAAATTTCGCGCAGCCGTTTTTGTTGTAAATCATATTGCATTTCGCTACAAGTTACCACCCCGGTCAGTGGGGAAGAGGGGCCGCGCGCAGCGCGTCTGTGTGCGCAGTGTGTGTGGGTGCACACATGCTCACTTGGTTAGCTGCCGCCCGGGCGCATGCTATTGTACGAGTAATACTATTTAAAGCTCGTTATTCTTTTAACATTGAACTCTGGCTTGAATTTTGGATTCCGATATTTCTTTATTGATAGTTTGTGTTTATTATTTTGAATTTGTGTCAAATTTTACTGGCCCTGGCATTGAACTTTGGATTCGATTTGATAGTGATTTACGGGCGGCGTTTGAATTTGATTTTTTTTATTATGTATGTTAGCCGATTTCTCCCCCATTTGTGGACCGATTCTCAAAATTCTTTCTTTATTTCTTTTTTGTCCCATTTAATTTGGTCAAGATCTGATGCTGATCTTCGGAAATATACAATGGAACTCTTCAAAAATAGACGGAAATCTGTAGTCATTGTTGCAATAGCTTGGATGTTTATTGTTTATGACGTAACATCAAGCCTGTATGCTTTGAAGGGGTACGCAGATGTGTACAATACACCCAGATTTCGGAAGTTAGGTACCTATGTTTGCGGATGAATGGACAAAGATTTTGTTGGCATGTCAGAAGTATTGTGAGAGGAATTTATGAATGTGTGAACCTTTACTTTATTTTGTATATTTAAATTTTATGTTATCTCTCACTCTTTTAGTTCTAGTTTTAGTTACAGTAATTGGTTTAAATACAACCGTTGTAATTAAATAAATAAATGTTAAGTTTCATTTATTGGGGATAAGCCTATTACCATTGCATGACATGTATTGTTAATGATAAGAGCAGCGGTGGCCCAGTGGTGGCAGCCTCGACTTACGAACAGTAAGTCGTGGATTCGAACCCAGACAGGCGCATTACTTTGTGTAATTTATTTCATCACCACTGCTCTCAAAACGGTGAAGGAAAACATCGTGAGGAAACCGGCATGTCTTAGAACCAAAACATTCAAAGACATGTGACATCTACCAATCCGCACTGGGCCCGCGTGGTTGATTTTAGCCCATTCCTCTCATTGAGAGGAGGCCGTGTCCTAGCAGTGGGAACATTATAGGATGATGATGATGATGATGTATCGTTAATAATGTATAATAAATTTAAGGCGACTTGTTCGGGAACGACTAAAAACGGAAAAAGAAATAAACAGCTTTTTGCAATAAATTAAACCGACTTAAAAAAACACAAACATAAAAATAAACACTTTGATTGATTTGGTGTTTTTTTCAACGGCTTCTGAAGCTAAAGTTATTTTCACTTTTTTATGTTTTTCTTTTTTTTTCTTTTTTTTTTAATTCTGTGATAACTTCTAAACTATTCATTCATATGTTAAGCTATAAAAGACAAATTTAATCTAAATTTAATTGTCAAGATAGTGAACATACTTATTTGGATAAGGATTAATACTTACTGCAAATAAGGTAGGTACCTACGTCATATTTTTAAATACCTACATTTTCAAAGATAAAAATGTTATCTACCTACTGTAAGTTTACTTTTTGTCTGGATAGAAGGTCTACCTATTCATAAATGAAATATTTTCAGAGAATCATCCAACGGCTATAACGAAGCCATAGCAACGAAATATTTTGTTACTGATACTTTTACAACATCCATTATGCTAGTTTACTAACGTCGTATTTACCTACTGTCGGTCAGGAGCGGCACAATGCCTATTGTTGATAACTGTATAATAAGACAATGTTACAAACCGCTATTGTAAACTAGCTGACCCGCGCAACTTCGTCTGCGTCACATAATATAGCTTTTATCATGTCATTTTGTGCATTCAATTACGAACAAAAA
Source organism: Xestia xanthographa (assembly GCA_905147715.2). Lineage (NCBI taxonomy): Eukaryota > Metazoa > Arthropoda > Insecta > Lepidoptera > Noctuidae > Xestia > Xestia xanthographa. The sequence goes on from LR990654.1 coordinate 24,275,088, forward strand.
CCTTTTAAAATCAATTTTGCTTACCTCCCATAACATACGGCGTGATAATATGTAGCCTAAAGCCTTCCTTGGTTTACAAAAAACATTTTTTCTAATTTCAATTCAATCTATCCAGTAGTTTTGGCGCGAAGCCGTAGCATACACACAGACAAACAGACAAAATTCTAAAAAGTCACTTGTTGTCATCAGTTACGTTTTTCAAACAAAAAGCCACTTGTTTTTTCTCGAAAATTCTCAATGTACAGTTTTTATTTCGTTACTGTTTTATTATATGTAATATATATAGATAAACAGCCAATAAACATTTTACAAAATAACATATTTTTTATTTGATGAACCAACAACAAGACTCACAGTCACATCAAAGTCACGCTGCACGCTGTCGAAAAAGCAATTATCCTGACTCTGGCTGTACTAATGAGGAGTCGCCTGTGGGTTAACTAGCTAGGGTAAGTAAATACCTATTTATCATAAAATAGTCATCATCATCATCAGCCTATTAAATGTTCCCACTGCTGGGACACAGGCCTCTTCTTTATGAGAGGGAATGGGCTATAATCCACCACGCGGGCCAAGTGCGAATTGGTAGATGTCACATGTCTTCGAATTTTTTGGTTCTAGGACACGCCGGTTCCCTCACGATGTTTTCCTTCACCGTTTTGAGAGCAGTGGTGATGAAATAAATTACACAAAGTAATACGCCTGTCTGGGTTCGAACCCACGACTTACTGTTCATAAGTCGGGGCCGCCACCACTGGGCCACCACTGCTCCCAAATTAAATACCTATTTATCATAAATAGTAACAAAATAGTATAGGTATATACATAAATATAATATTAATAGTACATACTACACCTAAAGTTGCACAACCTACAAAAACAAAGGTAGGTAAGCATAGAAAAAAAAAGTCAAATCAATGAAATTATTTGTTCATTGTAATAACAATATCTACCTACATTACGTGTACGTAACCCCAGCAGGAAAGTGTCTCCTAGAGCTATATGAGTGGAACGTGTAATTAGTGCCTTATCTGCTGTAAATGTGCCCCCACATAAAAAATGTGTGCCCCCTGTAGTTTTGGAAAAAAACGGAAAAAACGATTCCTGCTGGGGTAACGTTTTTCCAGCAGGAAAATTCTAAACGAATGGTCGGAGAGAGAAAAATTGTGCATGGCCTTGTAGCTTATGTTAGTGCCACAATGTGCCCCCAAAAATAAAATGTGTGCCCCTTCAGGTTTTCGAGATATTGCATTTCCTGCTGGAGTAACGTTTTGCAGAATCGTATATCTCTAAAACCATTGCATGTGCCCCTATAGAATAAACATACACGAGTAGCTCTTAATGTGTGCCCCTTAGTGCCCCAATTAGATTTAAGAAAATATTTATAATTTCCAAGTTATCGCGGTTTTATGAAAACTCGAAAAAACATCGCAGCGCCTAAACGAGACAAGGTATAAGCTCGCTGAAAACTGTATTTGGTCCGTCTTAACGCTAGTAATAACCATACAAAGTTTCAAAACTGTTCATGCATGCGTTTTTGAATTATCTTGTTTTAAGTCAAAACGATGGTGACATAACTTTGACGGCAAAATACAAGGAACCAGCTCAATCCCAGATGTGTGGGTGTATACCAATAATGTGTGCCTTTAGTCAAAAATATATGGTGAAAATATTCAGCTTGGAATGTTTCGCATTAAGTAAATATAAACAAAAAACAAAACATGTAAACAACGGATGGTTATCCGACCAAATTCGAATGACTACTAAAAAGCGACGGATTCATACATATCGATGACCTTCTTTACTTTACTTACTAACCGGTTCATACGTGTTGTGCATGAGTACACTGAAGTAGAAAAGTAATATGTAATAATATAAAGTTGTTATTGGATTATATTCTACTAGCTGTTTCTGTGACTGCACATGACTATGTACATTTTAAATAGTAGCATGTGCTATTCCTAAGTAAGCTATCTTCTTCATTCAAAATTTCATTAAAATACATCCGGTATAATTTATGTGTGAACGAAATACATACATCCAAATATTTGCCAGGTCTTTGACCCAAAATATGACTGGCGACGTTTTAAAAAAATATAGTTCATGAAATGTGTGATGAATACCTACTACGAAAAAGAGGTAGCTCTTTTTTGTATAGTAATAAAAAACCAACTATCACAACAGTAAAAGAAAGCCGTAAGTGATAAGCCGTAGCTTAGATAAATTAACATTAAGTTTTTCATCGTTAATAGAAGATTCCCTTTTTTCGCCTCCTCACCGCTGCATATTATTATCTCTGGCCGCACTCCATCCGCTGACGTCGTGTCGCAAGGAATTGCTTTGTCTAGCTTGGAGAAAGTGAGACAGCTAGTACGCATACGGTATTAGTGGGACAGAGACAGATACCTACCTAAACGTCAGTTGGATGAAAGTGGCGTAATAGTTAAGCATTTTATAACAATGATGTGGTTGTAGGGGTGGTGAATTTTGTAAAATATAGTAACAATGATGGCATGATTTGCGATAGTAAGTATTTAATGGCATTGTTTTGACTCTTTAAAAGTATTTAGGTACACTTATCAAGTACTTACTTGGATTTTTTTCATTACTTTATTTATTTTCAAACAAAATGTTCTAAATCATGTTTGTTTTGTTTTCATCTATAATTTCCACATCACAAGCTGTTCGATATAGTATGGTCACAAGGTGCATTTAATATATTTTTTAATTAGCCCCCAAAACTTTTGAACGCGACTGTACGGACAACAGCTTAGGTATAATACGTCCAATAAGGAAGGTCATCGATATGTATGAATCCGTCGCTTTTTAGTAGTCATTCGAATTTGGTCGGATAACCATCCGTTGTTTACATGTTTTGTTTTTTGTTTATATTTACTTAATGCGAAACATTCCAAGCTGAATATTTTCACCATATATTTTTGACTAAAGGCACACATTATTGGTATACACCCACACATCTGGGATTGAGCTGGTTCCTTGTATTTTGCCGTCAAAGTTATGTCACCATCGTTTTGACTTAAAACAAGATAATTCAAAAACGCATGCATGAACAGTTTTGAAACTTTGTATGGTTATTACTAGCGTTAAGACGGACCAAATACAGTTTTCAGCGAGCTTATACCTTGTCTCGTTTAGGCGCTGCGATGTTTTTTCGAGTTTTCATAAAACCGCGATAACTTGGAAATTATAAATATTTTCTTAAGTCTAATTGGGGCACTAAGGGGCACACATTAAGAGCTACTCGTGTATGTTTATTCTACAGGGGCACATGCAATGGTTTTAGAGATATACGATTCTGCAAAACGTTACTCCAGCAGGAAGTGCAATATCTCGAAAACCTGAAGGGGCACACATTTTATTTTTGGGGGCACATTGTGGCACTAACATAAGCTACAAGGCCATGCACAATTTTTCTCTCTCCGACCATTCGTTTAGAATTTTCCTGCTGGAAAAACGTTACCCCAGCAGGAATCGTTTTTTCCGTTTTTTTCCAAAACTACAGGGGGCACACATTTTTTATGTGGGGGCACATTTACAGCAGATAAGGCACTAATTACACGTTCCACTCATATAGCTCTAGGAGACACTTTCCTGCTGGGGTAACGTACACCTACATTACACCTATTTGTTTGAGTTTATGTTGTCCTTGAAACATGAATCCGCCAGCGCCGTTGTCGTTCACTATTCAATGAAATCGCGCATATATGCATCACTCAGCGTTAGGAGTGTGTATGTGTACGCGCAGTAGCTTCTTACTGCTCTTCACAGCGTCTGTCCCTTTCGCTCGTGATGTCGGATGAAATAGCATGCATTTTAACCCCGCCCACCAACTAGTTCGTTCAGCTGACTCGTTTACTCTTAATACTTTATTCCATCTAAGTATTATTTTTATAAATTTCTAATTATCATTTTATAAAAATTACATTTGCCTATTAATTTTTTAATTTATTCTTAGGTTTATCACCTGTGTGTATACGCACATGTCTTGTAAAACTATTATTTGTTCTAAACTTACAGTGGCATATGTCACACTTGTAAGGTTTTACACCAGTGTGTGTACGAATATGAATTGTTAAGGTAACCTTTTGACTGAAACAACGCTGACATATATCGCACTTGTAAGGTTTTTCACCAGTGTGTGTGCGAATATGTCAGAGTCAGGATGGCTGGACCAAGAGAGATTTTGGAAGTTTGACCAATACCAAGTGTTAGTACCTGTTTTGTACTATTTGGTACCAGACATCAAATAATGTGTACCTCGCTAAAGAGGGAAAAGTATTACAAGGAAAGTGGCCAGCCATTCTGACGTCAGAATGGCTGGACCAAGCCGGTTTCACCTAGTTGTAGGCGTTATAACTAGTTCATCTTTTCGTTAATATATAGTCCCTCATTTGTACCTCAACATATGTTTTTCTTAGATTTTTTCGATAAGCCAAAAAAAAGTTACATCTAGAAGAAATTTTGCATGTAATCTGGAGGGCTCAGGCGCAAAATGTCGATTTTGCAAAATGTCTACTGGTAGTAAAATGTCTCTTTCTCATAATGTCGCTTTTTAAAAGCTTTTATTTATTTTCACCTGTCCTTTTCTTTTGATGTCTTTTTTTTTTTTTTGATGTTTGTTTCTTTGTCTGTCTGTAATCAAATCTTGCAAGCTAAATTTGATCCACTTCTCGGTTACCGATTGAGCTGAAATTTGGGAATTAATTAATAAATAAACATATAATTTTGTATTAATTTGGGGTTTCTGAAGAGAAAAAGTTTTCTAAATAAAACCAAATGAAGTTTAATTATGGGTTCAGATTTTTATTACGCTAGTAACCTTATTTCATAGTCAATGTCAATTAGATTGACATAAATGGGTTAAACTTTACATTGCAGGGCAACGATTTAAAGGCCGAGGAAGGGGTGGGGGAAGTGGTTGGAGGAGGGACTACCCCTCTGTGTCACCCTCACCCCGCGGAGCCCCATGGTTATGGAGATATCCATGGTCAAAGTTTTGAGGCTAGAATAGCGCTATTTAGTTATTAGAATGAAAAGAGGTAAACATTTAGTACCGTTTGGCAGGAGAACGGAGGGGGCAGGTGCCCCTGTGCCTTGGCACCACTTCCATGTGAAGGCAATTTATTTTAAAACGTTTATTAGAAACTGCTCCATTACGTAATATTTCCATTTCCAAAGGTTTTACGGAATCGCAGAAAAATGATGAACGTTAAGATGACTAGATCACGCCAGGTTTTGCGAATATCATGTGAATACGATATAATAATAATAAAACAAACAACACATTGCCAACAAACTGGATTGTCCTTTCATCTGGTATTTAAGTCAGCTACATGCTCCCGTAAATATTGTTAATGGTGTCGATTCTGTTGTGTACAAACTAAACTTAATTATGGACATTGCTATCTTTTTCTCTCTAATAAAACGAGAAAGGGACGGACGTAATTTAAAGCTGTCAAGTTTAGTTGGAACTAATATTTCCATACAAATGATGGGTGCACGTAAAAACATGTCGACTAAAAACACGGTGAAGCGCAAGGCATAAACTAGTTTGACATCTCTAACTTAGTTCATAGCTATAGCCGTCCTTTTCTCGTACTAGCTTTTAGTAAAAGATAGCAATAGCCTAAATTAAGTTTCGTTTGTGCAGAACAGAATCGACACCAGTGTCTACTAACATAGTTATTAAGTTTTTATGTTACTAACATCTTTGTATTTAACTTATAATTATGGAATTTTATTCAGAAATAAAGATATTATTATCTCCTTTATTCATTTTATCTACTTAGTTTACATATCTTTAAATGAATCTTTAAAAAATATATATTAAAATATACATTCAAAAATATAAAAAATATTATTATTATCCATTTATTCATCTCTAAACATATTTTTAACATTTTTAAATATTTCTTAACAACATAAAAAAAAACATTTAAAAATATAAAAAAAAAACAGTAGCCCACCAGCGCTGGGAACAGGGTCCGAGCTGCCGGTGGTCAAGGCTCTTGAGAGAGGAACCTCCTAACGATACGTGCCGTGTCCAGAAGTACTGCTTTCTGAATCAAGCCCTTGATCCAGCTGCCAAGCGAGAGCCTCCTAAGATGTTGGTCGAGGCTCTTGGCTATTAAGCCATTGGCCGACACGACTATCATTATTATAATTATTATTATAACATTATAAAATATTCTACAAAGAAAGTGGTCCCGCTATTTTGATAATATATCAAAATAACCGGACCACTATTCGTTTGATGAAAACACATGGCGTGCAAGTAGCGTGACAAGCATAAACCATGCATGCAGCAGGCATGCAAACAAGCATACACCATACATGCAGCATGCAAGCAAATATGCAGCATGCCAGCAAGCATGCAGCAACGACAAACAAGGATGCAACATGCAGCAGGCATGGTTTCTGTCACGGCTCCGGCGGTCCCATGCGAGCTTATCGTCGCAGATGTGGTTCACGCTCACCAGTGGCGAGCGTTAGAACCACCTGCTCCTCAAGTCGCGGGCCACCTCACCCCTCCGCGCCTACGCGATATTAAATAACACTCTAGGTGTACGGGCAGCAGCTCCGCACACTGAGAGGTTGTATGTAGATGGACGAATCACACGGGATGTGTACAGGGAATAAAATCACTGTTTTGTGTCCGTAAATGATTGACAGTTTATTATGTAAAACATTAAAATATATAATTAAAAAAATAGGTGACTTGTGGCGGGCGTAATAGCCTAGTCAGCGAATGTAAATAAATCGGTGAACTTAACAACTGCTAGTTCAGGTAAAAACTAAAACAATAAATATCATGTGGCGATGCTCGTACACTAGGAGTAGGGCAGACAAGACTACGTCGAGTCGGTTTTGCACCGATTTTACGACATCAAAATCTGAAGATATTGAAGAGATCGCCAGAAGTGAGATAAACAGTTCTTCAGCGTCTTCGTCAAAATCGAAGAAAAAAAAAATTTAAAACTGGCTATTTTTTTTTTTCTAAGTTACTAACGCAACATTTTGCGAAAGAGATATTCTGCGAAAGCGACATTATGAAAAAGAGACATTTTACTACCAGTAGACATTTTGCAAAAGCGACATTTTGCGCCTGAGCCCTCCAGATTACATGCAAAATTTCTTCTAGATGTAACTTTTTTTTGGCTGATCGAAAAAATCTAAGAAAAACATATGTTGAGGTACAAATGAGGTACTATATATTAACGAAAAGATGAACTAGTTATAACGCCTACAACTAGGTGAAACCGGCTTGGTCCAGCCATTCTGACGTCAGAATGGCTGGCCACTTTCCTTGTAATACTTTTCCCTCTTTAGCGAGGTACACATTATTTGATGTCTGGTACCAAATAGTACAAAACAGGTACTAACACTTGGTATTGGTCAAACTTCCAAAATCTCTCTTGGTCCAGCCATCCTGACTCTCACTGCGAATATGCTTTGTTAAAGTACCCTTTTCATTGAAACTACTCCAACATATATCACACTTGTAAGGTTTTTCAGCAGTGTGTGTACGAATGTGATTTGTTAAATGAAGCTTTTGACTGAAACTACTCTGACATATACCACACTTGTAAGGTTTTTCACCAGTGTGTGTACGAATGGAGTCCGTTACCCCAGCCAGATGTTGTCGAAAATGGTCATTTGAATCTTATAGATAATTAGTTATGCGGCTTCTGTAATTGTTGCGCACATTTTTAAATTTGTTGCGCTTATAGTTTTTTAATTATTTCACAAAAACATTTCCTGCTGGGGTAACGTTACCCCAGCCAGACCTTTTTCTTTCTAATGGGAATATTTAAATAATTACTAGCTATAAAATTAGTTGTCTAGATGAAGTAAATGTTGTGCCTTATTTTGTATTTGTTCTTTCTTCGGTTGCGAAGTTATTCGAGATTTTGCTGGGGTAACGTTTTTGGTTTTGCTAGATCTTTGAAATGGTTAAGCGGATTCTTATCATATTTTGTACATGACTTCTTAGGAATTAGTTTAAATTAGTTCTGCAATAAAAAAAAAACAAAATAATGCATAGCTTAAAGTTTATTTCATTAAATAGAAAAACACTTCAATCGGTCCCAGCACTCTCAATAAGAAGTCTAAATACTTCCTTTAAACGTTATTTATAAGCTTGTAACTACTTTCAAATGTATGTGAAGTTTCATTAGTATCCTGTAAGTATTTAACAAGTTATGATGATATTCAGTTCTTCACGAGCACGGCCTTGATGCGCGCGGTGTTATTTGGCCACTAGATTGGATATATGAACTCAATGTTATGTCAATTATTAGTTTTTTAGTTCAGTTGTATATCAGTAAAATTTCAGCGTAGTACATTGGATAATTAATGAGATAATACGATTAAAGTCATTAGGAAGTGAATGACCATGGTAACCCGACCAAGTTTAGGTGGTTACGAAAAAGCGAAAACGCAGAACATTATACTATCTTTTGAAATGTTTAGTATAATACACCTTACAATTTCGGTACAGACGCGTACACTGTTAAATACATAATAATATCTGTACTATGAAAACATTATTATTATCTTCCAGTTGCACAAACTTATCAAAAATCACCGATATAACATGTCGTTCGGTGGGACGCGGGAGGGGTGGGGTGAAGGGGTAATACATTGTTTGCATAACGCACTAAACATGCTCCATAATCACATAATTCATCCTGTAGAGTGCGCGTGCGCTTCGGCAGTTCCGTTTCCTGTTTGGACAACATTTACTTCAACTAGACAACTAATTTTAAAGCTAGTATTTATTTAAATATTCCCATTAGAAAGAAAAAGGTCTGGCTGGGGTAACGTTACCCCAGCAGGAAATGTTTTTGTGAAATAATTAAAAAACTATAAGCGCAACAAATTTAAAAATGTGCGCAACAATTATAGAAGCCGTAAAACTAATTATCTATAAGATTCGAATGACCATTTTCGACAACATCTGGCTGGGGTAACGGACTCGTACGAATGTGATTTCTTAAATGAAGCTTTTGACTGAAACTACTTTGACATATATCACAATTAAAAGGTTTTTCACCAGTGTGTGTGCGAATATGATATGATAATGTAGCCTTCTGACTAAAACTACTCTGACAAAAAACACACTTGTAAGATTTTACACCAGTGTGTGTGCGAATATGCCTTGTTAAAGTACTCTTTTCACTGAAACTACTCCGACATATACCACACTTGTAAGGTTTTTCACCAGTGTGTGTACGAATGTGATTTGTTAAATGAAGCTTTTGACTGAAACTTCTCTGACATATATCACAATTAAAAAGTTTTTCACCAGTGTGTGTGCGAATATGCCTTGTTAAAGTACTCTTTTCACTGAAACTACTCCGACATAAACCACACTTGTAAGGTTTTTCACCAGTGTGTGTGCGAATATGCCTCGTTAAAGTACTCTTTTCACTGAAACTACTCCGACATATACCACACTTGTAAGGTTTTTCACCAGTGTGTGTACGAATGTGATTTGTTAAATGAAGCTTTTGACTGAAACTTCTCTGACATATATCACAATTAAAAGGTTTTTCACCAGTGTGTGTGCGAATATGCCTTGTTAAAGTACTCTTTTCACTGAAAGTACTCCGACATAAACCACACTTGTAAGGTTTTTCACCAGTGTGTGTACGAATGTGATTTGTTAAATGAAGCTTTTGACTGAAACTTCTCCGACATATATCACACTTGTAAGGTTTTTCACCAGTGTGTGTACGAATGTGAACTGTCAAATTAACCTTTTGATTGAAACTTCTCTGACATATATCACACGTGTATGGTTTTTTACCAGTGTGCGTACGACTATGATTTGTTAAATCCCTCTTGTTACTAAACTTATAGTGGCATATGTCACATTCGTAAGGCTTTTTGAATTTGGTTATATGTTTGGACGTACGATTTTGAGTGGCTCGGATAATTTTCGAGTCCGATATTTGGTTTGTCTTTAGGTCGGCTGGTATTGAGTCTTCTAATTTTGTCCTTCGTAAGTGTAGGACTGGTTCCTCCGCAACAGTCGGCCCTGGAATGAAAAAAAACGGTTAATACAATTTTTCAAGTTAGATTGGTTTAAACATAAATCAAATTAACAAGATTACGAATGATATACCCGAATGGCGCAGCGGTAGTGAGGCTGATTTACGTTCTTCGGGTCCCGGGTTCGAATCCCGGTAAGAGCAAATGTTTGTGTGACGAGCATGGACATTTGTTTCCGTTTGTTTACAAACAAAAAGTATCTATGTAGTATATCAACTATCTGGTGTCCACGACACAAGCCTCGTTGCTTAGTGCGGCACTAGATGGCGTTGTGTGTAATGTCCAGCGAAATTTATTATCATTTATAGGATTTTATAGGTATATATATATATACTGTATGTATTACGTATATTATATCATATTTATGTGGTTTAGTTTATGAGTTTAATTAATTTAAGTAACAGAATGTAATGGTAATGCACATACATGTGTATCCTCTTTTACAGATCTCGCTATTAAAATTAGGTTGGTTGTATAAAGAAAACGTAATTCTGGGTTAAGCTCGCATTTGTACATAAGCTATATTATTACATTTTGTAAGTATATTTGTTATTTTGTGTGCAATAAAGATAAGAATTCACATTACGAACGGAAAAGAAACTACGAGGCCCCACTAAGTGGTTAGGGGTTAGGGCAAAGTCTTGGTCAAATAACAAAATTCACAGGAAAATGCTTCGTAGGAGACTGCTTCGTTGGTAAGCACGACTGCTGAGCAGGAGCCCCTGGGTTTGATTCCCGGGTCGGGCAGTGTTATTTGATTTTTCCATCAGGAATTTCTCAGTAGCAGCCACGGAGTCTGGATTTACGCCCGGTTGATGGCAATAGGCGGCGAAATGTGGGTGTACTATTAGATACACCTCTGTCTAACCCTTCGAGGATTCCAGGCGTGATGTTATGTTAATTTAGGAACATTTAAAATCTATCGTGAAATTTTCGAGCTAGCTTTGCTTTCTAAAGGTACAGTACACTACACAAGCACCGCACCAGCACTGCACCAGCACAGCTGTTGCCCGGCGTTGCCTCGAATTTAGGCTACGCCGCGCCGTCCACCCGCGGGCCACGCGACGGCGGCGCGCCGACCACCCGCGGTCCGCGCGCGGACTCCGAATCGCCCGTGATTCGAGTCGCGCGTTTCGAGTATGGTAGCGGCAAGCGCGCTGACCGCCCGCCGTAAGCATTTTCTTACAGACATTATAAAATATATTTTATGACACACGATTTAATGCTCTATTTTGAATGGCAAGTTAATTGCTGGGTTGGAGCGGTGCCGGTGCGGTGCTTGTGTAGTGTGCCACGACCTTTAACCTTCTGGATACATTTTGGAACTATAATTCGGTAAAATCACTTCTATATCTACATACGTAAACTCGCGAACCTTTTTCCATGTGGTTAAATTAGTCATCAAGCTGGAGTCGAGTGTGATTTATCTCCTATACCTCCTCTTACTGTGGCCAAGACACCTTTAGCCATCATCGGTCCTATGAGTCTGTGGGATCGGCAGTAAGAAAACCATTTCCTGTGTACATTGCACGACGTACACAAAACCCTCTTCCTACCCAAATTCCGTCTGTTACCGTAGGTCTCCTTGTGACAGACTTCCCTCTCATATAACCAACGTAAATAGTACAAGAAGATAAATCGTTGAGTGACACAGAAAAGATGCAGTATTTAAAAACGCATGTACGAGGTGACGCCGCTAAGCTGATCAAGCATTTAACCGTTTGTGACGCAAATTACATAACTACATGGAATTTATTGACAAGACGATACAAAAATGACAGACTAATCATTACTAAGCATATTGATAATATTCTAAGTATGTCGAAAATAAAGAAAAGTAATGCCGCGAACTTAAAAAATCTCCATGATACATTCAACGAAAACCTAGAAGCACTAAAAAGTCAAAACATCGACATTTCAACTTGGGACCCTATTTTGACAAGAATACTTAGTAGAATATGGGACTCAGAAACTGATGAAAAATACGAACATCAACTAATAGAGCCTAATAAAGTACAAGAAATTTCGGCAATGATGCAATTCTTAGAAAAAAGGTTTAAGTGTCTGGAAACTTCAAGCACTCTGAGGGAAGAAGCGTTTGTTTACAGATCGCGCCATGAGTCATCAAATTCAACTAACAAACAAGTAGATCAACGTATATGCTGGTTTTGCCAAAGTCGCGAACACAGCATTTACCAATGTACTGATTTTAAAACGCTATCAGTGCAAGAACGCAATAACATCGTGAACGAAAAACAGAAGTGCAAAAACTGTTTGACTCATGAAACGTCGGTAAAATGTCACAATGATAAAAGTTGTGGATACTGTGGGAAAAGAGGGCATCATTCATATTTACACCATCATAACAATAATGTTACGACAAGACACGCAAAAACTGAGCCAATCAAGGAAAATTTGTCGACTCCATCTACAAGTAAATCCATGAAAAAAACTGTGTCCAATATGTCAACTATTAACAAAACAAATATACCAAAAACCACACTACTAGCGACGGCCTTAATAAAAGCTCACTCGTCGGACGGGACATCGCATTTACTAAGGGTTCTATGTGATCAGGGTTCAGAGGCATCATTCTGTACAGAAGAGGTAGCCCAACTATTGGCATACCCACGTATTAAGATACATACAGAAGTGGTCGGGATTGCTGACGAAAAACCTAAAACATCGAAGAACTCTGTCAATGCCATGCTACAGCCAAGATTTCCGAGCGAATATAGGTTACCAGTCACACTTATAATACTACCAAAACTAACTGGCTGTTTACCAGAGAAAAATTTACCAGAATTAAAATCGGATTGTTTACAAAATAAACTATTTGCCGATCCTACATACTACAAAAGAGGCCCAATAGATATAATATTGGGGGCTCAAGAATATAGCAACTTACTACTAAACGGATTACACAAGGTACAAGACTGAATCATCGCTCAAAACACAGAATTTGGGTGGATTTTATCCGGGATTTGCGGCGATACCACAAATACTAACACAGTTATCAGTATGATGACACGGACTACAGAAGTTCAACGACTAAACAAGTTTTGGGAATTAGAAGAAATTCGTAAAAAATACCAAGTAACTAACGAGGATCAGGCGTGTGAAAACTATTACCAACAAACAACTATAAGAAATCCAGATGGGACATACACAGTGAAACTTCCATTCAAGAATCATAGCGTAGATTATGGGAATTCGCGCAAAAAAGCTATTGCAAGACTAGTACAATTAGAACGGAAGTTCGACAAGGATGAAAACTTACGGAAAAAATACCAAGAGTTTCTCAATGAGTACTTAGAAATGGGCCACATGAGGAAAGTATCTAGTACTGACTATTACCACGGTAAATACTATATACCACATCAACCAGTCATTAGAGAAGATTCACTAACTACTAAGCTACGTGTAGTATTTGATGCGTCGAGCAAGTCAAGTACCAACATAAGTCTAAACGATAATATGTTTACGGGACCAAGACTACAGCAAGAATTAGCAGTTATACTGTTACGTTGGCGTAAACACAAGATAGCATTTATGGCGGACATCGAAAAAATGTATCGATACATAAATATTAACCAAGAAGACTACACCTACCAACGAATAGTATGGAGGAATTCACCGAAACATATGATCGACGAATACGAATTAACCACAGTGACGTATGGAACTGCAACTGCCCCATACTTAGCGATTAAGACGCTACAACAACTCGCTACTGATGAAGAAGCGAACTACCCAATAGCCAGCCAAATAACTCTCCAGGACTTCTACGTGGACGATATTTTGTCAGGAGATACGAATGTTGAGGCAGCAAAAATTTTACAAGAAAACTTAATAAATATGCTACGAAAAGGCGGATTCAAGCTACGCAAATGGTCGTCTAACAGTGCTGAATTGTTAGAAAATATACCTAACGAGAGCAAAGACGACCAAGTGATGAAAATACCGCTAGATGAAACTAGAAAATCCTTAGGGGTATTGTGGTCACCATTAGAGGATAGTTACTGGTTTCAGATTACTATCAATCAAAATGAAAAACCAACAAAACGATTTATTTTATCGGAAATCGCTAAGATATTTGATCCTCTGGGATGGTTAGCACCTGTTGTCATAAATATGAAACTCATGATTCAGGAACTTTGGACAAATGGCACAGAGTGGGATCAGCCCGTAGAGGAAACTATTAAAACAAGGTGGATTGAATTACAAAAACAACTAAAGACTATTGAGAAGATTTCCATCCCAAGATGGTGTCATTTTTCAAATAAATCGAGAGTCGAGCTGCATGGGTTTAGTGATGCTTCTGAAAAAGCATACGGTGCAGTAATATACTGTCAGATACAAAATAATAACACATTTAACGTAACCCTTTTGCAAGCTAAGCCAAAGGTAGCGCCAAAAAAGCAGAAAACTACATTACCAAAGTTGGAGTTATGTGCTGCACTATTATTAACCCAATTGATGGAAAAAGTTATTAATGGAATGGAAATGCAAATTACAAATATTTATTGTTGGACGGACTCCATGATTACTCTCGGCTGGATCAAGGGTGAAGCTGAGCGATGGAAGACGTTCGTAGCTAATAGGGTATCTGAAATACAAAGAACATTACCAGAAGCAAAATGGAGTTATGTAAATACATGACAAAATCCAGCTGACCTAATTACAAGAGGCATTGCACCAAATAAATTACAAAACTTATCACAATGGTGGAATGGACCAGAGTGGTTAAAAAGTGATAACATGCCTAGTACGATAACTGTACCAGAGATATGTGAGGAGATTAAACGATGTTATCATTTAACTGTTATACCAAAAAACGAAGTCTGGATAAGATTTTCAAGCTTCAGAAGGATGATACGAGAACTATCATATTGCTACAGATTCGTGAATAAAGAAGAATACAAAAAACCATTAAGTTGTAAGGAAATTACTTCAACAACTATAAAACTCCTCCACTTAGTGCAACAAGAAGTATTTGCTGAGGAATACAAAACAATTAGAACCGGACAATCATTGAAGAAAGGAAACAGGTTGTCATGCCTAGATCCGTTTATTGACGATGAGGGCGTACTGCGAGTAGGAGGAAGACTACAAAACTCCAATTTACCATACGAGCAAAAACATCCAATTCTGTTATCTCATGACCATCACGTAACATTATTCATAATTCGTGATGCTCATTTAACCACATTACATGGAGGAAATAATATGACATTAGCGTATATAAGACAGAAATATTGGATACTTGGAGAAAACCAAGAAGCAGTGAAAAGTAGTATTAGAAAATGTGTAGATACAGATCATCCACCGCCTCACAAAAAATGGGCTCATTACCAAAACCAAGAGTGACGGAATCGTACCCATTCAGTCACACAGGTGTGGATTACGCTGGGCCAATATCAGTGAGAACAATGAAAGGAAGGGGTCATAAATCTTACAAAGGCTACATTGCGATATTTGTTTGCCTATCCACGAAAGCGGTACATTTGGAGCTGGTAGGTGACTTATCAGCAGAAACGTTCATAGCAGCACTACGTTTATGGCTCGCAGAGGACCACGAATTTCGTAGGCACTGCCAATTACTTGTATAAAGAAATGTTAGACATAACACAGTCTGACGACTTTCAAAACACGTTGACAAATATTGGAACACAATGGCACTTTATTCGTCCATCATCCCCCCACTTCGGAGGGATTTGGGAAGCAGGAGTAAAATCGATGAAACACCATTTGCGTAGAGTGATAGGAGAGCAGACACTAACTTATGAAGACATGAGCACGTTCTTACACCAAACTGAAGCATGTCTAAACTCAAGACCACTATGTGCACTAAGTGAAGATATAAACGATAATATCGTGTTAACACCAAGTCATTTTCTAATAGGAAGAGAAGCGGTAGGGGTACCAGACCCGCTATCGGAAACTAATACAGATCACATAAACAGATGGAAACAAATCCAAAAAATGAAAAAAGATTTCTGGAAAAGCTGGACTAAAGATTATTTACACCTACTTCAACAAAGGTACAAATGGAAAACTAATCAAGGAAACTTGTCGGTTGGAACTCTAGTAATTATAAAAGATGAAAAAGTTTCTCCCAGCAAATGGCCACTTGCAAAAATAAAGGAAATACATACGGGTAAAGACGACTTATCCCGAGTAGTGACACTTGCATCTAGTACCACACTAAGCCACGAGGCTTGTGTCGTGGACACCAAATAGTTGATATACTACATAGATAGTTTGTAAATACATACTTATTATACATATAAACATCCATGACTCGGAAACAAATGTCCATGCTCATCACACAAACATTTGCTCCGACCGGGATTCCAACCCGGGGCCCTAAAAACGTAAGGCAGCCTCACTACCGCTGCGCCATTCTGGTCGTCAATTAAATCAATAAAATTGCTTAAACTAGTTTTGCATAGAGACACGGTATATTGCCTGTGGTTTTGCAAAGATCAATAGGAGAAAGTTCCTCTTATTACTTTATATTGCCAATGGACAGTAAAGCACAAAAAATACTTTACTGCATTCTAAATTGATGTCCTGTGCGGTGTAAAGATGGGCACGCATTACCAATATTCTATTAAATTCTGTCTGCAACCGAAATAAACCACTCAAGCGTCCCACGATACGAATAGTAGTGGTTTTACGTCAATAGTGCAATGCCCGGGGCTCAAACGCACGACCTCACCCTACCCTGACCAGCGACGCCGACGTCCTAACCAATTTATGGCCACTTAAGCCCTTGGGAGCACTAAGGACAAATATTTTATTTTATTTGTTAGGGACAAAAAACAGTTACATGCCAAGCTTAACTAGAGATTCTTAAATTAGCATAATACTAAGAAATACATTTAAACAATCTATTCCATATTTATGTTACTACACATGTAACCCACAACATTGTCCACGAATACACCAAAAAAAAATTAAAAGAAAACAGACATAATTGTGTGCATCTTAAAAGCCTAGTAAAAGAAAGGAAAAGAACCATAAATAAAATCCTACTTATGAATTTAATAACTCTATTGCTCTTGCCTTGAAACGATCCTTGGAATTTGTAAATATGTCAAGCTCCATAAAGTGAGCGTTGTACGCATCAACAAGGCGACGAAGAGGTACGCGCTGCCCAGCGTTAGTCCTGCACGAGTTCGTGTCGAATAGTCGAGGCACACGTACCCCACGAAGCATGACAGATCTAGGTACTATATAATGTAAACTATTTGACAAAGGAATGCAGTCGAATCTATTATTGCATATACCATGCAGCATCATTACACCCAAAAGTAATCGTCTAGACTGTAAACTAAGAACATTGTAACGTTTGAGTAATTTCTTCTAAGAAACTTTAGGACGATAACATTTATAATTCATAGAACGTAAATACTTTTTCTGAACAATTTCTAGCCTATCTTTGTACTTATCATATAGAGCAGGGGTCACCAATTAGTTTCACTCGGGGTCTTTTTTAAGAAATTAAGTTATTTTATAGAAAAAACAAAAAAAATAACAATTAATGTGATTTACATACACACATCAAAAGTGTCTAGGGATCAAGCATTTTTATGCGGATTTCTTGAGATTGAGATGTGGCTTTGTAATAAATTTATGATTTTATAAATTTATATGGATCCTTTTTGGTGCATTTCATAATTTGAATCAGGAACTCTCAATCAAATTCGAGTAAAAGATGAAAATAAGCTGTCAATATTTTCCCTATAAAAACATTTCCCTATAAAAACATACAACGCATTGAAGACATTATTAGTGCTACTGTTTCCCTACTACTGATTAAAACCAACGTTATTATGGAGCGGCGACGTCATTTAAGCAGGGAAGAAATGCTCAGAGCCGTGGGAATGATAGAAGCTGGTTCCCGGCAACGTACTGTAGCTTTAGCTCTGAATACAAGTCAGAGTGTTATCAGTCGACTTTGGACACGTTACCGAAGCACTGGTACCGTGGCTGAGCGCCATGGAGGACGGTATCGCTGCACCACACGGAGACAAGACCGATACATTCAAATCTTAACTCGAAGAGCTCCAACAATAACCGCCATGATGTTAGCCGTGAGGCTTCATCACTCTTCAGGGAACTTAATTAGCGACCAAACAGTCAGAAACCGCTTGCATGAAGTGAACCTTCATTCCCGAAGACCGCTACGGGTACCACCTATAGCAATGCACAATCGTAGGATTCGATATCAATGGGCTCTTGAACACAGAAATTGGGCAGAAGAACAATGGCGTTTCGTGTGCTTTTCTGATGAGTCTCGTTTTGGTATGAGACCGGATACAAGACGTATACGACACTGGAGAACCCCTGGACGCCAACAGCGATTAAAATCCTGCCAGGAAGTCCATCCTTATAGTGGTGGAACCATCATGGTATGGGCGGGTATTTGGATCGGCGGAAGAACTGAGTTGATTTGGATCAGAGGCAACCTCAACGCTCAAATTTATGCTGAGACGATTGTATCAGACGTCATCGTTCCTCTACAAGTGCAAATCGGTCCCTTATTTCAGTTAATGCATGATAATGCACGACCGCACACCGCAAGAGTTGTAAGACAGACTCTCGCCGCAGCTAACATCAATGTCCTGCCCTGGCCTGCTCAGTCGCCAGACTTGAACCCGATTGAGCATGCATGGGATATGCTACAGAGAAGAGCTCTGCCGAATATGGAGGGTATCCAGTCGCAAGAAGACCTTTTTTTGTTGTTGCAACGAACATGGGCGGCCATTCCACAGCGTGATTTGGATGAACTCATTTTGAGTATGCCAAACCGATGTTCTTGTGTTGTTAGTGTTCGCGGTAGAAACACGGATTATTAATTGTTTAAGTTACCCAATAAAATTTTAAAGAAAACTGTGTTTTCAGTCATTTTTTCGAACTTTAATGTTAGTGGTTCAAATGTCAAAAATCCCTTTATTAGGAAAATGGCAAATTTCTTTATTAATGCAAAGGTGACTTGGTTTATCGTTACTGTGACAAACGAAAACACTTTATTTGATGAATCCTTAAAGAAAATTTTAATTAATATCAATCAGGAGAAAAGTTATTGCAAAAATATATGTTGATCCCTAGATACTTTTGATGTGTGTATTTACGTATTTTTACATAATTAACATTATGAAAAATGCCATTTTTTTTTGTTGCGGACTATCTGTCTTGCTCTTGACGTCAACAAAGCTAATGCGGGGTAAACATTTTTATTATATTACGTACTCTGAGTACAAGCTGCTGTGTTCTCGCGGTCCGAAGAAAATGGGTCGGCGGTCCGGATGCGGACCTCGGTCCGCCATTTGGTGACCCCTGATATAGAGGATCCCAAATTTGAACGGCGTATTCCAATTGCGACCGAATTAGGGTTTTATATAACATTAGAAATGTAGAGGGTCTCACAAAGCTACTTGAAAATCTCATGACCAGTCCATACATCTGAAAAGCTTTTTTTACTATATTGTCAATATGAGTATCAAAATGCAGACTAGAGTCAAGCGTAACACCCAAGTCCCGGACAGACTGTACTTCATTAAGACTTATCCTGTTTATTGAATAATTAAATTTGATTTGATTTTTATTTTTAGTGAATGAAATTGTGTAACATTTGGGAAGACTTAAAAAGAGTTTATTTTTGAGGCAGTATTCATAAAATCTATCAAGGTCCTGTTGTAAATAATGGCAGTCGTGGATATTTTTACAGGTAATATAAATTTTCATATAGTCTGCATACATCAGGAAATGTGAGTTGACAAAACAATGTTTAATGTCATTAATAAACAATATAAATAGAAAGGGACCTAATACTGACCCCTGAGGAACCCCGGATTTAACAACTATAGAGTCAGATTCATGCCCATTAATGACGATCTTTTGGGTTCTATTGAAAATGTATGAAGCAAACCATCTGAGTAAATTGCCGCGTATACCATTAAAAGCAATTTTTTCCATTAGCAGAGTGTGGTCCACCTTGTCAAAGGCCTTCTGAAAATCCGTGTAAACAGCGTCAACCTGTACCCGGCGGTCCATATTTTCGAAGAGATAGTTTACAAAGGTCATAAGGTTAGTGGTGGTAGAGCGACGTTTAACAAAACCATGTTGTTCGGGTATGATAAGATGACGGATATGTGGATATAGCGCGCTGTGCACTAGTCGTTCAAAAACCTTTGACAAAGTGGAAAGAATGGATATGGGCCGATAATTCTCAACATTATTTTAATCGCCACTCTTGTACACAGGGGTGATAGAGGCTCGTTTCCAAACAGTAGGAAAGACCCCCTCCCTCAAACATTTGTTAAAAATTACATGTAAGGCGGAAGACAAGTGGTCAGCTGTATTTATGAAGAAGGAGGGTGGTATACCATCGGGTCCAGCTCCTTTTGAAGAATCCAGTGACTTCAATGCTGTACGTATTGATTCCTTTGGTAAGTAGATGTCAGAGATACATGGTGAATTGTCTTCATAGCAATTAGACGGTTGCCAGCTGTCTGGGTCAAAGGTAGAGGGTTCATATACCGAACAAAAGAAAGTTGAGAACAAATTGCATATTTCCTTGGGGTCATCGGAAGAAACATTTTTGTAAAACATGTTAGCAGGGTACTTAGCTTTGCCATTCTTGGAAGAGACATACGACCAGAAATACTTAATAGATTTGGGGATACTGTCCTCAACTGATGTCATATAGCTCTTATAACATTTAGCGGTCTCACTATGAAACAATTTGCGATAATTTGAAAAATGCACATAATCAGAGTAATTGCCATATTTCTTCCACTTAATCCAAGCATGCTCTTTAGTTTTAAATATTTTTATTAGAGAAGGTGTAAACCAGATCGGAAATTTTGAGTTTTTAGTATGAGTTAATGGAGTATGTGACCTGATAACTCTATATATAGTTTCATAAAAAAATCAACAGCCATCTCAGAAGAAAGATGAGAGAGTGACTCTTCCCAATCTACATTACCTAAGTCGTTTTTAATGCAATCATAGTTTGCTTTGTAAAAGTTATACCTACGAACCGGATGGCATTTCATTGGTTTGAAACGCACATCTAGGTGAGTTAATATAGAAAAGGGGGGGTGGAGGCTATCAGGATTCACCAGGATATTGCAGGGCATCATTTGAGGGTCCGCGTTAGAGATTATCAAGTCTAACACACGACCTGAACTATTTTTTGTATAATGAAATTGGAAACCATTTATTATATTTATAAAATTAAGTAATATGCGTCCCGTAGAGTCCGTGTGACGCGCAGCGGCATGGTTCCCTTGCTGCACCCAGTCAATCTCAGGCAAGTTATAGTCACCAAAGAAATGGTATGAATTGCAATTGGGATTATTAGCTAAGCCTTGCAGCATGTCTAAGTATTGTTCATATACCTCTGCACGAGACGCTGGAGGTATATACACGACACCAATAATATGACGCGTGTGCTGCTGCGTGGCAGGCAACTGTACTAATACCTGTGCGTCTATCAAATATATCAAATAGTTGTGCGTCTATCAAAGTAACGAGTTGACAAATCTAGGGTCCTGTGGCTAAATAATAATTGCCACACGGGTCGATTGAAGGTTAAGCTGCACTTGCCGAGGTTGGTCAATGGATAAGTATCGTTACCTTGGTAGCACATTAAGCCGTAGATCCCGGTTTTCATTTGAAGATCTACGCTAGGGAATGGGCAACTACAGTACTTTCACAGTTTTTTATGTCTTGTGACTGACTGGGACTGTAGCTACATTTAATTTTCATCTTTGTTTCGACAATTCAAAAGTACCTGTAACTGGCTTACTTGAAATAAATGCTTTGATTTTGATTTTGAGATATTTGATTCGTTACGGGTAGTCAAAAACGCGTCTGATAGTTACTCTTAAGATTGGCAATCGGGTAGTCCTGTACCTGGGCAGGAGATGTCAGATAGGCAGTCACTCATCGACCCATACACGTTGTAAACGGACTCTTCTCGAAGTCGTCAACCTAGCGTATTGTACATCAAACTAAGTAATACTGCGCTAAAATAATTGCTGGGAAACGACTTTTGTTTTGGTGTGAAAAATCACGATGTACGGTAGCGCTCAAAGTATTGTGAAAGAAAGAAAGAAAAAGAAAAAAAGTATTTATTGAACTCACACAGGACAAACAGTAACAAAAAGATAGAATAGAAATGACAAAATTATATAAAAAAGTAAACAAGAGAAAAAATAAAAAATAAAACAATGAAAATGATCCTGTGCAAGGCCAAAAGGCTCCTATCTCAGCAAGGTGCTGTGCCTTGCAATGCATGCACATTGCATTAGCATTGTGCTGGTATATGCATTTCGGTTGGAGTATAATTTAATAGAATATTGGTAACTAGCTGATGCCCGCGGCTTCGCCCGCTTGGCAAATTATAGACTAAACTCTTCCTCTTGAATCACTCTCAGTCTCAATCTATTAAAAAACCCGCATTAAAATCCGTTGCATTATATACCAGTCAATGTGGCGACACTTGGGGGAGGCCTATGTCCAGCAGTGGACGTCTTTCGGCTGAAATGATGATGATGATGACGATGATATGCGTTGGTATTTAAGGTAAAATAAACTTCTGAAACTTTCATTTAAAAAAATCGTGTGAAATAGTTGGAACTTTGACCTTCAATGCCTCCGAAACGAGAAAGTTCCCAGGTCCAGAACAAAATAAAAATCGCAATGACGGGATGAACGCATTTCGGCTTCGTTATGGGTGTTTTTACACCCTTTGTGTATCGGATTAGATTGGAAACCGATCGAAGCATATCTGGAGAAAATATGGGAAGATGATGATAGTTGACGAATATCATCATCATTATGGTAGATGATAAAAAACTAATTAGTGTTAGTCCGTCAGATAGATTTCCAAAAAATATTGATCACATATTTTTTTTTTTTTCCCGTAAACTAAAAATAAAAACGATACAGTGCGTTGAAAACTCGTGTGACGTCACATTTGAGTACAATTGTTTACTCAAATGTGACGTCACAAGCCCCCACTCATGATCTCTGACACACTTTGATAAAACAAAACACACGTATCCAATATTTTTTGATAATCTAACTGACAGACTAAACAGAATCATATTGTTTTAGTCAGTCATCATCCCTTTTCTGCCGAAAGACGTCCACTGCTGGACATATGCCTCTCCCAAGTGTCACTATGATGTCCTCTCCCGTGCGTCTCGCATCCAGCTCCCTGCAACCTTCACCAGGTCAATGGTCCACCTGAGACTGGTCTCAGTGAGAATAGTTGACGAATATAAGTTTACACAATTATTGTGTTGTTCTGAAGGTCAGACGGCGAGGGAACTTGCTGGTCAAATGCTTAATTTATTAATAAGTTGGTGAACAAACCGCTTGTTGGGCAAAACGGAATGTGGTCGAGTTAAGTTAAAAATTTAAAGCTACGGTGGTGTATGAATTACTGTTGTAAGTCCATCCGACACTTCCTTATATTTTATTCATGTTATTAGAAGGCGCGCCTTTTAAAAATAATTAAAATTCTACTTAAAAAACCAGCCAGGTGCGTGTCGGGCCACGCGCAGTGTAGGATTCCATATTAGCCTGTTAATAATAATTAAAAGGAAAAGTTGTGTCAAACTGCTGCCAGAAGCACATACGCTTCTCAAATATTTTCGCGATTTCCTATAAATACTGTGAAGTTGTGCCTAAAAACAATATAAAAGTGTAGCCCAAGTGTTTTCGGATTCCGTGTTAATGTTATCTAGTGTGCTAAACAACTAAAAACAGCAAAAAATCTAATCGAAAGTTCCAAAATTCTCCCAGTGAAAACCATCTACCCACTTATTTTCACAAATAGTAAACTTTTTCTGTCTCTTTGAAAATGTCACTGTCAAAGTGCCAATGTCAACTTCAAAGCAGTGTTGCCACTTAAAAAGTTAAATCACCCCAGAATCATGGATTGCCAAACAGAAAATTCAAAAAATAATAGTACAAATGCGACTAAAATATTAAGTCAGCAAATATTTCACAAAAGCTTATTTATTAGTCGACCCAGATCAAGCTCATGTAGTGGTACAATACCTGCTAGCGTCGCCAGTACGACTATAGATCTAGTAGACTCTGAAAATGCTCCTGAAGAAAACTGGATCGAGGTACCCGGACGCAAAAGACCTCACAGCCCTGAGGAACTGCCAACTAGCCAAAAGCAAACTAAATTAAACAGCTACTGGTTGAGTGCTCCCATTACTACCTCCAATCGATTCTCTGGCCTTGATGTCACAAATAATTCTTCCGAAACCGCCCAAAAGCCCATCAAACCACCTCCATTATTCGTAGACAAAGTGAGTAATATTCAGCCACTCTATGACATGCTGAATGCCACAGTCACTGGCCAGTACGAAATCAAGATCCTCCGAGGGGAACAAGTGAAAATTCAGCCAAAAACCACGGAAGCTTATACAAAAATCTACAAGGAACTTCAAAAACGAGAAACTGAATTCTACACATACAAACCCAAAGAAGAAAGGAGCTTTCGAGTAGTCCTTAAAAACATCCATCCGACTACTGAAACCAACGATATAAAAGTGGCACTTGAAGAATTAGACCACAAAGTGACAAATATCTGGAATATAAAGGATAGAAAAACTAAAACACCTCTACCACTGCACTACATAGACCTCAAGCCAAACCAAAACAATAAAAACATTTATAACGTCAAGCGCCTTCTCCACTGCTGCGTTGTATTTGAACCACCTAGACCAAAAAGAGAGATCCCGCAATGCTCTAACTGCCAGAGATATGGACACACGCGAAGATTCTGTCACCGTCAGCCCCGATGCGTCAAGTGCGCTGGAGCACACAGTACTCTTGACTGCGCGAGGAAAGAGCGTTCCAATAATGTGCGGTGCATACTTTGTGAAGGTAACCACCCCGCAAATTACAAGGGGTGCTCAGTTTACAAGGAATTGCAAAAAGTTAAGTATCCCCCTCTGAGACCAAAAACCCAACGCAGCAAAGACACACAGGAAGTAAATAAAGGTACAGCCAAAAATAGCCGATATGAAAGTGCATGTAATAAATCATACGCAGAAATAACAACAGGTCTATCAACTAAAGAAACCGAACCAACAACACACTTACCTCAATCAAAGCCAAACCCGTCACCTGACATTAAGGAATTTATGCAGACACTCATGAACCAGATGATGCTAATAACTAAGATGCTGGGAGATCTCATGTCCATGCTTCCAAATTTAATGCATTAACATTATGCATCTGGAACGCAAATGGCCTGTCACAACACTCTGAAGAGTTAAAACTTTTTTTATACCAATATAATATTGATATCATGTTAATATCTGAAACGCATTTCACTTCTAGAAGCCATATGGAATTTCCTGGATATAAGCTATATCATACCACACATCCTGACGGGAAAGCACATGGTGGATCAGCTATAATAATCAGAAGCAAATTAAAACACTACGAATCAGCACCGTACTGCAAAGCATCAATTCAAGCAACAACTGTAATCGTTGAAGATTGGGTAAGCCCCATCACGGTGTCAGCTCTCTACTGCCCACCGAAACACATTATCAAACAGGAGGAGTTCAGCGATTTCTTTCATTCTCTCGGCGATCGCTTCATAGCTGGCGGAGACTTTAATGCGAAGCATAACTATTGGGGCTCAAGATTGACCCTTCCCAGGGGCCGGGAGCTACTCAAAACTGTCGAAAAACTAAAAATGGAAATTATATCATCAAGCGAGCCCACATATTGGCCTACCGACAGAAAGAAAGTACCTGACCTAATTGACTTCTGTGCTGTTAAAGGTGTCTCGAAAGATTACTTCCAGTGCCAGAGCAGCTATGAGCTATCTTCCGACCATTCACCAGTCTTAGTCACATTATTTAGTAGTTTTAAAGAAACTACAGAAACCTGCGTCCTTCACACCAAAAAGACAGACTGGGAAATCTTTAGGTCAATAGTCAATCATGCCCTGTCGCCTACAGTCAGTTTAAAATCAGAAGACGATATAGTAGCGGCAATAGAATTCTTCAATAATTCAGTTCAAACTGCTGCCTGGCAATCTACTCCTGCCAACAACTTAAACAATAACAAAAAATCAATATCCCATACTATACTGGATAAAATAACTGAAAAAAGGAGGCTTAGAAAACAATGGCAACAATTTAGATGCCCTAACGATAAACGTAAATTAAACCACGTTGTTAGGAATCTCAAAAAGCTTTTAGACGAGGACAGAAATAATAGTGTCCAGGCGCTCCTGAGCAACCTTGATGCTACTGCTGCTACTGACTACTCACTGTGGAAAGCTACCAAAAAACTAAAGCGGCCTAAAACGGTGTCGCCCCCACTTCGGCAAGCCAACGGGTGCTGGGCTCGAAATGACGAAGAAAAATGCACAACATTTGCGGAACACCTAAAAGACGTATTTCAGCCTCACTCCTACGAGGGGCCCCCAGAGCACAAAGAAGAAGTCCAGCGAGAAGTTGAGCTGGATTGTGATTCATCCACTAGCCCCATCGTAATGTTTTCAAAGAAGGAACTAATTAGAGCGATAAAAAATGTAAAACCTAAAAAAGCGCCTGGTTACGATTTGATAACTGGCATGATTTTGCAACAACTTCCAGATTCTAGCCTGACCTTCCTGTTGTCAATCTACAATGCTATGTCAAGACTTTGCTTCTTTCCCCCGCAATGGTAAACAGCCAAGATACTAATGGTTCCTAAACCAGGGAAACCACTTGAAGACCCGAAGTCATACCGACCAATAAGTCTGCTCCCAATAGCGTCTAAAGTTTATGAATCGCTCCTTTTATTGCGATTAATGCCTATAATTAAAGAAAAGCATTTAATACCCGACCACCAATTTGGGTTCCGACAAAGACATGGCACAATAGACCAAGTTCACAGGCTTGTCAGTAAAATTCACAACACTTTCGAAGATAAGGAATATTGTGCTGCCGCATTCCTTGACATTTCTCAAGCTTTTGATAGAGTTTGGCATGAAGGTCTCCTCTATAAAATCAGAAACAGCTTCCCAAGCAACATCTTCCTCATTTTGATGTCGTACTTGAGAGATAGATACTTCTTCGTGCAGAGGGGAGACGCATTATCAAAGCTATACCCTATCGCTGCTGGGGTACCTCAGGGCAGTGTGCTTGGACCGATTTTGTACTTGATTCATACTGCGGACCTCCCAATATCAAATTTGGCGACAACAGGAACTTTCGCGGACGATACAGCTGTGTTGGCATCCCATACTGACCATAAAGTAGCATCAGCTATGCTGCAGACCTGTTTGGATGCCATATCCCTCTGGCTCAAAAAGTGGAGGATAAAAGCAAACGAGACCAAGTCAGTAAATGTCACATTTTCTAGGAGAAAGGAAACATGCCCACCAGTACAGTTAAATAGTATACAAGTGCCTCAAGCTGGACATGTTAGATACCTTGGTTTATACCTTGACAGACGCCTCACTTGGAAAAAACACATCTTCACGAAACGGAAGCAACTTGGGCTGACACTAAGAAAGTTTTACTGGTTGATTGGCCGGAATTCACAATTAAACCTGGAAAATAAAATCCTTTTATACAAAGCAATAATCAAGCCTATTTGGACCTATGGCATCCAGCTATGGGGGATAGCATCACACTCTAACATAGAGATCATACAGCGCTTTCAAAACAAGCTTCTAAGAACAATCACAAACGCTCCATGGTTTGTTCCAAATGAAGCCCTACACCATGATCTGAAGATACTCCCAGTCAAAGAAGAAATAAAAAGCTACATCAAGTCATACAAAGAAAGAATAACTCGTCACCCAAACATCTTGGCAAACAATCTCATGGATAAAAAAGGAACCCGCAGACTAAAACACAAAATTCCACAAGATTTTATCGGACAATATTAGCATTATGCTTTTGAGTAAGAGGTTGTGTCATAGGACGCATACCAAGCAAGCCATCTAACACGCCATAGAAATTACTTATTGTCCTAATGAATAGTGACAGATTGTAAAAGAAAAGAGACAAAAAAAAAAAAAAAAAAAAAATTAAAAAAAAACTATAAATCAGATCAAATTTGACATAGACTGTCAGTTTAGCAACTACAGCAAATACTTTATTTTAGTCACTTATATATTCTAAGGATTTTGTATTTGGTACCAAATTATCTAACACCCAAGTTCAACGACTAATACTGCTAAAATAATAAAGATATCTTAAACGCTATAAGTTTTCTCTAAAGGTTATGAAATGTACTATCATCGTGAATTTTTCCAGATTTTTAGTAGGGCATCTAAAAGCTAACTGCTGAGCTTTTAGATAGCCCTACTAGGACAAATATTTACACTTTGAAGTTTAATATTTCGTAAACGGAGCATTAAATCGAAAAATAACTTTAGCAACCACTAAGTCATTTTAAAATACCTATTCAATGATATCCCGCACAACGGGATAGAGAACAAGAAAAAAATCATCGCCACTTCAAATGTAGGGGCTACCCTAAAAAAAATATTTTCCAAAATTGTATTTTACCATTTTCTCAGCGTCATTAATATACATATTTCTACAAAATTACAGGCGCGACCAAAAGCTAGAACAAAATATTGTAAAAACATCTTTTGAAGAGAAGAGAGATTATTTTACACTATCACAATTCAAACATGAGCCACAAATTGCAAAAACACAGAGTTCTGATAAATTTCATAAGCCCAACATTTAACATTTTGATAATCCGAATAAATATTTTACGAATACATAACCCCAAAGAACCGTTTCTTTGGGGTTACACCGTTATTTTTCCTTCTTCCTTCACAAATGACCCTAAGAATATTATCACAGTTTCGCACAA
The DNA here is from genome assembly GCA_905147715.2 of Xestia xanthographa. Lineage (NCBI taxonomy): Eukaryota > Metazoa > Arthropoda > Insecta > Lepidoptera > Noctuidae > Xestia > Xestia xanthographa. The sequence continues at coordinate 24,304,050 of LR990654.1, forward strand.
CCAGCCTAAGTAAATACCTACCTAAGCCTAAGTTAAAATGTATAATGCATATATGTTACGAATACCGGCGCTCTAATAACGAATCAATGGGGAATTTTCCAGTGACGTTTACATGTCACAACGCTTCAGTATATATCAATAGGTGGCGCTTCTCAGTCATAGGAATATTTTTAAGCGGCGTTCTAGTAAAATCCAATGAAAAAAATATTTATTATGCATTATAACACAGGTCAATGGTAAAATCTTTTAGCAGGGCAAAAAAAAACATTTTCTGTCAAACATTTTTAACCTAAAAAGTGTTCTGTTCTTTTGCACCACGGAGCTGAACTACAAGTTTTTGCATGGTTTTAAAGTTAAAATGGTTTTAAATTAAAATGGTTTTTAGTTTTCAAGTTAGTGAGACTGTGACGGTGAGGTGACGTGACGTGAAGCGACAGTGGCACTGGAAGTTTTTTTTTAAATTTAATGGGGATGGCATCTGTGGAACTAATAGCGCTAGCATCGCTTGTACCAAACATCCTCATTGGTTAAAATCTGTCAATGTCATTTTATATTTCAAAAATAGTTTGACCCATTGACTTGAGAAGTAGATGGACTGGAAATACCTACAAAAAAAAGGTGCCACAAAATTTCTCATAAAATGGCTGCCAATGATAGGGATGTACCAATTATGGAATATAGTGTTACTATAACAAGTATCGATACTAATACTACATAATAGTTTTACGAGTCTTACTAGATATCACGTTGGAATCATATTTATAATTTACTAAGCACTTCGAGTCTTACTAGATATCACGTTGGAATCATATTTATAATTTACTAAGCACTTCGCCCGCGAAAATTGTGATAGCTCGGCTAATTTGCATGGCATCAATATAATTTATATCCTATGTTACTCGGTAAAAATGTAGCTTTATAATGGTACTTAAAATAATTTTTAACAGTAGTTCTTGAGTTAAATCGTAACAAACGCTGTGTGAGACTGCACAAACAGACTCACGATGTCCGCGATTACGCGGAGCCCTAATCAAAATAATATTTGTCCAATCGACAAAGGGAAACAACTATTAGATACACTTACCATCACGTTGGTACTGGTGATGTGACGTAGTCCCTGGTCACGTCGTATCTGGGTGGAGTGTAAGTGTAAATGTGTTTTGTGTTGTGTATGTGAAGTTATTTAGATTCGACGGTAACCAAAGGACGCCCCACAGCGCGTACCGTCGACTCCCTGGTCAAACCTTCAGATCACACACGTGGCACTTTTCATCAATGTCCAACTGAATTTTATCCCGGTTTGCTAACCCAATCGGGGATGTACAATAGTCCAGCACTGAATTTAGGAAGTTACCGGCGTCCAAATGACACGGAGGCCGGCTACATAACCAACAAATTACACGCGGTCACGACCCAAGGTGGCGAGATCTCTCAATTATCAACAAAATATCAAACACCGATCAAGATTGTATCGGATTAACATTAACTCAAAGTTTCAATCAATAATTACACGAAAACAGCGAGCATCAAAAAAACGAAGACCACGGAAGCGTGATTCTTCCCAATCAAAATTGCACAGACAACCCACGTCATCTCACTGACAACTGAAACGTCATCTGTCAAACGTCAAAAAGGTGCGTTCAGAAACTTGGTGGATGAAACAAACGCACAAACAATAAAGCAAATCTTTCCTCTATATTCATATACCATAGATTCTTACAGTCTGTTGTAACAAAAAAATAGTAAGTTTAATGCTCCTCTGATATCTGACCGTTAACTAATGTAGTGTTTTTTCTGCACAGAATTTATAAACAATTTTAGTCGCATCACTTTTGCGCTTTCGCTTATTTTATATCTGGTCTGTAGCTTCTAGTAGGTATGCGGACTAGGTTTTCCAGATACAGTAATTTGATTTCCTGGCTAATTCGAAGGATACTAATTTGGTGGGTACGAAAATAGTTATTGGTCTAAACTTAAACTACCTATTAATTTCTAAACAATGTTAGTTTGTTCAAAAACTGCTTTCCGAGCCACGCAGGAAACTCGGTATGTAATGGGTGGTCACCCATCCACAGTCCAACCTAGGCAACAATGGAGGCATTACAGTAGATGTACAAGAAACATCCGATTTTTTAACGTTGCTCGTCTCACAGAAAACATATGGCTCTTGATGTTGTTTTTTGATGGATGCCTGAAAAAAATAGGAATTTCGTTATGCAATATTTGTTTTGTATTGTGTAACGGGCTGGTGTCCGTAACTCCACGTCAAATTCGTCAGTCAAAACGCGTACCTAATTTGCGTGCGAACAATAATAATCATATTTTTTCGAACCGATTAGCACACGTATGTACTATACCGATATCGTACCAGCACAGCGAAGGAACTAGTATCGGAAAATATTACAGCAACGGTACTACACTATTCCACCATGACATATTATTGTAAACAAACGAATGAAATTATGAAATTAAAAAAAGGTCTGTTGGACGAAAATAAGCCCAAATATGAACACTACAGCCATAAATTCACGATCCCTTAGCATTTTTTCCATAAAAGTGTATTACTATGTGTAATAATTCATGAAAACCGGCTACTAACCTGTGCAAAGACAATTGAGGTTGATTTTCCTTCTTTCTTGTACCACACTTCATAACACAACACGCAGGCATGTTGAATAGCTGTTTTCCACCATATACGTGCAATTTTAAAGATAAACTCTTCGTAATTTTCTCACAAATCTCAATAAATGCAAAAGTAAACACTCATTTGACAGCAGAACTACCACAAAACTCGTCGCATAATATGGCGGATACGGCGCTTACCTACAACTGTTACTACGTCACAACAAAATGTTGTCATTATGAACAACAGCTGAAATATTGTTGTCTCTTTTATCAAATACGATTACCACATTAGATAGAATGAAGCAAAACGATATTTCACATTCTGTTTCGTATTTCACTCACATTTGTCTATGCAAATGTAGGTATAGAATATCGGGGCCCCTCCATATTTCTTTCTATCTCTATGGTTTGACCTCACTCGTCTAAGCTATGGACGCGCCATCTACATTCAGCATTCTCCATTGTTTTGGCTTGCACTGGCAGCTCAATATCAGTCAGTGTTGCTATTTTATTATTACCAAGATTGATCAGCGGCATCTAGTTCGTTCATAAAAAGCACTGGAAAATTTCCCATTGACCCCTATCATCAAAACCAGATGAATAGTTTAGGCGTTACGGTGGAACATACGTAAATACAAACACACAGACTGCTAAAATCAAAAGCCTTCGTTTTGGCTTCGCCGTAGTCGGGTGAAAATTATTTTCTATAAAGAATTGGGCAGAGTTGGGCCTACATAATAGTGCAACTACCTATCTTTAACTGCGATGTAATGAGGGACGACTGGACAAGACTATTGATATGTTCCATATTAACCGATTTACTTTCCCCACTAAGTACTTTAAGTGGACCTGGGCGTTTGTACCACCCCATTGCCATAAACCAAGCTCGCCACACTATTCCCAAACGACTGCAACTCCAGAAAGCTAGTATCAACAGTGGCGATCACCAGAAAAGCGCCGAGACAATGAAGCTCGACGACGTCCCAAAGACACAATTTAACTGTCTTGGATCCTGCAACGAAATTAATCAGAAAAGTATAGCGGAGGAGTAGGAAAACCATAATTTCCTCCATATCAGCAGCCATAAACCAAAAACAAATCGAGATTTCGGGCTGCTACTGATAACTGTCTCATTGAAAAGCCCAATAAAACTGCCCGAAATGGGAATCAACTCCGGGATATTTTGCTCATTAGTAGTACCAGCTACCACTAAACTAACGAAACAGTCACGTATAGATAAATACATAGAATAGAGGTACCTCTGTATTTAAATGTAAAATAGGTCAGGGGACATTTTGCCCGTTAAAAGCAATTTCTTGTAAATTACTACGCATACTTTGTAATTAGCAAGACAGGTAATTGAAAATAATAGCAGTAGTTGGAGCTTTGTGTGCAAAACTATAGTTTTTTTCATGTCTTTGTATTTAATTTGAACTGCAGTATGGGCTAGGATCTTTTGGTGACTGGTGACTGAAATTGTAATTAAAGACGCCATTTTTTAAAAAAAAATACTTAGTTGACATTTATCACTAGGTTCATGCTTTAAACGCCAAATGACCAAGCATTTTTGCACTGAAGCATTCTTACATTCATTCAGGCGTTCTTTATTTTCACCTGATTCGATATTATGTTATAGGATCATATCCTTTTATTAAAAGCTTGCCGCCTTGGTGTTCATCCTTTGAACCAACAAATAATCAGTTTAAACTTTTTTTAGCTCTGGTTTTTTGATTCTTCAGCATACTGGCCATACAAGAAAGCCAGTATTGGTAACGAAAAAATTCATCATGTGAAATTCACCACATCAATTTACAAGGAATATGGATATATCCTTGCTTACACCCCATTTTTGTATTCAAAACCATTTTTACCAACATTCCATTCGGTTTCTCACTCTTATTACATTACGCATTCATATGGGGGGTATTACACATGTATAATGTAAAGGGGCTTGGCAAAAGACGGAAGCGGAAATGCGATCAATCAAATGTTTCTCGGCATCTCTCAAAGCAAGTTTAAGGCGAAGACAACTCAAAGACGATCAATTCACACATTAATACCATTGCCAATTGAAACAAATACGTGTAGTAGTAGTGATGAACCTAAGAAGTCAATACAAACAAATACCGTTACAATCCTAAGAAAAACCAAAACTAATCAACCCAAGCGATGCAATAAAATATCCAAATGGTTCACGTTGCTACTCATCATGTTACTAATATTGGGTTCAGCAAAATCGACTACAACGACGTACTCTGTAAAAACGGTACCACCAGGATTATATGTTGAAAAAATAGGAACAGCAAGCATTGACAGAGGAATATTTAGGATAGAAATAAATTATGAAAAACAACACCTAGAGCAAGACCTTGTCAAAATAAAAACAATGACGTCACAATTCAGTCAACTATGTACAAATGCGGAACAAATAACAGCTTCCGGATTTTGCAAACAATTACACCACCATTTGTTAGAAGAAGCATCAAAATTTGAGCGAACTAAAGAATATTTGTCAGAAGTGAACCAGACTAGGAAGAAAAGGGGAATATGGGGAGAGTTACTAACTGCTATCTTCGGAGTGAATGATGAGGCATACCGAGATATAGACACATTAAATTTAAACCAAAAAAAAAATAATTGAAGCTGCCAACCATCAAACCCAATTCATGATATCAACAATCTCACAAGTAAACAAAACTGAAGAAAGAATAAAACAGAAACTTATAGGATTTCAAACTAAACTAAACCAAGTCATAGGTTACATCGAGAGTAACAACCATTGGTTCAGTACAGTCGACCACAACAGTGTAAACATACGTGTTATGCAGACTTACCAACCAGCGTATAATTACATGGAAGAAATCATGGATTATTACAACGGGTTATTAGAGATATACTTAACCAAGGCGACAGTATATAGTGTTTTATCACCAAAGAACGTCACTGACCTGATACCATCAGCAAACAAAAAATTACCATCTAAACTAAGAATTGTTCAACAACAGTTACTAGATACCAAGGTATATGAGAACAAGACTCATATAAAAGTACACGCCTATTTTCCTATACAAGAGATAACTAAATATACTTTAATGTATGTTACACCAGTCCCAAAGATAAACTCTGACAAGTCTGCCCAAAGTATAGAAGTACCTAAAGCTTACATAGGGTTAGATTACAACAACGAAATGTATTTTGACTTCAACTATGAGGAGTTCAAACGTTGTTTAGAATGGACTAACCATTTTATTTGCTTTCCTGGGGCCGTGAAAAACATGCAATTAAAAGCAAATTGCATTGTAGATCAACTATTTAAAAACCAGACACATACGAAATGTCCGACTAAAACATATTATTTATCCAATAAAATAATATGGAAACAACTTTACATGCCAAACACTTGGTTATTCATTGTACGAGATCGGGTTACAACGTCAATACTTTGTGATGGACAAAGAGAAGAATTCGAGCTTCAAAACGTTGGTGTAATACGAATCGCAGATAACTGCATTATTAAAACAACTAATAACATATAACTGCCAAAAGAATTGTTAGGGTTCCGTAGTAAACTAGGAACCCTTATAGTTTCGCCATGTCTGTCCGTCCGTCCGTCTGTCCGTCCTCGCTTAATTTCTGTGACCGTTAGCACTAGAAAGCTGGAATTTGGTACCAATATGTATATCAGTCACGCCGACAAAGTGGTAAAATAAAAATTGGAAAAAAATGTTTTATTAGGGTAGCCCCCCTATATGTAAAGTGGGAAGTGATTTTTTTTTAATTTCAACCCTAACGTGTGATATATTGATGGAAAGGTATTTAAAAATGAATAGGGGTTTCCTAAAATATTTTTTTGATAATGTCAATAATTTCGGAAATAATCACTCCAAAAGTAAAAAACAATGCCCCCCCCCCCCTCTAACTTTTGAACCCTAAGTTTAGAAAATATGAAAAAAATCTGAAAAGTAGAACTTTATAAGGACTTTCTAGGAAAATCATTTTGAACTTGATGGAAACAACAGTTTTTGTACAAAAAAGACAAAAGAAAAAGTTGTACAAAATAACTTCTGGACTAAGTTTGTAGTATATTCGTATATGCAAGCATTTTTACATAATGGATACCCACCTTTAAACTCATAAGTGGGAACACTTATTGTGACGGACGGGAAACTACGGAACCCTACACTGAGCGTGGGCCGACACGCTCTTGTTTCAGTACCGATTGTAACATCATACTCAAAACAAATAGACTTTCCCATAACAACGCACATGGTGACTAAATCCATGCTAAACATTACCAAAGAAGAAGAAGTTGTAGATAACTCAAAAGATATATTTCAGAATCTAGTTAATCAAGAAAATGCTTTACAAACCGATGAGGTGTAGTACCTATGTATGTACTTAGTAGGTAAGATCTATGTTATAAAATGTATGCATTAGTATTAAGAAGAGTAGTATTAAAGGCTGATTGATCGGTAACGGTTGTTTCAATAATACGAGTTCCCTACATGGCGACCCTTGCCAGTTATGGGGCGCGTGACGCGATCTCTGTTGGCTTAGTGTTACGGCTCCGAAACATGTAAAAAAAAAGATAATTACGGCGTAATACACAATAAACGTATTCTTGTTTATTCAATTCGGGAAAATCGGTGCACAATGTGTCGATCAAATGTGGAAAAGGAGACCGTGTTCTTAAACCAGAATGCTGCGGGTTCGAACAATGCCCATGTCGAAGAAATGAAGATGACATCTATCAGTATTGTGTTGCTGGTAATTTGTACACTTTTGGGTCTTGGCGCAGCGTATTTTGTGTATAAGCAATATAAAAAGTGCCACCATTCATGGATCAGGGAGCAGATTGCACAAAATAATTTTCGGCGATCGTTAAACCGTTCCAGAGGGAATCGTGGAGATGATCGATGAGGTTCATGTCCCAATAAAGTAGATGGAAGCAAAAGTGCAAGTGCTTATTTAGTGAATGAGTAGTGCGGTCTCAGTAGTATAAAGTGAGTGAAATAATGAGCGTTAGTGAACAACAGTTACAAACAAAGTAAGAAGTGACGAAAATACAAGAAGAAGGACCTTCAGGATTTTTATAGTGACTTTAATGTTTATATTACTAACTGTGTAAATGTGTTACAATTTCACCTTCTGAGTTGTGTTTACTATAGCGAGCAATTGCATTCCAATGTATCAACTTACGTTATTGTCCCCTACTACGGTAACTCACTACGAGAATGTGGTATGTAATTTAAATAATAATATATAATTGTAAGTCCGGGAATGGAAGAAGAATTACTTAAATGTTTAGACGAGCTTACTATAATAAGGAAATATCTAGTTAAGAAAGGAAAGTCTCGATTTAAGGGAAATATTGTAAAAAAAAAAATTAACAGAGACAGAAATAATATTTGAGAAAAGTAATAAACTAATACAGTTATTGACTACTAAGGAAGGAATAAAAACAGATATTTTGACAAGACTAACTTCATTAAGAGATGAAATAAAATCGTGTTATTTACGAATAGTAGATTTATGTTCTGAAACGAGGGAAGATAGTAGTAGTGGAAGTGAATTTTGTGACGTAGACTCAAATCTAGAAGTAACCATGGAATTCGATTTAAAAACCGCGTGTAGTTTGATTCCTGTAATGAACAGTAAAGAAAATAACATCAAAAGTATCATTGATTCTGTAGAAATGTATGCAGATATGTTATCAGAAGCAGGGAAGACATTACTTATAACATTTGTCTTGAAGAGTAGATTGTCAGAAAATGCTAAATTACGAATGAACAACAGTTACACATCAGCAAACGATCTTGTAAGAGACTTACGTTCCGTCTTGTTACCAAAAAAGTCATTCACTGCAATACAATCGAGGTTGCAAAACACAACACAAGGCTGGCGCACTATCGACCAGTACGGCACGGAAATCGAAAAACTATTCACCAATCTTACAATATCGCAAGCAGATGGTAATTCTCAGAATTATGCTATACTAAAACCTTTAAACGAAAAGCAAGCAATTAAACGATTCGCAGATGGTTTGAGTGATTCTCGGCTCAGTACAATTATTGATGCACGTAACTACAACAGTTTGAAGGACGCAATCCAGGCGGCGAAGGACGAGGAGTTGGCAGTGGCATCAACTTCCAGAGATGAAAATGTCATGCAGTTTTCATGTCGCGCTAGAGGTAAGTTCCAAGCTAATAATTTTCGCCGAGGGCAATCCTATAATCGTCAACCACGAGGACAGCGAGGATACTATCATCAGAACTCCAATAATCATGACGGAAGGAATTACAGACAATCGCGTGGACGATCATTTTATCGTTCCCGAGGAGAAACTCGAGGTTCATTCAACACAAATCGTGGACGAGATTACCAGGTATCTAGCAAAAACCAATCGAGTTACGAAACTCATGGTAGTGGTAATAGTAACGATAATCGTGTGTTTTATACGGATCAATCTAACAACAGCGAAGCTGTGAATTCAGAATCAGAGGAAATGCAGTTTTTTCGATCAAAAACATAATATTTTGGCGTTGGCAGGCAAAGCAAAATTCATAACATTATATTTTGGCAATAGAAAATACTTTTGGCTAGTAGATACGGGCGCATCCATTTCCGTAATAAAGAGAGTCGCGTTACCAAATAACATTGCTATAATTAAAGATGAGACTATCATAAATGGTATTGCGGGTCAAACTCAAGCAACTGGATTTATTAATCTTAATCTGACTCATCGTGATGAGCAACAATACGCTGACTTTAAAGTCAAGTTACATGTTTTCGATAACATGCCATTAAAGGCTGATGGAATTTTAGGTTTAGATTTTCTATGTCATCATGCATCGAATATCAACTTGGAGACTAACATCATTACCTTGTCTAAATATGGAAAGAAATATTATTTAACGCTACGTGACACTGTAGATTATTCAAACGAAGTGTTACACATTCCAGCCAGAAGTGAATCGATTCAATATTTACTCTTGAATAATAACTCAAATAATGACTGTATTATTCATAGCAAGCAACTGACGGAAAATGTTTTTTTAGCAGGATGTATAGGAACAATTAAGAATAATAGATTAGCAGTAAAGATATTAAACACCAATGAGCATGATGTTACTTTACCAATGTTTGAACCAGAGGTTTTTTCGGTACAAGATTATGATTTATGCGATTTTAAATATAACTGCAACAGTTTAGAGAGAGCAAAAACATTATCAGGCATTTTGAAATTAAATCATCTTAACGTGGAGGAAAGGAAATCAATACAAGAGTTATGTGCTAAGTATTCGGACGTGTTCTTTTTACCCGGCGACAAATTAACAACTACAGACGTTTATGAGCAATCAATAACCTTAAAACCGAATACTAGTCCGGTTTATGTAAAGCAGTATAGGCTGCCACATTCCATGAAAAATGAAGTAAAGAAACAAATACAAAACATGCTTGACAATGATATAATAGAGGAAGCAAAGAGTGAGTGGTCGAGTCCTATTTTATTGGTACCAAAAAAAACGTGGAAACGACAAAAGGTGGCGACTAGTAGTCGATTATCGTAAACTTAATGATTGCATTGTAGACGATAAATTCCCGTTACCAAATATTACAGAAATTTTGGACTCACTCTCAGGCTCAGTCTATTTCTCACATTTAGATTTAAATCAGGGTTATTACCAAGTAGCTTTGGATAAAAACAGTAGAGAGTACACTGCGTTCACTACTAACACTGGACAGTACCAAATGAAGAGGTTACCGATGGGACTCAAGACAAGTCCAAGTGCTTTCAGCAGAGTAATGTCAGTAGCTATGTCAGGATTAACTTTTGACCGATGTTTTGTATATTTGGATGATTTGGTAGTTTTTGGTAGAAATTTAGCTATCCATAACAAAAATATGATGGATGTATTAGAAAGACTGAGAAAAATTCATTTGAAATTGAATCCAGAAAAATGTAACTTCTTACAAAAAGAAATTCTTTATTTAGGTCACTTAGTATCACAAAATGGAGTCTTACCCGACCCAGCAAAAATAGAAGTATTACAAAAATATCCCACACCATCCAACACAGATGAAGTAAAAAGATTCGTAGCATTTTGTAACTATTATAGAAAATTTATTAAAAATTTCGCGGAAATAACTTATCCTTTGAACAAATTAACCAGAAAATACGAAATATTTAACTGGACTGATGAGTGCCAAAAAGCATTCGACACGCTGAAGCATGCTTTAACAACACCACCAGTTTTAGAATTTCCAGATTTCTCAGAGGATAATGAATTTGTAATACAAACGGATGCATCAGGTACAGCAGTAGGAGCAGTTTTGTGCAATAAAAATATGAAGCCTGTAGCATATGCAAGCAGACCACTTAATAAAGCTGAACTGAATTATCCAACCATTCAAAAAGAATTAGTTGCCATTGTGTGGGCAGTGAAGTACTTTAGACCATACGTATACGGTAAAACATTCACAATTATGACTGACCACAGACCATTAATATATTTATTCTCAATGAAAGATCCATCAAGTAGGCTAATTAAACTAAGGTTAGCGCTAGAAGAATACCATTTTAAAATAATATATGTGAAAGGTAAAGATAACAGTGTAGCAGACGCGTTGTCTAGAATAATAATAACATCAGATAACTTAAAACAAATGAATGAAGACATTATGTTAGTGATGACTAGGGCGCAGAAACGGCGTTTAGATTTAGGCAATCAAGTAGATGACACACCTGTTCTTAGTAGACCCGACGAGTCGTGGCCTGATCAACCACACGTAGTTGAGGTGCTAAGAGTGCCAAGTGAGTCTATAGAAATGACTTTTATAAAAAATGAAGAACTAATGAAATTAAGAAGACAAAAAAACATAGACGCAGAAAAGAAGTGTTTTATTTACAGTAATCGTAAAAAAACGTTGTACATTAATCTTAACTTTAAAGCACAATTTACGCGAGACGAATTTGTGCTTCAGTTAGGAGAATTTTGTAAAGATATGAATATAACAGAACTATGCATAGTAAAAAGTAGAGAATGAAAGTTTTATAAAAGACTTATTGAAAGAAATAAAAGAAAATACGGATTGGACCGGTCCACGAATATATGTATTAAGAGGAGTTAAAAGAACTAATGATGAGGAGGAAAAAAACTATATTTTACATGATTTTCATCTATTACCAACTGCAGGTCATGCAGGTGTACGTAGGATGACCAATAATATTAAGAGGAAATTTTACTGGCCAGGCTTAGATAAAGACGTACAAGAATTCGTGAGCAAATGCATAAAGTGTCAGAAAATGAAGCATTGTAGATATGTCAAGGCGCCCATGGAGATAACTACAACTGCTTCACATGCTTTTGAAAAGGTATTTCTTGACATTGTAGGTCCATTAGAAAGGGATATTGAAGGAAATTGTTATATTTTAAGCCTGCAGTGCAAACTAACTAAGTTCGTAGAGGCATATCCATTAAAAACCAAGGAAACGGTAAGTGTAGCTAAAACATTAGTTGATAATTTTATACTAAGATTCGGAATACCAAATACCATTGCTACTGATCGTGGAACAGAATTCGTGTCTTCAGTAATGGAACAGGTATGTAAATTGCTAGAAATAAACAAATTGACATCCACTGCTTATCACCACCAATCTATCGGTGCCCTTGAAAATACACATAGAAATCTCGGTGCTTTTTTGCGAATATATTGTGATGGTAAAAAAGAAACATGGAGTCAGTGGTTACCATTTTGGTGTTACAGTTTCAATAATACTGTTCATACGGAAACAAAGTACACACCTTTCGAACTTGTATTTGGTAGAGCTAGTGTATTACCATGTAGAGTAAGTCAGTCTATAGAACCTTTATATAATCCAGAAAGTTATCCTTTAGAACTTAAGTATAGGTTACAAGTAGCACACCAAGATGCTCGTAAAAAATTAGTTTTAAGTAAGCAAAATCGTAAGTGTACTTACGATAAAAAAGTAAATAATGTAACGTACAATAACGGACAATTAATTCTTATTAAAAATGAAACAGCTGCTAAATTAGATTCCCATTGATGGGCCATTTGTTATTTTAGAAGATTTAGGTGTTAATGTTAAGATTTTAAAAAGCAACAAACCTTATGTTGTCCATAAAAATAGGACTAAACTATTTAAAACGTAATGATGTAAGATGTAACCAAATAAACAAAAAAAAAAAAAAAAAAGATTCATCTATAATCAATTTTTTTTTTCTCTCGCCCCCGAGGTGAGGTGTAGTACCTATGTATGTACTTAGTAGGTAAGATCTATGTTATAAAATGTATGCATTAGTATTAAGAAGAGTAGTATTAAAGGCTGATTGATCGGTAACGGTTGTTTCAATAATACGAGTTCCCTACACCGAATTAGATAGTACTATTTGGAATCAAATTAGTTCTCACGCATACGCAACTAGTGCGATATCGTGTATAATCATGTTTTTAGTTTGCTACGGCCCAGCTATACTGAGATGGGTTCGAGTCACAGTGCAGCACAAGACCAGAAGGACAAGTCCCGAGCCAGCGAACCAACCAGCAAGAGAACCAAATTCACTTGCTGCCAACAAGACAACTAAACCAACAACAGGCCAACCAACTATTACAACGGAACCCATGTATAGTTTACCACATCAACACGAAACTATTGAATTATACCAACTGGAGCCTAGGTCCTGAGAGGCGCTAGAATGTTCAACCATGAACATACCATTATTACACGCGCCAACAACAGCATCACAGCGTCAGCATTAAGAGCGACATACATACGTTCTACGCGCCGGCAACACCAGCACACCGTCAGCGCTAAGAGGTGGCCTACTGAGATCTTCGCTTCATCGGCTCGATACACACACGACAGACATGTAAATAGGTATCAATGTGTATTGACCAGAAAAATTGTATATAATTAAGTTTATTATTGTAATTAAATTAGTCATCAAGCTGGAGTCGAGTGTGATTTATCTCCTATACCTCCTCTTACTGTGGCCAAGACACCTTTAGCCATCATCGGTCCTATGAGTCTGGGATCGGCAGTAAGAAAACCATTTCCTGTGTACATTGCACGACGTACACAAAACCCTCTTCCTACCCAAATTCCGTCTGTTACCGTAGGTCTCCTTGTGACAGACTTCCCTCTCATATAACCAACGTAACCTACGTTTGGTGTGGTTTGTATGGTAGGCTAGGGCGTTAGGGTAACTTTACTAGGGTGCTAGGTAGGTAATTACTATAGGGCTAGGATAACTAGGGTGCTAGGTAGTTACTGTAGGGCTAGGTTTGGCGTCAGTTGGGCTTTAGGTACTGATCCAGGCTCAATTGTCTCAACCGTAGTCACATCGTACGCACTAGGAATAACGGCCGTACTAAGCTGTAAGTCCCGGTGTGTACAGCAAAATATCCGTTTTTATCACTGTTTTTCAAGTTCTACATTGTTTTTGGAGTATCAAATTATAATTGTATGTCTTGATTTTTAATTAAGCAGTTTCTTTATCTATTCTGCTATTCACTGTAATTTTTCTAGAGCTCTAACTCTTGCAGTTTGCGATCGACAAATGTTTTTATATGAAGTGTCAAATTACGTGCAAATTTTTCGCAAGCATGCGCGGTATGGCGCGGGCTGACTTTTTTTAGCGCGGTTGACACGCTGGAGAGGGTAGGCAGCAACCACAGCACGCCACCTGCTACGATCCTTATATACTCCGTTTCCCTCGTCCACGTTCATACATCTGGTCATACACGCTCGCCGGTTGCGAGTACTACACACCCGACCGTTCAGAAGAACCTCACCAATAAGGTCAGTGTATGTCCTTCTAGGGAGTCCCTCCCGTTGTTGCCACTTATCTCTATGACTAGAATGACACTATGGAACATACGACATGACCTGATCCCTTTTTTAATTGCATGTGGAAATCCTCCACCCTGGGATGGGCGAAGGGGTCTGTCAGACTCCTACTGATCAAAACCGCACGGTGTTCTTCGGCTACCGTGCGTGAGTCGGGGTGCTGGAGAACTTCTATTTAAAGCTTCCTGTCTCAAACTTTAATTTTTGTCTTTTGCTGTGCCCGTCAGGGTCCACAATGCTCACAATTCTTTAACTTACCACCTAAGTACACATTGTGGAATGCAAATAAAGTTTGAGTGTTGAACTTGCGCGGGTCGTCACGATCCCCGGCCTATCTTTTGGCTCACATAAACATGCGGGACCGTCACCCTCTGCAGCCGTACATAGCCATAATAATTCCACATGAGAGGCGCGCGCAAAACTTGGTGCGCTAGCGTCCCGGGCCTGTGGCTGCTCAGGTGACAAACTTCCCAAATATGTCATCCGCAGGCCACAACTTACGACGGCCGGAGATCGTCGTGCTCCCTCTGGCACCCGTCGCGCTCCCGGCCATGGACTGAACCACGACCGCAAGTGAGATGTTCGTATCCACAGCAGAGATCGCCACGAAATCGCGGCGCCGCATTGTCAGGTTGGGCGGACTTCCCGAGTGTGCTCCGCTGTGACGCCGGAACAGTCTCCGCAGTCACAGCTCGCGGACAAACAATCATTGACCCAACACTGGCTTCGGAAAGCGCGACAAAACGTATCTCTAACTGGCACGTATCCAACGAGTCTTGCTCTGATCATAAAAGGATTCGTTTCTCACTAGCAGCTAACACCAAAAAAACCCGAACCTAGGCGCAACCCACGCCGTACAAACGTACCCGGCTTAGATATAAGCGCCGCGCCGGCGCGCCGCCGTCGCCGTGAGTTCATGGCGACGCGTCGTCGCCGAGTGCAGCGTGCGGCGCGCCGTCGCGATGACTCGCAACTTGTTTTCTCACTCGCACGCGCGGCCAGACCGCATAAGTACTCATTTCGGAAACGCGGCGCGTCGGGCGGCGCGTTGTGCGGCGCATTGCGCGTTTTCCCGTTTACGGAGAGGCGGTGTAATCTGCGATATATTATTATTTGCGCGAGTGAAGCGCGGCGGGCAACGCTGCCTTTCAGTAAACGCGCGTAAAATCGCTTTACCGTAAACGCTCTCGCACATCGTCAATCGTCATGTTTGAATTGAAAGCGAGCCGCGCCGCACAACGCGCCGCCCGACGCGCCGCGTCTCCGTAAAGTAGCTTCGCCACACTCGTCGCTCACGCAGTCGAGTCGAATATTTTACCGGATAAACGTGTATTGTTGTGTGATGTTAACAACAAACAAAATTTATGATAATACCTACTTTAAATAATTTATTTCTGTTTTTTTTTTTTAAATATAGTTTTTAGTATATAGATAGATAGTTAATTATTAAGATAATTTAGAAGACTGATTTTTTTTTTTTGTAACAACAGTATGGTTTTCTTTGTTATTTTTAAGAAATCTCTCCCTGATAAAAAAAAAATGTCAGGCCCACGGCCGGCAACGCCGCGCCGCCGCTGTGGTAATTTTCAGGCCATGCCGCCGCCGCGAAATTGGCCATCGGCGCTCATATGTAACCCGGCTACAAACAGCTTTTGGCGTGTCCGTTTCGACTGCTCGGACACAGTGTCGTAGAAAAAAACGACTACGTCAACATTACGAAAAAAAATTGTAAAGCACTAACAATGAAAGTCGCAAATTCGTAGATTTAATATTCAGAAAGTTGTAAAGGTTTAACCATGGCCGCGCGGCCACGGAGCTTAGTAGAGGTCCCATTCTTTTTGCTGTACACTGATACGATTTCGAAGAAAATGTAGACAGTATGAATAAAGCCCTAATGTTTGGACTTCACGACTTACAGCACTTAAAACCTATAATGAAGTTAGAAGTAGTACAGTTCACAGTACAGTAGTTCCCCGTCCGTATCCCGCATTACTTGGGGTTGGTGCAGCATGTCTTCGCTCATCCATACTTCTCTGTTAGTCGTCTTAGCATGCATGATACCCATTAACTAACTAGTACTTACTATTGGTCTCCACGGCTCTTTGTTTCTGTTCAGATACTTCTTGTTCTTCTTCAACTTCAATTTTAAACTCCATTAGTGGTACATCATCTTCGGAATCTTCTTCAAATTGAATTGATGGGAAAGAGATAACTTCTTTGTCTGAACAGCCAATGTCACGATTTTCCTGTTTGATATCTGTACACAAACAAAAACAGTCGAGAGCAATACTCATAATTATTTCAAACTAAAACAAGAACAAAGCATTTATTTAAATTAGACCTACATGATGAGACTACACAGTCCCAGTCATCAATCAAAATATTTTTACAAGGTCTTGGTTACGTCATTTATGTTGAGATTATACATATTCTGTTTAGTGTTGCCTAAAATCGGTCTTGGTCTTGCAGTCTTGGTCTTGTTCTTGCATTTCTGCAAGACCAAGACCAAGACCAAGACTGACTTATTGTAGCAAGACCAAGACTGAACCCTGCAAGACTTGAGCAAGAACAAGACTAAGCCTGCAAGACTCTTGCGTCTCGCAGTTAAGTCAAACTGAGATTTGGGCGTTATAGTAGGCATTTGGTTTCAATCCCGATTTTGATAGACGTTCCCCAGTATCAACCGTATCGTCATAACACTAAAAGGACTACTATTGTTTTGATTATTATATATTTCGACTATTTATTAAGTAGGTAGCGTGTTACTTACAAATATGTTCCCATGTACTTAATAAAAATGTACCTAGCATAACTTTCTAGCAAAGTTCATTTCATAACTTGCAGGTATGAAATCTACCTATAGTATTATATTATGCTTGTAATAAGTCTAATGTGCAGATCTAACGTTAGTAGGTTGGTAAACATTATGTAGGTACTTATGTTTCAAAGTTTATAATTATTATTATTCTTCTATTCAGCAAAATTTAAAACTAACAGCGAGTCGAGTAGGTCTAGTACTAGTAGCAGTTTTTAAGCCAGCCGATGTTATGGTACAGTACTACAGACTGGCAGCACATCAAGCTACTGCAATCTGCCAAATTTCTTTAACAGATTTTCAACTTTATCGCTAAAGCATTAAGGTTCATGGTTGATTGGGACGTTCTGCGAAGTTTGAAATTATAAACATCAATTATTTTATTTCATAAATCAGCTGTTTTTTTTAAAGTGCGATAGATAAATAAAAGGTGCTTAAAAAATCCATCAAACAATTTTCGTTCGTCACAAGCCACAATAGACATACAAAAATTGATAATTATGTCTGATACATTTTAATGTAGGTATCAAAAATTTAATTCATGTTTTAGATGTTTGTGCTGGTTATTAAAAGTCTAGCTGACGACTAATTTTATTAGTTAGAAGTATCAAGTCCAGATGAAGATGAAAAGTTTATGTGATAATTATTTTAACCGCTAGCTGTTTGTAAAGAGTTTAGGATAGCCAGTCCACGTACAGAAAATCATTAAAGGTACCTACATAGAGAGAGTGGTACTAAATTGCGTCATTTTTTTTAATGTTTGTCAAGTTAATTTTATTTATTTGGTGGTTCACCATGCCTATGTCAATTTAAACTCAACATGTACTCTGTTACGTTGTTCTAAGATTTAAACTAACGTGTTTCTTATATTTATATCAAAATAGGCTAATAGGTATTTGAAAGTGGTCTAGTCTAAGTAGTAGAGTCTCGCAAGACTTGCGAGACTCTTGCTGCAAGACCAAGACCAAGACTGGCTAAGGTCTCGTCTTGGTGTTGCATTTGGGCAACACTAATTCTGTTCAAACCACCTACATTTATTAAACTTCATAACTTTGAATACCAAAAATAACACTGTTCAAGTCTGGAATCCTCATCTATTGTCATCTCCAACATTTTTTTTTTAAACCATACATGGTTTATTTGTTTTGGTTCGTACGAAGAGATATTAGGGAAAGGGCAATGACCGCTATTCTCATCTTAACTGGCACCAACTAAAAACTAAACTTAAGTTAGGTTTTTAAATAAGATTTGTTACAGGGTGGAATTTTACAATGCTACCTGGGGGGAAAGTACCTACTCTAGGAAACATTCCTTTAATTTTATAATCTGCATCCACAGATTTTCTAAAATTCTCTTGCACACTCGGGCACAGGACAGGTGCGTTTCAGTGATGTTGCGCACAGAACGCAGTACGTGTTTTAAGTCGGCTAATTAAGTGAAATACAGTTACAAGCACAGTGTTATGAGTGCGCTTGCAACACTAGCTCGTCAGTCTACCGCCGCGCTTCTATTCAACCAAAATTAGCAGCCAAGACGTCGGCGGCGGCGGTGAGCGGCGAAAACAAATGCTAGACAACATAATTCGAGGGGTGAAAGGCTATTTGTTTTAAGCGACATTTTATGAACTTTACAGGAGAGCCATATAAAGATTCAAAATTTCGAAAAAAAATCGTTGTAAAAAAAATTCTGCTCATACTTTGAAGTGAATAATTTCTCTATAATGAAAATTAATCCTGTTATATTTTGGTATAGTTTGTAATAAAAAAACAGCTAGATGTTCCAAGATAAATGTCGCTTGATACAAAATGTTCTGTATCACCTTTTTTCTGGAGTAAAGAAAAATGACTCAAGCGCCTACAGTGTTACCAATCAGCAGCAGGCAAAACAGTTTATGTGACTCTGCAGTGCTTATTCAGTAGGAAGCAAAATGATTGAATCGACGTCACTCATTGTTAATAGGAGCAGGCTATTTTGTTTAACTACCAGTTGGGTGTTTGCAGGGAGATAGGCAATTTGACTTAAGCAACTATGAAAATTCGTAATAAGTTGTTTGATGTCTCATGTTTGAAAAGTGTTTTATAAAACTTGGTTGTTGATACAAGATAATAATGTCAAATTTATGAGTAAATTAAAAAGTTATAGTATTTAGACGGGTGAAATTGTAATCAAGAGTAAATAAAAAATATCTGTGAATTAAAAAAATCTTTTATTTCGTTAACAAAAAAGTAAAAAATCTGAGATCAAACATAGGTGTGCGGCTCATTTGAAGATTTTCTTACAAAACTGTTATAAATCACACACAGCTCAGCTCAGCTCAGCTGCACACACTTCTTTGGAAAATTGCCTATACTTAACTAATATAATATAAAAATAATAATGAACAAAAAGAATATTCTAAAATTATTAAAAAAAAAAAAGAAAACAAATATAATAATCATGTAAACAAAGTAGGTACTGGACTATCTCTATTTTGGAACAAATCACTATTTTCATAGAAAATTTCTCAAATGTAATGCGCAGAGGTAAAAAACAGCTGATTACCATGGCCCTTACAAAACTAAATGAAAAAGTAATGATTACTGAATTCAGATAGGGCAGAAAAAAAGACAGTTATGTATTTAGGTGAAAATTATTACTAATTTACTTCCTCTGTTTCATCTTCAATATCAGTATCCAATAGCTCGTCTGTACCATTGTTGGTTTGCAAATTTAAGTACTCAGCATGAAATATTCTAGGAATTACGTTAGTGTCACATAATTTCTTAAGATCGTTGTATTTAGCTTTGGTAATTGCCAACGAAGATTTATATTTTAAATTGAGAGACTTCGGTTTAGCATTAATTGGTATCTTTTCTTCTGGGGCATCATTCTTCATACTATACTTAATTTTCACTTCATTTGGAGAGGACTTTTTGAACGTCGCCGTCCGTATTTTGCTAATTTTTCCGACCAGGTTACTCTTAAAATATTTGTTGGAGAACTCTTCAAAATTTTTGAAGTCAGTATGTGTAAGGTTTTCGACATAATAAGGCGCTGGCTCTTTGCGAGCTAGCTGGCACACTGTTGCCCACTGAGAAGGAGCCCACACTATGGTATTTCGCACGGAGCGCTCAATAGTCGAGTGAATGCTGTCTACTGTCATCTCCGTGTGTCCAGGAAGAAGAAAATTCATCTGAATAGTTTCTAGATTTTTAGATTGTAACAACGCATTATGTACAGCAGCAAGGACGATTTTATTCTTGTTTTGTCCAGGACAGGAGTCGGAATATAAAATTAAAGTTTTTACAGTTGTTCGAGAGTCCACGTCTGCTAAAATATATTTTTCCAAAATAGTAGAAATTTCATTTGCTCCTCTTTTTCCTTCCGTTTCTCCCCAGACGAAACAGAAACCATTTCTCGTTATACTTTCGTAAAAACATAAGTTATAAACAGTGTACTTTCTCGAGTAAAAAAGCAGCATACTATTCCCATGAGGAGTGTTGAGAACCTTCTGGAGGTCAAAAGATGCACACAAAATAGAAGGGTTTTCCTTGCCTAATTCTCGATGACATTCTAGGCGTTGTTTTGATGCTAATTTTTCTTGTAAATGAGCCTGCATTTCGGGACATTCAGTTGGATTCCGGCCTTCAAAACGCAAACATTTTAAACATTTATCCTTCTTAGGGATATGAAATCCGATATTAAAATCAGTATTGAATATCGTGCGAAATATTTTTTCGCTCAAAACATCTACACCTTTGTTAGTCCGGTCCTCTTTATAGATACGATAAAGATTTTTTATGTTTTTTAATTCTGTTGGGAGGTACAGCCTTGTACTGTCTTTGCGGCAATAATGGGATGGAAGTGCAGGTAAATTTTTTATGAAGGTTTTTGCCGATTCCCTCACATTTTCAGGAGTTTTGTTGGCTGGAACACATCTTCCTCTTCCATCTTCTTTTGATATTCCCTGGGATATACTTGTTAAGGTGTAGTATATGTATCTTTGGGTAATGTCTAGAGTGCTGATCAAGAATTTGGAACAAACCTGACGACGACCCTCTCCATCATTTATAAAATAGTTAAATGTATTGGTCCTGTAGTTTGAATTTTTGGATCTCTTCCTTTTTACCTCTTGTCTAGAGGACATAGCAATTAGCCATTCCTTCTTCCTCTGATTAGATAATCCCCAAAAGTAATTAAATATTCCTACTCTTTTTTCTGTGTCTATTTCGGCACATTTCCAGGGACACTTTTTCCCAATGCATGGGTTTGGCTGTAACTGTCTTTCCTTTCTAACAGAACCATCTTTCTTATGGTAAACTTCACCTTTTGATCTAGCATCTTTCCGTTTCTTTGCCTTATTTTCCTTTTTTTTCTTCAAACCAGACTCTCCTACTTTTCCATCTTCTGCGTTCGCTGATTTCTTTTTCTTTGGTAGATCTTCTTCATTACTTGAGGACTCGTCGGTGTCCTTCCAAGAAGTCGAGTCCCAGGCAAAGTCTTCATCTTCGCTCATAAAATCTAAATAACTCTTTTGAATTACGGCACGCTTACTTTTTCTTGCTTTTTTTGGGGCATCTCCTGGTTGATTTGATATTTCTACATCTCCAGCATTATCATCCTCCAAAGATTTCCTAATAATGTCCATTTCTTTTTCCGGTATCATTTCAGTTATCGTTGGATGAAGGCTTTCATTGCTGTCTGCTCTATTACTATTGCTTATATCAATTACCGAGTCTTGAGGCATGTGTACCATTACTCGATGAATATTATCAGGACTTTTTGAGTTTTGTTCGTATTCCTCTTCTGATACTTTTGAATTTTTATTCTTTGGCTTCATGTTATCTTCGTGTTCAATTAGCTGTAATTCATTTTCATACTGAAACAAATTGTTTCATAGCATTAAAATAAAAGTAATCATTGTTAAAGAATAAGTAGGTTGCAATCACTTTCCAGTAAATCATTTAAAAAAAAGTAGGTACATTATAATAATTAATTTAATTACCTCATCTCTTTCAACGTGAATTAACATCTCATCATCACCATTAACGTTTTCATTACATGCCATTATGAACTCTTTTTCCATTTTTGACATATTATCATCTGATCTATTTTCTTTGTTCTCATCATCCTAAAAAAATGTATTCAAAATTTAAAATAACATTACACTTAAATAGGTAACATCACGCCTGTAATCCCCAAAAGCATAATAATATGTGTGAGCGTGTGTGTGTGTATGTATGCGTGTGTGTGTGTGTATTAATGTGTGTGCGCGTGTATGTATGTGTGTGTGTGTGTGCGCGTGTGTATGTGAGTGTGTGTGAGTGTATGTGTATCTTTGCGCCCGGTCGATGACAATAGGCTCGCCCCCTATTGCATAGGACTTAGTTAACTGGCGAAATGTGGGTGACCTTTGCCTAACCCCCTTAGGAAATTTAAACAAATGTACAAAATCTGTGTAGGTATACTGAACATACTTAACTATTGTACTGGCTAACTATAAAGTCTAAAATTTTGCAAGGACATAACTTAGGTAATTTAGGCGCTCCCCGCTTAAACGGATTTCATGAAATTTTAACGGAAAAAAAAATTCCTGAGAAATTTAAAAAATCGACATAAAAAAACATCATCATTATTTACCTTTAGCCTTTCAAACTCGATTGTTATCACATTAACAAAGTTATCCGTGTTATTGCAGCCTTCTAATATTTCTCCACTTTGTACAGTTTCGGATTTATTTTTGCCTTTCTGCTTTTCCTAAAAGACAAACAGTGGTTATGGTTTACAATTACAGAAACAGGTGAAGAATTTCTAGATTAATAAAAAACTCAACAAACCTGATCATTTGTTATTCTTTCTTGATCATCAAAAATAAGTAGATCTTTATTTTGGTTATGATAAGAAGGACTATCTAAGCGTGTTACTGAAGATCTTCTGTTCGTATTTGGCTGTAACGGCGTTATTTTGTTTTCATTGTCACCACGCATGCGTTCATTTTTACATTTGTAATATTTCTGCCTTTTTGACTCCATTTTAGGCTAAAAATGTAAGTAAACATACATTAAGACAGGTACCGTAGTTCAGGCGCTAGGAAGGAATAGATAAGTAAAGATACATACATAGAGACGCACACAGATTGTCAAAAATATTCTCCTTTTTAATTCAAGAATTTATCATCAAAGAATAGGTCAGAAAACGCGTATAATTAAACAAAAACTAACTCAAAAACTTGATTCATTCACCATGTAGGTATTACTGTACTGTAAATGTATCAATAATATTGAAATGCAATACTTAAACATGAACAATCTACACTCATTTCATATAAGATAGGTAAATGATTGATTTAAAGATACAAAACTAAAATAAAAACACTAACCATCTCAATAATACGTTCCTGTTCCGAACCACAATACCGCGCGTCTTGTCTCACCTCACACTCACGAGTGACTGAAACGCCCGCGCGGGGCGGGGCGGTATTTATACTGCCACGGCGTACGAAGAACATACCTACATTTATTTGTTTGAAATGACATAAATTGTTTGTGTCGTACTAAAATCGGATGGTTTAAAAGACAATGTGTTTATAAATAATTATACAGAAATAATGTTTACAATCCAACCACTTACGTAAAGTTTAGCTTAAGTGTCATATTTAAAAAATATGGATACTAACAAACTGTTTAAGCGACTAATCAAGTCAGTTTTAAGAAAAGAAATATTGTTTGAAGCTCTAAACAGAGTGTAAAACAGTTGCAGCGAAAATGGTTGAACCGACATGCTTTATTGAATTTGGCTGACGGCAAATTAGTTGAAGTGACATTGCTTAATGTTATTAGTGCGCGCAAAATGTATGAAGGGACATATCATCAAAGGTTAGCGACATCGTAAAAGGCATTAACTGCCATTCTACTGCAATTTTGGGAAGAGAATAATAGTTTATGCTCCGATTCTCTATTTTTTTGTACTGCTTAACTGAAGTCTTAAAAAAAAAAGGCAAATTAGATGTCGGATCATACATTGTGTCGCGGCGTTGAAGCCAAAAAGTGGGTTGGTTTAAGCGCCAAAAAAGTGCTCCGATTTGAATGAAACCCGGTTCAACCGATGGAGAAAAATTCGCTGATTCTAAATATATATATAACCCAATATCGGCCAAAATGTCGCTTCAGACAAATAGCCTTTCACCCCTCGTTGAAGCTCGAAGTATGTGCAGCTACCGGCGACGCGTTTTGAGGCGCGACTTAGTACGCGGGTAGAGCCGCGCGACACGCGGCGGCTACGGGCTGCGCGGAGGGCGAGTGAAACATGTTCTAGCGAGTATCGAGGCGGCCACAGCTCAGAGCGGCGCGCGGCGACATCGGTGGACGCACTCACGGAACAAGTCTTCATGTATGCGGCCGAGTATATAATCAGGGTCTCAGTATTCAGTCAGAACTTGCTAGAAACCTTGGGCTGCGGCCAAAACTTCAGCACATTTTGTCCATTTCAAGGTATTTTTTTGGCTGAAGGTGGCCGAAGTGGAAGCTTAGCTCGGACACTTCTATTGATTAAGTAACTAATACTTACTATTGATGCTCACGGTTCTGTGTTTCTCCTTAGATGCTTCTTGTTCCTCTGAATCAAATTTAGAACCGTGTGCTCGTATATCTTCTTCATCTAGTCCGCTACCGTCTAGATTTTCCAGTTCTAGATCTGCAAGTTAACAAGCAACAGTCATGACTTACACATTTACTATTGTATTGAACAGGTGACATAAAGACATACTATAACATTTTGAAAGGGTTTAGAAAAATACCAATATTAATATGGCTCTATTTGATTTGCTATCCAGTATAATATCATCTGTGTCATCTGTAGATAATGTATGTATGTGTATGCTACACTGACCGATATGACGAAAGCGTTTGATTTTGTGGATCATAAGATTTTGATACAAAAATGATATGGGTACGGCACTAGAGGAAACATAAAATTAAAGCTCTTGGAATCATAATTGAGTGATACAAGTCACTGTGCAGAATTACCAGAATTTATCCTATTGATAAAATGGAAACATGTATCTTCAACACGGAAAGGCAAGGTAGGCCTCAAGGTAGTATACTGGGGTGGCCCCAGTGCACTACCTTTCATCAGATACAGCCTGGTGACAGACAGACAGATGGAAAGTGGGGTCTTAGTAATAGGGTCCAGTTTTTACCCTTTGGGTGCAGAACCCTAAAAAACAGCTATTTCTTACAACAGTGCAGTGTAAGTAAAGGTTACCTACACGGTCAAAATGTTCTATTTTTTGTTACTGATGAAAAATTTCTTTGTAGGTTCTGAATTATGTGTGATTATGTGGCAACTGTTTGTGTGTCTGTGTAGCTTTTATCCCATTTACTAACAATAAACCTTTTCTGTACAATAAATTGTAACTTTATTTGTTGGAAGATATAACTTTATCAATAACATTTTGTCTCAAAAACATACCACCACATTGATATTCCTCCTTTGGCTCTAGAATATCATCTTGTCTCTCACAAACAGCCGGTAATTCTTCTTCCACAACGACGCTGTCTGTTTGACCAACTTCAACTATACTTAGGCTATCTATTGAAGAGATAATAAACCCATGGGCAACCTCCAAGTGGTCTTGGTTTATTAAAGGTTTTGGCTGTAAAAAGATGATTACAGTATTACATAACTATATTGATGATCATGAGGGCACTACTTACACATAAAACAGTAAATGTCTGTTGAAGAACACCTCACCTTATAATTCCCATTCATTATCTGACCGAACTGCTCTTCTGCTTCCAAACATTTACTCAGAAATTGGAAGCATTTCTTTAATTTAGCACAGCAGAAGGAACAAGCGAGGATCGGTCTACTGTCGTCAGTTACAAACTGCAACAAAACTTTTGAGTTTTAGTTTTCTGGGTTTGTAAATAACATTTTGCACGCACAAGGCTACAGGTTTAGTGCAGGAACGCTTTGTAAACACCTCTTACAAAGAAGAAATATACATTGATCACCACTCTTGCTCAAGGCGATTGGTAGACTTATAATTAAATATCCATACTATATAATATGATGTTCATACAAGTGTGGAATACGAGAATTTGACACGTGGGAATTTAATTCGGTCCTTCCCAATTAGAGATGGGCATATACCCGGTAAAAACCCAGACTTTGGGTAAATACCCATTTATACCCATTTTTACCTTCCCATTTTTAATTTATACCGGGTAAAAATTAAAATCAGTTTAATTTAAACTAATTATTGTTTTTTTTAATAGATACTTTGACATACAGAATTTTATTATTTATTTTATTTGAGACCGTCGTCGGCACAACATACGCGGACATAGTTTTCTCATTAGAATAAAATAGTATAGCACTGTAACTGTCCAATGAGGGATGACGTGGAGGGGTGCATTTCGTCAACTATAGCTTCGCTTCGTTTTTGTGTGTCTTACGTCTGAGATATACTTTTACGATTTAATTTTTTTTTCTTCAAAGGCATTGTGACGTAAATGAGTGTGAAGTTTTGTTAATTTAATACTATAAAAGAAGGTAGGCCAATTTTAATTCATAGTACATTATATTGCAGATAAATAAAATATAGAACGCACACTGCCTGCTAAAGTCATCATCATCATTCATCATTTCAACCGAAAGACGTCCACAGCTGGACATAGGCCTCTCCCCACATTCACCAGTCCCGTGCGACTCGCATTCAACGGATTCCCGCAACCTTCACCAGGTCATCGGTCCACCTAGTGGGAGGTCTTCCAACGCAACGTTTTCCGGTTTGCGGTCGCCACTCCAGAACTTTTCGGCTCCATCGGCCATCCGTTCTGCGAGCAATGTTACTTAAGCACTGCTATTTAAGTTTGGCAATTCTTCCGGCTACGTCGGTGACCCTGATTCTCTTGCGGATGTCTTCATTTCTGATTCGATCACGCAAAGAAACTCCGAGCATAGCCCTCTTTTTTTTTTTCGGATGGGAAATCATCAAATAACCCCTCCCGCTCTGGGCGGAGCAGGAGGGAGTGTCAGACTTTTACTGACTAAAACCCATCCATGTTCCTTCATCGCCCTTTGTGTTCCGGGGCCACGGTATCTCTTTCGAATAGTCCCGCAACCCCGGCAGGCATCGGTCCTTACGGACCCCTTCCCTTTTGCTGACTCTCTTTGAGGCGCGCGTGGAACACGAACGCGTCGTCGACACGGCCTGTCGTCATGAGACGGACGGACGGCGAGCTAGCCCATAGCTCACCGTCCACAGGCCCGCGCCTACGGTGGCCGGGGGCTACGTGGTGGTGGCCCCCGACGCCCGGGGCGTCTCCCTCGGCGGCCGGGACGTTGAGAGGTTCTCTCCCTCTCACGTTCCACCACCTCCTTCTCTAGCATTACTGCTTCGCAGAAGGAGGTGACGGCGTCCCATTCCGTCTCGCTCCGGACCATGGCTTGCACCAGGGCCGGACGCGAGAGGTCGCCGCCGCCGATCGCCGCTTCGAGGACACGGCGGTGCTCCGCCCACGCGGGGCACACCTCCACCGTGTGTTCCACCGTGTCCTCCGGTCGATCCTCACAATGGAAGCACCCGGGCGTTTCCTCCCGCCCGATTCGATGCAGGAACCTCCCGAACACTCCGTGTCCGGTGAGGACCTGCGTCAGGCGGAAGGTGAGGACGCCGTGGCGTCTCTCAAGCCACTCCTCAATGAGGGGACTTATCGCCACTATTGTGGCGTGCCCTGCACGGGGTTGCGACAGTCGCTCTCTCCATGTCGCCATGAGATCCCGCCGGAAGTCTGTCCACTGAGCGACAATTTGTCGCTGCAGCGGAGTTTCCCCCCGGCGTAGCGCCTCCGCGCGCCATTCATGCAGGCGCACGAGGACTATCGCCTCCATATCCCATGGCGGCAATCCGGCAAGGAGGCTCGCCGCCTCGCGGGCAATCGTGCGGTAGCCCTGGGCCAGCCTTACGGCTACTACCTTTTGGGGCGCGTTCAGGTAGTGGGCGGCACGCCGCCTCAAAGAACGCGCCCACACCGGGGCCCCGTAAAGGGCCATGGACCACACGACTCCCGCGTAGAGCCTCCGGCAGGAGGCATTTGGCCCCCCCAGATTGGGCAGGAGCCGCCTGAAGGCAGCCTCAGTCCGCTCCAGTTTGGGGGCCAAACGTCGGAAATGTTCCACGAAGTTCCACCGGCTGTCAAGGACAAGTCCCAGATACTTTAACGTCGACTCGACGCCAATGGATACCCCTCCTACCATCAGTGAGGATCCCGGAGGTGGCGCATTCCGAGGCCCATGAAAGCACATGGCTTCGGACTTGTGCAGTGCCACCTCGAGACCCAGTTACCGGATCCTCTCAACGACTAAGCATAGCCCTCTCCATTGCCCTTTGGGTGACTTTAAACCTTCTGATAAGGCCCATTGTGAGCGAGCACGTTTCGGTCCCGTATGTAATCACTGGCAACACACACTGGTCATAGACTTTCGTCTTGAAACACTGCGGTAAGTTGGGCGAGAAGATACCGCGCAGCTTCCCCAACGCTGCCCAGCCGAGTCGGATTCGACGATTGACCTCTTTCTCGAAGTTAGACTTACCTAACTGGACCGTTTGTCCCAGGTATACATAATCGTCCACAGCTTCGAGTGTAGTGTCTCCGATTTTCATAGGAGTGGTTGTTACATGGGCATTCAACATGATTCGACTTTGGTTTTGTCCATGTTCATAGCCCCACTCTTTCGGAAGCTCTACCGAGGTCATCGAGCATTGTACTGGAGTCCTCCATGGTCTCAGCCATGACCACTATATCGTCACCAAACCGAAGGTGAGTGATGTACTCGCCATTGACGTTGATGCCTTGCCCTCTCCAGTCCAGAACTTTGAAGACATCCTCCAGTGCAGCGGTGAACAGTTTCGGAGATATGACGTCTCCCTGTCTCACACCTCGCTGCAGAATAGGTTTAATGCAGGATAGGTTCCGACTCCCAGGCTTGGTCCTGAAGTCGGACTGACATGGTGGCGTTTTTGTACAAACACTTCATCTTCAACACCTCGATGTACCGGGAGTCGATTTGGCACCGTTGGAGAAACTGCAGTACAGCCCAGGTCTCGATCGAATCGAAGGCTTTCTCGTAGTCCATAAACGCTAAACAGAGAAGCAGGTTATACTCTTCGGTCTTCTGTATAACCTGCCGCAACGTATGTATGGGGTCCACGGTGCTAAAGCCTTTTCGGAAACCAGCTTGTTCGGGAGGCTGAAAATCGTCAAACCTGCGCGCGAGACGATTCGTGATGACTCTTGGAAACAACTTGTAGACATGACTTAGAAGTGAGATTTGAAAATTAATGTTGATTAAAGATTTAAAAGAAACATAATTAACTTCATTTTATGTAGCTCAGGCTGCTTTACGCCGGGGCAACACTATGCGACATTGCGGCATGCCACAAAGCAGCATGCTACAATAATTTAAAATGTTGCACATCGTGGCAAAAATCGAGCGGCATGGCAACGTCTTGCGTCATGCTGCTAAAGTTACTTCATCAGCCTTAATCGACGGTGTCTTGTCCCCTCGATCAATCAAGTTGGTAGACCAAAACACTCCAATAAAATTTACAGCACAATGCTTTGAAAATTATCTATGCATGATGTTGCCTCGATGTAAAATAGGCTGCCGCATACTGCAATTTCCGCATATTTTCGTTATTTGTAGCATACTACAAGATGACGCACGCCCCAATATGTAGCACGCAGCAATACCGCACAGTGTTGCCCCGGTGTAAAGAAGCCTTTAGATACCCGCAATTACAGACACGTTTTAAATAACAATGCACCGTTCCCCTTGGGGAACGGCTGGGGACATACAATCAATATTTATCTTCAATGGTCAGGGTCAAAATTAACATGGTAGATCGTAGTATTGATGACGAAGCCAATTAAATTATATATAGACACTATACATTTCATGGCAAAGCCATTTAAATAATATAAAGGCAGTACTCAATTTTTACCCGGTATTTATTATTAATACCCGGTAAAAAAGGGTATTTTTTCTTTTTTACCTATTTTAACCTTTCCTTCCAATTTTTACCTTCCCATTTTTTACCCACCCGCCCATCTCTATTCCCAATACCTTGAATGATTTTATTATTTTCAGAAATAAACTTTTCTTTCTTTAAATAAAGTTGTATCACGTCTTTGGCACAGATAATATACTACTTCGTCTTTGGATTCCAACCAACGCGCCCAATTACTCTCAACCATTTTCCTCGAATTATAGGAATAATAAGGGTTAATATCTAGGGGTATGTATCTGTTTTACAAATTATACAAAACAATTTTATTAGTTTAGGTATTACTTTAGTTTACTATCACATAAACACCAAAATCATGTAAATTATCAACAAATATACAGTCATCAAGTTTTCTTTCACCAATAACGTTGATTTCTCTTTTCTCCAATTCCTCGAGTAAAAAGAGGTATTTATATACAAATTTTCAAGAAATATCAAGATTAGTACAAAACGTATCTACTTACTGGAATATCAGTCAGCCTCTCATATAATTCATGCAAGTTCTTGTTGACCACCACATACATTCGAATGTTCTCCGCTAGACATATCCTACACATTGGCAGTTTTTCCATCTTGTAACTATATTAAGTATCACTATAACACTGAATATATTACTTCAACTTGGATGTTCTGCTGCGTACAAATAACAGGCAACGCTTGTTTATAATTATTGCGACTTCTTTTAACCGTCGATCGTATTAAGCGGGTTCTACTGTTTATGTCATAAAAGATAATTACTTCAACTTAACAACACTGCAGCTATGTATTATTAATACAAAGAAAACACCAAAATTGCACAACACAAAAATTATATTAGTTCCACAATTTTGCAATGAGTGACAGTGACACAGCCTGTCACAGACAATAATTCAACTTTTTTTTTGCTTGGGAAGTAGAGCATGACTCTTACTTAGAGGAGCCGATAAAAAAAGCCAGAAGCGAAGCATCAAACAACATTTTCTTCCACTTTTTGCGAAAGGCGAGGTAAACACTAAACAAATAAAGCTTTACATTTGTTTATACTGAAAACTAAAACTGGCCAAGTGCGAGTCGGACTCGCACACTTGGTTCCTTATCACCGGAAAAAGTAATAACAAAATTTTTGACGCTCATTCTTTTCAGGCTGATCGGTAGGTTTGTTATCTTGACACCAATGATATTCTAACAAACAGATATGTTATACACCTACAAAACCACCGAAAAAAGTGTGCCGCGGGGGAGAGCCAGCTCACATACACGCAGTGACGCAGAATAAAGGAAAAACAGGCCAATTGACACGTTTTCGAGTCTTCACGATTGCGCGCTCATAACATATCTGTTTAATTAAATATCATTGCTTGACACATAAAAACTTGAGCCTGCTTTACACCCGGGGCAAAACGGTGCGGTTTTGCAGCATGCCACAAAGGCGGCATGCTAAAATAATTTAAAATGTTGCTTTTTGTGGCAAGAAGCGTGCAGCATGGCAACAAATTGCGTCGGGTGGCAGACTGTCGCACCCAGTCGCAGCTTTTATCCAAACACAATGGATTGCATGGCACATTTTTGGTGCGTCATATTGAATATATCCTAATAAAAGCATATAGGATATCCTAATGTAAGCAAGAAAGTCACTAAAAAGGATATCATTGTTAACACGTTCGAGGACGATACCACTTGAGACTGTGTACCAAAAGGACACAGTAAATGTCCATACAAATTATACGACGTATGAGTACGTAGCCTCCCATAAACATATATTGTTTTAAAGACATCATGACACAACCGTTTTATCACGTTATCGTATAAATACGTTATGTCATTAAAAGTAAGTTAACTAGACGTGAACGGACACAACGTGTAATAACGTCTAATTTATAGAAAAAGAACTTTCACTACCTGATAAAGATTTTGACCCACAAGTTGTGGGCCAAAATCTTTATCCGAACCATATTCTCCATCATCGTCTTGGTAAGGATCCGCCTCGGTAGAGTTGTCAGAATCATCGAAAATGCTCATCAGTCTTGTTTTGCGCTTATCCATCTAAAACACATAAAATAACCCATTAAACATCAATTTCACAGAGTAAAATTATTAATTCATAGTAAAATAGTATACTGTCTGGCTAAGGAATAATACATAAATCAAATAAACTAAATACTTACGATGTTTTGTCGCGGCAAATATTACGATACGCCACGAAATGTTTAGCGAACGCGAGCGCACCCCGCAGTGACGCAGCCGCACTGAATGTAGGAGCGCGGAAGGCGCGCGCGACGCATTTACACGTTGTGCGTGTGTGAGTACCGTTCCTGCCCACTGTCAACGGCACTTATTTGAAATAGTTTAAAACTTACTCTACGTGACAGTAAAGCTTCGGGTATTTTAAATGTTGTGACACAAGATACATTCAATAGGATTTTAACTTGAACGTTCATCGGAAATGTACGTTCTGTCGTAAAGTAAAAAAAATATTTGGACGTCATTGTACGTTGTGCCATATCAAAATTTCGAACGATGACGTATGATCTCGTTCTGTCCTCGAACGTGTTAATCCAAAAACTAAAACTCGCCTGGAAACCTTTAAAACTAAACTTTTGTCTAAATTACCACTACTGTCAACTAATGATGATCCCAATCAACATTATAACGATTTTTTCAGTATGTATTGCACACAATTTAATACCACATTTATTCCTAAGACAATCTCGGTTAATAGTAACGCTTCCTTCAACGACTGGGCCACTATTGGTATTCATAAGAGTCGAAAACGACTTTATGAGCTGTATGCAGAGCGGACCTATATAAACACTGGAGAATTTAAGTTATATGTTAAAAATTATTCAAAAATATTTAAAAAAGTTTGTTTTATAGCAAAGTCACGTTACTTGAGTTCAAAAATTAAAAATAGTAGTAATGTAATTAGAATGACATGGAATATTATTAATAGCGAAACGGGAAAGTCTTGCAACCGAAACAGTGACTACAGCCTTGCTATTGGCGATAAAATTTTAAATTCAGACACTCAAGTTGCCACAGCCTTTGAAAATTTCTTTGCGGATATTCCCGTATCGACTACTAAATCACTAAACTCGTCACCTGCTGCTGCCGAGTCTTTACTAAGGGAAAACGTTTCAGTCTGTGATTCCGAATTTAATTTTGAATATGTCACCTGTAAAGATATAATTAAAACTTTTCACACCTTAAATGTTAAAAAGACCGCCGATCTATGGGGTCATTCTGTGGAAGTTGCTAAATCCATTATAAACATTGTAGCTCCTTCATTAGCTGTAATATTTAACGATTGTATTGACCGTGGTGAGTTTCCTGATCTAATGAAATATAGTAAAATAATACCATTGTTTAAATCGGGTAGTACATCAGACCCCACTAATTATAGACCCATTTCAGTACTACCCACCTTTAGTAAAATTTTTGAAAAAGTAATTTTGGCACAAATGCAAAGTTTTTTCAATAAATATAAGTTATTACATAAAAAACAGTTTGGCTTTACAAGGGGTCGTTCAACTACTGATGCCGGTGTTGAACTTTTAGGACACATTTATAATGCCTGGGAGGACAAATGCGATGCTTTGGGCATTTTTTGCGATTTATCTAAAGCTTTCGATTGTGTTCTTCATGAAACATTAATCAGGAAACTACACCACTACGGAATCCGTAACGCCTCCCTGGATCTTCTTATTTCATATTTGAGTGACAGGATTCAGAGAGTTGATGTTAAAGGGAAAAGATCTCCCGGATCCGTAGTAAGAATGGGGGTACCCCAGGGCTCAATTCTTGGTCCATTTTTGTTTCTTATTTATATAAATGACTTGCCTTACCTCATAAAGGATAATCATGACATAGTATTGTTTGCAGACGACACTTCTCTTTTATTTAAACTCAAACGTCAGCAGTTAGTTACGGATGATGTTAATAGCGCCCTGGCGAAAGTCGTTAATTGGTTTAATGTCAATAATCTACTCCTAAATGAGAAAAAAACTAAGTGTATTAAGTTTACGATACCCCATGTAAGACAAGCGGAAACTAATGTACTAATTAAGGATGAAGAGTTAAAACCGGAAGATAGCACAGTCTTCTTAGGCATAACTTTGGATGCCAAGC
This sequence comes from Xestia xanthographa, assembly GCA_905147715.2. Lineage (NCBI taxonomy): Eukaryota > Metazoa > Arthropoda > Insecta > Lepidoptera > Noctuidae > Xestia > Xestia xanthographa. The sequence continues at coordinate 24,338,517 of LR990654.1, forward strand.
TTCAGTGGGGCCCGCATATAGACAAATTGTCGAAGAAACTTAGCTCTGCAGCATTCGCCGTTAGAAGAATTCGTGATTTAACTGATTTAGAGACAGCCCGTTTAGTTTACTTTAGTTATTTCCATAGCGTGATGTCGTACGGTATTCTCTTGTGGGGCAATGCCGCCGATATTCAGACAATATTTGTTTTGCAAAAAAGAGCAATACGTTCAATTTATAAATTAAGTCCCAGATACTCCCTCAGAGAAAAATTTAAAGAGACTAGTATTCTTACTGTGCCCTCTCAGTTTATTTATGAAAACCTTTTGTATGCACACAAAAATATTAATTTATTTAAAAAATACAGTGATATTCACAACATAAACACGAGGAACAAACACAAATTTGTTGTTCCTGCAACGAGGCTTAAAAAAATAGGGGGTACGTTCAGATGCCAATGTATACGCTTTTACAATAAACTTCCGAGCCAAATTCAAGCACTAAGCCTAAATAAATTCAAATCGTTTATAAAACGGAAGCTGTGCTTGAAAGCCTACTATCATGTTAATCACTATCTTGAAGATAAAAAAGCTTGGGATTAAGCTGCTCCAATGAAATTTGCTCTGTGAATGTTGAAATTTCGGACTTCGCTTGTTTATTATTGATTCCTTTCTTTTATACACTCTGACATTGAATTTTTTTGACATGTATTTTATTATTTTACTTTTATTTTTTTTATTTTTTGTGACATTTACTGATTTGACATGAATACTTATTTTATTAAGTACTTTTTTACCTTTTTTTTATTGTCATTGCGACACTTAATGATTTTTGTGTTTTTTTTTACTTACATTCATTTGGAAAGAACTTGCTATTAATTTTATTTGATTATTGTGAATGTGGGGACCATGTGGGTCACATTTTTATTTTTTTTTGTTTTTTCCCCACAACTGTCTGGCAGTTTGAGTACTATAAGCGACCTACCCAAATGTCCTTTCTTTGGTATTGTTCGTCGTTTCGTTGAGCTCCTTGAGTTATAAGTCGAACTACACGTTAACTGACAAATGCTTGCACTGACTGGACAGGTCCACTCAAATCTGTATGGTTCTTTCTTCAAAAGACCATCTCAGGCACTAATCTGCATAGTCCTCATGTGAATTGAGCAAGATTATGTCTGGACTTTAAAAGAGACTATGACCTCTGAGTTTGTTTCGGCTGTTTCTTCTCAGAGTAGTCAGGTACGAAACACCGGCCCCATCTAGTTTTAAAAAATGACGTGTAAAAGTGTTTGTAAAAACCTACTTGCAAAATAAACATCATTTATCATCATTTATCATTTATCATATAAACTAAGTTTTTATGGATAATCCGCACTATCCGCAGTGACTATACGAATACCGGTATCAAAACGAAAATAAAATTATTCTCTCATAAAACAAAGAAATAACGTTTGTTGACACTTGACACTGACAGATTGACATTGATATTTCAAGGTTTTCAAAGGTTGCATTTCGTATTACAAATAATCGCTCACATCTATATTTTGCGTTCCGATTTAGATATCACGATTATGACAGCTAAGAGCTGTCATCAATTCGGAACACTCGTGAACGCGCTGACAGTAAACATAATAACCCCAAACCAAAACCTTTCACAAGACCTATTTTTGAAAATGGAAGTTAAGTTGTTTGACTCTATCGACTCTAATAACTCAGATTTTGAGTTAGAGAACGACAATTCGTCCAGTGATGAAAAGGATGACGGAAGTGTATGGAGCGTATTTTGCTCCAGGCAAAGATTTACCTCATAAAAATCCCAAAAATTAAAAAATATAATGTTCATGATGAAGCGTGGGAATATGGAACCCTAATAGGTTTGAACAAAATTCACCAACACTTTCATAAAAAATAATTTATTAAATATAGGTCGCGGATTACTAAGGCCCGTCATAAGTTTTTCTCCGACATATGGAGGTAGGCGCGTCAAGTACTGCCCTGGCTTGCGCGTAGCTGTATGGACGCTGGAGCCGAGGAGCAGGATGCAGGACCCGCAGGGTAGGTGGTAGCGGTGCCGGATGCCCGTAGAGGCGTCGCCGTCGTTGGATGCCGGATGCCGGTGGAACCGACTCGTCAGTTGCGAGTGTCGGCACCAGGTGACGCAGCAACGGCACACACGGGTTAACCCCGGAGGAAGAAAATCCCGAACTTTGGTCCCTGGAATTTATGTCCAGTGGTAAACATAGGGTTCTCTGCTTATCCTCTCCTGACGGTGACCACAGCAGCGTAAGCGCAAGCGTAGGGATGGGTACTATTGCGCTTAGGGCGTATGTGTGTAGAGGTCACCTTCAGAAGCGGAGTTTACAGAGAAATAAAGAAAAGAGAAAAAAAAAAGGTGTGAAGCACTTTTAAATTAATATTTACACATACCTACATAAAACATTGATGTAGCAATTAAGGTTTGAGTACAATAGCTGAAATAGTAGCTAAAATGATGTCTATGAAAAAGATGATGAAATAATTTTGCACATCATTGACCTTGACATGACATTTAGAAACAAGCACTGCGTGAATTTGTCAACACTTAGCCACTTACCCGATATGGGGAATTACACACTGAAGTTATGGTTCCTTTATAGAACTTTTTTAAAAAGTAAAATTATTAAAAAAAGTTTTGGAAATTATCAGTAGTCCAATCAAAGTATAATTCGCGAGGCTGCGCATATGTCGTCCAATATGTGTGTAGACTGACCGCGCGTAAAATGCCCACTGGCCTCTGCAGGCATGCGAGCGTGGTCGACGCTCGCGGCGCGCGGAGAATGATGGAGTGGGAAAAAAAACTGGTTTTAGGAACGCGAGCGAGTGAGACAAAAGTACAGGCGCGATCAGGTGATTTGGTCGGCTGGTAAACGATATTAAAATGACTTCTGTTTTATTTGTTTACGTTTTATCAATTATGAACTAACAACGTTACAATACCCCCGCGCGCAATCAAGGATTTTTGTCATCTCTTAAAATGAATAAAAATCCGCATCAAGAACTTGAGTTACTATAGGTTTACCTTTTATAAGTCATCTTTCATACTTCTCGCTAACATAAACTAGCAGCAGTTATTGTATTCTAACGATACCAACATAACTGACGCACTATAACATAAAAATATAGGTATCTTGTTTTTCTCTAACTAGATACCTTACCAATAAGTGTTCCAATAGAAGGTGGAATATATGCGAGAGGGAATGCAAATCTTGATTCGTAAAATCAAAACTAAATGTGAAAAATTCAAAATAATATATATCGAAATATAGAGGAGGGAAAAAGAAATGCTATTTGATTTTATTTTTGATAATAAGGTACTAGGTATAGGGTAGTTTTTTAATTCTAAGAGTTATTGTTATATTTAGAGTAAGCAATTTATGTAAGTTACTATTAGACTAGACTTGTGTACGTAAGCCTTATTGTGGCCTTCCTGAAAAGGGTAACACATTGCCCATAGTCTTCCTTAAATTTATCATCACATGGAATGCGGCTAAGCCGGAGATATAAATGATTAAGGAAATTTTGAGTACGCAGCAATGTATTGAAGTAATGACGTCGATTCTAAAATGACGTTAACCTTCTCAAGAACATCCAGCACACCATTCAGGTCGTGCGTTAGTTCAAGAGACTAGTGTGAATATCCTCTGTAGGATATAATAGTCCACACTTAGTTACTAGTTTGCGCAACTCCTGCACTGTGGCAGCTGGTGATTCACCCTTAATAGCAACTTCATACTCAAGCTCAGACTTTTGAAGTGACATGAACTTCACGGGATAAGCCATTATAACAATAATTTAAATTGATAGCAAAGAGAGAAAAAAAAAATTTTTTTTTTTTTAGAAGTGTGGGTAAGTGTTGAACAATTCCGTATAGTGAAATAAACAAATAAGTACTAAATACTCCGTCTGTTACAATTTTAAGTTAAATTTAAGTAACGTATTGTTGTTTTTTCCACTTATGTAAAGCTAGCAAAAAAAACTAAGAAATTTGGTAACTAAAAATAAAATATATAAAAAAAATGCAAAATAATAAAATTTGCAACTAATGTGTACGCAGAACTAAATAAAACTAGCTAGAGTGAGAAAAAAAAAACTTTGTTAAAAAGAAAACTTTTTTTCTGACCGTACCTATGAATTAAGCAACGTCAATAAGTAACGGTTAAAAGATATTGAGTTGAAAATTTAATGTAATGTAAAAAAATTGCAACTTATATCGTGCGCTGACTGTACAACAAGACAGTTACAAGTTTTTGAGCATGACTGTACTTATTAAGCACTCCGAAACTTAATAAATTTCTGTAACGTACACTTTAGTTACGATGCAACAAAAAAAAACAAGAAAAGCGTAAAACAAAAAAAAATGTTTTGCAACTGGTGTGAGGGTACAAGTAAATTACAAAAAGATTGTAAATTGATCTAACGATCCTAATTTAGGCGTTTAACAGTAAAACATTCACAAAGATTAAAATAATACAAAACTAAATTTAATCACCCTGTATACAAAACCAAAAAAAAAAAAAATGTAGACACTTTACAGTAATTTAAGTGTCGACATAAGACAAAGATGATAATGTCTATAAGTTAGCCAGTACTTACACCCGGCACTCAAACCCTTCAACCAGCACACAGCAAAAACTGCTTACCGGAAGAAAAAAAGGAATGAGGGTAGTACTTCCCCGGGGCGAGCCGTTACTATAAGCTCTACTACTACAAAATGTTGAATACACGGTATTCAAGAAAAAAAAATTAAAAAAACTAAGTCCGCACCCGGTATATAAAAAAACACCCTGTATATCAGGCAAATTAAAAACAAAACTAAACTTAACTCTTCACACCAGTTGCTGCACACGAAATAAAAAAAAGAACAAAGCGTTATTACAAAAAACAACGAAACACAAAACACACAAAACACCGAAAAACACCACTACCTCCATAAAACAGAAAAAAAACGTATGACCATGAAAAAACCACGATTTGGGCGCCAATGGTAAACGATATTAAAATGACTTCTGTTTTATTTGTTTACGTTTTATCAATTATGAACTAACAACGTTACAATATTTGACGACTGGCCTCTGCAGGCATGCGAGCGTGGTCGACGCTCGCGGCGCGCGGAGAATGATGGAGTGGGAAAAAAAACTGGTTTTAGGAACGCGAGCGAGTGAGACAAAAGTACAGGCGCGATCAGGTGATTTGGTCGGCTGGTAAACGATATTAAAATGACTTCTGTTTTATTTGTTTACGTTTTATCAATTATGAACTAACAACGTTACAATGAGTATAAAACTCATTTCAATTTTTTCAATCAAGCAAAACAACACAACCTGTGAACACAACTGTAATTTTTGACAGCGCTCACTGTGGCTGCGTTCCGAATTAGGCTGTAATCGATTTGAGCGTCCATAAACACGTACCGAATTACCGTGAGCGCGATATTGATGTCCCTCAAGGGACATCGATATCGCGTATCGCGTATCGTCATAGATGACGTCATGACATGCGCCATTTTGCGATTACAGCGACCATGCCTCAAATAAATATCACTGTTAGTGCTGTCAAAAATGACAGTCCATATTTGACGTCCATACATTCATGTGTATGAAGGGCGTCAAGATTGAGGCCTGGCGGGGTAAAAGAGGGCCCGCCCAATGCCACCGGTGCCAAAAGTTCAGGCACTCGTCGCACCATTGTCACCGGCCGCTCGCCTGTGTCCGTTGTGGAGAGGGACACGCTGCGCGGGATTGCCCCCGCCCACGAGACGAGCCAGCGACCTGCATCAACTGCGGGGGCGATCACCCCGCTAACAACGTGCGCTGCCCCACCTTCCAGGCGGAAATCCGGAACAGGCGAGCGGGCACTGTCGCCGCCACGACCGCCTCACGCCGACCTCAACAGGTCATCGAGGGGCCCCAAGACGTGGCCGTCACAGAGGCCCAAGACGCGTCGTTCATGGCGGCGGCCAACGGGCCTACCATCAGGGGAGAAGCACCCTCCCCTCCTCCACAAAGCGGCGGAGGAAGCGGAAGGGGAAGAAACGGAGGGGAAAAGGCAAGACAGCCGAGCCCCCCCCCCCCCCCGCATCTACAGAGGAAATACGGGACGACCTTACCTCGTCCCAGGCGCAGGCTGTGCCACCCGAAACCACGTCGCAGCCACCACCTCCGAAGGAGAAGAGAGGGCTGTCTGCTGGTGCCGGCACATCGCGGCCCCCAGCCCTCCAACAACAACAACAACAACAGCGGCCCAAACAGGCTGCGCGCGCCGGCCCAGCTGCCGGCGGTGAGAAGAAACCTACAACGACAACGAAGGAATTCACAGCCTGCGCCGTCCAACTGCTAATGGACTTAATTAAAGCCATAAGGCAGGGACAAGACGCGGGTCTGGTTATCCTCGACGGCCTGGCCTCCCTCCTCAAGCTTTATGGCTAGGCCGATGAGGGTAATCCACTGGAATGCCCGCGGCCATAAAGGTAAGGTCGCCCCCCTCCGCCACCTCCTATATGAAGAAGACATCGACGTGGCGCTAGTAAGCGAGACGCACCTGGGACCAGCTGACAGGTTCAGAATCTCGGGCTACCTCGCTTACAGGAAAGACGAAAGGTCGGCACTCGGCACTCCCTACCGTGGTCTGGCGGTACTGGTGAGGCGTAGGGTCGTCCATCAAGAACTCCCTGTGCCGTCGCTCGGCACGTTCTACGCGCTGGGCGTGGAGCTGCACGTCGCCGGCGAGGATCTCGCCATTTACGCCTGCTACAAGGCGCCCTCGGCCAAACTTGATCCCACAGAGCTGAGGGCCCTTCTCGAGGCCCACAGCGGCGCGACGATCCTTGCTGGTGACCTTAACTGCAAGCACCCAGCGTGGAACTCCGCCGCGACCAACACGGGGGGCAGGCGACTCTACGCGGACGCGGAAGCCTTCGGCTACACGGTGTCCGGCCCAGAGACGCCCACCCACTACCCGGACGCCAACGCATACATGCCGGACGTGCTGGACATCGTGGCCTACCGAGGGCTACACTGCCAGATCGCACAGCAGGTGCTAGACGACGAGATGCAGTCAGACCATCACCCTGTTCTCGTCGTCCTATCGGGGATGCCGACCCGACAGATACCCGCAGCGCCACGTCGACGAATAGACTGGGAAGTTTTTAAAGAAAAGGCTGAGGCCACCACTCCGACTCGGCCCATGATTACCTCCGTGGACGTGAACCAGACCGCGGATGACGTCACTGCTTGCATACGGAGCGCCTTGGAAGCGGCGACAACGTTGGAACCGCAGGGGAGAGTGCTGCAGCCGCCCCTGCCTGCGTATCTACGACGGATGATCGCCGACAAAAGGCGCCTTCGCAAGCAGTGGCTACAGTCGAGATGCCCATCACTGAAGACCAAGGTGAACCGCCTCGCGGAGAGGATTAAGGCCGAGTTGCGGGACCGGGAAGCCGAGAGCTGGGAAGACCGCATCCAAGAGGCGGCTGGCAGCTGGCCATCCGCCCACAGACTCTGCCGCCAATTGACGAATGCCCCAGCTCCGGTGCGCCCACTACTGGATAATGGCGGGGCGCTCAAGTATGTCGCAGAGGACCGCGCGGAGGTCTTCGCCGAGCATCTGGAGCGTCAATTCCGACCGAACCCGACCAGCGACGTCGACCATGTCGCAACAGTCGAGAAACACCTTGGGGACTACTTCGCCACGCCGATAGCTCCCGAGGAAGAGCCCATATTTTTCTCGCCTGGGGCAGTAAGACGCGCCATCCTGAGGACGAAACCCAGGAAGGCCCCCGGTGCGGACGGTATCACCAACGCAGTGCTGCGCCAACTGCCGTACCGTACGGTAGCGGCGCTGGCGCGCCTGTACACGGCGATACTGCGCACTGGGACGTTCCCCTCCTCGTGGAAGGAAGGGCGCGTCATCATGCTGCCCAAGGCGGGGAAAAACATACTGAAGCCGGAGAGCTATCGGCCTGTAACGCTGCTGCCCACCACCTCCAAGGTGTTCGAAAAACTCCTGTTGCGGCATCTCCAGCCGCACATCGACCCGCGGCCCGAACAGTTCGGGTTTAGGTCGGAACACAGCACGACGCTCCAGCTGTCGAGGGTGCTGCACCACATGGCGCAAGCCGTTAACAAGAAGGAGTATGCGGTCGCAGTACTCCTCGACATGGAGAAGGCCTTCGACCGCGTGTGGCACGAGGGCCTCGTTTTCAAGTTGGCCACGTCCGACGCGCCTCGCCGCGTTGTAAAGGTGGTCCAGTCTTTTCTTACAGATAGAAGCTTCCGCGTGGTGGTCGAGGGAGCGCTCTCCAGTGCCCGCCCGGTGCTGGCTGGAGTGCCCCAAGGCAGTTGCGTGTCGCCAGCGTGTTACTCACGTTACACCGACGACATCCCCACGACGCCAGAGGCGATGCTCGCGCTGTACGCCGACGACGCCGCGTACATCACTACATCGCTTAACGCGAAGTACGCGGCGGTCAAGATGCAGCGCGCGCTAGACCTACTGCCGGACTGGCTGTCCAAGTGGCGGCTGTCGGTTAACGTGGGTAAGACGCAGGCGATGGTCACTGGACTAGTGCCCCTCCCACCACCTCTGACTCTTCAAGGCGCCGACGTCGAGTGGTCGCCCCGGGTGAAGTACCTGGGGGTCACCATCGACCGTCGGCTCACCATGGGCCATCATGTCCGCCAGGTCGCGGCTCGGGCTGGGGTAGCCCGCCACCAGCTCCATCCGGTGCTCTCGTCCCGACTGCCGGCGCGCGTCAAGTTGGGCGTGTATAAAACTTATATACGTCCGATTCTGACGTACGCCGCCCCCGCATGGTACGTCTTCACATGCGAGGGTCACAAGAAGCTCCTCCGCACGCAGCAAAATCTTGCGCTGCGGACTATCGTCGATGCCCCTCGCTTCGTGAGGAATGACGTCATCGTGCGGGACCTCGGGTTCGAGAGCCTGGACGCCTTCATCCGGCGCCTTGCGACGGGAATGTTCGCGCATGCCGACGCATCTGCTTGGCCCCACGTCAAGCACATTGCGCTCTGGCATGCGCGCCCTCCTGACGCGAGGCGCCCCCTCCCCCGCGACCTGGTAGCGGAGGATGACCCATCACCACCGGACTTGACGCCTGGGTAAGCTGTTTTTCCAAGAACACGCAGCTTACCTACACATGAATGACTCCACACACACAACACACACCCAGTTGCGCGACCTGTGCTAAGTTAATATAGGCAGGCCGCGTAGCTACGACCATACATGCATCCCTACACAGGCACGTTAACACACGCGTAGGATCGCGGCGCGGGCTCGCGAACCACGCTTGCACTGTACGGTGTTCACACAACACATTACCGCCCATACACACACTACGGTTCTTCGTCCGTAACGTAACCGGCTAGCTCTGGAAGCGGGGCGGGCGGGAACCATTACATCCTCCGTAGGTGCGTCGGAGTCGGCACCTCTGTCGCTGGTCGTCCCCCGCCGGGCCTCCTTCGGGTCTCACCTGGCGGGGACTGACCGCCGAGATGCCGTGAAGAAAGCAGCGCTGTATGGACAGCGCTGCAGGCGCGCCTACGGAATACTTCATAGCAATCTTTCACAGGCATGCGACACTGCTGCCGTATGCCACAAGGCCTCGCCTTCTAGGCAATACAATGACAGGCCTGTTGTTACAGGCCTCGGTAAAGCATCCGCGGCCAGGGGGCATAGCCCCGACGCCACCCGCCGCGCCCCCTAACGGGGGCGCAGCGACATCCTCGTACGTTCAAAAATGACAGTAGTGTTCACAGGTTGTGTTGTCTAATTTGATTGAAAAAAAATTAAACGAGTTTCAAACTCATGAACATTATATTTCATTACCGTTGCATCTATGTAATTTGTAATGCGTAGGATTTTTTTAAGGTGTAAATCTTTGCCGGGAGCAAAATACGCTAATATAAACGCTTTCGTCATCTTTTTCATCACTGGATGAATCGTCGTTCTCTATCTCAAAATCTGAGTTAAGTATCAGATTATATACAGTCAACCAACATTACTTCCATTTTCAAAAATAGGTCTTGTGCATAGTTTTGGTTTGGGGTTATGTTTACTGTCAACGCGTTCACGAGCGTTCCGAATTGATGACAGCTCTTAGCAGTCATAATCGTGATATCTAAATCGAAACGCAAAATATCGATGTGAGCGCTGTGAGTGATTATTTTCTAATACGGAATGCACCAATGATATTATATAGTAAAAAGAGGTAGATATCGCACTAGCACGCACAAATTGTTGAGGACAAAGTGACACAATTGTTGCACTTTGATTTAGTCGGGTTATAACAGCGAGCGAGGTAATGTGAGTGCGCGGCGTAACAAAAATGCCAAGTTGTGTATTCCGAAAGTGCAAAAACTATGGTGCCAAGAAAAATAAGAGTTGTGGAGTGACATATCATAAGTAAGTATAATAAAATATATCAATTTTGTATTTTTTTCACGAGTTATTCCTCATTTTCAAATAAATTTCGTATTATTGACATGATGGTTCGAAAAAGATAGAGAATAGGATGGCAATCTGCTGCGTGACAGAGACAAATAGCATCCGTCATAGGTGGTCATAGATTAATCAAACAGAAGCGAAATGGTAGGCACAATAAATAGCGTTGCGGTTTCATTATGATTAAAATTATATAGAATGAGATTAGTAATAGCGGGCTGTCATATATTTTATTAGTAAAATTGGATTGTACGTAGTAATGTACCTAGATAAAACATATTTTCTCATAATGTTTTACTATTTTACAGATTTCCAAGTGATGAGTTAATAAAAAATAAATGGGTTAGCATAGTTAAGGCGGAAAGAAGTGAACCTGACTGGATGCCTAGTAAATGTAGCACAATTTGTTCGGCACATTTTAAAGAAGATGATAAATATATGACTCCAAAAGGACTCAAGCGTTTAATTATTTAGTGTTCATTTTATAGGGACTAATAACATTAAGAACCATAGAAACACCTTGTTAAGACGTCGTAAATACAAAAATCCTTGTTTTCCTTTTAATAAATAGAATTCAATTTTGTTTGTTGTTTTATTTAAAACATCATTCATTACCAATATAAGAAATATACCACTATTGTCACAGGCGCTTGTGTTGAAGTATATTATTAATTATTCGAAATCCTACACATTTATTTTATTTTTATGAAAGTCGCCAACGTAACTAACAGCTACTACGTACTGCTAATATAAATAAACTATAAATATTAATAAATTGTCTTCAGAAATTTGATACAAATATTCGATAGTATCTAAAATATAATATAAGTATATTGTAACTGTCATAAAAATAATAAATAATAATTATACCAAGCGTGCGCCCCACGCGCTTGCCTATTGTTATATTCAATGTCTCTTCTGTGGTGAATCGACAAACTCTATGATACTCTCGTGTACTTCAAGCGCAACACACTAAAACTAGGTAGCTATCTCTTTCTATCTTATACGTTCCGTATTATCTATCGCTGTCGTAGTTTTAAATTACTGTATACATTTAAGTTAGTACCTATAATAACAACGCAACGATATCTGAACGCCATTCAGTATGAACATGGCGTATCTTTCTTTATAATATCATTGGAATGCACCCTGTGATATTTATTTGGAGTGATTTGGGGCATGGTCGGTGTAATCGCAAGAGAGATTTTGAATTTCGCGGGCTACCCTGAAGCATTCAGCTTCAGGGTAGCCCGCGAAATTCAAAATTTCTTAAGTTTTTACAATTTACAAGCCAGTGTTAGGTTGTATGTTGATTAAAATATTATTGGCGGTTGTAAGACGTATGTAGTTACAGATTTATATTCATCAAAATCATCAATACAACTATCAAAGTTCATAAAGGTGGAAAAATGACTTTATCAAGGTGAAAATCATTCGTGCACCTTTACGAACTTGAATTTCACGGGCTACCCTGGAGCATCAACCTTAAATCGGAACGCAAAAATCGATGTGAGCAGTGTTGCCAATTTAGCATATTATATGCTAAATTTGGCATATTTTGTTCTTGTTTAGCAAATTTTTTTAGCTTTTAGCATATAGCATATTTTTATGACATATTTTATAAAACATGAAAAGAATGCAAATAACAATCTTTCTTGAAATAAAAATTGAAATCGATACTCGACTCTGCGGTGGTTTGGCGGTGAGAACCCTGAATGCTATTTTGTACGTCAGATTCAGCCTAAAAAGAGCAGGAAAGTACTGATAGTCTTACACTGTTCCAGACAATGTACTACTTTGTATCGGAATCAAAGAGAGTTACGACTCTAGCTCTCAGCCTTCCACATCAGCTAATGTTGATGAATATCAAGACATTGATATTCTATTCCCCTGATTTAATTTCTTAATAAATACTGTCATTTTTTTGTTGGCATTTTTTGAGGTTAGCATATTTTTGGCATATTTTTTACACCAATCTAGCAGATTTTGAAGTAGTTGAGTGGGCAACACTGGATGTGAGCGCTGTCCAGGGATGTTATACGTATACGTACCATAATTATGGTATTCGTACCATTATGCAGGTCTTCGTACCATGTACCATAGTACTTCCATTATGGTACGCAAAAGTACCATAATTTTCACATCTAGCATCAAAACCTCAGATCATAATTGCGATATCTACAATCGATGTATTGAAGGACTTGGTTCCAGGCCATAAAATATATGAAAAAAGGTATTAATTTGTTGTGAACACACAGATTAAAGGATATGATAGACAGGATAGCATAGCGCAGACCACCCACATAGAGCTTTAGAATAGATAGGACAGAAACCGGGCATTTAGAGGTTATGCTCCAGTAAACCGCGGCTGAATTAGATCACAGCCAGTAACTTTACTCAAATGTACGCGCTCGGCTGTAATGACCACCGCACGGTGTTGGCATAATTTGTCCCAAAACTTTATTTAAAATATCGACTAATCGTGCTCGGTCCATGTATTCAATGCTTTATTTATAATCTATATAACATTGTTGAACGACGTACCAAAAATCACAGCTCTACTCTATTGACAAGTTGTCAAATAATAAAAACACCATTACGTCAACAGAGCGCGCCATTTCTTGTGTCATCGTATTCGCGTTAGTGTCACATTTCAAGTTATTACGAGTTACGTATTTGTTATTGGAATACAGTGTTATACATTAAAATGATCATGAGAAGTTGTACTATCGTATTATGATAACACAAATTAGGTTCCGAATCGCGAAATCGCAGTATTTCGCCTGTGAAAATGCAGTAATTATATGTACCTACAGTGATTGTTTAATGTGAAGAAATACGTGATTTAGTGACTAAAACGTGTGTGAAATGGGAAAAACAGTGCTTAATTAGTGAGGTGATTAGATTGTTCAACTATCTACACCAAAAAACATGTGGGTTTGTGTGTTTTTTCAGCCAACACCGGCTGGCAAAAATTAGTTCCCAGATGTAAACAAACAGTGAGTATCTAGTTTCATAGGAATATTTAGATATGATGCTATTGAGATATTAATGAGATTGTGGTCTTGTTGGAAAGGAAATATAGTCTAGTTTATTTATATAATGTTAAAATAGATAAAAAACTAAGAGAAAACTGATATTTCTAGCGAAATATCAGTTTTCGTAACTATTTTTTAGCTATACATTATGACTTGGAGTATATAATTAAAGTATTTCATTTTGATTTCTAGATAAGTAGATTCCTTATCTAATCAGCTTGACAACAGTAGTTTTGAAATTGCTCTAGGACTTGTAGGTTTTGAGCTACAGGTGTTTTAATCGGAACGGGCGGAAAATGTGTCAAAAATCGGCTAAAATTGTTGACACAGCGCGGTTGGATGTTTTGACAGCTCGCGCGCAGCACTGCGCAAAGGTTATGAAACTTGTGAATCGATAATTCGATATAATCAAACTTCTTTGTCAAGTCAAAAGCTCATGAAGTAGTGGAATTTTTAGTGACACCTAAGTATTGCTGTTCGGCGGAAATACCTACAAAAAAAAGGTGCCACAAAATTTCTCATAAAATGGCTGCCAATGATAGGGATGTACCAATTAGAGAATATAGTGTTACTATAATAAGTATCGATACTAATACTACATAATAGTTTTACGAGTCTTACTAGATATCACGTTTGAATCATATTTATAATTTACTAAGCACTTCGCCCGCGAAAATTGTGATAGCTTGGCTAATTTGCATGACATCAATATAATTTATATCCTATGTTACTCGGTAAAGATGTAGCTTTCTAATGGTAAAATATTTTTTAACAGTAGTTCTTGAGTTAAATAGTAACAAACACACAAACAAAAAATCAAATCTTTCCTCTATATTATTATAGCATAGATTCTTACAGTCTGTTGTAACAAAAAAAGAAGTAAGTTTAATGCTCTTCTGATATCTGACCGTTATTAAATGTAGTGTTTTTTCTGCACAGAATTTATAAACAATTTTAGTCGCATCACTTTTGCGCTTTCGCTTATTTTATATCTGGTCTGTAGCTTCTAGTAGGTATGCGGACTAGGTTTGCCAGATACAGTAATTTCATTTCCTGGCCAATTCGAAGGATACTAATTTGGTGGGTACGAAAATAGTTATTGGTCTTTGTAAATTGCATTTCTTGTAATATTTTACAAACATACCAATACACATAAGTATGTCAAAAATCAACTTACCAGCTTTAATTGCTCATATTAAGCAGATTTTTTTTTAAATATGAAAACACAAACATTAATTGAGTATCGCACCTCGTTTTTAGTTATTCATTAAATAAAACTTTGGTAAAAATCAACATGTGTTTTATTTATTCAATAAACATTTGGTATGAAAACAACAATATTATGTATATCAAAATAAAACAAACTACCTATTCATTTCTAAACAATGTTAGTTTGTTCAAAAACTGCTTTCCGAGGCACGGAGGAAACTCGGTATGTAATGGGTGGTCACCCATCCACAGTCCAACTTAGGCAAACATCAGATTTTTTAACGTTGCTCGTCTCACAGAAAACAGATGACTCTTGATGTTGTTTTTTTGATGGATGCCTGAAAAAAATAGGAATTTCGTTATGCAATATTTGTTTTGTATTGTGTAACGGGCTGGTGTCCGTAACTCCACGTCAAATTCGTCAGTCATAACGCATAATCTTTTTTCGACCCGATTAGCACACGTATGTACTATACCGATATTGTACCAGCACAGCGAAGGAACTAGTATCGGAAAATATTACCGCAACGGTACCACACTATTCCGCCATGACATATTATTGTAAACAAACGAATGAAATTAAGAAATTAAAAAAAGGTCTGTTGGACGAAAATAAGCCCAAATATGAACACTACAGCCATAAATTCACGATCCCTTAGCATTTTTTTCATCAAAAGTGTATTACTATGTGTAATAATTCATGAAAACCGGCTACTAACCTGTGAAAAGACAATTTAGGTTGATTTTCCTTCTTTCTTGCACAACACATCATAACACAACACGCAGGCATGTTGAATAGCTGTTTTCCACCATATACGTGCAAATTTTATAGATAAACTCTTCGTAATTTTCTCACAAATCTTAATAATTGCAAAAGTAAACACTCATTTGACAGCAGAACTACCACAAAACTCGTCGCATAATATGGCGGATATGGCACTTACCTACAACTGTTACTACGTCACAACAAAATGTTGTCATTATGAGCAACAGCTGAAATATTGTTGTCTCTTTTACCGAATACGATTACCACATTAAATAGAATGAAGCAAAACGATATTTCACATTCTGTTTCGTATTTCACTCACATTTGTGGTGTAGACACAAATGAAGGTATAGAATATCGGGGCCCCTCCATATTTCTTTCTATCTCTATGGTTCGGCTTGACTGTCTTTTTTTTAGCGTACCATGGTTTTTTCTGAAGTACCTTTATTTTGACAGGCCGGTGTCATAATTTTTGAGCTGGCATCACATCCCTGGCGCTGTCAGTGCTGCCACGCTGTCAGTCAGCGATAATTTATTAAAGAAAAAGTTATAATAATAATAGTCATTCATAAATTGAAAGTGGTGTAGATTAGCTAGCTAATACTCTCTAATTAATTAAGAGTTGAAGTCGTATCGGAAGAGAATAGAATAGAAGTGCAAATTATCTCCAGTAACTAACTACTACGGTTGTGGGTTGTGGCACGCAGACCTCCATCTCATTGCCAAGATTGTGAATACGTGAGGGTTTTTAAAGATATGAGGGACACCCCGGACCACCTACGAGAGAAAACATACTTTCAACTAAATATATAGCCTGCTGCACTGCCTTAATCAAGTTCACAAAAGAAGTGCATTCGATATTTTCATTGTTTCATTCGTAAAGTCTTTGATATTAAAAAACTAATAAGAAGAAATCGTCATCATAATATACAAGTTACGCGAGTGAATGGTACTCAACTGTTTTTGAAAATTATATGTTTACCAAGTGATTATTTCTGATTCACAAGATGGAAAAACTACCAATGTGCAGGATATGCTTAGTGAAGAATGTACGTATGGAGGTGGTAGACAACAAGAACTTGCATGAACTTTATGAGAAGCTGACTGATATTCCAGTAAGTTGATGATATTAAGTCAATATGTGGTAGCTTTGAAATATTGTAATGTCCAATTTGGTCGAAACCAGGCAAATATTGTATGTTTCTGTGTTATTGGAAACCAATGATATTGATGACAGTAATTCTTGTGATGTAACCTGCAAGACTGTACCTGACTGCACCACTCATTTAAGATCACAAGCCCGTTTACTTGCCTTAATGTTGTAAGATACCAGTTATTATGTTTAAGTTCTTTTGGGTTAGCTCGTTCCGTCGTCAACTTCATCTCTGATGACTAAGGACTAGATTTAGGTCAAGAGTAGGTCCATTTAAAAAAAATGTGCTGATATCCTACTTCCGGTTAGACTGGAAGCCGACTACAACACAGTTGGGAAAAGGCGAGGCAGATGATCATACTTCATATAAAAAAGGCCTTTCAGCAATTTCAGCTAAGTGTATTGTATTGTATAGCGGGCTGGTGTCCGCAACTCCACGTCAAAGCGCGTATTTTGCGTGCGGGTGGGAATTTTATTCGATCCACCCTAACTCCCCGAGAAAGGCCAGCAGCGCCTTGGTGTTGCTGACAATCTCGCGGAGAGTACCTGGGTTACCGAAGTACTTTGCCCTGTATGTTGCAACCCCTGGGCAGTGCAGAAGCACGTGGGCTGCTGTCTCGTCTTCCTCCATGCAGGCACGGCACAGGGGGCTGTCCGTGACTCCTATGACAAAGAGGTGTTTATTAAAAGAGCCGTGTCCAGTAATGGCAGCTGTAACTGTGCGCAGCTGCGGTTTGGTCAACCGAAGCGCGCGTTTAGTGAGGCGGCCGTCGATAGTAGGAAGTGCTTCCTTGGCCTGCCTGCACTCGCCGTGGTCTAGCCATAGCTTGTGGTGTTGTTCACTAGTTCGGTTCCTTACCAGTGTGCGTAGGTATCCGAAAGGGAGTGGCACGATAGGTTCGGGTCCCACCGCTGCCATGCTCGATCCCCTTCTAGCGAGTTCGTCCGCGGCATCATTGCCACGGGAATCGCTGTGTCCCTTAATCCATTGGATGGTTATATTATTGAGATTACCAACCTGGTTCAGGCGTTGGTGACACTCGTGTATTAACCCAGAGTTGACTGTGTGGTTGTTTAGTGCCAGCAGTACAGCCATGCTGTCTGAGAGTATACGGATTGAGTGGTCCACAACCTTCCTGGCTAAGATGGCAGATGCCGCCAGGGAAATGCCCATGCATTCTGCCTGAAATACCGTGTTGTGGGCCCCCAGAGGTTTGGCTATCTGGATGTTGAGATCCTCGGAGAAGACTCCAGCACCTGTGCCAGTACCTGTTTTAGATCCATCCGTGAAGATCCGTAGTTCCGCGGGGTTTAATCCCTCGCAGCGGTGATCCTCGTGGAGCTGGATTTTGTACTTCTTATCGAATACGAATTGTTTTGGTATCCGATCGTTTATTGCTTTCGTCAGGGGGAACTCGTTGTGGAATCCCTCCAGTACCGCGGTGTGCTGTGTTTTTTTCTTACCCCATAGTTGAAGTGTATTAAGGCGTACAGCCGTCATCGTCGCTTCCTGCTGTATGAACAGATGAAGCGGTGGGAGCCCCAGCATGGCTTCGAGAGCTGCGGTCGGGGTAGTCCTCATGCAGCCTGTGATCGCCATGCAGGCAAGCCTTTGCATGCGTTGCAGTTTGATGGAGGCTGTAGTTAGTTTGGTACGGGGCCACCAGACCACTGCCCCATAAGTGATCATAGGTCGGATAACCGCGCAGTATAACCAAAGTATAATTTTAGGGGATAGGCCCCACTTCTTACCTATCATCCTCCTGCATTGCCAAAAGGTGATGCAGGCCCTGTTTATTTTATTATCTAAGTGACTACTCCAATTTAACTTACTGTCCAGGATGACTCCCAGATATTTGACCTCGTCGGCTAACTGGAGTTCCGTATCGAAAAGTTTGGGTAGGCGATAAGGGCCTAGTGTTCGTTTTTGGGTAAACATGACTAGTTCAGTTTTCGTGGGGTTCACTGAGAGATCGAACTCTCTGCACCACCGCTCAACGATGCGTAGTGCTTGTTGAGTGAGGTTGCAGATTGTCCCTGTCACTTTACCTGAAATGAGGATAGCGAGGTCGTCAGCATACCCTATTGTGTAGAAATGGTTCGCGTTGAGTTTTGTGATGAGGTCATTTATCACCAGATTCCAGAGGAGCGGGGATAGTACTCCACCTTGGGGGCAGCCTCTGGCTATCAAGGCCATCTGCTGTTCCCCTTCAAGTCGAACCACTCGTTTGCTTAACATATTGGTGATCCAGTCTGTCAGTACCTGTTCTACTCCGTGACGGGAGAGCGCGGTGTTGATGCTGGCGAAGTTTGTTTTATCGAAGGCTCCTTCGATGTCTATGAAGGTGCCCAGGCAGATGCCCTTCTGGTGAATCTCCTCTTCTATCCGGCCGACCACTAGATGGAGGGCGGATTCAGTGGACTTGCCCGAGCTGTATGCGTGTTGGTTAGTGTGGAGTGGGATAGTTTTCAAAACGCCGTCCCTCAGCTCTCTCTCGCAAATTCTCTCCAAAGTTTTAAGGAGAAAGGAGGTCAGGCTGATTGGTCGGTGGTGTTTGGCGTTGGTATAGTCACTCTTACCTGGCTTAGGAATGAATATGACTTTCTCTTCCCTCCATCCTTTTGGAACGTATCTGAAGGCCAGGCATGCTCTCATTATGGGTACCAGTATGTTGGCGACAGAGGTCCCACCCCACTGCAGTAAGGCAGGAAAGACCCCGTCTGGACCGGCCGCCTTGAAAGGATGGAAGCACCGGATCGCCCACTGGAGTTTTTCCAGCGTGACGACTTTGTGTGCATAGCGCCAGTCGTTTTCTGACGGTGTTTGATTTACCTCTGTCCAGTCGATAGCCTGTGTAAAAGCGCAGCCTGGGAAGTGAGTTTCAATAAGGACGCGCGTCGCCTCTTCTGGTGAGGTGGTAAGTGTGTTGTCAGGTTTACGGAGGACAGCAAGCCCAGTCGGGTTCTGCTGTGTCAATATTTTCCTTACCCTGTTTGCTTGTTGGCAGGATTCGATGTTGCCACAGTATTTGCGCCATCCAGTGGAGCTCCTGAATCTGATGCATTTTTTATATAATTTTTTGGCCGCGTAGTACGCGTCCCAATCCTCATCAGCACAGGTGTTCATGGCTCTGTTTAGGGCTGACCTTACCTTCCCGCGCTTACGTTCCAGATCCGCACCCCACCATGGTTGCTTCCCTGGTGTTGTGGGCGGAGTGGTCTCCGGGCAGGATGAATGGTAGCTGTCTAGCATTGATTTTGTGAGATGACTTACACGCTCGTCGATCTGCTGCGTGTCCTCGTAGGTCATTCCGTAGTTTACTGACGCAAGTTTGGTTTCGAGGATGCGTGTATAAGCAGCACGGTCAGTGTTTCGCGGGTTTCGCCGTGGCAGTGTTGGTGTCACACAGACCTCAATATCGAAGCGGATCCACCTGTGGTCCGAGCAGGAGGCCTCCTTGGAGACCTGCCAGCCGGTGGTGATGGCCGCAGCACCCTCCGATGCCAGAGTGAGGTCTATGATTGTTTGGCTACGTCTGTTTACGAAGGTTGGTTCGGAACCTGTATTTAGTAGGGTTAGGTTAGTTGTAAATAAGTAATCTACTAGCGCCTTACCCCTTGCGTTTTGTGTGTCCATGCCCCACAGAGGGTGATGAGCGTTCGCATCGGCGCCTATGACAAGCTCCAGCCCAGTGCTCTCGCAGTAAGTCACGAGGCGGGCGAGGTCATGCGGCGGCGGCTCTTCTGCCTCGGGCATGTAAGCGGAGGCGAAGACCACAGTTACTACTGTGTCCCCCCGCTGTATCAGTAGCCTAGCTGCAGAGACATCCCTGCAACAGAAATCTGTTAGTGGCTGTGTTTTTATGTTGCGTGTCACATAGATGCATGATCTTGGTTTATCATGATCTGTACTTACTAAGAGCTTACCACCAAGATTGGAGAGTCCTTGTATTTGGCCCGCCCTAATCCACGGCTCTTGGATCAAGGCAATGGCCGTATGTTGAACCTCCAGCCACTTCCGCAGCTGAGCCGTTGCGGTCTGACTGTGGTGGAGGTTGGCCTGCAGGACCTTACAGGTCGACGAAGGGGACGCCATCACTGGACGTTCCTTCCTCGTCTCCTGCCAGCCGCAGCCCAGCAAACAGGTCGCCCGCGTCGAAGCCGTCCCCCTCCAGGTCAGAGGCCGAGGACAGGATGATGTCCTCGAGCTCCTCCCCCGAGAGGACGGCGCCCACGCTAGCGGCGGTAGGGGCGGCTGGCGCTGCTACTGCAGGCTCAACCGCGGGTGTTTCCGCGGTGTTTGTTGGGGGGGGAGTTGCCTCCTCCACCTGTGTCCCAGCGCTGGCGGCGCCCGGATATCCCTGAGGGACGTCGACAAATCTGCCGTTCGGACCCTGGAACTTAACGTACACCGTCCCTGCACCAAATGAGAGACGGCGTTCGGCTTCCATCAGGGTCGGAATTTGGTCCTCAGGGACCCCGACCATCACGTACCACGCTTCGGCCTGTTTGTTGGCGCCCAGCAACACCCACTCCTTGATGCCAACCCAAGAGTTCTGGTAGCACAGAGCACGCCCGATGTCGGACGGCTCCGCGAAGATCCCCTGCTCATCAGGAATGAGGATGCCGCATCTTACCCGGCGCTTGATGTCCGCCTGCCTCCTGACCACTAGCAGGGTGCTAGGGGGGGGAGGCAACTCGGAGATCAGTTTCCTTAGCCATGCTAAGGTGTGGTCGTTCCCGCACCACAGTCTGAGGACCCCGCTGCTGAACACCGGCCTCGCATTGAAGGTCGGTGCAGGTGAGTCTTGTGTAGGAGAAGAGGCCTCGACGAGTATCTTCTTCTGGATAGCCGCGAGAACCAGGGTTGACACCTCCTTGCTCCCCGTACGGCCGCAGGTGACTGCGACATCAAGGTCGGAGCTCACAGCTTGGGCGTAGCTACGCTTAGCGTCCCGTTTGGATTTATCAAGACGCGGCCGCTTGCGCTTTCCTCGAGGTGTTAAAGTCTCGTTGAGGGCTCGCTTGGCCGCGGCCTGATCCATCCGAACGGGTTGCGGTGGCGTTTGCGTGGCTGGTCCACTCGCGCCGCTGGCTACTGGTTGGCTGGGTCCCGGTCGGCTGCTGCCGGCCGCGGCCTGCGACCGCTTGCCTGCGGAGAAATTGACATTGCCATGGGTCGGTTTAACCCGGCCCGTGGCGTTAGCCTGTATAGATTGAGGGGACTTACCCGTCCTCAGTGTCTGCCGCTGCCTCAGGGACGGCCTGTTCTTCCTTCTCGGTTTACCCGTCGAAGGGACCGGGGCAGCCTGCACTGAGGGTTCAGCGCAGTGGCGTTGTTTGCCGGAATCCTCCTTCCTGCCTTTGCGCCTGCTCCTCTGCACCTGCCAAGTGAGCGCGAACGCGTCACCTGTGGTGCTGGTCTCCGCCGGTTGACCAGTGACGGCCACCGGGGGGGGAGCAGTAGGCGGAGGAAGATGTATGAGGGGAGCCCGGCCAGAGGAATTAACCGTCGTGGCGGGCTCCGCGCCTGAAAAAGAGGGAGGTGCGGTACTGGTCTCGAGCAGCGCCGCGGTCCTCCGTTTATTACGGGACCTGGTTTTGGTCTTGGCAGCGGTTCTCGCCACTGCCGGACCTGTACCCGCACTGGAGCTCGCTACGTTAGCAGCGGAGCATCCGGGGGCTAGAGAGGTGCTGCAAGCACCCCTCTTGGGAGAATCCTTGGCTTTTGCCTCCTCTCCGGTGTGTGTTTGTGCAGTATGTGCGTGCGAATGTGTGTGAGGTTTGTGAGTTTGTGTGGTTGTTGTGTGTGTGTGTGGTGTCGTATGGTCTTTGAGTATCCATAGTATAGTATAAAAAATTCATCTCTCCGGCTTCCCACCCTCCATGGAGCCCGCACCTGGGAACGTCTCGCTACAAACTAGCTCAACCGTTAGGACTACCTTCGAGATATAGGGGCGTGAGGCTGGTTTACAGTGCGACATCGGGCGCTTGATCGGGTTGACGACTAATCAAACCTTCACTTACACCTTCAGCATGACCTTCACCAACCGTTTCGGCCATCCGAGGACGACCTCCGCGGACCTCCCACCCCTCGCCGTGGCCCTCTGACGGGACACTGTGGCCATTTCCCTACCCTTGGCTATTGGGTAGGGCCACCGTTTCGCTTGAAATCCAGACCAAAGAGGGCGTGTTGCCTCACGGACGCATAACCACCAGCGCCGATCGGCTCAACCCTCCAGGACTCCTTCATCCCCGCTTACGGCGCTCAACTGCGCAGGTCCTAGCGCAGGTGACCAGATTACCTACTCGACGCCAGCTGGGTTTAGTGGCGGCCGAGCCCACGCCCACTCGGTCACGGAGGGTCGTGGTTAGGTTAAAATGCGCCTGGTGATTTTCGTTGCGTCTATTTCTTAGGGAAATAGACCAAAAGCAGGGCGGCAACCACGTGAAGGAGAACACACCAGACTTGCCTTGAGGATCTACACGACTGTAGCGCTCCCCCTCAAGACCCCGCCACCTTACCACCTCTGAGGGAGGCAGTAAGGTAGGCCTGCATCTATACTACCAAGCAAAGCTCAAGCAAAGCATGTCGTTGTGCAACCGCGAAAGCATAAATACAAGCCCGCCCCTCAGCTAAGTGTATATTTCAGACTAGCTGTTGGCTGCGAATTTGTTCGCATGGAAATTTCAATGAGGAAGAGTGAGAAAAACAAAAATCTGTGCTATTCCAGTCTATAATCTCTTTTGGTGCCAAATTTCATTCAGATCCATTCAGCCGTTCTGGTGTGATTGAGTAACAAACGTCCATCTGTACAGTGTACCTATGACATAGGTACTGATTTGCTCTTGGCATAGTCAAAAACAGTCCACAGTATCAGGTGGTTAAAATATTTAATAAATTACTGCTAGAGCTAAACAGCATACACTACACAGGCACATTCAAGGAAAGGCTCAAGGTATTTCAACTGAAAGTATGCCTTTATTCAATAGATGAATTTTATTGTTAATGTTTATTGACAACAAATGAATTTAAATTTATACTGTTGTTACGTTTTTGCTTTTGTTCTAAGTGATTTTTTACTGATCTTTTTTTTTTATCGTCGATTAATTATTTCTCACTAGCACACGTCACGTGGTTTCACCCGCGTAGTTCTCGTTCCCGTGGGAGTACGGGGATAAAATATAGCCTATGTAACTCAGGGTGAATGTAGTTTTCTAATGGTAAATGAATTTTTGAAATTGGCGCAGTAGTTTTTGAGTTTATTCATTACAAACATACAAAAATACAAATCTTACCTCTTTAGAATATTATAGTGTAGAATAGTGTAGTTGTATCACATTCAGACACAATGTAATTTGTTGTTGAATTATGAAATGAAATGAAATCTCATTATGGTTTCCTTTACAGTTTAGAGAGCAGTACTACATAAAATAAGACAATATTACAATATATTAATTTGAAAGTGTAATTTTATTGCAGTTTGTAACTGAAGACAGGAGACCAATACTCGCTTGTTTCATCTGCTGTGCTCAACTGAATAAATGCTACCGATTACTGAAAAAATGTCTGGAAGCTGAACAGCTGTTTGGTCAGATATTGAATGAGGACTATGAGGTGAGGTATTCTTCAACAGACATTTCTTCTCTAATGTGAAAGTAATGCAGATGCCCCATGTACTTAAACGGGCCCTGTCAGTTGTGACTGGTCATCTCTTGGTTGCCACGGCTTATTTGAATTAATATTTTACTACATCGTTCTCATATAGTTAAAAGAGTGTCCATCAAATATCTTGCCCATTCTTCTTCATAGAGATCTACGCTAGGGAATGGGCAACTACAGTACTTTCACAGTTTTTATGCCTTGTGACTGGGACTGCTGCTACATTTCATCGTCATCTTTGTTTCGACATTCAAAAGTGCCTGTAACTGGATTACTTGAAATAAATGCTTTGATTTTGATTGATTATTAACATATTTTATGTAATACTGTAATCATCTTTTTACAGCAAAAACCTTTATTAAACCAAGATCACTTAGAGGTTGCCCATGGGTTTATTAAAACTCCAATAGAGAACATAAGTATAGTTGAGGTTGGTCAAACAGTAAGCATTGTTGTGAAAGAAGAATTACAAGCTGTTTGTGAAGAACTAGATGATATTCTTGTGCCAAAGGAGGAACCTCCGAGTAATGATGGTACGTTTTTTAGAAGTTAAGGCGACGCATCGTTCTAAAACCGGGCACGCGCGCTTTGGGACTGAGCGGGGGACTGGGCGTCTGAGCGGGGCGAGGATTGCTAGCTTATAACATAAAGGACGTAAACGACAAAATGATTTTTGTTATTTAATTCATTTGAGAACGATAATTTTAAAAATTCCTTCTACCATTTAGAGTATTTATAGCTTCATCTACGGAGAAAGTTAAGAGGCTTAAATTGGTCCCGTTTGCCCATAACATGTGAATCTCCTTTTAAAAAGAGGTATGTTTGATATTTTTTTCTCTGTTACAAAAGTTACTTAATCATGTATTGAAAACTAACAAAATGAGGTTTTTATCATGAATTATCAGGTCACCAACTTATATTTTCATTTGTTTTGTAATTACTGACAAAAACTGAGATCATTGACTCCAAGATTTCCAATGCGTCCCTCAGATTAAAGAAATAGGCAGATGGAGCGCTCAGAACACGCGAGTGGTTCCACCAAAGCAAATACAAAATCAAAAGCAAATACAAACTCGCGACAGTACCAAGCTACGCATCGTCTCGCTCACACGTCTCTAGTGATTTGTCATTTAAGGTCAAAACACGCCGTCTTGTGTGTTTAAACACTGCAAAAGTTGTTCACAAAAACTAAGAAAACAAGATGGAATATCTTTCCACAGGTAACTCTTGTTATTTTTATTGTTTTGGTATTTATTTTCCATCAAATATTTTCGGCTCACTTGAAACACAAAACCTTAACAGTAAGTCGTCTGTGTTGCTAGTTTATGACGGGAAAATTACCCTGAATTAGGGGAATGTGTATTGTGCATAAAAAATATCGATTAATTTATACATACGTAATTGCGTATAAGGAAATATTGTATCTAAAGGGTGCATTTAAATTCATGACGAATAATTTAACCTCCGGCATTACTAACGATACTAATTGTACTACGCAACTCAAAAACATTATTCAATTATTAATGCATATTAGTATGCAGTATTTAAAACCTCACAACAGCTGACTAACACATACTACATCAAACTATTTGGTACTTGTAAGGATATGCCGCGCTCGCGCCGCTGGATTATTTTATTATTTGATGTACGTTTACTTTTCGTTCCGCGCGCGGTGTACTGTTACGTACCTACGCTTTAAAATTTTAATATTTCAAGACTTATTGGGGTTTATGAAGTATTTTATTATTACTTTTAGTGTTTAATTGCAACAATTAGCCTTTGCCATGTGACATACTACAAGCAAAATCGCGTTTCCAATTTAAAAAAATAGTAGTACAATATTTGGAAACAATTTAACTGAACAAAAATATTATGGGAGTATTTCTCAATATCTGGCAACCGTAAACGCACACAGACGCGCGTGTCCCTACACGGCGCCTCTTGTCTGCCGCGCACACATAAATAAAAACCGGAGCCACCTTGTTTGTCGCGCATGTTCTATCTGCCTATTTCTTTAATCTGAGATGCGTCCGCTTAAATTGTAAATCTTAAAATGTGAAAGTGCGTTTGTTTGTTTGTTACATCTTCCCACTTATTGGCTGATCCTATTTGGATGTAAGGAGATGGCCAAAAAGTGTATGAGCCTGTTATGCAGTGTTTGGTGATGGTATATCCGGCCTGTATAAGGAAGGTTTGGTGTGAAATGAATTGTTAATTATATTTCGTATGTTAATCATGTTGTAAAATTACTAACCTTTTTAATTTAATTTGCAATACATTTATTTTCGTACACTTTGTATATTTTGTCCATCTCTTCAACTATATGGGTAGACCAGACCCGTCCAACATACGGCCCCGGGCCACTTAGCGGCCGTCGTAGGTCTTTCATCCGGCTCGCAAGCTATTTAAAACTTTACAAGACGTCAATAACATTGCGCGAACATTGTTTTAAAAAAACCGGCCAAGAGCGTGTCGGGCCACGCTCAGTGTAGGGTTCCGTAGTTTCCCGTCCGTCACAATAAGTGTTCCCACTTATGAGTTTAAAGGTGGGTATCCATTATGTAAAAATGCTTGCATATACGAATATACTACAAACTTAGTCCAGAAATTATTTTGTACAAATTTTTGTCTTTTTTGTACAAAAACTGTTGTTTCCATCAAGTTCAAAATGATTTTCCTAGAAAGTCCTTATAAAGTTCTACTTTTCAGATTTTTTTCATATTTTCTAAACTTATGGTTCAAAAGTTAGAGGGGGGGACACATTGTTTTTTACTTTTGGAGCGATTATTTCCGAAATTATTGACTTTATCAAAAAATGATTTCATTAAACCCGTATTCATTTTTAAATACCTTTCCAACAATATATCACACGTTAGGGTTGAAATTTTTAAAAAAATCACTTCCCACTATACATATAGGGGGGCTACCCTAATAAAACATTTTTTTCCAATTTTTATTTTACCACTTTGTCGGCGTGATTGATATACATATTGGTACCAAATTTCAGCTTTCTAGTGCTAACGGTCACAGAGATTAAGCGAGGACGGACAGACGGACGGACGGACAGACATGGCGAAACTATAAGGGTTCCTAGTTGACTACGGAACCCTAAAAAAGGTCCCACCCCACCCCACCGCGAATGCACACCGCGTCACCGCAATCTACTCTGGCAAAACTTGTTTTATTTTTAAAATTTAGAGGTCGCTTTGTATTTCTTTTGGCCCGCTACGGTTTAAAAACTACTAAACTCCTTATGACTATGTCGGACACCCTTGGGATAGACCATGATCTGTGACATTTTTAATTTTTATCCTTGACATTCCTGTAGGATTATTGATTTATGTACTATCGAGGACACTCCCGCCTGACAACCACTAAGCTCATTTTTGCTTGCACTCGCAACATAGAAACGCTCTTTAGCCCCGCCCCGTTGACTTTGTATAGAAATAATGAATGAAAATATACCGAATCGGCCGAGCGCACTGACGACGCACGCACGTATTGTTATTTTGCGCGCCAAAGTTGACGCTTTCCTAATAGGCCCAAACTTTAAGGGGGCGTGGATCGGCGCCTCCGCATGATTTAAGCGAAAAAAATTTAAACTGGTCAGGCGGAAAAGACCCCGATAGTACACTCAAAATACTTAACAGGACAATAGTATATTATTTATTTATATTATATTATTTAGGATAGGACAACACACACACACACAGGATTATTATCCTGTGTGTGTGTGTGTGTAATATTTTGTAGGATCAATAAAGATGTTTTGTGTTTACATTTTGTTTTGTTATTTCTGGTTTATTTCAACAAAGAATAAAATACTTATACTAAACAACTGATTTATGTTACTTATAGATCTGGAAGCAGTGCATCAACAGAACAACTATATGGAAATAGAATATATGCCACCACACCAACCCGAAACACAATCAGAAGATGACTTACCTTTAATGGAGTTAAAAACTGAAGTGGAAGTCGAACAAGGAGTGCACGAAAAGAAACGAAAAGCTATGAAGGCTAAGAGTATGTATTTGTTTATTTATCAATAGGTTAGCAAACAGGCTAATAGTGGACTGACATCCATTGGTCTACCCAAACCTGATAGGTAGTTTTTAAATGATGCGTGGGCGCTGGAAACCCCAAGGCTTGAAATACTCCTATATTTATACTCCAACAAAATACAACAAACCGACTTGCTTGTTTTTCACAAAAAATAAGCGATACATGCCTAATTAAATGCACTGTTGGATTTTCTAACTTTCTTTTTATCTCTCTGCTCAGCACCCATCAAACATCAAAATCAAAGCATTTATTTCAAGTAGGCCACTTACAGGCACTTTTGAATTATCGAAACAAAGATGAAAATCAAACGTAGCTACAGTCCCAGTCACAAGACATAAAAACTGTGAGAGTACTGTAGTTGCCCATTCCCGAGCGTAGATCTCTATGGAGAAGAACGGGTAAGAAACTCCATGGACACCCTTTTAAATCAGAATTATTGTCACAACATCTTGGTTACATCATTCATGTTGAGATGGTATATTATGTGAGAACAATGTAGCAAGATGTGCACGTTAAAAGTGTCCGCAGTAAAAACACAAAAAAAAAAATCGGAGCAGTCTTTGGGGACTGCCGATAGAAGTGAAAACAAAAAGTACACAGGTCCCGCCCCACTATCATCTATCTATCATGGGGTTTTGGTTTCCGCACTTAGTCCTTAAAGTGGACCATTGTGCGTGAGCCGTGGTGGCCGTTTACTCCAACCAGCCCACCTCCCTCCAGAAGCAGATCAAACTTCCCGGTCTTCTCAGGGCGTCCGCAAGGGATCTTGGTATTCCCAGGGTCTCCTCACGAATCTTGGTAACGCCAGTGCACTCGAGGAGCACATGCGCCACCGTTTCCTCCGCCTCCATGCATGCTCTGCACAGGGGACTATCAGTGATTCCTAGGGTGTGGAAGTGTTTATTCAGTGAACAGTGTCCAGTGATGGTCCCCGCCACCAGTCGTAGGCTATCTCTGTCCAGGCGCAGAAGGCGCCTGGTCAGCTTTGTGTCCAGGGATGGCATAGCTTCCTTGGATTGCCTACACCCTGGTGCCGAGGTCCACCATTTCTCCGCTTGTATTCGAGTGTGTTCCTTTAACCAGCTTCTTAGTTGCTTAAAAGGGATAGGCACAATGGGCTCGGGTCCACAGGGTTTTGTGCTGGATCCTCTTCTGGCAAGTTCATCAGCCGCATCGTTCCCAAGTGATCCACTGTGACCTTTGATCCATTGTAGTGTTACCGTGTTATGTTTTAGTACCGTGATTCGTTCTAGGGCATTATGGCATTCTAGTATCAGTCTCGACGTTATCTGATTGCTCTTTAAGGATTGAAGGACTGAGGCACTGTCGGAGAGTATTCGAATATTGGTATCCGTAACCTCCCTGGCCTCTATAGCGTGTGCCGCTTGGATGATACCCACACACTCTGCTTGGTAAACAGAGTTGAGTATTCCAAGGGGTTTGGCTATTTTAATGTTTAGGTCGTCGGAGAACACCCCGAAACCTGTCCCGTCGTCGGTTTTTGATCCATCAGTGTAGATTCTTAGCTCTTTCGTACCTGAGTAGTCATACAACTCCGCTGTGAGCTCTATGTTGTAGTGTTTTTGGAAGCAATGGGTCTTGAGCATTCTGTCGCTGGGTGATGCCATCACGGGCTGTTGTTTGATAGCATCTTCTCTGATACGTGTGTGTTTAATTCTGGAATCGTTACTTAGGGTGCCAGATACTTCAAGTCTGTAAGTCGCTATGGCCGCCTCCTCTCTTACGACGAGGTGTAGAGGTGGTAGCCCCAGCATCGCCTGTAAGGCAGCAGTGGGGGAAGTTCTCATGCTGCCGGTGATTGCTACGCAGGCAAATCTTTGTAGTTTCTCGAGATCCTTTTGGGTTGTACTTAGGTTGGTCCTGGGCCACCAAACTAAAGAGCCGTATGTAATAATTGGTCGGATAACTGTGGTGTATAGCCAGTAGGTGATTTTGGGGCTTATGCCCCAATTTCTCCCGAGCAGTCTCTTACATTGCCATAGGGCTATACTGGCTTTTGTGATGATGTAATCAGTGTGTTTTGCCCAGTTCAGCTGTTTGTCCAAAAATATACCCAGATATTTGGTTTCAGTTGATAGGCTTAGGGTGGTCCCAAAGAAGCTTGGTAGTTGTAAAGTTGCCAACTTCCTTCTCTTTGTAAAGAGGACGAGTTCGGTTTTAGTAGGGTTCACTGCTAGTTTGTATTCCTTGCACCAGTCTTCTACTATCCTCAAGGCTTGGCGCATAAGGTTACATAGTGTGTTTTCGTGTGTGCCGTTTATTATTATGGCCAGGTCATCAGCATAGCCCACCGTGTAGTAGCCTCTGCTATTGAGACGCTTAATGAGGCTGTCTACTACGAGGTTCCATAGCAGTGGGGAAAGGACGCCACCTTGGGGGCAGCCCTTCGCCACTATTGCTCTGGTGGTGTCGTTTACCGTAACTTGTACGGCTCTTAGTCTGAGCATATTTGTGATCCATCCTCGCAGGGTCGAGTCCACGCCGTGTTCCTCGAGGGCTGCGTTGATTGTATGGAAGATGGTTTTGTCTAAAGCGCCTTCTATGTCAATGAAGACAGCTAGTGAAGAGCATTTGTGGTCCACTGCACATTCGATCTTGGAGATGACATTATGTAGTGCAGATTCTGTTGATTTTCCTGTGGAATATGCGTGTTGTTGTTTGTGAAGTGGTCGTTCTCGAAGAGGTCCGTCCCGAATGTGTCGATCACAGAGTCTCTCGAGAGTTTTCAGTAGGAAAGATGTCAGGCTTATTGGTCTGTACGCCTTGGGTTGTGTATAATCAGGTTTGCCTGGTTTAGGGATGAAAATGACTTTCACCTCTCGCCATGAAAGTGGTATATATTTGTGTGCTATGCAGGCTTGGTATATGACGGTCCCGCCCCACTCGTAGCACTGGTTATGCCCTGCGCATGCCTATGTGGTGCTACGCCGTAGCGGATGCTACGAGTGCTACCAAGCGTGACCGCACATTACGTTACGTGACGATGAGTTCAATGTTTTTCCTTCACCCAAAAAGTGCTCAACGCGCCTAAAGAAGTTTTCACTTAAAAATACAATTCAAAATAATTCATTCAAATAAGCTATGGCAACTAAGAGATGACCTATAATTTAGTGGCCATCCATTGTTACTGAAATCTTTAAGCCACGGATACACTAGGGGACAAATGGAGCAACATGTTGCGGAACATGTTCCTGAACAACTACGTGGAATGTGCCGACATACATGTCGCGGAAAATTTTGTCGACCACACTTCTCAGTGTTTATAGAAATGTCGCCCGAGGAGGTTGTGGCTATTAGTGCTGCGTACATAGTAATTATATCGAGTGTGTTGAAACGTAAGAGAAAGAGAAGGTGGTGGATGCGGAATTTCTTATTACAACGAGAAAGAAGAGTTAATATTCTAAGTGCGTACGCGACTACACTCAGTGACAAATGGCGCAACACTGACGCGGGACACGTGCGCTCGCTCTCGAGGCGGGAGCAAGCAACATGCCCCGCGTCACGTACAATTTTGTGGGTCATGTTGCGGGACACTATGCAACGTTGCAGCGTCACGTATATTTTGTGTTGCGCGTCATGTTGCGGGACAAAATGTTCCCTAGTGTATCCGGGGCTTAACATAACATGACCCCTGTAATTCCCGAACGGTTATGCAGAGGTGTACATAACAGTACACACCCACATTTCGCCACGGCTGCACGGGTATTATTATTTTGTGTCATTGACGAATCAACACACAGCAGGTTAGAAGGTTTTCACGAAATATACATAGCAGGTTTTCACTGAACTTTGTGTAATTTATTTCATCACTACTGCTCTCAAAACATCGTGAGGAAACCGGCATGTCCTAGAACCAAAAATTCGAAGACATGTGATATCTACCAATCCGAACTGGGCCTGCGTGGTGGATTATCGCTCATTCTCTCTCTCGAGGCCTCTGTCCCGGCAGTGGGAACATTAATAGGCTGATGATGATGATGACTTCCGAATAATTAAAATAAAAAACAGCCGAATCAAGTACCTCCTCCATAATATAAAAGCGACTTTCTTATATTGTATTGATTTAGACTATGTCCACCAGGACACACACACACGACTGACTGCACGCCCTGAGACGAAGCGGGCGGGACTCTACTCTACTCTACTGTACTCTGTGACAGTGTGTTATTTTGTGTTGTGTTTTTTGGAAAGCTAACAATTAAAAAAACACCTTTTATAATTCCGCTGGCTCTCACCACTATAGTTTAAGAGAAAATCGACAAATTCCTTAAAACCATATAAACACAAAACAATTTCGATTTTGGATTTGATTTTTACATTTAGTGTAATAAAAATCAAAAAATTGTTGAATAGGGATCTAAATTTCTCAAAAAAATGAAGACCATTTTCGTCTAGCTGCAACAGTTAAGGTAGTTAGTTACCCATATTGCCCCGTTTACCGTATCCACCCTGTACTATACAAACATATTAAAAATACGACCAGTAAATCGTTTTTTAAGAGGGTGAGCTTTATTAAAAAAACCGGCCAAGTGCGAGTCGGACTCGCGCACGAACGGTTCCGTACCATTATTATCAAAAAAAGGGCAAAAAAAAAAGGGGTATTGTCATTTCTATAGCGACGAGTGACATTTGTACAGTCTTGGCAACGCCAGCATTTCATAAGTTCGAAATTATTTTCTAAGTAATAGGCAGATGTCATATTTAGGCATGCATAGTGATAGTTATTTGCGCACCCTGTGCATTTCAGAATTTCTCCTGCGTATTTTATTTCTTGCTTGCAAGCTAGGCAATTCATTTTGTTGGCAGTTATTTATAGTCTTATTTAAAAACCTGATAGTATGCGTTGTAGTTGTCCGATGTTGCGACCAATCAGCTGCGGTGACTGCGGTGTGACGAAGATGTAGAGGGCGGGGTCAATGACCTCCACCAATGATGAGTCACTTAATATGGTGTGTTAGTCGAGCGGTTTTGAAAAGTTTCACTGGTTTTTTCTTTCACTTGATTATTATTAGGTTTTCGTTGGGTAATTAGTTATGGTTTCAGTATTCTGGCACTACACAAAATCTTCTTTCTTGTGATATAACTTTGATAAACAACTTTTGGTATTTTCTATATTTAATTGAATTTAGACACGGAGCGATACAAAAGCGATACAAAAGCGATGTTAACCAATGCGCGCACCGGCTACTTCGACCTACAGTTGCCACTATATTATCGATATCAGCACAGTATTGAATGAATTATTAACAATACTTTCTTCGGACAAAAAAAAACAAAATGTACAATTTTACACAGCCTTACCCACCATACAAATTTCCCACGAAGACATTATACGAGCTGTGCCAGGTATTTACAGTAAGACAACCTTTTATTTACCAGATAACTAAAAAAAAAAAAAAAACGTATATACCCCCATGAGCCAGGTAAACTAAAAAATAAGCGAACAACTCCAAACGTAATTGAATCTGTTAAATGTCGTACGGCTTTTGCAAGACGACAAAACGCCTTTCTTTTAGTATATTCATACAACAAAATCAATAGAATCCTAAATCTTTATCCGCTTTTGCTACATGAATGTAAACCTATAATAAAGAACTGGCTCCTTACTCTTGATTATGAGGATGTGGAGAAAATAATAAATCATTAATCTCACTCTAAAAAGCAACACCATTGAACATACTTTTCCTTCATACCTACTCATACACAAACACGAACGGGAACCCATGCACACGTACACACCTCCCACACTCACACGGCGATATATTAACTAAAGAATAAATTGTATTGTATTTGATGTTCTTTCATATGTTTTTCATACTTTTCATTTCTGTTATTATATTTAATTGTTGTTATTATTCTTTCTAAAATTGTTTTTTGTGGCACATATGTTTGTCTATTCCTATGTTGACATTAGTATCTAAGCCAAATAAAATGGGAGAGCGCGCTGACTCGTGACATACAGGTACTCCTAGTTTAGGAGTCAGAGGCTTCAAAGAAGTTTATGTAACCAATTACCTATGTAGCCATGCTCGTCATTATTACCTATTCTTATTATTATTATTGCTATTATTTAATTTATTTATTTAATTAAGGTTCACCAACAATTGTTACAGATATTATACAGATAGGAACATACATGTAATTGTGTCTTAAATCTAACTGCACATTTGCACAACCAATTACAGGCAAACACCACATGCAAAATGCTCTTTGTAATTATAAATTTAATTTTAAAGGCTTGATGTACTTAGATTCTAGATAATTATATTAAATACAAATAGAAATACTAATTACGTCTGACAAACGTCGATATTGAGTCTACGTGGACGTCAACCAGGTCGCTGCGTTCGTTTATGAGTTTGCACATGCGGCGTATAGGTGAATTAGCACCAAACACTGTACGGCGAACAGGTGGAGCTAAGGGTATTATAGGTTTGCAAGGGGGTCTACGGGGTACTCTGAAATTTAACTTGCTAACCAATTTTGGACAGTCAATGGTGTTATTGAGCAGTTTATGTGCGAATCTCAAATCCAAAAGCTCCCTTCAAGCTCCCAGGGTATTCATTTTGTATCAGCCTAGTTTATCAAGGTAGGGCAGATATTTAAATTGCCTTCCCCTGGAGTACCCTAGGTATCGGATAAACCTTTTTTGAACTCGTTCTATCCGCAACGAGTGGGTTGCCTAGTGAGGCCTCCATATCACACTGCAGTATCCCAAGATGCTTCTTATAAGGCTATTGTAGAGAACTAATTTAGTATGTGGGCGTTGAAATACCTTTCCGTACTACATCCACCACGCATAAGGTCACTCCGTTTATTTGGTACGCCGAATTCACTATATTTACTTTCCTGGTGAATTTTATGTGACTACATTTCGAACTATTCAACGATATTTTATTATGACAACACCAGGCATATAGTCGGTCGATATCCTCCTGCATTAGGTTTACATACTGTTGAGACCTAATGGCCCTTGAAACTTTCAAGTCGTCTGTAAAAAGGAATATGCTTGTATTGTAAAAGCACGATGTCACGTCATTTATATATATGATGAATAATACTGGGCCCAGATGAGAACCTTGAGGGACACCCGAAGCAATTTCATACCTGCCTGACTGGAACCCATTGACAACCACATCAATCTCCCGATCAGCCAGATAAGAACCAAACCACTTTAAAAGATTACCGGTGACGCCGTACGTAGCTAGTTTTTTAACAAGCAGTTTATGCGAAACCTTATCAAACGCCTTGCTAAAATCCGTATTAACAGCGTCAAACTGTATACCTTTATCCATGGCTTCGCACGAGGCTTCGACAAAGGACACCAGATTTGTACTGGTGGATCTGCTCTTTACAAAGCCGTGCCGATATTCGCTTATGAACTTTGAAAAATAGCGTTGAATATGTAGACAAATTAACGACTCCAATATTTTACCGAAGATCGAAAGGATGGATATTGGTCTATAGTTCTTTACGTCACAAGGGTCTCCACTCTTGTAGACCGGTACTACTTTCGCCTGTTTCCACTCTTTAGGGAATTGTCCAGATCGGATTGGGGCGTTATATATCTTCGCCAAAGGGATAGCCAGGCTCGGTGCACATCTGGCAATTACGGGATACGCATACTTACGACCTTCTAATAATCTCTTCAACATATTAGGAACACTAAATTTATAAGAAAATTCTTCAAATAATATTACTTTATGATATCCTTCCCGAAACCCTTGCATAAAAAACTTACCCACCCCAGGATAAAAAACATACTTCATATTCACACGCCCTATCACGGACTCAATATAAGAAGATTTTCCAACATTAGAAGGTCCATACAAATACAACTGCTTACGCTTAAAACCAACTGACTTCAAAAAATCATTCCACCACATACATACCTCCATGGTCCAATTACCATAACATTCATAAATAGGTCGCAAGCGCACATTGACAACAGGTTCTTTAATATCTGCAAATACTTTTTGCGGAAAACGATAACAAAATCGATGCTCAATCACAAAAGGGTCATCAAATCGGAACCTCGAAGTCCCCCTTTAGTAATATCAGTATCAGGCTTTCTAGTTTTTTTTCCACATTTTCATATTTAATGTCCACGGAAGCTATACTGTCTGACTGTGAGGCTATTGCTTCCAGGTTTTTGGAGGCTACATAGACTTGGAAGCTGATGTTGTTGCTTCTTTATAAATGCTGCTATAATTTAAAGCAAATAGATCGCATATTCCTTCTCCATCCGAAGATGTTATCGGACCACTAGTCATTGATGCTGAGTATGAACTTTCTCCACCACGTTTATTCTTGACATATGACCAAAACATTTTGGGACATCTGGCAATAGATTCTTCTGTACTCTCAATGTAACTATTGTAACACTTTTTAGCGTAATTATCACATCGTTTAGAAATTAACCTGAGTGATAGCTTGTCAAGGGGATTCTTGTACTTTTTATACCTAATACGAAGCTTGTTTTTTCTTTTAATAAATTAAGAAGTTATTTTAGTCTTTTCAATCTGACTGAAATAAGACCTTACATGAATTATTAAATTGTGTTATTACTGTTAACTGGACATCATAACAACTTCTAGACATCTTGACACGCGGGAGCGTGTCAAGCCAAGTTCTGTATTTTTATTTGAAATTTATTGTATTAATATGTTTTGATAAGTTTTGACTCAATTTGTTATATTAATTTAACGGTGAAAACTCAACAGTGAACCAGCATTGTGCTTTGCAGTGCCCAGACAAGGTTCATGTACAAAAACCGACACTAATATTGTAAAATGTGTGATGTGCGTGAGAGCAAATAACTAAACATACCTCTTATCCCCAATCGATTTGGAATGTTGTACTTACCTGATTTATTCTCGCAGGTCCGGCTGTTGCAGAGGAACCAAAACTACACTTGCGAAGAACAATATTAGAA
Source organism: Xestia xanthographa (assembly GCA_905147715.2). Taxonomy (NCBI): domain Eukaryota; kingdom Metazoa; phylum Arthropoda; class Insecta; order Lepidoptera; family Noctuidae; genus Xestia; species Xestia xanthographa. The sequence continues at coordinate 24,375,842 of LR990654.1, forward strand.
GACTCAATACCAGCCGGCCAAAAGACAAACCAAATATCGGACTCGAAAATTTTCCGAGCCACTCAAAATCGTACGTCCAAATATATAGCTAAATTAAAAAAACCTCACGAATGTGAAATATGCCACTATAAGTTTAGTAACAAGTGGGATTTAACGAATCATAGTCGCACACACACTGGTGAAAAACCTTACAACTGTGATATATGTCAGAGTAGTTTCAGTAGAAAGAATCATTTAACGAGTCATATTCGTACACACACTGATGAAAAACCGTACAAGTGTGATATATGTCAGAGAAGTTTCAGTAGAAAGAGTAATTTAACTTGTCATATACGTACACATACTGATGAAAAACCTTACAAGTGTGATATATGTCAGAGTAGTTTCAGTAAAAAGAGTAATTTATCTAGTCATATTCGCACACACACTGGTGAAAAACCTTACAAGTGTGGTATATGTCAGAGTTGTTTCAGTCAAAAGTTTACCTTAATAAATCACGTTCGTACACACACTGATGTAAAACTTTACAAGTGTGACATATGCCACTGTAAGTTTAGAACAAATAATAGTTTTACAAGACATGTGCGTATACACACAGGTGATAAACCTAAGTATAAATTAAAAAAATCAATAGGTACTTAAATATAAAAAAAAAAAATGAAACCTAATTAGAAATCTATAAAAATAATACTTAGATAGAATAAAGTATGAAATAGTCTTTTTTCGGGCGGAAATAAGTTACGTGCCTTCAACGGTTAGGTCATGTCGGTTTAGATCCTTCCCCCCTCGGATTTATAACCAAGTGGACGTGTTTGTAGTTGTTTTAAATCCAAATTTTATTCCAAATTACTGTCATAAATTGAAAAAAAAAAATAAGAGTGCATAAACAGCAAGAGGTTACGCGTAATTGTGCCATTGCGTGTGAGCGAGACGCCGCGCCGTGCGCCGAAATACACACATCGCTTGCGCAACTGTATCCTTCAATATCTGTCGCCCTGGTACCTGACGGCTACTGCGGCGCTTCGCCCCGCCCTTGCGTGCGAGTGAGAGACTGTTAAATGTGCGCTGCTCTCCGGTCACCAACGACTCCGGTCACCGTGCACTGAGTGTACTAGTTGCGCTGACAGCTGACCGCCGCCGCTGCGCGTGAGTTACACACAAATCAAGTTATACAGGGTATTCTATCACTTGTCTCTAAATACTGTGTTATGCACAATTATCGCAAATGCTGTGTGCTGCACGAACCCCCTCAGCAGAGCCGAGCAGCGTCAGACTCAGATCTAACGACGTTGACAACACCATCACATGAAGATTTAACTAACATCACTAAACGTGACAAACTGCATTTAGACTGGAAATAAAGGAGCTTTTTGGGAAATTCTCGTCCGAACATAATACTCGTATGGACTCACTCGAAAAGCTTATCTATGAGCTTAAAACATCGTCAACAAATATTTCTGAGAAAAATATGGAAATTGATAATAACATACAATTTGTCTCGGAGCAAATTAAAAGCGTGGAGAGTAAAATTTCATCATTGGAATCCATAATTTCAGAATTGGTACATATGAAAGATAAATGTGAAGAAATAGAACGTAATTCCTTAAAAACAATGATAGAAATAAGGAACGTTCCAAAGTTGTAATGTGTATGTCTTTTACATGTTTTTTACTTACATTTTTGGATATTATTAACCTGAAAATTTAAGCATTCGTCCTCCCTAGGTAGCTTCATGGTCATTTCTTGGAGGCTTAGCAACGGCTTTGGCCTTTTTACCTTGTAATTTATGTTATTTAAGTTTTTATCTTTATTAAATCTTTGTTTACTTTTGTGATGTCAGTTAGTGGCAACCCTAGTTTTATTTTTAATTTATTGCTGGAGCTAGTTGTAGGTTGTATAGGTATTTCACATCGACCTCATTCGATTTTCTTTTTAATAATTTTCTAATTTTAAAATGTAAATTATGTGGAGTTGACAGGAGCCTGGTGGTGGAATGGGCAGTCTACGTTCAGAGCTGAGAGCAGGAACACCTCTGAGAAGCTCCATATAAAAGTATTTGTAAAAGGGCAGTTCCCCTTATTCTTCGGTTTTAAGTCGGCCTCTCTCCGTGCCGCACCAAGAACACCTGGAAACCTTGATGTTTGAGCTACACAAGCCTGATGAAGATTTGATGCTCCTCGGCCCTCCTCCTACGGCCTGAGGATTGACGGTCCTCGGCCGTCCACCACCGTCTGAAGACGGATGCCCTCGGCCCTCCTCCTACGGCCTGAGGATTGACGGTCCTCGGCCGTCCACCACCGTCTGAAGACAGATGCCCTCGGCCCTTCTCTACGGCCTGAGAGTTGATGGTTCCTCGGTCCTCCTCCACAGTCTGAAGACGGACGTTCTTCAGTTATCTATTCCATTCTGCATTTCATCTTCAGTACTTTCCGCCAGCTTCACTGGCATTAGTAATTAAGTAGCTCCAGCCTTTAGATTATCTTTGTTAATAAATTCTTATAACTCGTCCCCTTTATTTCTTTTAATAGTGCTCCCCTCCAGACTGAAAGTTAGGTAGGTGAGTGCTCAGTGACCTTACAGTTTTGTGGATCCTATCCAGGAAAACGTAACGTTACAGACTGGCGCCCAAATATTTACTAACCCACCCCTCTTAAATTATTTCTAGGCATTCTGCACTTCTCAAAATTCGAAAATAACACTTCCCCAAGTGAGTATATTTGGTAAGCATTTTATTATTTCCATCTTTTCACTCATCTCAACTCTTACTCAACTCTTCTACAACTAAACATCATCTAGGTATTCCTCACCTCACACACATTCCATTATCGAAAGATAATTAGCACCCTTTCGGCCTCTTGGTTGTGTTAACCCACTTGTGGGCATTGCCAAGGTTGGAGATTGGTTACTCTACGACGGTTATTGGACAATATCCCGTAATCGTTCATCTCATATTATATGTACTTACTCTCTACCAAAACATCGCTATACTGCATCCCACAGACTTGCACACCACTACGTTTACCCTCTGGTATTCGTACCCAATGGTCGCTTGATGTGTTAATCCATTCGTGGACACTCCCAAGTGGGTCGTTGGGACACTTCACGACTGAAACAGGAGAATATCCTGTGGATGTTTATACAACCCTAAAATACTACGTTACACCCACTACAAATACTTTACTAATATATTCTGAACTATTACTTCATTTAATTTTGATCTGATAACACGGCTAGTGCAATCTATACATTTTTACACTGAAAAATTACTTGATCCTAGACTATAAATTTGTCATACGCGAATCTGGTGTAAAATTGAATCTTTAGGCTATAATAAAATAACTAAATCTAGATTTTTCTAAGAAATTCTAACGAATTAAATCTAGACTGAGCTATGATAATTTTGGGTGATATTCTTATTCAATAACACCAAAATCTTATAAACATACTCGTTAAAAAATCTCTCATTTTTCGATAAAAAAACGTACTTACATACATACAGATAATATACATAACCTCCTTTTTGAGTTTTGCCCTAGTCGGGTAAAATTACATAAAATTATTTTGGGTTGACTTGTTATTTGTCACGCGTTGCTTGGTAACAGGCCCATAGAGATTTAATCCTTTTGCAGTAGCAAAAAGTTTTTAATCAAACTTTGCGGTGGCCAAAATAGGTACTAAAAATAATATCAAACTTTTTATGCATTAGTTCCAAATTTTACCACCATACAGTTTTTATTGGTTTACAATATTTTTTAATCGAACCTCTTTGGACCCTCTGTCTTATAAATTTTTAAACATTCTTGGGCTCAAGTACTCAGACCCTCTTAATGTTTTATTCGGAGCTTACCCGACTACTGTATTACGGGAGCTGCCCTGACGTTTACTCAGTTTGAATACGGTGTTACGGTCCTGACCTGATCCCTCTTTCCCTCCTTCTCTTAAACTCGAGTCCACACTCTCAAGTGTGCGTCCTAAACACGAGTCCAACTCTTAAGGACTAGTCCTCACTCTCAAGTGCGGGTCCTAAACACGGGTCCACACTCTTAAGGACGAGTCCTAAACACTCTTAATCTTGAGTGCTCTCTTAGACTTGAGTTCCCTCTCAAACGCTCTTTGGGACTTGAGTTCCCTCTCAAACGCTCTTTGGGACTTGAGTTCCCTCTCAAACGCTCTTTTGGAATTGAGTTCCCTCTCAAACGCTCTTTTGGACTTGAGTTCCCTCTCAAATGCTCCCTTGGACTTGAGTTACCTCTCAAACGCTCCCTTGGACTTGAGTTCCCTCTCAAACGCTCTCTCTAGTCCTAACTCAAACACTCTAATATTTTATTTATTTATATTTTTTTTCGATACCTTTTACTTTTGAATTTGCTATCGCCTTATTTTCTGTCTGGAGTTTATTTACGGTTTTTATAATTTTATAACTTAAATGTCTTTAACTCATTCCTTGTAAAAACCATTTACATTTTAAGTTTTGTAAATACTCCACAAGGTCTACCTTCCCTAAAACTTTTGTCTTATTTAGATCCCTCTTTTTATTTCGTAGAGCGGTGCACCACTCTTTAAATAAGCCATTGTGTTGAGCGGTGCACAACTCATTAAATAAGCCGTTGTGTCGAGCGGTCTCACAACTCGTAAAATAAGCCTTAGTGTATTTTTTTAAACTTAAATAATAATTTTTTATCCTTGACCCTCCTTGACCCTTGACTTAAAGCTTAAAGGCTTCTCTTAAGCGCTTTATGCTCTTAATAAACCTTGGCTGCTTTTCTAAAGCAGAAAAACTTTGTAAATAATTATATTCTTTTAATTTTAACGGGTTTTAGAACAGGTGCGGATTACGACACCTAAATTAAATAAATAAGCCTTCGTAAACCTTAAAAATAATTCCTTGTGGAGTATGCGTCATTGAATGTGAACCATATCCTCTAAGTATGCTGGTGATGTATGATTGAGGAAGTGTGTAGGGTAAGTTGATGAAAGGTGTATGAAAGAGCAAGGTCTTATTTACACCTCGAAATTTTTTCTAGTTAGTAATTTTCTGGGGTTATGGGGAATCTTAGTTTTAATTGTTTTTAAACTTACTTTATCACTGTATATATTCATTTAGCTTAATTTTCTCTCTTAATGCTAAATAAGAAAATTTTTTCATGGTATTCAAAAATTTTCCGGGGTTTTCGGGGTAATGTAATGTGTATGTCTTTTACATGTTTTTTACTTACATTTTTGGATATTATTAACCTGAAAATTTAAGCATTCGTCCTCCCTAGGTAGCTTCATGGTCATTTCTTGGAGGCTTAGCAACGGCTTTGGCCTTTTTACCTTGTAATTTATGTTATTTAAGTTTTTATCTTTATTAAATCTTTGTTTACTTTTGTGATGTCAGTTAGTGGCAACCCTAGTTTTATTTTTAATTTATTGCTGGAGCTAGTTGTAGGTTGTATAGGTATTTCACATCGACCTCATTCGATTTTCTTTTTAATAATTTTCTAATTTTAAAATGTAAATTATGTGGAGTTGACAGGAGCCTGGTGGTGGAATGGGCAGTCTACGTTCAGAGCTGAGAGCAGGAACACCTCTGAGAAGCTCCATATAAAAGTATTTGTAAAAGGGCAGTTCCCCTTATTCTTCGGTTTTAAGTCGGCCTCTCTCCGTGCCGCACCAAGAACACCTGGAAACCTTGATGTTTGAGCTACACAAGCCTGATGAAGATTTGATGCTCCTCGGCCCTCCTCCTACGGCCTGAGGATTGACGGTCCTCGGCCGTCCACCACCGTCTGAAGACGGATGCCCTCGGCCCTCCTCCTACGGCCTGAGGATTGACGGTCCTCGGCCGTCCACCACCGTCTGAAGACAGATGCCCTCGGCCCTTCTCTACGGCCTGAGAGTTGATGGTTCCTCGGTCCTCCTCCACAGTCTGAAGACGGACGTTCTTCAGTTATCTATTCCATTCTGCATTTCATCTTCAGTACTTTCCGCCAGCTTCACTGGCATTAGTAATTAAGTAGCTCCAGCCTTTAGATTATCTTTGTTAATAAATTCTTATAACTCGTCCCCTTTATTTCTTTTAATAGTGCTCCCCTCCAGACTGAAAGTTAGGTAGGTGAGTGCTCAGTGACCTTACAGTTTTGTGGATCCTATCCAGGAAAACGTAACGTTACAAAGTCTAGCGATGACAAGAAAGAAAACCTTTTCAAAATGGTTGATAAACTTTCGGAAAACCTGAAGTTAAATCTTGTAAGTGGAGACATCAGAGATGTATATCGGGTGCCCAGTAAGAAAGACAAAAGCTACGGAACCCTCTTTGTTGAATTATCAAACACCTTAATTAAACAAAATATTTTAACAGTGGCTCGGAAGTATAGCAAAGACAATTCCCTACAGCAATATTGCTCCAAGTTTAACCTGTCATGCTTTGATAGATGGAGGAACAACTTTGATGAAATATCTAAAACGAAAGGCATTTGGTATAAAGTAATTCAGAACGAGCCTCCTCGCGTGCCCTGGTTCGAGGATACAAGTTTGGGCAGAAATTATGTTAAGTTAGCACTAAGGCTACGTTCTGGACACTATCCATCGGCAAAGTTTGCTTTCTGAATGCGAAAGGTCACATCCCCAAATTGTGAAATATGCAACAAAATTGAAGATGTGCAACATTTTTGCTGATGGAGTGCGTTAAGAATAAGAATAAGAATGAAAGGGAATCTTTGATTAGAGAATTCAAATTAAACATTCTGGACGTTGGGCTGATCCAAATCATTTTAGCAAACCCTAAATCAACGATTGCAAAGAGGTTGTGTGGCTTAGTGAAGATATCTAGTCAATGATTCTCTTTCTAATAGGCATAATAGGTACATAGTTAGTAAATATTCTGTATAAGTAAATAGAAAATAAGGTACGATGGGGTTGGCATATCCGTATGGATAAAAACCCCTTTAAGTTTTCAAAGAATAAAAAAATAGTATAAAAAAAACTCAACTCATCTCATTTGGGACTTGTAGATAGCAACTCGCCGATTTTCCTATCGGAACGCCGCAAGACACTTTGCCAACAACGAAAAATTCTAATTCTGCTGGACTGCAAACGGGAGAGTTTTTCTTCGACAATCGGAAAACAAGCCACACCTTTTGGTAAAAAGTGAAGAACACCTAAACTCCATGAAAAAAGCAAAATGACTATCTTCAAAGTCACTGCATGAGCCGTAATGTTTCCTTACTATACCTTTACATTCACTACTTACACTCCTACACACTCATTCATTCCGTTATTTTACGAACACGCTACTAACTACACATACTGCTTACAAATATCATTGTATAATACCGTTTTAATTCTGGATTATTTTAGTCCTAATCACACAGTTAACACCACTAAATTAATTATCTATACATATAATAAATCTGTAGAAAAATCGTTTTTGTACATCGAAAATATTTTGAAAAAAAAAATGCCAAGGTGTGAAAGGACAACCAACAGAACTCATTTCCAGCATTTTTGGAATTTTTGTCTGTTTATCTGTTTGTCTGTTTCGATGATCAAGCATCACGTAAAATATACGAAACCGACACAGACGAACTTTTATACATAAAAATTGCGCGTATCTTGAGGTATTACTTAGTTTTTGTTTCATCGTAATCGGTTAATTCTATCAGAAGATATACGAAGTTAAAGTGTTCAAGAAGAACTAATCATCAAATGTAAGATGCAGCGACATCTATTGTACTAGAATGATACTAATGACTAAAAATGTGCTCACCAGATAACTTTTAAATCGACTGACCAGCTTTATAATAGTACATTGTAATACAAGGGGCTAAAATGACCCGTTATATACGAGGTAGTTTCACTACCGAGGTTTAGCGAGATAGTACATATGTACTGACTTTTCACTTTGAGTGCGAGAAAAATAGTCAATTTAGTCAGACGGACAGACAGATGGACAGGCAGACGGACAGATGGACAGGCAGACAGACAGACGGACGCATAAACGGACAGACAGATGGACAGACAGTCGAACAGACAGACGGACAGACAGTCGAACAGACAGACAGACGGGTGGACAGACAGACAGATAAACAGATAGACGGATAGACAGACATATGGACAGACAGACGAATTAAAATAAAGAGGTTATTCTATGAAGTTGAAGTTGTTCGTGTGGCTGTTGGACCGATTGTCTTGGTCTTCGACTTCGCTCTAGAGCATAAAAAGCGACTTTATGTCACCTACGCACGACACTTAGGCGAACCGTACAGCATGAGAAGTGAAAAAGTTATTATTGCATAAGGTACTCTAGATTAGTCTACGTTTACATGACGCTACTTTGAAAAATTAACGCCGCTGCGTGATGATGTAAATTTAGTAACTAATAGGAGCGAAGCATCAGTGATAAATGTTGCAAAAACGGGGAAAATTTATTTCTTTTGAGAACTTCCGTTGCGAGCGCTGCATAAACGGTTAAAGTTATGCAACAATCATGTACTAGGGAATTGTTCCTCTTAAAAAGTTCAACATAAAATACGTGATAGCATAATAATGTCTATCGTTTAAGATTGACTCACACTTTCTCTAACCCTCTCTCTCTCTCATGTGACGCAGACGAAGTTGCGCGGGTCAGCTAGTTATAAATAATATGTACAAATTAGTGCAAATAATAATCTATATATATAAAACAAAGTCGGGTTTGTTACATCACTTATAACTCGAGATCTGCTGGATCAATTTTCATGGTTTTTGTTTCGTTGGATTTGTCTCCGTCCTGAATAGCAGAATACATTAAAAAAAAAACGAAAACGTAAAAAAAAAAGTTTCTATTTTCGAAAACAATTTTAAAGATTTATTCTGTAGGTAGGTAGAAGGTAGGTAGTAGGTAGGTAGTAGGTAGGTAGTAGGTAGGTAGTAGGTAGGTAGTAGGTAGGTAGTAGGTAGGTAGTAGGTAGGTAGTAGGTAGGTAGTAGGTAGGTAGTAGGTAGGTAGTAGGTAGGTAGTAGGTAGGTAGTAGGTAGGTAGTAGGTAGGTAGTAGGTAGGTAGTAGGTAGGTAGTAGGTAGGTAGTAGGTAGGTAGTAGGTAGGTAGTAGGTAGGTAGTAGGTAGGTAGTAGGTAGGTAGTAGGTAGGTAGTAGGTAGGTAGTAGGTAGGTAGTAGGTAGGTAGTAGGTAGGTAGTAGGTAGGTAGTAGGTAGGTAGTAGGTAGGTAGTAGGTAGGTAGGTAGTAGGTAGGTAGTAGGTAGGTAGTAGGTAGGTAGTAGGTAGGTAGTAGGTAGGTAGTAGGTAGGTAGTAGGTAGGTAGTAGGTAGGTAGTAGGTAGGTAGTAGGTAGGTAGTAGGTAGGTAGTAGGTAGGTAGTAGGTAGGTAGTAGGTAGGTAGTAGGTAGGTAGTAGGTAGGTAGTAGGTAGGTAGTAGGTAGGTAGTAGGTAGGTAGTAGGTAGGTAGTAGGTAGGTAGTAGGTAGGTAGTAGGTAGGTAGTAGGTAGGTAGTAGGTAGGTAGTAGGTAGGTAGTAGGTAGGTAGTAGGTAGGTAGTAGGTAGGTAGTAGGTAGGTAGGTAGTAGGTAGGTAGTAGGTAGGTAGTAGGTAGGTAGTATGTAGGTAATTTTAAAGATTTATTCTGTAGGTAGGTAGTAGGTAGGTAGTAGGTAGGTAGTAGGTAGGTAGTATGTAGGTAATTTTAAAGATTTATTCTGTAGGTAGGTAGAAGGTAGGTAGTAGGTAGGTAGTAGGTAGGTAGTAGGTAGGTAGTAGGTAGGTAGTAGGTAGGTAGTAGGTAGGTAGTAGGTAGGTAGTAGGTAGGTAGTAAGTAGGTAGTAGGTAGGTAGTAGGTAGGTAGTAGGTAGTGTTTCATCCACCAAGTTCTGAACGCACCTTTGTTGACGTTTGACAGATTACGTTTCGTTGTCTGTGGTGCGATGACGTTTTGCTTGTCAGTGCAATATTGGTTGAATAATGGTCGCTCGGTGCTTGTAATTTTTGGTACACGCTGTTCCGTGTAATTATTGGTTGAAAACTTTGAGTTATTGTTAATCCGATGCAATCCTGTTCGGTGTTTGATATTTTGATGATAATTGAGTGAAAATTGAGAAATCTCGCCATTTTGGGTCTTGACCGCGAGTGATTTTTTTGGTTATGTCCGGCCTGGTTGTGTCATTTGAACGCCGGTAATTTCCTAAATTCAGTGTTGGACTATTACATCCCCGATTGAGTTAGCAAACCGGGATAGAATTCAGTTGGACATTCGTGAGAGGTGCCACGTGTGGGATCTGAAGGTTTGATCCTGGAGTCGACGGTGCGAGCCGCGCGCGTCCTTTGGTTACCGTCGAATCTTACCTAACTATACATACACCACACACACCACAGATATACTTACACCCCACCCAGATGAGACGTGACCAGGACTACGTCACATCACCGGTGCCAGCGTGATGGTAAGTGTATTGAATAGTTGTTTTTCCTTTGTCAATTGGACAAATATATTGTGATTAGGGCTCCGCGTAATCGCGGACATCGTGAGTCTGTTTGTGCAGTCTCACACAGGTAGGTAGTAGGTAGGTAGTAGGTAGGTAGTAGGTAGGTAGTAGGTAGGTAGTAGGTAGGTAGTAGGTAGGTAGTAGGTAGGTAGTAGGTAGGTAGTAGGTAGGTAGTAGGTAGGTAGTAGGTAGGTAGTAGGTAGGTAGTAGGTAGGTAGTAGGTAGGTAGTAGGTAGGTAGTAGGTAGGTAGTAGGTAGGTAGTAGGTAGGTAGTAGGTAGGTAGTAGGTAGGTAGTAGGTAGGTAGTAGGTAGGTAGTAGGTAGGTAGTAGGTAGGTAGTAGGTAGGTAGTAGGTAGGTAGTAGGTAGGTAGTAGGTAGGTAGTAGGTAGGTAGTAGGTAGGTAGTAGGTAGGTAGTAGGTAGGTAGTAGGTAGGTAGTAGGTAGGTAGTAGGTAGGTAGTAGGTAGGTAGTAGGTAGGTAGTAGGTAGGTAGTAGGTAGGTAGTAGGTAGGTAGTAGGTAGGTAGTAGGTAGGTAGTAGGTAGGTAGTAGGTAGGTAGGTAGGTAGGTAGGTAGTAGGTAGGTAGGTAGGTAGGTAGGTAGTAGGTAGGTAGGTAGTAGGTAGGTAGTAGGTAGGTAGTAGGTAGGTAGTAGGTAGGTAGTAGGTAGGTAGTAGGTAGGTAGTAGGTAGGTAGTAGGTAGGTAGTAGGTAGGTAGTAGGTAGGTAGTAGGTAGGTAGTAGGTAGGTAGTAGGTAGGTAGTAGGTAGGTAGTAGGTAGGTAGTAGGTAGGTAGTAGGTAGGTAGTAGGTAGGTAGTAGGTAGGTAGTAGGTAGGTAGTAGGTAGGTAGTAGGTAGGTAGTAGGTAGGTAGTAGGTAGGTAGTAGGTAGGTAGTAGGTAGGTAGTAGGTAGGTAGGTAGGTAGGTAGGTAGGTAGGTAGGTAGGTAGTAGGTAGGTAGTAGGTAGGTAGTAGGTAGGTAGTAGGTAGGTAGGTAGGTAGGTAGGTAGTAGGTAGGTAGTAGGTAGGTAGTAGGTAGGTAGTAGGTAGGTAGTAGGTAGGTAGTAGGTAGGTAGTAGGTAGGTAGTAGGTAGGTAGTAGGTAGGTAGTAGGTAGGTAGTAGGTAGGTAGTAGGTAGGTAGTAGGTAGGTAGTAGGTAGGTAGTAGGTAGGTAGTAGGTAGGTAGTAGGTAGGTAGTAGGTAGGTAGTAGGTAGGTAGTAGGTAGGTAGTAGGTAGGTAGTAGGTAGGTAGTAGGTAGGTAGTAGGTAGGTAGTAGGTAGGTAGTAGGTAGGTAGTAGGTAGGTAGTAGGTAGGTAGTAGGTAGGTAGTAGGTAGGTAGTAGGTAGGTAGTAGGTAGGTAGTAGGTAGGTAGTAGGTAGGTAGTAGGTAGGTAGTAGGTAGGTAGGTAGTAGGTAGGTAGTAGGTAGGTAGGTAGGTAGTAGGTAGGTAGTAGGTAGGTAGTAGGTAGGTAGTAGGTAGGTAGTAGGTAGGTAGTAGGTAGGTAGTAGGTAGGTAGTAGGTAGGTAGTAGGTAGGTAGTAGGTAGGTAGTAGGTAGGTAGTAGGTAGGTAGTAGGTAGGTAGTAGGTAGGTAGTAGGTAGGTAGTAGGTAGGTAGTAGGTAGGTAGTAGGTAGGTAGTAGGTAGGTAGTAGGTAGGTAGTAGGTAGGTAGTAGGTAGGTAGTAGGTAGGTAGTAGGTAGGTAGTAGGTAGGTAGTAGGTAGGTAGTAGGTAGGTAGTAGGTAGGTAGTAGGTAGGTAGTAGGTAGGTAGTAGGTAGGTAGTAGGTAGGTAGTAGGTAGGTAGTAGGTAGGTAGTAGGTAGGTAGTAGGTAGGTAGTAGGTAGGTAGTAGGTAGGTAGTAGGTAGGTAGTAGGTAGGTAGTAGGTAGGTAGTAGGTAGGTAGTAGGTAGGTAGTAGGTAGGTAGTAGGTAGGTAGTAGGTAGGTAGTAGGTAGGTAGTAGGTAGGTAGTAGGTAGGTAGTAGGTAGGTAGTAGGTAGGTAGTAGGTAGGTAGTAGGTAGGTAGTAGGTAGGTAGTAGGTAGGTAGTAGGTAGGTAGTAGGTAGGTAGTAGGTAGGTAGTAGGTAGGTAGTAGGTAGGTAGTAGGTAGGTAGTAGGTAGGTAGTAGGTAGGTAGTAGGTAGGTAGTAGGTAGGTAGTAGGTAGGTAGTAGGTAGGTAGTAGGTAGGTAGTAGGTAGGTAGTAGGTAGGTAGTAGGTAGGTAGTAGGTAGGTAGTAGGTAGGTAGTAGGTAGGTAGTAGGTAGGTAGTAGGTAGGTAGTAGGTAGGTAGTAGGTAGGTAGTAGGTAGGTAGTAGGTAGGTAGTAGGTAGGTAGTAGGTAGGTAGTAGGTAGGTAGTAGGTAGGTAGTAGGTAGGTAGTAGGTAGGTAGTAGGTAGGTAGTAGGTAGGTAGTAGGTAGGTAGTAGGTAGGTAGTAGGTAGGTAGTAGGTAGGTAGTAGGTAGGTAGTAGGTAGGTAGTAGGTAGGTAGTAGGTAGGTAGTAGGTAGGTAGTAGGTAGGTAGTAGGTAGGTAGTAGGTAGGTAGTAGGTAGGTAGTAGGTAGGTAGTAGGTAGGTAGTAGGTAGGTAGGTAGGTAGGTAGGTAGGTAGTAGGTAGGTAGTAGGTAGGTAGTAGGTAGGTAGTAGGTAGGTAGTAGGTAGGTAGTAGGTAGGTAGTAGGTAGGTAGTAGGTAGGTAGTAGGTAGGTAGTAGGTAGCTCATGTGACGCAGACGAAGTTGCGCGGGTCAGCTAGTATGTTGTAAATCAGCTTCATTTTATCTTAATAAGCCGAGAAGTTACAATATTATATTTTTATTTCTGTCATGGGCATACAAATAGGAAGGTTCCTTAGTCATGTGCCTTTTAGTCTATTCTCCAAAAAATCGATAGTTTGCAAAATAATATTATGACAGAACTTGACTTATCGATGGATATTAAGTGCTCTAAAGTGGACGATCCCACAAACTGTTCGATTAAGTTAAATTAAATAATGTAAGGAACATTAATTCGCTAACGGCAATAACAATTAATATACAAAAATACAAAAATATTTATTACTTCTCAAACATTGTGTCATACATAAATTGAGGTAGCCCCAGTAAGTTACAATAGTACTTGTGTCGGGGCTGTCTCGCTCTTCCCATAGGTGGTATCCTAACAATGAAAATTTAGTCAACGAATATAATAAAAATGCAATAAAAAGGAAATAAAATAAAAATAAAATGATAGTTAATTAATTAATTACTTAAGCAGCTCTCCTTGTATTTTTTGCGTGCGTGTGTATTTGTGTGCGTGTGTGTGTTGTTTTGTGTGTGTGTGTGTGTATTTGTCTGTGTGTGCGTGTGTGTGTGTGTTCGTGCGATAATCCAGATAATTATCCAACATGTTAGCCTACCCTGATCAGAATGTTTTCTGTTTCTTCATATGTTAGAGATCTTAACCAATCACTTATTGTTCTTTTACAATATACGTAGTATAAATTGCAATTTGGACAAATTTCTTATTTTTGTTGCGAAAATAGATATTCCAATTGTCGTTTTTGTATTAACTGAGTGTTGGATAGACGAAAATAGCATCATACCCTCAGTAGATAATTACACGGCAATGTGTACCAAGAACAGTTTCAACAAAAATGATGGGATTATTGTTTACGTTAGAGATCAACTAAAGTGTACATATTACGAGCCATATGGACGAAGGAAATTGCCTTGTAGTAGTGTTGGATCTTTGCTCATCTTTTGAGGGTAGATGATTTATGTTTTGTCATCCGCTTTTTACGACTACCGTCGTTTTGAATCGTGGCCGACACTCGTGCAACCTCCGCGCGATGCGGTGGAGCTAGTTGGCTTGCGTGATCAGACAGTATCGGTCACGTCTCTTTTTTATTGAGAAACTATTCCGTGAATAAGTCAAGTTTAACTCATTTTTTGACACTGCCGTGCAGTATTTATTGTGTGAGACGTTCTCGCAGTGCTGTGCCAATTTAGATGGTGTTTTTGGAACGTTCTGTGCCTTTGCTCGCCTCCGTCTTCGATACCAGGACCCCTTGCCGTGCAAGGCTCTCGTGAAGAAACGTACGTGTGGAAGTTTGAGGTAGGTGGCATACTGGATTATCTACCTTTTTACGAGCAAAGATCCACACTTTCCAAACTTTACCTAAATAAGTTGATAGAGCTATTTTTTTTTATTAACTAATGGTCCTTCAAAAATACCCAATTTCTTACCAGTCTTCTACGGTCATACTCAACAAGTAGATATAAACAAAAACTATACATTTATATGTTCATACAGGCCACCGTGTTTCCACAATCCAACTAAATACACCGTGAAATTTAAATGGTTGTTTTCCCGCAGCGAAATGGTTTTGTCTATGTAATACAATCGTTTCATAGTTATATAAAATATTAGAAACAAAAACTGGCATATTTAACATTGTGAAAAACTAAACTCGAAAGCGATCACGAACCAATAGTATACCTCCCGATATCTACGGCAGAACGACAGCAGCCCGTTGACCCGGGTGCTAGGTCACCGTCGAAAGGATTAGGTTCGAAGGCGGCTCCGTTTGATCATGTTACGCGCGGGCTAGATTATGCCGTATAATTTACACGCGAGAGCTTATTTTACTTTAAACATTTAATAAATCGGTCTTTGCTTTGTCGGCTTGTGGCTCGCTCGTTTGTTTTGCGTGCCGTTTTTATGCCGTATCACCACGTGCGAGAGCTTATTTTGGTTTGACCATTTATGCATCGCTTTCCTTTGAGGGCTGCGGCGCGTGCGACGACAGTATTACCTACAATACATGTTACGTCTAGTGTTACTATTAAAGGCCGCGTGGCCATTGACCCACGTGCTTTTCAATCAGCTGTTATCCAACATGTTATTCAAATTTTCCCTTCATACTTTTACGGGCTTAGGACCGTCATAAATACTTTTTTATCTGCAATTTATTGAACACAAAATTAAATTTAAAAAGAAAACTAAGAAAAATTAACCAAAAAAACGAATTTTCTGAATTAGATACTTAAAAAAGTATTTGAGGCGTATTTACAAAATTTGAATCAACTTATTTACAATAATTTTAATCAGCTAAACTACTACTAATTTACAAAAGTACGAGTTGGTACTTACACTTCCCGGTAACGGAGTAATTGTTCGAAGTGTAAGCCATTCCGTTGTACACACAATCGCGCACGTTTTAATTGGTTCTCTTTTAATTTAAACAAGGTGTCTCTGTCACGACGTACGATATCAAAAGCGTCCACTATCGCAGCTACTAGCGCTTCGCGATTTTCGTGTTCCTCACGATACACTAGGCGTTTGAGCTCAGACCACAAGTAAAAGTCTAACGGAGTTAAGTCCGGGCTTCTTGGTGGCCAAGGCACTGGTCCGCCGCGTCCGATCCAGCGCTGGGGAAACACCAAGTTCAAGTGCTCTCGCACGGCGCGGTGATAATGAGCCGGGCACCCGTCTTGCTGAAAATAAAGGTTGTCCACGGGCACCGCTAGCGGAAGGTCGTCTAATAAGTCCGGGATAACATTTCGTAGCATTTCCAGGTAGGTTCCACCTGTTAAGTGTCCTGCCACGAAATGCGGCCCTATGAGGTGGCCATTAGGGAATGCAGAACCGGTGCTGTTTTAAAGAACCGGGATTTTTGGGACCTTCTGGCTTAAGAACCGGGATTCCCGGTACTATCGATACTTTTGATACTTTAATAAGTCTTTGGAAGAGAGTTGAAAGTGTTGAAACAGAGAAAGTAAAAAAAAAGAATGGGTTATAATAATATGGTTACAATGGGTCTATGTTTATAATGGGGGCACCCATTATAACTTAAACATAGATATTCATCCTTACAATATTATAAATAAAAATACCCAACCTATAAAATTATAAAAATTTGGAATACTTGCCAATATTACATTGGTCTGATTCTTATAGTTACAATGGGGGCACTCAATAACCTAGGTTAGGTACCTGTTTATTTATTTTTTAGAGTATTTCTCTCCTGCCTATATAATGATCTTATAAATATAAGAGCGTCTAAACTCTTATGACTTAAACGTGATCTTATTTTATTACAAAGGTACCCAGCTGAAGAAAAAACTCTTTCCGGCTCTACACTTGTCGGTGGAATTGATAAAAGAAAGTCGAAAGCCTGCGACAAATAACGTCCACGATCCCCTCCGTTCTCAAAAAGAGCCATTTCGATCCTCACATTCGTATTAAGATCTTCACTGTTAGTCATTCTTGTTCTTTTACAAGCAGTAGCTTTTTTAAATTCTGCATTAAGCTCCTCTTTTTTTGATTGAGGTTCTCTTTTTATATTTTCATCTGTATCTGACGGCAATTGAGCTGTATCCAAAAAAAGAATCTCCTAAAGTACGCTTTAGCAGTTCCACTATCTTCCTGCATATTTCGTCACTACTTGGCCGAGTAAACACTGACAAATCTTCATCATGTGCGTTGGAGAAGTACATTTCAAGGTTTTGCAAATATGTTAATATTGATGTTTCCGGCAATCGACGTTGCCTGTATTGGTTTTTCAGCATCGTCAACATTTTTGCGGCTATAGGTACTGTTATTTATGGTGGACAATTACTTTAATGCTAATTTTACAGCTATATCTGCACTTAATAGTGTCGCATCTCGCTGGCATAACGCTTCCAAAATTGTTCTGATAATGTCAAGTACCTCGTAAAGTTTTTTCATATTCTGCCAGTGTTCTTCTGTGAAACATATATCTAAACGCGAAGTATCTTTTGCCGAAAGTACCGAAAGAACCGGGATTTGGTTTTGGATATTCCGGTTCCTAAAACAACGCAAATTTCCGGGATTTCCCGGTACTTTCGGTTCCGGGATTTCCCGGGACTATTCACTAGTGGCCATTCATTATGCCGGCCCACACATTGACACTAAAACGCACTTGATGCGCACACTCGCGAATAACGTGTGGGTTATTTATTGCCCAAAAATGTTCGTTACGCTGGTTGAAAATACCAACTCGCGTAAAAGTTGATTCATCCGTCCACAAAATGTTCTTATCTTGGTTGGCGATCAACCACTGACAAAACGCAATTCTGTTCTGGGGGTCATTTTCGTGGAGAGCGTGAACACCGCGAAAATGATAAGGATGCTGTCCTTCAGAGTTCAGTAGTTTCCAGACGTAGTACTGGCTTACGCCAAACCTAGCCTCGGCCTGGCGCGTACTTCGACGCGGATCCCGTTCGAAGTACTCGATGATCTCCTCGTCGAGCGCTGGCAAAATAACGGCTGGTCGACCTCTGCCCTGTGCATGTGCCGGTGCATGGAACTGTCCATGATCTAGTAGCCGCTGTGTCGCCGCTACGATCGTCCGTGGAGATGGGACTTGGGGGTTCAGAACCCCGCGAAGACGGAGCGACTCCAAGTGATGCCGCTCTGCGTAAAGTCGCCGGGCAGCATGGGAGTCATAATCAGCCCTAGCATACAGCTGCACCATAGCGACGTACTCCACATTGCTGTAATTGTAATGTCGATCCATTGCAGTTTACAGTGATGACGCGTGCTGCGCGTACGACATTCGCGGGAAAACTAAGTAGGTCAGGGTCACAGCCGCGCGTGCCGCACGGTGAAAATAGGCGCCGCCGGCGGCTTCGTTTGAAATTGTTGCGCGCAGGCTAGTTTATACCGTATCACTACACGCGAGAGCTAATTTTACGTTGAACATTTCTAAATCGGTCTTTTCTTTGTCGGTATCGCGGTGATTTTTTGTATTGTTCCGTGCAAACATTTTATGCCTTATCACAACGTGCGAGAGTTTATTTTGGTTTGACATTATTTTGTGCATCGGTTTTCTTTGTAGGTGGTGACACGAGTAGTACCTAGTACCTACAAGTTACGTCTAGAGTTACTATTGTTACTCACTTTTTCGAGTTGATGAATATTTTTTTAATTATTTTAAAACAGAAACATCGTTATTTATTTACTTTAACTCTTTACTTCGAAAGTAGGTACTTCTTAAGGCAAGTCGTTCTGCCGCGGGAAAACAACCATTCAAATTTCACGGTGTATATTGATTCCCTAAACGTACTTTTACAGGAATGTAAAACCGCGAACGTCATTTTCACGGGTGATATTAATTTAGACATCCTAGCGGATAGATTGACTAATCACACACATAATTATCTAAATCTAATGGCTTCACATGGCTTCAAACAAGCTATTAACCTTCCAACACGAGTCCGGACCTGTATTGATCATTTTATGGAAAAAACCTTGTATGACGTACAGACAGTTGTCTTTGAGGAGCTCACTGACCACGCCCCTATACTTCTTTACATAGAAAAAGCACACATCAAAAAGCAGATATTCAGTATTACAACAACTAGAACAACAACAACCAATTTAGATGACATTGACCAAGAACTAAAATTAACAATAAAAGATGATTATTACAATACCAAAGACGTGAATGATGCAGCAGACACTCTAATATCATGCCTACAAAGCGCTATCAATAACAATACAAAAACCATACATATACCGCGAAAAATCAGACCATTAAAGCCATGGATAACAACAGGAGTATTGAATTCTATTAGGAAAAGAGATAAATTACATAATAGAATGAAAAAACAATTAAATGATGAACAATTACGGATATATTACATCGCGTACTGAAATAAATGTAATGGATTAATAAAACTATTAAAAAAACAATATTACCAGCACCAACTGCAAAAACATAGAGGAAATATTAAAGAAACATGGAATATAATTAAAGAAATATGTTATCTTAACAAAAAGAAAGAATGTCCAAAAGAACTACTTACTATTTCTAGCAACACAATTGATTCATTAGATCACATTAACAATTATTTTACTTCAATCGGTAGGGATCTTGCTAATGCTACTCTGAATAAACTACAAACCAGTGACTGCACGCTTGCGAGTGAAGCCTTAAAATGTAACGGGCCCCCTAATTCAATGTCATTTGCCCCAACTGACCTCACAGAAATAATAGACGTAATAAAAAACCTAAAAATGAGTAACGCCACTGGACCGGACAACACTTCCACGAAAATAATAAAACAACTATGCCTACGAGTTAGCTCTCCTATTTGTCACCTCTGTAATTTAAGCCTAAGTAGTGGAGACTTCCCCATTGCATTTAAAAAAGCTATAGTGATACCTATTTACAAGACTGGTGATCGTAATGTACCTAATAACTATAGACCTATATCTCTTCTTTCGGTTTTATCTAAAATATTAGAGAACGTAGTCAATAAGAGACTAACAAAATACCTATTTTATTTTATTTATTATGGGACAATAAACAGCTACAATATATAATGTTTACAAATAACAGTAATATACATAATTATGAGGTATTAACAATATTGCAGCCCACTACATTATCCGCATGTTAACAAAACTAAGATAAGGTAAAAAGTGCCACTAGATTTAGCATTACTCAGATATTATTATAATTTTAAGAATAGAAAAAAAAGAGCATAGATTATTAAGATAAACACAATACAATTATTAAGTTATTTAAGAAGAAACATAATAATTGAGAAAAAAAAAAATGGGATTATTCGTTATTATCACAAATAAGAATAATTGAAATTATGTAAAATAAGGAAAATGACAATACAATGCAATTATAAATTCATACAATTCATTAATGAAAATAATTAAAACGGTTCAAATAAATTAAATTAATAATAATAAGGGATTCACACTATTTCTTATTATAATTGGATAACATTTTAAACACATTGGACTTAAATTTCGATTTGGAACATACAAAAATATCAATATCAATGAAGTTGCTATTATAAGATTCCACCATACGACGAATAGGGCAACGCAATCCTGAATTAGTCCGACAGGTATTTACAGCGAACAATGTACCTGCACGGACACTACGCTTATTTACAGTGCGGGGGACCACATAGCATAACTTACTCGTGAGATCAATAGAATCGAGGTGATTATGAACAATACCATGTAGTACGTTGGCTTCTAAAAACTTTCGTCTAGATTCTAATGTTAACATATTATATTTATTTAGTAATTGTGAATATGACAAACACCTTCTATAACACCTGAAGTACACGGCGCGAAGAAATTTACGCTGGACTTTCTCGATCATATCTATATATTTCTTATAAAACGGGTTCCAAATTGGGACAGCATATTCGAGCTGCGAGCGTACAAGCGTCTTGTATAAGTAAAGATAGGTGGAGGGCCGTTTAAACTCTGTAGATGATCTCAGGACAAAACCATACATCTTAAATGAATTATTAACAATTCTTTCTACGTGTTGATTAAGCGATAGCTTATTGTCCAGTAGAACACCAAGATCTCTTACAATGGAGGTGTTACATAGAAAGGCATTATTTAGCCTGTACTTAAATTTTGTGATATTTTTTTTTTTGTGAAATTTATATAATGACATTTGGAGATACTTAAGTGTAATTTTGTTGTCAAAGCAGTATGCTGAGAGTCTATCCAAGTCTTCTTGAAACGTTAGACAGTCTTCTATTGTATTAATAATTTTAAAAGCTTTCAAATCATCGGCATACATAAGAAATTTAGTACTTAAAAAGCATTTCCAAATGTCATTTATATATAAATTAAATAGAAGAGGTCCCAGGATCGAGCCCTGTGGAACACCAGAGGTTATAGACACTGTATCAGACTGATGGCCACTCACAACAACCTTCTGTGTTCTTTTTTGAATGTAGGATGAAAACCACCGGAGCAAGTTTCCCCGTATGCCATTGAATGCAATTTTATTAAGTAAAATTTCATGATCGACCTTGTCAAAGGCTTTTTTGAAATCTGTGTAAACAGCGTCCACTTGCAAACGTCTATCCAGGTTTTCAAAAAGATAGTTGGTGAATATTAATAAATTTGAAACAGTAGATCGGTGTTTAACAAAACCATGTTGCTCAGGAATTAATACGTTGTGCAGGATTGGATAGATTTCGTTATGTACGAGTCTTTCAAACAGCTTTGACAAGGTCGATAGAATTGATATGGGTCGATATTGCTCAATATCATGTTTTGCGCCTCCCTTGTGTACGGGCGTTATATTGGCCCGTTTCCATATTTCAGGAAACACCCCTTCACACAGGCATTTATTGTAAATTATATGAAGTGGTCTGCAGATACTATTGGCGGTAGCCTTAAAGAATAGAGCTGGGTATCCATCAGGGCCAGCCCCTTTTGAAGGGTCGAGGTTTTTTAACTCCTGAAGTAATTTAGATTCCTCGATACGTATGTTGTCGATTAAGATGTTAGCGTCACAGTGAGTTGGCGGGGTCCACGTCGACAACGTGGGCGATGCGGGTTCGAAAACCGACAGGAAGTAATCGGAGAACATATTGCAAACCACATCTGGAGCACTTGACTTAAGGTTTTGGTATTGCATCGTAGATGGGATACCAGATTTATCTTTGCGATTAGCTATATATGTCCAAAAGCATTTAATATTGGAGGTGAGATTATCCTCAACGGATTTAATGTAGGTGGAATAGCAAGAGTTACAGGCTTCTTTAAAAGTTGTTCGGTATTCGGCAAACATATTGTAGTCTTTAATGTTTTTAAACTTCTTCCACTTAATCCAAAGGCGCTGTTTTTTTTGAAAGTTTTAATCAAGTGAGGAGAAAACCAAACAGGAAAGTCAAGTGCTCGAGGCTTTACTAGAGGAACGTTCTGTGAGACAATGTTGCTTAACACATCATAAAAATTTTCCACCGCTTCTTCGGAAGAAAGATGATCCAAAAGGACCGACCATTCGACTTCATCGATTTGTTTATTGATAACATCATAATTGGCCTTACGGAAATCGTATTTTTTCATGGGTTTTCTTTTTATGGTTTGCATTGATATACCTATGGGGGCTATCGCAACGAACGGAGGGTGGTGTGGGTCTACAGGTAGCAAGGGATCTAGTGGAGGGCTCAAAGTGCAAATTAAATTAGAAATGAACAAATCGAGAATTTTACCATTTCCATTATATATACTATTATATTGGTAGGCATCCAGGGTTGACATTAGCTGAAGGAGTTCTGAGCATATAGGGGAAGATCCTGTGCAAGTCATGCCAGTGATATGTTGCTGACTACCGGTCAGGGCAACCTGCCACGTAATATCCGGAAGATTGTAATCTCCAGAAATAAATACACTCATCACGTCAGGTTCATTTAATAAGTCCTGCAGTGTGTCGAAGTGAGAGCTATAAATATCAGCGGTGGCCCAAGGTGGTATGTACACTGCGCTAATAACGTGCTTCTTTGAACTGTCATTTTTACTTGGAAGTCCAATCATGAGATGCTCAATGCAGGTGGTGACGTCATTATGCAAACTATCAGAAACGTTAAGCAAACACGAACGAAGTTCTCGCAACACTGCGATGAGGACCCCGCCGCCATCCCGTTTATTTGTTGTGTAACGATCTCGGTCGCATCTGTAAACAACATATCGAGGATCCACGAACTCAACGCTAGCAATATCGGGCACAAGCCATGTTTCAGTTAAAATTATAATATCATATGAAAATGATAAAATGTTTTCAAACAAGGTGTGCAGTTTGGTTCGTACACCTCTACAGTTTTGGTAGTATATTGATATTTGGTCGCTGTTATCCATAATCATAGTACTTTACTATGAATTCATATAAGACAATAAATGTTGTGCACGCAAGTAGTAGCCAAATTACAGCAGAAAAACATGGCAATAAAAGCCCACATGAGATAGGATCGAGAATGGCCAACATCGCAGTTAGATAAAAATAATAATCGGCTAAGTCATACTCACAAAAGACATTCAATGTTATCGGTTCAGATAGATATTGTGTTGAAATAAGATGTAACATAAAAATAAACATATAATCCCAATTAATGTCAGAAATTAAAATTACGTATAAATAATTTGAAAATGAAAAAAAAATAAAAAAGGTCAAAATTTCTTGAATTACAATAAATAAAATTGGTGATAATAAGATAATTAAAATTAACAACACATGCAACATAGAAAAAATAATATTACTTAACCTAAGTGAAAAACATAGAAAATTAACAGTGGTTGTGCAGAGGATTCTTGAAAAGAAGAAACAGTTATTCAGCTGGTTTAGTCTTGGTTTTAATTTTATTGAGATCACTGTCTCCACGTATTGCGAATGCATTTTCACCCTCACGCTCGCGCACCAGTATGGTACCATTTCTGATCCATACAAATTTGTGGTTATGATTGTTAGCGAGTTCACGGGTTTTACGAAATAACTGTTTCTTCCGTAGGGTTAAGTGCTCATTAACGTAGATAGATGCAGATGTGCCAGTTATACCGATTTGGTCAGACTTCAATGAGTTAGCTTTACGGAATGCGCTAAGCATGTTGTCTCTCTGCAGGCGCGTAGCGAATTTAAGAATTATGTTTTTTGGTCGTGTGCTTTGTTGGTGCGCGTGGGGCACCCTGTGCACCGAAACAATGTCATTTAGTAAGACCGGGGACTTAAGTGCATTACCTACGGCTTGGATAATTACTGGTAAGTTTTCATTGCGCCTCTCGGGCACGTTGCATATTTCCACATTACACTGCCGAGCCTGCTGTTCCAACACGTCGATCTTAGCCTCCAAATTACTGATCAGCAGTTCCGACACAGCTGGTGCGTGTGAACTGCTCAGTTCGTCTACACGCTTCTGTAGGATGTCATGTTCCACTGATTGGCTCTGGGCACTAGTTTGAAGCGTTATGACGTCATTGCGGAGATCAGAGACTTGCTGTTTTAAGAGGATTTGCCCTGTGCGTAGTGTTTGCATTTCCTTCTGGATATCTGTTAGGGTTGATTTAATATCGTCGCGCAACTGACGCATGTCTGCATTCATGTCACTACGCCATTGACTTAGTGTTGATTGCAGATTAGCAGTGAACGATGCTAAGTCTGCATTGGTGTTCAGTGGTGGCTTCGACGAATTCTCCGCGGTCATGGTTTTATTGCCCAATCTGGTGGATGAACTAAGATAACTTTGGTCCAAATTATCACAAGACATGTCCATAGAGAGGTCATCAGCTGGTAGCTCAGTGTAGCTGCGCACAGGCGTATTCACGTTAGACTTAGCACGTCTAGTAACGTTACAACAAGCCGGGCATTTCCAAGTTGCTTTGAACTCGTTGTTCAGGGCCGTATACTGCTGCGATGTCACATTCAAGCATTCATAGTGATATTTACCACCACATACAGAGCAGTGGAGGATGCTGTTGACCGCTGATGATGTATCAGTACAACACTGCATAATGATTGAGTGATCAGAGGTGTTACGATCAAAATATATAATTATTGTAAACACGGGTACTATAGACGCCCTCTATCTAACTC